>CM056999.1:111980140-113228473 GCA_029891345.1 Dryococelus australis | reverse complement strand
ACTCTGCTGATTTTAAATAACATGGACAGTATGTTATTGAGCTGAGAGAGGAATTCGAAAAACGATTTTCCAACTTGACAATATGAAGACCATAGTCCAGCTTTTCGCCAATCCTATGGCAGTAACGATTGAAGATCAAGATCCTGAATTACAAATTGAACAGTGCGAACTTCAGGATGACATTCTACTTTCTTCAAAACAAAATTTGACATATGGACAATTATAGAACTTTGTAATGCCTGACAAGTACCCAAGCTTCACAACTTTGCTTTAAAAATGATCTTCATGTTAGGAAGTACATATATTTATGAATGTGCTTTCTCATCAATGAAAGTGAGGAAAAGCTGAGTAGAGAGGAAGAGTTAGGCAGAATGCAAGTAGGGCTGCAGAAGGAACTGCAGGAGGAAAGACAGAGGAGGAGGGAGGCAGAGATAGAGGTGGTAAGATTAAGGAGGAGGATAGATGAGTTGGAGGCATAGAAAGGGATAAGACAGTAGGAGACATAAGACAGCAAATAAGGTTAGAGGAGCAAGAAATAGTAGCAAGGGATAAGGTGATAGTAGTAGGCAGGAAGCAATCCGGAATAGAGGAACGGGAATCAGAAAGCAGGGAACAGGCATTGGTAGAAGGTAGGAAGCAGTATGCTGAGGCTTACAAGCGTGCGATTAGCAAAGACCAGCAAGCAGGACAAAGGAGACAGTTCAGGACCATAGGGGAAAGAAGAGGGCTGGCCAAAGGGAGGGAAACAAGGGTGCTGTAGGAGGCCAGAGACAAGGATAGGCAGGTGGTTGAAAGAGCCACAAAGCAGGAAAAGGTTGTAGGAAGGGAGCCAGAGGTAGTTTTTCTAGGCAGCTCTATTGTAACGGGGGTGGAGCTGAGGAATATCAGGAAGGAAATGACATATAAAGCAGCTTTTGGGGGGGCAAATACCAGGGATTTGGAGGAAAGTGTTTGTGGTATGAAAGGTAGCAGGGTGGCAAAGGTCTTCTCATTCATGTAGGGGGAAATGACCTGGCTCATAGGGTAGTGGGGCAGGAGGTAGAGCGGACCTCAGAGGGATTGCTGAGGAAAGTGCGGGAGAAGTTTCCTAGAGCTAGGGCAGTAATCGGTGGCGTGCTGGTTAGGAAAGGAGTATCCTATAGGAAGGCAGTGGCTGCGCGTGAGGTATATGAGAGGGTATGTAGGGATTTGGGGGCTACATTTATAGATAGTAGGAAATAGGCAGGCTGGGAAAGTGTAGGGAGGGACCAGGTTCACCTGGCCGAACAGGGAAAGAGGATTCTAGGTGACCTGCTAGGTAGAGAAGTAGCTGGCTGCATGGAGAAAGTCAGGGCAGAGCAGCAGTTGTTGAAATAGCAATCAGTTAGAAGCAAGGAAACGAAGGGGAGAGAAATGGAGAGGATAGCATTGGTGAGGCAGCAAGGGTGGAGATAGGAGGTAAGCAATGTCGGATGGTAAAGCAGAGTACTAGTATAAAGATAATAGTGGTGAACTGTAGGAGTATGTACAACAAGCTAGAAGGCTTCTGGGGAAAGGTTGAAGGATATGGGGCGGATACAGTGGTAGCTGTGGAGACTTGGTTGACTGAGGAAGTACTGGACATGAGTGTAGGCAGGATGAGTTCACCATCTTCAGAAGAGAAGGGATGGGAGAGGAGGAGGAATAATGGTGTGTGTAAAGAAAGGGCTAAAACGGTGCGGTAGAATAGGTTAGTGAGGATGTCGAGGTAATGGAAATTAAATTGAGTGGAAGTAGTAATAGTAGTATTACTTTGCTGGCAGCGTATAGACCACCAGGACAGGGATGGCAGGCAATTGAGATGATCAAGGAGAGGGTCAATAGACTAAAGGACAGGCAGTGGGTTGTTGTAGCAGGGGATTTGAACATGCCAGGGGTGAAATGGGTAGAGGGTGCAGAAGGAATGGGTAGCATAATGCAGAGAATGGCAGCACAGTTAGTCAACAGAGGATTACTCCAGATAGTAGAAACACCTACGAGATGGAATGAGGAGGGTGTTGGGTTAGTGCTGGATGTGGTGTTGGTCAGACCTAGGAATGCTGTAGTTGGTGCAATAGTATTGGATGGTATAAGCGACCATCATATTCCGGTTGTAGAAATTGGGACTGGCAGGATGAGGGAAGTGCAAATGGCAGAAAGGTTGGTGTGGCAGTATGGGAGAGGAGACAAGAAGGGGGCAGACATCTTCCTCTGAGATAGGTTTAAAAAATGGTCTATGGAGGAGGCTGTAGAGGGGTTTGTGGGGGAATTTAGAAGATTAATGGAGGTTATGTTGGAGAAATTTGTGGCAATGAAAAGGTTACGGACTGGGGGAGATCCCCCATATTATGGACAGGAGATTTTGAAAATGAAGAGAAAGTGCAGAAAATATGCCAAGTGGAGAAATGAAGGGATGATAAGATCTAAAGAAATGATGAAACAAATGGGTAGGGAGCTTGAAAGGAAGATCAAACAGGCAAAGAATGTATTTCTGGGGAACATGGTGGAAGAAGGAAAAGGCAAGGAATGGGGGAAATTGTTTAGGTATGTTAGGCGGTTAAGGGGAGGAGAGGAAGGGATCCCTCTGCTAACAGGAAGTGATGGTAGGCATGCGACAAATGACCAAGAAAAATCGGAGATGCTGCAAGGACAGTAACTTGTCAGTGTTTGAGGCAAAGGAGGGTTGGAATAGGGGGACAAACAGGATTCGGGGGGTGTATAGTGAGTTTAAGATGGGGGAGTGGGGGATAGAAAAGGTAATTAGGGGTTTGGAGAGCAGTAAGGCAGGGAACCAGCTGGGATAGGAAACGCAGCACTAAAGTTTGGTGGCAAGGAGTTGGCGAAATATTTAGAAGTGCTGTTTACAAAGTCCTTAGGAGAGGGTAGGTTACCACAAGATTGGAAGGATGCTATGGTGGTACCTATACACACGCAGGGAGAGGATAGGGGGAGGCCTGGCAGCTACAGACCGGTGAGTCTCACATCAAGTACAGGAAAAGTAATGAAGAGGCTGGTGGTGCAGTATGTGGTGAGGGTAATGAACAATAGGAATTGGTTGGAGGAGTCCCAACATGGTTTCAGGAGGGGTTACTCATGTGAGACTCAGCTGGCTGGGTTATTAGAGGATCTGGTGCAGGTAGTTGATGAGGGGAAGCAGGTGGATGCCTGCTTCATAGATTTTGAGAAGGTATTCGATAAGGTGCCCCATGGAACATTGATGAGGAAAGTGGAGGCGCTGATACCAGACAGGAGGGTAGTGGAATGGATAGGGACTTTCTCAGGGGCGAAGGCAGAGGGTGAAAGTGGGGGAGGCAATATCGGAGGAAGAGGAGATTACGTCAGGGGTACCACAGGGAAGCGTGCTGGGTCCTTTGTTATTTACCATAATGTTAAATGACATGGGTTTGGGGATTAGAGGAAAAATCAGATTGTTTGCAGATGATTGTGTTGTATATGCTGAGGTGGGTGAGGGGGCGGGGCGGAAATTTGCAGGCGGACATTGATAAGATATGGTTGTGGACCAGAAAAAATGAAATGAAGATAAATGTAAGAAAAACTAAGGTAGTAAGGTTCACAAGGAAGAAGATGATAAGCAGGGACATGTACAGATGGGAGGGACAAGAGATAGAAGAAGCAGCAGAATATAAGTATCTAGAGAATGTACTGCAGGGAGACCTCAGGTGGAAAAAACAGGTAGAGAGGGAGGTAGCAAAGGGAAGAAGGGCTCTGGGTATGCTGGGAAGGGTGCTGAATGGATTCAGCTGTGAGGTGAAGGAGAAGGCGTATGGCACAATGGTACGGCCAATGTTAGAATATGCTGCAGCAGTATGGGACCCGGAGGTGGAGGTGCGAGAACTGGAAAAGGTGCAGAGAAAGGCAGCAAGATGGGTGAAGGGTAGGTGGAGAAGGCAAGGGCAGGATGATAAGGAAGAAGCGAACTATAGGCCATCAGTGATTATGAAAGAAATGGGGTGGAGCTTATTGAAGGACAGGAGGAAAGTTGAACGGTTAGTCAGGATGTACAGAGTGGTGAATGAAGAGGGAGGATGGGGAGGGCTACACTGCAAGCTAAGTAAGGGGGTGTTTAGAGGAAGAGGAAACAACAGTGAGAAGCTTCAGAGGGTGTGGAGGAGAACGGAGCGGGGTAGGCAGTCCATGCTTATGAGGTCTGTGAGGGAGTGGAATGTGTTGAGGGAGGAATTGGTATCTGTGAGAGGGGTTGGTAAATTCAGGAAGGGAGTGGAAAAGGAGTTGGTTGGGTGAAGGAGAGTTGAGAGAGCTCGCCACCGGGCGGTAGCCTAATTGCGAATGTATGTATGTATGTATGTATCAAAGTGTTGAAGTCAAAATAGAGGAATAGGTTATCCCAGGAAGCTTTGAAGTCCAACCTCCGCATTGTGACAACAGAGATGGAAGCAGACATCGTTGCCCTCGTCAATGAGCACACTGCCCAGTGCTCCCAATAATAAAAAGTTTTCTACTACACAGAAAGGTTATTTCATATTTAAATGGTTTGTTAATTTTGAAATGTTGATTTTTTTTTTTTTACTAAATGCTGATATAGAAGACAGAGTAATGTACAATGTTTAAAATGATTTGTTGATGTTGAAATTTTGATAAGGGTTAAAATTTTCAAAAGTGTAGAAATGAGATATTTTTAGGTACAATTCTAACAATACTAATATGGTTAACTCTTAAACTGTTATGCTGGCCTGCGGTGAATCTTAAGAATAAATTTCTGACTCGCGACTGAAAAATAGTTGGACCACACTGTCTTACAACATTATCACTGTACCTAACTGTGGTGTAACCACTTGTGTACTCTGGTGGCCATTCTAAGACATTACAGAACAGTGAATCATTTACACATCCAGTGACTGCACATTTACCAAATTATGTTGAATTTAAACCATTCCTTCTGGGTGCTTCACTTTTTCTTGTCAGTCAATATGCATGTGTATGTCTGTCCATCTCTGTGTGTACGTGCATGTTAATTTGCAGTTTAATATAAATAATATTGCATATTTGTTAAAGAATCTTGAAGTCACAGAATACTTTAAATACTGTACGTGTGCATACCAAAAAAACAAAATTCCAATCAAGTGTACTACACCATACCAAAACTTAAGTAATAATATCAAAGTTGCAGAAGACAACAAATTATGAATACACTGCTGGACAATATCGCTACACCCGTTAGGTGTCATATAATTGCAATAAAAACAAGACCACATACAGTACCAACTGCGCAATGCAGATGATTAAAATCACTTCGCATAAATGTCAATGTTATCACAGATATTGAATGGAAGGGAATTTGAAGTCATAGGAAATACTTCCATACAGATTACAAAAAAAATACTGGAGCAGTTGCTTTGCTTAAGAGAAGTTCAAAGATATTCCTTGCCTGCTTTACCTTTGTGTATGCAAACTTTACTTTAAAAATGTGTAGTATACTAGTATCAGGACATGGTTGGTAATTTAGAGAAGGTGAAAATAATTGGATAGATAATGTTATGGGACTTATAATAAAGGCAGGTAGGTAGGTAAGTGGGCTTAACATCACGTTGACAGCGAGGTCATTAGAGATGGTGCAAGTTGCACAGGGAAGGGAGATTGGGGAAGGAATCGGCCACTGCCTTTGTTTGGGACCCATCCCAGCATTCGCCTGGAGTGATTTCAGAAAACCATGGAAAACCGAAATCAGGATGGACGGACCAGGAATCGAACCTGGGTCCTCCCGAATGCGAGTTATAATAAAGAAATTGATTATAAAAACTAACATACCATCAAACTAAGGCTGATAGCATCTTCCAATTACTGCACCAGGCTGCACTCAGTGCATGCTGGCAGAGTGCAGCATGTTCCAGTTCCTCTGCACTCATACTGAGTGCAGTCGTTTTCTATGTAACAATTGTCAACTGCACTGAAACAGTGCAAACTCGGTGCAATTTTTGCTGCACTGTCTCCAGAGTCTGCAGCGGTTTGAGTACAAATACAAATATAGCTGACAAACAAGAACTCGCTTCAGGCAATCACGTGATAATTGCACACTTTTCTAGTTTTCAGTGTGTGCTGAGTGCACACCCAGTGAAATAAATTGGAAGACACCATAATTTTCAGATAATAACATTACAGTAACTGAAACCATCATGTTAGAATTCTAACTTCCTAATGCACACTGAAACTATAGAGAAATAAAAGTACAATAAATAGGCAACTGGAGTACACAATTTCAAAACTTACTCCTTACACATGCTACATACTGTAAATTATTACAGACTCCCCACCCCCAAGAACGGTTGCACCATACATATAATTAATGCTTAATAGAATTCAGTTGACATGCATCAGTACACAGATGGTTGGTGAAACATTATCACTCTCAAACAACAGACACCTAAGCAACTCAACTTTTCTCAGCTCTCTCACAGCACCCAAATGCAATAAAAAAATATTTAGTACAAAAATGCATGCACATTAGACGTGATGTTTTTGGGAGCAAATAAAATTACAGAAAAGAGTGTTTCATACTTATGTAAAATAGAGCTGTAAAAATGATCACTAACACACTGAATATTTAAAAACCAACCTATTTATGAAGAATCATGGCTTTTCGTAAAAATACGACTCAGAGGTATGAATGTTATGTTTTTAGCTTTTGCAAATCTTAGTGTAGAAAACTAGCCGACACCTTACAACATGTCCCATGGATAGAGTACAAAAAAACTGATACCGTACCAAATGTTAAAGACTTTCCCTTATATGATGTGCCACATTATTTTCATCCTATAATGTCAAAGTAGTGTGCACAATAGGTATTTAAAAGTTAGTTAATTATATTTACGGGAGTGTGGACCCCGGTGTCTATGTTTGTGGATCTTTTCAAATTTTACTATATTAAGTGTTACATATAAATAGAGTATAGAATTCTGAGTGTGTGGAGTTGAAAACTGTTAGAATTAAGTAGGTGTGAACATATCCTTTAATTTAGTTATGACCAATGCTTAACCTTGTCTTTTCAATTATTTAGTATATCACAATGTTAACTGTAAATGAATTGGCTATGGCCAGTGATCATTTTCTGTCACAACAGTCCTTCAGGAAAGGTATCAGTCATAAGTAATAAAATAATGTGTAGGTAGTGTAATGTTCAAAAGAAATTTCAGCCAGCCACATGGTAAAAAGAAATTATGTGTTACTGTAACTTTAATAGCAAACCGACAATACTTATTAACTTACACTATACAAATACAACGACTAATTGGATAGTATGTGCCATTTTGTCTACATGAAATCAACATTTGTGCCATTTTCACTCACGAGGTAAGTACTTTAATGTTTCTGTTGCCAATGTTGGTGATGGTACTGTTACATGCAGATGCCTGAGGGGCATATCTAAGTTCATGAGGGATGGAGGTCTTAATAAAAAAATAAAAGAAAAAAATTTGATTTCTAATTTATTCACTACGCTATTATTTACAGCACTGAATTATCTGTCTCCACTTTTACTCTCTTTACTTAACAGTAAGCACAATATTTAATGTCTATTTCAACTCTAATTAACATCTTCTTAATTGTCTCTGTTGGTTACAGTCAATTAATTCATACTCATTATTAACACGCGTTCAGTCTATCTATTGCCATTAATATGTCTTTTACTCACACATCTAGTCCAATAGTCCAGCCTGCCAGCCGCGTCCTTCACTGCTTGATACTCGCAGTCGCAAACTTCCTTTCCGCTGGTCACTTCTCCCGCTGCTCATCTTCTATTACTCGAAACTCCAACTCAACTCTCTCTCAGCTTGGAGGCCTGCCGCAATACTTCTAGTGTTTCCCTGCCCATCTCGAAGGTTCAACGCACCCCGAGTCACGCTGAGAGAACGAGGTCTGTAATCCAGAGCATTTTTCAGATAAACGCAGAAAACAATACAACCAGGGTCCGCGGCGTGCATCTGTAATTCGATAACCGTCATTACCTTGCCTTCGCCTTGTATTAGATGTGAAGCAGCGAGCTCATTAACACTGCGCACTCCTCAAGTCTATTTGTCCAAAACAGAAACTGCAACATCCGGACCATTGTAGAGTGCCAGATGGTCAATATGGACTATCTTTGTCTCTGCCCGAGAACCTTGATAACAAATCCGACAGATCACATCATTGATCTTCAGAATCCTGCAGAGGCCTTCCCAACATTTCTGTACATTCGAGTACCCTTTTCGTCTCTGTGGGCTGTACAGCTACACCAGTTGTCATTCTTGAAATACATCTCCTGACATTCTCATCTCATACCAGGTCTTTATCCTGTCATTATATGGTCGTTTGTGCCTTACAGAAGGACTAATCATTTCATTAATTGTTTGAAAAGATGCAGCAACTCCAGAATTTCCCATTGTGTCTTCCTTTAGACCATCTCTACCAATCTGAAAAATGCTGACACTTAGAGTGAATGCTGCAGGTTGTGGCTGGATCCCCGTCCGACGTACACTGAAGCACTGATAGCTCCTGTCGACTGCCTCACTCCCTTTCTCGAGTTCACACAACTGGTTTTTTGACCCCCAACTACTTCTTCCATGGGACCGCTATCCTCAGAGGTACTACTAAGAGGGGCCATCCTATCACTTGCTCCATGCAATGGCACCTTTCTCCATTATATATGGCACAGTGTGCACAGGGCTTCTGGACATCACTCGCAGGTCATCTATGTGCATTTTCGAACTGCTTTGTGAGGTGTGCAGCTGGTAGCATCAACTCGTCGATGCAGTGTCTCAGTCGTTGGGCATATACACAAAGCTCACAAATTTCTTCACGCAAATGCTTGTATGCGCTCATTGAGGCCATTTGTTCTTCATCATGCTGTCTCTTTACTGGCTGCTGAGCTGTTGTTGTGGCAATAAGCTCTCAGGTGCCCCAGCAATCCACATAACACCCCCTCCATTTGGGTCGAGGGCAACGAAGCTCTGTAGCACGAATCCTGGAAGTGATGTCCCTCAAAGCCAAATACAACTCCTCCAGTGTCTTCATTGTCCTGTCTTCAACTTTGTTCACCTTCACTGCACGTACTGGACGTCCGGGTGCAGGCTCCTGTCTTGCTGACTCCATCTCCAGTGCTCAGGCCAGGGCATCCTGCATGTTGTGAGGTGAAGCCAGATGTACTGCTTGTCAAACCTCTGTGTCGGAGATGGCGTCAATGAAGAAGCTGACTGCAATGATGTTGAACGTCTCCTTGGAGCACCCTTCCAGAGATAGGGGGACAGCCGCATTGTCTTGCCATAGTTCCTGCAGTGGCTCCCCTGGTCGCTGGGTGCTGCTTCGCAACTGTGCATGGTAGGCTTGTCGCAGGTATCTGTCACCGAAACTAAGCCCAAAGGTCAACACCAGTGTAGGGTACTCCAGTCGATGTCGCTCTGGCAGATTGTAGTTTGCTCAGTGCGGCGCCTCTTAGTATAGCGGCAAAGTAGTAAGTCCGCTGTTTGATTGTCCAGCCATTTAAAGTAGTGACTATTTCAAACTGGTGTTGGTACACTCGCCATGAAGTCTGGCCATCGTAAGGGGCGGGCTTGAAACCCCTTCCACACTGCCGGCTGCGCTACACCAATACTGCCGAGCTTCTTGCTATCCTCCGAGGTTGCTGTGTTGATGACGACTTGTACTGCTTCCTCACTTTTCTCGGCTGGTGATGTTGTGGGAATAGAATTTCGCTGCTGCATAAATTCCTGCCATTCCTTGTTCATCACACATATTTCCTGTTTAACTTCATTTTCGACACTGTCCATCCTGTCGTTTACGGCGTTCAATACTTACTTCATTTACATTGTGATCCTGTTGCTTACACTGTTCACTATTTTATTTACACTGTCCATTCTTTCATTCACACTGTCGATTTTTGTGTTCACTAACGCCTTCCATTTTACTGTCTATGTTATCTATTTTCTTGTCCACATTTTCATTTACAGAATCAATTTTCCTATCTACATTTTCATTTACACTATTCACGCTATTTAGTTTCAGTCACACTTTCTAGTACACAAATAATTTGGCTACCCAGTCCCTCAATCAAAGTTCACAGTGCTTCCAGTTCTGCAGACATTTTTCTCGTTAACTTTCACTACATTAGTTGTAGAAAACAGACTCAATATTTTCACCCACAACTATTACAATTAACTTACTTGTTTTTAAATTCACTAACTAATAGCCTCCATCCCACTTCTGAAACCAGTGTTACATGTGGACACCTGAGGGGCATATCTAAGTTTGAGAGGGATGGAGATCTTAGTAAAAAATATATTAAAGAAACTAAATTTGATTTCTAATTTATTAACTACGCTATTATTTACAACATTAAATTATCCATCTCCACTTTTACTCTTTTTATTTAACAGTGAGTGTAATATTTAATGTCTATTTCAACTCTAATTAAGGTCCTCCTTAATCATCTCAGTAAGTTACAGTCTATTCACTCATACTCATTATTAACATGTGTTCAGTCAATCTGTTGCCATCATTTATAATGTCTTTCACTCACACATCTAGTCCAATAGTTCAGCCTGCCAACTGCGTCATCCACTGCTTGATACTCGCAGTCGCAGACTTCCTTTCCACTGGTCACTTCTCCTGCTGCTCGTCTTCTATCGCTCAAAACTCCGCCGCTCATTCATTCATCAACTCCAACTCAACTCTCTCTCTGCCTGCCGCAATATTTTTAGTGTTCTCCTGACTATCTCGAAGGTTCAACGCACCCCGAGTCACACTGAAAGAACAAAGTCAGAAATCTAGAGCATTCTTCAGATAGATGCAGAAAAAAATACAACCAGGGTCTGCGGCGCACATCTGTAATTCGATACCCCATTGCCTTGCCTCCACCGCATCTATCATATGACGACTCTCTGGCCTACTCTTAGCTCACTCGTGTGGGAGGTGAAGCAGTAAGCTCGTAACAGCATTAAGTGTCTGTATTTTGTTTATTAGAAGTTTAGAAGTGTTGGGATTTTGTACAGACTGTAAATTATCTTGAAAAAGTGAATTTCCTGCAGCAGCGATAACGAGTGTGGAGAGCATGCAGATTTACCTGTTTCATAAATGTTTACCCACTTCACATGTATCTGATAACACTGAATAAAGCAGGCTAAACTAAACTAAACAGGTATATCGCTCATGCTCTGGAAAACAGGTGCAGATTTGGTATAAATCTGCTTTTTTTGGAGCCATCTGTGAACTTTTTTTTGTGCATTTAAGCAAGTCTTGTAGAATTCTTCCATTTTTTATGACTTTTACTACACAACTTTCGTGATATTTTAAACTCAAAACTGCCCACAATGACCCTTATTAATATGCATGGCAACAAATTAATGAGTAACTGAACCTTAAAATCTGCAAGAACTGTTCTTTAAATAATATTTTTAAAAATATTAAGGAAAGGAGTTTTTAATATGCAATATCTTCTTTATTGTGTTGAATGTTTACTCACTATGTCCAGTTCGATACGTCTTAAGAATAGGAGCTTTTCTGGAAGAAAAAAAAAAGAATCTTGGAAAGTAGTACAACTCCACTCTACTAGTTACACAGAACATGAATTTACTACGGCCATCAACATTTGACCAATAGACACCCCAAAAACGATAGTGGGAAGGGCTATGAAGATCAGAGAAATTGTGGGGTAAAATGAGTGAAAAATATGTAAATTATGTACTATTTATTCATGAAAATACATTAAATTGCAAAAAAACCTAACAAACATTAACTAAATAGACAATATTAGCAATACAAGCTACAAATACGATAGTGGGGAGAGCAATGAAGATCAGGGAAATTGTGGGGTAAAAAAATCCAATATAAGTACATTTTTCTTATAAACGTTTACCCCTCAATTTCCCTCCAGTTCATAGCCCTCCCCACTTACGTATTTCTAAATTATATTAATAACAATGTCAATTTAGGTAATGATCAGTACAATCGTTTTGCAACTAAACATGTTTTCATGAGACAATATTACAAATAGTACAAAAATATGTTAAATTGTAAAACACAAACACATTATTTCTCAGTGCAAATAGGCTACAAATGACAATCATTTATGGGGAAATTCGACGCTTTGCGTCACCACCTAAAACAAATTGCTGATGGCCTTGAATCATTGTTTTGGGGATTTACTCACTTGCTGGTGCTGGGACTCTGACTTGGTGCGTATCTTTGGCTACACTTGTACAGTATTTTTGCAACTGAAGATATTTTCGTGAATAAATATTACATTATGTACATATGTTTCACTGGTTTTACCCCACAATTTCCCTGATCTTCATAACCCTCCCCACTATCATTTGTGGGATTTCTATTGGTCAAATGGTTATGTAGGCTCTAACTAGTAAATTCGTGTTCTGTGTAATTTGTGGAGTGGAATTATACCACTTTCAGAGAATTTGATTTCAGAAAAATTTATTTAATTTTATATACTGCCTAACACTCGCCATTCATACGGCGTACATGAATACACACACCATATCAATCCCATTTGACCACACTATACACACACACTAATAACTGCACATATATTATAATTTAACTTTTCCCTTGCTATAATAGCAGCAACAATCTAATTTCACACAATTATTATGTTTAACATTTCAAACAACATGAATTGCAATAAAACACGCATTTATGCACCCGTAAATCCGAAACCTCTGACACGACACAAATCAAACCGCAACTAATGTCTGGCAATTTCCCCCAATCCACCTGATGTCAACCAACAAACACGCACAGTGTTCCCAAGGAAAAAATAACATGATGTTATACATCGTCTCTTACAAACAACATCTCTGAACGGGGCTCTGTATCATCTATATTATGTATATTTATACAACTAGAATACATTTTACCCTCTCTCAATATAGACCAGGTAAACATTGAGAAATTCACCAGAATTACATAATGTCCCGACACTGCTCCATACCTGTGTTGATTACCCATATAATCATAGCACCACACTATAAATATACTCCGTAAATTACATTAAATATTATTCGCAAATGTATTCTTGCATTTAAAACAATCAGCGACCTGATAGAATATATATATTAAATTATACATATTTAACAGCATAAATACAGCAATCTTGACAACCCTACTCCCTATCACATTTTATTTTTCTTACAGAAAACTACTTGAAGCCCCTCAAAATTCCTAGTAATTCCTGGTATTATTTTTCGGATTTCCAAAAAGCCCCTATTCTTATGAAAAATACTTTTATTCAACATAAAGATACGAACTACTTCCCATCCATCATTACCAACTTTGCCAAGTGCATGTCACTCAGTGCGCCCATTAAAATATATGCAGGTATGAGCAGCAACTTATTTCCAGGTTTATTTCAAAAGTGATCACTTATCGTCAATAGCTTCTAGGTGACAATACGTTGGTGTTTTCTAGTTAAAAAAGGTCATGCAATTTTGATTCAATAATCAAACTGCAAAAGAATGGTAATGTTTCTAGAGTAAAATAAACAGTGTTGTTGGTTGGCAATGTTTGATTAGGTATCTGTAGTGTTGAGTGTTTGCTAGATCGCAGTGGATGATTTTATAAATGTTTAAGAGGATTTAATACATGGTGTAAGGTAATGTTGAGACAACCAGTCTTTGCAGTTGTGGTAATGGGTACGGCTCAAATGTACTTCACAATATGAACATAATATGCTGGCATTGCCCCCGCCTGAAAAACCCCAATGTACCCACGGACGCTCCGTTAGATTGTGGGAGTGAATAAGTGGGTGAAAGGAAAAAACATCGAGATGTCATTGAAGCCAAATTGGTGACGGTTTTTACCTGTGTATAAATTCATAATAAAAGATTGTGCACTAATCCTGGCAATGAACTTAAATACAAAATAATTTGTTAATATTCTAAGCTACGGCAATTATGAATCATCTACACTTACCTCCTGCGGAGAAAGTCGTAAATTCGCATTTAACCTCCCCGATACACAGATATACCTTTTGCAACAATATATATTCAAAAGTCCATTGAAGCCTCTTCTTGGTTTAATTTCCATCCACCTACGGACAGGCCGTACGCAGCCACACACAGTCCTTGCATTGGGAATCGCAATATGCCTAATTTTCTTGTTGGATATAAGCAAATGTGTTCTCGAACCAACAGCCATTGCAATAACACATTCGTAAGGAAAAAGAGGGGTTTTCTGACTAGAGGATTACCTTTCACAGAACTAAACATAACCTAAAATGTAAACAATCAGGTTAACTACTTTTCCCAACAAAAATATTTATGGAACAAACATTATAACTTCAATGTAAAAAAAATTACTTCGCAGATTATATTTCTCTCATGTTAGAACTTGAAACAAATATTCATCAAATAAATTTCTTGCTTGTGACAAATTTACGCTGAAAGCATGCGTTTTACACGACGCCCAACACGACCTTCATCGCACCATTAATGTTTGAGAAGACTTGGGTGGGATGGTATTCGGAACGTTTACACAATTCCGGACATGAACTGAAAGTTATAACTGCAGACCAAACGTGCCAAATGAACGCTTCGTCGGAACAACGCACTATTCGGTTAGGAGTAAATGTTTGTAGATTCCGCAACATTGAACAGAAAAAAACACAAATTGTTTACATATTTGTGTTAAACTTCTATTAAAAATGCGAACTATTAGTTTTGCTTCAATACATTGGGATGCTGTAAAATCAAGTTCTTTCCTGTTTTCCATTGCCATATTTATATCAGAATGACATTAACTTGTTTCTTTCAAACTGTTTCCTCAGTAGTGAAGTGCAGCTATACAGGCTTTCTCTGTCAATGCAGCTCTTAGACGAATCTTTTTAATACGCGAGGAGATTTTTTACCTGGCGAAAGGGACATCAGCTGCAATATTGCTTCCGGTGAATAAAGGAATACGAAAGTAACGAGACGAAAGGTCAGGAAGAAGGGCGATTATGCCAAACCTAATATCTTTAAAGTCTCTGTCACACTGTCAAATATACAGTCAAACTGCTTCTAATAAGTTTGATCATATAATTTTGGACAGTAATGACTTCGAAGATAACCAAGGAAGCGACCATATTTGTTTCTTGTGGTTTAAGGCTTCAGTTTCCATTACTGTCTAATAAGGGGAGGTCTGGACACTTACCTGATAAAATTGACAAGTTAAAGTCGCCAGTTCACGAGTTAGCTACTGCAGTGCCACATGTTTTAAAGTTGAATGTTGACAAAACAAAGCATTGCATTGTTTATATTATGATGTGTACTCATCCCCACCCTCGACCATTTGCCAGGCCGACCGCTAATTAACAGTGCAGTACGCATCAGCACTCTCCGTGTGATCGACGTAGTGCAGTACACTGTTAGTGCAATGCAATAAGTGCAACACAGAGTGTAAGTTGACTAGAGTAAACTGGGGCAGGCAGTTTGGCGTCTCGTACACTGCTGCCCAGCCGAGCTGCAAAGAACTACAAGCGAAGTAATACATAAAATGTTCCAAAGTTTTTTATTTTATAGTAACTTATTGCAAGGGACTCTGGAAATGTAAATGGACATGTGTCCATGTGCTAACTAAAGGTGGTGTATGAACCCGTCAGTTCCCACAAATATTATTGTTTTTCAGGGTTATGTTGAAGTTTATTTTTGTTTCCCCCTATCAAGTTATGTTAATACCAATTCATTCGATATTTGCAACGCAGGTGATAGTTGTTAACACTATATGATTTTATTCAGTGTTTCTGTCCATGCACTTAGCTTTTAAGCAAATTATGTTGTAGCAAGTGTGCAAGTAGTTCCTCGTTGCTGTGCAATCCTGCTCTGGCCTGCTCTTGCGGCAGGGCAGAGAGTAAGTCAGAAAGTAACGACCAGAGAAGTTCGGTTAAGTGTGATTGCATCCAACAATTTCCTGTGCTTGGGCAGCCAGCAATAGACTTTAATTTCAGAGAACCGTTTTAATTTTTCGCTGCCTAGGGCACCACCCTATGGAATAACATCGCCTGGGTAGTATTTATTATTTCAGCATACATAAATGTATGTAAGCTAAACATAATTTTGTCACTGTTACCTTCACCGCAGGTTGAAAGTGGGCACCATATGTAGAGTTTTCTCCTGGAGGAACATGTCATGTGCAAGACCAAATAAAAGTGTGACATAGAACTGACGTGTTCGTTAAAAATCGGTAGCCGTGATGCATTAAAGGGTTCGAGCCCTCATAGTCCTGCCAATTTCTTACAAGTGTTCATGTATGAAATTTTCAGGGTAACCAAATAATTTATATGTGCTGCAATGTTTAAAGTGTTTTATGTGTATGGGCGTGTGGTTGGCCCGAACAATCAACATCACAGGGAAATAAAATATTTCAACAATAATCTGCAATATTACATAAGGCGTATGGATCACCTGGAGAGGCCATCATTTATAAACTCCTCTGTAAACAAAGCCAGCAACATGCAGGTGAACGTTAACAGAATGGCAGGTTTACCCCAACATCAACGTTGACTCCACCCAATGCGATGTCTGGTGCCTACCAGGAATATTTCCACAACATGTTTTCCTAATCCTACACCTCACTGGCCTTATTTCCCCAATTTAACCTCAGTTCACATCGCCAGGCTGTATCAAGTATCATCAATCCTTATGGCCAATAGTCCTGCCGAAACCCAAGATCTGCAAAAATTTATTTATACTTCAGAAATTTTCTTTGCAGAATCAACCTATCCTGTGTTATCTTGACAGGATTTCTCCACATACCTGCAATGGGACTAGTTAGAAGAGGTCAACAACAGATGATGGTAAGCTGATGGTGCAAAATAGAGATTTAAGGATTGGAAAATGTGAGAAGGAATTTCTCCTATGGTTTCTCACCAAACTTCAATGTTGATTGTGCATGCCAGACATTGCGGGGTCCAATGTCAAATCGGTGGTATAGAGCAGACTCTCATTCCAAGGTCATGTGCCGACAGCCACTGCGATTTCTATCTGCTAGTGCTCCGTCCATCGTGATTAATAAAAATACATATATGTACTCTACTTTCTATGCAGTAAGGTCTTGGAAACACTCACACAACCATATTTAGTAACAAAAATATAAAAACACTCTGAAATACACTGAAAAAACACTTGCATAGTTCACTTAATAAATTGCAGGAAAAGGTGGGGTCGCGTGCCCCTGTGGCCCGTAGGCAACCTGGATGAAGATGCCAACACTGAACGTTAATTGACTGGGTTTTATTAATGTTTCCTCAAAAACAGTTTACAATGATTAGCCAGGCTTTACCTGCTAGCAGTGTTAACGAATATAAAGGCACTCGGCCACTAAGAATTTTAGTGCAAGTTAAGCCTTCCCGGGCAATGTTATTCCATGGGAAGGGAGGAATGGAGAAGTCTTGGGCGGCTAAAAATGAGGTTCCGATCAAACTAAAGTCTATCGCAGTAAGAGTGATCTACTCATCCGAATCCTCAAAACCCTGTATGATAACTAAACTTTCCACCGCCGTATTCTAGCCAACTTGGCCGGCAAGCTGGTCGCATGGACTACTTCATTACACACACACATTCTGCAAAAACATACCCACATTGCTTAGTTACTCATAACTTTCACATGATAAAATCCATAATACACAAAAATCATTCACAGAATACAAAACACTGGATTCAAAGTAAAGAAACATAAAGGTTAATGCACACAAAGACCCACAGGGGTGCTTAAAACACATTAGGGCTGTATTAATACATGTTGCATGAATTGGTATCTTTGAGCATTTATTAGTTAATGAGTAATTAACTACACCTTGATTAACAAGATCTGCTTGTAAAATGTGTGTACACGGGCGCACGTGGCTACGCTATGACTTGCACTGCTCTACACTTGCGTTCACATCACGGGAGCTTACATCACCACTAAAAATTGCACTTGTAAAATAGCTAATTCCTGTGACTTATGTGGTGCACTACAACACTGGTGCGTACGAGTGCCCAGTAGAGTGCAGCTCCCTGCAGTAGTCGCCGGGGACAGTGGGCAAACAGTCTTAGGGGAAGCAACTGACGTCAAACGTCCCACCCACCCCCATTTACCATCGAGACCATTTGCAGGCTTCCAGTCACTCACAGCAGGAGTACTTCCCCTGATCCCTGTGGTGAGGACGTAGAACGTAGGCATCCCTACGTACTGGCAGTCTGCTGATCCTCTGCTGCTTATGCTCCGGGTGAATGAGCACTCTATGGTGCGAAATGGCAACACTGCACGTGATGCATTCCCGTGATGTCTGTCTCCTCCTGGACTGCCAAAGAAGTAGCGGACCAGCCGTCCGGCTACTCTTGAAGTCCTCTTCACTGCTCGCCTAGTCGCATCCCTCGTCGTCTTGCCACTGCCTGTACTTGTAGCGACCCGGTAACTTAATTCTAACAGGCTGGTCCAGTTCCCGTGCCTCAAGAACCTCCCGATGGTAGTATCGGGACTTCCTTCAGCCTTCTAGCGTGCACGTTCGTGCTCGACAGCACTGTGTCGTCAGACTCCATGACATGGGTCGTCGGGTTCACCCCTGCCAACGCTGTTGCATCGGTTGGAACTAGACCCCTTCGCCTCCTGCCGATGCATATCTTCAAAGTACTGCACCACCTTCTCCTGCTAGGACTTTACAAGGGTGCTCAACAGTGCCTCCACTGTTGTTGGGCACCTGGCCATCCGCTTCTTCCTGCTGTTCTCCTGCTTCCACCTGCTCGTTATTTACATCGGGAACCACTTCTCCCACTCCCCTTACCACATCTTAGTCCATGGAGGATGTAACGACCTCGTTCCATGCAGTGCCGATGCGACTCAGACCCCTGGTGAACTCTGGTATTCGGCACCGAAATCTCTTCTGCATATGATGGCCTTCCCTCTTCTTGAGGTCCTGGACTACTTTCACGCTCACTCGCTTCTTGCAGTTGCTCGTCTGGAGCTTGCTCATCCTGGCCTGTATCCTCTTCCTGCCTGTCTCCCATGGGAGCATCTTCAGCAGCTGCTCGGATGTTGTCTCAATGTATGCAATGCATTTTCCTTCCTACTCGAACTAAGTACATTGTCGGACCAATCACTTACATTATTCGGTGTGGGCCTGTCCACTTCAGCGCCAATGAAACTCATAAGTTATTTCTGGTGGCTGACTGTGGGTGCGCTTTAAAGTGAACAACTAGCCCTGGTTTTAATGTGGCTGGCGGTCTGAGACTGTGTAGCAGCCACCTGACTGCATAATGCACCTGATGTTCGCGATATCGTTTCCTAAGCCTCTTCTCCTGTGCACCACTGGTCTCAGTCACGCTGCTATCTTTGGTATGTGGGCAGTTCCATTCACTGGGTAACAGATTGACTCTTCCCAACAGGATCTGTGCAGGAGACTATCGTGGCGGCAGGCAGGTGTTAAGCACAGCTGATAACCTGCTCACCCACATGGAGCCGGTGTTGCACCTTCAACTCATAGTTTGCGCCTCTCCATGGGGTTCGCCCGGGGATGATAAATCGGTATCTTTAAATGCCGCACTCTCCATCCCATGCATAGCTCTCACCAAGAATTCCCAGGAAATTGAGTACCATTGTCATTCAGGATTTCCCTAGGATAACCCCAGCATGCAAAGAATTTGGTTGTCAAGATTTTCGCCATCTGTCCTGTCCGTGCACTATTGATTGGCTATGCTTCCACCCATCTCGAGAAACTGTCTGGTACCACCAAAATATAGCATTACTCCCATCTGACTTGGTGTAGGACCCATTAAATCTTGACAAACTCTATCAAATGGCTTCCTTGGCTGCCTTGGCTGCTGTTGTGGTAGTCATCGGTTCTGCGTGACATAAACAAGTTACATTTGTGGGACTTCCTTACGTCATTTCGTATACAGTGGTTAAGGCGTGGCCAAAAAAAAATTTCCTAAAATATTATTCACCATTTGCTCTGACACTGGGTGTCCTGTCATGTCACTTGAATGTGCAATTGTTAAAAACCTGCTCTCTGCATGCTGCGGTCACATAGAGCATTCACGTGTTTTTGTCACGTGGTGAGCACATCTCCATGCGTTCCACCATCACTCGCCATCCTTCTATGTTCTGTTGTTCGAAGTTCTCTCACTTTTCCTGGGCAAATGCGCAGTTATTTTGTGCATCCACGACTTCTTTATACAAGTCTGCTATAAGTGTGTCATTTTACCCAAAATAGATTTTGTTTATTACTGCTTCTGTGAGTGGGGCTTGCGTTACAGGTGGCAAAACTTCCTCCCACTCTACTTTGTCCATTACAGTAACGCCCATGCTCCGAGTCCGAGTCAGTGTGTCTGCGAGCTGGTACAGGTTCTATGTCAAAATCATACACTTGTAGTAATAATGTCCATCTGGTTAGTTTACTTATCGCCTCGCTCATGCTACTCAGCCATAACAGTCAGCTGTTGTCCGTTCTCATAGTAAATCGTTGGTACTCTGTGTATGGCCGGTACTTTCTTACTGCCCATATTATGGCGAGTCATTCACGCTCGTTTATGTCGTAGCGACTCTCTGTGCTATCTAGCTTTACATTCGCAAAGTCTATCACACATATTTCATCTGCATCATTGTACTGATACAATACAGCACCGAGCCCTTCCTGGCTGGTGTCGGTCTGTAAAAACAAGTGGTGTGCTGGGTCGTATCGTTCCAGTGCGGGGCAAGCCCAGAACATTTCCTTGATTGTCTGAAAATCAGTTTCTTGTTCGCTATCTCACACATACAATTTCTGTGGGGTCAGGAGGTCGGTGAGGGGCGCTGTAATAAGGGCGAAGTTATCGATATGCTTCAGCAACCAGTTGATGAGTGCAAAGAATTTTCTCAGTTGCTTGTGTGTATGCGGCGCCTGTTGACAGTTAATAACTCCCAGCTGCTTGGGGGTTGGCCTATTTCCCGAGTCGTTAACGATGTAACCTAAGAATTGCAAGTCCATTTTTCCAAGTTGGCATTTATTTACTGCACATTTGATACCATTTATCTCTAACATTTCTAGCACCAATGAAAGGTGGTGTAGATGTTCCTGCTATGTCTCTAACCAAAAGATAACATTTTCCAAGTAGGCTAACATGAATTTGCCTACGAGGCCGTCCAACACTCTGACCATCATACTCTGGAAAGTCGCTGGGGCGCATTTGCGGGCCAAAAGGCAAAGCACAAAATTGGTATCTTCGACTGTCAGGTGCGGTAAACGCGGTCATCTCCCGATCCTCCTGGCATGCTGGAATCTGTCAGTAGCCATTTTGCAGGTCTAAAGATGACATGACCTTGGCCCTGCATAAGGAACTCAACACATCTTTGACACTGATGTATGGTGATATTGTGCTACACGTGACCTGATTGATGGGCCTGATGTCGACACAAAATCTCCAGCTCCCATACTTTTTTGGTGCTAGCGTGATAGCGGAGTTGTAACGACTGCAGTTTGGTTCTATCACCCCATCAGAGAGCTTTACCGAAATATGCTGTTTGATTATTCGTGCTTGGTGTGGAAGATAACTCCGGGGGCTGCCAATAATTGGTTCGTCTGTGGTTAAGGGAATCGCATATTCAGCAACTGTGGTTCTTCGCAACGTGTCACGCTCTGCAAATACAAATTTCTGTTCTTTTAACAAGCTCTGAAAAGCATCCTGGTCCTGGTGTTCAGTGGGAATGTTGTCCTCAAACTCGGATAATTTTACTTCTGCTTTGTTCTCTGTTCTATGTCTGTCTGCATTGTATGTGGTATGCCTCTCTTTTTTTATCAAAATGAATACAGCATTCGGCTGCTTCTACTGTGGTGTTTTGCTCGGCAAACCACAGCATTCCCAAAATTGTATATTCTGTAATCTCTTCTGTGAGTCTGGCAGTTGTAATGGTTTCAAGATCCATAATTTTAACAGTGAGCGTGGCTTGTCCTACAGTTGACTTCGTGCACAAAACCATCTGCTAGTTGAATAACCTGTCCTGTTGATGTTGCATATTTAGTGTTTACGATACTCGTTCTTTCATACAGTCTGGGATGTGGCCGTATCTACTGGTGCGTGACACCACAAATTCTTTACAAGATCAAGAACACTTATAAACTTAGCACTTTGATTACTAACATGATTAATAAGTTCGTGTTATGGTGTCCCTGTCGATCTGTTCTCCTGGGGAGGGGTAAAGTTTATGGTAGGCGACTTTACTCCTACAACCCATTTCCCTTCTGGTCTTCGCTATTGACAGGTTGGTTGCACCAGTTGTCCAGGTGGGGATTCCGTGAGCAATCGACATGCCAGTAGAACAGTCACCCCGAGAAATACCGACATGGCACCGGTGGTGGCAGGTATTGGTCCCACCAGACAAACCGTTCCTCGATACGCACTTGCACTTTGCACATGGCTAACACCCCATTGGAAATTCGGCGCTCTGTTCTGTTATTCACTCACGGCTGTTCCGGTCGTCTCATGTGATAGTCCGGTCGGTTTCCTCTATACTGTCCATCACAGTTGTTCCTGAAGTCGCACGGCTCATGACAGACCCGCGGGTCTCCTACTTCCTGTCATGATACAAACATGTTGAGCTCGAGAATGAATGCAGCTCTGATCACTTCATGCAATCCGTGGTTTAGAAGTGGTACTATAACTGTCCTGTACTTGGGAAGGGCAGTCTCCTCGATCACCTCCAGGATTTCTCATTCATCCGGGCGAAACTGTTTCACCAGATGCACTTTTCTGTTGATAAAGGCCATTAGGGTTTCCCCATCTTGTTGGGGTTATAGTGTTAACTTACTCTGCGCTTGGATCGACATAAAAGTCCCTCCGAATCGGCAGTGGAATGCATAAAGGAACTCTATCCAGGTAAGGCCATAGTGATTCATGGACTTCCACCATTGATTTGCGTCTCATTCCATCTGCTTACCTAGAAATAACCTGGCAACTCATCTTCCGAAACATCGTAGCATCGTAGGTGGGTAATGCAGTCGTTGACAAATGGGAATGGATCCTTTGTCAGATGTCCAGAAAATGTAGGTATACTCTGGAAACCCTTCGGTGTCGGCCGGCAGTGCACATCTCACGTATGGCAGTGACAGTGTTTCACCCCCGTTATATTGCTTACATTCATGGTTGAGTTTGGAACAGTTGTTGCTGCTGATGATGTTCTTGATAGGCTCGGTAAAACTGCTGGAAACTGTGTATGTGGGGTAGAGAAGTAGGTGTTCATTGATTGCATATAGGGTTGTGTCTGCTAGCTGTGGTCGTGGCAACCATGGAACGGTCATCAGCGGAGTGAGTTGCACTTCTGGCGCTGTGATTCTTGTGGATACCACGCACATTTCTGAATGGGCTATATCGCAGACGTTGCTTACCGTACCGCAGTGCACACTCTGCACACGAAGTTGTCTCTCTCTGCCGTTGCTTGCTCGGTTTCCATTTGACACTTATGGTATACCCTGATATTGCACGAAATGCAGTGTTGGATTCCCCCATCATGAGTCCTTTGCATTCTGGATGGTCACATGCATTAATCCATTGTAATTCCATGAAGAAATTGTCCCAGTTGTATGTAACCTGTTCTTGTTTAATTTTAGGCGCACTGCAATTTTTATCCGTGAATAGTAATTCCTGTACTGTTTCCTGTTCCAGAATGTTCATACATGTGATGTGACACCATTTCCTACATTTGTTACACTTAAACAGAGGTGCATCATAACCCAGGAAAATTAGATTTGTGGCGTTAGCGCCCGAAAAATATACACTGAAATTTGTAGTTCCTGATTCTAAGTTTTGTGGTTATTCATTGTCGCAGTTGATTGCGACGTGGATGCTCTTTGGACTGGGATTTCATGTGCACTGATAATGTGTTGTGCCGCGCTCGTTTCTAGCCATCCAGTCTTGCAGTAATGGACATAATCACTGCAGACAGAGAAATGCCAGCATACTGCTGTAGGTCCATCCAACCATGATGTTTGTAAATTGTTCCCAGTGTCGCGGGCGCCGATGCAGAAGCACGATTGCGGGATTGCAGCGTGGTGTGGTCTGGGTGACATCATGGCACAGCAAACCTGCTCCAGCATGGTGCATGTGACGTCAAGGTGCAGCAGACCTGCTCTGGCATGACACGATGCAGGTGTCATTGTCCAGCTGGTTCACAGCTGATCCCGGTGCACGATGCTGGACTACGAGTGGGGAGGAGATTATTCTTTTCCTCCTTCCCACCATTCTTTTCCTCTATTCCTGCTTGAGCGCACATGATCCAGATGGAAAAGGAGGTCCCTTTGTCCTACTTGGTGCTTAGCGGGCACGGTGTGACTGATGTCACAGCAGTGCTCCAAGATGGCCACTATCTGCTAACCTTCTCGATTCTTACCTCGTCATTGCCTAATGGTAGTGTCACCTGCAGATTTTCACGTGCTTTCACAATGACCACGTCTATTGCCTTCTTGTGTCCTGGGGCATCATGACAGCATCCAGAGCTCTGGTTGTACACTGCTGTTCTTCTTGATCATTTGTCACTTTACCTTTTAGCAGAGGGATCCCTTCCTCTCCCCTTAAAATCCATACATATTTAAACAATTTCCCCCATTCCTCGCCTTTTCCGTCTTCCACAATGTTCCCTAAAAATGAATTATTTGCCTGTTTGATCATCCTTTCAATCTCCCTACCCATCTGCTTCGTCAGTTACTTAGATCTTATCATCCCTTCATTTCTCCACTTGACATGTAATTTTCTACACTTCCTCTTCATTTTTAGAATCTGCTATCCATAATATGGCGAATCTCTCCAAGCCCGTAATCTTTTCTATGGCACAAATTTCCACCAACATAACCTCTATTATTCCTATTAACTCCTTCCAAAATTTTTCCACACTTTCCTTCATAGCCCATTTTTCAAACCTATCTCTCAGGATGATTTCTGCCCCCTTCTTGTTTCCTCTCCCATACTGCCACGCCAACCTTTCTGTCGTTTGCTCTTCCCTCATCCTGCAAAACCAATTTCCACAACCGGGATATGATGGTGGTTTAAACCATCCAATACTATTGCATCAAACAGAATTCCCAGGTCTGACAACAACACATACAGTACTTACCCAACACCCTCCTCATTCCACTTCGTAGGTGTTTTGACTACTTGGACTAATCCTCCATTGACTAAGCGTGCTGCCATTCTCTGCATAATGCCACCCATTCCTTCTACACCCTCTACTCATTTCACACCTGGCATGTTCAAATCCCCTGCTACCATAATCCACTGTCTGTCCTTCAGTCTATCGACCCTCTCCGTGATCATCTCAATTGCCTGCCATCCCTGTTCTGGTGGTCTAGACACTATCAGCAAAGTAATCTTCCTATTACTACTACCATTTGATTTCATTTCCATTGCCTCAACATCCTCACTAACCCATTCTACTGCCCCTTTCAGGTTCCCCTTACACAACTATTATTCATTCTCCTCTCCCATCCCTGTCTCTTCTGAAGATGGTGAATTTATCCTACCTACAGCTAATGTACAGCACTTCCTTAGTCAGCCAAGTCTCCACAGATACCACTATATCCACCCAATATCCTTCAACAAATCCCCAGAAGTCCTCCAGCTTGTTGTACACACTCCTACAGTTCATCACTATTATCCTTATTCAAATATTCTGCTTTACTCTCCTACTTTGCTTACCCCATACCTCTACCCTCGCGGCCTCAGCAATGCTATCCTCTCCATTCCTCTCCACTTCTGTTTCCTTGCTTCTCACTGATTACTATTTCAACAATTGCTGATCGGTCCTGAACCTATCCATACAGCCAATGTGTTACCCTACCTAGCAGATCACCTAGAATCCTCTTTCCCTGCTCTGTCAGGTGAACCTGGTCCCTCCCTACACTTTCCGAGCTTACCCATTTCTTACTATCTACAAATATAGCCACCAAATCCATATATACCCTCTCATAAACCTTACTCGCTCCACTGCCTTCCTGTAGGTTAATTCTTATCTTACCAGCACGCCACTGACTACTGCCCTAGCTCTTGGGAACTTCTCCCACACTTTCCTCAGCAATCCCCTGAGGTCGCGCTCTACCTCCTGCCCCACTACCCTATGAGCCAGGTCATTTTCCCCCACATTAATTAAAACTACCTTTGCCACCCTACTACCTCTCATACAATTTACTCTTTCCTCCAAATTCTTCATTTTTGCACCCCCAACTGCTGCTTTATACGTAATTTCCTTCCTGACTTCCCTCAGCAGCACCCCCTTATAATAGAACTACCCAGAAAAACTACCTCTGGCTCATTTCCTACAACCTTTTCCTGCTTTGTGGCCCTTCCACCCATTTGCCTCCCCCTGTCTACCTCGTCTCTTACCTGATCCCTCTATCCAGCCCTCTGCAACACGCTTATTCCCTTCCATTTAACCAACCTCCCTCTTTCCCCTCTGGCCTTGAACTGTCCACTTTGTCCTGCTTGCTGGTATTTGCTAATCCCACACCCCTACAAGCCTCTGCACACTGCTTCCTACCTTCCACTACTGCCTGTTCCCTTCTTACTGTTTTCCGTTCATCTATTCCTGATTGCTTCTTTCCTTCTACTATCACCTTATCCCTTGCACCTATTTCCGGCTCCTCTGACTTTATTTGCTGCCTTTTGTCTTCTACTCTCTTATCCCTTTCATCTGCCTCCAGTTACTCTATCCTCCTCCTCCTTAATCTTACCACCTATATCTCTGCCTCCCATCTCCTCTGCCTTTCCTCCTGCAGTTCCTTCTACAGCCCTACTTGCATTCTACGTAACTATTCCTTCCTTAACAGATTGTCCTCCAGTGGACTAGTTTGCATTTTCTTTAGCATTCCGATTATGTCTTCCAACTCGTCCACTATCTTCTCCACCTTTATTTATTCTCTGCACTTACCCATCTCAATCTTGCCCTTTTCCTCCAACCTCTAATTCCCTCTCTTTTCTGCTGCTCATCAATTCTACCATCTATCCTTTCCACCTCTCATCCTTAGCCACTTCCACCCTTGTAGCCACTTCATTCATTTCTCTAAGATTGTTGGTTTAAAAATTTGATAGCTGTATTTTGTCTTCAAATTTTATTGTTAAATATAGTGGAAAACCAAATTCTTTTGCAGAGCTACAGGGACTTAAGAAACAATACAACGGAAAGCTAACGTAAAGTCAATCGTAAAGAAAAAATATTTATTTTTGTAAATGTCTTTCAAAAGAGAGGCAGATTTTGCGGTGTACGAAGTGTAGTTTTTTGGAAAAGAGTGTATACAAAATGTATGGAAATGTTTGTTGTTTTAATAACATAACAACTTGATAACAACGGTGGTGTCTTATTTGCTTTGTGTGTGATGTTTTATTATGTCGGCAAAAGTTTTGGATGTAATTTGACAGGAGTTGAACGATCTTACTAGTTTTGGTTTTGAATACATAAAATAATGTTTACACAACAAAAGTTAATTTTTTTGAGGGAAGTTTTGAAAATAGTGTATTTATATTATACGGACAGTACGAAATCACAAGAATTTTGAAGCAAGTAGGTTTATGTATGTATATGTTACGGTATTTTTAAGAAATTGAGGCGTGCTGTCTTGTAAGGAAAGCTAATCAAATTCATATATTTAACATATGTGGTGGTTGAGAAATATAGTACAATATTTCACCACGATTTTTTTTGTTTTTATTACTAAACCCCCTCAAGAATTGCCTGTAAATGTGGACGTGCTCTCAATCTCGACATGTGACATTGATGCAGTACGAATAAGGTCCGCAAACGAGTAAAGTGAGCCATAAGGGCTGGCTACAATTGATTTAGCACAGAAAACAGCACAGCCACAGAAAGTTGAATACATTAGCATGACACTTCTTATAACCACACACAGCACACGCACAGAAAAATAGCACAGGGGAAGCGCACTAAAAGTAGGGTTATATTGTATTATTCCTATGCGTGTGCACCATATGTGGCCAATTAGAATGTTGATACCACCTATTTCACGTGACAATGAAAATGGCTACAAAAGTAGTGAATTTGACTAGTGATTGAAGAGTTTGCTGCCATATAAATAGAAGTTTGTTTTGTTTGGAATTGTTATTTTACAAACAATGTATGTTGAGAGGAACGGTTTAGCATATTATATTTCGATAATTTACTACATGAGCAGCAAAGTAAATAGAGCTGTCAACAGTATTTTTTCATTCCAATGTGACCAACACATGTAGGTAAGCACAATTTACAGAACACTGTTTCCTTTTGTTTTCACAGCTGTTTTCTGTAAACATCCATAGTTTCTGTGCGTGTGCCATTTTGATTGTAGCTTTCAGATTTGAGCTATGGGTGTGTTCTGTGCTATTGCACATGTGCTGTGTGTGTGTGTTAAATCAATTGTAGCCTAGCCTGTAAGAATGAGACCATGCTGCAGCAAATTGAGCGTTCTAGTGGCGTTATGATTGTAGGAGGCCTAATCACTAGTGTTGATTACCTATTTTGTGTTTGTGAATTAGGTGATTTGGTTTATTTTAATAATGTAGGCCTAACTGTTTTATTTCTAATAAGCATGCCAACTGACGTAAAGTACTTTTCTTTAAACTTTTTTTTTGTAAATGTAACATTCGTAATATTAGATAGTTCAAACAGAACATAGAAACCACTAACACTTTGTTGCATTCTTCTTGCGAAAGCTTACCTTGTGTGTCAATTGTTTACATTTACAAAATAAAAATGATGGTTATTGTTTCTTCTTTGTCATTCTGTTGTTATTACTCTGGTACACTGTGTATGTGCGGAGTGGGAAGTATTTTCCTAAGAGCCTGCACTCATCGCCAGCTAAAACATGACTTTTTTTTTTTTAACATAAGTATACTATGGTGTATACATACATAAACTCGCAATTAGGCTACAGCCCGGTGGCGAGCTCTCTCAACTCTCCTTCACCCAACCAACTCCTTTTCCACTCCCTTCCTGAATTTACCAATCCCTCTCACAGATACCAATTCCTCCCTCAACACATTCCACTCCCTCACAGACCTCATAAGCATGGACTGCCTACCCCGCTCCATTCTCCTCCACACCCTCTGAAGCTTCTCACTGTTGTTTCCTCTTCCTCTAAACACCCCCTTACTTAGCTTGCAGTGTAGCCCTCCCCATCCTCCCTCTTCATTCACCACTCTGTACATCCTGACTAACCGTTCAACTTTCCTCCTGTCCTTCAATAAGCTCCACCCCATTTCTTTCATAATCACTGATGGCCTATAGTTCGCTTCTTCCTTATCATCCTGCCCTTGCCTTCTCCACCTACCCTTCACCCATCTTGCTGCCTTTCTCTGCACCTTTCCAGTTCTTGCACCTCCACATACGGGTCCCATACTGCTGCAGTGTATTCTAACATTGGCCGTACCATTGTGCCATACGCCTTCTCCTTCACTTCACAGCTGACTCCATTCAGCACCCTTCCCAGCATACCCAGAGCCCTTCTTCCCTTTGCAACCACCCTCTCTACCTGGTTTTTCCACCCGAGGTCTCCCTGCAATACAATCGCTAGATACTTATATTCTGCTGCTTCTTCTATCTCTTGTCCCTCCCATCTGTACATGTCCCTGCTTATCATCTTCTTCCTTGTGAACCTCACTACCTTAGTTTTTCTTACATTTATCTTCATTTTATTTTTTCTGGTCCACAACCATATCTTATCAATGTCCGCCTGCAAATTTCTGCCCCCCTCTGTTTCTGCCATTAGTTTAGCTGTCTCGGATGTTGTAAAGGTGTTTTCTAGCCATACAATGCTAGCATGATGACTTGAAAGTGTCGTATCCTATTTTTATCTGTATCCAAGGTTTCTGTAATGTATAGTGGATAATTTCTCTGAAGACTGCACATTGGCCTTATGCAGAGGTGCAAATCAGTATTATTTAATAACAGAAATAGCTAATGTAAACTAAATTTCATCAGAACAGGGCAGAAGATTGTGCGTTAGCATGATCAAAACCTCGTACACATATTTTCAACTGGTCATGTGTTATGAAGTGACAGATTAATGAAATTGATTACATAATGAATATATCTACTAAATTAAAAAAAAAAAAAAAAACAAAATTAGGTATGTACAAAAAAATTAGCTTAGCAAAGTAGTGTATGAAATTTCATCAAGATGGGATAACGAAACTGTAATTAGTGCTCTACCTTAAAGGGTATTTTGTCCTTTGAAGGATGAACTTGTCAGAGTAGACCATTGTGGAATGATTTTACACCCCAACGCATTGTATTATGTCACGTCACATTGTGCTGCACTATTATGTGGAAAGATACCTGTATTTACTACAGAGCTGATTAGTTATATCTGAAGGATTGTATTATGGCCGAAACAGATCCACGGATATTGATAATGTCATACGAATTTGTTGTCAACCTCAACGACTAATATGTGTAGTTGAGATTATTTTTAAAGGCAAGATTTGAGCACGACCTACATGTAGCTGAGATTTTATGTGACAAGCAAGATTACTTTATTTCATCAAGAATGAAATGTTTCATGTTACACTCATATGGCTCAGATTATAGGTGTGAATGTTATTTTAAGTGAGGGTATTAAAAGTATTTCAAACACCCTAATACACACATTGTACACAATACACTTTGTTTCGCCTACCTTCTGCGGTACTTATCTTGAGGATTATTATCCAAGTATTACTTATTGGGAGGACTGATAGGTATATTTATTTAATATTAGGGCATTGTGGAATTTGGCCATTGATTTTGGTTTAGTGCCATTCTCTCTCTTTAAGGCGTGTGTCACACTTATCTGATCACTAATTGATAATTATTATGCTTTTAATTGATTTTATCACTTATGTTTTCACTTTGTGTATTTGATTTTTGGCACCCAACAATGAGAATAGGGGCACAATTACTTATGTGTGTTTTGTTGTGAGAGAGAAAGATCTTGGGAGAAAACTTTATGCGGAGAGAACTTTATTTATTTCACTTTAATTTGTGTTGGTGGTAAAAACCTTTATTTTTACCATTTGCTTTGCAAACCAGCGGAGCTGTATCCTCGGCTAGCTGTGGTTAACAAAACTTACATACAAGTTGCACTGGTACCAACACTTTCAGGAAAGGAATATAAATACCTTGATGCATGACGTTGTGTGGCTACTGGAAGTACATCACCACATCAAGTGCTTTCGGTGGGTGCTAGCGCTAAGACAGTCGCACCCGGGTATAACTTGGACTCGAGTCCTTTCGTGGTACTGGAGCGTGTCCAGAATATAGAACTGGCAGAGTGGCCTTTCCGCAGGGCACAAAATCAGGTGTGACTAGGACTATTTTGCGCTTTGGTGGGCTCCCCTTGACTAGTATACCTGGGCGACGCTTGACCGGTGAACTTGCGCGGTGGCTGTCCGTGCTACACTGGGGTGAACTTTGGTTTCTAGTGTGCTGCTGTGCAAGTGCTCGTAGGTGCTGTTGCCCGCAGGTGTTGCCTGAGGGTATGGAGTTCCCCAAAACCACAAATTATCTAGGCAGAGTGACCTGTTCTGTCCGCTCAAGTAGGCTGCGATTACTGGGTGTGTGTCGCCGTCAAGCTGGGTGGTTGGATCGTAGATGTGTAGTTCGTAGTCGGTGTGGTAGGTCTCTGGCGAAGGGCTGCAGCTTGCTCCTGGGGTTTGAGGTGTTCGAGTCTAGTGCGGATTGGGCTGGGCTCCGGCTGGTATTTAGAGATCATCTCAGCCCGTTTTACCATCTTACGGATACTACTGCGGTAGGAATATGACATGAGGCCTGAGATAGAGAACACTACTATCGAACCTCACGAAAGTGTAGCAGGTGATGCTGTAGTCTTACTCTGGTGTTGAACCACATACCGCCTCTGCCAACCCAATGTGGTATCCCTATCTTTGTATCCGGCACCAGAAGCACAATTGATACAGAAAGTCAGGCCTCATTGAATGACTGTCTCAATACCTGGGTGAGCCTCTCCTGAGGAGCAGTCTTTCCAACTCAGGGAATACCCCCTCTGGCACCAGAATCTTGGTGGAGATAGCAAGCAAGCACCAAGTCGATAAGCTGACCCCAAGAGAGAGAGAGAGTACCCAATGTCGGGGCTCTACCGTTCTGTACTGTAGCCGGGAGTCGTCCTGGCATGTCTGTGAAAGGGGAAGCGGGGTAAGCCAAACAAAGGGGGACGACATGTGCGTGCAGGTGTGGCCGTGCTATCGTCCATTCCACGAACATCAGTTACGTCAGGCTCATTTATGCGTGAGGCAATGGAGGACGAAGGACGTTCACAGGGGTACGGAAAAGTTGTCAACAATAGAGAGCGCAAAAATATGAAGTTGGTCATTACATTTTGTGATGAGGCGAAAAACGGTTGTCTACATGAGCCACTTCAAAGGGCAACTGCAAGAGCAGCCAGATATACTGCGGTCAGTGAGAGAACTATTCACACAGTCTTTATAAAAGACCAAACAAAATAATACAAATGAAACAATGTCGCAGCTACAACATATTATACTATACAACTTAATATCCATTTATTTACAACGTCCACCCGATTAACCTGTGTGTAAGCATTCTTTTCGTGTGTAACGGTAGGTTTTTGTGAACGTGTGCTCTACATACTCGTAGGTGTTCAAATTAAAAATCCCACAGAAATCACAGTAAATTGTTACAGATTAATATACAAAGGCTGTAAGGATTTCGTCCGTTAATATATTATTTCTAAACCTCCGAATCACGTGCAAATTTAATGTCACCTGTAAATATATGTGTCCATATAATTCTGGTTGTGGCAGCACGGAATTACTGTAAAACATTTCTGTAGCCTTTATGATAAAACAGTTTGTATTTACTTAACAGTCCGTGATAACATTTTCTATGATTTATGCGAGAACAGTTATTCCAAACACAACGTTCATTAACAGTAAACGTTTTCGCGAGTATTAAACAAACAATGTGCAAATATGTAATCCTATTTGAAAATCATTAAATACTACAACAATAGCAGTTTGGAATTATATGACTGCCAAATTACTACTCTGTCAAATATTGCCCTTGTAAACTTCCTGCTCCTAATGGAAGCATTTAACTGATACATTGTACAGATATAATACCACATGGCAGACAGCAAATATAGGAATAAAGAGTTTCGTTACTATACAAGGTAGGGGACATCCCTATGCATTTGACTGTTTCGTGAGTGAATTTATGATCAGTACCATGGATGTGTGGGACAATAGTTTACCATTCGCACGTTCCCACTATTTGTATACAACTATACGGTAATGTTGAGAATATTGTATTGTATTGGGCTTATTAATGTCCCCCTGTTTTATGCTGGAAATCTTATCAGGGGATGGCTTACGGACTAACTTATAACATATTTAAATTAACACGTAAGCCATACCCAGGATGTTGTGATTAATATTGTAGTGTGTAGACAGACAGATTTGAAACAAACTTTATCGTTATAGTAATAAGTAAGTTTGTTTGTTGGAATTGAAGTTAAGGTCACACATTCGTGCTCAAGACGTTGCAGGTTCAAAGTCATGTTGATTTATTTAATTTACATTTAATATAAAATATGATATTAGTATGACAGTTGTGGTATAAATACATTTACTGTCGAACAGCACATGCAGAAGGTAAAGGCATTATGCAGCGCACACTGTCACAAGAGCACTGCTATCTGTTGTTTCCAGAAAATAGTCTCGTGAACATAGGTCTTCGGGTCCAATTTTGCATTTGCTGTCACTCAAGGACACAACACCGAATGTTTTTTATGTCTGTGCATATACTGCCCGGCTGCTGTCTTGCCGCTCCACTATAGACTGGTCCGTACCGAGCTGCAGTCTAGTGAGTAGGAGGGGACTCGCATGCCAGGCGTCTCCCGGCTACAGTACACTGTGGTGCACAAAAAGGGTGGCCATCCAAGATGCGTGTGTGTACTCTACTAACATGTGCAGTGGTTATAGCAAATCTCCCGGTCACTGCTGTCCCTCTGACGGAGCTAATGTTTATGGGAAAGGTGCTATGGCTACTGGAGAAATATGCTTAAGTTGATAAAATTTGTTTATTCCAATGATGGGTATGAACAATGGTGGTATTGCACCACCTCATACCAGCTGGAGCTTATGGAAACTTAAACCTACGTAAGACTGTGAAGGTGACCTGTTCCCTTAGGCTAACAAGGGTAGGTAGAGAAGCGTTATGAAAATAACGTAAACTGGGCTATACTACGATATTGTCCTGATGGGCTGGAAGTGTCTAGTGTATAACGACGTAGACAATGACTGGCAGAACAATGGAAGTCTTCGGCACCAGGAGTTCGGTGAAGACGAAGATAGAGGAATTGTCATAGTCTTCGGCACGGTGAAGACTAGAAGAGAGGCTGATAGTTTCTTTGGCATCAGGCAGTGCGGTGAAGGAACAGAACAGACTGGGCTTTTCAGGGTGCTTGCCCTGGTATTTATGCTCTGGTTGGCGCATCCTTGCTGGAGTGGAGAGGGGGTAGACGTGTAATAGATCCTCTTGGCGTGTGACATCAGTGGCCGGCGCTGGATCTAGGAACATGGCTTGCCGACCATACTAGTAGTGCCATCTGAGGGTAAGCTATGTCGGATAATCTTGGTGGCGCAGCCAGTGAACAGTACAATCGGGCGTGGAGCGTCCATCCTTTGCCGTGGGTAGATAGTACACAGTTCCTGACGTCTAGTGCGTGGCAACAATCAAACTCCGTAGAATTGAGCAGTAAAATTATGCACACTGATTAGTAGAAATCAATTAATCATTGTTGAAAAGCATCACGCGTTAACCTTTTCATGCAGAAATAATTTTTCAGTTGTAAGTATGGTGGTATAAAATATTGAATACTGTATTTACTGACATAATTCACGCACCCGTATTTTATGGTGCCAAATTAGGGAAAAAACTTTTCCTTTCATATTTCACGCAGCGATATTTCTCTCAAGGAAACATGTAATGTAACAGGCATGCACTGTTGGTGCTTTGTTCGACCGTGCCAGGTCTCTGACACTTCAAGATTGGTCCTGTTATTGATTTCTGGCTGCCATGCCCATGCTGCAAACATGTAAACAAAATCATTCGCGGAGTTGATTTGAATGCGGTGGTTTTTTTTAGTGTGAAGGGAATAATATACAGTTATATTAATTTTTGTTCAGTATGAATGCATAATGGGTAAATATACCAGTCATACTGCAAATAAAATCTGTTCCTATATTACCAGGTTTTGGCAAGTAAGGCTGTGTCTGCGTATAGGCCACGTCAGAAGTTTTTGATGGAAAATTCAGGATAATTAATATTTGAAGTAGACCGCGCTAAATTTTTGTATTCCCGTAAACATTGCTGGGCCTCGTCATGCCAGTGCAGAGGACAACACGCCACCTAAATTTCATAGAAATTCAACACATTAATGTGAATAGCATCTATCAGCATGTTCTCCTAACACCGGGCCGCTGTTAAGAAGTGAACCGGCCCTGTAATGACGGCAGTGGCGGCGGCCGGCTGGCTGCTGCTCGCCAGAGTAATCTTGTAGCAACCGACCGACAGCTGCCTAGCTCCGAGGATCTAGGGCTGAACAACAGATGTGAGCCGCTGCGCTGCAGAGGATCTAGGCGCTCGCCCAGCTACGTGCACAAGCCAATGTTTTCACTGCTAGCTCCAGCACACGAGCGATTAAATTTTTAATTTGTTTCATCATATTATTTGTATTATCAATAAATAAAGTGCTGTGTTTTAAAAAAAACTTATCCCTGTGTTTGGCAAGGGATTGATATAGTAGACCCCATTTTAATGTTTACATGCACGTGTCTTAGCTATTCCTTGCGTAATTCATGCACCCTAATTTTTTGCCTAAAATCCTGTAAGAAAGGTGCGAGAATTATACCAGTAAATACGAAATGAAAAGGAATCAAAATCAGCATGAGGTACTGCAGTATTTTATTGAAAAAATTATCTTTCCTTCGTACTTTATTTATTCTGACTGGAAAATTAAAATTTATGTACTGACTGAAAAGAATATCTTAAGTGTGTTCACATAAAAGAAAATTAAGATATCAGTGTAAGTTGGGTACAATGACTTCAAGTTACCATCATCCCTACAATAATAATTTAAAATTAGAAATGCCAAATTAATGTTGCTTCACTTTAATTAGTCTTGAAAATTACCATCAGAAAACTGTAGTTAACCATTGCCTCACTTAAGTGACATTACAATTTTAATTTAAATGCTCCAAATGACAAATTAGATTTTACTGTTTCAAAAAAAATGCTAAGTCACAAAAATTATAAGGTTTTCTCCTTTTAAAAATATGTCATGTTTTCTTCTCGCACGTTCTCAACGTAACAAGTGGTTCTCAGAGTTCTCATGGCCCCTGCACTTGCTCATTCAACAGAGCAGTGGACCTCGGGTGTGCCATATCTACATATAGGCCTATTAAATCTAAATCTTCAAAAATCCTTTTAATTTGTAAGTTTATATTATAATTGGTCAAAATAATGTCCCAAATTACATGGATAAGCCTCTCCGGCTCACATAAATGATTGGTGTCACCTGGCTGTAGATGTGTTTCTCACGCTCGTAAGTGCGCCTGGTGCTAAGCAGCACTGCATCAGATGTCGACTGAAACAACTCCAAAAATAATGTGTAGGCCTATGAATGTCTGCCCTCTTCTTCTCATGACCAAATTCTCCTACGAAAACTGTAACTTCTAGTACCTATACCTATTAACTAACTTACAATGGCACCAGGGATTTTGGCGATCAAAACCCCAGCGAAAATTATCTCTGCTGTAATTTTAATTTTACCCAGAAGTAAACTACTTCCGGCAACTATCTCTATCCTAAGCACCATCGTAAAATCCTACTTCCGGTGAAGCGAAAAAGAAAATTGCGAGAAAATAAAATATAATGAATAGTGAAAAACAGTTAATTACTCTTGAAAAATTACAAAATTAATTTAGGAAGATAATAATTCAAACAATTCACTATTTAAGATTTTTAGGTTAAAATACATAATACCATAGGTTTATAAATTTAAAAAAAATGTATGGGTGGTTTACAAAATAAATATTTAGTTATTCTGAAAATAAACTGTAAGGTCTGAAATTAATATTATTTTAAATGTAGATAAATAAAATAAACACAACTAACGTAACACAAAACACACACACACACACAAAACAAGATAATATATATATATATATATATATATATATATATATATATATATATATATATATATATATTATATATATATATAATTTTGCATAGCAATGTATAAAGGCTGTAATGTATAAAGGCCAAGAAAGTATCTTTTATGAAAATCACCAACAGTTGGACACCAAACAATTGGCATACAATATATACTTCTCAAAAACTGCTAAAATGATTACAGAAAATTCATGCAATCCACAAATAAAATTAAAGCACACACAAAGGTTGGCCCTTTGTCTGGGTTTTGTTTTGTTAGGAATTGATTAGGGCCTGGAAAATTGAAATCAGCATGGCCAGACTAGGAATCAAACTTGGGCTCTCCTGAATGGGAGTCCAGTTTGTTGCCACTGTGCCATCTCACTCGGTTGCCACTGTGCTTAGAAACAAAACTGCATTGTTGAAGGGAATAGCAGATCTATTGTGATGTAATTATAATTATAGCTAGAGCTGGTATTGACATAGTGAGAAGTTAGCTTAAGGAATTTTATATGTATGGTATGGGTAGGACTAATTACTTTTGTTGAGCTATCATTTATAATGAACAATTTTGAACAGACAGGGAATTCCGTATGTATCTCCAACCGTTAAGTGGCCATAGTGGCTGAGCGCTTAGACTGCTTGCCTCCCACCAAGGCGAACCTGGTTCAATCTGGGATTTTCGTGAGTGGGAATCATGCCGGACAATGCAGCTGATTGGCAGGTTTTCTCTGGATTCTCCCGTTTCCCCCACCTTTGCATTCTGGAGTTACTCCATTCTCATCTTATTTCACCCTCATCGGTTCTCAAGACCTCATTGGTAAAACCCCCCCCCCCCCCCCCCCCCATATCTCTCAACTCTACTCCAACCTTTAAGGGTTCTGGTCACAAAAAAATTCATTTTTTTTAATGTTTGCATGAAATACAGTTCAACTTCTAGACATTACATGTCAGTACAACTTTCTCCCATAAAAAAATGTTTAGATTGCATAGTTTTTCGCAATGTGACATGTTTAAATCACAATTTTAATGTTTTTGGACAAGTAAAGTAAGTGGAAATGTTCACAGAAAATTTTTAACCGTTGTGACTGAAACGTCATGTCTTGATTAAATTTGAAGCTTGCTTAGCAAAATTTATTCTAAGAAATTACTGCTCCAAATCAAAAGTATGAAAAATATCCTTATTTCAGCAATTAAAAAAAAAAAGTGAAAAAATTTCATAGTGTGATTTTAAAAATTTCTTAAATTAACTCATGGTATCTTATTTCACTGTGAATTAACCTAATTTCAGTAAATGAGTCAGTTTTAATCATTTGTATGCCCCAAAAACATACCACTATGCAAAAAATTTGCAGTGTGCAAGTTGAGCATTATTTTGTACAAATATGAAATAAAGAATTTTTTTGTGAATGGTAACCTTAAACCATCCATGTTACAAGATTTCTGTCTGGTTGGCAGTTCCTGTGACAACCTTTTATGAAAATTGCTTACAAAAAGTCAGTTAAAGGGTATTTACACATTAATGAGAACTTGCTGTGGCTATATGAAGTTGAACTGTAAATGCATGCATGCAAACATGTGCACAAAAAAATTATAAACTTATTTCATGTTTCCTATGTGCTTTTAAAATGTACACTGTTTATTTTACTACAGCTACCATGACTGGAAAAGTTAAGGTGTCTGCAGAATGGAAGAAACGAGTGCGATCAGAGTTCATGCGCCTTCGCCAAGTGAAACGCTACAAGCGAGCAGATGAGGCAAAGGTGGCATGGTGTGAAAACAGGAAGCGTATGACAGGTGTGACCAAACCAGACAAATTGTTACTTGTGTGTCCTTTATGATGATTTACTGATGATTATGGTTAGTATAACTTGTAATTGATGCATGTGATGGATGGATGGATATTGTAATTGATAATTGAACACTTCACATACAATAAATCTGACCAAAAGTTATAATCAATCAAAATAACAAATAGAATAATCAGACATAGCAGGAACTTACTAATACAGATAAATACCACCTAATACAGAGTGTTTACTTGGTTTTCATTTGCCAGGGGTAAGGCATTGGTGCCAGTGTGTTAGCGGAGGCCACATAGGCAGACATTTCATCCTGGCAGCAAAGATAATATATGGTGGTCTGAGGAATACCCAGGGTAGCCTTGAAGAGCCATAGTTTCATATAGTCAGGGAAAGACTGTCTTTGGCACATCATTTTACATTTCCAAGGCCTTTGGTGGTTAACTTCTTTTATCAGGGTGTCAACCTACATGGAAAAAAGGGTAAAGTCAGGGAATATCATATGACAGGGAAAAGTCAGTGAACATCAGGGAATTTTCACCTGGGTCAGGGAAAAGGTAAATACAGTATTTACCCGAAAGGAAGACGACCCTGAATCTAAGACAATCCCTCCCTAGATAAATATTTTTGAGAAAAAAATAATTTAAACCTGAATTCAAGACTACCCCTGCGAAGTGCTGAAAAAGTTATTTAGGTTGAAAGTATTTTTGCATGAATTTATGACAAATCCTTCAAGAAGAAATGCTATTATATGAATAATATGATATATTTTATTTTCTTTTAAAGAAAAGCTAATCACAATGAAATAGGTGTGTCTAACCTGGCTGTATGGTAGCATCATCTTTCTTATTCTGTAAAACTTTTGTGGGTGTTATATATTCATGACTTGAGCCATTTTGCTTCCCAGCAAAGGGCTTCCTCTTTATGGCCTGGCACATCAGATAAGGGGACCCTTGTCAGAGTTGACAGGTACAGTCTCAGCACTACAAAAATCGGTAGGACATACTGTATTTAAGCATGAAAAGCCTTTGTCAAAATCCTCTGTTTTATGGCACAGCAATTTGGAGGACTAACTGCTACCTGAGTAAAAATTATCATTAGAAGTCCATAGTAATTTTGTGTATGTAACACAAACTTAAATACTGAACTAACAGTGTCACACATTTATGCCTAGGTTTTGAATTGAAGAGGACCCTTTATTTTTTCTATTCCTTTTCTGTCGAAAACCATCATCTTCCTTTCTGGTAAATATGGTAATTGCTACTTTGCCTAAGTTATTAGTTGCATGGCTAATGTTATTATGAGTGTATGCATTTTAATATTTCAATTCTTAAGTGTGTGAATTGGCAATAATACATTTTTTCCAACTGACTTAGGGTCTGATTTTACAAAAAAAAAGTATCTGTGTGCTTGTAATGGACACTTCTGTTAAGTGAGTAGCGTGTATTGTGAGAAATATTGATCGGCTTGAGGTAACTGGTGGTGGTGGTGTAGGGAACCTGTGTGAAATACACAGGGCAGGACAGACGTGATGTGACATGCCTTGTACCTGATGTTCGAAGTAAACTGAGTAGGTGTGTAACATGTGGTATCAACCATAAACAAATTACAAATGATCTGATTCCACACTCTTATGTGGGGTAGACACAGTTTCATTAATTTTGTTACTCCAACACATACATCCCGGACCACTGCCTGGGTTCAGGAACATCACAAACTGAGGATGAAAAAAATATATATATCCCTCTCCCTCTCCTCCTTCCCTCTCTCTCTCTCTCTCCTCTCCTCTCTCCTCTCTCCTCCTCTCCTCCTCTCTCCCTCCTCTCTCTCCTCTCTCCCCTCCATCTCTCCTCCCTCCCTCCTCTCCTCTCCCTCCCCCCCTCTCTCCCTCCCCCCTCTCTCTCCCCTCCCCCCTCTCCCTCCCTCCCCCCTCTCCCTCCCTCCCTCTCTCTCCCTCCCCCTCTCTCCTCCCTCCCTCTCCCCTCCCTCCTCTCTCCTCCCTCTCCTCTCTCTCTCCTCTCCTCCTCTCCTCTCCCTCCTCTCTCTCTCCTCCTCTCCTCCTCTCTCTCTCCTCTCTCTCCTCTCTCTCCTCTCCCTCCTCTCTCTCTCTCTCTCAATAAAATATAATTCATAGTAATATTGTTTTTTGCTATAATTGGTTGGTGCTGATTTGGGAACTTAAGTATAATGCAAATCTTAAGCAGTCCTCCAAACATATTACGCATTTATGAATTGTTATATTTTTATTCAAGATTATAAATCCAAAGACAAATGAAAAAAAATTTGTCAGAATTCACCAACAGAATAGAATAATATTCAGCACCGAACGTTGGGCTTGTGTATGTATCATATGAACAGCTGTTGCAAAAAGGGTGGTTATGTTAATAAGTGTGTGACAGAGACTGGGTTTTGTGTACCAACAAATACATTTTAAGTTTGCAGCATACTTTCATAGAATATATTTTGGATTAGTTGATGCGTGATGCCCTGTCGACTAGAACACTACGTCGGGTGCTAAATCAGGCACCCTCTATTCTGATGGGGTTCTCGTATTAATTCAGTCCCTACGTGGTACTGGGGCTTGCCCAGTGTAGAGAACTGGTCTGGTAACTTTCCGGCAGGCTATGAAGTCAGGTTCAGCCAATGCAATCTTTCGCTTCAGGTTTTGTGCTTTGGGCGGTATACCTGAGCGACTTAAGTTACTGGTGCTTGGATGAGTGGTTGGCGGAACAACTGTGCTTGTGGTTGCAGCGGATGTTTGAGTTTGTTGATAGTAAGATGATGTTCTTGTCAGTGGGTGACAGAGCAACAGGCGTGAGGTACGCAGTGAAAGCTGGTCTGCTGTTGATCAGGCTGATTGAGGTATTCTGCGAGCCACGGGTATACTCCTGACTGAAGTATGTTGGAGCCTAGAACAGATGTGACTTGCATTACTATGTCTATATATTTGAGTTATTGCAGTTCAAACTGCTCTAACCATTCACTAATGAAAATGAGTTGAGTATTGCCCTTTACATAGGGCTGATATCAAGTTATTATCAGTGACCGAGGGTCTCTCCTTACTTATATATAATTGAGAACTTAGTTCTATCGAACATACGTAGATGTAAGTTACAAACAGCAGTGGTGTGTATATAAATTGAATGTTTTATTCTCAAATCTGTGTAAATCACACTAAAGTGTTGTTTATACTTATCTGGGCTGGGCTAGATAGATATAACTATCCCAATATTCATGAGTGTATTATGTAGACAATAATCCCTGTACACAAGCATGCCTCACACGTTCATCACCATCCTAAGTTGTCAACAGTTGAGCGTGCGGTCACCTGGTGCAGCCAACTGCTCAAACTTAAATTGTGTTCCGCACGTCATTCGTGTTGCCAACCATTGGTCTTGTTGTATCTTTTCTTAAAACAAACTATATTATTACTGCCCTACTACAGGCATACAATGGCACATAGTATTGTATTTTTCGAATGTAACGTAAGCTAGACGGCAGTGCCTTTTAACAGTGTCTCCTTTTATAGCTAATATTTCTGGCATGGGGTCAAGTGTTCACTGGAGGCGTGCTTATTCCAACCTTCCGCCTACCCATGCCCACTGCATAGCTATTGGGGGTCTCTTTCTAAATAATTATTAAATGTGGTTGTGGACACACTCCTCCCCCCTCCCCCACGTGTCGCTTACAACATGTCCAGAACTTATAATTTTTAACACGGCTGGCCACTTGCCTTGTATTTTCAAACCACCCCGCCTTTCCTTTTGCCCCTTAAATTTCTGTAAACTTTAACTTCAATATATATTTTTCAAATTCAATATGTGTTTCACAAAAAAAAATTTTAATTTTGTTTTTCGACGATGGCCCTACTTGCAATTGCTCCCTCGATACCGCACTTAAGTCCTCCGGGTATGCCACCCTGTGTGACGTTCTCCACTGCCTTGAGCTCCTCTGCCTCCCCAAAACTGATGCACCCCAGGATACTTGTGCCTCTTTCACTCACACCCTATACTACTATGTTCTCCACCAATGGTCACTTCAACAGCCGGGACGGCTATTATCTTGACCTGGGGGGGGGGGAGTGTATAGTGTAGCAATTACCTGGCATCGCCTAAGGTAGTGCAGGGTATAGCTGGTGGCCGAACATAGTTGTTTAATAAACATGCCCCAGTTGGCCCAGATATAAAAGAGTTCCCGCATGGAAGTGCCCCCCCCCCCCCCCTCATACGGCACAGAGATTCAACGACGAGTGGTAGTGAGTGAGATTATATGCTGAAGAAGAAGGCAGCAGACAACCCTAGGTCCAGAGGAGCTCTGAGGCCTTCTTGATCTACAGACCTTGGGTGAGCATAAACGTGTTTGCGGTAGGGAGCCATTCTTGTAACGAGCCATCATCCCTTTCCCCCTTTTAATAATAATTACAGCAAGGTTAGGGAATTAGCTGTGACAACATTTGTGATTATTATATGACTACTGTTTCTGTAACCTTAACTAACGTAAGTGTATTCCATTGTTCAGTAAGCGTAAATGTATTGTGACTTTATACTTAGAGTTTGTTATATTAAATTATATATTTTTATCAATTATCCCTCTTATTTAGCCACCATTGTGAGCACCCCCCGTGACACCCCTTACCTCCTATCACAGTAAAACAGTGTTTGATGTTGGTTCGAGACGAGAGTATTGGAAACCAGAATTAATTAGGAAACAGGAGGAAGGGTAAGTGTTACAATAGCTTTGTTGGGCTGGTGAATGACACAATCTCCACTTTCTGGAACATCCATTCTTGCCGAGGTAGACAGTTCACTCTTTTAACGTCTCGTGACCAACGGTAATGCAAACTCCGTGGAAATCAGATGCACTACGGGCTATGCTGATGAGCTGAAGTAGTCAAATTACCATTGTTAAAACATGTCATGCATCAGCGTGACTTCAATAATATTCAGGGAAATCATAGTCCAATATCTAATCTCACAGGCAGAAAATTCCACTAGCTGTGATGTAAAAAAATCTGCTAGCCTATAGCCTAGTTAAGTTTCGCATCAGCACTGGAAATTGATGCTAGAACAGGACTAGGTTTCTTTAGCATCAGGAGTTACATTAGAAATGTGTAAAACAGTGTGATCCTATATTCCTCCTGGCTTATTACTATAAGATACTAGTAGGGACTTGTAAAATACTGATACAAACAGAGAGAAGGGCTGAGGAAGTAATGGTGTATTCCTGCATATACCCAGGTTTAGAAAATGTATCCAGTAACTTCAATTAACTTAATTTTTATGTGATTTCTGCCATTAGCCCAATTCTATGTAACCAATATTAGTTTCAAATTTATGAGTTACAAAACTAGAACAGCAAAATACAGTATTGCAACTATATTAAGAATGTTTGGGACATAAATTAGCACAGTAGAAGACAATTGTATTCCAAAATTTTAAGAAAGTTGATAGAATAACGATGAAAGGGCAATCATATAGAAAAGTTTTTACAAATTTTGTGAGCAAATATTTTACCACAGCGATGTAGTTTTAACTGAGTCATTTCTGATACTGTAAGTTTTTTTAAATGTTATTGCTGTACAGGGTATTATGTAAAATAAATTCACCAATATAACAAAATAGTTGCTCAATAAGTTGACAAAAACCATGAAGTGTTTTAAGCTACTTAGTACAATGATACAATATCATTTGCACGTTAAAAAAATAATTTTGGGGCATCACTAAATTTGAATGAGTCACATAGCAAACCCGGATGTCTATGGGAATTGCACACAAGTCCCTTAGCTAACTCTGCTGTGGCTCGGATTCCCGTTGGAAGAACAGGAATATTTATTGGGAGCCTTGCGAGTGTTCTTACTGGTGGATGGTTGGGGATTTCAACTCGTATGATAATTTTTACATTCAATGTTCGACGGTATGCACATAGTGCTTTAGTGATGGTGGTGGCCTTCAAATAATGCAAGGCCAGGTCGCGGTGATCATGCCCTGAGAATCTACTCTAGTTTCGGCCAGACACCAGTATAAAGAGTGGGTTTGGTTGGCTTACGTGTGGAACGAAGTCAAGGGACACAGGCACTGTCACTGTCTGGCACTTTAACTGCTGTTCTCAAGGCGGTGGCACCCACCTCTTCTCCGGCTGGCTTGCTGGGGTGGCTGGTGGCTGAACAGCGGCCGACTCTAGTTGCTGTGGAGGAGTGCTCAAGCTGCTCGTAGATCCCTGGGTTATGTGTGGGAGTATGGATGTGTGAGATTCTGATAAGAAGGTGGGATCGAGTCCCAGGACTGCTATGTCCAAGTGAACTACTAGTAGATTTTCCAATGGTATTCTACTTGCTATTCTGATAGGCAGGTAAATAGTGGGTTATTATCTCTTACTTTTGGAGTGGATGTGTTGGATATTTCTCTGCCTGCAATTTATTTAATACCTGTTTAAGCTTTCGCTTCTGCCCACTTTTGTGTGAACGTGACATAAGGCATAATTAGAAATAATAAAAAGGAAATCGTAAGGGGAAGCTGGGTAAGAGTAGCGGCCCTATCGTATACTTCTAAGAGTATGGGCTTTATCAAGTGAGATCCACCCCGGAGCTCCACGTCCCATTGTTCTCCAGCTATTGGATGGAACTACAAGGTGCAGGATCCTCACGTTGACAGCCAGTGACTCTTAGGTGAGTTCTTACACAGAGGCTCAAGTAGATCAAATTGTTCTCTCACTCTGGCCTGGATGTTCTCCAGCCAGCAGAGTAGGAAGCTAGCCGAAATACTTGATTCCACGAATGGAAAAGAATACCAAGTGCATTCAGCCCTCCCGAAGATTTACCAAAGAGATACATAGTATTTGGCCGGCAGATCTCGGTTTGCCTCTTAGAGTTGCTTGTAATTGCTGTATGACTGTAGTTTGCATAGCCGGCTTTACCTTACATGAGCAATGCAAACTTCAATTACATAAAATCCTTCAAGGTCAGCAAGGGGTTTTAATGAAATTTAAGTAACATTGATTGTAAATTAAATACGTTTATTAAAATACGTATTTAATAAGATTGTCAAAGGTGGGGTCCAAACTCTCCTAAGGAAATCAAATAAAAATAAATGAAATTGATTATACAGACGTTATTACGTTAATGCCAGGTGAAAGGCTACCTGGATAAAATAACGTAGTGTGACATTTAATATAGAGCGTGAATTACTTCAGTAATATAATAGCCAATGATAATTTCCTAATTGAATTGGAGGGGTTTGTGTCCTGAAGGGACCTAGTTGTTTAGTTTGCAAAAGGGGGTTCTTAATCCAGATGGGAAAGACATGGCTGGGCCAGGGCCTTACGGGAAGTCCTGAGGGGACGTCGTTGCAGTGACCTACAATATGTGGATGATAAGAGGAAGGAAGATGTCGAAGGAGTGATTGGGAGGGGATGACGTCTGCTGGGACCTCTGGTAATTGTGACGACTTCTGGAGCTGGTGGCGGAGGCCGAAGAAGTTGAAGGACTTCTGGTAGGTGGCGGTTCTCCGGAGTTGAATGGCGTTGTCAATGTCTACTGGTTCTTCCCGCGGTCACACTGGTGCAAGTGAGGGACTCTGCCCTGTGCTAGCACCATCGGCCTCCTCAGCCAAATGATGCAGCAGAATCACTGCTGAGACCTGCTCTGGGATTCCTTTTAGGCCTATACTAACTTTCCCAGTTCGGCGGCTCTCAGAGGGGTATGGGGAAACTAACCCTGCCTCTTGGGGTGGAGTTTCTGACATCACACATGGGTTTCTGGAGCCTTATTTGGAGTGGCGCGAGGCTATGACATATCTAGCTCTCATGTGTTCATGGAGGCAGTGTGTCTTTCTGCTAGGCGGTTCACTACCCTTCGGTGGCGCAAAGTTTGATTTGTGCCCTTTCTGTCTAGCGGAAGTGGCAAAGTGGAAAAGGTAGCTTTTTCAGTGAGGGGCCTTGATGTGACGGCTTCTTGTAGAGACTTGGCGAACTGTAAAAGCAAAGATCACGTGATTAATGGTTACGGTATGGCTCTGTCAACCTTGGTGGCCCACGTGTCTTCATTTCTGTTTTTATTTAGAGGTGCCTTCTCATTGGGTGATTCTGGCTCAAGATGGGGCAAAGTCGTTCATGTAGAGTGCGCTTCCCAATGTGTCATGCGTCAACCATTATCTAGAATTGTCTGTCTATGTTGGCTTCCAAAAACATGGTGACTTCTATTGAATTGAAGGATTCATGCCACCATGCTGTATGTAATCTTATGGGTCAGAATATCCATACACATGTTTACAAGTATAGGTTTTGTCAGTGTTTGTCAGTTTTCTGGTAACGGGTAGTCCCATTCCAAGGACCCATAACCAACATCTGAATTTAACATGCAGTGTGGCCAAGGCTTGCATAGATGTATCTACGTTTCCTTCAAGGACGTTGGAGCCCATCTTCCTCAAGTACGTTGTAACTGACAAAAAACAAAAAGAGCCTTATTGTACAACATATTTTAGTGTGTTCTTTAATACTTTCCTAATTGGTGGACCACCCAGTGATCACACCTATGTTTACAAGCCTGCCTTTATAGTAGTGTTGAATGCTTACTCTAGTACCAATGATAGATGTGGCACATTTGTGTCCATGGTAAGAAGCCACCACCATCTACAGGCACATGCTCACTATGAATCTCAAGATGGACTTGTGTTTATTTGATTGTGTAACTTTTTTTTTTTTTTATAATTCTACACACACAGTAAGCAGTATCAGTTAATTTAAGACGTGGCTCTCATGGGATCAAATGGAATATGAGCAATAAATAAATTAATATCGGTAACAGCATAGCTAACAATCAAGAATGCTGGTGGTATGATGAAAACTCTTAGGTGTTTTATTGATTTGTTTGTGTGCAGAAATCTTAGTGGAGGAGCAGAAGAGATGGGTGGAAGGCAAGGCCATATGGGCGTCCTGTCAGGATGTCCCCACCCATGCATCCTGCATGAAGAAAGTGGAGGTTTGGTCAGTTGACCAGGTACTGCAGAGCAAGCCAATCACGGTCATCAATGCTGTGACACCCATCCCCACAATGTACACCTGGGCACCCATCCAGCAGAACTTCATGGTCAGTTTCATCACATATTTATGTTAGTTTTCTTCAAGATGTTACACAAATGTAAGTTTGGCTGTTGTGTGTGGGTGGCAGTATGGTTCAGCATGAGATTTCCACCTGGGGTAAGATACAGGTTTGGTTCCATGCTGGGATATAGTTTTCCAAAGTTTTGCCTCTACTGTGGTGGATAAACTTGTTTGATACATTCTAAAACCATAGAAACTACAGCACTAGTATGATTATGTAACATTGAAGTAAACATGTTTTTAATTTAGACTGAAAATACCACTCCCAAATAAAGTTTTAAATAATTTTTCAGAGTGAAAATGTACACATACTAGTTTCACATTGATTTACACCACTTTGCTCTTACAAAGTTACAATAGCTCAACAACATAATGCTACTGCTTGCATTTTTTAAAAACAATATTACTGTTCGAGTTCCAGTATGGAAACATAATTAGAAGAGAATGTTTACATTTTCACATAATTTTATTCTTAGCCCCAAGTAATTATATTTTTTTGTGTGTAAACATAATTTTAATGGTATTTGTACAAAATCCATCCATTTTTAATAGAAATATAATTTTCAGAAATTTTTTTTTAACCTATATACTAAAATTTTTGTTTTCAAATATGATTTTATGTTACTAACTGTTTTTAATAATTTTTGAATGTGATTAATACTTTTTCAGTTTTGTTTTTAGTTGCAATTGATTGTCATGTGTTTTTTCTTTAATTTTGTTTTTTTTTTTTTTTTTTTACTGGAAGTAGGTTTTTTTATGTTGCTAAGGTGTGAAGTTGCCGAAAGCGAGGTTTTGGTGGGACCTTTGAATATAGTGACCATGTTAATTTATGACTGGATTTAAATTGTTGAAATCTCCAGCACCATCATAAAGCAGGCTTATAATTACAGTCCTAGAAGTAAAATAATGGATGGGACCCCACACCATGTTAAAGAAAAGGGTGTAAGGATGTAGAAATTAATATTTTTAGTGATTTGTATCTACATCTTAGAAGAAGCGTTGGCATGTAGTGCTATTCTTTTCACGAGTGACACCATCCCGTTTTCACAGCAGGATAGGCTGATAGGGGCATTTTCCTTTGTTTTAGACAATTAATTTGAAGTTCAACTATAATATGTTAATAATTTTGAAGTCTTTAAATTTACATGTGCTGAACTACAGATTTATAGGTACGGTCAACGTGGTTTTAGCTGCGTTAGGTCATGCATGCTTGGTTTAGCACTGGCTAAACGTGGGAGTTACATTTATGGCTAGCGACTCGTGCTGGGTGTGTCGGTTGGCTACTGGGTACAAAGTTTTCTACTGTAGGAGCGACAACAGGCTTGGTAGAGATACTTGTCGATTTCGGATTACCTGTCTTATAGGCTGTTCACGGTAAAATAAGCACTTTTGAAAGCTCTGCTTAAGATCTACTTGTTTGCACATTGTGTATTCTTCCACCGCATGTATAAATAACATCGCCATGGGCATCATCACTTTATTCATGCATCAGTCAAGTGAAACTGTGAAATTATTAGAAATATTAATATTGTAATAATCTGCTAATTTTTACACACTGAGGCATTAAAAAATACAGAATGCGTAAGAAATAATTAATGATGGCAAATGGTTATCAAACAATTTTTATTCGACGGTAACGTATGGGTCTACTTTACATTTACCGTTACCAACTTTACAGTGCGAATGTCACTTAGTGCGCTCGTTGAAATATATGCATGCAGGGGCAGACATTTTTCTAAGGTTGATTTCAAAAGTTCTCACTTTATCGTGAACAGCTTTTACCAGAGGTTACTTCGGTCAGTGAAGATGTAGCTGGTGCTAGCTGGCTGGAACAGGCGACTGTTGTAGGAGAGTGGTGGGTATTGGTGCTGACCAACACAGTACCGTTGATTCCACACCACAGCCTCTTGGCTCCAGAACCAGGTGTTATCTGTCCCATGCCTCATGTCAGTGCCCTCGACCAGGGCACGTACCATGGGGTGGTATTCTCGGGCTTTGCGAATGTGCGCGGGGAAATAAATATACGTGAATACTGGAGAGGAAGGTCTCTCCAGATGACGGGCGGTCAGAGTTCTGTCCCATTCTGCTTGTTTACTAAGAGTTGGTGGGTCTAATATGCACACTCGTTTGGCGGCGGTATAGGCCATTTTTTGCTCCTTTCTCTGCGAGCCGTGCTTTTTTCTAAAAGGCATAGAGGTTAAGTTGACACTGAAAGATACTTTCCGATTGTTGTGAACATGAGACAGGTCCTTATCTAAGTGTACTTCCAATAGTGGTTGCCGGCACGAGCTCGGTGCTCTAATCAGTTCCCCGCCACTGATGCACAAACCTAGAGCGTTGAGACATATGGGCTGCCTTCCTACCACTATTGGGTGAGGGTCGCAACAGGGGTTAGGCCTTCAGCCCCAAGAAAATATTCCTCCAACACCATATGTGCTCTGGTGGGATCCAACTTGAGGGGTCTGTCTCGCCCCTATTGGATGAGTTGCTAGTGGTCAGGGCACTTCCGTTCTGTCCCCTGGGGTCTAGAATGGGTGGACGTCGGATGGTGTGTGTGTCAGATGTACGGATTCCTGAAGGGACTTCGCAGTCCTACTCTATAGTTCATGCTGGTATATCAATACCCGGTCTCGGTTGATGTCGTATAGTTAATATTATTTCTAGTGGTTGAAGGGAAATACCTCTAGAATGGATACCCTCAGTGAAAGGAACAATCTGTATTTATTAACAGTAATTAATACAGTGACACGTGCCACCTCCTAACCAAGCAGTGTGTGATATGGAAGTAAAACCTACGGTAAACAGGTGTAGGTGACCTGCTCCTAAACTAATCAGGAGAGCTAGTAGCATTGACTGCTATGGAAATAATGGTCGCAGCTACTCTATTCCAGCGGTGTCTAGAAGAGACTTTATAAAAAGGGGACCACTACTTTAAGAGTAGTGGGTGTAGTTGCCTCTACCAGCAAATAAAAGCGGCTTGCTAATCCAGGAGGAGCAACAACGGAAGGTGTGCTAAGTCTGCAGGTGTTGAAGAAGAGGAGCTTCTGGTAGAGGCTACGGGAGGTAACACCAATGGTCGCAGCCTCTGGCGGATGCCAAAGACTGTTGAACAGTAAGAGGCCCCAGCACACAAAGTGTAAGACGAAGCTACTGGAAAAAGGAATCACTCCCGAGCCCGGGCATGCACAGTCTTAAATAGTCCACTGGACAAGTGCAACGCTGGCCCACGGTGGGACTAGCTACCTTCTGCCCGGCACTCGACTTCATGCATATTCGGGTGCGCTCAGTTTTGCTCCAAGGCAGGTGGTGGCTTGTAGGCTCCCCACGCGAGGGGAGGGGGGTTGCGTCCTTCAGGCTTCCACGACCTTATTTCCCATGTTAAAATCGCCCTCTAGGGAACTGGCGATCTAATAAGTGAAATCTGTTGCCGTGTTTTACTCTCCTTTGGGTTACATATAAATACGTGAGGCAGATAGTCATAGTCATTTAGTAGTATAAACAGGAAAGTGGCAGGCGTCAAAATTTAGTTATTGTCCATTTCATGTAAGTGTGGTAAATTTTAACAGTTCTAGAATAGTAGCACAGCCACATTGTATCCTCCACCACAGCTGTTTTGTCAGTAAAGATAAAGACATTTGTAAACAAATGTTTGGATTCCAATGCACACTTACATTTTCCTCTTTCATGTTTCCTGTCATGGCAGGCACTGAAAGACTGATGTTAGCTATCCTCCGTCCAGTAATCAATGTAGGATATTATAAATAGGTTGGCATTCCAACCTGTTTTATTTTTGTAATTGTCAAGTTAAGTTGGTAGGGGTTCTGTTTATTTTATTTTGAGGGGGAAAAGGAAACCGTTATGGAGTGGGGGCTTTGCCTTTAGTTTAATGTCTTTCATGAGACTGCATTGTTTTGAGGTTCTTACGAGAGTGTGCCATTTTGAGTTGCATATTGTGTGAGCAGTGGAAAATTTTGCTCTTATGGAAATAATATTAAAATTATTGTAACTGCGATGAAAAAAAAAACAAAAGTTAATACTTACGCCATAGTTCGTATTCGTACAGATGCATCGCAGTGGCGATGCATGCTATAATTTCATGGGCAAGCTACTGTGTGCAGGGGGCAGTAGTGTTGCTGATCTCCCCAATAAATGGGGAGGGGCCCCCCCCCTGGGAAAATTTGGATTTCAAAGTGCAAAATGATGCTATTTTAACATTTGTTCATACCTAAATATAAAACACACCGGTTGCAAAAATATTTATACTTTTTAACATAAAATTTTCCAGAGTGAAAAATATATCAAAGATACCTTCATCAAACCCGGAATCTCCTCCACTTAAAATCAATATTATTTTAATACTCGTCGACAGGGAGGTATTTACATACGGAGCAATTTTGTTTGTACAGAAGTGTAGACAGGAAAAATGATTATTCGTTTGTGTAAAGATGGAAAGCAGTCAACGTTGAACGATCAGGAAGCAGGGAAAAACAAAAAAGGTAGAGTGCGCATCAAAAAAGAAGATTCTTCTCGCACAGGGGGAGGTGTCCAGTGATAGTCTATAGAAGGGAGGGAACACGAGAGGGAGGGTAGTCCAAGTCATAATAGCCGAACAGAAAACATACTTGCCATTATACTTGCACCCATGTAAGTTACAGTTCGTATCGTGCAGCTATATTTCACCAAAAATAAACCGATGATTACATTTCAACCAGCTGCAGCGCAGTTGCGAAGATATAGGGACATATGAACAGATCATGCAGTGTGTGTGCGAAGACTGACCACTGGTGTAACAGGTGTTTACGATACACTAATGTCCTTGAATTGTTAATCAGTGTAATTTGATGCACCGACACTGAACATTGTCACTCAGAGTGATAGTTAGCGCCACAAAGGTTGTCTCGCAACCAGACACAGACGTAATACGCCTAGATTAGATGACACACACACACATCCCACAGGCCACATCACTAAATAGCTACAAGAAAATGTGTCATGAAAAGCTGCCTTTACATTCAAACATGTAAAAACCTGTTCACGATAAAGTGAGCATTTTTTGAAATCAACCTTAGAAAAAAAGTCACTGCCCCTACCGGCATATATTTTAACGGGTGCCCTGAGTGACATGTGCCCAGTAAAGTTGGTAACTATGGATGGGAAGTAGTTCCGTATCCTAACATTGAATAAAAAGTGTTAGGTATTTATTTCTGACAACTTAAATTATTTATTTTGCTTTCTGTTTATTTTTTAATGCATCAAAGTGTAAAAATTAGTAAATTTGTTGAATATTTACTTTTCAAGAAGTTTAACTGTTTCACTTGACCAACGCATGAATAAAGTGATGAGACTCACTGCAATTTTAATGTTACATAAGGCATACACGCGTTTTTCCAGTCTGATCAGTGTCCGAGATCATTGATTGTACAGATATAGCACATGCCATAATCATATTAGAAAACGACTTGATAAAAATAGTTGCAAACTCATGACTGCGACTATACTATAAACATAACTTTCATTATCAAGGATTCATCACCGGTACGGAGTTAGATATCATATTATAGTATTGCATTAACATTTTGGATAACTGAGCACAGATTTCACTCACAATTATATCTGCAAACATTCACATCATAATTAACATACAGTAAATTAATGTTTTAACGTAAATGTATATTACACAAACAGTACATGGCAAATTTGAATTAATATTTTTACAGAAATTTCTACAAACTCACCTACGATGCACAACATCCCAGCTATTTGAATCACTATACCTAGTCGCTCAAAGAAGTACAGACTCTTCAGAAGTATTTGCGTTGTTGGTACACTGTAGAGGGTGTAGGGGATTTGAAACAACGAACTACCCTAATTTTTGTACACAAAACCAATTCTTCTTCTTCTCCCTCTCTCTCTCTCTCTTTTTTTTTTTATACGAATTCCGCCGTGACACGTTCATAAAAATTTACGGCGAGTTTCATTTTAGATAAAAGTTTTATTTCAATGGAGAGAAGTGCAAGACCAGTGATTCTATTTTGTCCCATTGTATACAGTGAGTATGTCTTTATTAGTTTTAGTGTTGAAAAAGAACGCTCCACAGATGATGTTGTACATGGTATTGTTGCCACTAACGTACATAATTTATGGAACTGTGGGGAAGCATCTTGTAAATCATTGTCAAGAATGTATTTAAGACAATTTTGAACACTTATGGTTTTTATGGCATCTCGAGTATACACAACTTTTAGTTCCGACCGAAGCTTATCAAGGTCAAAGTAACTGCCATAGTATTCGATCAGTGACTTCAAACAGAACTGCAGGAACTTGAGGAACTCTAATCTTAGCATTTACAAGTTCAAAAAATCATAATTTGTTTATGTTTTTGAAACGTGTTTCCATTTGTGTTACGAAGTTGTCTAATATTTCGGCGTGTAACTTGGAATACTCTCGTTTGACTTGTCTTTGCATTTCCGACGTTTTTTTCTGGTTCCTGGCTAAATTTAAGTGTGTGAGAGAAAACATTTTCAAAATCGTGTTTGAGTTTACATAGAAATACTTTCGTTTCCTGCATCTCCTGAATACAGAAACCGATGTCCAGTTGTTTGGCCTGTGTTACATTATATAGGTGTCTAGTGTTATCAAAAATCTTAGAAAACAAAACTAGGAAAAACACATTCTCAAAAGTTTCTAGAAAACTGATGAAAACGTTTGTTGAAGAAATAGTGTGACTAGCCCATTCCTGTGGATTTTCCGTTATTATGGAGAACATTTCTAAGAGGGAATCCCGATTGTTTAATACACTTTGAACAAGTCTGTCATTATAATTCCATCTTGTTGACGCAACACCTGGAAGCCGTTTCCCAAATATCTTATCTAGCTATGCTACCCACTTAGATGAGTGCGTAAAGAAAGTAGACAGGCCGGAAAGGGTACTGAAAAACATTACACTTGCTAATGTTATTTACGGATTGGGTTAAGACAAGGTTCAACACTTGTGCTGCGCAATGTATAAACAATGCACTGGAAAATTTGTTATGTACTAGTTTCTGTACACCATTTAAATCTCCCGCCATTACTGCAGCTCCACTACAAGTTTACTGCCAGAGTTAGTTGTCATAACAAATTCAATTGTATGACTTGTCTGGTTCCCGCAGACCTATCACAGCTAAAATCAGTGAATCTATAAAACCGTTAATTGATCTCTCCATCACTCATTACAAATCTAAAAACAGTGGATAACTGAGAAAGTTTGACACAGTCTGATGTCTTGTCAAGTAAAATTGAAACAAAAAGTGTTTTTTCAATTTCATTTTTAATTTCAGCTAATAATATTTTGAATGGATTCTATTAGGTCGTTCTGGATATTGCATGAGAGGCCAGAAAATACTGTGGACGTCTCAAGGTGCTGCGACAATACTGGATCATAAGTTTCAATTAAAGCAAGTAGCTCAACACAATTGCCACAATTTTCTGATTCTTGTGTCTCATAATGACCATGGAAAGGCAGTTCCTGTGCACCCAAGAAACAAACACCATCTATTAAACGCTTCAAAATTTCTCTGTTTATTTTAACTTTTTTGTTATGTCGTTGTGTGCTTAAATTGTTGGGGTCTATCTAATCTAGACCAAAATCAACTTAATTTGTTACCCTTTAAGAGACAAAAACGAATTTATGTGAACTTTAGAACGCTTGTGTTTTTGAACATTGCACAGATTGTTAAGGTCACAATACCCAGTTTAAGTCCACGTATTTACATCCTTTGAAAATAATAAACATTGTCAGTAAAACGGTTTGTTTAGGCTGTTACATCCAGCTAACCACAATTATTTCTGATAAACATTTTTTTGGAAATGACCTACAAAATTACCTTTCTTGTGTGTTGTCGTGATCATAAGTTCAGGTGTCACCTACCCTCTTTTATGATGTCACATCTTTCCTGAAAAGTGAAAGCACTGCTGGAAAAATGCTTCACTCGTAATTCACACACCACAATTACATACACATGTTTCTGTTGCACTCATTCTATCTACTCGGTTCTCAGTCTCACAATGTAATTTTATAATTTTTATGTAGGGTATACATCGCGCACGAATATGTATAACATTCTTAGCACCAAAACTAAATTAAATAAAAACAATACAATTTGTGTTATGCACATGAACTTACCCACGCATCAATCTAGTTGCTGTAATCTACACTACGCCAACTGCCTGCGGCTAGGCCAGCTTTGGCTATGTTCGCTTCAATTCGGTGAAGAAAGCACTACCATTGTAGCTTCTAACACAGGTTGACACATCCATAAGCCCCCGCCTCTCCCCGGGCGGTCTTTCTACCCTGCCGCCCCTCCATCGGCTGTGAAACCATTGCTACCGCCTACCTGCTGAAAGCATTACTTACAGCACTTCCAAACATCTTGGTTTTGCTAGCCAACGAGCTGTTTTCTTATGATGGACAGTATTGTTTCCCGAATAGAATGTGTACTGCATGAGTGAAAAGTTACCTTAAAGTAAATATAAGTTATAATTTAATATTTATTTTAAATATACCATTGTCAGGAAACTGCCTGGGCAAGCACTGCTTGCCTTGCTTGCCCTAACGAGAAGTCACTGATGCACCAATATATTTATACATGTCACTCTTCTGCGCAATGGGCATGGGCACTCTACTTGTCGACTTCGCCTCATCATTAAGCTATTAATCTCTTATGGGAAAATCTCACGCCCACAGACAATAAATCCCATGTCTACAGGGTTGTTCCCAGCTCAGTGGACAATTACAGACATGTGGAATATTCTTAAAATTGTATTGCCTACCGCGAAAGCCGACATGCAGTCGTCCACTCATGCCAGAGAGAATTGTATTAGCCACTGAGCCACAGACACGCCGGAACCAGAGAAGCTATTTGGAAGGGATGCTGCAGGAGGGCAGCACCCATTGCCCGATGTTGTCACTGCTGCCCGAGCTTCGTGGGGAGGCGATAAATATGTCAACAGCCTTTCACCAGGGAGATAATAAATGGTTGCGTGCCCCACAACCCTAATTTAAGCCACCTCTGTAAGGCAAGGCAAGTTGTCCCCGCACCTCTCTGGCAGCATACAAGCAGAAAATTTCCATATATACGGAGATGCGAGACAAGTCGTGGGCCGTCCTGCCTGCTAATGCTGAGGGCAATGGGGCACAGTTTATCGGCCCTCAAGCCTGGGTAAGTCTGAGGCACCAGTGTGAAGAAGACCAGTCAGCTTGGGAAAACCGAAGAACACAAACATTGAAGTGACTGTCACCCTGTCCAGGAGTCTAAAAAGGATCTCCCTCTCTCAACCAGGGCTGTGCACTCACTAGGTCTTCTAAGCTGGAGATGCACATGGAGAAAACCCTGAAAAAGCCAGAGAGCTCCCACGACGCAGCCGACACCGTCCACAGCAGAGGATGCCTTCGCTGACAGAGGTATATAAACGCCCTCACCTGTCCCGTTTACCCACAAGTCAATCCAAACTCCGTGGTAGCAGGTCGTGCCGTCATCCCTTCTGGACTGCCACTTCCCAATTTGAAAATCAAATTGCAAAATAGAAATTTGAATTTTTTTCTTCACTTGCACAGGTTTGCCTTTACCTGTCATAAATTTAAAATTATAAATTAAATTTATTATTTTATTGTGTGTAGAGCTACGCATCCCCCTGTATTTTCCCAGCGTATTGAATAAATACGAGGTTGTTTGAAAATGAAGTCTCATGTTGTTCATTTCTCCCAGCACGTAATGCTTCGTATTTAATTTCTAATTTTAACTATTGTAGTTCAGGCGTAGCTCTTTATTAAAGGGACCGCTCATCTGTAGTAACGAACAAACCGAACTTGCTTGAGTGTCCTGGCGCCTGTATAAGGCTATAGTCTGTATAAGATGTGGGACTACTGAAGTATTGTCCGGAGCATCCGCACCTCAAGTGAGATCTATTTTTCAATTACCCAGTATCACCAACACTCATTACCTCAGTTGTAATTGTTGTCTCTTAAGGAACTTGATTGTATATAAAAGGGTAGGAATTCAAGTACTCACAGTCTATTACTTGTCAACAGGCACACACACAAAAAAAGGACAACACATTTTTCATGCAGTTGCAGGATTGCAACATTTCGTTGGCTAGGTCACTTCACACATTTTTCATGCGGTTGCAGGATTGCAACATTTTGCTGGCTAGGCCAGCTTCATCAGCCGGTGAGTTGTAGGACACTGCAATATGGTGGAAAGGTGCCCTTGGGTAGTAAACCTAGCAGCCAGGTGGAAAACTAGGGTGCGGCGGGAAAATTGAAATTTTCCGGTATAGCTGAGTGTGGTTTGGAGCTGTGATTATCTTACATTGAGGCCTGGCTGGATTTTGCTATAAATTGATGAGCTAATTCCCAGTGACTGAGTTCTGAGCTAATGCTTAAAGGTGGTAGGGCTCTCACAACTCTGGTACTATAGCAGGAATCAAATTCTGCAGCCATCTAGTTTAATGTTTGATTGGGAAATCAGTATTAAAGAAATTTCGTCTCATTGAATATGTTTTAAAGATGACTGTTTCAAATGAAACAAAAATATCCAATGCATTTTTTTCTCAGAGAATACTGCTACATTAAGAAATTTTCAAGATGTTTTATTATTATTTTTAAACGTAGATTTTAATGTTAAAAATTTTAAAATATGTATTAAACATTGGCAGTATTTCTTAATGTGCCAGTATTCCTTAAGAAATGTAACGTAAAATACTTTTATTTCAAATGATTATCTTCAAAAGTGAAGCATCGAGAAGGAGGTTCTGTAACATTCATTCCCCATTTAAATTTTAAATTCTGTGGCTGCAGGTTTAGTAGGTAGGGACCTTAAGTTGAGTGAACTTTTGTGTATATGCTATTCACGATAAAATGAGCACTTTGGAAAGCCCTGCTTAAGAGATACTTGTATGCACATTGTGAAATCTTCCACCTTATGTAATGCGAGTGTTTGCCAACACACACAGGAGGAGGTCTTAGTCTCATTGCTTCCTTAAGGTAGGTGTTAAAATAGAAAACAGTTGAAAGGCCCCCAATGTTGTCAAAAAAGGAATTTGGGTTGGTTTCTGTGAAAAGCTTTTACATTCTGTTATTTTCTTTTTATATATAAAGTTTAAATTCATTAAAATTGCTTTACCCCCAATATTCAATGTACTATAACTTGGTATCAAAATTTAAATTTCCCAAACATTACATTTGGTATAAAAATAATTGACTTTCCCAATATTTACATGATATATAAAAATATTGCTTTACCAATTATTTACATGATACTTAACTTAAAATGGCAGCAAGACCCCCTCCCCCCTTTAAATATTAATGGAACAGCAGTTCCTGCATGTGTGAAACCCCAGTACTGTCTCCCCGATCCTGGGTGAGACACTCCTATTTATCTTTATTTCAAAAACACCCAGAATGTTACAATATATTCTTTCCTTTGTCAATATCTGGAAGTCCTGGAAATGCGCTCTAGTAGTAAGTGGCTGGCTGGCATCACGTGGTCAAGGTGACGTGCAAAGGAGGGGAAGACAGCCCAAGACTTTGCGGGCAGTGGTGGCCTGTAGCGCTGGCACTTGGAGAGCAGCAGGCCAGCCCGGCAGACGTGAGGTGAGGTGTCAGTCAAACAACCCCTGTGCAGCAATGGTAGCCTTCCCAAACGGTCAACACAATTTTCAACTCCATATATGGTTCCGTTGGTAAAGCTTGCGATCGATTTGCAGGGATAGCAGTCACAGTAAGATTAACATTGTCATGGACCTCATCACTATTCATGTGTTGGGCAAGTGAAACTGTGAAATTGTTAGAAAAGTAATCATTTAACAAATCTGCTCATTTTTATACTTTAATTCATTATAAAAGAACAGGAAGCGAAAGAGGTAATTTATGAATGGTTACTTGTTACTTTTTAATTTGACTTAAGATACGGAACTACTTCCCATCCATCATTACCAACTTTACTGGGTGCATGTCACTCAGGGCATCTGTTAAAATATACCATGCAGGCAGGCTGGGCAGTGACTTTTTTCTAAGGTTGATTTCAAAAGTGCTCACTTTATCGTGAACAACTTTTAGCAGCTTGTACTGTATTTGCAACTAGAGTTCACAATGATTAATTCTCATAACTGAATACAGCCAGTTGCGTTTTACATTAATGCTTCTTTAAATAGGCAATATTTTTGTAGGCTTCTAACTTTTAAAAAAAATTATTTGTAAGTACTGTTTTATTTGCCAGCTTTACATCATTGTTGTACACCAAAACAAAGTTAGCATGATGTAAAACATTGCAACACATTAAAAAAATTAAAAGTACAACACATTTGACACACACCAATATTACAGATGTTTAAAACACATAATTTGTAATGTGAAAGTCTGTTATCTTGCATTTATCAAAGTTGAAGGTGAAAGGATGATTGTGAAACCTGCCTCATACCTCCTTTTCCACCAACTACAGGGAGTATGTCTGAATTGAGTAGGAGCAGCCCAGTTAACTATACCATTTACAATAAAAAAAATTGTTATTTTTGTAATCCGGATAATACTCCTGTAACCATCATTGAGCTAGGAAATGCCGCACTCGTGAAAAGTTCTGTGTAATTGCAAAGGGGCAGTGTTATTCAGTGTATAATTGGTTTTAATGAACTTGGTGTAAATTATGTTTGATGCAGGTGGAAGATGAGACTGTCCTGCACAACATCCCCTACATGGGGGATGAGATCTTAGACCAAGATGGCACATTCATTGAGGAGTTAATCAAGAACTACGATGGCAAAGTGCATGGTGATCCAGATGTGGGGTACTTGGATGATCCGCTGTTTGTAGATCTTGTGAATGCACTGGTGCAGTATCAACTGAAGGATGTGAGTTAGTTTTCATGGTTTTTTTTTGCTTACAACCACGTGTTGGATATGAACATTAATGGTCTCGCTGTGCAACACACCTTACTTTATCTTCAGTTACTTTAATTAATGGATAATTACAAATGGTGTGATCCTGCAGGAGGAGGCTACAAGTAATGAGAAGGAGAAAGACAAAGAAAAGGATAAAGAGAGGGATAGAGATAAGGACAAAGATAAGGATAAAGACAAAGAGAGGGACAAGGATAAGAACCGCAACACTTCCACCAGCAGTAAGACAGAGAGACAGCAGAACACTGCAGTAGCCGCACCTGCTTCTGCCAAGCCTTTCCCAGGCATGATAGTATTCCAGGCAGTATCTGCAATGTTCCCAGACAAGGGTGACCCTGAGACTTTGCGGGAGAAGTGAGTATTCTTCTGGTAATGTTGTTTTCTTCATGTGCACATTATGCTTTTTTTTAGTGATGGGCGAGTTTGATTTTTACTGCTTTGAGTCAAGTCGATTCAAGTTGTATGAAACTTGAGTTGAGTTTCAAGTTGCATGAAAGTTGAGTCAATTCGAGCTCAGTATAAAATTTTTGAGTTGAAATATAGTTTGCACCATAAATGTAAATTTTATTACGTACATGGGTATAATGCATGCCCCTTATAACTACTTCCGCTCACAATCACAGTTTACCAAGAAAAAAGTTTGGGACTAGTTTCTACTGATAAGAATAAGTGATTCACAGCGCTATTTTTCCCTTCTTGCTGACGAGTGAATGACTGATAGGAATGGTAACATCAGCTGCATGATGCTGTTAAAAAAAAAAAGTCTGTCAGAGGAGTGGAGGGGGAGGGCAGCCTTCAAGCTGGTCCGTCAGAATGCCGCCGCCGGGTGAGCGGACAAGCAGTCCACATTTAAAGTTTTTGTTACCTAATAGTTGTTGTTCTTTAACACTTGTTTTTAAAACAGCATTTAGATGAGAAAAGTAATGACAAGTTTACTGTTATGCATATTTCTGCTCTGCTGAAGGTGTGATGTGCCATGAGACAAAGACTGTTCAGGTTTATATACCGTACATCGTATGGTTGTACGGATTTGTGTCATACTGAGACTGTACCTGTCAACCATGACAAGTTACCTTATCTGATGTTGCCCAAGTTATCTGATGTTGCCCAATTTGGGGGCAGTGAAAATGCTTCGCCGGGAAGCAAAATGGCTTAGGTCACGAATATAACACCCACCGAATTTTATCGCAGCCAAACAGCACAAATGTCAACCGAGTGTCAAGGCACGTAGTCGAGTTATTGTTTTCATTCCGGCACAACTTTAGCGGTTTAGCAGTATAAAATAATTGATTTGCTAGACACAAATGGTAATTGTTGTATATGAATATTTTTTGTTTATAACCTAAAAGCACCATGAGACTCGACTTCTACGTTCAGTAGCTAGATGTTTTCTGTAAAAAAAAACTTGACGTGAGTGACGAGTCAATCTTTGTTGACTCGACCTGACTACTGGATTTTTTGAGACTCAGCCCATCATTATGGTGTTTTATTATTTTTCTTACAAAATTACAAAAATAATCTTAAATTTTTATTTTCCTCCTATAGTTTTCCTGGTATATAATTATAAATTATTTTTTGTTTAAAAAATTGAATTTAAAAAAATATAGAGATGAATTTTCTCCATTTTCTGAAAAGACAAATAAATGAAAATAATTTCTTTGAGGCAGGTGGTAGATGGTTGCCACTTATCTGAAAAACCTAGAAATGTCATGTAATTTGACAGTAAAGCTGTATCTGGCTATTTTATCTTTAAACATGCTCCTGTGAAGATAGATGTGTAACAAATTATGAAAAAAATAAAGTTTTTGAGTAATAGTGGATTTCTGGCACAGTGAAAATTTTACATTGTTAGTCTGGTAAAATGACTGGCCTCGATAATGCCACCAGTTTTGCTTGCAGTATGTTGCTTGAATGTTTAGTTGAGCTGTGCAATTATACAGTGATTTGTTCTGGAGCATTATGTTGTAAGATCAGAGTAGCTGTTTTGGTGTTAAAATAAAAGTATTCTTCATTATACAGAACTTAGGAGTCGTCATATTATAAAAATATAATAAACGAAATATCAGGAAAAAAATAATTTATTTTTATCTAGAAGCTAGGAAAATGTAAGGAAATTTTGAAATTAGAAGGAAGTAGCAACTCTGATGGTAGTTTACTTTTTGATTGTTTGTGAAATATACTGAAAACTAACATGTAAGAACTTCTAATTGTTTAAACTTTAATTGTTACAAAGGAATTGTTTCTACCACCTAAATATGTTCAATAGATGCCATGTAAATTTCTTGCTGATTTTGGTTTCACTGACTGTAATCAGATTTATTTTATTGACAAATAGTGTTTGTCACTCAGGCGTCTTAGCAGTGGTATTAATGCACTGAAGCCAAAATTTGTGGCATAAATTTGATTTAATTAAAAAAAGGTTTTCGACCATCAAGATTGTCTGTTGTAAATTTTACTCCATATCATCTTTGAAGTCTTCAAACAGTGGCAGAGTTCATCAGTGTAGCTTTGGTCTATGAGATTGATTCCAAGTTCAAATCCTGGATAAGCCATGAATATTTATTTGCTTTTCAGGTGTAATTTTAAATTACCATAGTTTATTTACGTTTCTAAGGGCCCTCTGTTCCTGTTCATTCTTTTGGCATTTAAGTTAGTGAGTTAACAAGCCCGTTAATGAAATTAATACAACTTTTGATATCTTGTCATTTATCAGAAGCAGGAAAACCTGTTAGTGTTCACAATTTTTTATGTCAGACTAGTTTTCACATGTCCCAGAAAGCAACTTTCATGTGTTACAAGTTGTAATAGAATAATAGGTAGTGGTTATCCCTCCTGGCTACCATGTATCTCTAATTTTTTGTTTTTATATTCACGTGTGCCGCTTACACAACTAATCTAATGTGATTGCCTGAGTACCTACCTCCCACTGCTAAAGACGAGACACTTTGCCTACCCTACAGGCAACAGAAACTTATAAGCGAATTCTCTTTACCTCAAGGATACGCAACTCGGCAGGCATGCCGCCATCCCTACCCCGCGCTGAGAGCCAACAAGCTGCCCAGACCTCTGGCAAGGCCGAGCACCACTGATGAGACCAAGCACCACCGACGAGGCACGAAGCAGAAACGCTGACCAAAGTCTTCCCAAACCAACCAGGGCAGGAGGACGTCACGCCCTCCCCACACTCCGCGCCGGCAGCCTACAAGCTTCCACTATATAAGTCCGGACGCTGCCGAGCTTGGGAGTCATTCTTATGCATCCTCTCTCGCGACATCCAGCACTGACTCAGTGCTGCGACCTCCAGAAATCTTGGAAACTTCAAGTATGCCCCAGCGGTTATTTACTGTGTCTCAATGACCAACGAACACGAACATACGCATTCAACTTCACTTTGTCTCCTCTAGACACCTTTTACTTAGCAGTTTAACTTTAACTAATTTGTATTCTCCTTTTTAACTTAGAACCAGGTCGCCTACACCTGGATCCACAGTTACCTTCATCCCTCCACGGTTTGATAGGAGGTTGTACAGGTCACGTGTTTATTGAACATTCAATAAACACTCATTGTTCTCTACCTTTCCAGGGTATTTTTTGTGTTAACGGTTGGAGACAGACTACACCATGCACTCCTGAAAGGAACCGGGAAATTTGTTTAAACCTAGGTAGCCTGACTGTGGAACCCTTTCAGGTGTCTGTACGTCAGAAGACATACATATTAGATGGCTACCTGTTTCTTCCCGATCGCACATTAGCACTAAGTCAGTGCTCGTGGGGGAGAGACAGCGGTGTCACAACCACTAGAAACACCTTTGCATCGAGAAGGGCATCAGACCCAGGTTATTTCTCACTACTTGCACTAATTCATTGTGCGGTGACCATAGCCTGAAGATTTGCTGTTCAACCTAGTGCGAACGCTCAACCAATAGAGACTTGGCAGCCTCCACTGCTCCACGTCCCTGATCAATTTGCATACTGTGGGGGATCAGTGGTGACTTATCGAGCTCGTGCTGGCAAGTCAGTATTGGGTTATGCTGTCAAACTTTCCTATCTAAGTGCATCACGTAGGCTGTTGAACTGTTTGCCCTATGCCTCATGAGAAGAGGAGTGGTATAAAACTTAGGGAACTATTCCTGGCTCACTCTGCTCTCAAACCTGGATCGCACTACCACGTCCTACGCAGGAGAGGCAGATGGAACGGGACTGCGCGTCGAACTTAGATGTCAAGCAGTCACACCTGCTCTGGTTCTGGTAATACACTTCCCACCTTGTATCCTCATACATCCTACGTGTCACCCTATGGTACAAGTGTTTCTGACCAGTACCAAAGTGCGACTAGGCTGGGATAACCTCAACTTTTGGATAAACGAAGCGCACCTGTGGAATCGCCGGTTTGGCCTAGACCAAATTCACCGTGTCTAAGTGAAACCTACCTCGACTACACACCCAAGAAGCAGGAGTAAGTACTAACCAATACCCCTCGCCTCACACTGACTATCTAAACCAAACTACCCCGCTATTGGTCTAGCGGACAAAATCCTTGACCAATGTGCTAAGTCAGTCTAACCAGGCACGCGTCAACATTCTCAAACTTGACTACACACTGTTGTTACCTTTTAATGATGATAAATTTTTATTGCTCTTTATTTGATGGTTGCTGCTTTCACAGATAATCATTCCTCTTATGTTAGGGCACAGATATATGAAATATTTGCCAAGAGAAATTAATTGGAATCTTTTCACAGTTAAAACAGGGTTTGAGTTATTGTGTTCATTTTAATTAATTAATTATAACATAAATATAATAATGAGATAATCTGTTCATTTTCATTAATTAATAGTTTTTTTTTTACCATTATTTGTTCTTTTTACGTCTGTGAAGGTTACGCTGTAACTCCACAGTAAATGAACAGTTGATTTTATGTATGCACTGTAAATTGAAAACTTCTGTAGTCACCATCACAATATATTAAATTAAAATAATATTTTTCTTGGTATTGCTGGACATGAAATTTTAAACAACAGTTTTGTAGAGAGACATTTGTTCCTGGTGAAAGTTGGACAGGGGCATAGTGACATCCTCAAGTATTAATCAAATGGTTGGAATTGGCAATTTCACCATCATTAATTAGAGCTAATGGGTTTTGGCACTTGCTACTTCCATCCTAGGTAGTGAAAAATTTAAAAAAGGTCACATGTTTCCTCCTAAGGCATGGTCACATATGGGTGAGAGGAGATCGGTATTAATTGAGCCTGTTGCTCCAGCCAGCCCAAAGAATGGATGAGGTGAGATGAGATGGGTGGAGATGCAGCGGAATGAAGATAGGAAAGAAAATGGGAGAGTCCTTATAAAATCCCCACACCAAGGCAGTGTCCCCACATGAAGCCCCACCCTGAAAATTTCCCACTTGCTGTGGTCTGCGATCAAACCAGCGACTTCAGACATGGGAGGCCAGTAACTAACCAACAGAGCCAACCATGGCTCCTCCTCAGGTAGTGTCACTCTGGAATTTTGCAGTATTGTCTGATTGTACAGTGACGGGTGGGTTACATGGACATTCATGTAACTGTGTCTCTTGGAATTTCTCTGGTTAGATATGTGGAGCTGATGGAGCACACGGACCCAAATGCCCGTCCTCCTGAGTGCACACCCAATATTGATGGTCCAATGGCAGAGTCTGTGCCACGGGAGCAGACCATGCATTCATTCCACACACTCTTCTGTCGGCGGTGTTTCAAGTACGACTGTTTCCTTCACAGTGAGTGAGTTTTGGATCACCTGCGACTTCCTGCTAATTGCATGCTTTTGTGCCCTTTGTAAATGCTCAGTATTTAATAGCCTAAACTAAACAAATTAAAGTCTGTTACTTTGATTCAGTGTCAATCTTTAACTAGGATTCTTAGTCCTTGCTCATATTAATTATTATTAAAACTTTGCCAGTTGTGTAAGTATAAACCGAAGAAAGAAAAGAGAATGCTCATTGTATTCATAGTTACTCATTAAAATTTTGTTACATACAGTTGGAAATTTCATGACGGTGGCATGCATGACAGCTAACAGTGTGGTGTATATGGATACTTGTGTGTTGTAATGATGTAGTTAGTACTGATTTGTTCAGGACATTTAGTTTATTTTATTTTGTTTTGAGAGGAACCTAAATATTTTTCAGTATATCAGTTGTTTTGGCCATGTTGGCTATTGTGATGCTCATAGACGTTCTTTCCTTTAGAATATTTTCTAGAAATTTGGTTGTTCAACTTTGGCGTAGTTCGGCTTGTGTGGGAAAGCGGTGTCGACTGAGTTTCCATAGGGATTCTGTACAGCACTGATGCGTGATGCCGGGAGGCTGTCAAGGTCGTTAACTACATTACGGAGGCTGATTTTGTCTGGTACTAGGGTAGGCGCATCCTTTTGCAGGGTGTTCTGAATTCTCTTAGTCCCTATGTGGTACTGGTGCACATCCAGTGTAGAGGAATGGCCTGGTAGCTTTGTGGCAAGACACAAAATCGGGCTCAGCTAGTGTGATGTTTAGCTTCAAAGTATTGACTCTCAGTGGTAAGCCTGGCGACGCGTAACCTCTAGTGTGTGTTTGACCGGATTCATCTCAGATGGACATACGTGAGCGGCAGGTGGGTTAATAATCTGGTTCTCAAAGCTGTGTGAGATGGAATTGCTGATTCGAGTGTGAAGGGCTGATCCGGTTGACTTAAACTACTCTGCAATCCGGTTCAGAAATGTGATTGCCTCAAAAAGGTCCTTGGGTTCCTCAGGTGTGATGGGTATTTGTAAATGGCGCAAAGTCTGGGCTTGATACATGATGAGAGCTGGTTGAGCACGGCGATGCGGGAGGTAGGCACTCGCAAGCGGCCAGAGGAAGTTAGCACCTGTTTTACTTTCTCACGGATACCACTCCAATGGGAGTAAGGCATCTGGATTAAAACACACACTGATGCCCGTGAGGTGACTGCAGGTATACGTGTAGTCCTACCTGTTGTAAATCATGTGAAACATCTGCATACTCAATGGACACCCTATCTCGGTACTCGGTGCCTAAACGTGGTGAGCATTGAGAGTCAGGCCTTGTCGTTGACAGTTCCTGCACGTGGGTGAGGGTCTTATGAGGGGCCCCAGACTCAGAGGACACTAACTCCAGTGCCAAAACGCGGTGGAGAGAGTGAACTACTGAGCAGGCTAGTCAGTTTCACAAGACCGAGTACCTAGTGTCGGGGCTGTACCGTTCTCGACTCCGTGGATTACAGAATGGGTGGCCGTCCAAAGTGTGTGTATGTGGATATTCAGTTGTTGGTTATAGCTCTTGTGAGTAATTTCTCCGGGTCACCTGTAATTCCCTTAGTGGTGTGAAATACACTGGGAGAGGTTCTATGTCTACAGGAAAGGATACCGTCGAGTCAATAAAACTTGTTTATTCCTTTTAACAGGAAATAAACAAGTGATGAGTGAGTGAAGAGATTTGGGCGGCTCTTAACAGCGAGGTCTTGAGAGCCAATGAGGGTGATTGAAGTGAATTGGAGCGGTGCTGGAATGAAGGGACGGGGGGAAAAGGGAGATCCCCGAGTAAACCTGCTGACCAACAACATTGTCTGGCATGATTCCCACTTGCGAAAATCAGGTGGCCCGGCCTTGGATTGAACCCAGTTCGCCGTGGTGGGAGACGAGAGTTAAACAAGTGGTGTCACACTACCTCCTAACGTAGGCAAGAGCTTAGGGAAGCTTAACCCTATGTTATCTAGGTAGAGGCAATCTGGTTGTAAACTAACAATGGTGGGGTAGACGAGCGCTATTAAAATAACTTAAACTGGTACTACACTCTACGCATGTGTTGCCCAGTAGGGGCCGCAGTATCTCAGTGTGTAGGCGAGGTGTGGCATGAATCTTTGGCACGAATGCGGTGAAGACTAAGCAGGTTGAGATGGATGGCTCCGGCAACAAGGCGCGTTGGAGACCAAGGAGAGGTATTTCCTTCTGCATGAATGCGGTGGAGAGAGCAGGTGGTGTGGCAAAGCGTACTGGTGTAGCCATCTAGCGGCGTGAAGTGTTACACAGTGCCGTGGTGCATAGTATCGGTGGGCCTGTGAATAAGACAATCTTCAGGCGGGAACATCCATTCTTGCCAGAGTACACAGTACAAGTTCTTAACGTTTCGTTGCCTTTCAACAATAAAACTCAGTTGCTATCAGGCAGCAAGACTTGCTCCCAGATGACGCAAAGTCGTTTATACCATTGTTGAAAAGACGTCATGCGTCAATTCGCCCCCTCTCTGCTGCAAGGAAGGCTCATTCTCAAAGGAGCAAGGCGAAAAACTAATTCTTTTGAAGGAATACTGTCCCTGCACAATGCACGAAAATATTTACAGTTTCTCGTTGTGACTGTATAAACCAAAGTATGTGGCAATATTTAAAGTCTCTCAACAAAGTGGCCAACATACTAAAAAATTATTTTATTTCTGTCTCTGTCCATATGCCTTTCAACTAGAATAGCACGACGTCAGAATGTTTCTATTCACACGTCTTCTTTTCACTATGTGGCACTGTTCTAATGTGTCCAAGTGTTCACTTAATATTCATACAGTTCTTATGGCAATTAACAAGCTGTTTTCATGCTGTCGAGTTACGTTATTGGGGAATCAAGGGCAGCTGCTACAGCTGCAAAAAGGCGAGTTGTCTGAGAAACTAGACTGATACGAGCATCACGCTTAAGTTAAGCGTCCAGAATAATGTCTGTAATTATGTAACTACACTGACCATTGACAATGTATGCACACTATACATGTCAATTAAATTGGACTGAGAAAGCATAATGACTACTATCACTTTAAGTTTTTGGGTGGGTAGCACTTGCACTCGCTGTGTTGGCATACTCTTTGTCTATGCCGCCCTTGCTTACATGGTGGTGTGTAGAGCATGTTCAGCAAGGTGAAGTGTGCAGGTGGCCCTCCAGGGCATCTCTCTGTAACAACCCGCTACCAAGTTTGCCTGGAAGGCGCTGGGCGTCTTAACCCGGCGTGGAAGGTCGGCCGTCATGCTGCGTGGAGCTCTCCGTTACTGTCAGTGGTAGTTAGGGAAAACGTCTTCTACTCACGTTGGCACGGAGTATACAGTTCCCAAGCTAGGTTGCTTCTCTTCATCCCGCTCCTTATGCTGCGGTGTCCGTCCTGCCTCGGGAGGTGTATGATCAGCAGACTCTTTCACATAGTCATATGTTTCAGAGATTACAAATGCGGGGGCTGTATGTCAGGTTTCAGGGCTTTTCTGGGGTAGCGCCTCATCTGACCCCTAGTGGCTTTGCGTATGCGCCCAAAGTGATCCAATGTCCATTACACATTTTCTTGGCGTCCCATGACCTTCCACTTTCCGGAGAGTCGCGCACTGAACTGATAGTTACCTCAGCTCGGGGTGGCTGCAGAAGACGTCTTCATCCATGTCAAAGGCTTGTACACCAGTGCAAGGCAGCTGGTACTTCTTTGTGATGTATGCCTCTTGGGTGTCCGTTGCTTTTTCTATATGGGCTAAGGTGGCTAGTGTTCCCATTGCCAGTCCCCTGGGTGCTGTAGTGTCTGGCCCACGAGGAGTGACAGACTGGAGTTGATCACTTCGTTCATACGACTTTGCAGAGCGAAAAGAATTCTGGGAATGTGGCAATCCCAATGTTTCTGGCTGGAAGCTTTTCTTAAGCTCCTGTTTCCTTTGCTCAGTGGGGTTGGCGTGAGGGTGATATGGCGGAGTTGTCCAGCTCAGCTCTCCATTCTTGAAGACTGGCAGTCACTTCTTGCTAGCAAATTGGATCCCTTTATCTGTCAATATGCTCTCCGGGTATCCCCAGCGGGGAAAAATTTCATTGTAGAATTTCCATATGATGTGGTGGGTTTCTTGTCTATAGCATAGCTTCCTCAAGGTGTGATGTCACTTGCCGGCTTGGAGATGAGGTAGTGGCGAAGCGTACTGGTGTAGCCATGTAGCGGCATGCAGTGTTACTTGGTGCCTTGATGCATAGTCTCGGTGGGCCGGTGAATAATACAATCTTCAGACTGGAATGTCCATTCTTGCCAGAGTAGACAGTACAAGTTCTAAACGTCTTGTTGCATGTCAACAATAAAACTCTGTTGCTATCAGGCGGCAGGTCTGCTCCCAGATGAAGCGAAGTTATGTATACCTTTGTTGAAAATATGTCATGTGTCAGTGCAATGACCTTATTTGGTTAGGTTTTTGGCACCCTGGTGTTAAGAGTGTGGATATAGTATGGTGGCAATTTTAGCTGCAAGCGTCTGCTACCAGCTAATAGATTACGACCAACCAGCGAAGAAGCCACATTGAGCATGACGCGTGCTGCTCCTACTACTAATCAACTACGATTACGACTCATCACTTAGTGTTCCTACTTTCACTTCTACAGACGTGAGAGACATGTAGAGAGAATTTTCTAGATGAATCTCGGTTGCCTACTCTACCAGGCAACAGGAACACATAAGCGAATTCTCGTCACCTGAAGGTTACGCAACCCAGCAACACACCGCCGCCCCTACTCCGTGCTGAGAGCCTACAAGCCGCCCGCCACCGAGCAAGGCCGAGCGCTACTGGAGATGAACAAAGCAGTATTGCTGACTACTGCTGACCAGAGATTTTCTACTCCTATGCCCGGGCAGAAGGACATCACGCCTTCCCCGCACCCCGCTGCGGCAGCCTAGACTTGAGTACTATATAAGTCCGATGCGCAGCGGGGCTCCAGCAGTTGTTCTTCCGAAGTCATTCTTGTTTCTTCTTTCATGGCATCCCAGATCACTGCTCAGTGCTAGGACCCCTGGAGAAACTTCTAAGCTTTAAGTACGCCTCCAGCGGCTACTCGAACGTCGACGACCAGTCAACCTGACGACCAGTGAACACGCTCTCACACGTATTAAATTCACTTTGTCTCCTCTAGACACCCACTTACTTAGTACAGTATAACAGAAATTTACTTTGTATTCGTCTAGAGCTAATCTTTCCCTCTTTAACCAGGACCAGCTCACCTACACCTGGCCAACATAGTTACCTTCAGCACCCTACTGCTTGGTAGTAGGTAGCACGTGTCGCATGTTTATTGAGTCCTCAATAAACATAATTTGTTCTCTCTACTTAAGCTTCTTCTCTTTCACAGAGTATCATTCTATTCACCCGCTAGAAATCAGTTACGACGCCACTACTGACAGGAACCGGGACTTTTTATACAACCGAATTAGCTTTGACTACGGGCATCCCTCAGTGGTCCGTCCGTCCTTATACACACCCATTAGATGGGCATCTGTTGCTTTCCAACCGCTAGAGCATTGTCTAGTGCTGGAGGGGAGGAACAGAGGAGCCACAACCACTAGAAACACCTTCATTCAAGGAGGGGCGGCAATCCCATGTTATTTCCTTGCTCCAGAGCACTGTCTAGTGCTGGGGTAACCGTAACCTGAGACCTGCCGTTCGAACTTGCATGAACGCACATCCAGTAAAGTCATTGGTGGTTCATACAGCTCCACGTCTCGATCAGCCCGCAAAGAATGAGGTATCAGTGGAGACTTACCGAGCCTGTGTCAGCAAGCCAATACTGGACATACACTGTGAAGTTGTTTCCTCGTCAAGGTGCACTCCGTATCTCGTTAAGCAGTGACTATGCCTTATCAGGTAAGGAACGGCAAAAGGCATAGGGAGCAAAACATAGCGTTCCTTGCTGCCAAGCAGTTGAATCCACTCGCACCTCCCATGAAGGAAAAGCAGGCGGAATGGGACTGCGCCGCCGAACTCAGATGCCAAGCATTCACACCTACTCCAGTGGTAATTGTATATTTTTCCCAGTCACTTCGTACCAGTCCAGAGTACCACCCCGTATTAAGAGTGTTGGTGTACAAGACTGAGGCAGGGTACGGTTGGTCAAACCTGCACTTTTGTAGCAGTGAGTCAGCGGCCTGGAATTGCCACTTCAGAGTGGGGCGAGCCCACCACCATTGAGTGAGACCCGAACAGCATCACGAACATCAACTAGGACGACGGTGTAAGTCAATACCCAACACCCCTCGCCAAACCCCGTCAAGCCTAACTTAAAAACCCTGCTATTGTTCTAGCGACAAAATCCTCGACGAACATGCCATTCTGTTTAACCGGGCACGCGTCAATCATGACAAATTTCACCCACAAGCACCAGCAAACTTTTTATACTTTTAACCTCAGTTTTGGGCCAAATTGTTCTGCTAAATTATTTCTGCTGGAGGGTGCCAGGAGGAAAAGTTATTTCCTTCCTGCCTTTATAATTTTCTTGCAATGCAGGTTTTAGTGACTGGAGTTATGTAGTATTGACCTGTGCAATACTGTTCTAGTAATTCACATGGCTCGTATCACTAACTGTACATGTGTCTGCATTTTGAAGATGTGAACTGCTTTAATTTGAATGATAAATCTTGAAGGGAATTATCTTCTTTCTTTTTTCCTTATTATAGTGCCATTACTTATGTCTCATCTTTCTATTGAGTGAGTAAACATAGCTGTGATTTCCGTCGTTGAATTTGACGTTAGTGTTATGTAAAAATGGAGGTCATTGGAATGAAACTGAACTGAAATACATAAGCATTAAAGCAGACTATGCAAGTGGGTAAACTATTTTCTGGTTATACTTGTCACAGTTATCCTTCATGATATACCATATTTCGGCATGTATAGGCCGTACATTTTTACAAAAAAAATCTACAAAATGTGGGGTGCGGCTTATATAAGAGCTCCGAAACATGTTTAGAAATTTGTCAACATACAGTACATTTTAATGTTGTTTTAACTTGAAGGAAGAAAGGAAGGGAAGAGATAAGAAGAAGAAGAAAAGAAAAACTTTTCACTTGTGCAATTATTTGAATTATTTGTTTACTCGCATTCATAAACAAAATAACCTTCTTCCGCATGTGTAAAATGTAAACATGTTGGAGCTTGGTCATAGATGCCATATATGAGAAAATAATTTTTCTGCTGTATGAGAGAAAGATTACTTATGCCCGCCGTGGCATTTCAAGTGCACATTGATAAGACACCACTTTATGTAACATGTTGCCATAGTTTTGCTTTCTCAAGTCGTTACCATCTGTGGAATAGTAATTGCATGAGATATATTTGTTAACATTGCAACATAATATAAATTTTCTGTCACAAATGTTTTGTAGGGGAGAAATTAAGTCAGAATTTATTATGTTTGTATAGAATCATAACTAAACAATATTTACAGGAATACAACAATTTGGTGCGGCCTATACTTGAAATGTTGATTATCCCTAATTTTTTATCAAAAACTTAAGATGCGGACTATACACGCCAAAATACGTGTTAATTTTTAATCTGGTTTCAGTGTTCTTCATTAAAACGTCGTCAGATTTAAAGACTTAAAAATTATTGGTTGCTTTCAACAGCAAAAGTAAACTTGGATCACACTTTCATATTTGTGTGTGATATGTATTGCTTAATGAATTTACACTCTTAAGTGTGGTGCACACGTTAAAAGCTGTGTGTGAAGTAAGTTCACAGTCATATATATTTTTAGTTCATTTTTAATTTCCGTAGTATTAATATTTAATTTTTTTCCCTTGTATTCTGTGTATGTTATAGGGTTGCAAGCTTCACATCCTGGACCAAATCTTCAAAAACGAAAAGGACCGGATTTAAAGAATTTCAGGGATCCCTGTGGTCCAGATTGTTACATGCTGCTTGTGAGTTTAAACAGAGATTAAATTCTCATTAATAAATTGTACGTAACAGAAGTTCGTGATGAAAATATTATCAGACCTTGCAACATTTTCGAGTTACCTCATTTACCCATGTATCTTACGTAGAGATGGATCGAGTCCAGTTTTTCTCAGTTCCGATCCCAATATCGATTCTTTGGTCGATTCTCGATTCCAATCCTGATTTGGATTCTCTTATATAAAATGTATTTTACAGTACTGTTTGTGTTGGTTTTAAGCATAGCGTAATATTGAAGAAAGTAGTGATGGTTCAGTTCCTGATAAATCTTTTTATAACATATTTTTTACAGTGTAGGTAAATCAACTAAAAATGTCTAGATCTAGAGCTTACCTTTAAAAAAAAACATCCATTTTGAAATTTTCGTGAATCGTTATTACTATTACTATTACAAAAAAATGCAAGTGTCATATTACTAAATTCAGTTCTTCACATTAAATTATGTGTAGTATAAAATAATACAAATGAAAATGCATATGTACATTTAAGACAACATATTTTAATAGTAAGTCTAAGATATTTAGCGAATTGAAGCTTTTTGGTGGTTAGTTTCTTTTAGTAACACACCTCATTGATTGAATTACTTGTTACTTTCTCAATCATAAAAGCGCCTAAATTTGCAGTTGACAGAGATGCTCAAATTCCGTTTGATTGGAGCGGACACTGCTGAAAATTCTCTCTGTTGAAGGATTGTTAGGTTGGCATTCCAACCTGTTTTATTTTTGTAATTGCCAAGTTAAAGTTAACTTTGATGGGATTCTGTTTATTTTATTTTGAAGGCAAAAAAGAAACTGTTACTTGTTGGATGCTTTAGTTTTACGTCTTTCGTGAGACGGCAATGTTTTGATGTTCTTACAAGTGTGTGTGTCATTTTGAGTTCCATATTGTTTTAATGGAGCAGTGGAATATTCTGTTCATGTGGAAATAATATTTAAGTTATTGCAACTTCGAATACTTTAACTTCAATGAAAAAACAAAACGCGGTACATACGTCGCGGCTCGTATTCATACAGATACAGCAATACACACACACACACACTCTGACCGAAGTTAACCTTACACTTGTTGAAGTTGCGATATAGACAAAAATATCATTCACACACTACAAGTGTGTTGGAAAGTGTAGCTTTTTCAGGCCACGTGCATTTCAATAATTATGGTAACTGTTTATAAATATATTATTTACAAAACACGCTAACGTACTGTTTGTACAATTCTCAACCTCTCGAACACGTGTTTTTCAATGGGGTAATCCTTGAAAGTTTACTTCACAGAAATCACTTCTTTTTGTCACTGGCATTAAATAATTATTTATTTGCAGAATCATTCAGTAAAATCAACACTGCGCACGTTTACTGAAACCAACAAACTTAAAACTGTATAACACACGATGACCACAGAGTAAATACACAATGGCGTCACTGCATCACTTGACAACAGTGCTGTTCTCTCTTTCCAGTGTTGCCACGATTTTTACTGCTCGTGATACCGAATTTATAGCACTGTTTGCAAAGAGTACCAAAATTTTCGACTGGCATGCAAGCTTTTGGTAAAAGTACAATATTTACTGTACAGCAGACAATACATTGTACCATATATATGTATCGCACTGTGTGGAGAGAATATCGAAATTGTAGACTCGCATGCAAGCTTCTGGTAAGAGTAGGATATTTACCGTACTTCAGACAATACATTGTACCGTAAATATATACGAACTAAAAAAAATACGAAAAAATTCAGACTCATCACCATGGCTATCAATTTCCGTAATAAACAAGTAAGCCTGCGTAATTCCGTAACTGGACGTTAAAATCAGTAATAATCACGGAAAATCCGTAGTACTTGGCAGCTATAACGTAGCCTTATATTTTCCAGCAGTTAAAACAAAACTCCTTTTATAGTAGCATAGGCTGATGCAATGTAGACACAAGGAATTGATAATTGAAGCACGAAACGTTTATTACTCGATTCTCAGTATTATGTAAGAATCAATGATATCGATGGATCGAAGAATCAACTCGACCCATCCCTAATCTTACGCTCTTGTGTATCTTATGCATGCTGTATTTACACTTCCAGGTTCGAGTAAAAAATATTTCACTAAATACAACTGTTAGTGATTTTATTTTATGTGGGTTGCTGCAAAACAGTCATTTGTGTGGAAGATGAGGAGCCTGATGCTTCACCTCATGTTCTTGGAATTGCTCTTTTGCCACTCTCAAGCTACTGCTCTCTTCCAGACATAGCAATTTTCTTCTCTGCCCTCTTCATAGTTCACGTATAGTGAGAGGGAAATTGAAAAAGGGATAGGGAAAAAGTTTCCCCTTTTAAGCTTTATCACGAATGGCAGGCGTAGCAGAGAAAGTAAGTGGGTGTCGATAGGAGTTCATTGTTGTGGAGGTGGGTTGATAGGGGAGGGGGTGGCCACTAAGCAGAGCAACTGTCTTTTGATACTGGCTGCCCTGATTTATAGAATTTGGCTTGAGGGGGAAGATATGAAAATAAACTATGTGAGAGGTTGGCCTTGTTCCCTTGTCTCTGTCTTCCTTTTGCTATCTCACTCCAATATGATATTGTACCTACTGTACCTGTAATAAGGAAACTGCATTTTTTTTTGTATCTTTTCTTCTTCTTCTTCTACTACTACTACGCCTCCTCCTCCTCCTCCTCCTCCCTCCTCCTCCCTTCCACCCCTCCCACCTTCTTCACCTCATCCCATTGGACTTCGCTACACACCTTATTGTTGACTTATATTTTGTGTAGCCCAGTTGTCAGGTGGCAAGAGAAAGATAGATGCAAGGATGAACTGTGCAATGATGAATGCAAACTTTTTTGATTTTCAAAAAGTTCATTTATGCACTGGTAACAATGTTTTTCTTTTCATAATGTGTGGGTGCTCTTAACTGTAGTATACAGTGGAACCTCTATGTATTGACAGGGTGGCTTACATCAGGGAAAACCTTGAAAAGTCAGGGAATTTTACATTTCTGGAAATGTCAGGGAATTTTTTGTGAAGTCAGGAAATTCAGGTAAAATAGTTTTAAATGTATTTAATAAGAATATAATTATTGGAGTCTAGCACTTCTGATACTTGCCATTTTATGAATTGTAATGTTACTTTAGTTTGTTCAACCTTCATAGGGAGATTTATGAACCTCGGGACAATTTTGTTGTATTTTTAATTACAATTATTATTACTCTCATTTTCTTCCTCATTTTTTTGTTTGTTTTGTTTGTTAATGCAGCAAGCATTGCCATTGTAGAAAATGTATAGGTGTAGGCAGAAGATTTTGCAAGGTACATGTATTTCAAAAATAATTCAAACCCTTTCAGCAGTTCTTGAATTGATAAGTTGTATTCTCTCGTGTTTTTGTATCATGACTTTTTTCTGGTTATGAGAACGCTAATATTTGAGTCCTTGTCACCTATTCCCATTTGCCTTCTTTGTACCCAAGTTTATTTTTGCATAGGAAAGCATCCGTAAATGAAGGCTAGGTTATTGTTGCCCATTAAAAATTGTAGACATGTGCAAAGCTTCACATTTCAAAGTTGAATCTGTGATTTTTGTACCTTCGACTTCATCCTCGAATTAAAAAATCTTTGAGTAAAAAGTAGAAGATTTTCATCAAGTGTTTTTCACGAAACATATCAACAGCACCATTACCATTAATAGGGGTGTACGGATATTGGAAAATTCAAATAGTTGTGAATAGTAATTTACGAATTATTCACATTGGAACTTTGAACATCTTACCGAAAACTGTTAATAATTTACATTCTGTTCCGAGCTGTTGTAGAGCTGTGTTGGCCTTTATGTACTTTGAGGGTGGAATTCATAGTGAGCATATGAGCAATACTTGAAACAAGAATTATTTATACTTGTGCTTAAGTATGATTTTCAATTCATAGTGCCAGATACAAGTATTGCTTATTTTGATAGATTTATGTAATGCTTCATGAAGTACTGTTTATCATGTATTAACAGTCACTAAAGAGGTGTTACTTATTTCTCAAGTATTCCTATCAAAGAAGCATTGCTTATTTACACATATAAGTAGTACTTCATCAAGTCTGCTTTGTTGTGAACTTAAGCAATGAATATTTACAATAGCATAATAGGACTAGGTTATTCATGAAATATATTTATTACAAATTACGTTTCCTCAAAATATTTTATGGAAACAAGAATATAATTTAGATAATAACAGGGACAAATTGGAAAATTAGAATCGTACACTTTTATGTGAAAACACAACATCTTTTCTTAACCTTTGTGTACAATGGATTTTGTTTACTAGGATAATTTTTAACAATTTATGTATGAAGTACCTTTTACGCCACATAAGTATGAGCAGCAAATCATTTTGAATGTTTCTTATTTGTAATACATATAATCTTTTACGGGTCTGGTGTATAACAAGAAAACAACCTAACGTTTTTAGATAAAAATGTCACACTCCTGATTCCGCAAGAAAACAGTCTTTAGTTTTCAAATAAATACAATTGAAAATTAATACTCATCACAAAAACAGACACTAATCATTATTATGGTGAAATATTTATTACACTGAAGCAAGCAGATTTTTATACCTAACTAATCTTTTTACATTTTAGCTTTGATTCTAACAAAAGGCTAGTTAAAAAATCGTAACATAAATTTTTGTACACAAAACTGGGCCATCATTTCTTTTACACAACACCAACAGAATGTGTCCAAAACAGTTAGGTTATGATTGAACATGTTTGCCGAACGAGTACTGAAAGAAATTGTGTTGGGTGGACAGTTTATTTTTGTTGCCGGGGCTCTCTTTATTTTATATTTCTGGAGAAATGTGAAGGGGGGGGGGGGGGGGGGGGTTGTTGCTTCAGTTTATTGTTTTGCGGTCCTTACGAGTATATCATTTTGAATTGCACAGTGATACAGCAATAAACACACTTTTATCAAAGTTAACCTTACACTCGTTGGCTGTACAACACATGCGTAGTGGACAAATATTATTTTTACAAGACAAAGGTCTTGAAAGTGCTTCCTTTTTATGGTATGTGCATTTAAACATTATAGTAACTATTACAAAATACATTATTTCCAATGTATATTACAGATGACCTATTGTGGACAAGGCTTGTAATTCAGAAAAGCCACAAATAATTTTTTTTTTTTCTTTGTAAAATGCAAATCAGACGAGCAAGCGACATGTTTCACAACACGTGAGGCACTGGTAGATCCCATCTGCAATGCAAGCGTGCTTCAGTCTCTGTTTAGTTTTATTTTGATGTGAGCTTCGTTTCTCATTCTCACTTTCTCCCAACCAGGCCCAGCAGGGGGCAGGGGGTGAACCCCCTTCTCCAACCCGCATGACAACTCGCAGCAAACACCACCCTTGTGGAATAAGTACATCCTTTGCCTGAAAATGCAGTATTTTTGAGTTATTCTTGCCTGAATGCATATGACCACCTTCATCGTAGCATGTTTCTCTTCTGTCAAGTCCAGTGATGCAGATAAAAAAAATAAAGTTCCGATAGCAATGGGCTAAACGTTTCACAAAGTTGTAAATACATAACGTTTGCCACGTGTTTTACAGATAGGTGCACACACCCATTAGATCTCTGACTTTTTTTTGCTACTGTACTCGGTCACTCCCGGAATAGCATGGAAAGCTATCACGCGGGTCTGAGTTTTGTCTCCCAACAGCTGCGTTATATCGGGCTTTTCCTGTATTTCCGTTTTTCAGCAGTACAAGATTAGGATATGTTTTATTCCATTGCACAGTGTCTAGTAAGCATACATTTTTTGGCAGTAACAGTACAAATAAGTTAAATAAACTTGAAAACTGTAGCCTACTATAAATTAATACAATATATTTTTTAATCCTTCAACTTTGATTTTTCTTCAAAATTCCTACGCATGATGTTAAGCTTCACTTCACTTCGCATTTAAACAAAGACAGCACATGCCTAAAAAAAATTGTAATTTATTTTAGGAAATGCGTAAAAGTATTTTTAATATTTGCCGCATAAGTGGGCCAGGGAAATGTATTAGGATACCTGGAGGAGTCAGGGAAATGTCAGGAAATTTTCTATAATGATACTGCTAGTCACCCTGATTAAACCCAGATGGATTAAAAGCCTGCACTCGTGGATTGAGACACTTGTTTTTCGCGCCGTACAAAATCACGAAATACATAGTTTCTCGCAAAAAATGACATATATCACGAGAAACAACAAAACGCACAAAAAATATGCTAAAAAAATACATGTCTATTCTGAATCCTCATGTTTACAATGCTAATTCAATAAATTGTTTCAATATGTAGTTGGAATTGGGAAGTCGACACAATCAATGTATTGTATATACACTGCCAAAGCTATATTACCAATGAGCATCTACACCTACGGGATATCGCTATGTTTCGGAAATGAACCGATCTCGGTGACTTTCTAAAATAAACTAATTCCATTTGCATTTTGTCCTTTTTCACTTGGCGTTGCATTATTAATGTAACCTTGTTGGTAGTATACAAATATGATAAATAGCAAAGTTATCGAACACTTATTTAAAAATGATAACAAAATTTTCCTTTGCCATTAGGTGCTCGCAGCACGTTGATGCGACAAAGGCACACAGTACGCTTCATAGATTCATATATCTATATTACCAAATGTTTTATTTTTTTGTTTGCATTTTTATATAAACATGTTTTTAAAGTTATTCAGGTTATGTAAGGACAACTTGTTGTATCTGGCTCCGTTTTATTTTTGTTTTGCACCTCTTCCTACAAGACAGTAGAAATTTGAACTGCTCATTGTTTTGAAGATGTAGTGGAAAATTTTGCTTGTGCGGAAATAACATTCAAATTATTATAATTCAAAAGTTGTAATGTCACAGAAAGAACAAAACACTCTAAATGTGATGCTACTATTTATACAGATGCAAGAATTACACAATGAACATTTTCAGAAGTTGAATATAGTTGGGTTTTCTTTATGAACTACACTATCAGTGATATCAGTATGGATTCAAATTAGTAAATTAGACAGTAAAAGTTTCTTGCACTATAATGACTTGACAATAGAATAAACCAAAATCCAATTAATATGTTAGTAATTAATGACAGTGCTTGCATTTTCCGATTAAGTGTATGCTACTGTATTTTTGTGATATCGCTAAAGTAGCCAAAGTTGTTTCACTATGAAATATGAGAGTGCTTGCATTTTTAACCAAATTTTACAATTTTCTTTTTGTGCTATTACCAAACCATATTTTTTCTCAGCCAAATTTCAGCAAAATATTCTATAAAATAATTTAAAAATTGACGAAAAATGCATAGAAATCAGTCAAAAAATTGACGAAATCTATCACAATGTTTTACCACAAAGATGTGTCTACTCGTGGAACATATTTTTTTGTCCCATTTATGATTTATCTGCATTTCAGGACCACATTCATTGAAAGTCCACATGTTTTGAAATTTTTTTGTCAGTCCCCTGATAAGCTATGAATAGAGAATTTACTGTATAAGCAAACTGTAATGACGGCTGTGTCTATGTTGCAGGAAGGGATGCGTGAGAAGTTGGCTGCCTTAGCACAGACAAAGGAACGTGAGGAGAGGGAGAGCCAGGCTGCAGAGGCCCAGGCCACAGGTTCCGAGCAAGGAAAGCAGCAGAAACCTCGCAAAGTTCGTAAACAGGCCTCTGTGGACTCTGGTAATGAGGCCAGCTCGGAGGATAGTAACGACAGCAACAAGTATGACAAAGGTACCTACCACTTGCCTGAATTAAAGGATCATTGTAAGTTCTGTGATAATGTTTTAATTTCTGCTAACGATGTTATGAACACACCTCTTAAGCAAAGGTGTGGAAACTGGAAGAAGGGGCTGTTCCAGGTAAGTATGTCTTCCTCAAACTTTGGTGTGTGCTTTCTCGCAAGTGCCAGTCAATCTGCACGAAAGAGGAAATGCACGGTGTCACCAAGTAGGGTACCTTGCTGATACTATCATGCAGCTAATATGCCTCAGAACTTGGTTTCACCATTAATCGAAATCATGTCCATAATCTCTGTAGGTGTGTACAGTAGAATTTTACTAAAATGACCTTTCATGGATTCCAGAAACGAGGTCTTTATTGTAAGGTTGGTCGCTAAGCAGTAGAAGCTCTCTATTTTGGCCCCATGTATGGCATCCGTCATTTTATAGTGAATGTTTTTGAGGAACTATGATAAATATGGGTGAAAAAAGTTGGGTTTGAGATAAATTTGCTGAAGAATTAACTTGTTGCACTTTATTTGGTTTCTACATGTTTCATTTCTCTTGGTGGGTGCCGTACTGAATATATATAAATATATATACCTCACCCCTAAGCCGCCAGTGCTAGCCAATACACAATGGGCCATTGACTCCACCTCTCCGCCCATCCTCCATCCCTCAGGTGGCGCAGTATCTTTGCTTATGACTACTGTCACATGTTTGTCCTGCCATAGTGCTTGCTCTTGCTTGCTTGCCTTTGGTATTTGCTTGTATTATTAGAACCTGGGGATTTCTCTTGGTTTTTTATTACTGCATTTTAACAACTTTTGCTTAGTTATTTTTATTTATTTATTTTATTTTTCTCTATTATTCTGTTCAATAAAAACTTCTTATACTTAAAATTCAGTATATAAATAAGTAAGGTAATTACAGAAATGTATTTACTACATCATTTTTCCTCTCAGTAATTATGGCTCAACCTCAAAATAGTATAACCCTTATTTTACACTTTTCTGGGGATGAATGTAAAATGGTGTAAATGGGGGGAAAGTGTAATTTAAAGGAAACAATCTTAACTTTAAGACTACATATATGATGGAGTTAATGTAGAGTAATGGGTCGAACAGGTTTTAGTTTAATATTTTAAGATGCCAAATGATATATAGTAAGTTTCAATTACTGTTTTCTATTTGGGTCTGTTTTTGTAGTAAAGTATTTTACTAACTTGAAGAATAGTATTTCTTTTTCTTTACTGTGTCCAACAGTAAGTGGTAATTTTTTTATTCTTCAACTTTCCCAGTGGAATTTTAGGTTTTATGTAGAACCAAATCACAGAATAATATATTTACCCCGAAAGGAAGACGAGGTTTTTTGACAGAAAAGGAATAGAAAAAAATGAGAGGTTGTCTACAATTTGGGAATAGTCTTCAATTCAAAACCTAGGCAGTTTTGACAAAGGCTTTTCATGCTTAAATATAGTGTGTCCTATGGTTGTATGTATTTTTGTAGTGCTGAGACTGAAGGTGTCAACTTTGACAAGGGTCCCCTTATCTGTCACCCAGCCCTTAAGAGGAAGCACTTTGCTGGGAAGCAAAATGGCTCAAGTCACGAATATGTATATAAACACCCACAAAAGTTTTACAGTGTAAGAAAAATGCTGCTACCATACAGTCAGGTTAGACACACCTATTTCATTGTGATTAGCTTTTCTTTAAAAATAAATAAGATATATCATATATTTTATATAATAGCATTTCTTCTTGAAGAGTTTGTCATAAATTCATGCAAAAATACTTCAACCTAAATAATTTATTCAGCACTTCACAAGGGTAGTTGTGAATTCAGGTTTAAATATTTTTTCCTCAAAAATATTTTTTAGGAATAGGTTGTATTAGATCCAGAGTCGTCTTCCTTTCTGGTAACTACGGTATCTTAATTTAAGTTATCCTTTAGTCTATAATCCTCCTGCATATCTGATAAATAATTTTTTCCCCAGTGTAAACATTTTAAGGGTGATACATTTACTTTTTAATGAGATTGTGTTGTATGAATTTCCAAATTTAGTTAACCACATGAATTTACAATAAGAGTAATTCAAGGGAAACCATACTGAATTGCAGTGTAAATGGCAGTAATTTAATACATTGTGAACATAGGGAAAATGGTGGGACCTGAATAAAATGGTTTATTTAAGTGGAAAATGTAATTGAGGGGAATGAAAAATAAAAGTTCTACTGATTATTTACAAAAAATGATTGCAAAACAGTTGCCACAAGCAACTTAAACTGATTATAAACGCAACTATATAGGACAGTAAAACTTTCGCTGTCTAATCACGAAGCAGTTATACATATTTTTAAACAACACAAAATTGTTTCGCCGCTGGAGTTGCATATGCCTCAAAATAACCATTCTAGATGAATATCGTCCAGTTATTTTAATTTCCATCCTTTTATGTATTTATGTTTTTCTCTCTTTGCTTATTTATGGTTTTTAAATATCTGGGCACGGGACGACGAGAATGGACGGACGCGTGCTGCATACTGCTTTTATTCTAAACCGCCACGGTCATACTCCTTCCATCCTAAACTAGCTTTCCCGACAAGAGAATAGCACACGAGCCCATATGTTTCGCACCCAAGCAGGCGATGATGCAACCCGCCGCAACCTAGTAGCCCATAAGGCGCATTGCTGCAAGGCTGGCCAGCCCGGCAACAAGTATGCACAGTCACGCAGCAGCAGAGTAAAGAAAGAGTTGCACTCCATGCTCATGGTGGCGGCACGGGAAGCTGGCGCAAAGATATATGCTGCGACGAGTAATCCAAACACCAGTTGATGCCGGCAACCTCAAGGGAGAGGGAAGCAGCCAGCTGAGACCGCCACACCAACGAGACCCAGCTGACCTGACCTCAACCTGCCGCCGGAACAACCCCGGCAGGAGCAACAAACAGCTAAGTGCCGGTGTTTGTCGCTTAAAGAATGTCTTGAGTAATTGTGTGCCGGATGCCTAACGTCCTTTATCAGGATCGTCTGTGGGTTTACACATCTTGTGACATTGGTATTTGATCCCGCTCTTAAGGCCTTTAACTTGGTGGGTACAGACTCAGACAGTGTGTGTATTTTTCGCAGAATAACATCATGCTATCTAACCCACAACTTGACCGGCATACTTCTTTACTAAACACCTTTTAGTATATCACTTTATTACTCCCCTACTCCATCCCTTCTCGTTCGTCGAACATGATGAGGGCTACCACCTCGAGATACCACCTACATTGCAGCCGCTATTAGTCGTTGACCCACCTCCCCCCTGGTAAGGACAGTAACACTCCCTACCCCTCCCCGCTGCAGAGGACAACAGCCACCTCCAAAATCCCCCCCCCCCCGGCGACGCATCACCCGTATGGCTGCAGAGAGAAAGGAGACGAAGCATTACTTGAGGTTTCGACCCTCAACACCCAAGGTGCTCGTAGTCTGCACCAGAAAGGTAACTCTGCACCAGAAAGGTAACTCGTACGCTATGGACCATCTTGTATATCACAGGGGGCAAGTAGCATCAAGTTATTTTTGGCACCCAACATGTGGCCATAGTGAATTCTGTGTAGGCAGAAGAACAGAACCAGACTACCGGAATAAACGGGAGAAAGGGTCTCGCCCCTACCGAGCTATTCAGAATGTACAATGAAATTTCAGGAAGTCTCGAACAAAATCCCGTGGTGCCCAATAACCTATTAGACCAAGACAAGTTGTGTACTAGGCCTGCAGATGAAGAATCCGGATAGAAGGTGGGCAAGCAGTATGGAGGAGATACATATCATTGGACGGGTAGGAGCGGTGCGAGGACCAAGGGAACACGAGTCGAAATAACTTGAAATAACCTCCAGGCGAGGAACAAAGGAAGAGGGGAAGAGATCCCGTTTGAAAGTTACCAGTTGGAGCAATGCAACGCTCCCCTTTGTCGTGGAACAGAACTGGTCATTATCACGTGCAGTCAGTGCCCGCAGCACTATTGCTACGAGTGTATTGGCTGGCCCAACAGACTCCGACCAACTGAAGGGATAGAGTGCTGTTGTCTTAGTTGCTGGGAACAAAATGTGCTGCTACCTACTTAGTTGCTCGGGATGCAACACATGACGAACCTAATGTGCAACATGTACACAGACGTTTCACAATATTTGTTTGGGATGGCCCGACGATGCCAATAGCACAAGGGGCATGGTATACTACTGCGAGGTATGCCAAAGACAAGTGGAATGGGAACGCCCTTCGAACCCGGACCGAGCACCCAATAGCCGATCAGAACAGGAACAGAGACTACCTGAGGCAATAGTACTGCCCGAATGTTCAGGAAGCCCCCATGAAGATCTTGAGTTTTTTATAAATATTTGTTACCACGAGTTTAAGGCTGGTAGGGTTCCCAACAAGCAATGGATGCTGAAGGCACATGACCAGTTAAAGGGCGCCGCCCTTACCTTTATGAATTGGTACGGCAAATTCGTGACGACCTGGGACCAATTCGCTGCTTGCCTAAACAATAAGTTTGCTGGGGAAGATGTACTCATTGCCCTATGTAAAGAATATTGCATGCATAAAAGGCAAAAACAGGAGGAAACAGAGATATTTGTTCGGAGAAAAGTGCAGATGTATTCCTGAACCACTCCTGAAGGAACCAAGGCAGAGGGTGTGAATTGCATTACGAAATTATTATGAGTGTGTGAATACTGGTTTTAGTGTTTTGAATAGTTTTCGAATGAATACTAATTTTTTCGAATAATATTTGAATATTTTTCGAATACTGCTTTTTAGTTTTCAAATTACAAAGATTGCATAATCTTGTAAAAACAGAAACAATAACCTGCTTTTCATTCATAAATGAATGCATCAAAAGTTATTTTATTTACGTGAAAACCCCGAAGAATCTTTAAAACCAACATAATGCGTTACTTTGTACCATATTACAACAAAATGCTTTTTTCTTCTTTTATGTTGATGTTTATGAGAAAACAAAAATATGCTTTTATGATACAGATGGTTCAGGTGATAACTTTTAGTTCTTAGCTCACATTTCTTAAAGTACAAAAAAATACTTTACACTAGTAGTTACAACGTAAGGCACAACATATTGTTACAATTTCTCTCTAGAAATTAAGTGGGCTATACCAAGCTCGTTAAGGGTAGGAGCTCTTAATCAAATAAAAGAATTAATTATGATTTCCTTATTTTATTGCAATAATTACAGCAAAATTCTCTGAACCAAAAATCTCACAATAAATTGATATCACTTACTGTTCACAACTAATTACTCCAATTTAATACAATTTATAATTACCACAAAGAAATCAATTAAATTAAATAATTAAAAATCAGTCCCAATAGACAGTGTATCAACCTATTAAGATATCCTGTCAAATATGTCCAAATGGATGGTTAGAATATTTACATTAAAAATCACTATTAAATTTCCATTCAGTCCCACCTCAGTTCAGTCCATGTCCCGTCAGTCACAATGTTCTAGAGTCCTCCGAGCGCCCTTACGCACAGTAGGCTTCACTTGTCAGTTTCACACCCTCTCGTCCATTCACGCTACGAACACCTCACCTGCCGTCGTCCTGCAATCTCCTGTCGTCATCTGCAACTCACTTTGCTGGCACACACTCGGACTGGCGGCCTCCATCAAAGACTCCTGCCCCCTGGGTTGCTGCAGTATATATAGAGTGTTAGACTGCCACCTAGAATTTTCCCTAACACCGATGATGTGTCGTGGAGGTTAGTTTTTTGTTAACACATGTAAAAAAAATCCCTTTTCACTATGACTGCAGAATGCACCACTCATAAATATTCAAGTGATTTACTGATATCTGTAAGAAAATAATTTTAAAAGTAATTTTTTTGTTCTTTGCTGATGTTTTTAGGAAAGCAAAAGAGAAAAAATATTATTTTTCTCTAGTAATTACTACACAAGAATCTAGAAACCTTAAATAGTTTTTGGTATGGATAGATTGATGGTAGGCCTACATGTAAATAAATTGTTTTTGCATTAAGCCTACTACATAAGATACCACTACTAAATAAATATTTGCTGAAGGTTGTGTGAAACTAATATTTTGAGTTATTTTTAATTTTTATGAAAAAAAAATTAATTGCTCGACATGGCAGGGAGTAGGGCTTCTCGACGAGCTGTGACTACATTGCCACCTTTTGAGGAAATTCTCTCACAATCTGTGTTGCAGGAATTGAGGGAATTGTTCGCTGTGACTTCTCCACCATTCTAAAGGGTCGGCATGCCTGAAAATTATGACAACTTTTTTTTATATGCAAAAATAAATTTTGGTTACGATTAGTGCCGAGCCGATACAAGTTTTTACAGATACCGGTACGAACAGATACTTCCTGCCAATACAACCAATATCTGATACTGATACAATGGACATATGCGTTATTGACTGGAAGACTTCTACTAGCACTTAAAGTATTTTGGGAAGCTGACGAAAATCTGTGTTAAAGTCAGTGTCACACAATGTACTATTAGATGCTTTAAGTGAACATACAAAACATTAAGAAAATTAATTTCACAATAATTCTTCAAAATGAGGGATTAAAAGCTGCACTCAAAATATACTTTAGTAATTTATTTTTAAATTTAGGTCATGGCAACTTAAACATGTTCTAAACAAATAAAATTAAAAAGATTAAATCTACAAGGTCGTGTATCACAGTTCTCAGTATAATTTAACTTTGTTCATATTCAGAAAATTATTAATATGTATGGTTTTTAAATTCAGCACTCGCTAATTTTACTGAGAGTAAAATTGAAGCACTGCCAGTTCCTGGGTTATGAATGTTAGAATAATTGCTTTTAAAAGATTTTAAATACTGATATAACAAGGGTAAGTGTAGTGTGGCACCTGCAAAGCTGGTAATTGGGTAACCTGCAATACAAGCTGTAGATGATTATCTCGTAAAGTGCCTGTCACAGTGGAGTGGGAGCTGCATGTATAATCAGTAGGGAAGCATGTCCCATCTGCCCTTTGCAGTCCTGGAGTGACCATCTGTCAGTTTAATCCCACTGCAGCAGTTAAGCTCCTCTTACTCCAAATTGCCACAATATCATCCTCTGGTTTAACGGATATATGAGGTATCGGATATATCAGGTATCGGTATCAGCTCAGCACTAGTTACGATTAACTGAAGTGTTAAAAAATGTTGTGAGGCTCGTACACATATAACCGAGTATAGGCAGAGATTTATTTAACAAGTTGGTTAAAATTCAGTATTTGAAATTGCTCAAATGCTTCGAAATTTCCACATCTGGTATTTGTTTATTGAATACGAATAATAATAATTTATGATTCGAAAATATTCGAATTTTTTATTTTTGCACCCTCCTAGAAATTAATACCAGCCATACTAAGTGCCCTTCGACACCCACTGGCAACCAGGATAGAGGATCTAGTAGAGAGAATGAGCGAAGCTGAACTCAATTACCTAGAGCAAGAGGAGACAGATGTTCCGGCATGGACTCCCAGTACAAACGACAGAGAATGCCCAACCCGCCAAAAGCGAAGGAGGGATATCCTTGCCTAAGTATTAGTATTGCCCAGGGAGGCACCTACATTGCGAAAGCCTGCATCGCAACCATTTGAGAGAAAGCCTCCAAGGACCAGAATGGAGTGGAGCCCCCCTTACGACATGGAAGGGGTAGCCACCAGTACGAGAAGCAGGGGCTGGGAAATGCGCCGTCAAGACATTAAGTCATCCGTTGCCCCTGGCATAAGTGATAGGGTGCACCCAATCCAAACCTTAGTGATCTGAGGCCTGGAACACCCGCCCATTGGATCCAGATCCAGATCAATAACTGCCATAGTAAGGCTGTTCTGGTCACAGCCAGAAATTCCATTCAAAGCCAGCTGCTGACATCCGAACAGAAAACCTGGATAAAGGAAATTTCCAGAATAATCCAAATGGCCTATTCTGAGTCATGACTGACCATAGATGAAATTATCACTTTGCCAGTGTCCACGAGTATAGAAACAGTAGAAACGGAATTCTTTTGTGCACCACATTTAGGGGAAGAGGTTATCCTCGCACAACGTGGGTAACAAACCAAATCTGCATAATCAAGGTGAACCATGTGCCGATATACGATAATGGGGGAAAAAATATAAGTAGTGCGTCCAAAGAAAGTAACTCAGCCCTCTGAAAGAGAATCACCACATAACATTGCATAAAAGTGGCTACAGTATAATAATAAAAGGACTGAGAAATAAAACATAATTATACATATAAATAGAAGTGTTATAAGAATCACATTAGTCATACATGCTGGGAATCGTACATGGCGCAAAATGATGAAAATATCCTATAAAATAGGCAAGACTGAATACTTGCTTGTCAAAAAGGTAATGAATATTATGTCCAGAGGTAAATCAACAAGAGATTATGAATAAAAACACGTTATTTATGGTGGTGTGCTATAAATATCTGTTTCTTTTTGTAAATTTATTGAATTCATTCTTTAAAATTATTTTTTTATAACATAGGACATGAGTAGTTTCATATGAATCTGAATAAATAGTATAATTAATATCAATGTTGACATAATATCAGCACAGAAAACAATATCAAAATAATGAATATGAATGTTCTTATAGTTTGGGGTAACAATAATTTTAAATAAACATGATTGGGAATCGCAGAATAGTCCCGATATAAAATATCTTTAGGTTTACCACAAGAATAAAAAATTTAACATTATGTTGTTATTAAAGAGTTTCTTGAATGTCTGCACACAGACAAGAAAGTTCATGTACACAACTGTTATATATTGATATATATTAGCATGCCATATGGAGGCGTTTGTATGAAAGGAATATTTCACTTTAATCAATAGGCCATTAAAATCTAATAATATTTAGTGGATAATACTTGACATTCAGATGCATCCAGCCGATAGAGAGATAGTTACATATGACGAACAAAAAAAATAACTGTATGATATAATACTTATAATAAGAATATAATTGTCTCGTACAACTTTATCATAATTTAGGGAAGTTCATTAGTGGGTTTTTTTTTAATATGATACTAAAAGTTTATTAAAATTATATTTTCCTAGACTTAACTGGCAAACAAAGAGTTGAGGGCAGTAGAACTCGCAGAAATAGACGAGAAGTAGATGCTCTGCATGACTTGAATTCTTGAATTGAAATGTTACACTGGAGTACAGAATGTAGAATCTTAGCCATAGAAAGACAATGCAGAACCGAAATGCAGCATGTAAATAGCCATGATATGGCATGAGGTAGAATTAGAGATACAAGATTTCCGGAAATTTTGTGTACCGGGGGAAAAACCCTTTTTTTTTCTGGGTTTTTTCTGGGGGGGAAAACGTAAATCTTGGGGAAATTACGCTCTTTAAGAAGATGTCAAGGTAGTGCTGATGTTGGGCAAGCAGTGCTAGATGACAATGTTTTCTGAATCAGGATAATGAAGGCTTTGGAAATTCTTCGCCCAGTGGCACAAGCTCTTACTAAATTAGAAGAGGATACCACAACACTTTCAGATGTCCCTCAAGAATCTACTGACATTTCAACCAAAATCCTGTTAAAGCTGAAGTCTGCTCCACTGTCAAAAGTAGAAGAAACTAAAGTTGAAGACATATTAAAGATCCAATTGCATTTATGTGCAAGCTAATTTACTTAGCTGCAAATCTCTTGGCTCCACGGTACCATCACACTGAGCTGTCGGATGCTCAAGTTCTTGAATGCTTCAATTTCATCAGTCATCAAAGCCATTTTTTGGGCAATGATAAAGGAGCAGCTTTGGCAAATCTAGGGGAATTTAGGACTAGAACTGGTTTATGGCAAGGCAAGCAATCTGGGAGGCTGCAAACCACACAACTCCTTCAACCTGGTGGAAGGGATTGTGATTTAATTAACCACTGGCATCACTAGCTAGTCGAATATTAAATGTGCCTCCAAGTTTGGCTAGATGTGAATGTAACTGGTCAATGTTTGGACATTTCCACACACAGACGAGAAACAGGTTAAAAGTCGAAAAAGCAACTAAACTTAGCGATTGAGGCAAACTTATCACTTTTTAAAAATGTTGCTGCTTGTAAGATTGTTTGCCCAGAACATGAGAATAATCCAGAATCAGAAAGTGAATGTGAATGTGACAGTGATGGTGGATCAGAGAGCATGACCTCTCTTTGTCAGATGAAGACTAAATGTGTTAAATATATTTTTTTTGTAAGTGCTGACTTATAGGTTAACACTGTCACAATAGTCCTTTAGGTTTTTAAATAATCAATATATTTTTTTTTTGTTTGTAAAATTATTGGTGACTAGTAAATTAACAATGTCAGACAGAACAGTGTTTTAAGTTAAAAAAAAAAGACTGTGCTTTTTTATAATATGTAATAATTTTTTCTGCAGGGAAATACATAAATGTGTATTCTTGGATTGCCCTAAACATTAACAGAAATTTTAATCAGAAAGTAAATGTGCAGCGAACGTGTGTAAATGTGTTACATATTTTTTTGTTTTGCTTGTGAATACAAATTTTATAGGTTAACTCTGTCACAATTGCTTTGGGTTTTAAAATTATTGATAGTTATTTTGTATTTTTGTTTAAAAAACTATTGATTAACTAGTAAATTAACTATATTATAAGCAGTGCTTTACATTTTAAAAACAGACTTTTTTTTATCTGAAAATTTCCAATTTTTCCAAATTTTTCAAGGTGGTCGGGAAAAACAGAAAAATGCTTTTTTTTTTTCCCCAAAGTACTTGGTTTTTTTCCGGCTATTTTCATCTCTAGGTAGAATGGAATGGAACACTGGAACCCCTCTAAAAAAAACACAGAGAAACATAAAATAATTAATAGAGGGAATCTGGCTGGGGACACGTAGATGCTAGGTAAATAAATTAGACCAGTACTCACCAACGAGGGTAACCAAAATATCCTTACATGGTGAAAGAAGTCAGAAAAACCAGAATAAAATACGAAAAAAATCACCACAAAACAACATTTTAGGCTCCACTGCATGATGTTAGGAGTGTATAGAAGAGAATACCTAAAGGATTTCAAGACCCAGAAAATACGTTCACGGTCACCGCATGGTGCAATTGCGCCATGATGGCAGCAAGCCTAAAAGTCAAATGTCTAGAGGAAAGTACGGTGGAACTGGAAGACACTAGAAAGATGTAGTACAGCAATTGCCGCTAGATGGCGTAGGTTGTACAATGGAGGTAGATTGCTGCGTCAGTGTTCGAGAGTACGTTGAAATACTGCATTTTTTATAGGAACTCGCAAACTAACTGCGTGATCACAGAAAGAAAAAGCAGGATGAGCTAAGGCAGAAAAAAAAATGTTGAACAGGACTACGGACGGCGTGACAAAGGAATGTGCTATGTTTCACAGCACGTCCAGTGAAAAAGAAAAACAAGGCATTAAATGTGGTTCTAGATGCCTTTAACGAGATTGAAAATGTAGCTTTGAAAGTACAATTTGAACAGTATTGAAATTAACTTTTTTGAGAAAAAGGTTTTAAATGTTAAAATATTAATAAACTTACATGAAGTAGATTGAAACAAGAAAATTAATCAATTTATATCGCCAGATAGACAAATGTTACAATATATAAATTACTTTACGAAAATGAAAATGGAGATAATTAAATATATAGGAAATAAACTTTACTTGTAATTCAAATAACTCATATGTAGTTCAAAATGAGAATAAAAGTATTATTTACCATCATAATAAAAATAATAAAACGAATGAGACATTTAGATAAAACTCGGAATATAGGCAATTAACTTGAATACTGCCAATAATTAAAATTAAGTTAATTAGTAGAGCGAGAGACAATAATAATACTCCTTAATGTAGTATCTGATCAAAACATAAAAATTATGTTTTCAAAAATATTTTGAAATAATTCGATAGTGAGACGTCAATAAATTGATAGAGGCGTATGTTGCAAAAAATCATAGAGGCATACATTAGAGACCAATTATGATGATATAATTAAAATATTAATAAAGCGGCATGGAAAAAAGATATGTAGAGACATAGATCAAAAACTTAATGTTGTAACTAAAAACACATGTAAAAAGTAGTGATGTATTTGAGACGGCACAACCACCAACTAGGAGCTGACCAGCTTAGGACCCTATTACAGATACTGAACACCCATGTGGTTATATTCGAACATACCGGCAGATTAAACCAGACCACCGCCATCCAGCATGAAATATGGTTAAAAGATCTTTGTCCTATATACTGGCGACCAGGCAACCCATCAGCCTACCACAGGCAGATAATATTAGACCAGGAAGCCGAGATGAAAGCACAAGGAATAGTGAAGCTGACTGACTCACCGTATAATGCCAGAGTGGTGCTTAAGTCTAAGAAGGATGGGAAGCTCCGCTTTTGTGTCAGCTACCAGGCCTTGAATGATGTCACGTATCCAATAGCGCCCCCAATTATAAACCTGGTGAATATGCTCCACAACCTGGGAAACATTTACATATTCTCCACTCTAAACATGCATAGTGGGTACTTGCAAATTCCGGTACACCCAGGGTCCAGGAAATGCACTGTATTTACCACCCCAGAAGGCGAAACGCTGCAATTTCACATATTGCCCTTCAGGTTGAACGCATCTGCCACCTTTCAGCGATTGATGTCAGCAGTGGTTTTGACAGGCTATAGCTGCCAGTTTTGCCTGGCTTATCTGGACGATGTGATCGTATATTCCGGAACTTGGGAGGAACACCAGGACACTTGCAAAAAGTTCTAGAAAGATTAGAACTTTGATGCATAATGTTTTGTCAATTAATACTAAATTACTGCTACTCGTCAGTACAACTGCATTCCTAAAAGCAATTCTACGAGTCACGCTGCAGCCGGCAAGATTGTTTTACCTACCGAGTCGGGACAGACGTCCCAATAATAATTTATTATTTTGCCCAATTAACCACCGAGACCATGCAGACGGTTCGGAGCGAATACAGCAGTGTGTCGCTAGATGCCGCCACATGCAAGACGCCTAGATCCTACCACTCTTCAGTACGCTGCACTCACAGTGTGTCTAGACGCTGGGCTCGCACCTGCTGTTTCCCCCTTTCCAGATGCTTATGCCAGTGGAAGAAAAGATGGCAGAGGAGTATATAATGAGATGCATCCCAGCCTCTGGAGGGTTAATCGTCAGTCAGTGTTCCTGAGCCCTCATCGCTCCAGCTCTTGGTGCCAAGGCTCAAGCCTATCCTTACTTCATCGCGCACCTCGTGGGGCCGAAGATCCTCCCCAGCACCTAACCAAAGAAGAACCAGCGGCCATCGACAGTTACAACACTTAGACACGTTCCGTCCCTTATGGACAAACCTGAGAGTAGAGCTATGTCCAAGGTCATACACGCACCAGCTAACTGCCTATCCCATTAGCTTTGCACAGGGCGCCTTCCCCTGTAGTACGATAGGGTTTTTACCTTCCGCATAGCACATGGGGAATTAGGAGATAGCACCTCTGCCATTTGTGTTTATTTCCTTTGGATTAATAAACACAGATCTTACCAGTTCTCTTGACTTTCATTCCGAGCTCCTTCCCAGTGTCATATTGGAGTTGGAGGACTCACCAGGAGACAGGTTTTTATCTTACCGAACGCACACTAACAACATAACAGCACATCCTTGAAATACCACCCATTCTCCGCCCCGGCTGTGAACAGTAGAGTCACGACACTAGGATACCGTCCCCTGGAAGTTGGCTTGCCGGCTCGAAGTTGCTCCTACCTCATCGCTCCTTTTGTGGTGCTGAGGAAGGGATCTTCTTGGAGTCCGGGAAGACCAGTGACCACTGGACCCTCACCTCACCATTATTGGAAGGCCACCCATTCCTTGCACCATGTGGGAGTAGCAGCGGAGCCACAACCCTAGGTACACTCCCGGTGGGATAAACTTGCCGGCCAGGTGCTTGAGTCGCATCGCTCCCTAGTGGTGCCGAGAGGACTGCATCCTGGTGTAGGGAAATTACCCCCGCAGGACACCACCATGCAGTTCCTGCAACCATCACCCCGCAGCCCATGCCGTCTCTACCTGGTAGAGTCAGCGAGAGTGAGGCTGTGTTGGCAGCAGTAATATGCACCTACACATGGACACTGACACATCAGCTGTCAACCTCCTGCAGCTCCGGTTATTGTGCCCAATGCCTTACACCACCGATAGGGGTGGAGTGGAGAGATGGGCCAAGAAGGTGATAGCTATTGCCAAACTTCCCTAGGGGCTACATATCCTTCCCAGCGGGTTCGGGTTGCTTAGTCCACGTGAGAAAGCTGCACTACTGAGATGCCTCACCGTATCAGCACCCACCATCATGCCTATGAACTTGTTCGAGCCACCCACCAGGATCACAGAGGGATACCATCCTATAGACAGTGCAGGAGGCACTCTTTGGCATATGACAGAACAACACGCCAGAACTACAACCGGCTCCCGTACCAGAGCCTATCATCCTGAAGTCGAGTGCAACTATGGTAGCAGTAACCGAAAGTGTTCAGGTGTGCACCCAAGTACCTCACCACCCTATTGCACTACAGCCTAAGCCTGCACCCAGCCATATAAAGGCTGTCGAGCCAGACTTTGTTCTGAGTCACCAACCCACTAGGCCTGTGTTGTACACCGGGCAGGCCCCCGCGGCCAGATCAGAATAAACCGTCTTGAGACGTACCTAGCCTAGTATCGAGCAAGAAACCCAGGGCAGGGAAAGTCAGACAGCCGGGACTTTCACGCATCAACATCATGAACTTACCTGCCAACTAGAGAAGTGCCACTTCAGGAAAACCCGGATAGAATACTTAGGACATATAATTTCCCCGGGAGGGAATTATCCAAAGCCAGAGAAGGTGCAGGAGATTGAGGAGGCTGGAATACCAACCAACTGGAGACAATTGAATTGCTTTCTGGGGCTCTGCAATTGGCTCCGAGATTTTGTAGAATATGTCACCACCCTTATGGCCCCCCTCAACAAACTCTTACCCAAAACCACTCGCTGGAAGTGGACAGACACATGAGGGAACATTTCGCGAATTGAAGATGAGCTATTGTGACTTACCCATGTTCTACCGGCCTCTGCCAGAATTACCCTTGATCCTGCAGACCGGTACAAACAGAACCGGAATGTGAGCGGTCCTGTACCGGGAACAGTCACAGGACCAGCGGCGGATTATAGCATATGCTAGCACCATGCTAAATGAGAGTGAATGCCGCTACCATAGTAATGAGCAAGAGTGCTTGGCAGTTATTTGGGCAGTCCGTAAATACCGCTGTTACCTAGACGACCGAACATTCATCCTCAGAACCGACAATAAGGTCCTTACATGGCTAAAAACCATGAGTAGCGAAAAGGCGAAATTGGGTGGGTGGGCCTTATTTCTAATTAAATTTTCATTCACAATCGAGCATTGCCCAGGCTCGACCAACGAGTTGCCAGATACATTATCCCACCGACCGCATATTCCAGGCAGGGAGAGAGGAACTGATGACTGGGTGCAAATACTGCCCCCTTCGCCCCCTAAACTACCATGGCCAGATAACACGGAGCTACAGCTAATCAAGTTTTGTGAAAACAAGGATCTGTTACGAGACGAACAGCAGGCTAATCTCGAATTACAGGAGTTACTGAGGAAATATACTGACCAGTCTGAGGTAAGAGGGTACATAATCTGGGCGAGACTGCACACATGAACATATCAGTGGAAAATCTGGGTCCCACGTGCTCTATGATCAAGTAACTGTGAACACCTCCATGATCACCCCCCGCGGGACATCTTGGATTCCTCGAGACCTTAAGGGGCCTGACCAACGGGAATACATGGTTTTTGATTGATGCAATATTTGATAAACAATAAAAGTGGATAATTTGATCATTATTTATATACAAATTTTGCAGAAACCACTGAATATTTGTGCTGGATACCATTTTAGTACATGCTTATTCGGTACATAGATAGTCCACTTGGGTTGACACAGGTGTGTTTTGTTGTATGCTATTGTACAGAGTGAATAAACTTGTAATGGTGAGTGAAGTTAAACTTGTGTGTTATGTATGTTTTCTGCCGTTCCTCTGAATGTTTAGTGTGTAATTTTGAGTGAAGGCTGTTGGTGTCATGCACAGAGATGAAGCGCAACTCAAGCAAGGAGCCCCAGAACATAGTGAAGCCTACCAGTAGCTGTGCTGTGGCAGAGGGACCACAGGAACCAGTGTCCACTCCGCACTTCCTTTTCACTGCTGGGTATGCATGGTCCAGAGGAAAGTAAAGAGTGGATTGGGGCAGAACAGTCATTGTTCCGTGCCCTGCACAAGGTTTTCCTCACCAACTACTGTGCCATTGCACAGCTCATGCTTACCAAGACTTGCCAGCAGGTAATTTAACTGTTACATGCTATAAACAAGTATTTAAGGACCTACTAGTGTGTGGTATTGTTGTACCACAGTGCTTACTAAAAACTGTCTGGGACAGCTAGAATCTCTCCATCACTTCATTGCATAGTAGGTAATTGAGCTATGAATTGCAGGTAATCTGAGTAATTTTTACATCAAAATCATAACTTCTGGTTAAATTTTGATGTGCCAAAAGTGTGGTCGTTTAATCATATGTAGCGTCTGCCTCTGGCTCTTCCCCTAAACCACTGTGAAGCTGAGATCAGTCACATTTCACGCCTGCTGTCATCTAGGACATACTTTTAGCCGTTGTGTAAGCTTGCTGCCTGGTGACTGGTAACCTGCCCGCCTTGATGCTCCTACCTGAAAGTGGGTGGACCCCACCACTCAGCAGAGAGTGAGTGAACAAGACAGCTACTAAGAAACACCTCAGCCATGCACAGGGGTGGTTACATCATCACATCTGTTCCACCCTATCACCATCTTGTTCCACCCCTTACTCACCATGCACTCAGGGTCCTTGAAATACTACTGTGGACACCAGAATTGTGGCTATTCACTGTAAAGTGGTTCTGCAGCCAAACTGCTATACAGAGCTCTTGTGCTATTTGGCTTCTTGCTTGTTTGTTAGCTTGCTTTTACCTGTTTTTCAACACATACTGTGGCTTTGCTATTGCATGCGCTATTGTTAGGGACCCTATTTTGTGGTAAATAAATCTTTATGATTTTGGTATTTAAAAAATTTCATTTTGGTATATAAAAGTGGTAAATAGAATTTAGTTTCATAACTTAAACCGTAAAATAATCTTAAAAAAATTTCTGAGAGATTTTTAATTAAAATTAGTGCTGCGCAGATACAGGTTTTTACCGATATCGGTACAAACCGATACTTCCTGCCGATACAACCGATATCGATACAGTGGACATATGGGTAATGGACTGAAAGACTTCTACTAGCACTATAAAGATTTTGGGAATCTGATGAAAATCTGTGTTAAAGTCAGTGTCACACAATATACTATTAGATGTTTAAAACCTTAGGAAAATTAATTTCACATTAATTCTTCAAAATCAGAGATTAAAATCAGCACTTAAAATATACTTTAATAATATATTTTTAAATTTAAGTTATGGCAATTTAAGCAATTTATGTTTTAAACAAATAAAATTATAAATATTAAATCCACAAGGTAGTGTATCACAATTCTCAGCATAATTCAACTTTATTCATAGTCAGAAAATTTTAAATTATTAATATGTTTAGTTTTTAAATTCAGCATTTGTTTTACTGAGAGTAAAATTAAAGCACTGCTAGTGCCTGGGTTATGAGTGTCAGAATCATTGCTTTTAAAAGATTTTAAATACTGATATGACAAGGGGGAGTAGTTGTGTGACCCCTGCAAAGCTAGTAATTCAGAAACCCACAATACAAGCTGTAGATAATTATCTCCTAAAGTGCCTGTCAGGGCAGGGGGCCACAGTGGAGTGGGGGCTGCATTTCTCTCTCTCTTCCTCACTCTTTCCTATTCCTGTAGATGATTATCTGATAGTAGGGAGGCATGTCCCTTCCTCCTTTTTGCCATCCTCGAATGACTATCTGTCAGTTTAGTGCTTGGAATAACAATGGTAACTGCTGACTAAAAACTGCAGCAGTTGAGCTCCTCTTACACAAACATTGCCACCCAGATTTTTGACATGGGGGTATAGGTTTTGGCTCAGCACTAGTTAAAATGCACTGATAACATAATTTCCAAATTGCTTGGCATAAGGTTACACCCCTTGTCTGACAATACATTTCCATATGCAGAAAATGCACATTCACTGTCAATGTTTGTGACTGGCACCCACAAAGCTTGAAGTGAAGATGATGCAAATGTATTGTTTTATTCACTTCAACTGGATATAAACAAGCACACACGACTAACAGTAACATAAGAAGTCTGTGCAGGTGTACCAATATGTTGTGGATGAACCAAAATTTATTAGTGCGCTTGATTCTGTACAGTAGAAATATAAAATTGCTTAATTTTTTGGAATCAGTATGACGTGTGTTAATTGTTATTTGAAGAACTATGCCAAAATATGAGAGCGTGCACACATATTCCGTTTATTGCATGGAGATACATTTATGTACCGCCTACGTGACTCTAACGGAAAACATCCCGTCTTCGATTGACATGGAAGTGGAAATATTCTATCAATATATCTATGGAGTACGCGGTTGTTTACTTCATGCCAATCACCGATGCAATGTTTGAATTTTGCTAATGCATTAAGCACCTAATATTACAGTTTTTGTGTACTAAAAGAAGGGAATGTATGTTTTTATTGTTCTAAATATAACTTTTGACAACAAATTTACTTTTCGAAATATAGCTGTTGAAAAGTTCAACCATTTTGTACTATATAAGTAATGCTGATCTGTCACATTTTAGGGGACGTGATTTGTAATTTCGCAGATTTCGCGTTATGGTATTGATATCGCGTTTAATTTCTCGAAAAAGCCAACGTGAAAAAACAGGGTCTCTAGCTATTGATACTGAGTTCCGAGCCCTAACCCCGAGTGGCGTGCCTGCGCTGAAATTTTTATATCCTGGACTTACTCTCGCCCCAAGATTTCACTCATGTATCTTGCTACAGCAGCTGCTGTATATTGCTTAGTAAACCTAGCCCTTGTCCTTCTGACACTGTTTGGGCACAGGTTGGAGATATGTTATTTTGTGTTTAGATGGAATAAACAAATATCTTACAGACTTGCGTCATTATTTTGCTAGTCATTAGTTTCTCATTTCAATACCTTCTTTCCCGCTTACCTGCCGTGTGTCTCTGCTCTTGCACGTTGAGGCATACGCCTGACTGCCGGGAAATAGAATCAACTTCCATAGCCTTCAGTGGATGCTCTCACTTCGAGTCAGATTTTGGTGTACTGATTGCTGGCAAATCACCACCGGGGCAAGAAGAGTGAGAAACTTTTCAGGGTTTCTGTGTTTGAGGACATAAAATACCTCAAGAAGGTTATTGTGGGGCTTGGACTATGAGCAGGTCATGCTGTTCATCCAAGTATGGTCTTGTTCTCCGTGGAGGACATCGTGAATCAGAGAGGGATGATTAATTCTGTAGCAGTCATGTTGCTTGCTTAAACTATCCCTTAGGAGGAGTAGGGAGTGGTGTTTCCAAGTTTCTATAGGCTGGTGCGCCATAAGTCTAGAGGCATAAGTCCCAGCAGGTCACACCTCTAGAGAGGATTGATCCTCTAAGGGCCAAGCAGGGTAAACCCCACCCACGTGGCACCGGCACCAGGGAGAGTCACATCCTCCTCGGGTGGACTGTGCCAGCTCCTTCTACTCCTGCTCTGCTTAAATTGGTTATTGATATAACTAGCAATGGCAGTGCCTGTAACTTTAAACACCCATTATATCCTATAATATTTGCTTATCTTACTTTATTTTTGACCTCTGTAACATAAAATCACTTTATTGCAACTGTGTCCATGCCTCGACACCAGGCTGGTCAAAAGAAGGAGGTAAAAATACTTGCTGCCCAATCCAAGCGCTCTGCAGAGCAAGGACCTAATTCCCCCAGATTATACCGCAAGGTGGGGGAGGAGGTCGCCTTATTGAGACGGGCGTTGTGCATGCCTATCCCCTCATGGAGCCAGACTCCTGTCGTATTTTTATTACCAATGGGTTACCAGGGAGTCTGCTTTACCTTCCCCAGAAGGCTGTCACTGCTGCTGCTGACTCCCCTGAACTGCCAGCCAGTAGTCGCTTCATGGCCCTACACCATGCCTGTGGTCCAGAGGCTTGATCTCGACCTTCCACACCCTGCTGCCCATTATCGAGCCTGCTCCTCTGCCTGCAGTATGAAGGATCATAGAAATACCGGCCTGCCCAACACCTTTCACCAAGTAGGGTGAATAGAGGAGACACCTCGTTATGTAGTACTTCTGCCTAGCTCTCGGGGGGAGCTAGAAGTCAACCCCATTTGAATCAGACAGTTGGTGTCGTCAATATGTATAATTTTTCATTGTGGTAGTGTTGTATATTCTCATATACTACTGTATTTACTTGTGTATAGTGCGCACCATGATTTTTGCAACAAGTTCCAGGTAAAAAAATGTTTTTGATAAAATTGCACAAAAAATTTGCAGCGCCCTATTAGAAAGTATGGAAAGAAATTTTTTTTTGCATTAATGTTTGGTTATTGTCATATTTTTGAAAAATACTGTAATCAAATTACTTGGGTGCAAAAAGCCAGAAAAAAAAAATTCATTAAAAACCTAACACTCCTATTGCTCAACATTTCAGGCTTCATTTGTCTTTTTTCTCCTTTCAGCAGTGACAGACTTTCTTTTTTTGCCGTGCTAGAATGTCACACTAACCTTCTCTAAAAAAAAATGTTGCCTCATCACGTCTCCTCCTCTCCCCCCCCCCCCCCCCCCCTTCTTCTTACCTCCCCGAACAAGGAACACTAGTTTCTGCTATGGAAACAAAGAAGAAGGATGGCGGAATTATCGACCGACAACATCTGGGTGTTATTGGTGGGAAGGGGGCTGTAAACACGAGTCATAGCTCTGGTTTGCAGCATGACAGGATGCCATTAGTTGGTGGGGAGGGGGTAGCGGGTTGCATGCGACCAATACATAACTGAAGGGTCACTGAGAGAGAAAGAGAGAGAGAAGGGAGAGGAATGATGTAAGAGCAAAAGATGAAACGACAGTCCCCGCCACGTCCCTCAACATCCCCGGACAATTTATGGCTACCGTTTCCCCTTCCTCTTTTTTTTTCCTGGTATAGTGCGCACCTCAGAAATGTTTTCCTTTATTTTGGGGAAAAAAGGTGTACTATACACGAACAAATACAGTACATATATTTTATATGCAGTGTGTGTGGGCATGGAACTATACAGTGCGCAGCGCGCATTGTAGCGGTTATGCCTTATTGGTCTAACCCTAACTGTTTTTGCAGGTGAGCCAGATGGGTGTTAACGAGCTATCACTTGGAAGGTGTAGCTTTAATGTAAAAGCAATGTTGTGTCTAATCTTTTTATATAAAACACAATCACTTTCACTTTACATGACTCATACAATCTTAACATTACTTAATTCGGGGGAGTTGATTGATATGATTAACTCAATTATTATCAGCCACAAAATATATATCTAATAAAGTCTTTGCAGTAACTCAGTGGAACAATATCACCTTGTAAATGATGCCGAAGGCTGCTTGCAGAAGCCTCAGAATCGGTGGCCCCGGAACACCCTCGCGTCCCTCTTCGGGTTGCAGCTGTCTGGCAGTAGGCCCTGCGTCAGTCCTCCATGCACGCTAAATACGTGGCACCGGATTGTTACAAATGTCATAACATCTCGCTGCTTGTAGCCTTGTCTCGAATACTGTCGTGGTTGGGGCGGTTTCCAGCCAAGCGTAGGGAACAGCTTGGTAGATCATTACAGCATGTATACAGTATCTCGCAAGTAGTCCAACAGCATTCCCAGGAGGAGCAGTGAATACCAAGATGGCGAGGTGGTAAGTTTACGTGTGATGAGTGTCCATCTTTATCCTTTGCTCTCGTGTGCTTATCAATCAAATCTGGCAACATTTTGGTCCTCTGTGGTAAGATTTCATATCCAGAGATTGTGATGCATAACTGTGATAAAATTTTGTTTGTTTTTATATGTGCAGCATTACGTGTGCCGCTTACATGAATATACCAAACACGACTATGACTCATCCTAACGTGTTACTATTCTACCAAGAACTACAACCATAGATGGCTACAGGATTTTTTCCTATAGAAGGGACAGTTACAGACACATGGTATTTTCTGATGTACCAGACCCAACTTCCTCACACCACTCGTATCTACGTATCCCAAGGAAGAGTCAAACCCAGCACATTATTCATGAGGGTGCACAGGATTGCTCCCAGCCTAGTGCGCAGTTCTAGCACGTGAGCCAAGCATGATATCCAAGCGGCACTGCACCTTAAAGTTCTGTTCTGTTTATTTAGCCATATCTACGAGCTCTTCTACTATTAACGGTTTGGGTATTAATAGCAAATTTCAGAGTTTGGCCAGTAACATGCGTGTTACATGGTACACACAACTTGTTGCATCTTCGTTTGTAAATATTTGCTTAAATATTTTAACCTTTCTGCGCACAAATACTTTGGCTTCTTCATTTGGGTTTTGTGTGCGGCTATAGAACTGTTGTGAGGCAGGCAGTTACATAGTTGCTCCCACGCTGTAATAAATTCGCCATATTTGTTCCACCAATCACAGGCTTTACCCTTGAGCTTGACTTATGTACAGCTTACCCATTGTTTTGATGGGATTTCATTGTCAATATATTCTTTCTCACATTCTGTTGTGAATGTGAGCAGGCCTCGTGTGGACAGACCACAAATTCGGAGATTTGGGGTTCTCCTGTACATTGGGTGGTGACGGTAGTATTGGCTGGACCTGGATTGGTTGGATGACACTCGGCTGCTTGCTGGTATACCTCGCAGTGATAAAAAAGGCCCGTCCTTATCACTCTTTCTTACGGCCACTCTATACAGCTGGGGTGGGATGGTTCTTAACATATAATGCAATGGACTATGTTAATCCCTTGACGCTGCCACTTATACTACTAATACACTATGATTACGACTCATCGCTCTTTATGTGAAGTATACCCTTACTTCATCCTACATAACAGTTGTCTACTTCGACCACCCACGTGAGAGTTGTGCACGCAATAATTTTCACATAGGTTCCTGGCTGCTTAAATCTCCCAGGTGGCCAAACGCATGGCTATAAGCGAGAATGCCGCTTCCCCCCTCCCCACGTGCTGAGTGCCTACAAACTTCAGCCACTTCGGGCATGGCTGAGCACCACCGAAGATACACTAACCAAGGAATACTGACAAAAGGGTTCCCACCTCACGCCAGCCTCCACAGCAGAAGGACGTCATGCGCCTTCCCCGCACCCCACTGTGGCAGCCTAGACTTTTGACTATATAAGTCCGTGTGCAGTGGTGCTCCAGCAGTCATTCATATTCTTCTCCTGAGTTCACCCCGAGCACTCCTTAGTGCTGGGGCCTCTAGCAAAACCTCGAGTCTTCTGTAGCCATCGCGGCTACACTCAGCTATGACAACAGTCTTCATCACCCATCAAACACAAATATACCTTGCTACTTAAACTTTAACTTCTTTTGTCTCCTACAGACACCCACATTAGACAGCTTTAGTAGAGTAGTTAAATATTCAGTTTTCTAGTTCACTTTCCCTCTAGTTTAGAACCAGGTCGTCTACACCTGGCTACCGTAGTTTTTCCTTCAGTACTCTGTCTGCTCGGTAAGAGATAGCACGAATCACTATATTTATTGAGTCCTCAATAAATACAGATTGTTCTCTATCCTAACGCTTTTATTTCTAGAGTAACGTCTACTTCGCTTGCTAGGAATAGGTTGCATTGTGCACTAACGACAGAAACCGGTACTTTTGTATCCGAACTAGCTTGACTGAGGGCCCTTCTCTGGGGATCTCTAGTCTGGAACACACCCATTAGACGGCCGCCTGTTGCTTCCTATTACCCCCCCCCCCCCCCCCCCGAGCACCCTGGTGCTGGGAGGAAGGAGCAGAGGAGCCACGACCACTAGGAAAACCTTCCACCTAGTAGAGACAGCTAACCTAGGTTGTATCACCTACCAGAGCACCTAGGTGCTGGGGGCGGTATTAGCCTTGGTGTTGCTGCCTGGCCTTGGCTGGAAACTCACATCCAGTAGTAGTATTGGTGGCCCACACGGCTCATTGTCTCTGATCAGCCTGCAGACGTGGGGGATCAGTGGAGACTCTTACCGAGCTTGTGCCATGAATCAGCTATTGGACCTACACTCTCAAAGGGTATAGTTTCTCATTCGAAGTGCACACCGTATCTTGTTCAGCAGCAAACCTAACTTTATAACGTACAAGATAAGACATGGCTGAAGGCGTAGGGAACAAAAAATTGCTCATCTAGCTGCCCAGCAGCGGAGTACCTTATCCCCTCCTACGCAGGAAAGAGAGGTGGAATGGGACCGTGCCGCGTAACTGAGATTAAGGGCAGTCTCGACTGTCCACGTGGTACGTTATATTCATTTTCCACCGCTCGTCCGCACCAGTCCCTACTATCACCCGGTAGTGAGGGATTTAGTCTACAGGACCGAAGCAAGATACAGTCTAGCCAATCCGAACTTCTGGAGTCAAGCGTCAACGGACTAGAACTTGAAGTACAACGTAATTTAACTCAAGAACTGTAACAACAGTCTCACTCAGCCAGTTAATCCATGTTATCAACCGACCGAAGACCTTCCGAGTAAATCAGGTTTGTAACACCTCCTGTCAGTTACCTATAACTGTGCACTTGGTCTAGCACAATAAATCTTAACAACCGTGCCACACAGTCAATAGCCGGGCACACGTCACCCTTGTTCAGGGCATGTTAGCCAGCTGCAGAAAGCCGTTGTTTGGTACAGCATTCTTCATATCAGAATTCTAGACAATCTGTATATCGGATTTCATCTGTCCACCCCAGGTAGACGTAATGAAATTTGCACGCACACTATGCTACAGCTCCCGGTGCTGGGACAAGTGGGGTTATGGCAACGATCAACTGTGGTGTCTGCCATTTTTATTTCTACGGGTTCTGTCTCATTCACTTCCATGTCTGACATTTGGGCTATATTGTTGAGCACCACTGGGTTTTGGAAGACTCCCCAAAGTCTAGTTTGTTGGTGAATAAGCCCAGCTAGCTCAGTCGGTAGAGCATGAGACTCTTAATCACAGGGTCGTGGGTTTGAACCCCACTTTGGGTGCCAGAAAAACTTGACGTGTGGCGTCCTTGGATTCATGGTCGATAGTCATGGTCAGTCTGCTTTTATTTGTGTGAGGCTAGACACACCGGGTTCCTTAGACTTGTCCTTGTATGTACCAGTGCCTTGCCAGTATAAAGAACTGGTCGAGTGACTTGACAGCACAGCACAAAATATGGGATAGCGAGTACGTCCTTTCGTCTGATTAGACTTACTCTCACCTTTACACCTGGGCGACGAAGAGCCTGTGGAGGCTGCTGACGCTGCTGCGGCGTTGGTGGTGGCTGGCTGGTGCTGGCACCTGTACCTGGTGCACTGACTGGGTGGCTGTGGCTGTCAGTGCTGGTAGCTGCAGGTGGACTGACTTGCTGATTGCCCCTGATCCAGGGAGTTTACTATACCAAGTGGAACTTTCTCACTCCTGAGAAAGATTTTAATAATAGGGTGAGTGTCCTCTGAAGTTTTAATGGGTGGTTCAAATAAAACTGTTGCAGATACTGATACTGGGAAGGGAAGCTTCTCTAAGTGACGGGTAGCTTGAGCTTGTTTGCATGTAATGGGACTGCTAAATGCAGCCGGGTTTGAGTTAAGCCCTTGTTTGTACAGTGAGGTGGTAGTTGCATTTTTATCCTTTTTTGAATACCATTCCGATGGTATTCAAACTAGGCAGACAAGGTTTGTCCCTAACTAGGTGTACTTCCTCAAGCTGTAGTTGACAGACCAAGGTTGTACCCAGTGCTCCCTTTGCGTCCGGCAACAGGATTGCGGTGGACACAGAGTAGGGTTAAATATAACTGACAACTACAACCCCCAGGTGTGGGTCCACAAGGGGTTAGACTCCCAGAACTAAGCAGATACTTCCTCCAGCACCAGAAGTGCGGTGGCCAAAGCTGGTTGAATAGCAGTTTTGGGGGTTGAATTCCTAATGGTTGTGGCTCTTACCATTCTAATACACTGGGTGTGCAAAATGGGTGGCCATCTAATGTATATGTCTTTGACGTACAGGCGTCCTTGAAGGGTAGCTCGCAGTACTGTACTAAGGTTTGGAAAAAGTGAGGTTAAGTAAACACTTTGCGGTCTCCTGCTTTTTTTAATGGAGCTGATGTATAGTGAGTAATCAGAACAACACATTTGAAATAATATTTGGCAGTTGGATAAAAACAAGTTTATTCCTGGGAGGAATAGACGTGGTACGTACTACCTCCTATCAAACAGGATTTGAATGGAAGTTTAACTACGGTTGGCAGGTGAAGATGACCTGTTCCTAAACTACGCAAGGTAGAAACATTAAGTGGCTATGAAAACAACTCGACTTTCCTATCTGGTCTCGGTGTCCAAAAGGGACTGAAGGGATTCACCACTAACCATGACAGTGTTAAGTGTTGGTGTTCTTGAAGGGATGGTGTTATTTACATGTGGTTGACAACTTCTTCAGAGGTTCACTCCCAAGGATCTCTGGAGGATATTGAAGACGTCGGTAAAGGTGTAGTTGAGCTTCTGGGAGATCTAAAAGATCCAATGGCATTAGAGGGCCCCAGCACACAAATTGGTGGAGCGACTGCTTCTGTTGGCTTCCTCCGGTACCTTGCAGTGCGGTGGAGGAGTGTGAACTCGTAATAAGGGTCATTTACCGGTATTTATACTGGTCGGCTTGCCCTAGGTTGTTGGTGAAGGAAGAGGGTAGCGTGCCGCTCGCAGGGCTTGTGACATCGCCGGCCAGCGGGAATTTCAGCTGCGGTGGCACGAGTCAGTGCTTCTCTTTACGTTGCAATTGTGGTGCAATCCTGTAGAGCTATATGCTATTTATTATGTAACCTCATTTCGGCAGCTTAGTGGTCAGCTCATTTCAGCATTTAGAAATGAGTGTTTTATTTTACAGTGAGGTGAACAGTACAATTTCTCAGCGTCTGTAACAGCCCCCGCACAAGAAGTGTATCCTGTAAGCACTTCTGGACTGTAAGCACATATAGTAAGCACTTATAGGACCCTGTTGGTAGCTATATTTAAGTTCGCATTGATGAGGCGAAATTGTATTAGTAGTTGGAAAAAGACATTGTGCATCAATTGAAATACTAGTTTTCCCACCTTTATTTATGCCTGTACAGATAAATCTCCTCATTTCATTAGCTCATTTATCATGTCATGTTTATTGGTGGCGAATCACGTACATCCTGCTAATTGGCTGCTGATCAGCTCGTGACCCCAAGTTAAAAGTTGATGAACTTGGGTAGCACTGTACTGCTTGCCATTAGCACAATGTAGCAGGGCCTTAAAACACAATTTTAATTTACATATTAACAACTTCCACAATTCAATTTGCAATGAAGATCAGACCTTCAAAATTCTAGGACACCTGTTTTTTGCAAGGTGTGAAGTTGCAGATATTTCACAAAATTTGCTTTAATTCTTTGAAATTGCAAAACAAGTATGCACTTATTAAAATCAAGAAATAATTGTGTAAGATTGAATTGTGAAACGGTAAAAACATAGTTCATTTGCGTGTTAGTTTGTGCTGAATCAATTTTTAGAATGTTTTAGGGTGTAAGTAATCAATAGATTGTGGGAGTGAGATTCAAGAGTATTGAAACAAATGTTATGGCTTTTGTTGAGGTATTGGAATATGTGATTATTCAAACTGTATGTTAAAGTTTTTGATATGGCAGTGTAAGTTGTAATGGGAGAATTTACCATTTTTCATTACATTAACGTTGCAGTGTACAATTATTACAATATAAATATAATGAGAGTATGTGTACGTTAAACATTAGGGATGGGCTGATACCAACGATACCAATTTTCAGCAGCTGATGCCGCCGATTACAGCAATGTCGATACCAGTTTGGATGATCACAATCATAATTCCCAATTTCCAATATTTGGAAATAATTTTATTACATAAATTTAAGTCTTGGGTTTTGCAAACACTTTAAGCACTTTTACTATTTGTTTACAATATATAAATTAAATACAACACTAATTATAATAATAAATGATAAGATAGAGAATTTAACTGGCAAAAAATAAGTGACTTAACAGTCAAGCAAGAACTGTTACCAGACAATACAGCATTCGTTACAAACTGAGTTCATTAAAGACAACCTTCAAAAGTTAAGGCAATCTGATGCAGACTTGGACTTTAGACCTGAGAAATGTCGTGCATAACCTCAGAATGCATGTTTATGTTTGTATAAACCAACAGCCTAAAGATGTCATTAAAATGAACTTAATAAAATCAATTTAATATTAAATATTCACTTGAAATTGAGTGAAATTTTATTTTTATATATATTAATATTTTTTTCTTGGTATTTCTTTGTTGCCCGAGCCATACTCAACCCCTTGGTTAAAATGATAACTGATTTATTTGCGACAATTTTTACCTATTATTACTTGCCAAATCTTATTCAGACCTTTAACATTCTAACCAAATCCGCAGCCATACATTTCCAATAAGAACAATGGCCTTCAAAATCCGCTCCGTCAATAACCTTTCACTTTCCATTTACATCATCATCATCATCATCATCAGCAGCAGCAGAATCAGCATCATCATCATCTCCATCATCATCGATCACTGAATAGTGCCATAGAGAGTGTGATTAGTTTTCATTGTTGCCAACCTACAAGTGTAGTAAATGCATAAGAAGAATTAGAATACAGGTTGGTTTCTCATTGTTGCCTACCTACGAGTGAAATAAAAACGTAAGAATAAAATAGAACACACAAACTCTTGTAGGATGTAATTAGTACTATTGATAGCACCAATTGTCTATTATCTGCGTTGTTTTGCATTCACATTGTGTTAAAAAACTAATGATGCACACACTGTTTGGCAAATGTACCAACAGGAAAAGAGGAAATATGGCAAAACGTAAACAAAGAGAACAAATCATCAAAAAACAATTATTCTGAATATATTTTGGATTTCAGACAGAATATCTGACTGATGGATGAGGTAAATTAGTGTTTTACGAGATGTAGCATGTGGGTTTATTTAACACTTGTGTTGAATAAATTAGTGCTACTAATCTGAATAATAATCGGCTAACAGAGTTCAGATGCTGCCGTTGCTGATGATCATAGTATAGGTCATTTAATCGGTGCTGGCATTGGCCCATCCCTTTTTAAACATATTATTGCCAACAGTACAGCACATGAATAAGAAAGATTGGCCCGGCGCAACTGAATCTTTCGCTAACCTCGATAGCATCTGCGGGAAAAAGCAAAATATAGTAGACAGAGTTGGTTGTTTTATCATTCTGACTTATGGCTTAAACATGAATAAATTCAATCAAGTTATTTTGGGAATTTATTTTTGTTCTTAGAAAACTACAAATATCAAAAACTGAATTTGTACTCTAAAAAGTATGCAGTATCTAATGTTACAGTTTATGTAATTGTTTGGTAACATGGGAAGTTGCAGATACCTTTCTGTGGTATCTTTTATTCAGAAGACTTCGGACTATTCAATTAAATTAATATTTTGTGTATAAATTATAATCATCTTACTTGCACCAGAGATGGTTGAACATAAACTTTCAACACTTGGAAATATAGGCTGTTCACAATAAAGTGAGCACTTTTTAAGGCCCTTAAAAATTTTCCTTTTATCTAATTTTCAACTTCCTACTGCTTTTTAATATAAACATTGCAATGTGATCAATTATCATAGTGTATACATTTCACCACCATCAAAATTTAATGCCTAAGGCTGTAATAAGATATATTTATTAGCAGTTAAAGCCTTTTGGGAGAGCCTTAAAAAGTGCTCACTTTATTGTGAACAGCCTATACCTTATCTGCTCAATGTTATAACATTTTGGAAATCAGGGGAAGTGTTTACGCCACTAGTGTATTATTTTTTTAAAAATACTTTATGCGTGACACCCTAAGGCTGGTGGAGGAATGTCACCACATATGAATAGGTGTTGGTGGGTGCTAGGTCAAGCTCCCTTGTGGTGGGGTGTTGTCTCTAGTCTTTACGAGGTACTGGAACACGTACAGTGTAATATACCGGCCTGGTAACTTTGTAGCAGGGCACACAGTCGGGTTCTGTGAGAACTATCTTCGGCTTTAGTGGGTTTGGTCGGGGCGCTATACCTAGGCGACGCATAACCTGTGGAGACTGCTTAACATGTGTCAATTCTGTCTGGTTAGAATTGGAACTGGGTAGGTTAGTGTGCAGGTGCTCGTAGGTGTTGTTGGTCACGGGGGTTGGTTCTGCTAGCTCAAATCCCCATAAGTGTGGATTCGTAATCTCCAAGGAATTTCCATATCCACTTAAGTAGGCTGCAATCACGGGGTGTGTTTCCTCCTTAAGGCAAGTGGCTGCTTAGAAGAGGTCCTTGGGAATCTCTGGTGTGGTTGGTCTGTGTAGGTGTCGCAAATGCAGTGAGAAAAGGGTTAAGTTCCTGCTGATGCCCAGAGGCAATGAGTACGTGTTTAACTCTCTCTCGGACATTACTCCGATGGGAGTAGGGCATGACAGAATCACCCTTCACGTCCGCGCAAGGGGGAGCAGGTGAGGTGTTGCCCTACACAGGTGTACAACCACATACAGTGTCTGCCAACCGAGTGCAGTATCCCTATCCCAGTACTCGGTGCTGGAACACGGTGAGCATTGAGAGTCAGGTTTCATTGGTGGACAGTTCCAGCATGTGAGTGAGTGTCTCAAGAGGAGCAGTCTCCCCAAACTCAGGGAACGCTAACGCTGGTGCAAGAAGTGCTATGGAGAGAGTAGCCACTGAGCCAGCAAGCTGACCTCATGAGACAGAATACCTAGTTTCGAGGCTCTACCGATCTGTACACCGTGGTGCACAGAAAGGGTGGCGGTCATTGTGCATGTGGGTACTCTATTGATGTTTGGCGGTTCTGAGTAAATTCCCCGGTCACCTGCTATCCGATGGACAGGTCCGAAGTCCACTAGGAGAGGAATTACTAGTATGGGAAAGATAGCCTCAAGTTGGTTAAATATATGTGTATTCCTGTGGCGGAAGTAAACAGGGTGTGTCGCTCTACCTCCTAACATCAGCAAGAGTTTACAGAACCTTAACCTAAGCTGAGCCAGGTGAAGGCGACCTGGTCCTAGGCTAACAGTGGCAGGGTAGATGAGTGTTATGAAACTAACTTGAAATGGTACTACTCTGTATGTTGCCTTGAAGGGGCCGGAGTGTCTAGTGTGTAGACAACGTTGGTGATGATTGGATCTTCGGCACAGTGTGCAGTGAAAACAAGGTAGTAGGAGGAGATCTCCGGCAACAAGTTGCGGTGGAAACCAGGGAGCCGATGGTTCCTTTCGCATGAGCGTGCGATGAAGGAACAGAACAGACTGATGTTTAAGGTTTGCGGCCCGCTATTTATACTCTGACCAGCGTACCCTGGCTGGAGTTATGGAGGGGGTAAGTGTGTTATAGACTCTTGGCTTGTGACATCAGTGGCTGACGCTGGTTTCTAACTTGCATGCTCTGTGATTGTACTAGTAGTGGCATCTGGCAGCGCACTGCTGTACTAGGATGATCTCGGTGCATAACTTCGTAGGTCGGCTGGTGAATAATATAATCTTCAGGCTGGAACGTCCATTCTTGCCGTCAGTAGACAGTACAATTCCTGACGTCTCATGATGCTTGGCAACTATCAAACTCCATAGAAACAAGCGGCAAGGCTTGCTCACTAATGAGGCGAAGTCAATTAATCATTGTGGAAAAAACATAATGTGTCAGACTTCTGCCTATTAAAATTTATTTTTTGCAGGTGTACCAGTTTGCTCTGAAAGAGGCTGCAGACATCCCAACAGAAGAATCACTGAAAGACTTCACTCCTCCACGCAAGAAGAAGAAGAAAGTCCGCCTGTGGTCCATGCACTGCCGCAAGAACCAGCTAAAAAAGGATTCAAGCTCAAATCATGTGTGTAACTTCACACCGTGTGACCATCCAAACCGGCCCTGCGAGCAGAATGAGTGCATGTGCATCACCATGGGGAATTTCTGTGAAAAGTTCTGCCAGTGCAGTTCAGACTGTGAGTGCATTCATTCAATCTCTGTAATAGCATACTGTTTTATGCAGCTATCATCTGTAAATTTTGAAGTACACATGTACAATTTTATCAAAAAATCACACATTTTATACTAAAAAACTTCCTGGAAAATTTGGGGTGTGCTGTTTCAATAATTAATTGAGAAAAATAACTATCAACAGCACCTGTCTTAAATGTGTCAAGTATAAATTATCCTCCTGGTTCACTCGTGATTCTCTGTAAATAGTGCAGATTTCCTTTAAATTGTTTATGCAAATGTCCGGTAACAGGAAGTGTACTTATCAACAAATGTGACAAGTATTGTGCTCTTGTCTCCTTACATTTGTCTCTAAAATTAGCACAGCATGGCCTTGTTTCCTCTCCTCACACGCTCTGTAAGTGAGGTGGAATCACTTTGTTCTTACCTAGGGCTATCTTTAGACATGCTGCGCTTTTGTTCTGCATGGTCAGGCATGATATAGTTTCTTCACCGTACACACCTTTTGGGATGGGAACTGATAGCCTAGCAACTAGTGTGGTGTTTTCTCTTCCTCCTGTTATACAACTGAAGGGGTTGTTGTTTCTTAACAACCAGTACAGTGTCCTTGCATCTTCTCTCTCTTGACTAGCTATTTGGCGACAATTATCCTCCATGTAAGGCCAAATTTGCACCCTTTGAGAATGGGAAAAAACTCTTCAGGCATCCTTGGTTAGGTTACCTGTGGCTACAACTTTTTATGGTGTGAATCACTTTAACTCATTTCCTGCACACTTTATGAAAGGAAGCTTATGGAGATCACTCTTTCCATTAATATGTTTGTGGAGGGGAGGGCATTTGCAATAGATAGAGCGACAATTTTTTACGCATACTAAATAACATGAAATAAAACGATATTGAGTAAAAAAAAAATGTGAAGGCATGATAAATAGTATAGCCTCACTAGCACAAAATTTCACAGCAATGATGCGTGCCCGGCTAAGCTGACTGGCACGTTTTTTCAGCTAGACCAAAAGCGGGGTGATTAACTCTTGTTAGAAGGCGTGGGGTAAGGGGTGTTGGTTACCGCTTACTTATACTGTTGTCTTGGGTGTTGTGGTTGGTGAGGGTTTCACCCAATATTTGCGAGCTCGGTCTCTAAACGTTAACACAGACGAGTACCGTTTAAATGAAAAGCGGAAGAGTAGTGAACAATGAGTGTTTATCGAATACTCAATAAACACGTGACCTGTGCTACCTCCTATCAAACCGTGGAGTGCTGAAGGTAACTGCGCTTACAGGTGTAGGCGACCTGGTTCTAAGTTAAAAATGGAATAGCTGTTTCTAGACGAATACAAAGTTAAACTGAGCTGAGTAAAAGGTGTCTAGAAGAGAGAACATGAAGTTAAATACGTATGTACGTGTTAGCTGGATGACTGGTCGTCGTTGCGTATGTAGATCCCTGGAGGTCCCAGCATTAGGTAGTGCTCTGGATGTCGCAAGAGAAGAAACAAGAATGACTCCCGAGTCCGGCAGCGTCCGGACTTATATAGGTGAAGCTTGTAGGCTGCGGGGAAGGCGAGCATCCTGCCCTGGTTGGAGTGGGAGTTAAAAAAACTCGGGTCAGCAGTAGTCAGTGTTTCTGCTTAATTCCTCTTCGACGGCGCTCAGCCTTGCCTGAGTTCTAGGCAGCTTGTAAGTTCTCAGCGAGGGGTAGTGGGGGTGCCTGCCAGGTTACGTAACCTTCAGGTGACTAAAATTTGCTTATAAGTTCGTGTTGCCTGGCGGAGTAGGCAGCCGAGTATTCATGTGTAAAATTCTCTCTACGTACTTCTTACATGTGTAGCAGTGGAAGAAGGAACCTTAGCGGCACACGTCAATTCCCCCCCCCCCCCCCTTTACAATGAAGACTCATCATGGAACAGGGGGCGAAGGAAGGCTTAGGTCCCCTCTCTGGAAGGTGTAGAAGGTCTGGGTAGATTCGGTAGACGTAGTTAGGCAGATAGCATGAAAAAAAAAATTTCAGTCAGGTAGGCGGGACCCTTAAGCTTGGGTGGCTTGACCACTGTAGCAGCGCATGTTCTGTGCGCTCTGGTCGCTCGGCCAGCAAAGTGAAACATATGAGATGTGAAGTGGTGGCAGCCGGCCGGCCAGCGACCTTGGTTCTCTCTTTGTTGGGCGGGCATCCTCTGCCCGTCGCTCTGGTGCATATCACTTTACTGATGCGGCAGAAGTGTGTATTTCCCCCATAAAGATTACTGGGTTAGGAAGCCGCGTGTGTTGGGTGTCCCACCTGCCTACATTTTAAGAGTGCCATTGACAAAACCCAGCATATTGCTGTTGGGTATTACAAGAGACTCTAACAGAAAAACCTGAAAGAAAAATTATAGCAAACAAAGGCACAATAAAACGAGGGGAATAAAAGTAATAATAATTAAAATATGTGCAAGCCTTACTCGCAGAAGGCGGGGAAACGTCACTACTATCCTGGAGCTTGCTGCAGTGAGTTAAGAAAGAAATGGAAAATCTTTCCCGGGAACATTTGTGTCTGTCAGCAAGCTAAATAGTTACGTGTGACAGGGTGCTAGGTAACAATCACAGACCCTTCAACACCTGGGTTGACCGGCTAATCAAATAACAAAGCGAGTACACTACATGCATGATTATCGTTGCAAATTGTGCGCACGATTGTCACTTAATACAACATACATAGACACTGAATAAAATTGAAGTTAAAAATATCTTGCATCTGGTTTTGGGAGCTTTGAAGCTCAGAGTCTTTGGTTTGGTACTGAGTTAGTGCACAAGATATTGCAAACAAAAACACATACAAAAAGTAAGCATACAAAGGCATAACATAAAAATTCCCTCCTACAAAACAGCACTCTTCTTGTAGGCTATCTTCACTTGTACACTTGAAAACATATAGTTATATATAATTGTGTGCCTAGACATCAAATCAGATTTGAATGCTGAAAAGCATAAAAAAACTTACCTAGCTATCCCTTGCGGGTGTCCATCTTATATCGTAGGTCTAACAGCTGATTTGTACACTGTGTATCTTCATTGGAATGTTCATGGTAAGTTCCTAAGGAATGTAAACATTAATAGGGGCTGAAAATGCACTCCTACACGACGGCATTCTTCATACAGGCGATCTTCACATATATACTTTCAAAACGTTAAATTACATTTAGAGGTTTTCCTACACATCAAGTCAGATTTAAGTGATGAAAAATATAAAAATTTAAAAAGCTAAAAATGTTATTGTTACGTCGAAGTCTCTGTCTTCAACTAATCACTGGCACTGTAGTGAGAGTCTTTACGTGATGAACTTACGGTAGCCATTACTGTCACTGTGGTGAGCGTCTATTTGTAATGCTACCTACTTAAGTGGGCTGTCTGCCACTGAAAACTGTGGATCCTTGAGGTGTAAAATGTCTATGTTGCACTGTGGTGAAAAGTTACTGTTTGACGTACAGCTTTTAACGGCTGAATTAAAAAGTTTGTTAGCACATAGTCGAGTGCTAATTTGCAGGTTGCAATTACCTCTTTGGTTTTTTACACACACACACCTCCTCCTTGTTGACAGAGGGGTGAGGCCTTTTTACGGGATACTTTGAATTAAATTTAGCCTAATTGTGATTGTTCTGCTTAATTCACTGTCTTTGACTTGCGGCTAAATTTAATGTAGTGCACGTGATAGGTCTGTAACGAGTCCTTTGCCACGTGCCCTAGGTAGCGGTTTACGGCTACTGTACTGTCTGTAATATTGGCTTACTTACTGGCAATCTTCATTCTTACCTCTTGCGGGCCTCCCCTTCGGACGAAGGGTAACATGCAGAGGGTACAGCCACATGTACCTTGCTGTGGGTCTCCATGGCGATTCCCTGTACCGGCCAGGCGTAAGGGCAGCCTTGGCAGTACGCGGGAGCATCAGGCGTCTTTGAGCAGCTTGGGGTGTCGTGGCATCTGCTTCTGCCGCAACAGATTGAGAGGGCACTCGTACAAGGGACGTTGAGGCAATGCGGGAGAGTGACAAGCTCTCCACCCCGACTGCATGGGTTCCTACCCGTTGGGCAGGATGTTTCTCTGACTGGGCAGTGCGAGGGAGAAAGACCTCGACTTCGGGTAGCACAGCACGTTGTCGGACCAAGTCGTGGGCTGCATCAACTGTCCCTGTGGCAAGGTCCTTGGGCGAGGCAATGGGAGGGAGGATCATCTCGACCTCCACTGCGGGTGATGTGCCAGATGAGGGGTAGTTGACGGCATCGATGGTCTCGACGACAGTGGCTTCTTGCGTGACAAGATGGCGGGGCGGAGCACTTCCACGTTAGCAGATCCTGCATGGCAGGTAGTTGGTATGGAGCACTCTCGTCGAGCTCAACATCCAGGTCTGCGGGATGTTCTGCGTGGCAGGTGGTTGGCGGAGTACTTCCGGCTTGGCAGCTCGAAGACCCGGGTGGCGGGAGATCTTCGTTGTTGGGTGCAGTGATCAACGTCGTAGACGCTGGCATGTCCTTGGCCACTGCCTCTTACGATTCTTCCTCTTACGCATTATCTGTGCTCGCACTGAACACAGTTTCCGGAGGTTTAGTGGCACCTCGTTTCCTTGTCGGAGCCAGAGGTCGACTTCGTTGAAGTAGGAATGGCCTTGACCTCTGGCTTTGGAGTTGTACTGGATGAAGTAGTTACTTGTGTAATTCCTAACCATCTCGCCGAAGGTGCTTCCGACTCTTCGCTAATGCGGCTTGATTGGTGGGGTGTCTGACAGGGTTCTCTGTCACGTAGACTACACCATGACAATTCGGAGCAGCTAGATTTTGCTTTATTGCATTTGGCTGCGATTTTCTCAGCATTGCTGCGTGTCATCAAGGGCATTGATCTGACGGAGAATGCACCTTGGCGTTGTTCTACATCTGGCTTCCATGGTGCTGTGTAACTAGGAGCTGTGTCAATGATAGGTGTCGGCTCAGGTCTTGTCAAGGGTCCTGGTTCGGTATCGGGAACTACCTTTTTGGTTGGGCGTTCGTCATCGTCTTCGGACTGGCCTGGTGTTTCTCCCTCGGCATCATCGTCCCCAAGTGTCGGCATGTCCCCTGGGTAGGGTCGTATCTGGCCTCGGGTGGCCTCTCACTTGCCTACAATACGATACGGCCCATCCCACTTTTCAGCAAGACCAGCGCTGAATTGGTTGCTGGATTTGCTGAGAGGGTGACTTCGCAAAAGGACGGTTTCCCCTAGGTTAAATTCTCTTATCCCAGTTTTCGGGTGGGGGTATTTCTTTCAAATGTAGGCATTCTGGGGTTTCTGAGCGTGTGTGGTGCGAGCCAAGGCTGCTAGCCGGATGCCCTCGGGTCGAGGCATGTCAAAAGGCCCATTTTCCCACTGCCAATCGCCTGGTCGGTGTAATGTTTGTCCCAGGAGTAGGACGCTTGGGCTGGTGTCGACGGCTTCGTTCGTTCAGCGTTGAAGGGTAAACAGTATGGTAGGGATGTGTTTATCCCAATGCTTGTGATGGTTACCCACACTTAATACGGAGGCATTTCTTGATCTCCTGGTTCCTCCGTTCAGTGGGGTGGTTTGGGGGGGGGGGGGTTGTCCAGGTTTCTACCCTCCACTCCTGACAGGCGGTTTGCCATTGATGGCTCGTAAACTGTGTGCCATTATCTGTCAGTATGGCCTTCGGATAACCCCATTGTGCGAAAATCTCCGTCTCCATTTTCCGCACAGTTGGGATGGTTTCTTGGTTGGGTAGAGGAAATGCTTCTACCCATCTTGAAAATTGATAGGTTACCATGAGCAGGTAGCGGTTTCCTTTCGTGCTACATGGATATGGGCCCATCAGATCGGCAGCAATGTGGGTCCAGGCCGTCTTGGGTCTCAGAGGTTTTGCGGTGGGAGGGGAAATGGTTATGCGTTGCCGCGGCAGCTCGGGACGCAGTTTGCTGATGTACTGCCAGATATCACGGCTTATGCCATCCCAATTATAACATGTTTTAATGTACAGCAGGGCTTCCCTAGTACCTAGGTGACCTGCTTGGGGATGGTCGTGATGGTGCCAGTATATATCGGCATGTAGTTGCGGTGAAACCCAGATCTTCCAAGGCGTATTGGGCTGTCCGCTACTTATCCACAGGACGCCATCCTGTAGTTTGAACCGTTAGGGCTGTTCCCGTTGTAGGCGTCAAATGTCAGGAGTCTTGCTGGCTCAAGGTTATTTGCTGGCGGGTTATTTGCAATTGGAAAAGACTGATTTGCTCTTCCGGACTTCTTTCGGCCTGGGGGGGGGGGGGGGGGGGGACATTTTCTCCTCCTCTTCCTCCTCAACTTTTTCCTCTAGTGTTAGGAATCGAGACAAGGCGTCTGGTAGGTCATTCATTTTGCCTGGGCAATGCTGGACCTCAAAGTCAAACTCGGTAAGAAACATATCCCACCGGCCGAGCTTGGCCTTCAAATTCCGGGACTCGTGTAGCCATTGGAGGACTTTGAAATCAGTCCATAGAATGAAGTGTTGCCCTTCGAGATAATACCTGTATTTCTTCACGGCCCAGATAACGGCCAGACTCTCCTGCTCATTGATGTGGTAGCACTGCTCTGTTTCGTTTAGGTGAGTTGATGCATACGCTATCACATGTGGATGTCCTTCTACGTCTTGCTGATACAGTACTGCGGCCAGGCCATTTTGACATACGCCTTTTGCAGTATTAAGGGTTTGTCTCCTTGTGGTCGATGGAGTTGGTGGATATTCGTGAAGCTGTTCTTCAAGTTGGAAAATACTTGTCGTTGTTCTGGGCCCCATCGCAGTGTGTCTTTCTCGAGGGGTGGATGCAGTGGTGCCACGTATTTGGCAATATTTGGAACAAAGTCTCGTAGCCAATTACACAGACCCAGGTACCGTTGTATTTTTCACTTGTTTGAAGGTTCTTCCGCTTCTTCAATAGCTCGTATTGAACTGTGTTGCAGGAAATTTCCCTCAGGTAATATGATGTGCCCAGATAATGTATTAGGACTTGCCGAAGAATCTTTTTGACAGCTTACAAGTCATTCCGTGTAATTTGAGTCTTTCCAACACTCTTTGTGGATGGCCTATGTGCTCCTCCCAACTGTTGGAATATAATATTACATCATCGAAATAGGCGAAGCAGAACTCCCCCGATGTAACCTGTTAATACTTTAGCAGACATTAATCGTTGAAATGTTGCTGGAGCGTTTTTCGCCCCGAATGGCATGACTTGAAGTTTAAGGGTTTTGCCCTCGGGTGTTCTAAGGCCGTATATTTGCAACTGTCCGGGTGGACCGCAATCTGCCAATATCCAGACTCCATGTCGAGAGTACTGAATATTTTGGCCTTGCCAGTGTCTCGTAGTGTATGAGACATGTCTATAGCTGGGGCAGCGATCTGGTGGGTAACTTCATTTAGCGATTTATAATTTATGCAAAATCGTAATTTCCCTTCTTTCTTAGTCACGAGGACAACATGTGAGTTATACGGGGAATTCGGTGACTCCACAATTCCCTGGTCCTTCATGTTGTTGACTTGCTCCATAATGAGGTCATGTCGGCGGACTGACACTCGGTATGATCGATTGTAAACCGGTACATCGGTGGTTGGCCGTATTTCGTGCTGTATAGAACATGTTTTGTCATAACAGTCCTCCTTGTCCGAATGCTGTGGCATGCTCATCTAGTACGGCTTTTAATTGGTAAAATTCTGGTTCTTCAATTTTGTGGTTAATGCAAATCGGGTCAATGGGCATTGGCGGGATGTCATCTGGATTTTGAACCCAGTTTACTATGATCCGGTTGGTTTCTCCCAGATAGGCTCTACATTGTCCGTCATCTAGAGTACATTGATTGCGGATGAGCCACGGACACCCTAGTATTACTGATTCGGACAGGGTTAAGGACACAATAAATTCTGTCGGTGTAGAAACACTTTGTATTTTTATTGTCAAGGTAATTCATGTTATGACTAGGGTGGAGTGGGGTTGCGCCATTCGTACTGTTCTGGTTTGGGGTCTTATTTTGGAGAGTTGATTTGGTGTTAACAAATTACTCTGGATAAAATTGCCTGTGGCCGCTGAGTCCACTTCTATGTGGGGGCTATGGGAACCGGTACTTCCTCACATAAGCCCTGGAGGATGGGCCCTTATATACCAGGGGTGGTGGCCCACTTCGCACCCTTGCGTCTGCGTTTCCCTACTTGCTATTGGGAGTCGGTTTTTCAGTCGGCCTTGCTGGGATAGTTGATGGCGTTTTGTCAACTCTTTTGTGTGGAATGGCAGCCCCTATGGTTTCCGAGGGCAGAACCATCATTTAGGTACAAATGTAGTGCAGGTGGTTGGAGCTGGTGCACCTTTAAGGGATGCGCTTGATGGAGTTCGTACCTCGGGAACCTTGGCTGGTACTTGTTTTTAGAGACTAACCTGCGCTGCAAAGTGTTGTTCTGCCTCTCGGGCTCGGTTGACCAGTTCGTCCAAGGTGGTAGGTCTAGCATTAAGGAGGATGTTCCTGAGACTAGGTAGTAGCATCTGACTGATGGAGCGAATGGCGGTAGCTTTGTCAACACCAGGGAACATGCATCTTAACATCTGTTCCTTCCTCCGTATGAAGATTTCCGCTTTGTCGTCGGGTACCTGAGTCTGGCTATAAAATTGAGTCGTCAGTCTGGCCAACACCTCCTCGCCCGTGAATTCTGCAGCGAGCCTGGTACTGAACTGCTTCCAGTCCGTTAGGAACTCGCCATATCTTTCCCACCAAATGAGGGCGAGGCCCTTCAAATGTAGTTGGACTCTGTCGACACATTGTTTTGGTGGCTGGTCCATTTCTCTGAACTCTTTTTTTACACACTCTTGCGTGAATGCTACCGGGTCCTCGTGGGGTTGGCCTGCAAAATCGGTAATTTGAATGTCATCATCTCTACTAGTTGCCGGATAGTTGTATGTAGATACGGGATGGCTTGGATCTGCGGGAGTGAGAGATGTGCTTTTTTCGGCATTTCTTGCACTGGTAGGCCATCCCGGGCATAGAGACGCGCTTGTTGGACCATCCTACACATAAGTGATGATAGGATTCGCTGCATGTCATGCACCTGATACGATTTATGCCTTGGCCGGAACACGTGATTTCATTGCAGAAGCTCGTGGGTTGTTGACGGCAATTGGTACAACGGTATTCTAGCCCTTCTGTATCACGTGCCTCTTCAGGCCAGCCGAGGCGAGCATAATGAAATATCTTAGCTCAGTATGTGCATTCTATGCTAAGTGTGCCAATGCCTGTACAGTTGGCATGGCTACACTGTATGTCTGGCTCATTGTCGTGGTTTTCGCCGGCAGTGGCATTGACTTCTGAGTCCAACATTTTTGGGATTAAGGATGCCACAGGGTGTTTCGTGGACTCCCGGAAGCCCGCTTAATTACTCGGTTTCGACCCTTAGTTCTCAGGGTATGGTTGGGCTAGTTTGTGCCCTTTACTGCGCTACTTGACTAACGCCCCACGTTGGGCGCCAGAAAATCTCTTGACGCCTGCCTCGATAGTCCGACTGGCACATTTGTCAAGGATTTTCCGCTGGAACAAAAGCAGGGTGATTAACTTTGGTTAGAAGGTGGGGGCGAGGAGTGTTGATTACTGCTTACGATTCCAGTACTGCAGCGATTCCAGTTGTAGGCTGCATGGCTCCAGGAATTCCAGTTAGCTCAGCCGTGTCTTGCCTCAGTTTGGTTTAACAACCCTCTTACCACAGGGTCACACAATTTATGAGTACGAAGGCAAGGTAATAAGTAGATTACTATGACTGGAGCAGGCGTTATTGCTTGGTGCCTAAGTTGGGCGTGCTGTCCCGTTCCGGTGAGGAGGTGGTAATGCCAACCACGGTTTGATAGCAAGGTGAGCTAGATATTGTTCCCTATGTTTCTGGCCACTCCTTACCTTGTAAGGCATAGAGTAAAACGGTTTGACAGTTTACGTAATGTACTTGAACTGTTACTACAGTGTAACCGAATAGTGACTTTCTGGCACTAGCTCGATAAGAGTTCCCACTGATCCCCCACGTATGCGGGCTGATCAGGAACGTGAAGCAGTGTCAACAACCAAGTCTCTGCTGGTTGTGCATTCGCACGGGGTTGAGCAGCAAACCCCAGACTAATGTCACTTCAGCACTAAATTTAGAGCTGGAAGCAAGGAATAACATGAGCTTATAACCCCTCCCTATGTGAAAGTGTTTCTAGTGGTTGTGGCGTTGCTGTTTCTTTCCACCAGCACTAAATTTAGTGCTCTGGGGCTGGAAAAAAAACAGGTAGCCGCCTAATGGGGATGTCGGCAATCTCTCTGTTCCTGTCGGCAGTGCACGTTGTATTCTGTCTCTAACCGTTAACACAGACAAGTACCGTGTAAATGAAAAGCGGAAGAGTAGTGAACAATGAGTGTTTATTGAATACTCAATAAACACGTGACCCGTGCTACCTCCTATCAAACCGTGGAGTGCTGAAGGTAACTGCGCTTCCAGGTGTAGGTGTCCTGGTTTTCTAGGTTAAAAGGGGAATAGCTGTCTAGACAAATATAAAGTTAAAGTTAACCTAAGCTGAGTAAAAGGTGTCTAGAAGAGACAACATGAAGTTAAATACGTATGTACATGTTAGCTTGATGACTGGTCGTCGTTGCGTACGTAGATCTCTGGAGTCCCAGCACTAGGTAGTGCTCAGGATACAGCAAGGTAAGAAACAAGAATGACACCCGAGCCCGGCAGCATCCGGACTTTTACAGGTTGACGCGTGCCGCTTATACAACTAATCAACTACGATTACGACTCATCGCCAGGAGTACCTACTTCCACTGCTACAGACGTGGAGTGACATGAACGTTGCCTACCCTACAGGTAACAGGAACTTATAAGCGAATTCTCTTCACCTGAAGGAATTGCAACCCACCCATCCACCACCCCCTCCACCAAATCGCACTGAGAACCTACAAGCTGCTTGGACCTCGGGCAAGGCTAAGCGCTAGGACACAAAGCAGAATCACTGACCAGAGTTTTCGTACACCAACCAGGACAGAAGGACGTCACACCCTCCCCGTAGCCTGCGCCGGTAGCCTACAAGCTTTGCCCTTATAAGTCAGGATGCTGCAGTGCTCAGGCAGTCATTCGTGTTCCATCTCTCGCGACATCCCAAACCTATGATTAGTGCTGTGACCTCCAGAGAACTTCGAAGCTTTGAGTACGCCCCCCTGCGGCTACTTCACCATCGGCGATCAGTAGAGACCTGAAAAATTAGCAAATGCAATGAAGCGAAAAATAATGCGAATTTTGACATAAAAGACGAAAATTTGCGATTTTTGAGAATTTCAGCTGTAATTCACAAATTGTACAAAATCCTGTAGTATTTTCTCAAATTATTATTGTTTTACATCATCATACAGCTTCTTAAGACGTATTTAATGTGTTTTTGGATATTCGAATACGAATGCATGTATAAGTTGGCCAGTAGATTTCTTCAATTTATCACCTTAAACGAGAACATGTTTACTTTCCATCACGTGTATTTACAACCATAGATAACATGAGCGCACTTGATGCGTCACTGTGAGTGAACTCACAGCCTTGCAAAATTTGGTTCATTAGGAAAACACACCGGTAGTGTTTACATCCACCAAGCACCATGTTATCTATGGAATTCATCTGTTTACATTTGTATCGTAGCATTGTCACATTTTAACCAACAATTCTTTATTATTTAAAAGCGAGGGCTGCGACGGTGAAAAATGTGTTTATATGCATTTACTTACATAGAATATATTTGTAAATCAATTTATCAAGTATTTTTAACTTGTATTCGTCCAGTAAAGTGTTTTTTTCATACACATTCTCTGTAAATATATGCGGTAAAAAATGAGACGTTTTGTCAGCGGATATAACGAAGAAATCTGTTGAAAGTTTCAATAGTTCAAAAACGTATTGGCAGGTTTCTCTAGATTTTTTTTCTGCTCGTACAAGGCAATTTTGTTATTTTTTTAGTGCATTTATAGTTGTGTATAAATCGTTTACATTATTCATATTATTTTCATGAAACTGTATACCCTTGCCAATGAGTTGCGACCATTTGTTGTTCCAGGTGACTGGAGAACACAAAATCTTAAGTAAAATCTGAACTTGTTTTCAAAAGTTGTTTGTTGATAAACCGTTGTCTGTATTAAAACCATAACTGCATATTTCTCTAGGAGTAAAAAATGTTTGCACAGAAATAACAATTGATAAAAAAACACAGCTTATCAATAAGAATAACATTGTCAACTTCAGGTTTTACGAATGATGTGACATATCTCAAATTATGTATGTCTTTATAAAGAGCACTTTAAAAATTGGAGCTGTACTCATGCAGAAACCTGCATTTTGTAGCAAGAAAATAACAGCTGTTTTTGAAAAAAATATCACCTGCTTTTTCAGGTCTCTAACGATCAGTCAATCCGACAACCATTGAACATGTTTACCAACACATTTTTAATTCACTTTGTCTCCTCAAGACGTCTTTATTAGAACAGTTTAGAACTATTATATAATTTGTCGTTTAGCTAATTCTTTCCCATTCTCCATTAGAAACAGGTCGCCTACCGTGCCAGCGTAGTAAACTTCAGACCAATTGCGGGAGAGTATAGCGTCACATGTTATTGACTTCAATAACTACTTTTGTTCCTACCTTCAGATTTTATATCTGTTGCCTGAGTAGGTACAGGTTGCTACATACCCCTTGACAAGAACGGTATTAATAGTAACGAATTACTTCATACGGCCACCCTTCAGGGTCGGTATTTTTTTTACTCCCATTAAAAGGCCATCGTTGCTTCCCAACGTCGCGTACTGTCATTAGTCTGGCGGAGAGGAACAGAGGAAGCCACAACTACTGAGTAACACCTTCACTGGGAGGGCGGCATTCTGAGTTTTGCCATCATTAGAAGCCATTGCTATGCTGGTTAATCGTAGCTTGAGTACTGCTGCCATTCTGTGTGGACGCACATCCAGTGGCGGCATTGGTGCCCAAACACTCCGTCTCTGATCAGCCACTAGCATGGGGGATCAGTGGCGACTGTTACTGGCCTGGATCAGGCAAGCAATTAGAACTAACCTGTAAATAGTTGTAGTTTGTTACGCTTAGTGACCCAGTATACTGTGTGCAGAGACTCTGTGGCCATTGTGACCCACAGTCCCGGCTCGAAACGTAGAGGAAGTGAACGCGGAGCACTTTCCTTGCACCAAGACACGTTGAGTGGCTAACGTCCTCTAAACCTTGTACGCCGGAAAAGGTAGGGTGGAGTTTTACGGGTGGGGGGGGGGACTGCGTCCCCAACTCAGGTATGAGTCAGTGTCGACTGCTCCAGTCCCTGTATTATATGTATCTCTGTGTCTACGTATTCACTGCTCATGCCATCCTGTGGCAAAAGGATTCTTGATCGGTACCGAAGTAAGATTCGGCTGGGACAACAACAACTTCGGACCAACAAAGCCCACCTGTGGAATCGCCATTTTGGCATGGGCTAAACTCGCTATGTCTGGGTAAAACCCACCATGACCACGGCACCCAAGAAGCAGGAGTAAGTAAGTACTAACCAACACCCCTCGCCTTTCGCCGTCTAGCTAAACTAAACCACCCCGCTTTTGGTCTAGCGGACAAAATCCTCGGCCATTATGCCTGTTAGCCTAACCGGGCACGCATCAAGGTGATGCTTGTAGGTTGCTGGTGCGGACTGCGGGGAGGGCGAGCATCCTGCGCTGGTTGGCGTGGGAGACGAAAAACTCTGGTCAGCAGTAGTCAGCGTTTCTGCTTCGTGCCTCTTCGGTGGCGCTAGGCCTTGCCCGAGGTCCTTCAGGTGACGAAAATTCGCTTATAAGTACCTGCTGCCTGGTAGAGTATGCAGCCGAGAATTTATGTAGAAAATTTTCTCTACGTACTTACATCTGTAGCAGTGGATGATCAGCGATGAGTCATGATCATAGTTGATTAGCAGTAGGAGCGGCCTGCATCAAAACAAGATAACAGACAGCAAAATATCAGCTTTCATTGAATGAGACAGGATTAGTGCTTAAACTAGCTTAACAGCACAAAGAAAAATTTGTGCTGGAAGTAGTTGAAGTGTTCGTTGCTGCTGGAATCCCTGTTGAGAAATTGGATAACTTTAACCTCAGAATAGATAACGAATGGTGGTGTGTGGGAATGTAATTTTTCCATTGAAAAAAATTTGCCATTTTTTTCATGGGAATTCAGGAAAAATTGAGAAAAATTTGTTATGTTAGGTATAGAAGTTTGTGGGATGCTAAGCCTAGTGAATATCTACATTCTATCATGACTTATTCTAAGAAAACAAAAAAGGAAACCAGAATAATGAGTGACTGTATAAGATAAAAGAAAATAGACTAGCACTAGAAATGTTGTTTTGCTTTATATTCTTATAGCCATAGCCTAGCTGTTTCAGTACAAAGTTATCTTCAGTGTTGTACTTCTTTCAAACTCCCAGCATCAATTTTCATAAGAAAATCACAAAATATGTTTAAAATAATGAAAAAACTACATGATCAAAACAAAAATGTATAGTCCGTTCACGACTGAATCAGACTTTCTTGGAATCTTTCCTACTCCCATTTTTAAGTATTAGATTTTAAAAAATACATTTAAACATTCAAACTATATTCTCTCCCCGTGCTGCCAAACTAACTGTATCCGTGCCAGTCACTGTTTGTAGTAACGATGCATGCAGCTGACGACTAAGGTGTTGTTCAAAAGTCTGTTCCAGTCATGAACCGACTATACATTTAAATGCATTCAAAACTTTGCCTTGAAGTCTTCACTTTGCTGTTATTTTCTTTATAACTTGACGCATGCCACATTGCTGCGCAGCGCGACTACGCTCTCTACCGGCGACTTCGCCCCATCAACGAGCAAGCAAGAGCTCAGGGCAAGTCACAAACAATGGCAGAAACTTTTCACGTGCCGATAGCATCAACTCCAAACGTTAGAGAGCCTCGAACGTAAAAAAATAATTAACGCAATTAATTATGGATTGTACTGCCCACCCAGAATTCAGCATGTGATTGCCACCCCTTTTAGTCAAGATTGTTTTACCGTTGAGCCACTATCCCAAAATACCCTAATATTATCTGAAAAGGAAGTTCTACCGACATCACTGGATCGCAGCACCTCTGCTGCCCTGTGATGTCACACCCGCCAGCCTTGGGCCGAGGTGGTAAATTTGTCGTCGCCTCAGAGCAGGGAGATAAGAAATGTGCGGCGTTCGCCACTACCCTAATAAAGCTACCCCTGCGACGAACGGCTACAACACCCCCGCACCCCCGGAAGATCGCCGACACAAGGATTTTCTATTATTTAAGGAGGCACGAGCACGCCAGTCGCCGGGCTCGCCGGCCGCATAGGTCAGTGAGCACTCCCAGGGTCTGCGCAAGACCTCTCTCTCCTCTCCTGCAGCTTGTTAAGGCTTCAACCCTCTAGCAGCTTGTGAAGGCTCATCCACTATTTCACCCGCCGACTGCAAGGGCGGCCCCTATCTCTCCAGAGGTAATCCATGACATGCTGGTCCTGCACCCTTTTACCCCAGTCACTCCCTTGACTCCACGGTAACAGGTTGTCACAACGTCTCTTCTGGAAAACCACCCCTCGGAGGTTACGCTGTGAATAGCGTAAAGCCAAATTAGAGTGAGAGACTTTCTTCTGGTTTTTATCTATCATTACAGGCTGACCTTCGCCTGCATAACTTAAATAGTTATTATTGGTCAAATTTCGGCAAAGTGTATAATTAAACCGGGACCCCTGCTGTTTTCACCAACGTAGTAATAAAATACTACGTTAAATCTGAAGTATGTGACTACCTCATGTTATAGCAACTAGTTCCCTGTTCATTAATTGCAAAGTGAAATTATAAATTCCTGGTAAGAGAGGTGGGACTAAGAGCCGCATCTGATGACAAGAGCGGCGAGCTCGACAAAGGTGAGGTATCTTACAAGCAGAGACAGAAACCCCGTGCGAGGACACGCCCCCACATACTAACCCTGAATTTAAACCCCAGCCTATTTCTCAATTTATTCAGATTAATCACGAGTCCGAATCTTTGCCTATTTGGTGCTTGTTGGCCGTGGCGAGACTCGAGTGCGTAAGCTATCATCAACCGGAGGTGCCCCGACCTCCCTCTAGCGCAGCATCTCCCAAATCAGATGAGAAGAAAGTAAGTCAAAATAAGTGCACCATCCGGTTGGCTTCGGGAAAGATTATCCAGGTTTGACTCTCACCGAAGGTAACTCCCAAAACCAGTGTAGCTTCTTCCCTTGCGAATTACGTTCCCAACTGCTGGCCGACAAGGCCACTACGAATAACACCCACCCCTCTATCGGGATCATTCACCCCCACCTCCATTATCAACTAAACATCATTTTCACTGCACATAACCCCCGGGACTACTGGCGTCCCGCATCTTGGCAGCCTTTATAGTGAGAAAGAGTGTGCTCCCCAGACGGGAGACATTCACGGTTCAGCTCACTCGTGGGGTTTAATTCCCCTCCCCCCCAGATGGTATACCCCCACAAAGTGGACCCCGATTTAACCTACCATGACCCGCCAGGCTATAGTAATAGAGAACACGTCACAGTAGGATTCACAGCGAGATGGGAGGGCAGTCAGCGTTCAAACCACTCAAACCGAGACAAGTGAAGCTCATCAGACTTCAAGATGTCAACTCAGGAATTTTCCATTTTTTTGTTTTGTATTAAAAGTGTGTACATTGATACAAATTTACTCGTATTAACTTTCAGTGGAATTTTTTAACTTCTATAATCACATAACTCACATAAGCTTCGAATCACATAGTGCAGTCACAACATAATCGCTTTGGGCAGGTTACAAATGTAACATACCACATCTCTATGCTAAAGAAGCTAGTCTCTCTATAGATAACTCAACGAAAATTAGCTGAGTGAGTGAATTATATTTTCTCCATAAGAAAGTTCCATTGTTTGGATTCTGACATCTCGTCTGTAGCGAGTGAACACAATTCAGAATGAAAAACACACACATTTTGCTGGCATGTTACAAATTGTTTCAACTAAACCCATATTTAAATATAACAAATTAGGTCTCATTCAAATTGTTCAAACATTTAGAGTCAAAGTAACATATAATATGTATTGTGCACTACAGTGTAATTTGCGTGTTGTAATAGTTCATAATAATGCCAGTTTGTAATCAGTTTTAAGAATTTTTTGTTTATAAATATGTGTGATGTGTTTCATGTTGACTAATTTTGTTTTTATATGCAGTGAACTTGTTGAGAGCCCAGTGGCTACTGCATGAATATATCATCTTGCAGCTACATCACAATTCAATGCCATTGAATCACTACATTGGCTTCGCACTTCAATGATAAAGTTAACACGTGCAGTTATGTCCGAAGCTTGAAAATATACACTTGAGCCAGTTATCGACAAAATATGGCTAGTTAAATGGTGCCACTTCAGATCCAGCAATGGTGCTGGGTGCATGCCAACTGTTGGCCACTTGGCATCCAATTCTAAACTAAAACCATAAATGTGCCATTTGTATGTTGCCACATAGGACTGTTCCTGCTGTTCAGCAAGGGCTTAATTGTTAGCATATTTTATTTTTTGCAGACAGTACATTTTACATTTACTTTATAGTAAGAATAAAACTTATGCAAATTAGTAAATACAATACATAAAGATGCTGTCCTCTTATGCACACAAAATATGTGGTAGTGGCAATGGCCATGGTGGATACATACTAAGCAGTGTTTTCCTGGATTGCCAGGTCAGAATCGCTTCCCTGGCTGTCGCTGCAAGGCACAGTGCAACACGAAGCAGTGCCCGTGCTATCTGGCGGTGCGGGAATGTGATCCTGATCTATGCCAGACCTGTGGGGCTGACCAGTTTGACGTCTCCAAGATCTCCTGCAAGAACGTCAGTGTGCAGCGGGGATTACGTGAGTGCATAATCACATTCATCTGCTATATCATGTATAAATCTGCTTCACAAAATGTCAAAAAAAATTGCAGCACAGCACTGCCCCCTCTCTTCTAGTATTTCCAACCCTATTAACTAAGAGCATGTTTTCCATACACTCTGTCTTCTGTAACATTCTATTTAATATATTTTAATTTATTGCATGCAATAATTCTTGAATTTTTACTTCTCTGTCGCTAGGGTTTTAATGTCTCTCTTGTGCTTTTTTTTCCTTGTTCTTCGTAGTTAAGATTAGCTCTAAGTACACTTAGGGAGGTAGTCATGGCCCCAAAGTGCAGGCCATGGCTGCCCAATCCCTCTTTGCCGCGATGCATGTCTGCTTGCATGACTTTTCCTAGTAGGCGTTAGGGGTTAGTCCTGAGACGCAATAAAATCCCGCCCTACCTTTGGGCCTTAACTTCACATAACACATAAAATAAGGTAGTTTAGAAAAAAAAGGTTGAGAACAAATCAGTTCATGATTAGGTTGCACCAAAAGGATAACTGTGTAAAAAAACACCAAAACATGTGGTTAATATCTTATAATTTATGTAAGCAACACTAGAACTTTTTATCCAAGGAATTATTGTTGTGTGTGACAATGATGAATACAACTTCAACTAAAATATAATTTTTTTTATCTGATGTACAAGAATAATTGCTAACATGTTCCATTTATGATTGAAAACAATCCTTAGTATATAGAACCCGTATATTGTACAAAAATCTTAATTTATGAAGCAAGTACTGTATTTTATTTATTCGAGTATAGCATCCACATTTTTTATAAAATTTGTACTTAAGAAAAATTTTTGGGAGAGGGAACACAAGATTAAGGCATATTACCACCACATGTACTAGATCTGGAACTCATGCAGTTTTACTTTGTGTGCAAATTGCTATGCTCTGGGCATAGATCTATATAAGCAGAACTAGTGAAAGTCAACCAGAGCAGTCTGTGTACAGTTGCTATAGAGTCTGTGAGCCTGGGATTTTTAGTTTGAGCTGAATCCAAATGAGCATACTGAAAAGTTCCTGAGCTTTGAGCTTGAGCTCAAAATTTATACAAAAAAATTAGTTTTATAATAAAGACAATAGTATTAGCATTTTGAAGGTAATTTATGTTAATATGTATATGCAGTTCTAAGGAATAATTTTAACAGAACATGCCCCCTTGTAGTCATGGCTGACTATGTTGTATTGGATACCTGCCAGCTAACCAGCAAGATTGTCTTGCCCTGGAACAGTCTTCAGTTTTGCTTCCTTAACACATGCAAGGACCAGGCAAAACTTTAAAGCCTTGTAGATTGTGTACCAGTTCCTTAGGCATAATTGTAAGGGTACACAGATGCTGCCTGTTTATTTATTTTATAGTAAATAGTAGTTTGTCTGTCGATAACTGCCTTTCAACTTATTTGCCCGATAAAGTTTTGTTTCTGCCGCATTCTGCCAGGCTGTTTCTTGCTCTATGCTCAACTGTCTTCCCTTGAGGAATGCTTGATATTTAGTGTGAAAAATGGGAAAAGAACACACCCATTACTGCAGGAACTGCCTTTGTGTGTTAACTTGACTGATTAAAAGATATAGTCACTGATGCGTTTTGGTCGAAGGACAGGAGCACATCAGCATGTCAATAGGTGTAGTTCTCTTAGTTCTGTGCTAGATCAGTCGCACAGGTACGGGGGTACAGACATCACGCGGGCGGCGTCTGTAAAATCTGACACTTGGCCTTCATGGTGCCTTTGAATAAAGTTAGGCGTTTAGGCTGCCAGCTCAGCACGAAGTCGAGCTTTGCTAGTATGGGCTTCGTGTACGGGTTGTTGGCGGAGCCTCTGGCTTACCTACCACTGCCGGGCATCAGGTTGGTTGGTGGCGTTGGCATCTGCTGGACGACTCGAGTGAGAGGCTGGTTCGGCTGCGGCTGGCGGGCAGGCTTCTGGCCTGCTGGTGCTGGTTAGTGAGGCTGGTCCAATGTCGTCTGCTGGCATGATGCCTAGTTCCAAAGGTAGTTCTAGTCAGGTGGAGGTATTTGACATGTGGGTGTGCAGCCCCAGGGAATTTCACCAGGGGACCAAACGAGTAACTGGGAAGGGGGGAGGGGAGTGGGGGGATTGTGAGGTGAGACCTCAACAGTTGGCTGGTGGCATGAGCTCGTTCCTGGGGATTCGAGTAGCTGAAGGCTGGAACAGGTTGTTTAAACAGTACTTGCTTGCCAGTTAGGATGGCAGCTGCCTTCCTGTCGCTCCACTCTTTACCGCTCCTGTAGGCAAACAGCATTTACCAGGGATGAGGTGCTACGGTTCACTTCCGCAATGGATTGGCAGACAGACAATGATAACCCTAGCTAGATTGTATTCAAGAAGGGGTAGATCCTTCCTTGCCAGACCTGGCACTCCCTCCGGCTAGTTTGTATGCCGTGGAGGTAGGGGGTTAGTTGACAGTGGAATCTAGCCTCTTCATCGTGTCTCTTGCTAGTGGTCGTAGCTCTACCGTACGTGTGCGCCAGATACCTTTGCATGCCTGATCCACAGTATGGGTGGCCGTCTAATGGGTGTGTTTTGAGTATGTCAAGTCCTTTTAGGGGACAGGCTGCAGTCCTACACTAAGTTTGGCAAAACCAGTATCAAATCTGTGGCTCCCTGTCTTTCCTTTGTGGGGTGATGCTTATCAGGGATGACTAAGCACAATTCACACAAGAAAGAGCAGACTGCGGTTAAACTGGTAACATGTTTTATTCTATCCAGAATAGAACATGGTGACCCATACTCTTCAACTGTAACCAAGGAACTGATCAACTCTTGGGAGGTAAAGCAAAGACAGGTGAAGGAGCCTGTCGGCTTGAAGAGCTTTGCCTGAAGGGCGAGTTAGAAGAGAATAGAGCAACAAATTAAGTAGCTGTGATAACAACTAAACCCTAACTGAAGCTATGTTGTCTAGAAAGGGACTTAAGGGTGGAGTATGGGGTGTGGGTTTGACTGCAAGTGTCAAGTGTAAGGGGGGAACAATCAACTTGTCGGGACTGCAGCATGTGCTTGAAGAAGTCCAGCTTTGGGTACTGGTGATCACGAGGTGGAAGAGAGCAGACAGAGTAAAGAGCGTTGGCATGACCTGTGCGAAGGTGAGCTGCTGATATCAACTCCTGTTCTGCAGTAGTGTAGGGACATATATTCTCCTGCGCTAGGTGTGTCTCAGGTGTCTTCGGCCTTCGAGTTGCTTTGGCGGGGGTGGATCCTCCTTTGTAGGCAGAGCCATACTTGCTGCCATCTCTCGGGAGGGACTGGAAGCAGGTCTTCCTGTTGTGCGGGTGGGATCGGTTGTGTGAGCTCAGGTGCAACTTCTCAGGCATGGTTTACTGGTATTCCCTTCTCATGTTGTTTTGCTTGGGGGGGGGGGGGGGGAGGCATTTAATATATTCTTCCTTCAAGTGCACTACGATTTCCAGGCATCCACCTTATTAATGGAGATGAAATGCTGGCGTAGGTAGCTGCCATTCAGGGTTCTACCACTTCTAGGGTATTTGATGCGCACATAATGATACGTAGTCGCAGAAAAATAATAAATAGTATGTATACACGTCACGCATCATCACATTAGTTCGACAACAGTGTTGAATTCTGCATTCATATTTTTCATTGACTTGTGCATACTGTATTTTATAAAACAAATGTACAATTTATTCTTAGTTTTATGCTTTCTAAGCAATAAGTTTTTTCTATATAAAAAAAAAGTATTTTATAAAACAAATAGAGTGGTGGTAGAGATTTGAGGAACAGTTGTCTGTAGATGTCAGTAGTCACTACACATGATTAGAAATAATTATTCTGCTTACATCAAATAATTTTATAAAGCAATATGATATGTTGTAGATAAACACTTGTTGATGGCACCATCTGATGTGGCTGGATGGGGTATCTTCCTGAAAGACAGTGCACAGAAAAATGAGTTCATATCAGAATACTGTGGAGAGATTATCTCTCAGGATGAAGCTGACCGCCGTGGGAAAGTGTATGACAAGTACATGTGTAGCTTCCTCTTCAATCTCAACAATGGTGATTAACTCAGCATTTCTTCATTTATTTATCAGATTAAGTGTAGCAGTCAAAACATATATGAAACAAAATAGGAAGGTAATTCAGGATTTGGAATTTTATAATGTGTAGTGTATTCCTTATTGTGTCAACTTAATTGTTGTGACTGCATTATGACTGTAAAATTGTCTTTGTTTCATAGATTTTGTGGTGGATGCAACACGTAAGGGTAACAAGATCCGTTTTGCAAATCATTCCATAAATCCTAATTGTTATGCCAAAGTAATGATGGTGAATGGAGATCATCGCATTGGCATATTTGCAAAACGGCCAATCCAGCCAGGAGAGGAGTTGTTTTTCGATTACCGGTAAGGAATATAATTTATGTGTTGCGAAGTTAGCATAATTTAAGGATTAAAGCAGTGGTCATGCATTGTGTATAATATGTGATGATGTAAGAATAAACACTTGCAATAAGTGTTAAGAAAAACTAGAAACTCTGTTGAGAATGCATTTATACATTAAAGTTGTACATATTTTTCTCTTGAGACCACGTCTGATGCCTGCATTTATCTTAATATTTGTTAGTACAAATTTACAATAAAATCACTTCAATTAATTTTTTAAATCTTTTCATTTAATTGGAAACTACATGCTCATCCAAAAACTGTAATTTTGCACACCGGTTGTATTGTGACAGTAGTTGGACACGTTACTCGATATTAATAAAAAAAAAAAATTGTGACAAGGTTGTATAATGTTTGTGCATCTAGGGTATAATTTTATTTATAATGCATTTACGTATTGATTGCAATTATTTCATATAAATATAATTTTTGATTTTATGCTGGAGATGTTTACTTTAAAAGTGGCCTTACTGGGACAAAAATGCTTTTTGACTTGCAATTTCTAGATTTTTTAATGGTTGATATTGATTAGCATATATTTTTATGAGGGTAGCGATTTTACAAAGTCATTGCCATAAGGGAATGTTATGAGATAATAGTACCAAAACACACATATAAGACTCCCCATTAATACAGTCACGTTTTTATGAACAAAAAATTCAAGATTGTGCTTGTACTGCATGTCAACACTGTTAAATAATCTAGGTCAACAAATGAGGATTGACTGCATTACGAGTTGACAGCAAGAATTAATTGTTTGCAGTGTATACGTAAACAATATATTGACTGTGACTTGGCATTCTGCACTATGTTTTACATGTTGTATTGGTAAACAAGCCAGTTTTTTGTTGGAAACAGTTAAAAAAAATCTATGTTCCTTCTGTAAAGTTCACATATTGACATTTAATCAATCTTATTTTGAAAGACACTAAATAAATTAATCTTATTTTTGTGTTAAAATTTACCTAAATTTTGTATGTTACAGTGAAATATTTTTACGTAGAGTATTTGGGTGGGAATTGAATAGTTTACATTGAAGTGAAATACAGTTGACTCTCAATCTATAGTTATTCAGGGGACAGCCAAAAATTGCACATACATGCAGGATTTCAGTAGATGATGTTTTTGACATTTACATCAATAAAATACAACTTCTTACCATATAAAACGTTATGTTGAGTATAGTAAGAGCTGCACATTATTTGTGAATAAAGTTTAGATGGTAAACACAATAAAAATAGGAATTTTAGAAAAAGTATTATTGTAAATAATGCATTAAAAATCATTTCACCTAAACTCGTTTAAATATAGAAAATAACGTCTCATAATATTGTTTTTACCGTATTTCGGCGTGTATAAACCATACATTTTTACAAAAAAATTTCCCTAAATCATGTTCAGAAATTTGTCAACATACAGTACATTCTATTGGTGGGCGGGAATGGAATTTTGCCATCGGGAAAAATTCGGGCGGGAAACTTAAATTTCCCGCAGGAATTCGGGAATAAAAATATTTTAAGTTACTTAAAGATGTTTGTGGGTATTTTGACCTAGTGAATAACATTCTATCGGGACTTATTCCATCAAAACAAAACATAAACATAGAATAATGACAGTATGTACTAAAAATTAGACTTGAGCCAGAAAAGTCTTATTGTTCTATATTTTTATACACTTAGTTGTTGCACTACGAATTAATCCTCTGGGTTTGTAGCACTGCTTTATAAAATACTTGCTTCAATTTTAATAGGAAAATCCCTTATAATAATTTTTAAATAACAAAAATAATTGGTCTTACGACATGAAAAACAAAAAAAATTCACTTAAATTTGTTTGAAAACATTGTCTTCATGTTTTCAGTTCTCTACTATTTTCTTTATAATTTCATGACCTCTACTAAGGAACTTTTGCATTATTCATTCCATTTTTGGTAGTAAAATGTGTGTACATTGACACAAATGTACTCAAATTAACTTTCAATGGAAGTTTTAACATCTGTAAACACAGTTACGCTTCTAGTCACGTAGTGCAACTGCAATCAAAACCAAGTCGAATCGGGCAGGTTATGAATTCATCATACAGAATCTGTATGCTAACAAAGCTAATCCTCTTATCAATAACGAAATTAAAAGTAGTTAAGAAAAATTAATTATATTTCTCTCGTAGAAAATTTGCTACGTTTGGAGTTTGTCAATGTCTCTGATAACAAGAAGCACAGCACACAATTAAAAACAAACACAATTTGTTGGCGTGTTACGAATAGTTTTAACCACACCCATATTTAAAAAACACAGTTTTAGATCTCAGTCAAATAGTTAAACATTCATTGTGCACTAGCTTAATTTTACATGAATGTTTAGGTTATGTATATCAAAACTCGCGTACCACATCAACCAGTAATCGATACTTGCAATATATTGATGTCTCTTGCATAAGACAAATGCAGTGTGCACGGTTCACGTTAACTTCATAATAGAATAGTACAAATTTACAAGTTTTACTTAATTTTTGCAATTGACACGTAGTTTTAACATTACATAATATATGACCTACAAAAATTATTTAGCTTATGTCACAAACTTTGAAATATGCGAATAAGCAGGAAAAAATAAATTTTCCCGAAAAGATTTGAGTCATCAAATCATCATCACCAACGCAAGAGTAGATTTATCGTACGAAATCCGACGTGTAATTTAGTTGGAACAACCTACAAACGTGAACATAAATTTTCCCGGAAATATTGGGAAAAAATTATATCCTGCCCGACGAGAAAATCGTTATGTATTCCAGAAATTTTTCCCGAAGTTTGGGATCCCGCACACCACTAGTTTTAACTTGGAGGAAGTAAGGGAAGGGAAGAAGAAAAAGGGAGGGGGGGGGAACCACTTCCACTTGTGTAATTATTTTAATTACCTTATTTGATTACTCACATTCATAAACAAAATGTGCGAAATATAAACATGTTGGAACTCAGCTATTGACGCCATGCGTGAGAAAATAATTTCCTGCTGTACAAGAGAAAGATAACTTGCGTAGTTAGCACGCCCGCCATGACACTACAGGTGCACATTCATAAGACACTACTTTGTATAACTTGATGCCATGGTATTGCTTTCTCAAGTCAAGTTACCATCTGTGGAATAGTAATTGTGTGATGTATATTTGTAAACATTGCAACATAATACAAATTTTCTGTCACAAATGTTTTGTAGGGGAGAAATTAAGTAATAATTTATTATGTTCGTATGGAATCATAACTTAACAATATTTACAGGAATACAAAAATTCAACAGTGCGGCCTATGCTTGAAATATTAATTATCCCTAATTTTTCATTAGAAACTTATGGTGCGGCCTATACACTCCAAAATACGATAATTGATTGTAATCCGACACCAAATGCAAGCTGACCTAAAACTTTCAAACCGTCTGAAAATGAAAATAATACGAGACAGAATGCAAGTCAAATTTTGAATATATGGCACGGGCTCTTATCAGCTGAGAGCGTGGAGAGGTTATCGATCAGGCAGTGTACTCACGGCGGTGGGTGGAGGAGGGGTGGCAGTGGAAGAATTACTCCTTCACGCCGCTACATTTTGGCGACACCTTGCACCCATGGCATATGTCTGTCTTTTAAAGTAATTTATTATATTTTACTGCAAAGATACTTGCAATTTTGAGATAGAAAAAGTAAATATTAAATAAGGTGCTTATAATTGATTTCTTCTCTATCGTTTATAATTAATCATTCAAAACCACGTCCTCGGATTTTCCCTGTTATGAGTTAACTGCACTCGGCTCTGTGCTTACCTTCCCATTATTAGATGGAAAAAGTTGTCAAATAGGTCCTTGCATTTTATCAGTTTATTCAAAAGATGCGTCTCTATTGAAATTAATTAATATAAATTCTCCAATTTCCCCACAAGATGTTACTGAATATTAACTTTACACTTATAATACAAGTTGCTCAATGTGCAAACAATTTTTGGTGACAAGGGGAGGTCAAGTATACGCTTCTGGGCATATAATATTATTTGCATATATGCTGCCCCTCAAGTTAAATAAATATTAAGTTTTAAAATTATGTTAATTTTATGCTATATACAATGAAACCCCAACCTTACGGGGGAAAAACTTCCTTTAATCACAAAAAGAAATCTTAGCAAATAATAATTCCTCGTTAAAATGTTTTGTGTAACATTTTCAGGAGAAACCATTTGCTTTGAAATACAAGCGATAAGTATAAACTATTTTGAGTGATGCATAATAGTGATAAAATTATGTTCACGAGGCACACATTTTCTCTAGGCCAGCGTGTGAAGGCAAGGCAAGCAAAGTAGGTGTGTGTGTGAGAGAGAGGGAGGGGGGGGGGTGCTTTATTTTTGTTAGACAACTTCCCTTCTCGGCAATGTGTATGGCTTGTGAGAGGAGGAAGGAAGGTGCGTGGCAGAGAGAGAGAGAGAGAGAGACAGACAGAAGAGGAGAAGACAGGGAAGGGGAGAGAAGAGAGAGAGAGGAGGAGAAGAGAGAGAGAGAGAGAGAGCAGAAGAGAGAGAAACAACACCAAACACACCATACACACACACACACACACCACACACACACACACACACAACACACACACCACACACAACACACACACACACACCACACACACACCACACACACACACACACACACACACACACACACACACAACACACCACACACACACACAACACACACACACACACACCAACACACAACACACACACACACACACACACAACACACACACACACACACAACACACACACACACACACACACACACACACACACACACACACCCACACAACACACACACAACACTAGTTTGCCACGCTCGTTGCTATAGGTACCACTTCCCCTCTCGGCGTGTAAGGGAAGTAGCAAGCCAATCATGCATAGCCTCGCCACGCCGCAGTGTCAGACAGACGTGTTGGGAAGGCAGACAGCATGCCACAGAGTATTGATAAACAACTGTGCGCATGAAATTTTTCACATCCAGTTACTAGATGTTTCATAAACAACCAGCTTAAAATGATAGTTGCCGAAAATATTAGGTGAAGGGACTCAAAATATACTTAGATCGACATACCACACGATAAATGATACAAGCAGTTTATTTTAACATATTTACATAGGAATTTCGCCAGGACCACAAAAAATTGTTGGTGGATGCGATTTATCGATACATGTGATAACGATACATTGAGAGTCGACTGTATACGGTAATGTGAAACGTGTTTAAACATATGTCCAGAAAAAAATCTGTTGTATCAGTTTTTCCAACAGATTTCTTTCAATTTTAACACTTCGTTTTTTCCATTGTTCTTTTACAGATATGGCCCAACAGAGCAGCTGAAGTTTGTTGGCATAGAGCGAGAGATGGAATTCTTGTAAGAAGTGTTAATAGGTGATCAAGGATTTCCTCAAGAACAAATTGTATTTAGTGTGCAGTTTTAAAATCTTTATTTTTTTTTTTTATCGATGTATCTCAAGTTCAAGAGGCACACCGTGTGAGATTTTGCTGTGTGTGTTCACAAATTATTTTTGTTGATACAAATGCAGTGTTTGTGTTCCATGAAATAAGACATCTCACTATGGTGATCAGTCATAGTTTCATCCACACTGACCATATACATTTGTTTGTATGGCTTCATGTGGTTATAAACACAAATGAGAAAGTACAAAATTGTGTGATGGGTTATTTCCACATGGCATGTTCATGCAGGAAATTCAGGAATTCATTTTTACATGTTTTCATCTGCTGAGGTTTTTCTTGTGTTAACTTAAAAGGAAATTCATTACAATGAAGCTCTCTTAGTTTCCCATTTAAGAAGTTTCCTGGTTAATAGGTTCATTAATTTTACACCTTGTTTATATACACATGTATATTGTAACCATTTTAATAAGTTTTTCTGGTTAATAAGCATAATTTTTTTTCAGTAATGTCTTAGGGTTTTACTGTAGACCTTTCCAGGATGTTAAGCTTAAGTGAATTATTTTTAAAACAGATTTAATTTTGTACAAAACAGGTACACAATTGCACCAAAGAGTTTGTTGGCACCACTGTAGGCTCTGTGAATAATAATGATCACATTACAGAAACTGTTACTGGCAGATAATACTGTAATTTTTTTTAATTTTTCGTTATGGGGTGAATAATTGAATGTTTATATTTACCCAAGTATTTGCTTCAGCCATAATTTTTGTATACAGTACTTATTTTGTAGAGTAATGAAATGACATAATGTGAAACATCCATTGCGTTTTTCCATCACATGGAAATCAAGTTACTATTCACTTGATCTATTGTTGTTTTCAGTAGGAGTGCAAACTTTTGTAACACACTTATGGTGTGCATTGCAACTGGTGAGTTTCACATCTTGCTTTGGTTCTTTGGAATGTAATCTGTACTTGCTGGGATGTGTTTTCTTGAGCAGGAGCATGTCTGGGTTCCAGTCATGTTGCGGCATGTGTTATGGACATTACTTCCTGGTGGTGGAATACCTTCCTGACTCCTGTTCCCTCAAACAATGTCACTGGCTCAAGCGACGTCACACCACATTGAGGGTTCTGCCTGGCTGGTGCATTGAAGAAGTCTGATGGAAAACACGTCAAAAACAATTTAATATGTTTTGGTGGTATCTCTAAACAGGTAAAGCAATTTAGAAATGTTTGGTACGCATATACAAGTTTCAAGTTCTCATTTGAACTCCTAAAATATTTTTTTTGGGCTTGAAAATGGTTGTTTTAAGGATCAGTTTTAATAAATTTTGTATATATAAACCTGAGAGTTTTATTCAGACAGGTATCAAAACTTTTAATCTATATTAGTGTCCCATAAATAGACTGCGTTGTCAAGTTTTGGCAAGTCGCCGACTGAAAGACTGCACATCAGTTGAGCTTCTTTTGTATAGAGGCGATGAAGCAAATTATGAGTGGGAATCAGTCTGCCTTAGAGCTCACATTTCAAGGTCTCGAACGTGCAAAATAACTGGGCAGGCAGAACCCACGACACATTCATTGCTGGTGACGAGCCTCATACAGCGTGCAGACATTACCTGAACCCAATGCATCTGACGCTTATAAGAGTTTTTGCATGGACAGAGCCCTCCACTCTTCAAGAAAAGTACATATATTACAGTCCAGTATTAAGTAATTATGGAACACTACCATCCATATTTTGCATAAATACACTAAGCTCTACCAGCCAGTAATGTGGAAGTTCTAAGAAAACATCAGACCCGTAGATACACTGAATACGTTGTTAAAATAATGTTTTGTAAATTAATGTGCAGCTGTTACTTATTTTTATCACAGATGCGCATTAAAATATGACTGTTAAAGTACAAATTTTAAAATATTTAGTGAAAGTTAGGAAATAAAAATTTATAAACTTTTTATACAGAATTTACTGAAGTACATTAACAGGATATATTGTAAATATTGTTTCAAATTGAACCTATTTAGTTCACAAATTGTTCAGTGTGTGATACTGTATTTCGATGTGTATAGGCCGCACTTTTTTTTTTACAAAAGAAATTACTACAAAAATTAGGGTGCAGCATTTACAAGATATTGGCATTTAAAAAAAATTCCTCCCAAAACGTTCAGAAATGTGTCAACACACAGTACATTTTAATGTTTTAACTTAGTTTATAAGTAAATAAAAAACAAATGAATAGCGTGTCACTTATATTTAAATGCTTATGGGCCACCCAGTGCCAGCCTAGTGGCTAGCTGAGCTAGCGCCCGCCGCCTCAATAGCACATTGAGGCCCGGCAATATGTACAGGAATACAAAAATGCAGTGTGGCCTACACGTGAAATATTAATTACAGTAGAACCTCTCTATTACAACCCCTCACGGTTCCTAGAGGGGAGGTCTTAAAAAAAATTTGGAAAATTTTGGGAACCCAAACTAGTCATTTTTTTTCCATGAAGTTCATATTCAATTGTCTGTAGCGCATAAAAAACCACTTTTGAAATTAATATAAATACTTATGTATAGTTTAATAGCTAAATGTCTCCTGATTAATTTGATACCCAAAAAGGCATATTGGACCACCCCTTGTCATGAAAAAGAAGGCCTAAACACAGTATGACATGGCCATTAAGAGTGTGTGAAAAGATTGGATTATGTATTATTAAAATGTAACTAAACACTGTTGTAGATGCCTTATGTTTGAAGCAAAACACAGAACTTTATTTATTGATAATATATATAGAAGATACATTGGATCACTCGTATGCTGGGGCTATTTAGCAGTGAATACATTGCCTTGCACACGTAGCTGGGCAAGCACAGCCGGGCACAGCGACTCGCGTCTGTCGATCGGTCCTAGATCCTCAGGGCTGGGCAGCTGCAGCTTTCGATCAGTCCTAGATCTTTGAGGCTGGGCAGCTGTCGGTCGCTACAAGATTATTCTGGCGGGCGGGGGCCAGCCGGCTGCCGCCAGTGCCGTCGTTACAGGGCAGGTTCACTTCATAACAGTAGCCCGGTGTTGATAAAACATGCTGATAGATGCAATTCACGTCAATGTGTTGAATTTATACTAAATGTAGGCATCGTGTTGGCCTCTGCACTGGCACGATGAGGCCCAGCAATGTTTACGGGAATATAAAAATTTAGTGCGGTCTACTTAAAATATTAATTATGCCGAATTTTTCATCAAAAACTTCTGACGTGACATATACACGCACACGGCCTTGCTCGCCAAAATATGGTAACATAAGAACATTTTATTTGCACACACTTACCTACCTTTATTCACTTTACACATAAAATTGACTTAACAAGTAAAAAACAAATGCCCACCAAAAAATTTAGCATATTACATGGTCATGGGCGCATATAAACTTTAAAAAATCATTTTAAAAAAAAAAGGGACATTGAATTAAATTTTGTAGTTATACATACACTGATTAAGAAACAAAGTCTGTGTAGTGTGCCACTGTTTTTACAGTAAAGGTTAGGGATAATGGAAGCGAAAAAAGACAGGCGACATGTGACTGGGACAAAGAATCCTTACTGACCCGGCCTGCAACTCCCTCCCCCTCCTTCTGGCATTGAGTAATTTATTGCTTCACGCTCTTTGGGACAGCAAATGTCAAAGTCTAGGAGGCAGTTTCAGAAATATGGGACCACTAACATCAGTAAGGGCTAGTTTTCCATGGACTGAAAACCGTGGATAATAGAAACTTGTGGTTGGAGAAAAGTAATAAAAAAAAAAAAAAAAAAATCCACGCATGACTGAAACTGCAGTTCAAGATACCATGGTTGGCGAGGTATTACTGTGTGTATTTTTAGACGTGCCTCAAATTTTCGACTCAAACTATTCACGGTTCCTCGGGATTGGGTCATAATAAGAGGTGGTCGTAATGGAGGGGTTTTACTGTATCCCTAATTTTTCATCAAAAACTTCTGATGCGGCCTATACATACCAAAATACAGTAAATTGAAGCATTCAAATTAAAGTATGATCAAGACATGAGTTATTTGGGAATGATATGAATATGAATTTGAATTTAAGTAAAATTTTGCCAAAAGACCCTGGTTGTTTAGGTTTAAGATTTATTCACTGTGAAAATATATTCTGAGTTTACACAAATTTATGTATAACCTAAAATAAATTAGTTTTAAGAAAATTTGCATTAATATGTCCCAAATTGTAAATAAAAACATATTTTAATTAGTTCATGACTAAATAAGGAAAAGTATAAATTTATGGTTTAAATGAGATTTCCAAGTTTTTTTGTGGCTTTAATAATATGGTGAGGTGTTCAAAAAAATCTCTGTAAATACATCAGAACCAAGAAAACTGTTCAGTGGATTAGGGGAACAAGTGTGGTTTATGTAAGACTATTGCAAGATTTTTATGAACATTTTTATAGTGCTTTGTACATAAATTAAGAAATGTTTTCATAAATGTTACTTAACTAGTGCATAATACTATTGTTATTTTATGTAATGTGCATAATAAATCTTACATAATACTTTTTTGTAAAGCGTCTGTGACAACTTACATGTTGCAGATGAATTTTTGTCAGACTCTTAAGTAAACAAAAGTTAAATTCTGAATATTTATATATAACAGTAATGGAGGAAGATAATGAGTACTGTCAAGAATATTTATTGTATTTTAAAAATAAAATTTGTTAAAATAAAAGCAACTTACTATGTACTAATTGAGGCTATAAGCACAATAGTGGCATAACCAACATTTTTTTGATAACTTAAGATATTAGCCTATAATACCTCTTTAGAGCCTAAATTCAGTGTTTACAGTGGTGGAAGCAAACTGCTGATAACATTCATGACGTTGCAGCACAGCAATGTAGTACTGAGCTCTTGTGTCAGTGTATGGGTAGAGACCTGAAAAATTAGCAAATTTAATAAAGTAAAAAATTACTCAAATTTTGACATAAGACGAAAAATTGTGATTTTTTGAGAATTTCAGCTGTAATTCACGAATTGTACAAAATCCTGTAGTATCCGAATTATTGTTTTTCATCACATAGTTGCTTCTTTAAGAAGTATTTTGTGTGTTTTTGGATATTTGTATATGAACGCATGCATAAATTGGCCAGTAGATTTCTTCGATTTATCACCTTAAACTAGAGATGGGCATTATTTAACGTAACGGTTATAAACAACTGTTACAATTTAGTAACCCTTATACAAATAACATGTTCCACAGTTTATAGTGTTATTTTTGGAACTGCTTAGACACCTGTCTACTGCACATGCGTAAAAGTTATTTTCTGGAATGTCTCGGCTTGGAACTTTGCGCGTGCGTAAACGTTATTTTCTGGAACGTCAAGGAGCCGAAGTTTAGAAGAACAAACTGGTATAACTTCCCAAAAGTTTGTGCTAATGTTTAAAACCCAATTAGCTGAAAAATGAAGTATCAGTGTAAATAAGCTTTAATTTATTACTAATTAAATACAGTAGTGTGCTCTTTAATATCTTTAACGTGTTATTAAAGTTGCTAAACCACGATTTAAAAATAAAATATGTTTTACATAGAGATGCTCATGTGTTACATTTCCAACTAATTTTCTGCTTTAAAGCTGATGAAAAATAAAGTTCCGATGCTTATTACACTAGTAAACTGCATTATAAACTAGAGTTACTACAATATAAAGCAATACAGAACAGTTCTCGACTTTTAAGCTAAATTTAAACTTATTTGATTAGTACATTTTGTGTGGAACTCGTCTGAGCCGCATTATAGAAAAACTTTTGTTTCCCTAGCGTATTCCAAGAGTGGTTCCCCCCTCCCCCCTTTTAATTACGGAAAATTGTGTATTATAAATAGTAAACTACCGTAAATGTGTTTATTTCACATAATTATTTGACTAGATTCAAAAACAAACTATATTTAATTCGCCGGTGCAGTTAGCTGTCACTTAATCAGTAAAAGTGTTTCACGTCACAAATTCAATAAGTGAATTTTCCTTTTATCAAACAATAACATAAAGGCCGTGCATACAAGACTTTCCCGTAGATTCATGTGAACTTCAATTAATGTGAACATATAAACACCTTCGGTATTTCCTGGTGTATGAGCGAATAAGCTAGACATAATTTTATTTACACAACACGCAACGTTTTGTTATATTTTTTGTATTCCATACCAGATTATATTATTGTAATATGTTAAAGAATGTAACTGCTAGAATTTGTGTACTGCGCATGCCAGGGATAGATGTTCTTTCGGGAATGGTTGAAATGGTTTTACAGTAACCTGTTACAAAAATAACACGTTATTGGAACGTGTTACCAACTTATAACTGGAACATTAGCACGCGTTACTTAAAAGTAACTGTTTAGCCCGTCTCTACATTAAATGAAAACATGTTTACTTTCCATCACGTGTAATTAGATCATAGATAACATGAGCGCAAGTGATGATGCATCGCTTTGAACGAACATTCTACTCACAGCCCTGCAAAAGTTTGTTCATTAGGAAAACACGCCGTTTAGTGTTCACGTCCACCAACACTACCTTATCTATGGAATTCACGCCTTGTTTACATTTGTATTGTATCATCGTCACGATTTAACCAACAATTCGTTTTTATTACAAAGCGAGCGGTGCGAAGTGAAAAATGTGTTTATATGCATTTACTTAGACTGTATTTGTAAATCAATTTATCATGTATTTTTATCTTGTATTCTTCCAGTAAACTGTATTTTTATCACACACATTCTATGTAAATATATGCGATAAAAAAATTAGACGTTTTGAAGAAACAAAAGTTTTGTCATCGGGCCTAACGAAAAAATCTGTTGTTGAAAGTTTCGATAGTTCAAAAACGTATAGGCAGATTTCTCTTAAAGAAATTTTTCTGTTCGTACAAGGCAATTTTGTTTTTTTAACAGTGCATTTATAGTTGTGTATAAATTGTTTACATTATTCATATTCTTTTCATGAAACGGTAAGCCCTTGCCAGTGCATTGCGACCGTTTGTTGTTCCAGGTGACAGGCAGAATACAAAATTTTAAGTAAAATCTGAACTTGTTTTCAATGTTGTCTGTTGATAAACAGTTGTCTGTATTAAAACCATAACTGAACATTTCTCTGGGAGGAGGAATTTTTGCACGGAAACAATTGATAGAAAACACCGCTTATCAATAGGAATAACATTGCTAATTTCAGGTTTTAGAATATAGTGACATATCTCAAGTTATGTATGTCTATAAAGAGCACATTAAAAATTGGAGCAATTCTCATGCAGAAACCTGCGTTTTTGTAGCAAGAAAATAATAGCTATTTTTGACAAAAAAAATAACACCTTTGTTTTAAAAAAAATTACTTTGTTAGGTCTCTATGTATGGGGTATAATACTGGCCTGTGCAGCATAGGTATGGTTGTCACTCATCTGGAAAACTAGGCAATGTCTGGGAATTTTGAACACAGTAGCTATACACTGTCACAATTGTGTCAAATTGTTTTGATGATTTGGGGACAAAATGTTGTGGCATTTTTCTTTGTGATATATGCAGAAAAACAAAACATTACCACTTACCATCCTCCCAATTTGTCTTTACAGTTGAGGCGTGATGCTCTGCGCAGCTATGATACTCGTCTGAACACAGTTTCATTTCGCTAGGCAAGTCTTTTTAAAAAGTACTAGAAGAGGTTGGTCACATGCCTACAGGATACTCCCTCACAGTGAGGAATGATACTACAGACATGTCAGTCCAGCTTGTACTGTTCACTCTACTCTCCCAGACTTGCCAACTTTTACGATTTTTCAGTAAAATGTACAGAAATCATACTCTATTTATAAATTTTATGGAAATGCCTTGATTTTTTCCGAATTCCAACACTGGGAAATAATTTTTGAGTAAATATGTACTAGAGACGGGACTGATTCTTAGATACCTCGAGATACTGCGACGTATTGAGTATCGGGATTGCATATTGATACATGTGTTCGATGCGTAGCTTAGTTAGCCATTTTTACAATTGTCATTTCGCAAGGCAGGTAACTTGTACCTTCTCCTATGCCGTACACCCTTCCAGGTGCAGAGTTGAAAGATAGGAATTGCTTTACCAGGTAGTAGGGGACCTGTGCCCTGAAATGCCGTAAGGCACTGCTCAGAAATAAATACACACCATTGCAAACATCCATGTATTTTAACCTTCCAGAAACACGTAACACTCCACTCTAAGTGAAAACTTCAAGACACTTGCTGACTTAGACCACCAGTAAGGCAATACAGAAAAATAGCACGAAGCCGAAAAAAAAAAAAAAGTAGAGTTGATAGATTTGGGTAGCTCTTAACGAGGTCTCGAGAATCTAGGAGTGTGAACTGAGATAAGAATGGAGCAGCGCTGGGATGCAAGGGCAGAGGAAACCCGCCAACCAGCGGCATCACCCAGCACTAATTCTCACTTGCGAAAATCTGTAGTGCCCCAGTCTGCAATCGAACCCGGTTCACCTTGGTGGGAAGCGTGCATTCTAACCGCTCAGTCACCACTGCCCCAATAAAGAAACAGAAGAAAAAGGACATGGCCATACTTTGTTTTTGTAAGCGTTGTGCAGATGTCAAAATTTACCACACACCCACTATGTTATAGACGAATGGAACATTTGCAACCTCAAAAGAAAATGTGTCTTTTGAAGAAAAATTAATAACTTGTTCAGGTTTATTGCATTTTTAGGGGAATCCATTTGCTTTGAAGTATATGGTAGATAAAATTATTTTGAGCAATGATAATCTTGATAAAATTCGTGTGGCCGGGGATAGGGATGAAAATAATGGTGCAGTTCCATTTCAGCCTATAGATGTACTCAGTAACTACTGTAATCTCGAGAGGAGAAAATCATGGCTATTGGAAACTATTGCCAAAATCTACGAACTATGTTTACGAGCGACAAAATGTGTGTTTTATTGGTGTCACTCATGTATTAGTATTAGGGAAAAACTATAAACTTTGGGGAAAATGGCTCAAATTCTTTGGTTTGAAGTGGGCATCATTAGAAAGGTATGTGTGAGGTTAGTACGTGGAGAGAATATGCTAAAACAGCTCGCCATCCCTCCATAGGCTCCTTAACTCCCACTAGTCATGAGGGGGCGGGTGTGAGAACACCATGCTGGTTGCTAGACAACTCTCTCCCATTTACCCATACATAGAGGAGGGAACCAAGGACAGCCAAAGCTCAGCTCTCTATTCCCAAGATGTTTGCACTCACTGGGACATCATTCATCACAAATTTGTTTGGCAGATGCTAGTAAATACGATCACCAAGATTTTTTGCTCAATGACTTTCAATAGTTAAAAATTTGAAACATCTGATTTTTCCCATTAGATTGCATTTCTGCTCACCATTGAGTTAATACAGCGCTTGGCGTGGTGCTTACACATTCTTTTGTGACAAAAAGGTTGTCAATATACAGCCTGCAAGGATACCAGTATATTCTGAAGATAAATTAATATTTCAATAATAGATTATCTGACTCCTATAAGCAGCACAGAAAATTGACCTGCACTCAGTGGAACTTGCATGCTGCATGAAGTTCCAACGCTTTTAACAAGGGAAGGTCAAGCGCACACGTCTGGGACATCATTTAATTCAGGAGACAAGTGCTTTAACTCTTGCAGCATTGCATGTTCTTTGGTAGACCAACTCGACCCCAGGCTACTCTTCAGATTGTTCTAGGGTAGAAGAGCTGCTGTGAAAGGGCAAGTGAGATTGTCATCTTTTCTACATGATTGCTTAAGAATGGAGCATTCCAATAGTTCTAGACATGGAGGGGAGAGTTGGTCAAGTTGGGAAGTTAGTCACATCGCTACTTGGCCCCGATTCATGCCTGGTCGGTTTACATGGCAGAGAGAAAAAATTAAACAAACTTGCCTATACTAATGTACGTGTGTGTAGTGTTGGAAGTAAATTTTACAGTGATTTTAGTTGCTAATAACATTGCAAGTGATGTGAAACTGGTCATTTACTGAATCTAATGTGCATGGATTAGTTTTGACGTAAGAATATATCAACTATCATAATTCCTTTGCAAACGCGGCAACGAAGTTGCTAGTACTACAGCAGTCAGGATATTACTTTATGCACCAGTGTTGTGGACATGTTAAGAAGTCAGCACACGCGTTACCAAATCTCTGTTACGTATTTACCTGTTAACATTTGTTAATGTACTGGGAATATCTCTACAGTCCTCAATCTACAGCTCTGCATGTAATTGATCACAAACAAAATGTTTGCTCCATCCACTAAAAAGTACAACACACGCAGTGGCGCAGAATAAGAAAAGATGGAAGTAATTTCCTAATATCTTAAGGCGTACAGTCCTATGTTTTTTTGGCGTGTGGAGTTTAACCACAAAATTATGACATCTCCTACCTCCCTGGCGGCTCGGCAAAATTTGATTAATAGGAGTATGCACCTTGGGGTACGTGGTTAAATGCCGGGCTAGGTTGAAGGGGTCTCCATGCTTGGAAGAATGTTGGGATTCATGTTTATTTACTTTGATACAAGCCCCAGAGGGGGGTTAAACCCTAAAGTGAATTGGACCATGTGTTCTTCAGAGCGTAAAGTTCTGGTTCTGCGCACTCTAAGATTTCAATAAAAATTGCATCAGATTGTTGGGCTGCATTAGGGGCGATTACCTAACTATCTGGCCAGGTTCTTAATCCCGCTTCGGGAGCTGGCCATTATTTAGTACTGGCCACATGGGCCGTCTGAGACAAAATTCTCAACACCACTTGTAAGGCAACGGTTCAGCGGGCACTGTACCTTGTTGGATGGGAGAGGTGGGTGCTCCTCTTTGTTGACTGACGCGCACATTGGGTGAGCTCCAGGACAGCGTCCGACGACAGTTGCGGTGATGCAGGGCAGCTGGTCTGCTTGATAGATTCCCAAATAGAGGGGTCGGAAGTTTCTCATTCTTCCATGCTTTGGATAAGGCATTTAAACTATTCTGAAAAACCTTTGAGGAACCGCAAACAAGGACAACTGTCCTATGGTGTACCTCCAGGATACAGTGCCGCCACTCCTAGTATGGTTTGACCAACTTCTGTGTGGATTAGAGTTCCTAGTGTGTGGCGCAGCTGATTTAGCCAGCGACAGGCCTCAGTTTGCAGTTTTAAAAGATATTGTGGTATTTACCTTGATGGTATAGACTTACTTGCTCTTCCTCCATCTGAATAATAGTCAGAATACTTAATTCTGCAAGGACCCTGGGTTCAAACTAAGACAAGATAACTAATGCTCTCCAATTAAATTTAGGATAAGTTCTATAATGACGTATTTAGGGAAATACAGGGTGAGTTCACACTAGCTCCGAAAATAAAATATTTACGTGTTAATAAATGGGAAGCTCAACCTTACATTAATCCAGACGAAGGCGTCATGGGCAAAACTAGGCATCTCAACAAAAATGAAGATAGCAATTGATGCGTGCCCAGGTTAATGGTTAGTCGGCACGGTCATCGTGGCTTTGGGTGCGCTAGACCAAGCACGCTGTGTTTCGGACTTATTACTCCAGTTGACGTTTACGGCTCGTTACTTTAACTGGACACTTTAACAATGCATAGAAATGCATCACATGTCAAATCTCCGGTGAACATCCCTTGATACAATCAAGGGATAAAAAGCACACATTATTCCATGCACATCTGTGTGAAAGAAACTTGCCCACAGTTGTCGTACTATAGCTAAGAAATGAAAGGACATGCTATCCAGGTACACCAGCATATAAACATTCAGTAGAATTTTTATTTCAATAAATACAAATATAGTATAAATTAGTAAGAAAATTAAATACAATGTGTGTATAAAAAAAAAATACCTTTCAACACTGCAAATCTATTTGCCTTATGGTAACAGCTGCCATTTAACTTCATTGTACAATTCATAATAATATAAAGAGTAAAATTAATTTGTACTTATCTCTGAAAGGTTGAAACTTCAAAAGTGGGGGAGTGATGCAATATTGTTCATGGCAATTTGTACAGTGCAGAGTACAACTGAAAATTCATTAAACGTATTTTTTTAAAATTATTCAAAAATGTTTCTAGATTGAAGAATTTTCTAAGCTTTTGTTTAAAACACTTTACAGTGTAATATTGATGCAGCTCAAGAGGCTACACTCTGCATATCCTTCTTCCTATTGGAGATAAATGCTTAAAATGATATAAACATGACTACAGACAATGCTAGAATATTAACTAGTAAATCAGTTACACTTTCCTGTAATATATACTACACAATAATTACCAGTAATGTCCTCTATCATAAAAACCATACTTGGGTAGTATGTATCTACAACATTATAATAGCACTGCTTCATCCACTGGCATAATTGGTGTACTACTCAGACTGTTCAGCTAAATGGTTTCCAGTTTGTCTACTTCCTCTGTAAGCAGTCGCTTAATCGGCCAAGAAGTGGGTTGCTGTTTGAAAGCTGAGCAAAATTTATTTATAGGTTCTACACTAATGTTTCAATTATTTCTCCAAAAAATAGAAAATAAAGTATGTTAAAATGACTAATCCAAACACACCATTATATTCCATTGTTATAACAAAAGCACTCCTATTTCAAAACTAATATGTAGGCTTAACATATGGCACACATATTTGGAATTATCTGCTTACATTTGATTCTTTCATCCAATTCATGAAACCCAAACTCTTATTCAGATGAAATAACAGTTTACAGGATCAGGATGGACCACACACAAACATTTCCTTTATGAATACATAATAAGAATCTTAACAGAAATAACTCTAAACTAACAATTGAAAAAATAGTTTTATACATTTTAAGCCATCAAGCAAGGACTCCCTCTCTGAAAGCATCTGGGAATCTCCTGTTAACGAGACAATACACACTTCAACAAATTCAAATATTTTAGATGTGTCTATGCAGAAAAAGTTGAATGCCATAAAACAAAAACACATACCAATACCAGCAACATTGACAAAGCAGAACAATTATTCATGGAAAACATTTTAAAATATGAACTGTAATTTTTGTTTCTGCAATATATAGCTGTACTGTAGAAAAATTATCACTACTATGCTACAGTGTTGCATTAAAAATATAATTAGCATTGCTGAATATAAAAACAAAGGCTTATTTGTTATGAAAACATTTTGGCAATTGGTGCCTACTTATATTCTGCTGGAAATATATCAAATTTGCAGTTTGATATACTGAATGATTAGAATTTAATGGGCATAATTTTAAGGGACGATAGGACACAGAGAAAAACATTTTGGTGTAAAGAACATGTGTCTGGAAACCCCCCTTATTGAGCACCAGGCGTTTGAATATGGTGCACTGCCTGGGCCACTCGTGTGGGCTGAGCAGAATATAAGTGTGGTGTGGAACGTGACACAGTTAGTTGACGTTCCGGACTGTTTCCTTGTGATTCGCAAGAACACCTTGCCTAGTTGTTGAGGCGCATTGAGGACACCGAGAATTCTTGCCACCTGCTTTGACGTTCAACACACACACTGTATTTTTGACTGCATGTGCAACAACATGGTTGGCAGCGCTAATGTCTCTTTGCAAGTCGGAGGACGTCACTTCAAACAACTCTTGTAAAGGTGAGCCATGCCTCACATCTCACTGTTATGCACCTGTTTGCCGAGCATACAGGAATTGGGGACTGACATCTGCTGTCCGCCTGCAGGCTGGCTCCACTGTCTACGCGTGACTGGCCCAGGCAGCATGACAAATTCTAATGGTGTGTGCATAGTTTGACACCTGTAGCTCGGGGGGGGGGGGGGGGGGGCATCTCCAGACGCATGTTCCTTATACCAAAATGTTTGTCTCAGATCTGAACACAATATATACTGTACATGCAAATCCTTTTCAAAATAAATGTGACGATCAATAATTCTTAGAAACAACCAACAAAAAAAAAAATGTTAGTTTCTGAATACCTCTACACAACAACTTATCATTTTGGCTCAGTTCTTTTGATTTTGATTATAAATGTGCATGGGCTGCGGCGCACACAACATTTTTCTCATAAATCCTGAAACATAAAAATGTTGTTGCATTAATTACGGTCAACAACATAATTTGCATTTTAATGTGATTATACTTGACAAATGGAATTGCCAATCCTTTTTACAATTATTATAACATGCATGTAATAATATTTTTGTTTTCTTTTCTCAGAGCAAAAATTATAACCTTACAAAATAAGCTAAACGATGAAATTTGCACAATAAGTCAATGGTTTTTTGCTTTTATATGATTTGTTATCAACGAAAACTTCAGAATGTTAATATAGTACCTGTGACAAGAGGTTCCATTTTTTTTTCTTTCAGCATAAAGTTCTTTTCATTTACATATCATCTGCACCAATCATCTAAATATTATTCACTGTATACTTATAACCAAATTACTTTTGGGGCTTTTATCAGTCAGACAGTGAGTTGTCAACCGAGCTGCAAGCCTCATGCAATTCCTGAGAGTAGTTCGCTATTATTTTGAGCTTAAGACTGTAATATTTACTAGCAGTATGCAAACACCACAAAATAACTGTACAAACAATATGCTGAGAATATATGACAAATAGAAATACAAAACGTTACCCATACTTAAAAAATAACTAAGTATCCTCTTCCCCATTGTGAAAATATACCGTTATATATTTTCATTAACAGTTTCTCATTGCACAGAAACAAGCAACTGCTATCAATTGGCTACTAACAGGTCTTCATGATTATGGTTGGCTATACACGTATGGCATTTGCAGTGATATTTATGGCATGTCTAGCACCTGTAAAGGAAATAAAAACACTTAGTACCGTAACTGAGCACTATATAACAGCCAAGACTAATTTATGCAAGGCTATATATGTCATATTTCATAGAACTCTAAAATTACAATTTTTCTCATATCAACCATTGCTATCAGTTCAAACATGATACCAACACACACTTTGCAAAAATGAAACTTTATAGTTTTTGACTGATGCAAATTTAAAATAAGGGGCTACATCAGTCTGTGGTTTCAACAGCATCAAATTACTACTTTACTCCAACTTATAATTCTTTACTGTTTGTCCGTTAGTTTTTTATTCTGGAAATCACAATGGATATTATTAGATGTGCTTATTCAATGTGTGCTAGGGTTTCAGTGCATGCCGTGTTAATATGAAAATATTCATGAAATTTTACTTTATATTCTTAAGCTCTTTAACACTGTGTGGAAAAGAAAAACAGCCAAGCACTCTGCTCATTTACTGAATGCCTGCATGACTATTCTATAGGAAGGAGCACCAGGCAAACAAGAAAAGAGAGCTAGTGCTAGGGCATTTTTGCAGACTGGCAGCCTACTGTTCGTATCAGATTGAGGGAAGGGTGGAATGTTGCATGTGCAGCCAATAAGACAAGAGGGGGGGAAGCCTAGTAGCCGATATTCATGCGGCAGTCGCTTGGCAGTGATGGGAAGGAGGCAAGTCGGTGATTTGTTTCTTTGACAGACACCATTCCGACAGTACATACCATGTTTAGTTTTACATATATTCCAACTGTAAGTGTGTGTGCCGCACAATTATTAGAAAAGCAGTTTTCCATGCAATCTCTTCAGAGAAAGCTTTTCTGTTGACCTTTTTGTGCTGGTTTTCAAAGAAAAAGAAAAATCAGCATGAAAAAAACAGTCACTCAACAAAGACATTCGAAATTACTATCATTCTTGCAAATAAAAATGTTTGGTAAAACAGGGTGTTGACATCTTACTAAATAAGCAACATCATCGTAATATTCACGCAACAAACAATAGGAACAAAGAAATTCTGAAGAGACTCATTGGTGCAATTTGTTTTTTTTTTTTAGCAGACAAGAGCTCCAATTAAAAGGTCAAACTGAGTCGGAAACTAACAAAGGAAATTGTTTGGAACTTCTTGGTATGTTGAAAACTATGATCCCCTGTTCAAGGCCTACTTGAATACATCTACGTATTTCAAGAAACTTGCCCAACTATTCAAAATTACATCAAGACTATTTCTGAAGTTGTCAAAGAATCATTGAAAAGGGAGTAGTCAGCACACTGTAGTCATTATGCTCAATGAAACTTCTGACACACAATATAAACCGAAATTGTCAACAGTTCTGTATTATGTTCACGAAGGCTACATTAAATACAGGTTTGTTGGTTTTACCTATGTCGGCGGAGGTAGAACTACTAATGACTTGATTACACACGTTGAAGCCACAGTTGATGAATTTGTCATTGTAGAGATGTTGGCTAGCCAGACTTAATTGGGCCTCTGTAATGAGTGGTCATTTCAGTGACATGCAAAGCAGGGTTTTGTCATACCCAAAGCTCTCTTAACTCACTGCTATGCACATTTACTAAATTTGGTTTTGCAGCAAAGCATCTCTAATACTGTATAAAAGAATATAAATTATCCTTCCAAACTCCAAGCGACTTATTTTCATTTCTTGACAACTCTTTGAAAAGAACTCTTGCTCTGCAGGAATTTGTTCAGAAAAAAATACTGTCACTTTCCCTGACTAGGTGGTACTTCTTATCGAGATTAATTCACAAAGATAAAAAACAGAGTAGAGTTGTTAAAATTCCTTGATAGTGTTCTCAATAACATTGATAATTGGGAAAGTGATGCAGTAGTCAAATTTCAGAGGTGGTTAGCTTTTCAGAGTAATTTTCAATCAATTTTTCTGTTGGAAATTTTTTCAAAACTACTATTTAATTACACTGACTATTTATCGAGCAAACTCCAAACACACAACAATATAAAGTATTGTAGCAAAAAGATTGAACAGATTTCAGAACAGCTGCAATATGACAGGAAACTTTTTCGATACTTTTTGGAAACTGATCAAGGCTCAAAATTAGTAAGTTAAAAGATTTGGGCAGCGCTTACAAGCGAGGTATTAAAAACCGATGAGGTGAAATGAGGTTCAAATGCAGCAGTGCAAGAAGGAAAAGACTAAGAAAATTGGAATTCCCTGAGAAAACCCGCTGACAAACGACATCGTTCCGCACGATTCCCACTTGCAAAAATCTGGGCGTGACCCAACCAGGAATTCAACCCAGTTCACCTTAGTTGGAAGTAAGCAGCCTAACTGCCAAGTCACTGCAGTCCCTTTGTGTCCGAGGCATCGTTGTTGAGCAGCAGCCCAAACATATTGTGTCCGAGGCATCGTTGTTGAGCAGCAGACCAAACATATTGTGTCCGAGGCATCGGTGAGCAGCAGCCCAAACCTATTGTGTCCGAGGCATCGTTGATGAGCACCAGCACAAACATCGTGCCCAAGGCATCGTTGTTGAGAACCAGCCCAAACCTCGTGCCCGAGGCATCGTTGAGCATCAGCCCAAACCTAGTGCCCGAGGCATCGTTGTTGAGCACCAGCCGAAACCTCGTGCCCAAGGCATCGTTGTTGAGCACCAGCGGAAACCTCGTGGCCGAGGCATCGTTGTTGAGCACCGGACGAAACCTCGTGCCCGAGGCATCGTTGTTGAGCACCGGCCGAAACCTCGTGCCCGAGGCATCGTTGTTGAGCACCGGCCCAAACCTCATGCCCGAGGCATCGTTGTTGAGCACCGGCCCAAACCTCGTGCCCGAGGCATCGTTGTTGAGCACCAACCCAAAACTCGTGACCAAGGCATCGTTGTTGAGCATCAGCCCAAACCTCGTGCCCGAGATATCGTTGTTGAGCACCGGCCGAAACCTCGTGCTCAAGGCATCGTTGTTGAGCACCGGCCCAAACCTCGTGCCCAAGGCATCGTTTTTGAGCACCGGCACAAACCTCGTGCCCAAGGCATCGTTTTTGAGCACAAGCCCAAACCTATTGTGTCCCAGGCATTGTTGTTGAGCAGCAGCCCAAACATATTGTGTCCGAGGCATCGTTGTTGAGCAGCAGCCCAAACCTATTGTGTCCGAGGCATCGTTGATGAGCACCAGCACAAACCTATTGTGCCCAAGGCATCGTTGTTGAGAACCAGCCCAAACCTCGTGCCCGAGGCATCGTTGTGCATCAGCCCAAACCTAGTGCCCGAGGCATCGTTGTTGAGCACCAGCCGAAACCTCGTACTCAAGGCATCGTTGTTGAGCACCGGCCCAAACCTCGTGTCCAAGGCATCGTTGTTGAGCACCGGCCCAAACCTCGTGACCAAGGCATCGTTGTTGAGCACCGGCCCAAACCTCGTGACCAAGGCATCGTTGTTGAGCACCGACCCAAACCTCGTGCCCAAGGCATCGTTGTTGAGCACCGGCCCAAACCTCGTGCCCAAGGCATCGTTTTTGAGCACAAGCCCAAACCTATTGTGTCCCAGGCATTGTTGTTGAGCAGCAGCCCAAACATATTGTGTCCGAGGCATCGTTGTTGAGCAGCAGCCCAAACCTATTGTGTCCGAGATATTCGTTGTCGAGCAGCAGCCCAAACCTATTGTGTCCGAGATATTCGTTGTCAAGCACCACCCCAAACCTATTGTGTCCGAGATATTCGTTGTTGAGCACCAGCCCAAACCTCGTGCCCGAGGCATCATTGTTGAGAACCAGCCCAAACCTATTGTGTCCAAGGCATCGGGCTCGAGGTTTGGGATGGTGCTAAACAACGATGCCACGAGCACGAGGTTATGGCTGTTGCTCAACAACGATGCCTCGGGCAAGAGGTTTGGGCTGGTGCTCAACACTGATGCCTCGGGAACGAGGTTTGGGCTATTGCTCAACGATGCCTCGGGCACGAAGATTTGGGCTGCTACTCAACAACGATTCCTCGAGCACGAAGATTTGGGCTGCTGTTCAACAACGATTCCTCGGACACGAAGTTTGGGCTGCTGCTCAACAACGATTCCTCGGGCACGAAGTTTGGGCTGTTGCTCAACAACGACGCCTCGGGCGCGAGGTTCGGGCCGCTGCTCAACAACGATACCTCGGGCGCGAGGTTCGGGCCGCTGCTCAACAACGATGCCTCGGGATTCGAGGTTTGGGCTGGTGTTCAACAACAATGCCTCGGGCACGAGGTTTGAGCTGGTGCGAAACAACGATGCCTCGGGCATGAGGTTTTGGCTGGTGCTAAACAACGATGCCTCGGGACGAGGTTTGGGCCGCAGATCAACAACGATGCCTCGGGCACGAGGTTTGGGCTGATGCTCAACACTGTTGCCTCGGGCATGAAGTTTGGGCCGGTGCTCAACAACGATGCCTCGAGCACGAGGTTTGGGCTGGTGCTCAAAAACGATGCCTTGGGCACGAGGTTTGGGCTGGTGCTCAACAACGATGCCTCAGGCACGAAGTTTGGGCTGGTGCTCAACAACGATGCCTCAGGCACGAAGTTTGGGCTGGTGCTCAACAACGATGCCTCGGGCACAAGGTTTGGGCTGGTGCTCAACAACGATGCCTCGGGCCCGAGGTTTGGGCTGGTGCTAAACAACGGTGCCTCAGGCACGACGTTTGGGCTGATGCTCTACAATGATGTCTTGGACACGAGATTTGGGCTGATGCTCTACAATGATGTCTTGGACACGAGATTTGGGCTGATGCTCTACAATGATGTCTTGGACACTATGTCTTGGACACGAGGTTTGGGCTGGTGCTAAACAATGATATCTTGGACATGAGGTCCAGACTGGGGCAATACAATAATGTCTTGGGGACGAGGTTTGGGCTGGTGCTCAACAATGATGGTTTGGGCTGGTGTTCAACAATGATGGTTTGGGCTGATGCTCAACACTGATGCCTTGGGAACGAGGTTTGGGCTGGTGCTCAAAAACGATGCCTCGGTTACGATAGGTGTGGGCTGCTGCTCAACAACGATTCCTCGGGGACGAAGATTTGGGCTGCTGCTCAACAACGATGCCTCGGCACGAGGTTCGGGCCGCTGCTCAGCAACGACGCCTCGGCACGAGGTTCGGGCCGCTGCTCAACAACGATGCCTCGGACACGAGGTTCGGGCCGCTGCACAACAACGATGCCTCGGGCACGAAGTTCGGGCCACCGCACAACAACGATGCCTCGGGCACGAGGTTCGGGCCACTGCTGAAAAACAATGCCTCGGGTACGAGGTTTGGGCCGGTTCTCAACAACGTTGCCTCAGGCACGAGGTTTGGGCTGCTGGTCAACAACGATGCATCGGGCCCGAAGTTTGGGCAGATGCTCAACAACGATGCCTCAGGCACGAAGTTTGGGCAGATGCTCAACAACGATGCCTCTGGCACGAAGTTTGTTCTGCTGATCAACAACGATGCCTCGGACACAATAGGTTTGAGCTGGTGCTCAACAACGATTCCTCGGACACAATAGGTTTGAGCTGGTGCTCAACAACGATTCCTCGGACACAATAGGTTTGAGCTGGTGCTCAACAACGATTCCTCGGACACAATAGGTTTGAGCTGGTGCTCAACAACGATGCCTCGGACACAATAGGTTTGGGCTGGTGCTCAACAACGATACCTCGGACACAATAGGTTTGGGCTGGTGCTCAACAACGATACCTCGGACACCATAGGTTTGGGCTGGTGCTCAACAACGATGCCACGGACAAAAAAGGTTTGGGCTGCTGCTAAACAACGATGCCTCGGACACTAGGTTTGGGCCGATGCTCAACAACGATGCCCCGGGCACGAGGTATGGGCTGGTGCTCAACAACGATGCCTTGGGCACGAGGATTGGGCTAGTGCTCAACAACGATGACTTGGGCACGAGGTTTGGGCTGGTGCTCAACAACGATGACTTGGGCACGAGGTTTGGGCTGGTGCTCAACAACGATGACTTGGGCACGAGGTTTGGGCTGGTGCTCAACAACGATGCATCGGGCCCGAAGTTTGGGCAGATGCTCAACAATGATGCCTCAGGCACGAAGTTTGGGCAGATGCTCAACAACGATGCCTCTGGCACGAAGTTTGTTCTGGTGCTCAACTACGATGCCTCGGGCACGAGGTTTGGGCTGCTGATCAACAACGATGCCTCGGACACAATATGTTTGGGCTGCCGCTCAACACGGATACCTCGAACACCATAGGTTTGGGCTGCCGCTCAACAACGGTGCCTCGGACACAATAGGTTTGAGCTGGTGCTCAACAACGATTCCTCGGACACAATAGGTTTGAGCTGGTGCTCAACAACGATTCCTCGGACACAATAGGTTTGAGCTGGTGCTCAACAACGATGCCTCGGACACAATAGGTTTGGGCTGGTGCTCAACAACGATACCTCGGACACAATAGGTTTGGGCTGGTGCTCAACAACGATACCTCGGACACAATAGGTTTGGGCTGGTGCTCAACAACGATGACACGGACAAAAAAGGTTTGGGCTGCTGCTAAACAACGATGCCTCGGACACTAGGTTTGGGCCGATGCTCAACAACGATGCCCCGGGCACGAGGTATGGGCTGGTGCTCAACAACGATGCCTTGGGCACGAGGATTGGGCTAGTGCTCAACAACGATGACTTGGGCACGAGGTTTGGGCTGGTGCTCAACAACGATGACTTGGGCACGAGGTTTGGGCTGGTGCTCAACAACGATGCATTGGGCACGAGGTTTGGGCTGGTGCTCATCAACGATACCTTGGGCACGAGGTTTGGGCTGGTGCTCATCAACGATACCTTGGGCACGAGGTTTGGGCTGGTGCTCATCAACGATACCTTGGGCACGAGGTTTGGGCTGGTGCTCAAAACGATGCCTTGGGCAGGAGATTTGGGCTAGTGCTCAACAACGATGCCTTGGGCACGAGGTTTGGCTGGTGCTCAACAACGATGCCTTGGGCACGAGGTTTTGCCTGGTGCTACACAACGATGCCTTGGACACAATAGGTTTGGGCTGGTGCTCAACAACGATGCCTCGGACACAATAGGTTTGGGGTCGTGCTCAACAACGAATCCTCGGACACAATAAGTTTGGGCTGGTGCTCAACAACGATGCCTCAGACACAATAGGTTTGGACTGCCGCTCAACAACGATGGCTCAGACACAATAGGTTTGGGCTGCCGCTCAACACGGTTACCTCGAAACACAATAGGTTTGGGCTGCCGCTCAACACGGTTACCTCGAAACACAATAGGTTTGGGCTGCCGCTCAACACGGTTACCTCGAAACACAATAGGTTTGGGCTGCCGCTCAACAACGGTGCCACGGACACAACATGTATCGGGTGCTGCTCAACAACGGTTCTTCGGACACTAGGTTTCGGCTGCTGCTCAACAACGATGCCTCGGACACTAGGTTTGGGTCGATGCTCAACAACGACGCTTCGGACACAATAGGTTTGGGCTGCTGCACATCAACGATGCCTCGGACACAATAGGTTTGGGAAGCTGGCGAACAACGATGCCTCGGGCACGAGGATTGGGCTGATGCTCAACAACGATGCCTCGGGCACGAGGTTTAGGCTGGTGCTCAACAACGATGCCCCGGGCACGAGGATTGGGCTGGTGCTCAACAACGATGCCTTGGGCACGAGGTATGGGCTGGTGCTCAACAACGAGTTTGGGGCTGGTGCTCAACAACGAAACTTCGGGCACGAGGTTTGGGCTGGTGCTCAACAACGATGCTTCGGGCACCAGGTTTGGGCTGGTGCTCAACAACGATGCCTCGGGCCCGAGGTTTGGGCTGGTGCTAAACAACGGTGCCTCAGGCACGAGGTTTGGGCTGATGCTCAACAACGATGCCTTGGACACGAGATTTGGGCCGATGCTCTACAATGATGTCTTGGACACGAGATTTGGGCTGGTGCTCAACAATGATGGTTTGGGCTGGTGTTCAACCATGATGGTTTGGGCTGGTGCTCAACACTGATGCCTTGGGAACGAGGATTGGGCTGGTGCTCAACAACGATGCCTCGGTTACGATAGGTGTGGGCTGGTGCTTAACAACGATGCCTCGGACACAATAGGTTTGGGCTGCCGCTCAACAACGATGCTTCGGAACAAAAGTTTTGGGCTGCCGCTCAACAACTATGCCTCGGACACAATATGTTTGGGCTGCTACTCAACACCGATGCCTTGGACACAAAAGGTTTGGGCTGCTTCTCAAAAACCATGCCTCGGACACAATAGGTTTGAAGTTGCTCAACAACGATGCCTCTGACAAAATAAGCTTGGGCTGCTGCCCAACAACGATGCCTCAGGGCACGAGGTTTGGGCTGGTGCTCAACAACGATGCCTCGGGCACGATGTTTGGGCTGCTGCTCATCAACGATGCCTCGGGCACGAAGTTTGGGATGGTGTTCAACAACGATGCCTCGGACAAGATGTTTGCACTGCTGCTCAAAAACGATGACTCGGGTAAGAGGATTGGGTTGCTGCTCAACAACGATGCCTCGGGCACGAGGTTTGGGGTGCTGCTCAACAACGATTCCTCGGGCACGAGGTTTGGGCTGCTGCTCAACAACGATTCCTCCGGGACGAAGATTTGGGCTGCCGCTCAACAACGATTCCTCGGGGACGAAGATTTGGGCTGCTGCTCAACGATTCCTCGGGCACGAAGATTTGGGCTGCTGCTCAACAACGATGCCTCGGGCGCGAGGTTTGGGCTGGTGCTCAACAACGATGCCTCGGGCGCGACGTTTGGGCAGCTGCTCAACAACGATGCCTCGGGCGCGACGTTTGGGCAGCTGCTCAACAACGATGCCTCGGGCGCGACGTTTGGGCAGCTGCTCAACAACGATGCCTCGGGCGCGACGTCTGGGCCGCTGCTCAACAACGATGCTTCGGGTGCGATGTTCGGCCGCTGGTCAACAACGATGCTTCGGGCGCGATGTTCGATCCGCCGCTCAATAACGATGCTTCGGGTTCGATGTTAGGTCCGCTGCTCAACAACGATGCTTCGGGCGCGATGTTCGGTCCGCTGCTCAACAACGATGCTTCGGGCGCGATGTTCGGTCCGCTGCTCAACAACGATGCTTCGGGCGCGATGTTCGGTCCGCTGCTCAACAACGATGCCTCGGGCGCGAGGTTCGGGCCGCTGCTCAACAACGATGCCTCGGGCGCGAGGTTCGGGCCTCTGCTCAACAACGATACCTCGGGCGCGAGGTTCGGGCCTCTGCTCAACAACGATACCTCGGGCGCGAGGTTCGGGCCGCTTCTCAACAACGATACCTCGGTCGCGAGGTTCGGGCCGCTTCTCAACAACGTTACCTCGGGCGCGAGGTTCGGGCCGGTTCTCAAAAACGATGCCTCGGGTATGAGGTTTGGGCCGGTTCTCAACAACGATGCCTCGGGCACGAGGTTCGGGCTGCTGCTCAACAACGATGTATCGGGCCCGATGTTTGGGCAGATGGTCAACAACGATGCCTCAGGCACGAAGTTTGGGCGGGTGCTCAACTACGATGCCTCGGGCACGAGGTTTGGGCTGGTGGTAAACAACGACGTCTCGGGCAAGAGGTTTGGGCCGCTGATCAACAACGATGCCTCGGACACAATAGGTATGGGCAGCTGCTCAACAACGATGCCTCGGACACAATAGGTTTGGGCTGCTCAACAACGATGCCTCGGACACAATAGGTTTGGGCTGCTCAACAACGATGCCTCGGACACAATAGGTTTGGGAAGCTGCTCAACAACAATGCCTTGGACAAAATAAGCTGCCCAACAACGATGCCTCGGACACAATAGGTTTGGGCAGCTGCTCAACAACGATGCCTCGGACACAATAGGTTTGGGCTGCTCAACAACGATGCCTCGGACACAATAGGTTTGGGAAGCTGCTCAACAACAATGCCTTGGACAAAATAAGCTGCTCAACAACGATGCCTCGGACACTATAGGTTTGGGCTGCCGCTGAACAACGATGCCTCGGACACAATAGGTTTGGGCTGCCGCTCAAAAACGATGCCTCGGACACAAAAGGTTTGGGCTGCCGCTCAACAACGATGTCTCGGACACAATAGGTTTGGGCAGCTGCTCAACAACGATGCCTCGGACACAATAGGTTTGGGCTGCTGCTCAAAAACCATGCCTCGGACACAATAGGTTTGGGATGTTGCTCAACAACGATGCCTCGGGCACGAAGATTGGGATGGTGCTCATCAACGATGCCTCGGACACAATAGGTTTGGTCTGACGCTCAACAACGAGGCCTTGGGCACGAGGTTTGGGCTGGTGCTCAACAACGATACATTCGGCACGAGGTTTGGGCTAGTGCTCAACAACGATGCATTGGGCAGGAGGTTTGGGCTGGTGCTCAACAACGATGCTTTGGGCACGAGATTTGGGCTAGTTCTCAACAACGATACCTTGGGCACGAGGTTTGGCTGGTGCTCATCAACGATGCCTTGGGCACGAGGTATGGGCTGGTACTTAACAACGAATTTGGGGCTGGTGCTCAACAACGATGCCTTGGGCACGAGGTTTTGCCCGGTGATACACACTGATGCCTTGGGCACGAGGTTTTGCCCGGTGATACACACTGATGCCTTAAGCACGAGGTTTGGGCAGGTGCTCAACAACGATGACTCGGACACAATATGTTTGGGCTGGTGCTCAACAACGATGCATCGGACACAATAGGTTTGGGCTGCCGCTGAACAACGATGCCTCGGACACAATAGGTTTGGGCTGCCGCTCAAAAACGCTGCCTCGGGCACAAAAGGTTTGGGCTGCCGCTCAAAAACGCTGCCTCGGGCACAAAAGGTTTGGGCTGCCGCTCAACAACGATGCCTCGGACACAATAGGTTTGGGCAGCTGCTCAACAACGATTCCTCGGGCGCGAGGTTCGGGCCGCTGCTCAACAACGATGCCTCGGGCGCGAGTTTCGAGCCGCTGCTCAACAACGATGTCACGTGAGCGAGTTTCGAGCCGCTGCTCAACAACGATTCCTCGGGCGCGAGGTTCGGGCAGATGCTCAACAACGATGCCTCGGGCACGAGGTTTGGGCTGCTGCTCAACTACGATGCCTCGGGCACGAGGTTTGGGCTGCTGCTCAACAACGATGCCTCGCACACAATAGGTTTGGGCTGGTGCTCAACAACGATGAATTGGACACAAAAGGTTTGGGCTGCCGCTCAATAACGATGCCTAGGACACAATAGGTTTGGACTGGTGCTCAGCGACGATGCCTCGGACACAATAGGATTGGGCTGGTGCTCAGCGACGATGCCTCGGACACAAGAGGTTTGGGCTGGTGCTCAACGACGATGCCTCGGACACAATAGGTTTGGACTGCTGCTCAACAACGATGCCTCGCACACAATAGGTTTGGGCTGGTGCTCAACGACGATGCATTGGGCAGGAGGTTCGGGCCGCTGCTCCACAACGATGCCTCGGGCGCGAGGTTCGGGCCTCTTCTCAACAACGAAACCTCGGGGGCGAGGTTCGGGCAGTTTCTCAACAACGATACCTCGGTCGCGAGGTTCGGGCCGCTTCTCAACAACGATACCTCGGGCGGGAGGTTCGGGCCGGTTCTCAACAACGATGCCTCGGGTATGAGGTTTGGGACGGTTCTCAACAACGATGCCTAGCACGAGGTTCGGGCTGCTGCTCAACAACGATGCCTCGAGCACGAGGTTCGGGCTGCTGCTCAACAACGATGCATCGGGCCCGATGTTTGGGCAGATGGTCAACAACGATGCCTTGGGCAGGAGGTTTGGGCTGGTGCTAATCAACGATAACTTGGGAACGAGGTTTTTGCTAGTGCTCAACAACGATGCCTTGGGCACGAGGTTTGGCTGGTGCTCAACAACGATGCCTTAAGCACGAAGTTTGGGCAGATGCTCAACAACGATGCCTCAGGTACGAAGTTTGGGCGGGTGCTCAACTACGATGCCTCGGGCACGAGGTTTGGGCTGGTGGTAAACAACGACGTCTCGGGCAAGTGGTTTGGGCCGCTGCTCAACAACGATGCCTCGGACACAAAAGGTTTCGGCTGCTGGTCAACAACGATGCCTCGGGCACGAGGATTGGGCTGGTGCGCAACAACGATGCCTCGGGCACAATAGGTTTGGGCAGCTGCTCAACAACAATGCCTTGGACAAAATAAGCTGCCCAACAACGATGCCTCGGACACAATAGGTTTGGGCAGCTGCTCAACAACGATGCCTCGGACACAATAGGTTTGGGCTGCTCAACACCGATGCCTCGGACACAATAGGTTTGGGAAGCTGCTCAACAACAATGCCTTGGACAAAATAAGCTGCTCAACAACGATGCCTCGGACACTATAGGTTTGGGCTGCCGCTGAACAACGATGCCTCGGACACAATAGGTTTGGGCTGCCGCTCAAAAACGATGCCTCGGACACAAAAGGTTTGGGCTGCCGCTCAACAACGATGTCTCGGACACAATAGGTTTGGGCAGCTGCTCAACAACGATGCCTCGGACACAATAGGTTTGGGCTGCTGCTCAAAAACCATGCCTCGGACACAATAGGTTTGGGATGTTGCTCAACAACGATGCCTCGGGCACGAAGATTGGGATGGTGCTCATCAACGATGCCTCGGACACAATAGGTTTGGTCTGACGCTCAACAACGAGGCCTTGGGCACGAGGTTTGGAATGGTGCTCAACAATGATGGCTCGGGCCGCTGCTCAACAACGATTCCTCTGGCGAGAGGTTTGGGCTGCTGCTCAACAACGATGCCTCGGGCACGAGGTTTGGGCTGCTGCTCAACAACGATGCCTCGGGCATGAGGTTTGGGCTGCTGTTCAATAAACCATGCCTCGGGCGGAACGTTTGGGCCGCTGCTCAACAACGATGCCTCGGACAAGAGGTTTGCGCTGCTGCTCAACAACGATGCCTCGGGCACGAGGTTTGGGCTGCTACTCAACAACGATTCCTCGGGCACGAAGTTTTGGCTGCTGCTCAACAACGATTCCTCGGGCAAGAGATTTGGGCTGATTCTCTACAATGATGTCTTGGGTACGAGGTTTGGGCTGGTGCTCAACAACGATACATTCGGCACGAGGTTTGGGCTAGTGCTCAACAACGATGCATTGGGCAGGAGGTTTGGGCTGGTGCTCAACAACGATGCTTTGGGCACGAGATTTGGGCTAGTTCTCAACAACGATACCTTGGGCACGAGGTTTGGCTGGTGCTCATCAACGATGCCTTGGGCACGAGGTATGGGCTGGTGCTTAACAACGAATTTGGGGCTGGTGCTCAACAACGATGCCTTGGGCACGAGGTTTTGCCCGGTGATACACACTGATGCCTTAAGCACGAGGTTTGGGCAGGTGCTCAACAACGATGACTCGGACACAATATGTTTGGGCTGGTGCTCAACAACGATACATCGGACACAATAGGTTTGGGCTGCCGCTCAAAAACGCTGCCTCGGGCACAAAAGGTTTGGGCTGCCGCTCAAAAACGCTGCCTCGGGCACAAAAGGTTTGGGCTGCCGCTCAAAAACGATGCCTCGGACACAATAGGTTTGGGCAGCTGCTCAACAACGATTCCTCGGGCGCGAGGTTCGGGCCTCTGCTCAACAACGATGCCTCGGGCGCGAGGTTCGGGCCTCTGCTCAACAACGAAACCTCGGGCGCGAGGTTCGGGCCGTTTCTCAACAACGATACCTCGGTCGCGAGGTTCGGGCTGCTGCTCAACAACGATGCATCGGGCCCGATGTTTGGGCAGATGGTCAACAACGATGCCTTGTCCAGGAGGTTTGGGCTAGTGCTCAACAACGATGCCTTGGGCACGAGGTTTGGCTGGTGCTCAACAACGATGCCTAGGGCACGACTTATGGGCTGGTGCTGAACATCGAGTTTGGGGCGGGTGCTCAACAACGATACCTTGGGCACGAGGTTTGGTCTGGTGCTCAAGAACGATGCCTTAAGCACGAGGTTTGGGCAGGTGCTCAACAACGATGCCTTAAGCACGAAGTTTGGGCAGGTGCTCAACAACGATGCCTCGGAAACAATGGGTTTGGGCTGGTGCTCAACAACAATGCCTCGGACACAAAAGGTTTCGGCTGCCGCTCAACAACGATGCCTCGGCCACAATATGTTTGGACTGCCGCTCATCAACGATGCCTTGGGTACGAGGTTTGGGATGGTGCCCAACAATGATGCCTCGGAAACAATGGGTTTGGGCTGCTGCTCAACAACGATGCCTCGGACACAAAAGGTTTGGGCTGCTGCTCAATAAACCATGCCTCGGGCGGAACGTTTGGGCCGCTGCTCAACAACGATGCCTCGGGTGGAACATTTGGGCCGCTGCTCAACAACGATGCCTCGGACAAGAGGTTTGCGCTGCTGCTCAACAACGATGCCTCGGACAAGAGGTTTGCGCTGCTGCTCAACGACGATGCCTCGGGCACGAAGTTTTGGATGCTGCTCAACAACGATTCCTCGGGCACGAGATTTGGGCTGATTCTCTACAATGATGTCTTGGGAACGAGGTTTGGGCTGGTGCTCAACAACGATACATTGGGCACGAGGTTTGGCTGGTGCTCATAAACGATGCTTTGGGCACGAGGTATGGGCTGGTGCTTAACAACGAATTTGGGGCTGGTGCTCAACAACGATACCTTGGGCACGTGGTTTGGGCTAGTGCTCAACAACGATACCTTGGGCACGAGGTTTGGCTGGTGCTCATCAACGATGCCTTGGGCCCGAGGTATGGGCTGGTGCTTAACAACGAATTTGGGGCTGGTGCTCAACAACGATGCCTTGGGCACGAGGTTTTGCCCGGTGATACACACCGATGCCTTGGGCACGAGGTTTGGTCTGGTGCTAAAACAACGATGCCTGAAGCACGAGGTTTGGGCAGCTGCTCAACAACGATGCCTCGGAAACAATGGGTTTGGGCTGGTGCTCAACAACAATGCCACGGACACAATAGGAATGGGCTGGTGCTCAACAACGATGCATCGGCCACAATATGTTTGGGCTGCTGCTCAACGCCGATGCCTCGGACACAAAAGGTTTGGGCGGCTGCTTAAAAATCATGCCTCGGACACAATAGGTTTGGTCTGACGCTCAACAACGAGGCCTTGGGCACGACGTTTGGAATGGTGCTCAACAATGATGGCTCGGGCCGCTGCTCAACAACGATTCCTCTGGCGAGAGGTTTGGGCTGCTGCTCAACAACGATGCCTCGGGCACAAGGTTTGGGCTGCTGCTCAACAACGATGCCTCGGGCACGAGGTTTGGGCTGCTGCTCAACAACGATGCCTCGGGCACGAGGTTTGGACTGCTGCTCAACAACGATGCCTCGGGCATGAGGTTTGGGCTGCTGCTCAACAACGATGCCTCGGGCACGAAGTTTGGGCAGATGCTCAACAACGATGCCTCGGGCACGAGGTTTGGGCTGGTGCTCAACAACGATGCCCTCGGGCACGAGATTTGGGCTGATCTCTACAATGATGTCTGGGCACGAGGTTTGGCTGGTGCTCAACAACGATACATTGGGCCCCAGGTTTGGGCTTGTGCTCAACAACGATGCTTGGGCAGAGGTTTGGGCTGGTGCTCAACAACGATGCTTGGGCACGTGGTTTGGGCTGTGCTCAACAACGATGCCTTGGGCACAAGATTTGGGCTAGTGCTCACAACGATGCTTGGGCACGAGATTTGGGCTAGTGCTCAACAACGATACCTTGGGCAGAGTTTGGCAGGTGCTCATCAACGATGCCTTGGGAGAGGATGGGTTGGCAGGTGCTCAACAACGATGCCTCGGACACAATGGTTGGCTGGTGCTCAACAACGATGTATCGGACACAAATGTTTGGGCTGGTGCTCAACAACGATTGCCTGGGGCACGAAGTTTGGGCTGCCGCTCAACAACGATTCCTCGGGCACAATAGGTTTGGGCAGCTGCTCAACAACGATGCCTCGGCGACAAAGTTTGGGCTGCTGCTCAACGACGATGCCTCGGCGAAGGTTTGGGCTGTGCTCAAAACAAGCCTCGGACACAATGTTTGGGAGTGCTCAACAACGATGCCTCGGGCACGAAGTTGGGATGTGCTCATCAACGATGCTCGGACAATAGTTTGGGCGCGTCAACAACGATGCCTTGGGCACGAGGTTTGGATGGTGCTCAACGATGATGCCTCGGGCCGCTGCTCAACAACGATCCTTGGCGAGATGGTTCAGTTCGCTGCTCAACAACGATGCCTCGGGACGAGGTTTGGGCTGATGCTCAACAACGATGCCTCGGGCCGAGGTTTGGGCGGTGCTAAACAACGCTGTCTCGGGCGAGGTTTCGGGCCGTCTCAACACTGATGCATAGGGCACCAGGTTCGGGCTCGTGCTCAACAACGATGCCTCGGGCACGAGGTTTGGGCTGCTGTCAACAACGAGCCTCGGCACGAGGTTTGGGCTGTGCTCAACAACGATGCCTCGGGCACGAGTTTGGGCGGTGCTCAACACGATGCCTCGGGCACGAGGTTTGGGCTGTGTCAACAACGATGCCTCGGGCACGAGGTTTGGGCTGCTGCTCAACAACGATGCCTCGGCACAGGTTTGGGCTGCGCTCAACAACGATGCCTCGGGCACGAAGTTTGGCAGTGCTCAACAACTGATGCCTCGGGCACGAGGTTTGGGCTTGTGCTCAAAAACGATGCCTCGGGCACGAGGTTTGGGCCGCTGCTCAACAACGATGCTTCGGGTGCGATGTTCGGGCCGCTGCTCAATAACGATGCTTCGGGCTCGATGTTCGGTCCGCTGCTCAACAACGATGCTTCGGGCTCGATGTTCGGTCCGCTGCTCAACAACGATGCTTCGGTCGCGATGTTCGGTCCGCTGCTCAACAACGATGCTTCGGGCGCGATGTTCGGTCCGCTGCTCAACAACGATGCTTCGGGCGCGATGTTCGGTCCGCTGCTCTACAACGATGCCTCGGGAGCGAGGTTCGGGCCGCTGCTCAACAACGATGCCTCGGGCGCGAGGTTCGGGCCGGTTCTCATCAACGATGCCTCGGGTATGAGGTTTGGGCCGGTTCTCAACAACGATGCCTCGGGCACGAGGTTCGGGCTGCTGCTCAACAACGATGTATCGGGCCCGATGTTTGGGCAGATGGTCAACAACGATGCCTCAGTCACGAAGTTTGGGCAGATGCTCAACAACGATGCCTCAGGCACGAAGTTTGGGCGGGTACTCAACTACGATGCCTCGGGCACGAGGTTTGGGCTGGTGGTAAACAACGACGTCTCGGGCAAGAGGTTTGGGGCCGCTGATCAACAAGATGCCTCGGACACAATATGTTTGGGCTGCCGCTCAACACGGATACCTCGAAACACAATAGATTTGGGCTGCCGCTCAAAAATGATACCTCGAAACACAATAGACTTGGGCTGCCGCTCAACAACGATGCATCGAAACACAATAGGTTTGGGCTGCCGCTCAACAACGATGCATCGAAACACAATAGGTTTGGGCTGCCGCTCAACAACGATGCACTCGAAACACAATAGGATTAGCTGCCGCTCAACAACGGTGCCTCGGACACAATAGGTTTGGGTTGGTGCTCAACAACGATACCTCGGACACAATAGGTTTGGGCTGGTGCTCAACAACGATTCCTCGGACACAATAGGTTTGAGCTGGTGCTCAACAACGATGCCTCGGACACAATAGGTTTGGGCAGGTGCTCAACAACGATGCCTCGGAAACAATAGGTTTGGGCTGGTGCTCAAAAACAATGCCACGGACACAATAGGTATGGGCTGGTGCTCAACAACGATGCATCGGACACAATATGTTTGGGCTGGTGCTCAACAACGATGCCTCGGACACAAAAGGTTTCGGCTGCCGCTCAACAACGATGCCTCGGCCACAATATGTTTGGACTGCCGCTCAACAACGATGCCTCGGCCACAATATGTTTGGACTGCCGCTCAACAACGATGCCTCGGCCACAATATGTTTGGACTGCCGCTCAACAACGATGCCTTGGGTACGAGGTTTGGGATGGTGCTCAACAATGATGCCTCGGAAACAATGGGTTTGGGCTGGTGCTCAACAACGATGCCTCGGACACAATAGGTTTGGGCAGCTCAACAACGATGCCTCGGACACAATAGGTTTGGGCAGCTCAACAACGATGCCTCGGACACAATAGGTTTGGGAAGCTGCTCAACAACAATGCCTTGGACAAATAAGCTGCCCAACAACGATGCCTCGGGCACTATAGGTTTGGGATGGTGCTCAACAACGATGCCTCGGACAAAATAGGTTTAGGCGTGTGCTCAACAACGATACCTCGGACACAATAGGTTTGGGCTGCTGCTCAAGAACGATGCCTCGGACACAAAAGGTTTGGGCTGCTGCTCAATAAACCATGCCTCGGGCGGAACGTTTGGGCCGCTGCTCAACAACGATGCCTCGGACAAGAGGTTTGCGCTGCTGCTCAACAACAATGCCTCGGACAAGAGGTTTGGGTTGCTGCTCAACAACGATGCCTCGGGCACGAGGTTTGGGCTGCTACTCAACAACGATTCCTCGGGCACGAAGTTTTGGCTGCTGCTCAACAACGATTCCTCGGGCAAGAGATTTGGGCTGATTTTCTACAATGATGTCTTGGGCACGAGGTTTGGGCTGGTGCTCAACAACGATACATTCGGCACGAGGTTTGGGCTAGTGCTCAACAACGATGCATTGGGCAGGAGGTTTGGGCTGGTGCTCAACAACGTTGCCTTGGGCACGTGGTTTGGGCGGGTGCTCAACAACGATGCCTTGGGCACGAGATTTGGGCTAGTGCTCAACAACGATACCTTGGGCACGAGGTTTGGGCTAGTGCTCAACAACGATACCTTGGGCACGAGGTTTGGCTGGTGCTCAACAACGATGCCTTGGGCACGAAGTTTGGGCTGCCGCTCAACAACGATGCCTCGGACACAATAGGTTTGGGCAGCTGCTCAACAACGATGCCTCGGCCACAATATGTTTGGGCTGCTGCTCAACGCCGATGACTCGGACATAAAAGGTTTGGGCTGCTGCTCAAAAACCATGCCTCGGACACAATAGGTTTGGGCTGCGTGCTCAACAACGATGCCTTGGGCCACATAAGTTTGGGCTGCGCTCAACACGATGCCTCGGACACAAAGGTTTGGGCAGCTGCTCAAAAACCCATGCCTCCGACCACAATAGGTTTGGGAAGTTGCTCAACACGATGCCTCGGGACACGAAGTTTGGGATGTGCTCACAACCGATGCCTCGGACACAATAGGTTTGGGGCTGCGCTCAACAACGATGCTTTGGGCACGAGGTTTGGAATGGTGCTCAACAATGATGCCTCGGGCGCTGCTCAACAACGATACCTCTGGCGAGAGGTTCAGTTCGCTGCTCAACAACGATGCCTCGGGCACGAGGTTTGGGCTGATGCTCAACAACGATGCCTCGGGCACGAGGTTTGGGCTGGTGCTAAACAACGATGTCTCGGGCGCGAGGTTCGGGCCGCGCTCAACACTGATGCATCGGGCACCAGGTTCGGGCTCGTGCTCAACAACGATGCCTCGGACACGAGGTTTGGGCTGCTGCTCAACAACGATGCCTCGGGCACGAGGTTTGGGCTGCTGCTCACAACGATGCCTCGGGCACGAGGTTTGGCTGCTGCTCAACAACGATGCCTCGGGCACGAGGTTTGGGCTGCTGCTCAACAACGATGCCTCGGGCACGAGGTTTGGGCTGCTGCTCAACCACGATGCCTCAGGCACGAGTTTGGCAGATGCTCACAACGATGCCTCGGGCACGAGGATTGGGCTGCTGCTCAACATCACGAGGCTTGGGTGCGAACACGATGCTGGCCCAAGTTTGGATCTCAACAACGATGCCTCGGGCACGAGGTATTGGGCTCGTGCTCAACACTGTTGCCTCGGGCAGGAAGGTTTGAGTGGTGCTCAACAACGATGCATTGGGCACGAGGTTTGGCTGATGCTCAACACGTGCCTGGGCACGAGGTTTGGCTGGTGCTCAACAACGATGCCTCGACACAATAGGTTTGAACTGCCGCTCAACAACGATGGCCTCGGACACGAAAAGTTTGGGCTCGTGCTCAAAACGATGCCTCGCACCGATAGGTTTGGGCTGGTGCTCCACACTGATGCCTCGCGACAATGAGGTTTGGCTGGTGCTCAACGACGATGCCTCGGACACAATAGGTTTGGGCTGTGCTCAACGACGATGCCTCGACACAATAGGTTTGGGCTGTGCTCAACACGATGCCTCGACACAATAGGTTTGGGCTGGTGCTCAACGACGATGCCTCGCACAATAGGTTTGGGCTGGTGCTCAACGACGATGCCTCGACACAATAGGTTTGGGCTGGTGCTCAACGACGATGCCTCGGACACAATAGGTTTGGGCTGTGCTCAACGACGATGCCTCGACATCAAGTTTGGGCTGGTGCTCAACGACGATGCCTCGGCACATCAGAGGTTTGGGCTGGTGCTCAACGACGATGCCTCGACACATAGGTTTGGGCTGCTGCTCAACGACGATGCCTCGCACACAATAGGTTTGGGCTGGTGCTCAACGACGATGCCTCGCACACAATAGGTTTGGGCTGGTGCTCAACGACGATGCCTCGGACACAATAGGTTTGGGCTGGTGCTCAACGACGATGCCTCGGACACAATAGGTTTGGGCTGGTGCTCAACGACGATGCCTCGGACACAATAGGTTTGGGCTGGTGCTCAACGACGATGCCTCGGACACAATAGGTTTGGGCTGGTGCTCAACGACGATGCCTCGGACACAATAGGTTTGGGCTGGTGCTCAACGACGATGCTCGACACAAGGTTGGCTGGGCTAACGACATGCCTGACATAGGTTTGGGCTGGTGCTCAACGACGATGCCTCGGACACAATAGGTTTGGGATGGTGCTAAACGACGATGCCTTGGACACATAGGTTTGGGGCTGGTGCTCAACGGACGATGCCTCGACACGAGGTTTGGGCTGGTGCTCAACATCGATGCCCGGACACGAGATTTGGGCTGATGCTCAACGCGATGTCTCGAGCACGAGTTTGGGCTGTGCTCAACGATCGATGTCCTGACACGAGGTTTGGGCTGTGCTCAACAGGATGCCTTGACACGAGGTTTGGGCTGTGCTCAACAACGATGTCCTCGAGCACGAGGTTTGGGCTGTTGCTCAACAGATTCCTGGCACGAGATTTGGGCTGATTCTCAACAATGATGTCCTTTGGGCACGAGGTTTGGGCTGTGCTCAACAACGATACATTGCTGGCACGAGGTTTTGGGCTGGTGCTCAACATCGATTCTTGGCAGAGGTTTGGGCTGGTGCTCAACAAGGATGCCTTGGCACGATGGTTTGGGCTGGTGCTCAACAACGATTCCTTGGGCACGAGATTTTGGGCTAGTTGCTCAACAACGATGCTCTGGCACGAGATTTTGGGCTGTGCTCAACAACAGATTACCTGGCACGAGGTTTGGCTGGTGCTCAACAACGATGCTCTTGGCACGAAGTTTGGGCTGCGCTCAACAACGATGCCTCGGACACAATAGGTTTGGGCAGCTGCTCAACAACGATGCCTCGGCCACATTGTTTGGGTGCTTGCTCACGCGATGACTCGGAACATAAAAGGTTGGGCTGCTGCTCAAAAACCATAGCCTCGGAACATAGTTTGGCTGTGCCAACAACGATGCTTGGGCACTAAGTTTGGGCTGCGCATCAACAACTGATGCCTCGACACAATAGTAGTTTGGGCAGCTGTCAACACGATGCCTAGCCACAAATAGTTTGGCGCTCTCACGCCGATGCCTCGGACATAAAAGGTTTGGTGCTGCTCAAAAACCATTGCCTCGGACAATAGGTTTGGGAAAGTTGCTCACACGATTGCCGTTGGGCACGAGTTTTGATGGTGGTAAAAAGAACACTCGTTCTGCTAACCAACGTACTCTGGAGAGGTTCAGTTCTGCTCAACAACGATGCCTGACTGAGTTTGGGTGTCTCACCAACAAATGCCTCGGGCACGAGGTTTGGGCTCGGTGCTAAACAACGATGTCTCGGGCGCGAGGTTCGGGCCGCAGCTCAACACTGATGCATCGGGCACCAGGTTCGGGCTCGTGCTCAACAACGATGCCTCGGGCACGAGGTTTGGGCTGTGCTCAACAACGATGCCTCGGGCACGAGGTTTGGGCTGCTGCTCAACAACGATGCCTCGGGCACGAGGTTTGGGCTGCTGCTCAACAACGATGCCTCGGGCACGAGGTTTGGGCTGCTGCTCAACAACGATGCCTCGGGCACGAGGTTTGGGCTGCTGCTCAACAACGATGCCTCGGGCACGAGGTTTTGGCTGCTGCTCAACAACGATGCCTCGGGCACGAGGTTTGGGCTGCTGCTCAACAACGATGCCTCGGGCACGAGGTTTGGGCTGCTGCTCAACCACGATGCCTCGGGCCCGAAGTTTGGGCAGATGCTCAACAACGATGCCTCGGGCACGAGGATTGGGCTGCTGCTCAACAACGATGCCTCGGACACGAAGATTGGCCAGATGCTCAACAACGATGCCTCGGGCACGAGGTTTGGGCTCGTGCTCCACACTGTTGCCTCGGGCAGGAGGTTTGAGCTGGTGCTCAACAACGATGCCTCGCACACAATAGGTTTGGGCTGCTGCTCAACAACGATGCCTCGGACACGAAGATTGGCCAGATGCTCAACAACGATGCCTCGGGCACGAGGTTTGGGCTCGTGCTCCACACTGTTGCCTCGGGCAGGAGGTTTGAGCTGGTGCTCAACAACGATGCCTCGCACACAATAGGTTTGGGCTGCTGCTCAACAACGATGCCTCGCACACAATAGGTTTGGGCTGCTGCTCAACAACGATGCCTCGCACACAATAGGTTTGGGCTGGTGCTCAACGACGATGCCACGCACATCTATAGGTTTGGGCTGCTGCTCAACGACGATGCCTCGCACATCAATAGGTTTGGGCTGCTGCTCAACGACGATGCCTCGCACATCAATAGGTTTGGGCTGCTGCTCAACGACGATGCCTCGCACATCAATAGGTTTGGGCTGCTGCTCAACGACGATGCCTCGCACATCAATAGGTTTGGGCTGCTGCTCAACGACGATGCCTCGCACATCAATAGGTTTGGGCTGCTGCTCAACGACGATGCCTCGGACACAATAGGTTTGGGCTGGTGCTCAACGACGATGCCTCGACACAATAGGTTGGGCTGGTGCTCAACGGATGCCTCGGACACAATAGGTTTGGGCTGGTGCTCAACGACGATGCCTCGGACACAATAGGTTTGGGCTGGTGCTCAACGACGATGCCTCGGACACAATAGGTTTGGGCTGGTGCTCAACGACGATGCCTCGGACACAATAGGTTTGGGCTGGTGCTCAACGACGATGCCTCGGACACATAGGTTTGGGCTGGTGCTCAACGACGATGCCTCGGACACAGTAGGTTTGGGCTGGTGCTCAACGACGATGCCTCGGACACAGTAGGTTTGGGCTGGTGCTCAACGACGATGCCTCGGACACAATAGGTTTGGGCTGGTGCTCAACGACGATGCCTCGGACACAATAGGTTTGGGCTGGTGCTCAACGACGATGCCCTCCGAGTGGACACGAGTTTGGGCTGGTGCTCAACAATGAAGCCTTGGACACGAGGTTTGGGCTGTTGCTGAACAGTGATGTCCTGAGCACGGGGTTCTGGGCTGTTGCTCAACAGTGATGTCCTGAGCACGAGGTTCTGGGCTGTTGCTCAACAGTGATGTCCTGAGCACGAGGTTCTGGGCTGTTGCTCAACAGTGATGTCCTGAGCACGAGGTTTTGGGCTGTTGCTCAACAGTGATGTCCTGAGCACGAGGTTCTGGGCTGTTGCTCAACAGTGATGTCCTGAGCACGAGGTTTTGGGCTGTTGCTCAACAGTGATGTCCTGAGCACGAGGTTTTGGGCTGTTGCTCAACAGTGATGTCCTGAGCACGAGTTTTGGGCTGTTGCTCAACAGTGATGTCCTGAGCACGAGGTTTTGGGCTGTTGCTCAACAGTGATGTCCTGAGCACGAGGTTTTGGGCTGTTGCTCAACAGTGATGTCCTGAGCATGAGGTTTTGGGCTGTTGCTCAACAGTGATGTCCTGAGCACGATGTTTTTGGGCTGTTGCTCAACAGTAATGTCCTGAGCACGGGGTTTTGGGCTGTTGCCCAACAGTGATGTCCTGAGCACGAGGTTTTGGGCTGTTGCTCAACAGTGATGTCCTGAGCACGAGGTTTTGGCTGGTGCTTAAAAGTGAGGTCTTTAGCATCTGTGAGGGTGAAATGAAGTGAATAGTGAGCAGCAGTAGAATGCAAGGGTAGGGGAAGTGGCTATACCCCAAGAAAACCTACTAGCCTACTGCAACTTCCGCCACATTTCCCACATAAAGAAAGTCTTGGCGAGTCAGTCGAGAATCAAACTCATTTTCACCACGGTTGTAGGTAAGTAATTTAACTACTGTAATACTCCAGCCCCTAGCCAAGATAAGGAGATTTTTTCTTCTGAGCCATTCCGATGTTGGGCGACACGGGGAAAGATAATTCCTAGGTGACTAGTCAACACTTTCCTACCATTCCCCCAGAAGGGTATCAGGCAGTATGCAGGTTGAGTATGAGGAAGTCTTTAGTCGTATTTCCTTTGTAAGATAAGAAATTTTCACACTCACTTCCCACTCTAGTGGAGGGCAATTCCTCTCAGATGAAGATTGTCTATATAGATTTAGGGTGTTCATCCCTTAATATATGGTACAGTTGAGTCTGCCTTGAACTTAGTAAAGTTTTGGGTAAAGAGGAAGTTAGTGGGCCATGTGACGTGTGCAGATTTTTGATGGGGGAAAAAGCAACATGACATTAACTGTCATTGGGAACCAAGTACTAATGAAACCCATCAGTCCTTTTCCTGAAGCTCGTGAATAATGAGTTTGGGTGGTTCCTTGCACTCCATTAAAACTAAAAATTCACTCTTCACAAGATCAGACAATTTGTCTGGAGTTATGATGAACACAGCCTCTAGCCATGTAACTGCAGTTAGGAAAGAAAGGGTTAGTCTGTAATTTGGTTGACACGAGTTCCCTGAATACAAGTGACGTTTATTCCATGGATGCAAGGTATGCAATGCTTACCCTATACATATTAGAAATGTTTATAGTTTTCATCGTAACTTTGAACACGTTTAATTCTGAGTTTCCCGTTTCCGATTCGAGAAACAGAGTTTTCATGTCTCCTGTACAATACATGCATAGTGCTGCTATCTAGTATTTATTTCCACAAATGGGAGCGACTGGCGATGAATCAAACTAGCTAGCAACAACACGCCACATGCTCAACCGCGTTCCTTCAGCAGGGTAAGCAGTCATTCTGTTTGCATTCTCCAGTTTTATATGTTTCCTTGGAAAGTGGATGAAAGTGTTCGGGAAAATGGGAGTTTTCTTATAATTTATAATATGCTCTCTAAATAATATTTAGTTTAATTATTATTACATTCATTTAGCTTCCATTTCTATAGCTAATGTTGGGTATTATAAAACGGCAAATACATGTGGGGGGTAAGCAAATTTGTAAGTTGCATTTGTTAGTAGAAACTGCTTACCCTGTAAAAAAACTCACTACACACCACTGCTGAATACAGGATGTTGGGTAATTGGCGGATACGGACTTCTACACACAAATCTGTGATCAAAAGCTAATTATAAAAATATTCTTTAATAAAAATGCATAAGACCGTTTACGAGAAAAATGATATGAAATGTCCAAAAATTACTATAGCAAACATGTGGTATTCCAATTAGATAAAGATAATGTGATGTGGCAATGCTAACTAATGTACCTGTAGTAAGCGATATGGCACGGGAACAAACCTAGCTCGGCAGTGACAAGGAGGCCATTGAGTGCAGTGAGTACTGGGACATGCCAATAGCCATGGGTGCATATGGCGGCCAAGCTGTATGCATCCCGCATGCAGAAAAGTGCATTGCTATGGGCATTGCAAACTTTTAACACCTATTATGACACTTTGTATGCTGATGCCGAACAAAAAGGTATTACGCTGTTTTACCAAAGAATATTTTATACTTAGTTTTGATTACAGATTCGTGCGATGCAGTCCATATCCACGAATTACCTGACACCCTAGTTATCTCGTACAGGAGGGAGAGAGAGTGGAGACAAGAGGTTTAGGCAGCTCTTAACAGCCTTGAGAGCAGATGAGAGGCAAGTATGGAGCAGTGCTGGATTGCAAGTGTGGGGGGAATGGGTTAGCCCTGAGAAAACCCACCAACCAGCAGCAGCATCATCATCATATCATCATCTGGCATGATTCATATGTGCAAGAACCAAGGCGCGACCCCACCAGGAATCTAACCCAGTTCCCCTTGGCGGGAGGTGAGCATTCTAGTTGCTGCACCAACGACAGCTCTCAAGGAAGAAAGAAGAACTTCTGTATGTCGTAGGGCACAGATTCAATGGACACCCCTAGGCATTGATGCCTCAGAACAAGTACAGGGATATGGCCAGCACTAGAGCATGACAACATTGAGCATCTCTTTCCAAATGCCTGTTACTACTAAACTTTCCATTCCAGGATATCAACCACAGTGAAATAAAGCTTGGCAACAAGACTCGGCCTATAGTACCACAAAAACAAGCTTGACTAATATACATACTTGTAGGACCATTTTTGTCAGGATCTTCTAGTTCTGCTGTCACATACCTCAAGTTCACTCAGATTACACTCAATATACACATAGCAAGTGCCAGTACACTAACTAGTTTGACAGAGAGAGAACAATGGCAAACAAATTCTTTGCCATATTACACCACATCTCATCTGCCAATAGTAGGACCATATGTGGCAAACAGTGGTCCTAAGCAATAGCTCCCCAGACCCTTGCCTTAATCGCAGTAAGATTCCTGCCACAGTCTTTCCGTTTTAAAACAGTTCTACTGAACCTAAGGTTACATTTTCTCCATTAACTCCAACTATTACTATAGTGACTTGTGGCATGCATTTCAGTCCTTTGCATCAACTTCTCAGAGTTATTAAAAACCTTGCTGCAATTGTGATGTAAACTTTTAAATGTTTATGGATATTACACATAAAGTCAGAGAATATCACATTACCTCTTTACTCTTTCGTGGTGTATTTTATATACTGGGTTATTAATACAACTGCGTTTATGATAAGATACTAATTAGTTAAAAAATGGAAGGAAAGTGGCATGTATAGGTATATAGGGTATAAGTATATTGTATAGGTATATATGCATAAGTATATTGTATAGGTATATATGCATAAGTATATTGTATAGGTATATATGCAATATAGTATATTATATTGACACCGGCTAACAGCTAGCGGCACTAGAGTCCATGACAGCGCCCACCATGTACGTCACGTGTACATGTACATATTGAGGACAATACTTTGAACTTTCGCACAAATATTATTTTGCAGTGTAAAATGTGTCTTTTATTGTTATTTTGAAAATGTTTGGTTATGAAGTTCAAAGTGCCCACTGCACTGAGATTAAGAACACTAATATTCCTGCGTGAACGCCGTCATAAAAAGACACTGAATTAATATTAAAAATTCACAGGAAAATCATAAAATGTAAAACAATATTTAAATAATTTGTGCCACTTTTATTTCAATAATAAAATATTTTACTCTCACTTCCACTTATGCGAACCCCGTAGGAAGCAATGGTAGGTCCGTGCGACGCTTGCCTCTGGACAGTCTGTCGAAGAGAGCTGGCGTGGCAAGAGACTGTCACGTACGCACTACAACTTTTTGTTCACTGATTTAGATGTCAACAGCACTTTTAATATACCAGTTAACCTATGCTTGCGTACTTTTGCCAGACATTTCCCCAGCATTATACTTCCGCTTTACTAATTTATTTCACCCTTGTAGCATTTTCAACTTAATCGAGGAGGAGGAGAAATATGTCGGAGAGGTCACGCGACCCGCGAAACTTGAATCAGGCGCCATCCACTTCTGCTAAAGGTGTTTCATTGTAATTTCTGTATTATTGCTGCGAACAATTTGAAGTGCTTTGTTTTCATATGTGTATTTGAGGATATTTTCCATGTTTGAATATTTTACAGCAACATAACGTATAACCTCGTGGCCAAGTATATGTCGACGCCACCATTGCATTTTAAAAGCTTATTTATGTAATATTGTACGTGCAATATTTTTATTCAGGGTTCTATGTTAAATTTTGTCAGGGTTCCGTGTCATTTTCACGTAAAATGATGCTTTTGCATTTGACCACGTTGTCACTGTAATGTTTGATTTTTCCACCATCAGGCATGCTACAAACCTGTAATCACTTCAATCGTAAAGAGAATAATTTGCTCTATCAGAATAATAATTTGTTGGAATTTAATTTACAGTTTTTACAAAGAAATATTGCAACTCCACCTGCATCACGTGGTCCGCTACGAACTTCATCCAGCGGCATCAGCGCCATATAAACTTGTTTTCACACGTGTGTGTATTGTGAATACTCATCTCATACCCCATCATCTTTCAGGAGTATTTATGTAATTTGTGTACAGTAATGTTACTTCCATCCTAGCTGGCTCTGTGTACAGGAGGAGTCAGTCCAGAGGAGTGTGTGAGTGATGCCAAGTAATCACATGTGTTAATGTTTTCATCAAGGATTTCATTTTGTAATTCACTGTGTCCTGCTTCAGGGAAAAACCGTCAGTCCATCCTAGTGGCTGTCGGCCCTCTTCCCTTGTGAAGATTGTGTTTTCATACACCGCAGTGAGATCATCCATTTAGGCGTGTGCTAGATTAATTGTGGGCTGGGGAGCACCCAAGCGGAATTGGCTAGACATGACAGAGAGTATCATAATTTCATTGGCACGATTCTGTGTGAGCAATAATAATAAAAGCAAGTCTACAGTGAACCTACCGCTTTTATTCAGTAGTGACAGTGTCCTAGCTACATGTGCTTATTTTCAAAGTGATGTTTAGTAAAAGTTTAGTATTGCCTACATGTTTGTAAGTACGCACGGGTGTTGTGTCATCGTTCGTCTCGTGTCTCACCTGACAGCGTCAATATGTATGTATGTATGTATGTATATGTATGTATGTATGTATGTATGTATGTGTGATTATATATATAATTTAAAAAACAGGTCACATCCCGGCTGAACTGACACACAAATCCAGAATGTAAAATCTCAGAAATTAGTCCAAAGGCTGCTCTTTTCATGATCAAATTGTAATTTTATTTTGAATAAATTTAGCATTAAAGACTGTCATTTAGGGTCCCAAAATCGCAAAGCTTCCTGGACACACCCACCTTACAGTTGGTGCTGTAACAGTAAGGTATTTAGCACCAGTGAGGTTTGGGTGAAGTGAGTATGGAGTAACAATGGAATGTAAGGGTGGGGGTATCCTGAGAAAACCCATCGGCCAACTGCAATGTCTGCCACATACAAAAATTCAGGTGAGCCACAGGGAATTAGACCCAGTTTGCCTGACTTGGTGGAAGGGGTGCAGTCTTAACACTACAGCCCCCTATACCCACCTTGGAGAGTGGATTTCAATTTGGGGTTGAAACTTACAGCTGGAACCGTATTTATGTAATCCAAGTTCTCTGTAGTTACTTAATACTGAATAATATGATTTGTGAACACTTGAGAGTGCTAGACGCAAAAATGCTTGCTAGCAACATCTTTATGAACAATTTCAATGTTTTAATGCTACTGATAACTTTACACATGTTATACATAATGAATACCCAGTAGCTGACGATGTCCAGAAGAAAGTGATATCACAATAAGCAAATGATAAATTAGTACATTTTAATTTTTCAAGCATTGATGTTACGGCCAGTGCAAAATTAATACAAAATAAAATCTTACATGCTCACCAGTCTAGTGTGCTGCTACCAGGCAAGAACTTTCAGTCGATACACAGCATAAGTGGTTAGGTATTCTTTAAGTTGTGGACTTTAACAGGGTTCTGGAAGAGAAAGAGAGAGAAGATAAAGATAAAAGCAGAGAACCAATAACAGTTAAGTTTTATTATGAAGAGGAAAAATAGTGAACATACACACAACCAATAAAAGACCACTCTACTTTGTGCAAAAGTAAATAAAAGTGCAATTAACAGTTTTCTTACACAGTTAGCACACATGAAAAGTGGAAGAGTTTATGCGCGGCAGCTATATGTGATCAAAAATTGTCCCAACCTGCACTCGCACATCCAAAGAATATTAAGCATCAAATATTCCATAAAACCAAACTACTCCCTTAACTTTCTTGCATATAATAATTTCATCACTTAAGTTCTATATTATTATATTTAAAGTATATGCTCACACACTTTGGTATTTACAAACTTGTACAAAAACAAGCACAATACAGGGCCAGTACAGTGGTGTAATTACGAGGGGGTGGAGGGAAGGTGGTGGTGATCAATAATCACCAACACACTACAAACAAATGACATTGAAATGAATCTTTTAGAATAGTCTTTGGTACAGGCCAGGAGACAAGATGCTCTCAGTAAGAGATACAACTATTGGGTTACTTCCGTAATCACTATGATCATCATAATTAGAAGGTGGAAATTGCAAATAAGCAAACACCCTAAGATTTTTCTCTGTAGTTTTGAATATTGATGAAGAGCTCAACTTTGTCTATCTTGAACCACAAGTACTCTCAGCAATGTTTCTATCTACCATCTCACCTGACCTGTAAAACCTCAGACTTAGTCTGCTACACCACAGTGGATAGTACAGGTCCTCTTTGGAGCACTGGCTAGCTGCTGTCTTCTGGAAGTCTTTTTTGGTGTATTGGGGCCCAGTTAGACAGTTTCCTAAACAATGAATTACCTGCAATGTGATCTTGTCTTTACTTGGAGCTGGCAGGAGGCAGAATGTAGCAGCAACCTGGTTAATTCTCACCTCCACTCCGGGCTAAAAAAGGAATCTGGCTCGGACCTTACACCAGATAGCTGTCTACATTACTGTTTGGTGCAGCAGTTTCTGCTGTTAGAGGAGTGTCTGAACCACATATGCCAATGTGAGATACAAAATGGATCTCATGACTACATGAGGAACTTCAGTGTTGAAGGGGCACTGAACAGTGGTCAGTGACCTCCCCAGCATTCTACAGTGGTACAATTAACTTATTATACGGTTGAATTTACTTTGCATGCAGGGAAGTTCAGAGTGGCAAAATATTCTGGAACACAAGAAATCCCTCTAAAAGACCAGTTTTTTTGAGTTTATAATCTATGGCTATTTAGCTGCCCAGATACAAATACTTTTTAAACCAGTAAAGAGAGAGAGGAAAAAGAGGGGAAGAAAGGGAGAGGAAAGGAAAATAGGGGGAAAAGGGAGAGGGAACCAAAGGGAGAGGGGGGAGAGGGGGGATCAAAAGGGATGGAGAGGGGGAAGAGAGGGGGTGGAACAAAAGGGAGAGTGAGAGAAGAGAGAATGGATGAGAATGAGGGACAGGGAAAAATGAGTCAGAGCAGAATGGAGAGAAGAGGACAGGAAAGAGAGGAGAAAGAGAAGGAATGGAAATGAGGGAGGGAAAGGGAGGAGGTCAATAGATGGGAGGGAGACAGGAAAGAGATGGGTCAGAGAGGGGAGGGGGGACAGGAAAGAAAGGTCAGGGAGATGGGACAGGGAGGAGGGGAATGGGATGGGGGGGGAGTGAAGAGGGGGGGGGAGGGATCAAGAAGGAGAGAGGGGGAAGAGAGAGAGGGAGGGTAGGGAAGAGGGAAGGGAGGGGGAATGAAGAGAGGAGGGAGGGAATAAGGAAGAGAGGGATGGAGGAGGAGGGAAGAGGAAGAGAGGGGGGAGAAGAGGGATGAAGAGGGAAGAGAGGGGAGAGAGGGGGGGGAGGGAGAGAGAGGAGGAGGAGGAATGGAGAGAGGGAGGAGGAGAGAAGGGAGGATGAGAGAGAGAGAGGGAGAGGGAAGGAATGAGGAAGAGAATGGATGAGAGAGGGAAGGGAAGGGAATGAGGCAGAGGAGGAATGGAGAGAGATGAGGGAAGGGAGAAGGAATGAGGAGAGAGAGATGGAGAGAGAGGGAAGGAGAGAGAGAATGGAGGTAGAGGAGAGAGAGAGGAAAGAGAAGGAGAGAAGGGAGGAGACGAGGGAAAGGGAATGAGGGTAGAGAGGAATGAGAGAGGGGGAATAAGGGGAGAGGGGAGAGAGCAAGGGAAAAAGAGAGGTGAAAGGGTAGAGGGATGAGAGGGTGGGGGAGAGAGGTAGAAAGGGAATGATGGGAGAGGGAGGGAAAGGGAATGAGGGAGAGAAGGAGAGAGGAGAGGGAATGAGAGAAGGGAATGAGTGAGAGGGAGGGAATGAGAGAGAGAGAGAGGGAGAGGAGGGAATGGGGAGAGAGGGGAGAGGGGAATGAGAGAGAGAGAGAGGGAGGGAATGGAGAAAGAGAAAATATGAGAGAGACGAGATGGATGAGAGACGGAGAGAGATTGGGAGAAAAGAGTGAATCAGGTTAGAGGGTCCTCCCTGTTGTCAAATGGGGTTTCTTAGGCAGTTGTATATAGTAGGTACTTTATAGAATTTAAAAAAATAAGATTACACATTATCATAAATCATTTGCAGGACATAAATGAAAGTTGGTGTTCTGTTGCTCATTCCTAAATTTGGCAATTAAGCATAATGTAGTTAGTGTCAAGTCAGCAAAAATCTCTGAAAATAGGCCTCACAAATATTTATTCTTCTGAAAAACGTTTTAAAATATATTGAAAGTGCTGTATCTTATCTTAACACTATATATTTACCACTTAATCTGAGAAAACAAAACATACTAAACTACACCTACACATTCCAATATTGGCTAAGCTCTGCTTCCAAATTACCTTACAGTAGACATCAGTTGAAATGCCATATCCAAGACTGAAAGAAACAGATGGACATTTAGAGTTTCAAGGTTTAAGGTGTATCATTTGGACTCCCTTTAGCATACTTGTCCAGAAAATTGAGCAAGACATGGAATTTTGAAAAACAAAAATTAAGGAAAAACTGAAAAATTTTTACATAGATTTTATGCTACCCGAGCTTTTTAGACCTACAATATCCTAAAGGAGTCCCTGTATGAGATATAAGTGTTGAGAGGACAATAATGATAAAATAATAATTCATTCACAAGTATTCGTACCAAGAGTTGCAATATGTATATAAGTAGCATTTACCTTTTCTTCATTGCCTTGTAGTCCAAATTTTTTTACTTTTGGAAAAGGACCAACTTTGTTATCGTTTCACTGTGTATTTCTTTCGACATGCAACATGTGAAAACTATGATAACTTGTGGTGTGGGTTTTAGAAAGGTGTTTTTTATTGTTATCTATTCTTGTGAAGCAATTTTTCGAAGTGCAAGTAAATGCAACTTATTTCGGTGTATATACTAAAACTTACGTGAAAATTTCATTTTCAATTCAATTATTTAACAAGTAGGTTTTGTAAGTGTTGTTAAAGAATAGACAGCGCTCGTCTTTATGATGAAAGAAAACAATATTGTGTACTTTGCATTTCAATAGCGTAAAAATTTTGTATTGTTCATACTCAACTTTCATATTATTTGTAATATCTAAAACTTTCCAGAATTACCTTTAAATATAATCAAAGTTCCCGCTTGTTATGAACATTTATTTTAACGCATATCATTAGGTAACATTTTATTTTTAGGCAATGTGATAGGAACATTTACAAAACTTGTTTCGACCAAAAATTATTTCTGTAGCAGTTTTTTCAGTGGAAATGAGTAAGTGTAATGTGGGATGTCTGTTTTGCTTATTCACAACCAATAGAGGCCAATTTTAAGTTTATGAAATACTAAGCATTTTTCTTTAGGAACGCACCATTTGGGGTTTCATTCGCATTTGATGTCTGTCCATGAATAGATACTTTAAATCAGGAGTTAACAGTAATTACTGACTTAAGTTGAGGATGCCAATCCATACACAGACATTGTGGTAGTAGTTTTGTTGTAAACACGTACTACAACTGTTTTGCATTATTTTCAGAGTTTTTAGTATGTGGTTTTCTTGCTTTAATGCTTATTACTCAAATAATATTACAACATATTGCAGGGAGAGCAGAAAAGGTTTACTAGATTAATTATTATAATAAATTGTTCGATAAATCTTGATAAGGGCGAAAAATATATTTTGTAAGACAATTTTTGTTACTTGGCTTAACAAGAAAACATTTTTTTACAAATAGTTAAAAGTCTAGAATTTTGAGATAAATTAGAAAACTTGTTAACTGAATTAACTCTATGCACCATTGACAGAAACTGATAATCTCTTTTACACATTTTTTTTTACCTAGCCATTAAAATGTGTAATCATAACCCGGATATGCGTTTTCCATTCAACTTAAATAATTTCGGTAGAATTGTTTCCGTAGTAGTAATGCTGTTGAACGGAATGTGACAAAGAGCCAAGAGAAACATGCAGTTTTATAAAATTATATATTTATGTACTATATATTGATGCTGGCTAACAGCCAGCGGAGTTAGACCATGATGGCACTTATAACTCACACGACACATGGGTAAGCATGTGCGCAAAGAGGCCATAACACAGACTTTCCCGTAACTGGATTATTGTTTGCAGTGTACTATATGTTTCTCCATTTTCTTTCAGGGCTAAAAGTGTTATAAAGTGTTAAAAATGTCTTTTCATAAATATTGCACAATGTTATTTGCAAATTCAAAACGTGCGCAGCACGAAGAAACAGACATTGATATTCAGGCGTGAACGCCTTCAAAAGAAAATTTCTTGAGAATCGTAATAAAAGTTTTACTCGGCATACATAGCACTTCCGCTTGTGTGAAACCTGTAGGCAGCTATGGTAGGTCAGTGCGACCCCTGCCTCTGGGCTGTCGTCCAAGGAGAGCTGGCGAGGTAAGATGCTGTCACCTACACAAGTCACATTTTTGCACTGAATTAGACTTCCATAGTTCACTTTAGTTTATCGGTTAACCTTTGCTTTGCGCACATTTCGTCAGACATCCCCAGCATAATACTTCCACTTAAATAAATATTTTGTAGCCCTTGTGGCTTTTTGGACGTAAAGCGAAAGAAGGATAGATGTCAGAGCCCCGCGCAACTCTGAATGAAGCACCATCTGCCTATGTTAAAGGCTTTTGCATTGCAATTTCTGCTTCATTGCCATGTGCAATATTAAGGGTAAATTTGTGTGCATGTATTTTAGGGTTTTGTCATGTTAAATTATTTTGCGGCCACATCACTTGCGACCACCTGGTTAACCACCGCCAAGTCAGTGTTGTGCCATCATTGCGCTTAAAGTGTTCTTTTTGATAACTTCTTGTGCGCCATAATTTTTTGTCAGGGCAATATGTATTGTTTCATTAAAAGGGTTCTTGTAATTTTGTCATGATTGATTTTTTTGTAAACAACAATGCGGTCAACCACACATGTGGATATTTCCGCCATCAGGCACGCTAACAAGGCTTGAATGTTTGAAATTAAATCATAATTTTCTGAAGAGCAGAATAATTTTCTCCAACCAGATTTCTACGAATTTTACTGAAAATATTGCAATTTCACCTGCACCATGCAGCCCACTTAAAACTTCATCCAGTGGCATCCGTGTCGTGTAAGAATGCTTTCACGCATCTGCGTGTTTGTGCCTGTTCATATTGTGTCCCATGTTTTAGCATCAATATTTGTGTAATTTGCACGGTGACATTATTTTCATTCTAGCCTGCTAAGTGTAAAGACCGTCACCACACACACCATGTGGTGAGAAGCGTATCCCAACAAGCAAGCATTGGCGACGTCAATAATAACATGTTTTAGTCTCCATTTTGTAATTCTCCGTCGGGTCCTGTCTCCAGGAAAAATCTACAGTCCATCCTAGCAGCTGTAGACCCCTTCCCTTGTGGAGGCTGTGTTCTCAGACACCCCAGAGAAAATCATCCATCTAGGTGTGCGCTAGATTAATTACGAACTGGGGGAATCGCCCAACGGAGTTAGCTAGCCACGTCAGAGTAATCATTAATTCATATCTCTGGCACTGTATGTACTTGGAAATCAATAAATGCGACCTCAGTGACAAATTATGTTTTTCTATTTAGTGTCAACAGCAAACTCCCGCCTTTCCAGTGTTAAATGTTTAGTAAAGAACAGTGTTTTGTAAAGAACAGTGTTTTGTAAAGATGCTCAGGTGAGACTAACACAGAACCCACAACATCTCTGAGAACCCTTAGTCTCCAAATGCGGTGTCTGGGAAGCACCGTTGGCGCCCACCTGCAGTAAGTAAAAGTGTATTCGTTCGTGTCGTGTCTCACCCGACTGCATATACATATGACCCACATGCACATTGTCGCACTTTAGTAACTAGCAATTTACTATATCTCCATCTGCGTTTGGGATCATGCAGGAAAAACATTTTAGAAGTCTAGATATTATCCTAGATCCTACAGCTAGCTTTGAAATCTTTTATTTGTCACTCCAGTGCACAAATAACATACTGTCTTTACAACTGCAACTATCAGAATTTTGCAACATTTTCAAAAGTTTTCAAATAAAATACATATAAAACAAGCTCTCCACCAAACACCACATATGCAGAAGTCACATATTGATATTACTGCGGCATTACATCAAAAGTACATGCAAACTTAGCTATTCATTAGACACAAGGTGTAGAAATTAATAATACAATAAATAATACAGACACTCAGGAAAAACTGTACAGTTCCATTTATTTTAGGTTATGCAGTGTCAAAAAAATCTGCAAGTTTAAAATATAGTTTATAAATACGCATGTTGTGAATTTAAGGATTTTAACATGCATACCATTTCTGCAGTACAATAAAGAATAAGCCTAACTAAATATTATAGACCAGGGGTAAGAATATAACTGATTAAAACAAATACTAATGTAATTTCTGTTTACTTTATTATTTTCAAAATTATTAAGTAAATATGTTCTAAATTCCTCAGATTTTAAAAAGAACACAATATTCGTATAGTACAGAAACTTTTTGTGTTAAGTACAAAAATACATGTATTTATTATTTTGCAATACTTGGTATTTATAAGTATTTAAAAAATATAATTCATAAGTTTTGTAGAAAATTATGCACGTACTTATTATTCTGCATTTCTTCGCTCTATACTGTGTTCAATTTAAGCATATGCAATGACATTGATGTAGGCAAGGGGGCACTACCCACCCAAATGAATTGTTGTAGTAGTCCAGGAGGGGTCAATTATTTATTATTTTTGAATAAATATTAAACAATAATCTCTATTTCGTGAAGTCTGTAACATCAGGGATGCTTCTTAACCAAATTGTCTTTTATTAAATCTTAATTTGCAGTCTAGTTGAACTTGCTCTTATATATTACCTTTTTCGACAATTTTCTTTTTCAATCTGTAAATTAAGTACGTACCTAAAAGCATGCAAAATTGTTAAAATCGTTAAGTCTTTCACTTCCACTTAAGAGTTAACTATATGTATGACTTCTACTTCCTTATGCTCAGTTTGCCTAGTGTTGGGCCACTTGTCAGTCTGTTACTAATGCTTGCTACGAGTGTTTATATTCCTGGGTTGGGCAATGGAAAATTTTTTTTAGCATACTGCAGAAAATGCTATCCTTATAATATTGTGATAAGTGGATTTGAACCTACCATGAACAGAATTACACACAGTGTATACATATATAGTTCCTGAAATTAAAGTTTCTGGAAGCTAGTTATATTTTTGGATAAAATAATTTACTTATATATACAACATTTCTATACGGCACTAAACCTGCAAACAGAAGTGTTTTGCATGTGCCAAACACCAACAAACTCTTTTCAAGGGTTCCATTTTGCAACTTATTGGGAATGTGTTAAGGGGATGGGCAATTATTTAACAGAACAGATATATAAAACTGTCCGTATTTTTGGTAATGTGTTACATGTTTAGTGGTTACAGTTATTTCTGGAACATCATTTGCAAAATATTTATTGCCTACTTTAAACCAACGCTTAACTACTGCACATGCAGCAAAGTTATTTCTCAAAACAAACTCCTCATTTCCCGGAGCATCTTGCTATAACTCTATAAAGATAAAGTATTTAAAATTAGAGATTCAGTATAAATAAAATTAACTTTATTCCAAATTAGATGCAACATACATTTTATTGTTTCTGAACTTACTAAATTTAAAAAAAAAGATTCGTATTAAAACTTATTTCAAGTAAAGTAGTAATAGTGCTGCCATCTCTTGAGCTTTCAGCGATATAACCCCACCTCAAATAGGAATTTTTGGCCATTAATGGACATTCTCAACAATAAAACAAAAAAACTATTATTAAAATTTATGCACGATACATTTCCTGACTATACCTCACACTTGACTTTGCCTCATCTGAACGCATCTTCACTTCCATCAAGGCAGTGTTACAACAGTACTAGGGACTGGTCATGTTCCTCCAGAATACACACTTTCAACGAGAGCCTTATTACAGGCACGTCCATCCAGTTTGTACAGTTCACTAAGTCAGATGTCACGTCAATCTCCCCGAAGTGAGACTACCATCTGCGAGCGGCCAAACTCGCCGCCCAAGGTCACGTAGTTCTACAGGGCACCACGGGATGCCAGCTGCGCCCACAGCCAACCCTAGCATACAACTCCAGCAGACAGCTACACTCAAGAGGGCGGCACTTGCCTCCCTCTCTGTGCCCCCATGTCACAGAGGACCCGCGGACAAGGCAAATATAAGTCTATGCGCCTACCGAAGACATCAGTCTGGCTAGCTCCCTCCGCCACCCTGAACTGTCCGGAAGAAGTCCTACTCTGCTGGAGAAACCTCACAACCTACTAAAAGCTCTTCAGCGACTGCACCAATACCATCAGAGACTCTTCAACACTGCAGCAGCAAATTCCAAAGACACTGACAACTCTCTTGCCTTACCCCCTCTGGCAGTGATCACAGAAGGTCCCTTCTCTCTCTCCTTAACTGCTGGTAACTGCAATCACTCGCACTACCCTGGTAGTGATTCTCAACAGTCCCTTCTAGGCGACGGATAGTGTTAGTTAGGGTCAGTTTTTATAGCTACTTAGTTGAATCACCTTGTTTAGTTGACCAGGTCTCCTTCACCTGGGTACTCTTTGACTAACTTCCGTTCAACTTTGAAATAGTTAGAAGGTAGTACAGGCCACCGTATATTATTCTGCATAGAATATATACTTATTCTTTATTACTTCAGAGTACTGATTTTATAGAGTAACTGTGTTAGTCCTACGTACAAACCACATCTGCCAGAGTGAAGCAGGAGACCGGGCAATTATCTCAACCAGTACGAACCATAGTGTAGGACTACAGACTTACTTCACCGGGACGCACGTACGTCAACACCACACCCTTTAAACGGCCACCCGTATTGTTTGTGCACCTGGTGTATAGTACTGTAGAGCCTCCACCACTTGCAAGAGAACCCTAAGGCAGCCAGACCAGCCTGCACTCCGTCCACTGCTCTGAACTGTGCCGGAGGGAGTAAGGGCTGACCCCTTTTGGAACTCACTCAAGCGTCATGGACGGACAGTCTGAGGACACCCAATACTCTGTATCCACATGCTGAATTGTGCTTGAGATAAATCAATATAAGTTGGAAAAATTACAATGATTAGAAAATACACAATGTTGATCGTTTTTATTACTCGTTTACGTTTCACATAGCTTGAAAGAAACAGTTAGCCAACGTTACACGAACAAAGCCTGAGAAAAGAAATGCATGGCCCAAAAGGTGCGAACAAACTTCTGTTTGGAGTAAATATTTTCCCCCTGCATTGTTCAACATGCATTTTGAATTGTGGAAAAAAGATTTATCACTTTTTACTGCAAACTAACTGTAATATGGCACACAAATCTTGAACCCTACGTAACATACATTATGTATTGTATCTAAAATACAAAAAAATATTTGACTTTTTTTTAGTTGGCTAATGTGCTTTGAAACTACTGCATTTATTTGCCATGTCCGCAATCCCTTTGCATGTAAATTTTGTTGTAACAGAGATACGAGAAAATTACAATTACGTTTTTAAACCTGCATGAAACACACAAAATATTTGCACTGAATATCAATATTTTAAACCTTTAATGTTCATTGCTTTTTTGCCGATAAATGTGTTTTTTTTTGCATGGTCAGTTTGAGAAACAGGTTATCAACATGAAAGTCATCCCATAACCAAATACGGTATTTACTGCAACACAAACCTTAGAATAACCAAAAATAAACCAACACCGGCTGCATGTGTTATAGAATTTTCAAGTGAAGGTTTGTGTGTGTGGCAAAATATTGATGTGTAAATCCTGCAACTACCATTTGGAATCTGAAATGGAAGATACATTGAATAAACACATTCGGTCGGAGAGGCATAAAAACGGGGGGGAAAAAAAAAGGGCAACAAACAGCAAAACATTAGCTTTCAATTGAGGAGGCGGTATTAGTGCTTAAACGAGCCAAACAGTACAAAGAAGAAAGTCTGCTGGAAATAACTGAAGTGTTTATTGCTGTTGGAATTCCTTTTGAGAAATTAGACAACTGCAGACTCAGAGAATGGATAGCGAAACACTTTAGTGGTGCTGGTAATAATGCACCTACTGCAGACTGAGTACGAAAAAATTACATTCCTCTATTAAAGGGAAAAAAAAGAATTAGAAATTTAAGAAAAACTGGCTAGCCAGAAAGTTGTTATTCTGGCAGACAAAACATCAGATAAAGAAAATAACGGTCTTCAACATCATTTTTCAGATATTGCAACCAGGGGCAGAACACAGTATTTTATTAGGAGCTGCTAATGTTGCTGCCTGTTCTAAAGCGGTTATTAACATCTGCAAGTACTTTGAGAGGTGTATTTGATGATCATGTGTACCACATTCAGTGCAGAGAACATAAAATCAATTTGGTAGGGCAGATATGGCAAAACAATTTGGAGGATTGAAATATTTTTGTTATCAAAGTAAAAAATGCATTCTTAAATACAAGAATGAGGGACAAGAATGAAGAAAATGAGGAAGTGAAGGTTTCCAATGCCCATTGTGAAAAGATGGAACATCTGGTTTCACTCCATTTTCTACTTGGCCGTCATCTGCATGACATTGTTTGCTTTTTTGAACACTTGAGTTAGGAAAATAATGCTGGTGTAAAGTTTATAAAAGCAATGCAAGAAGCTGAAGTACAGGCAATTGAATATCTATCTACCCTAGCACAGTAAAAAAAGAGAGCCGGTCACTGCTAAAAGGAGAAAGGAAAAAAAAGGTGGAAATGTTGAGTCGGATTTTTTTTTATTTTTACTTTTTGCACCCAAGTTATTTAATTAAAGTATTTTCTAAACATATCACAACCATCAACAATGTAAAAGAATAATTTGTTCCATACTTACTAAGGGGGCGCCACAAGATTTTAGTGCAATTTTATTTTATTTTTTAATTTTCCCTGGAACTTGCAAAAATCATGGTGTGCACTATACACGAGTAAATACATATGCATCGCTCAAAATTGTTCCATCTAACATCACTAATATTCCAAAGCAAATGGTTTCACCTGAAAATGTTATGCAAAACATTTTAACGAGGAATTAATATTTGTAAAGATATTTTATTTGTGTTTAAAGGTTATTTTATCCAGTAAGGTTGGCGTATCATTCTATCTGGCATAAAATTAACATGACATTAAAACTTAATATTTACTGAACTCAAAGGGCAGCATCTTCGCAAATAAAATTATATGCCCAAAAGCATGTACTGTACCACTTATCAGCAAAAAATTGTTTGAACATTGAGTATTATAAGTGTTCATCTTCAGTAACTTCTTGCGGGAAATATGAGGATTTATATTAATTTAGTTCAATAGACACAAGTCTTTGAATAAACTGATAATATGCAGGTGCCTATTTGACACCGTTTAACATCTAATAATGGGTAGTTAAGCACCGAGCCAAGTGTAGTGTAACCCATGATAGGGAAAATCAGAGGATGTGGTTTTTAAAATATTAATTATTAAAGGCAGTGAAAATTAATTATAATAGCCTCGTTTGTGTCTCAAAATTACAAGTTTTCTTTAAAAGACAGACATTTGTCACACGTGCAAGGTGCTGCAAACAGGTAGCGGCATGGAGAAGTCATCCCCTCTCCCCCTTCCCCGCATAAACCTACAGTCATGACAGTGCCCGGTCGATAATTTCTCCACGTGCTCTTAGCTGATAGTGCACGTAGGACACTTAAAATTTGACTTGCATTTGGGGTCATGTAATTTGCATTTTCAGAGGGTCTGAAAGTTTTAGGTCAGCTTGCATTTTGTGTCTGATTAAAATAAATTATATACTGTATTTTAACCCATTATTTTCTTTATTAAAATGAGTCTAGGAGAAATGTTTTTAATATATCACAGTAATACTTTTTATAAAATTCATTGTGAAGGGCATTGGTTGTGAAGGGCATTGGTAACAGTTTTTGGTATCAGCAGTGGTATAAATATCGGTATCAAAGCATGGTATTGGAACAACTAATAAAAAATGTGCCAAAAACTGAAGTAGCAGCAGGTTATATGGCCCTTCAGAAACTTGTGAACAGTGAACTTCAGAAACCACATGTAGCCAATGTAGACATTGTAAACTTGTTGTGCACACTAAAATGTGACTTTCCGCAGTTTGCTGCAGCTGCGCTTAAGATGATTTGGATTCCAACATAAAATGTGAACACAGAAAGGTCTTTTTCAAAGTATTCTGTCATTATCAGTGAAAGGAGATGATCAATCTCTACTGTCTGAAAATGCTTAACTTTTAACTATAATGGCTTTCTCTTGAATAACATTTGTTTTATTATTTAACTCAAATGTTTGAAAAGTTGTGAGTACAGTATTGTGTGTTTTATAAACTGCATATTCAACCAAACAAGGAGGTAAGATATACCTAGGTACAACTTGTGCAAACCCACATGTTAATTATGTTGTTCATACTGTTATGCCTTCATCTTGTGTGCATTCTAGACTGTTAGCATGCATTTTCTTTGAAAACTTTAGCATTTAAATAGTTTAAAAAGTGTAAATATTAAAGTGAGGAATTAAATATAATTTACATGTGCCAAGTTTTCAAAATAACCTATTTGACTATTCCATACAAATTTTGAAATCTTTATGACAATAAAGACAAAATCTTAAACTTGTTACGACTAAATATTCCATGATATAAAACCATAAAATCTTGGCTCTAACCATTGCTACGTGCATTGAATACCACGTTTAAAAACTACATGTATTACATATCATAATTGGTCTTCTATAATTACACCAGAAATAAATATTAATCATGCCCTGGCCTCGTAACCATTGTGATGTTTACATTTTGCGCCTAGTGGAGTTATAAATTTTCATGGATCAGAGTGTTCTCTTTGTAAAAAGTTGAAACAAATTAATTTAAGTCTACTGTATTGATGGACCATTATAGCAAGATTTTGCAAGTGGAAGTCTCTGTAAAGGGGAGACACATTGAAGTTGCAGAAATACCATACATACCTGATTTAAGTGATATCATTTCAGCAGGTTCTATTTCATAATTTATCTTTTGGAAATTGACCATACTCTATAATGGCAGAACAATATAGTGAGTTTTAGTAAAAAAATAAAACATCAAATCCTTCGTAGAGTACAATACAAACATATATCACGATGATTATAAATTATGCAAGTCTTTCTACCATTTATAGTCCATTTACATTAACCTTCATCTTGAAAGACACTTAAATATGAGCCTAATAATCATATCAATAATCACACTGATCAGTGATCAATGTCCAAAAGTCCAGAGGTTAAGCAACAGATGGTATGTCACTTCGCTTTACATCTCAACTAGTCCCAATACATTGTTTAATCATACTAACGTGTTGGTAACAGTAACACATCAACATGGTGGGAATTTCTGACATCTGCATAGACAATACATGTTGCTGCAATTTGGTTAGCATGTTGTGATTCAATGTGTTTGCATTCCTTCATTTCATTTATATTTTGAGCACTAGCATCAGCAGATGATGGAAGTCAATGGGTGTGTTCACATCCATGGTCTTTAAGCCATGCCCACACTAAGCAGTTATTTTTCGTAAGCGCTTTTTAGTGAAAATATGTCAAATACAAGAGACAGAAATAACAGTTTATGTTCACACAAAAGTAACAACTTGGCCGACTTGTGAAGGAATTTGTTATCGCTTAGTTTGCCTGATTCAGCCATAAGATGGTCTTATTTGTAACACATGTTACACTATCTAGATGAATATAGTTTATGACAGTAGCACACACAAATCTAGTAATTGAAAACAATTAACAGCAAATTGTTCACATTTTGTGTTATTTAAAGAGAAAGAACTAGTATACATAATTTGTTCTTGTACAAGAATGCTGTAGCAAAAATGTGTTGTGCATTTCTGATATTATAATTCACTGTGACAATTACTCCATCACTACAAATTATTTATGCTGAACTTCTACTGTACTTACTCACATCAATTACACTTGCTGCAAATACAATATAGGTATTTTCTTACGAACAATTTGTTTTCCCAAGTTAAACCATGTCAGACACTATCTTACACACACTTGTAAAATAGTTACAAAAGTTATTTTCTTTAATAGTAGTATTTGATTCACTTTACATCAATAAATAATACTGTTATCAAGAGGCAAGGAGAAGTTATTGTTAGTCAAAATTCTACTGAACCACAAAGGGTGTTTGAAGCTTATTATAGTACACTAATTGACTGCATTTCAAATGATGCCCTGTGAACTTTGACGGATAATAATTCACACAAAATATAATATGCTTCAAAAAATTGTTATAGACTTATTTAGGAGTTTATTATTAATATATTTTGAACTGTTGCCATTCTGATTTAAGAACTGGTAGGTATCTCTTTTGTTTGGAAGTTTTATCAGTCATAAATGTCCACTGTTTAACCTTTTTAACTTAAAGCATGAATTCAAGGAAAACAAATTCCCACTGTTATACCGTAATAGGTTTTTCCTTTCAAATATATTATATAGGCCCAAAAAATCCTTCAAATCAAAACCAGAGAGTACACCTAAAACATACAATTTAATTTTAAATGTATTACAGGTCAAAAGATAAATTAGCTTCAAACATCCTATGGATTTTGTTAATGGTGTAATATCACATAGTACCACTACAGAGTTTTTAAAATTGTTAAATACAGATACTACAATTTTACCACTACAGTCAATTCTACAATACACACAGCAACATTAACACATTGTACACAGGAAGCAGTAAATTACACTCGTGGAATAATTGGAGTGAGTATGATCTACATACAAAGTTCAGTCATGACACACATTTCAAATAACTTAATTTGCATCTCAAGTTCATGTTTGGTAAAAGTAATAAACTAATACACAGTAATATCAAATTTTATATCTTAAAAGATTTTAAAGCTTGTAGTAGTAATAATAGTAAGACTACAAAATAAATTATCGAGAATTTAATAAAAATAAACTTTATCAAAATACATTACTTGTGTAGTGTGTACAAAAATAAAAATAAAAAATGAATACAAAATACATAGTCTTGTGACTAAGAGATGAGGCTAATACTGTAGTGGGGTGGGAGGCAAGGAGCAAATGTGAGTGTCCTTACATCTGCAGCTTGGATTGTACTTCATGCATGAGGTTGGCGGAGAGCTGCAGCATGGCCCTCTCATCATCAGTGAGCAGCTGGTGCACTATGTGAGTGACTCCGTTCTCCCCCAGCACGCACGGCAGCGACAGGAACACCTCCTTGTCTACACCATGCTGACCCTGCACACAACACACTTCACATCACAACCTGCTCAACATCAATTACACACACAGCGGTGGCCCAGCCTACACACACTGCTTGTTGGGCAGATATACAATCAATATTCCCTCCAGCATATTTACATAAAAATAAACTCAGTTGCTGTAACCTTAAAAAGTGACACACAAGGAAAACAAATTGTTGGTGACTGGGGTGGAAGGAGTTGAGGGAATTAATAGTCATTGGGGAGGGATGGGGTGAGGTGGGGTAGGATAATACATTCAATGCTGTTATGATTTAATATATATTTTGTCAATTTCAACATTGCATTTTGCATTCAAATTCTTAGCCTGATAAGCTATAAATATAAACATTTTTTTTCTGGTCGTTTGATCTCAGATTTCCAATTGACATAAATCACAATATTTTTATGATTAAAGAGAGAAAAGCAACTGCAGCAGTTCTAACATTAACAATTCCAAAATAAGCATGCTTTAGCACAGAATCAAAAACTAAATACTCAAGAGGGGGAAAGTTATGATAATTAATTGGTTGTTTTTTTCTAGGGATGGGATCTTCAATACTGTGATACCTAAATACTTTATAGTATTGAGTATCACATGAGAATATCCAAAAGTATAAAATTTTAACACTCATTTTCTCATGCTATAATTATGATATGAGTGTACCATAACTTTCGGAATGTGTACAGTACTTTCAAAAAGTGTACCATAATTTAATGTACATCCTTTGGGCACTCCAACGCACCCATAACATTTGACCTACATCCAACGGTTTGCAAGATATTAACAGCAAATTTTAAATTTCTTACCATAATTATCTCTGCTGACAGTGAGCATTTCCAAAGCTTACCGCAAACATCCCAAACAGCCTTTGTGGGTCAAGATCGGACAAACAGTTTAAGTGTTATTGACCGCCGATAAGCACAAGCGAGCAAATTGAGTAGTTACTGTACATCCCACACATATCACAAAAATACCATAATTATCTGATACATCCTGTAGTGGCCTAACCCATATATTCCGCAGCTAGGCCACAGCGGGTGTATCAGATACTTACAATATTTATGTAACGTTACGGTAAATTAATTAAGTCACAAAATTAAAAAAAAAACACGAAATCACAAAATAAGTGTGTACTGAGCCATCATTTTCCTCAAAGTTTGATTACAGCTTTCACTGTGGAAACAATTTTATAGAATCGAAGGAGACTTGGTTTATCATTAGTTAAAGTTTTGGTTACAGGCCGTCCACCATTTGTTTCCAATGTAATGTGACAATTTTAATTTGGTATCGAGAAAAGTATAGGTATCTGTATGTAGTATTAAGACAATGTTTTGGTATCAAAACTAGTATCAAGAAAAGGTAGCATCGACCCATCCCTAGTTTGACAATATATTTCAGAGCACTTTGCACGGAGCACTTGAGTACAAATGAGTGCGTTCCAAAATTTTCTTGGTTTTGTGCAATTCTTATCTTTTATTCTCTGTCCTCGTCCCCAATTTCAATTATAATTTCAATACCATTCCCAGTTTAATGGATCCAGACAACATTTCGTCAACAAATAGAACTAGGTTCAGTGTCTAAACCGTAATGAAACCACAAATAATAATCAACTGTTCTAAACTCTACTTTGTCCTTGCTTGATGTAAGGTTAGGAATAGTGGTGATAGATGCGAAACTCCAAGTTATCGTATTTATACCACACTTGTTGCATTTATACTTTGGCACGTTTCCTATCTTAAAACATGACAAATTAATACATAATTTACAATTTAATTGCCTTAGTATATGCTGCACGCAGTAAAAATTTGGTTTATGCAGATGGCTAAACAAGAAAAACCACCAACTTGTTGAACCAAATCTGTTCAGATACCTGGTCAAGAACTGGCAGAACTACAAAACCAACCAACTTATCCGTATATTAAAGGAAACATAAGAACGTCCCAATTATAGTTGAGTAAGAAGATGCTGGAAACTGGGTTTTGAACTATGGACAGCGGGTTTTGAAACTACAGTATCACCTGTCTTGCCATATATCGTGGAGCTGTGTTGACTAAGGACTTATTTGCAAATACATACTACAGGCATAATGTGGAGTGGAGTGATTTTGGCGGCTCTTAACATCGGAGCCTTTAGAGCAGATGAGGATGACTGAGGTATGGAGCAGCGCCGTGATGAAAGTGCGGGGAAACGAGAGGTCCCAAGAAAACCCGCTAACCAACAGCATCATCCGGCATGATTCCCACATGCTAAAATCCGAAGTGACCCGATCGGGGATTGAACCCGGATCACCTTGGTGGGAGGCGAGCAGGTTAACCGCTCAGCCACTGTGGCCCCATGGGCATAATGTGTCATCTGTCGAAGTGACAAAACAGTTCATCAGCAAATGGGGAAAATAGCAAAATACTACAGGTCGTTATACTAACCACCAAGATACTGTAATACTCACAGTTACAAGAGTCGACACTGCATGAATGTTGCCTCCATTACGTAGAATAGCTTGGGCCAGTGTTGCCACACTCAATCCTATCGCCCACGATGTGTAGCCTTTCAGTTTGATCACTTCATAGGCACTATGAGCAGAAAAGCGCCATCAAATACTCATCCCCATAACACACATATATTGCTGAAACAATTCATAGTAAATTTGTTACCTCTGCACGACCTGTTTGTGCAATGACTTCCAGCCCTCTTTATCTTGTTCTGTTCCAATAGTTGGGTCAACATCACGTAATCTAACACCAGCTATGTTCACTCCAGACCAAACTGGAACTATAAAATAAAGCTCACATTAACCTAACACTTAATACTCCAAACTACAATCATGTAGGTATGTACGATTTAACGATTAAAAATAATAATGGTACAAATCCTAAATTATACACTGTTAAATGGAATTAATTTGAGGTTACGAGTTAGGCCACTCTTCCCCTCGGGTAGTCAGTCGCCAAACCGCACAACAGAACAGAGGTCTATGGAATGAGAATGAAGAACTAGCAGGTGGTGTCAGGGTGGCTGGATGAGGGCAACTTGTTGCAGGATTTGATCACATTTCACAGTTATTCATTATAGTTTCATAGACAGGGAGCTGGAAAATAACGGGGATTCACACCATCAACAATAAGTCAGGTGATTCCCCATGGCAACGTCCTCCATCCCTTGGCTGGTAGGGTCAGAGTTGTGCTAGTCATTTAGGCTTTGTTCTCTGGTTGCTTCACTTTTTTTTTGTAAGTTCTTGGCAACATCATGGCAGGATAGTATGGAGAACATATCATATAATTCGAATTTTAAGCTTGTCCTGAGTGCGTGTTTAAACATTTGCAAGGTCATATGTGTGAATACACATCAGGGTCTGTATGATATCCTGTAAAGTTTACAGAAGAAACAGAATGTGCTAGAGCTGGCATAGATGGCTTGGCAGTGACTTGAATTATTCCTAGAAAGTACATTTGCTGAAAATTTCTTGCATTTTCACTGATGAGAGAAAGAAGTTCCTCTCTAAAAGTATTATTGCACTGAACAAATGTAGCTACTTCAGGTTCTGATGTGAAAGCCTAATGTGGGATGCTGAAGAATTGGGCCAAGCACTGCTGAAATATCCACACCTGAAATTCAAAAACCCTGTGCAAGACAATAGCCAATGGGGTGGATGACCACTGCAAGCTTGGCTTAACAGTTTGTGATGCACAGTTAAAGTGTAAAGAGCAAACCCTGTTGCCAATCATAACAGTCTATTTACACACCTGTTTCACCACCCCAATTTAGTTACAGTATTTGGGAATAAGTCTTCCATCCCAACATCAATCCTGCTATACAGGTACCGTGCATCAAACCAGGAGACGAATCTTACCTGCAAGTACCAAAACAATCTGTAGGTGCAGGAAGCATTGCAAAATTTCTTCTACAAAAAAATCATTGAATACTACAAATAGTATGCAAAATACATCCTTTTTTAAATTTCTAAAAATAGCATCATAATGAAAGTTTCTTGAAGTAACTCGTATCTTTTTTTCAATGTGAATTCTCATTTTGGGATGCGAAGGTTGTTTTATTATTTGTACATCTCAAAAACACTAAAATTGTGATTCTGATATACTATTAGGCAGAAAATATGTCGTCAAACTTTTCATTACAAGGAAATAATACTTGCACGCGATATCTACAAAATGAACAGTATTTCCTACAAATATAAAATATTGAATTTTTTGGTGAACAGCATTTTTAAGGACCCAAAAGTGTTTGAGACTATAATTGGCACAAATACCACCTATCGCTCCAGGGACACTGTTGGAAAACTGGGGTCTGGAATTACTTCATGAAGGTGGAAAATCATGGCCAGGTACCCTCAGCAACCATACCCAGCAAATAAGGCATGTACCAGCCTAACAAGATGCTTAATTGAAGCACAAGTGTATTGGCACACATGCAAAGATGCCAAATGGGGGTGCGCCAAGGCTGTGCTGATTCATAGGCTGAAGACTCACTGGCCCACCGAAGTAGCTCAGAAGGGCGAGTGGGTCAACCAATCCCAAAACCCAGCATGTACAACATTTTAAAATTAACAGGGCACTATGGTCACACTGACAATAGATGTACTGAAATGGCGTGTAAATTGATGCTGCGCTGCGTGGATGCGCACTCTACGGATGACTTCGCCCCATTTACGAGCCACGCACGCTCTGGGATGAAAATATATAAACTGCAAATCAAATTAATTGTATCGAGCAAGGAAAGCCGCCCACGTGCCTGGGTAGCCAATTAAAACCGTGTTAATTACGTGTGTAATTACAATCTACTTTGCGCATTCAAACTTATGCATGCAAAAGGAACACCCACAAAATTAATACATATTATTGAGATGATACTACTTGTTGTAGAGACCTGGAAGAAGTTCCTCTGACCTTGAAAGATGGCAGCACCCCCTTGGCCTTGTGACATCACGACCAGGCCACCTCAGGAATGAGTTTTAATTTGTAGTCACCTTCACACGGGGCGATACGAAATAAACAGTGCTCCTGCACCCCCGATAATGTGCTCCCGTATTGGAAGGCTATGCTAAACCCCCGCACCACGAAGAACTGCTGATATGAGAAAAATCAGCATAACTAGAAATCCAGCACCGAGCGATACGCCGGGCTCGTCGACCGAAGAGGACACGAGCCTTCCCTAGTCTGCAAAGACTTCCCCTCAATCTGAAAAGACTCTCCCCTACTTTAGTCTACCCAAGACTCTCCTGTATCTCAGTCTGTTTAAGACTTTCCTATCTAGTTTGACCAAGGCGACTACTTCCTACCTAGTCCAACCCAGGACTCTCAAGTCTGCTCAAAGACTATCTTGAGCTTGAGTAAGGCTCTCCAGTCTGCAAGGACTCTCTCCTCTCCACGACCTGCAACACGGCACACTCCACTGAAGACCAGCCTACGTCACCAGCTTGAGAGAAGGCTACTCCATCATCAGGTAAACCTCACCTTGACTCCGGTATCCTTTACTCCAGTCAACTTCCCATGACCCCGTAATCACGACCCAGTAAAGAGCACGCTGTAAAGATTGTTTTGCTATGTATATAGTTTCTAGCCGTTGTAAAATTGTGTTGCTATAGATTTTGAGTACAGGATTTTTGTTTTCTCCAGACATGCCTTCGTCTGATATTTATAACGTTCACGTGACCCTACTTAATTTTAGAGTGTTTAACCAGGTAGATTAATTTCATTTTTTTCCAATTTGTATTTTATAGAATAGCCGGGACTCAACTGTGAACTACGTAATAAACTAGAGATGGGACCCTTGATACTTTATAGTATAGAGTATCGCAAAAGGATATCCAAAAGCATCGAATTTTAACAACCATATTCTAGTGCCACAACTATGGTACAAGCGTACCATAATGTTTGAACTCTGTGCGATAATTTTGGGAAATGTGCCATAACTTTTGGAATATGCATTGTAATTTCGAAAAGCGTACTTTAATTTAAATACATGTGTACATTAATATACCATATTTTATTCATACGATAATATTCACACAGCTGCGAGCACTTTGAAGTGTTTTTAGGGAACCCATACATTCCACAATTATTATTTTTGAAATCATTTACTTTTATTACATTATTGAGGTACAATAAAAATGGGTTGAGAATTGCGAGCAAGTGCCGATAGGCGTGAGTGAACAACTTGAGTAGTTACAGTACTTCCAATACATACCACAATTACATGCTGTACCAAAATTTTTCAATTAAGCAATTCATTTTGTATCCCATGAATCACTTTTACAGTATGTATATCCGGTACAATAAATGCTGGTAGAGAGTTGCGAGCTAGCTCCAATAGAGTTAAGCGAGCAGATAGAGTAGTTATTGAAAATCCCACACATACCATAATTATCTGATGCAACTGCATTATATTCACAAAAATAAATACCATAATCATCTCATACATCTGGCGTGGCCTAGCTTGCATATTCGCTGGGCTAGGTGTTTCAGATAGTTACAATATTTATTCAACATTACAGTAATTTCTTTGAAGTTGCAAATTAAAATGAAAAAAACTTGCAAATCGCAAAATACGTGTGTACTGAGCTATAATTTCCCTCAAAGTTTGATTACAGCTTCTACTGTGAAAATGTGATTCCTTGTACAGAAGTGAAGGAGACTGTTGTATCATTGGTTAAGGACGTTTGGGTTACAGGCCTTCCACCATTTGTTTCCAGTGTAGCGTGGGTTTATATATAGTTTCAGTGTGTGTCAACGGCACTAGTAAAATGAGTAATTTTCCTGGCCAAGTTGTTTTGTGTTCAGGACAATTTTAATTCGGTATAGAGAGAATGTTTTGGTATCGAAACTTATCAAGTACCGAGACAATTTAGTATCGACCTATCCCTACAATAAACATTACGTCAGTTTTAATCAATTGTGTACCCTCATTCGTAGGTAGTTACCACATTCCTCAGAACTTGGTATTGTGTAAACCTCAGTGATCTTGATGTACAATATAATGGGAGGAATTCAGAGTAGGCAGCGACGTAAGTAACGTCGCACATTAACACGAGTCGACAGTGCAGGGACTTCGGTAAGCTCACTGTCCGAGAACGAACCCCGCCCACTGTGCCACGATCTCATCCCACGGCCTATCTCCCCCTTAGTACCATTATAGATCACCACCCCACTTGATCACCTTCTAGGTGCTCACTGGCCCGGGTATCCTACTAGTAATTACGAGGATAAAATGAAGCAATTATCCCAGGTAGCTAATACTACTCCCAGAGACACCCCAGCTAGGCAGATTCCCACAACGACTAGCAATAAGTGTCAGGCAGATTGATCTGGGTTTCACACCCCGAAGGTACTTAACTTCCGAGGTTTTGTACAGTCAGGCTAGCATCTGGGAAGGTTGTACAGATTCGACTCCCATCTCAGTCAGATGTCAAACCCCAAGCAACGACCCCTGCTCGCGACTTTTTCCCTCTACGACAGCCCGCTCCTCCTATAAGATCTCCCCTGCCAGAACGTACACCCCCACCTCCACGATCAATTAACCATCACCCCAACTCCATCCTTCCTGGACCGCTGGCATCCCGCAATTTTCTGATGCACAAAATTTTTGCAACTGAACTATGTAATGCTTAAAATTAATAACTAAAAATTACTAAATAAACTAAATAATAAAAAAAAATTTACACCAACCAAAATTAAATTTACAAAGTCTGAGCACTTGGTTGTACATTTTATGCAACTGGTTAGACCTAAAGGAAATTGTAAAAAAATGCATTACAATGCATACAATATAAATTATTTTAATAGTCGAAATGTTTTAAAGCATGCTGTTCAGCAACAGTGCAAATTGAAATTTGGAACATCCACCATACAGTTTTACTAGAAATACAAAAGTGACAACCAGCTAATCATTGTGGAAATTAAGAGTAGAATGAGCATAGTGTTTGCAAATACCACAGACTCCAAAATCCAGCATTGGTATGGCAATCGTGTTTCAAGTACACTGGAATACACTCTTCCCTTCCCACATCGCAAACTACATGCAGCTCACTTACCACTTGTATCACCATGTTCGCCAATGATCCAGCCATGGCAGCTGTTGGGTGCAACATTCACTCTCTCCGACATGAGAAAACGAAATCTGGAAGAATCAAGGTTGGTCCCCGAACCAATAACACGATTCTTAGGTAATCCACTCAGCTTCCATGCCACGTATGTGAGGATATCCACTGCAAATCATACACCAATGATGTTTAAATTATTAGATGCTGGTAAAAGAATAATTTAACTATTTCTACGAAATATGGAATAACAAATTAAAACAATCCGTACTGTGTAGCATTAGGTGAACATTTTACTTTGTCTATAAATAATATTTTAGTATGTGGTATAGTCTGGGATAAAATACTGGACGCCAAAATAAATATTAAGCAGCTCTTTTCCATAGTGCATTTTCAACTCTCACAATTTTATTTATACAAAAAAACAACACTATGTATGTATTTTTCATAAATAGAGTTCCCTTAGTTTTAATTCTTCTCTTACGTGGGGGTTTCAAACTTAAAACTTGTTCTCGTTAATATTTATAAAATGCTTAATATCTTGGCTCATCAAATAAAACATTGATAATTCCAAAATTAATTTTATTTAATTTCCCAAAAGATGTAGAGATGTAAGTGCTCAGATGATTTTTAATGGTCTTTCAATGTAAATGATGAATTTCACATTTCCGAAAAAGAGGTGCTTACAAAATTTAAATGGCTTTTTTATGTTATGTTTCTGGAACCAACTCAGAAGTTGAGATGACAATATGTTCACAATATGCTAAATATGTGTCAAAGTGTGCTTATGCTACTTTTATCGTACACAAGCAAAAAAATTGACCGAACTTCTGCGCTTTGAAAAAAAATCTCTGTGCATGGTTTTACACGAATACTATTGCATCAGAAGATAAAATTTATTTTCTTTCGGGTATGGGAACAAAATGAAAGTAATAGATGACTTAAATCAACATATCTTAGAATATATTTTGTTTGGCACCAAAATAAACACACCAGCACATCTGAGGCACGAGATATTCCACCCAGAAATTATTTTCCATACCCAAAATTGCTACCTGTCACTGTAGATCCCAACAGGCACCTAGCATGCATGCTTGCATTGTAGTCTCATAACAATTGAATGAGAACACCCTGCAAACATTACATCGCTATTTACGCCTTGGTGCCACACACATCTAATTTTAAAAACAAATTCACGTCAAAATATTTGAGAAAATTTTTAGATTACAATGTTTGTGTGTATCTGCTTTTAACCTTTGATGAGCATCCTAACCTCAATTTGGTCACTTACACATGTATGAGTAGCCACACACCTGGATTGCTGACATCAGGAGGATAGTATCAGGGCTATGTTGGATTAACTTGGGAATTATGCCTTTAAAGATGTCCGTGTTCCGCTGCACCAGATCCAGCCGACTTTCGCCTTCCTTCTGACGAGCACCCGCAGTGACAATGCACAGCTTGGAGTTCATAGTTGCTGCATAATCTAGGGAGAAAAAGCAAAATGCCTGACATTACATAACTCGTGTAGAGTTAAACTAAATTACATTAAAAAAACATAACAGAGATATAGTTAAACCAATTCTCTGTTTACCAACCTTGGCACTATCCTGACATAATACGTTTTCATACTAAATATTTTCCTCTCACCACAGCTGATGCATTGACTCAACTGCTGTCATTTGCAGCATATATTTAATTATGTAATAAAAAGAAATAAATACTCCTTGGCAAAGCCCAAACCATAACTATTCAACAATATTTTTTCTTGCTTCAAGAAAACTGTTTTTAACACATGATAATGAATTATTTTTCTGAAACGTTATCAACTTCACTCCATGTCAGAATAAAAGTGGTACAAAACAAAATATGCTCTATGAATATAAAAAAGGTTAGAACTATACAAATATTGCCAAACCATTTTGAGAGTGTGCAAGATCAAAATGTATCTAAAATTAAAATAACTAACACCTGTTACCAAGACCCACAGGAAAAGATCCAACCCTTTAGATACCAAACTGGAAGCTACAAAGCAGTCAGAAAACAGTTTTTTGGTTTTTCTGGATGTTTGTGCAGCTATCATTTGGCAGTCATCCAATCCCCACTCGAAAAGATAAAATTATGACAAAAACTACATCTACATACAATGGTTTAATGGTAATAAAGCCAACAAAAATATATGTTTAAAAAGATTTGGAAAAAAATCTCTGAAATGCTAAGTTTAATTGTGTACAGTGGAGGTAACTAGGTTAATGAGCAAAATAACATGTCTAAAGAAGAAGAGGAAAATTGAGGGGTAAAGCAACGTAAAAATGATTTAAAATGTAGAACACTCAGCTTGCTTTAATGTGCCAAATACACAATGACCTAACCTAACTATTTTTTATAATAGGTGAATCACATGTGCATGCATGCGTGTGGTGTTAATCACACATCACCACACCCACCCCACTCCTTGCAATTCATTTTACATTAAACGCTAAGCTTCGCAGATGTTCAAGCACTTCGTGCTTTATATCTACAAAAAAAAACCAGTGCGCTTTGAATCACTGTTTTTGGGGATTTATTCTCCTGCTGGCACCAACAACTCTAGCTCAGTGCATGTTTGGCTATGCTTGAACAGTATTTTTGAGTGAACAACATTTACACACAGGATGACGAAAGTAAAAACTGACTGCAAACTATTGTGAAACTAGATTTAGTTCAATTAGGTGTTTTGCATTTGACACGGCTGAGTGCCAGCAATACGTAAGCCCTTCAATTACTATGCTAACTTGCAATACCACACAGTACAAGTCACTACAGTGAATATGATTTCCATGTACCCATCCATGTAAGCTGTAGATACGTATATCTCCTTGGTGATCTATTTCTGATAACTCTGGTATAGTAATAGTATATGCCCAACTTCACAAATCACGAACACACACATTTCCACACAATACAGTAATTAGATTTTATCACTTCACACAACAATTCTCACAAAAAAAAAAACACTCTTCAGTCATAAATCACAAGCCTTCACACAAACAAATTCACAAAAACAGCCACCAACGGCACACACTGACATCCATTGATCGCTATAAGGTATAGTAAGTGGACTGCTCACTGTAGATTTGCATGTTTCCTTTACTACACCACTGTAGTACGAAAATATCATGGCACACACTTGAACAAAGCCTCTCTTAACACCTTGTCTTACAATTTATTTTTGTACTTCCACGGAACATATTGCAATCCTCTTGTAAATTTTAACAGACAGGCTTTGCAAAAGCCAACAGGATTAAATGTTATTCCAACATGGTTTAATTAAAGTAATATATTCCTGAAAGTCTTGGTGTATCAGCACACACACTTTCTGCGATTCATTCGGTATATTGTCAATTTAGGTTTAGTTTCATTAGGGCTTCTTCCATTTAATGCAGGTAAGCAACCCAATTACACACTCTCTCTCTCTCTCATATTATATATATATATATATAAATAAATTTTATGCGATTTACCCCACAATTTTCTACCCCCCCCCCCCCCCCCCCTAGTTTACGGAAAAGCTGAAATTCTTACAATTAAACCTATTAAAATATTGCTCTGCTCAATACAAAATCTTCAATGTCTGCATACTATTATACCAAAATGTTCAGGTATGAACCTTCAAATGTAGAGTTGTGTGTGGTATGTGTGTGTCATTTTAAAGCCAACGGCTAAATAATTCCTTTGGTACCTGTGCTGGCGTTCACCCTGACGTTTCTCATGAATGTCAAGCCATGTTGTAGATCCATCATCTCTCCCTTCAACTTGTCTGCGACTACATCAATCAGGACGATTTCACTTGAAACATTCTAAAAAAAATTATTCACAAGACATGTTAATTGAAATGAGAACACCAACAAAAAACCAATTTTAAAAAATACAAGACAATAAAGTAACACCTAGCCTATATAACTAAAACATTACGCCAGATGAAATGGACCTTGCTAAAAATCCTTTAAAAATATTTAATATTTCTTTATTATTACAAAGAAACTGCAGACTGTTTCTCAGTCTACAAACTACAGTTTCATGCTCATTATGTGCACTCTGCCACAATAAAAATTTAACCGATTTTCTGGAGTTTCTTGTGTTTGCACAATCCTGGAAGGCAGCATGGTCCAAACTTAATTCCTGTAATATTCCTTTTACATCTCAATACTTATTTTCCCATTTCATTATTACAAAATTTTTAAGCCTCATTTGTTATTCTATAAGTTAAATCATCAAAATGATACAGTACCACAATCTCCACGCCCACCCTATGCTACATACCAATTAGATTTATGCTGAATTACTAAGACTCCTACTCCAAGCACATCACGGAACTGGACCTTTACGAGTAATCCTTAATTAAATGTTGTTTTAAAAGAGAACCTTAATTCACATGTAAATGCTAGTCTTTATGGCAGACCCTGAGTTATGTGCATTAATTAATTTTGTTACACAAAAAAAGACAAAAAATATATATATGTAAATGCCTACGGTATATTTGGTTTTGTTCTGTTAAATTCAAGGGACTTTCATAGTTTTAGCAACTTTACACCAAACCCTTGTGATTAACCCAAAAATCCTTCATCTGGGACATTAGGAATTTAAAGTACTTCTATTGTAAAGAAAAATTATTAAAATGGCACTCTTTGGGCGTAGGGCCTTTAAATGTTCTTTCATTATTTCTTAAAAGGGCAATTAATTACCTTTGGAACGAACTTCATAACAGAGAAAGCTATTAAAATAAGTTTTTTAGATTATATCTAAAGCCTTTCCCCAGTAATAATTTTTGTGATTTGCAGAGTACTTCTCAGTTATGTTTTATTATGATGTGAATCAAATTAAAAAACTCTCCTCCAGAAAAGTATTGGGCAACTTTCGCACACCCTAAAATTGCCATGTTCGTTAGTAAAAAAAAAACTCCCTAATTAATCACTTTTAAAACTTTTAATTTAGGTTACATACCTGAGTCAGGATACTGAAGGCACATGCCATACCCACTTGGCCAACACCAACAATCGTAACTTTGCTGCCCGAAGATTCTTTGGGCTGCGCCACTTGGGTAAAAAGTTTTTCTTTCACAGAAGTCATATTTTTCTCTATAAAGTAAAAATTCACACACATTCGTTACATTTCAAATACCTAGAGCATGGCACTATTTAGACAAACCAACCTTATTAGAAATCAATGGAAATTTATAAGTATAAAAACTTTTTTTTTTAATGCAATGTTGCACCTCGTATACTTTAAAAAAAAAAAGAAAACAAATTTGACAGCTGTCATAACACCGGTTGTACTAAACCAAACACAGCACTACAATAGCCTAAACGCTTATAATATCTGTAAGTTCAATTAAGGTATACGTTGTATTATAAAAACAAATTAAAAACGTCGGAGACTTACCACTTATTTAACCGCAATTTGAACTAAATAATTCCACTTTCAAATTACAACCTACCGCTCCGCTCCCACCGCCTTTATAACCAGCAAATAGCAGAACGCTTTCCTCTGAAGGTGACCTCCGGAACCTGTTTAGTCAAGCTAACAACTAAAGTATGTAATGTTTTTCACAAAAATACTATAATAGTAGTGTGGCGTATAAATTAGTACTGATAAAACGTTTTTAGTTTTATTTATACTATTAGATTCGTTTAACGACTGGCATTATAAAATTATAAAATTAATTTTGACCCAGAAGAAAAATTTGAGCACGCGCACAACGGAGCTAGACATGCCTGCCTGACGTCACGGACGCACACCCTACGAATTCACGTACTTTTTAACTTCTACGAATTCGTTTAAACACGGCCTCGAGAAGTTGCGTCATGTCATGCGGGAAAAGTGTCTGGCTCGTGTCTACGTGACAGGGCTCATGAATCTCGTAGCTATGGCGTTATTAAAAACTAGTCTGGAACGAAAATTAAAAAGTCGTGAGACTGTTTTCAAATAATTATAAAATTGGAAACAGGTGCATAGTTAATTGTTCAGAAATGTTTTACTCACAACTCAGATAATGAAAGTATTTAAAGACGTGTTTATGAAAGAATTTCTCTTAGTATTAATCACATTTAAAGCACTCGACAGTGTGTATGTCAATGACCGAAGACCCTGTACGCATGCTCAGGTCATGATTGTTTTAACCTTACGTCATTGTTACCGTCTTCGCCACACCACTTTGAATTTACGCAATTGATTTGTTAGTTTATAGCGTGATAGGAACAAAAAATGCGTCCTGATTCGCACGTATAAAAATGAACAACTGTATAAGTACATTAGAATCCGTCGTTCGTATCGACTGTCACCAGTGTAGATTTTATTTCTGCTGTTTACTTTGGACGTTAATATTTCGGTCAAACACTAATTATATATATATATAATGAAATTTTTATTTTAACGCAAAAAAGCTTGAACGAGTGATAACTGGAAAGAAATTAATTACATCCGAGCTCAGGTTAAATAGTTCCGAGCTTTAAATAAGGGGCGTATTCAGTTGGTTTGTTTGGTGGGGGAGGGGGAGGGCAATTTAGTGTAAGTATTTACATTCGTGGCTTAGGTCAAAATTTAACTTTGCAAGCCAACATTAAAAGAGAAAATATATATATAGTTCACGTAATGAACAAATACTGGCGTAGGCTAAAATACATGTATTTAAATTTATATTTATATAACACTGTAATTTGAAGCGGCGCTACAGCCCGTTTAACGCGTAGAGTGAATATGTGATAGGGTGATCACGGTAGCTCCACAAAACTAGTCTGTGTCCCAACACTGAACTGCTATTCTGCCAATACGACTGTAATCCATTCACGGTTACTGCCAACTTTTCTGAAGCCCTGCTGAAGTTTTACTTCCAGGGCATTCCTCCGCCTCATGCAAGCAAAGCTTAACCGAGTCTAGAATTTACACCGAAGGGTCAACACACCGCATTCGTGAGCACCAATTTTCTGTGTTTTAATTCGTATTAATTATAAAATAAATGTTGCAATTTATAGAAAAATTTAATAAAAGTTCAGTTTAACCAAAAATAAGGTACGGTACTTTAATGTTAACACAAGTAGGTATAACACGCTTGTGATACATTGCATATATAGAAAAAAACACGTCATACATGAAGTGATTTTTCAAAGGTTTGATTTTTAAAAAGTGTGAAGAAACCGCAGTAGTAGGGGCGGGCAGGTTTCATCCCACTTTTAATTAATCAGGTTATCGATTTGATATCAAAGGGTTAATTAAATTCATTTAAATGGTTAATCCGATTTTAATCCGATCGAAAAATCATAATTTGACCTTAATCCGAAGAATTTCTTAGTACGATCGTAATCCGATCAAAAATGGAAAGGGGTAATTTATTTAAAGGGTTAAATTTGAAAGAGTTAGTATTTTTGTTGTACTTCTTTCTTTATTTATTTATTTTTGGGTGAGTGGAGGGGGTAGCAGGAGCTCTGGCATTTCCTCGCCCTTGGAGCTCTGGTAGTCCATGACCATAGTGGTGGGTTGCAATGTCTTATATAGGAGTATAGTTGAGTGTAAGAGTGGGCTAAGGAAAAATTTTTCTACTTTTTTAATTTTGAGGTGTTTGGCGTGGTGACGGTGGTAGATAGGCAATTTTTACAAATATATTTAACACATGGGAGAAATTCAGTGTGTTCTGCGTATGAATAAATTACATGCATCGAATCACAAATTTACAAATGTTTACGTGAATAATAATAAGTGCAATTACATGAGTCTTAAACGTAACGTTAGTCTCGAGCTTAGAAATATAATTTACACGAGAGAGAATTTTAACTGCGTGAATAACATCTGATGTATATTACGTATATTATATTATATTATGTATATTATATACATATTTTGAAGGGCCAGACTGCTAGCTAACTCCATCCAGGCCTTATATTTTTGCGTCTAATTACAGCATTCCCGATTAGAAATATCGTACAAACTTCGCCTATTCTCTACATCTTTAATCAGAAGATATTCAAGACTGATTTTAAAGTAAACAATATTCCACCAGTTTTTAAAACAATGTTTATAAATGCATAGCGCAGCAAAAATTTGACATACTTTACTATCCGGCTTCTCGTTTCTTTCCCCTTGTTTACAAACATAACAGTAGTTACTTTTCTTCTTTTCTATATTCTCGCTCCTAATTGGCTGTTTTCTCCAACGCCGCCGGCAATATTGCCTCCGCGGCAAGTCGGGTTTGTCGCTAGCGCTCTCTTCGCGAGCGATAAGAACTACGATCGGCAGAACTACGAATGACCGGTTCCGTGTGACGTCACATCGCTTCGCACCGCCCTATTGTGAAGAAGGCTTTAGTCGCTAGACAATCCTAATTAACTAGTGAGTGACTAAGTGAAGAGATTTGGACGGCTCTTAACATCGAGGTCTTTAGAGCCGATGTGGGTGATTGAGGTGAGTATGGAGCAGCGCCGGAATGAAAGGGCCGGGGAAACGGAAGATCCCCGAGAGGACCCGCCAACCAACGGCATTGTCCGGCACGATTCCCATATGCGAAATCCAGAGTGACCCGGCCGGGGATTGACCCGAATCGCTTTGGTGGGAGTCGAGTAGGCTAACCGTTCAGCCACCATGGCCCCTTAGTGTAACTAGGGCACCAGTACTTGGCTATAGGTACCTACCTTTTCCGCCGGCAGTTAACCTTCCCTCTTGGGTTAAGCACTGAACGATTCGACGGAAATCATTACAATCAGTTTATTCACACTGTCATGAATATTTAAGTATACGATAAACAGGAATCGCATGATAACTGCCATATTCGTTTGAATCAAATGAGACACGTTTTCTGAATCACGACAAATAATATGGATTTCTTGTCATTTGATATTCGTTATTTAACGAATGATATTATATAAATGGCAATGATAATTGGTTTTATTTGATCAAGTGGCTGGCGGACGAAACTGATACGGCTGGTAAAATGTTGCAATGGTATAAAAAATTTTGCAGATTCATTTATTTCAGTTAATCTTGAATAGCGCATAACTGATACAGTCTACAAACTTGCTTTTACAGAGGTACTACTGCTCCTTTTCCAGATTTACTTCATAATATTTCTAAACTTCAGTGATGTGGTGTTTGTACCGTACGTCGCCGGTCAGATTTTGACCTCTTGGTAATCTGTGTTCTTTTAGAAATGCTGTGTTAAGATAACGCGTCAAGGCTTCTACGAGTTTCAAAAGGAAAGTTGGACTCTATTAAAAATTTTTCACACCCTATCCACAAAACTGTAAGAAGTACCTAAAACAATAATTTCTCCACTCATTCGAACTGTGTCGAGAAAAGGTGGAGGGTAGATGATCGTGCTCATTTTTCTACGGTCCCAGTCTCCAGACGCAACTGCTATAGGCTGTTCGCGGTAAAATGAGCACTTTTGAAAGCCCTGCTTAAGCTCCACTTGTATGTTGTAAGATGTGTTTTCTTCCGCCTTATGTAAAATTAACATTGCTGTGGGCCTCGTCACTTTATTCATGCGTCGGTAAAGGGAAACTGCAAAATTATTAGAAAAGTAAACATTTTATACACACTGGTGCATTGAAAAACAGAAAGCCAAATAAATTATTTAAATTATCTCAATGGTTATCTAACACTTTTTATTCGACGCTAAGACATTGAACTACTTTACATCTATTTTACCAACTTTACCGGGCGCATGTCACTCAGTGCGCTTGTTGAAGTATATGCAGGCATGAGCAGTGACTTTTTCCTAAGGTTGATTTGAAAATTTCTCACTTTATCGTGAACAGCCTTTACCTACTAATTTACCCAGCATGCCTGTTGAACCCCTCGTGTGACTCTTATGCGAAGAAGAACGCGACAGATGCCACTTGTATTGAACTCATAGCTGAGAATCAGGACATGGACGTGACGAAAACCTGCATGAATAAACGCGCACGTGTTTCCAGGCCCAGTACACTGTGACAGGTTTGCAAACCGTTTGCACAGCAGCTAACGCTGCCTAGTCTTCCAAGCAGTAGTTTTAAATAAACGCAATTCGATAATCTAAAACTTTGGTGTAAATAACTTCGCTGAATTAACTATTCTAGCAATTTAAGGACACCTTGACGCGAGGCCAACGAGTTGCACTTAGACTCCCTGTCGGTGGTCAATGCTGGTCGTTCTGACCTTTCAATGCATGGACTCAATCAAATCTCCTCGATTACATTTCTGAGGCAGTTTTTGATGCCGCAAGCGACAGAGTAGGCGTGATCACGCTCCTGGATATATAGTGCGAGAAGGTAACTATAGGCTATTCACAGTAAAATGAGCACTTTCGAAAGCCGTGCTTAAGATCTACTTGATGCACGTTGGTATTATTCCGCCTTATGTAGGATTAACATTTCCATGTGCCTCATCACTTTATTCATCCGTCGGTCAAGTGAAACCACAAATATTTTAAAAAATTACAAATCTGCTCATTTTTACACTTCGATGCACTTTAAAATAACAGATAGATAAATATATAATTTTAAGTTATCACAAATGGTTACCTAACATTTTTTATTCGACGTTATGATACGGAACTACTTTCCATCCATCGTTACCAACTTTACTGGACGCATGTGACTCAGGGCGCCCGTTTAAATATATGCGGTTGGGGCAGTGACTTTTTTTTTTAGGTTGATTTCAAAAGTGCTCATTTTATCGTGAACAGCCTCTAGGTAAGCAGATAGTGCATGACGTCTCGTCAACGGCGACGGAGCAAGCTGCTCACTCAGACATGTTCCTGTACTAAGGAACTGTCTCAGCATTTATCTGGATCGATTTTGGAAAACCGTGGAAAACAGAAATCTGGATGGTCCGACCGGCCGAGAACTGCTTTACCTCGCTCGGTCAAAATATTCGGGGCAGATACGTACAAAACTACTCAAAGTATAGGCTGTTCACGATAAAGTGAGCACTTTGAAGTAAACCGTAGAAAAAAGTCACTATCCCTAACTGCATATATTTAACGGGCGAACTGAGTGACATGCGTCCAGTAAAGTTGGTAACGATGGATGGGAAGTAGTTCCATATCTTAACGTCGAATAAAAAGTGTCAGATGACCCTTTGTGATATCTTAAATTATTTCCTTCCCTTTCTGTTTTTTTTTTTAATGCATCGAAGTTAAGGTCACTAGACGTCCCGATTTTCGAGGTCATGTCACCGAATTTTTTAGAGGGTCATCCGGGACGGCCGTTTGTCCCGAATGTTGGGATCAGACAGTGTGTGTGGCCGGTTTTGAGTGGATTTCGGCTAGACCAGGGAGGTAAAATAGTTATTGTAACTTTTTTTTTTGATAAAAGTAAAATAAGAAAGAATGTCATTGTTTTTATTTAGTGTCTTTAATCAATAAATCATACGCCTTATGATAAATAATGTGTAAAAAAAAACAACAATTGTATTAACTTTTTTTTAACAAAACAGCCCCTGTAAACAGTCCATCCCCCCCCCCCTCCTCATACACACAATCCCTCCACTACTCCCCCTTCCCACTACCAACCATTTATGAGCCAAAACGAGCGTCCCGAATTCGGGTCAGAAAAATATGGTCACCTTAATCAAACTGTAAAAATGAACAGATTTGCCAAACATTTTCTTCCGGCGCATGAATAAAGTGACGAGGCCCATGGCAATGTTAATTTTGCATAAGGCGGAAGAATACACAATGTGCATACAAGTAATTTGAAGCAGGACTTTCAAAAGGGCTCATTTTACCGTGAAAAGCTTATACCTGCATTGAACCTAGCTACAGACATTCCACAAAAAAAAAAAAACTACGAGCATACTTACTGCACGCCAACGCAAAACCCTGAGCGTAGCAGCGATGGCGCGATTGAAGCGCGAGGCAATGTGGACTTTATTGCTCCTGCTCTTCTCGGACTCGAGAAAGCTAGAAAGATTGCGACCTAAAACCCAAGTATATCCTTCAGAAATTCCCGCCAGGAAGTAACAAGCAGGAAGGAACAGGCAACTGATAAAAAAATGATAGCGGGATGGATTACAGCTGGGTGCGTGTTCGTGTATGTGCAACGGTGACCGCAAGTATAGGCTATTCACGGTAAACTGAGCACTTTCGAAAGCTCTGCTTATCTGCTTATGCACGTTGTGTATTATTTCGCCTTACGTAAAATTAACATTGCCTCTGGCCTCATCACTTTATTCATACGTTGGCCAAGCAAAACTGTGAAATTATTATTAAAATAAATATTTTACAAATATGTTCATTTTTACACTTAGATGTATAAAAAAAAACAGGAAGCGAAATAAATAGTTTACGTTATCACAAATGGTTACCGAATACTTTTTATCGGCGTAACAACACGGAACTACTTTGCCTCCATCATTACAACTTTACTGGGCACATTAAAATATATGCAGGTAGGAGGAGTGACTTTTTTATACGGTTGATTTAGAAAGTGATTACTTTATCGTGAACGGCCTATATTAGCCACGAAGTTGTACTGTCGAAATTGATCAGCCTGCGATCGTTACATCGCCGTATTATCGTCACTTTAGTCCAGGCAAACTACAGATAAAATTCCCCTAGCATAAAAACAACTGCAGGGGAAATTATTCTTTCACTATTGTATGCAGAAAAATGTGCTGAATAACATATCAAAAGCTTACACCATTTTAAGCCCGGGATACAGCCTCCTTTAAAAAAATGGCGGCAAGTTTAAGTTTTTTGCAATTTTCTCGTATGGTGACCCGTAGAGATATTTTACAAGAATGCAAAGTTAAAGAGAGTAATTTTCTTTTCAAAAATGATTGTAATCACTTTTTATCTAGGACGAATGGTTAAGAAGTTATCTTGGTTTTTACAGAAGAAAAATATGAAAATGTAAAGCTAATTCAATTTTCATTGCGCCAGGAATATTTACAACTTTCTGTAAGAGACTGCAATGAGGTCGGAATAGAAGGAACAAATAATTAACAGCTCGTAACATGTGTTGGTCTGATTTTGAAGACGAGTTCATGTCAAAAGAAATTACTATTTCTATATTTATGTTTTCCTCTCATGAGTTTAAGAAAACTATATACTCCAAAAAATAACCCTGTATCCTCAACCGTCGGAGGGTCACGAAAGACGTAACTGAAGATCATAAGCTGATATAGGCTGTTCAGGGCAACGTGAGCACTTTTGAGGCTCTCGTTACGTTTTCCTTTCAGCCATATTTTATCCTTTAACCACCTTTCGTAAATAAATTTGGCCATATAAGTAATAAACACAGTGTGTATATTCCAATGCACTCAGAAGTTAACGTCTAAGGCTAAAATAACATATTTATTGACTGTTATTGCAAATGAGAAGGCTTTCAAAAGTGCTCACTTTACCGTGAACAGACTTTAAACACTATCAATAGCGTCGGTAGTGTCATTAGCTTACAGGAGTATCGCTACAACTTGGAAAACAATGAGTCAGGCATTAACCTGTGTGGCACGATGTGGCGAGGGGCCATGGTGGCTGAGCGGTTAGGTTTCCCGGCCGGATCACCAAGATTTTCGCAAGTGGGAATCGTGCCGAACGATGCAGTTTGTAGGCGGGTTTTCTCGGGGAACTCCCCGCCCTTTCATTACGGTGCCGTTCCATACCACAATCACTGTGGACGAGGTTCCACGGTCCGTTACGGCTATGCGACAAGATGGCGGTCATCCCGTACTGTGGTCACATTGCATGGTTAAGTACCGGCTCGTCGCTGGGTACGGCCCTCTTCTATCCAATGGTTCCACACACGCATCTATGTTGTAGCAGCATGCCCTGTACGAGCTGGTATGTCACGGCATGACAAACCCGTTTTCCGGAGATCGATTATTCTGCGCCGTTCGAACTCACTCGCACGCTAATATGGTGCTCTTTGACTTCGACGAGGCATACTGACACTTGCTTTCACTTTGACGGCTTTTCACTGACTGATCTTGTCGTAGCACGGGCTTTTCTGGTCACACAAGAGAGGGCTCTGCTGGGCCTACGTGTACGCCATCTCTCTGCAATCGTATTCACTTATTGCTGGTACACTGTTATACACATCCTCCGAGTTTGGATTTATTCTGGTCATTCTTTCTGGCCGTTGAAATTTTCTCAAACAATTGTGTAGATTATGATAATATCTAATTTTGAAGAAAAATACAAGGTGTGTGTCGGGAATATGGGTTTTACGTGAAAACGTCTGCGTAAACAGGCAATATTTTCTTCGGAAGATGGAAATGAAATGAGAAAGCACTGCTGAAGTTCCACTTTCTGGATATTCCTCCGACTCATGCAAACAAAGCTTAACCGAGATTATAAAATTACACCAAAGGGACAGCGCACCACATTCGTGCGCACTCGGTGTAGTGATATTTTTCATAAGAACTATTTCTAACTAGGCATTATAAAAAACCAGAAAGGAAAAGATATCATTTCAGTATTCACAAATGTTTACCTGTAACATTTTTTATTCAACGTTAAGAAATGTATAGTTTATTCGCGATTTCTTCACCATTTTTGTATCAAACTTTTGAAAAATCTCCCCATGTATGACGTGTTAAGTTATTTCCTAAATATGCCATGAATGACAAGCGTTTTATACTTGTGTTCATAAAAGTTACTTTTTTCCTGTTAAATTTAAATGTTATTCATATTTTATCTATAAATTATAATGCTTCATTTATTAAAATTTTGAATATAAACGGGGAGAAAATAGGTATGTTGCTATAGCGCCTAGTAAGAAATAGTTCTTATACAAAATACTGTTACACTGAGTGCGCACGAATGCGGTGCGTTGTCCTTTGGTGTAATTCTCCAGGATTAGTTAAGCTTAGTTTACACGAGGCGGAGGAATATACTGGATGTAGATTAGCAGGGCTTCAGAAAAGTCTGAAGTAACCGTGAATGTATCATAGTCAAAAATTAATAAACGTAGTAGAGTTGTAGCAGTTTGATAAAGCTTTATAAGCTATTATTAATGACACGTCGTGCGAAATATTTCGTTAAACATTCTTAAATGGCGGTCTTGTCAGTTTTAAGGGCACTGCCTGCCAACATGGCAGCTACGAAATTCAAATAGGAAATCTCATGTTAAAGAAATTTCGCCTCAGTGCATTAATTTTAGAGATAGACATTTCAAACAGAATGTATTCTTCGCGTTTTTTTTTTTTTCCCCCTACAGTGGAGATGTTTTCATTACACGTGTAACCGGTTTGCAAGGAATTCTTGACATTTGTGTTTTACAAAGAGTACATACTGCCTATATATTGGGAATATGCGCTGGTAAGTATCTTCTAAAAAATTCGTGTAAAATATAGTTTGTTTGAAACGCCTGTCTTCAAAACGTGCTGAGGCGAAATTTCCTTAACGTGGGATTTCCTATTTAAACTTCGCAGCTGCCAGCCGGTAGACAGTGCCCGTAAGGGGAAACTTTCGTCGCCATATTGGATTCTTTTAGTTTTTCTAGAGAATTCTGAAAGGACTGCTATTCCTAATTTAACAACTAAACATTTTTAAAGCGGAACAATTCGGGGCCGCTGTGGCGTAGGGGCTAGATCGCTCGCCCCACAACAACGCGAACCGAGGTCGATCCCGGATTTTCGCACGTGGGAATCGTGCCGGACGATGCCGCTGGTTGGCGTATTTTCTCGGGTATCTTTCGTTTCCCCCCGTCCTAGCATTCCGACGCTGCTCCACACCCACTTCGCTTCACCCTCATCGGCTCTCAAGACCGCATTGTTAGAAGCCGTCCAGATCTCTCCACTCACCTGTTAGACCTCTTCCCGATTTGCCCACGCTCTCTATATTGAAACAAATGATACCTTGGGGAAAAAAATGTTTCTAAACAAAGTTTAAAAAAAAAGGAGACAGATTTAGATTATTTCGGCGGAGCCGCGACCCGAATGAAATGTTACCGCAAGCGTGTTCTCTGTAGTGTTACGTCTAATGCTCTTGTAAATTTACAAAGCAAAATCACACATTTTTAGGAACTCTGGAACTTCTGTATTACCGCAAAAAAAATGGATGCTCTGTTCCCAGAATGTTATTACTTTATGTTTTGTGTATGTACTGTTGCGTCTTCTATTATTCTGGTATTCTCGATGTACGAAATTGTTTGCTATACTTCAGTTCTAAATAATTAAAATGTAAAGTGAATATAAGTATAATTCCTATTGTTCTCACGCGCTTTACAATTTTGTAACTAAGTTTTGAGTCTAAAGGAAACATATTCTCTATTTCATGATGATCTTCAGATGACCTTCAGCTACCTCTCGGGGAAAAAAATTTGACGTGCTGTGAACTGTACTGGTGTCGCATAACTGAATGAAATGGAAAAATCCGAAAATTCCTCTACATTTAGATGAAAATCAAAGTCGAGGGAAATTTACGAGATTTAGTTGTTCGCTGAAAATAAAGGACGAAAGTGAAAAAAAATAAATCAGACAAATAAATCAAAGTATTTAACAATTACACGCTAAATTTATTTAAAAGGGGGAAAAAAATGTATATATCTTCGGCGAAACAAAAGAACACTGAAATTGGAAAGTGACGGGTCATCTTAACAAGCAAGAACAAAGATTCAAAAGAACGGCACGGCTAATCAGTACACAAAGCTACTCAATAAAAAAGAAAAGGAATAATGTAAGATGGAGTTCCTAGAATTTAACACAACGAAGCGTTTTGAAATAAACACTGGACGAACAAAAAAGTCTACACCTGGATTCCAGTTATGGATAAAACACGCAAGAAACATTTGTAATGTTAGTACAAAATAGTTTAAAAGAAATAAAATACGCAATATAAGTATGAAGCTAAAAATTCCAAACATATAACTCATACCAAGAAGAAAAATTTCGAGGTAACACCAAGTTAGCAATCAAATATCGTTAAAATGGTCATCGTCGTGGTCAGGAAAAACGGCAAAAACGGTACTACGTCAGAGTAGAAATAATATTGAGTCAGAAAATAAGTGCGCGTAGGCAATTGACAGACACGGTGTTCAAAAAGTATACATTTTTGCTAAAAATATGTATACTTTTTCCAGTTTGTGATAAGTAATAATAGTCTCGAATAATAACAGTATAGTGGTTCTATACTAGGTTTGTTGGCGCTGTATGTTAAGCTTAGGTAATGTGACAGTTTGTAATTGATTGTGTAATTTTTAATAATTTAAAAACAGTTGAGCGTCATGAAAAATTTATTCGAAACATCGTGGACAGTTAGAGGCTGTTCACGGTAAAGTGAGCACTTTTGAGACCCTACTTACTTTCTCCTTTCAGCTATTTTATATATTTTAACCAACCTTTTAAAATTAATATAATCATGCAAGTGATTAACACAATGTGTATATTCCACCGCACTCGGAAGTTAAAGTCTTAGGCTAAATTAAAATAAATTTATTGACCTTTATTCCAAAGGGAAGGGCTTTCAAAATGGCTCACTTTGCCGTGAATAGCCTATACCTGTGTAGATGCAGATAAAACGAGACGAAAAAACATCCTTTGAAAAGCATAACAAGAAAACATTTAAATCAACATACGGTTTTCACTCAGAAATAGCATGAAAGCAACTACAAAATATAACCAATAAAAAATAAGTTTCATATTATTTATTGGAATGTAATGAAAGGTGAAACGTGCTGATTGCAAATTGTGAAGTTGATGAAATTAATAAAATTTTAGATCTGAGATTTTAGCTTCAAAATATTACCCTCCTTACACGATTTTATTAGTGGAGATAAAACAAACTACAAATGTTATTGGACGCTAAAAGAAAATGAATGCTACGTTAGCGAAGTTCAGGGTCCAACTTTCGTCTCACATAAAACAAACTACAATGTTATTGGACGCTAAAAGAAAATGAATGCTACGTTAGCGAAGTTCAGGTCCAACTTTCGTCTCACATAAACAAACGCTAAATGTCTTTCCACAAATTAACTGTTATTTTAAAAAAATCTCAAAAAATGATTCAAATAAAATACCGGTTACTGAAGAAATTTTCTCACAGAGTAAAGTCAATATTCATTTATGTTTAAAAAAAGAGTTACGAAATTTGTACGTAAAACTGATATTAATGCTAGCTAACTTCTATCGGTAGGACAAATCCTAGTGCCACTGAGTTGCTGTGAAAGTGCAAAATAAAATCAAAAGAAAGTTACTCTTCAAATCACTAGTAAGCTTAATTTCAAAGTCGGTGACAAATAAAGCTGCACCCCCCCCCCCCCTCAGGCCCGTGCTCAAAGGTTGGCGTCAGTAATAGATACCGCGCCATACCACATCATGGCTACCGTTGGTGTCTGCGTGATGATCATAAAATCTCACTCAGAAATAAAATATCTTAAGGTTGGCCCTATGATCTTTTCTACAATTTACTGCCGTGTCCCCATAACATGACGACTCACTTCTGGTGGGATATCCTAAATGAAATAGTTGTGATGGCGCTGGAGATTGACAATCTCAGCAATCGCGGAATCGTCCGCCCTGTTTAAAGTCCCCAACAAGAAGCCGGCCTTGGACCTATTAGAGCTGCCAACACACGCAACTTCCGTATCCGGGGCACCGCGGGTTACAAACAAAACGAAACACTAAACCCAAAATCTCTAACCCAAACAAAAAAAAAAATTACAATTCATAACAATCTCACAAAAAAGTTTATTATAGAAAATTTAGATATTTAAATAAACCCTATAAAATGGATAGCTGATGAACATAAAAAAAATTACTGCTACATAAGTCGTGGCAGAAAATAAAAATAATTAAGGGAAAATAACAATTACAGACTTACAGTTATATAAATATTTCTAAAATTAAAATTAAGATAAAAATTCTATACCGCACATGGTATAAGGGTAATCATAGCACTTTGTTACAATAAAAAATATGCTAAATGAAATAGTAAACAATATGTTTGTTTTATTTAATGATTTCTGTGTTATATTATATCGATTTTCAGCTAGGTTCTTAACAAATAATTGTTCACACTGTAAATCAATATTTTTTTTCTGAAAAAATTAATTTTTGCTTAACTATAGTACTTCTTCTGCTCTTCACAGATTTGGCCTAGGCCTATCACGTGCTCATTTCTTTCACAGCCTTAGTCGCTCCTTCTTTGTGGGCAGTCTATAAAACATGTAAATTAACATCCTAGTTCACCGTATTATATTTAATGCTGGACTAATCATATAAAAACGTTCATATTGGCTGGACATTTGTAATATTTCTTGTCAACAATCTGAATTAACATAGAAAAAAACATTCTCTCGGTTGCAAACTATAATATTCCTTTGATAGCAGCTATCATATGCATTCAGTACTGTAATCCCATTAAATTTAGTAATAGAAGTCACTGTGTTTTAGTAGCATTGCCTGATGTAGCATCAGTGTGGGTAAACAGAACAGAAAGAGCTAAGTCGATAGAGTACGACGTTCTGAAGCTCAGTGTCGTGCGTTCGATTCCCACGTCGGGCATCTGCTTCTGCTCGGCTTGCCTGTTCTGTGAACTGTGCTAATGGAGAATAGCGCGAAATATAAAGGATAATACATATAGTTCCTTCACGGTTACTATAGGCTGTCCACGGTAAAATGAGCACTTTTGAGAACCCTGCTTAAGATCTACTTGTGTGTAAGTTGAGTATTCTTCCACCTTATGTAAAATTAACATTGCCATTGGCCTCATCAGTTTATTCATGCGCCGGTCAAGTGAAACTGTAAAATAATTAGGAAAGCAAATATTTTGCAAACCTGTTCTTTTTCACACTTCGACGCATTAAAATAGACAGAAAATTGAAGAAATAATTTAAGTTAAATAACAAATGGTTACCTAACACTTTTTATTCAACGTTAAGATATGGAAATACTTTCCCTCCATTGTTACTAACTTTACTAAGCGCATGTCACGCAATGCACCCATTACAATATACATATGCAAGTAGGAGCAGTGATTTTCTAATGTTTATTTCCAAAGTGCTCACTTAATCGTGAACAACCTTTACTAACTTTTCTGGAGCCCTGCTAAAGTTCTACTTTCAGACTATTCCTCCGCATCGTGCTAACAAAGCTTAACAGAGTGTAGAAAATTATACCAAAGTAATAAAAACCGCATTCGTGGGCACTCACTGTAATAATATTTGGCATGGGAACTATATATTACTAGGTATTACCATAACACCTATTTTCTCTCTGTTTTAATTTATATTAATTACCTATAAATGAAATATTATAATTTATAAATAAAATATAAATACAAGTTTAATCTAACCAAAAATGATATTCTTTTGCGTTAATACAAGCATAAAACGCTTGTAGTACATGGCGTATTCAGGAAACAACCAGTCACGTAATACGTGGGGTGATGTTTCAAAGGTTTGATTCGAAAAGTGTGAACTAACTGTGAGTAGACTATAACTTGAAGTCACTACGCAATATATGAATCTCCCCTCTCGCAGACAGCTAGCGAAATGTAATCAGACGGTGTGGCCCGACATGCATAGTGAATGCTACTAACTCTGCCGCACTTGCGTCAGACAACCGCAACTGATAATGACGGGAAACCGCAGTTCACTCGGTTGGCTGTGACAACTGCTTCACATTACATCTTCAAGTGAGGAAGGCAGAACACAGCACAACGAAAATACAACTGCCATAGGCTGTTCAAGGTAAACTGAGCACTTTTGAAAGCTCTGCTTAAGATAAACCTGTATGCACTACGTGTATTCTTCCGTCATATGTAAAATTAACATTGTCGTGAGTCTTAATCGCTTTATTCTTGCGTTGGTTGAGTCAGACTGTAATATTAACAGAAAGGTAAATCTTTTAAAAATTGGCTAATTATTACTCCTAAATGTGTTGAAAAAAAAACACACAAAAAATACATTTCGGTATTCCTAAATGTTTACCTAGCACTTTTGATTCAATGTTATTTCATGGAACTATTTTCACTACGTTGTTACCAACTTGACTGATTACACGCCAGTAATCGCGCCCGTTAAAATATATGAATGCATAGACTGTTCACGGTAAACTGAGCACTTTGGAAAGCCCTACTTAAGATCTACTTGTATGCACGGTGTGTATTATTCCGCCTTATGTAAAATTAACATTGTCATGGGCCTCATCACTTTATTCATGCGTCGGTCAAGTGAAACTGTGAAATTATTAGAAAAGTGGGAGTTTTACAAATCTGCTCATTTTTACATTTAGTTGCATTTAAAAAAAAAGACCGGAAAGAAGTAATCTAAGTTATCATAAATGGTTACCTAACACTTTTTATTCGACGTTAAGATATGGAACTACATTCCCTCCATCGTTGCCAACTTTACTGGGAGCATGCCTCTTCAGTGCGTGCGTTAAAGTATATGCAGGTAGGAGCAGTGACTTTTTTCTGAGGTTGATTTCAAAAGAGTTCAGTTAACCTGTGGTGCAAAATTACTTGTGTCACTTACAGTCTTCACTGATATACAAATACTTCTGATGAAGAGTACTGGTATAGTAAAGCGGTGTGAGTGTAGAGAAGTCTCTGAATCCAAGGGTGGGGGGAAAGGGGAGATCTCCGAGAAAACCCGCCGACCAGCGGCATCGTCCAGCACGATTCCCACATGCGAGAATTCGGAAGTGACCCCGCCGGGAATCGAACCCGGTTTGCCTTGGCCCCCTAAGATATAATAAAGAACAGGGTGTAACTACACCACAGCCAATACAACCAACTGTGATCAAAAATGTAACGTTTTCCATATCGGAATTCTTTGGTCTTCCATGAATAGCCAGAATATTAGTTTACAATCTAGTCGTGAGCCAACCTAGCTGTTAGACGTTTTTGTCAGCCATTACAAAAGTTCAAAAGTGGCAAAATCATAACAAATGGTTGGCGGCATTATAGTTATTTTTGACGTGAAATTCGAAAGAACGTCTTTCTCAGTCAGTCACTAGGAGGGGGTCTGCGCTCCAAAGTGCGTGCGACTAAAATACGTTCCTCGGTAAATGGGCCATATCTCAGTCAGTTCCCTACGCTCCAGAGTGACACATGTGCCGTGTGAGGGCTTAAGGTTGCGCAAACCATCTGGTGACTGAACCATTCGGATCTATAAATATCACTTACTGTAATGACAATTGAAATTAGTGATCAAAATCGCGATTCTGTGTCGGAATATCGGATTAACAAATTGAATAACCCCTTTCTTGTTCCGAATTTGGGAAAAAAACAATTATTCTATCATGTAGCCCGATAAGTTCTCTATCTTCAATTACTTGACTCATAGTATTTATTTCAAAAACGTGGAAGCAGCAGTGCCGAGAAGTTAAAACTTGTCACCAAGCCGAAAAACAAAATGCAAAGATTCATCAAGAAAGCCAAAAAAGAGAACGAGTCCAACCACTCAGCACCATGGAGAGGAGTCGCTTGCATCGGATGATGCAGAAATAACAGCACACCGAGACTCTGGAGGAAGCCCAGCCCGGCCCTAGTGGGTCCGGAACGAGCGACCTACCGAAGCGTCAGGCAAGTCCAGCGCGTAGCACCTCGTAAGTGCATCCCAAGAGGCAAGCAACGATTCTATCGTGTCTGCAGAGAAACTACGAGTCCAACGATACCACACATGAGGTACCCAAGAAACTCTGGAAAGGTTCCCCAACTCAGCAAGTTCAAAGGCTTCGCGTATCCATCCAAACCAGCTCATCTGCCTCCGCTTACTTAAGTTCTTACCGACTCGTGTTTGATTTCCGACCTCTATGCACATCGAATTTCACGGAATATCTAGCGGTAGGAGTCACAACTCCTACCCACCAAATGTTTTTTTTTTTTTTCACCTAATAACGTAGCTTACATTTATATTTATCTGAGGCAAAATAATTTGCAGATGTGTTGATTTATGTATAGTCGGGAAGGGGGAAGAAGTATGACACTTGCAAAATGTAAAATATTACGATAACAGTAGCTGGCGTTACACGTATACACTGGTGAAAAATGGAAAATGAACACTAGTATGTAATGGTCCCACATGATTGAAGGTTCTATTTAATAATTATACAGCATGTACACTGAATATGCTAATGATCACATGGTAATACACCTATGGACAGAGGTTACAGAGGATCTTGAACAACGTCAGTATCTTGTGCAGCTTCCTTTAGCAATGATGCAATCCTGCAGTCTTGGGTAGAGACGATCATAGAGGTTTCGTATATTATCTTGGGGAATAGTGTTCCACGCTGATTCCAGCTGTTAGTTGCTGCCGGTATTGCAGACAGCACCAAACGCCGTTCCATCATGTCTCACAAATGTTCACTGGGGGACAGGTCGGGTGATCGTGCAGGCCATGGGCGTTGAAGAACATCTTCGAGAGCGCGTTGGGTAACACGATTGTGTGCACGGGTATTGGACAACTCCTTGGCGTTGTAGAAACGGCAACAAAATTGGCTGGATGATGTTATGGATGTAGCGTTCACTATTCAGTGTCCCCTCAACAAACATCATAGGTGTAAGGTCATTTATTGGCTATTGTTTAGGCTATTGTTCCTCAGACCATGATATCAAGCGTTGGTCATGTATGTCGCTGCCGTATACACTCTGGTTGTTGCCGCTCTCCTGGTCGACGCCGCACTCGCAAACGACCGTCACTGGCGCCAAAGAAGAATATGCTCTCATCACTAAACACAACTCCGCGCCATTCATCGTTCCAGTTGCGTCGTTCGCGACATCATCCGAGGCGTGCTGCGCTGTGTCGAGGTGTGAGAGGGAAATCTGGCGAGCGGCACCCTTGATCGTAGCCCAGCTTCCAGCAAACCGCTGGTGATTATCCTAGCTGACACCCGGGTGCAACAGTGGCCCTGATCTGTGAGGCGGTCGCTGTGCGATCAGCAATGGCTGTTCGTCTGATGCGGCGGTCCAGGCGGGAATCCGTATGCCGCTGTTGTCCGGGGCCAGGCTAACGAGCACGTGCACCATCGTTGGGTATTTAAATGTCAGGTGATAGTTCTCTCTCAATTATTAGATATATTTTAATTCAAACGATTTCATTCAATACTTATTAAGAAACTTACACGAGGCTATTTAAAATAGAAGCCCCAAAGTTTCATTTTGTTAACAATTTAAGAAATCCTATCATCACAGACGGAGAAGACCACATGTTTTATGTATCTACAAATAGGCGTCACACAAAATTTTCCCCCCATTATATTTTCTCTAATGCGGTCTTTCTGAATTGCAGGAACATCATATTCAACTCAGCAACGAATATGGTAACATCGTTCTTCGGAGTATTTTTTTTTTTCTCGAGATTTTTTAATATTAATTGACAGTTTTGGCCGGGGGAGGGGCGAATTTGGTTAAGGTGGGGTGAGTGTGAGGATAGTGTTATATGTTCCTCAATTTTTTTCGATTATTTTTATAATTCTTCCCGCGTATGGAACATTACATTTCTGGAAAAAAATAAAAATTGTATTAAAATTTATTTTATTAAAACATTTTTTTTATTGAAATCATTTCTAGGGTTGCGGGTAGCTGGAATGGCCGGCCTTAGGTTTTTAAGGGGCGAAGGGGAGAAGAACGAGGCCACCGGCGGCACCTGTGGCGTCATTCAAGATGGCAGCAAACTTCTACCTCCTATACCGGATCCCGTTGTGTCCGAATGAAGATAGCCTATCTACTATGCTCACATCAGCCTTAGTGAAATGTTTATTTTTTTACTTTTTTCAGTAAGTGCATATGTATTCAAACAAATCAATGTAGATTTCCTTATCGCCTGTAAAATCTCTTTGTGTAAAAGAAATTCAACATCTATCCCTGAGTGATTATACGTGGATGTAAGCAGTAAATAAATGCTTTTGTAAATTGCATTCGTAACATGAACTGAGGATACATTTGCGGACAGCAAACTGCAAAATTATCAGTTAAATTACATTTTTTAATTCATACGCACATTATGTCCTGTAACAGGTTATTGTATGCTGTAATATGTACAAATAAATGTATCAGTGACGTCTGTACTACTTAAGATTTTATTGCCTTTAGGCCTAATGGTTTCTATAGCCACAGAGACATGATATATGATAAACATTCAACAAACTATAAGCTAGTCTTTATGTTTGTGGCTATTTTTTCTGCACAGACATTCGCATTTTGAAGCAATCAAAAAAAATTTACCATTCATATTTTGTGAATTATATTTTTAAAAAAAATTTTTTACAAACGTTAAATCCGTGATTGATAAGAAAAAAAACACTTATTAGTATATGTGAATCGATGATTTGTGGATGCAATATTGTTCATATTCATAAGTGCCCTAGTCACGGTGTTTGTGTTGTTTTGTTATCGACGCCCAAACTGATTCGCGGCGCATGAATCCCCCAGGCGCCCAACGCCGCGAATTTTCGCCACAGAAATAAATCATTGCCACACGGACGTATTGTACATCTCAATTCCCATCGCTTTAACGCCATAGATCCTCGCGGGCAAGCGATTTAACTTATTCTCTACTTTTCCCTCGCACTGCGAGCATAAACGAAACAGGTGTTCCAGCCATTACGTAGCTATTACCCTGTCTGGGGATGATCTTCCGAGCGCAATTTTCTTAACATAGGAGTTTGTACGGACGAAATCTTACATTTCCCCAGGCGCGGGGCTGTCACGAGGGCATGAAGAAGAAGGTGTAAATAACAGGGTTGCCACTTGCCCCTCGCGAGGCAAAGAATAAAATGTAACGTAGAATCTCCCCTGGAGCGAATTCGAGACCCCCCTCCCATCCCCCGACTGAAGGTATCATTAGACGCGAGGGGCAGTCTTTAATTAAGTCATTCATCAGGGGTTAAGTCGCGAGACGTGAAGATGACTGGCTGTTCCTTAGAGCCGGCCGCGACGCGGTAAGTTTGAGTGACGCGACGTTTTATCGCTGGTCGGAGCGTCCAGGGGTTTACAAACACACACTCACGCCACAGAGTACTAGAGAATACAGAGGTGCAAATAGCCGCTTGTTCCGCTAACTACCGTCGCACACGCCAGCGAAATGGGTCACCGAGACGTTCGGAGCGCCGTTCGCCAATCAGGCAACAATCCCAGCTAATAGGGAACCTTTCTCAGCACGCAGTAGCCAATCAAACGCAAGGCCCACTTCCGCACATCGGGGTGCTTGCAAGGTCCGATGCTTTTCAATTCCAATCCTCACACATCCGCAGTCGACAGCCCGCAGAACCCAACAGAAGGAGGGGGGTTCGCCACACTTGGCATGTTTCAGCACTACGGAATCCCCTCCCCCTGCACACCATGATCATTATGCCGCCTCCAGCCGATGTGCTACTGCCATCTTCAAATGAGCCACCCAGGTTCCCGACGCCCACGATGACGGCGCTTTCGAGCAGGCCTCTTGGTCGACGGGCTAGTATTTGAATATTCTTAGCCATCCCAGAACATGGGAACCCCCGATACGCCACTTGGGGACGCTACTAGTTGCGGTGAGGCGTCCGCATCTGAGCTGCAAACAGTCCCGCCACGCCCGCAGACACACCTCGCCTTCGCTGGTTCCAAGGGGCGGTAGATCTAGGAGAGTGAGACACTACGAGCGTGATGTTCTACCCACAGCAGCTAAGCTAGTGAAGCAGCTCAGTGAATGTAAGTGTCTCAGACATTTCGTTTTTTGTCTGTGCTAAACCTGCAGCATAGGTTTTATATAAAGTTAAATTAAAATTACATCATTGGGTTTTACATCGCACCGTCATGCCCAGAGGCTAATGGTGACGGGACCTCCTGAGCTCTGAACCACAGGGCTGCCGACTCGGTGTTTGTAAATGTGATTCGTGTTGGGGAGTCGGCTCAGACTGTCGCGTCGGGCCGGCCCTCCGTCCTCGCCAAATGAACGCGGTGTCCTAGCACGTGCGCCCACCGAGGAGACCTTTAATTTCAAACATGCGTCTGTTATTGTTACCATGTGACTGTTAATCTACCTAGTGATTTAAAATCACATGTTGCCCGTGCACATTTTATTTGAGACTGAACATGTTATTTATTTCTTACTTAATGGGCAACAACCTGGTGGAGATTCTGTACTGAGTTCAGGAACATTCTGTATATGTGTAGCAAGAGACATTATAACTAGGGACCTGAAAATTCGCGGATTAATTTTGGGACATGCTAGAATTCAAAACACGTGTGTTTATATAGTAACTTTAGCCATTGGTCCACACGGCGTTTGACACCGCCTGGAGAACGCTGGCCCAATCGTCGCCTTCCACTGTGACAGCAGACAACCAATGAGCAGTTAACGTCGGCATATTTGAACATAAGACTGTAGAGTTAGACTGCAGGTCATTGAACTCGTGAACTTTTCAGGTCTTTAATTATAACTAGGAATAGGACAATTCCGTGAGTTCAATGAGCTGTTAACTATAATCCACAGTCCTTTATCCACTCGAGTCTCAGACGTTTGTTCACTGGCTGTCGCCCCAGAGAGTAGCCAGTGTTACTCCACACCTGGCAGTATGGCGCTCGCTACTTGCTACCTTGAACGTGTGCTATTGGCTCAGAGTCGTCCAGGGCGAGTCTAATAGACTGTGATCCAATTGCAAAGGCCACTTCAGTGTACACGTGTTGGACGTCTATCTTTTCCTGAAATGAATTCGGCGAAATGTTCCTATCCCTAAATATAACTAGAATCCAGGAAGTTTCGCGAATTCATTTGACGACGAGCTAGAATTCAAACATATACACATTTGACTTTGGTTTTAATTGAATTGCTGTTTGTAAGCCACGCCCTGGGCTCATTTGAACCAATAAGTGAGTGAATATATTCGAGCGACTTTTAACATCGAGGTCTTGAGAGCCGAATTGAACCAACAAGTAACACGAAAATAAAAGAGGGCAGAATTCCGTGCCACATGATCTCGGGTAAAGTGGAGTAACAGCCATTGAACAACTAGCTGAGGCTTGAATACACAAACGATTCTGGAGTCTAGCTAGTTGCCAAATAAATCCGCAAAATACCCGGGTCTCTAATTATAACAAATCATTAAATATTGTATACGGTAGGCTATATCAACGTATCTCGTTGATTTATTCGTAGCAACGGTATCCAACGGTTTGGCGATGTTAAAGTGAATGAAGATATATATATATATATATATATATATATATAATATATATATATATATATATAATATAATACTACACACACACGCAACTTTGAAACAATTGTTACTTCTCTCTTATTTACAAATCACGGTTGTTTGTTTTTCAAAGCCCACATTTTCTTTAATCTACAATGTAACTGATATTACCACAAAGACGTCTGCTGAACTATGGTAACTACAATGCAAAGTTATCATAGTCATTACTATGTAGATAATACAATAATTATGTTTCTGGTAAGTCTACTTTGCAGTAGTTAATATTTCAACAAACGTTTCTTTGAGGCAACAAATCATGTGTTGCAGCACAAAAAGCTTTTTTACAGTTGTAACATAAACTTTTGCAATTTCTGCATTCATTATTATAATCAATGTATATTTTTACACATTCTTCACTGTCTATGTTAGTGTTTCATTTTATTTATTTTTAATAGTTTTCGTATGTTTAGGATTTTGAATAATTAACTGTTACAGTAGTAATAATTTATGTTTAAATTCTTAACATATCTAGGCTTGATTATTGTTTGTATTTCAATTAATAATTCAATGTTTTCATTTATTTTCTTTGTCTCACACCACTGTGGTTGTTTCAGCGAATTTATTGTGTTATTTTTATTACCTCCTACGAGACCCGTAACTCTTTGACATAGGGAATTATGCCGTAGGAGTGCGTCAGATTAGCTGTTTGAGTAGGCAGCCTTCCGATTGGCTGGCCCCCATTGGCTAGCGTGATAGCATAGGCTAGGCAGTAATTGCAGTTAGGAGATATATATATATATATATATATATATATATATATATATATATATATATATATTCTGTTTCCATTTTTCAACGGGTTAAAACCTAAGTCAGAACGAACGTCCAGAAGCTGGACGTAGCGTAGGTATTTTAAGTAGTAGGTTAGGTGTTGTTAGTTTCTACAGCTTGCTAGAATAAAATTGGTTTGTTTCTACGTAGAGAAGTGTGCTGTAAGCCCCTCCGTATAGTAAGCAGCTGTTTAGGAGCTTAGGTTAGTTCGTTGAACGCCGCGACGTTCCGTGAGCTGTAAACCCCGTTAAGAAACACTTAATTCTACGAAGTTTGAACACTACTCTACATTTTCCTGAGATCCCTTCCTGCTTTCTACCATAAATGGTAGCATCCTACAAGCAAACTACTTTTTCTACACTACTAGTTTTTCTACGAGTTTACTCTACGCGTCTTATAGGCATAAGAGAGCGGCCATTTGTAATAGAACATTCTACAGAACGCCATGTTGGGCACGGCGTTTTTTGACAGATAAGAACCAGCATTTCTTTGCCATAATTTAACCTGAGAGACAGAGTTTTTATTGTTCTACCACTAAACTGAGCCAAGTTTAACTTTTCAAGAAATAATTGTAGACGTTTTCACTCGGCGATTTTTTTGAAGTGACAAACTGACATGGCAGACTAGTTTACGTTACGACTGACCACTTCCTACCGGCAATGCTAGTTATCACCATTCAGGATGTTTAATTAGCTTCATTTACAGCCAGAATACATATAAATTAAATGAAAGTAACTGTGTTTGAAATAAAATAATTTTGCTGGAAATTTTATGTAGTATGACGTCTTTTCCTATTTGTATGAATAATTGTTTTCACTCCCTCGCCTTTACTGATAACCCAGTTCTGCATAATTTTTGCATGTCCTTATGGAAAGTAAGTTGCATAATTTTCAGAGTGTGACAAATGGTCGCTGGTCTCAAGTAAGTGTGGTTAACTAAGGTGAGTGTTCTTCGCGTCGAACATCTGGTTCCAGAGCCTGCAAGGGGCAGGCAGACGGTTTCCTCAGGGGAGGAATATTCTACTACCACACTGTTCAGTTGTAATAAATTTTGCCAACAGTTTACCCAACCTTAAACACGATATTTTCAGAAGATTTATTTCGCACTGTTTTATAAGCCTATGGGAGAGTATTGTTATGCAACAACTCAATGGCACACTACATTGATTTCACACGTTATCTCGTGTTTTTTATTCAGTGCTACATGGTAATATCCTGTCTACTCATATTTTATGTTAATACTGCTTGGAATAGGCCTACAACACGAGCACGAGCAGCAGATACATATGGCAGGGCACTATATTACCTAATATGGTTTTGCATTACATCACAGAGTGTGGTTGATTCACCATTTGTAATACACAATGGCAAAAGTAAATAAATAAACACCAAACTCAGTGTTATTTTTAAGACTACTCTAGACTAAGTGAATTTTATCATGCAAACTTACAACTACATTACTTCACTTCAGTCGGGCAGCTTGCGTCACAGCAGATACAACGTGCAACAGACGAGATAAGCCGTTGTTTCTTTGCGTGTAATATTACACCACATCGATAACGGTTATCTAAAAGCGGAGCTTTTCTCGTCTGCTTTGAATTGCATCATCGCGAACCAACTCTTGGCGTGGACATGTAGTTTATTTACGTTCCTGATAAACCTGCAGGGAACTCGGCTACGCGATCCAAAGACCAAAAGAACAGATAAGAGTTTCTGCGTACCTTTGTGTGGATATATATGAAAGAGTTTTTAAAACAAAAACAATTCCGTCACATAATATTCTACGCTTTGCAGTAACAGAATAACGGGTGGGTGAGGTTTTAGTAATGCTTATAATCCACTCACGGTTACTTCAAACCTTTCTGAAGCCTTGCTAAAGTTCTACTTCCAGGATATTCCTCCGCCTCGTGCAAACTAAGTTTAACTAAGTTTGTAATATTACACCAGGGGCACAGAGCAAGTAAGGAAACAAAATAGGTAGGTAGGTAAGTGGACTTAAGGCGGTCCAGTCCCCGCCATCTTGTATTTACGAAATTTTCGTCGTAACTGGCATCACAGATTTTGTATTTTATTTTGAGCATCGACAAGACATAGGGTATTATTGTTTTGCACATGTTATAAAACATTTGTTGCTTGAGTACTCTTACCAGTATTATTTCTGTAAACGTCAGCAAAAAAAAAAGTTATTTCTTATCGGCGGTCACTTGTCAGAAACTAATAGAAACAGTAGAAATGCATTAGTTTGATAAAGCTTTAAAAGCTATTATTTATGCCATGTTGTGCGAATTATTTCGTTAAATATTCTTAAACAGAACTTATAGCAAAAATAATGAAAATCCAAGATGGCGGGGACTGATCCGCCTTAACGTCTCGTCGACAGCGAAGTCATTAGAGACGGAAAGAGACAAAAGTCGACACTTCCATGTTGTAACGATTTTGTTATTTCAAAGTCTCTTTCAGGAGTGGTAGTTGCCTGGATTAATATCAACAGCAGATACGCGTTACGAAAAATAATCACCTAGAACAATAAAACAAAAATAATAGTTTTAATGATTATTTTGTTATAAGTACGCTTCATTGAAGAAGTAAATAATCACACTGTATTCAATGTTTAGTTTTAAAATTACGTAATTAGAATTTACTTTAATAATACCATTTAGTTGCCGATTGCTGTTTTTTTTTTGGCAATAATTACTATACCTGTGCTGTTTGGGTTAACGCTGTCTTTTAAGTATTTACGTTACCTCCAAATGTGACCAACAATAGAACAAATCTTGCACAAGAAGTGTAAAAAACGAATTGAATATTTCTAATAGTTTTAGTAAGTTATTAAATCTGCACCTAAAAGATATGTAGGTTAAATCAATATGTTTGAGATACAAAACACTCATAGTTTTGACTCGAAACCGATCTGTTCCATCAAATCAGTAATTCTAGTGGTAAAATGTCTAAGTTGGTATTCCTATAGGCACTTAATTCAAATAACACGATTGTAAGCTACTCTCACCCACCTGACCGGAGGGACAACGCACCGAATTCGTGCTCACTCAGTGTAACAGGATTTTGAATAAAAACTATTTCTCACTAGGCGGCGCTACCAACACACGTGTTTTCTCACCCTTTTTTATTCAAATTATTTATAAATGAGACATTATAATTGATAGATAAAATATGAATAACATTTTTATTTACCAGAAAAAAAAAGTACCGTTTATGAACACAAGTATAAAACGCTTGTGATACATGGCATATGTTGGAAATAACTAAACACGTTATACATGGGGAGATTAAGAGAGCACATAAAGAGAGCACTGTTCAAATCAACCTTAGAAAAAAGCCATTGCCCCAACCTGCATATGTTTGAACGGGATCCCTGAGTGACATGCGACCAGTAAAATCGGTAACGATGGATGGGAAGTAGTTCCGTATCTTAATGACGAATAAAAAGTGTTAGGTAATAATTTCTAATAATTAAAAGTATTTCCTTCGCTTTCTGTGTTTTTTATGCATCGAAGTGTAAAAATGAGCGTTTGTAAAATATTTAATTTTCTAATAATTTCACAGTTTCACTTGACCGATGTATGAATAAAGTGATGAGGCTCATGACAATATTCATCTTGTATAAGGCGGAAGAATACACAGTGTGAATACAAGTAGATCTTAAGCAGGGCTATCAAAAGTGCTCATTTTTACCGTGAACAGCCTATAACACTTTGAATTCAACCCCAAGTAATGAAACTACTTTCACTCCGTCACTAGCAGCTTTACTGGTCGCACGCCCATCTGTGTGCTCAAATAGCATACATGTAGTTAGGGGCAGTGGCATTTTTCAGAGGCTAAATTCGAAAGTGCTCAGTTAACCGTGAACAGCCCTTATTCACCTACTATCCTAGGATAAGTTTAGGTGGTCCTGTTAGGTTGGGATACTGTGCTGAAAAATGCTAGGTGGAAACGTTCATGCGCAATAATAATGACCGGCCACAAACGCTTTTGCAGTTGCAATGACCACGGTGGTCACAAACTGGTCAATTTTAACCATGGAGGGAAAAACGGGGTAGAGTGTGCGCATGAGTGTACAGTAGCTAACCTCCGTGTCCCAACGTTGGACTACTTTTCTGCCACTAAACAATGGGGATAGAATTAGAGGTTAGGACACCGCTTATGTAAACAAGTGCTTTGAAATGTTTCTATACTTCCCCTAACCGATATATAATGCAATTAGATTACATTCTAATTGGCAAAAGTATTTTATTAATATAAAATGGCCTGTATTTTGAAAATTATTGTATAAACAAACTCATTAATCAGGGTTGACCATGTAACTTAGACTGTTGCACTGGTGTGGGGTAAGTCGATGTTGGGGTGCATGCGCCGAAGACGAACATCGGTGTTTAGTCCATTCATGTGTACTTCTAACTTTTCTGAAACTCAGCTGAAGTTCTTATTTCAGGATATTCATTAGCCTCGTGCAAACAAAGCCTAACTAAGTCTAGGAATTCATACCAAAGGGACTACGCATCGTATTTGTGCTCACTCAGTTTTATGATACAGTGCATGCGACCTATTTCTTACTAAGCACTACCAACACACAATAATGGCCCGAACCTCCTGATGGGCTGCTTATCACGAAAGTTTTGTTGATATGAAAGCTGATGGGCAATAACGAACACCATTTTCCGCGAACGATATGCGACCAACTGACTGTCTTAATCTGCTAGCTCCTAAAAGCACCACGAGTGCACCACCGATGACATGGTGGGAAGTTCAAATCTCTACACAGTAATATTTACAAAGAAGTTTATACATACAGGACCAAATACACATATTCTTTCCCTGTTTTTATTCGTATCAATTATAAATTAAATATCATAATTTATAGATAAAATATAAGTAAAAGTTAAATTTAACTAAAAATTAGGTAATCTTATGTTAATACAAATACAAAACGATTGTGATATATGGCATGTTTAGGAAACAACCATGCAAATAATAAATTGTGTGATTTTTCAAGGGTTTCATTCAAAAAGGATACATGATTGGAAGAAATAAGAAACAAAGCAAGTGTTTTGAAAGTGCTCAGATAAGAATAAATAGGATACCATATTTTCGCAAAAATAGTTCCTGTCAAAATTGCGATTCTTTTTTAAGCAGTAGATTTTTTTCGACATGGTAGCCAAAGGTCAAGATCACATGGTGTCTCCAAGGGCAAGGCAAAGGTTGTTTGTTGTTATGGTTCCTGATATTGTGAGTGAGGCAAATGGATTTTCTCAGAGTGTTCCCATGATTGTTTTATAAACAAAATATAGTTTTTTTCTTGCGTCCCTAATGTAGATATCGTCCAAAATGTTGGTGTAAGTTAAAATTTGCTGCGGAGAACGTATTCTTATTCGATGATGGAAAGTAAAAAGGAGAATGTTATATTTGTTGTTACTGCAAGAAGACCTTTTATAACGTTAAACATAAACTGTCGACAGCATGAAGCTGGTTGTCATCAGAAAATAGTATGTACTATGTCCCACATGAGAAAAGTTTAAATCTCAGTTTTGATAACTTGAAACGGCATCTTGCAACATGTACGGGTCTTCCTGGACTATCTGTTAAGCGTTATCTGCGGAGAGTAGCAGATACATGTGAGTGTTTATCTATAAATGTTGAGAGCAGATCTTTGCTCCCACCAAGTCAATAATGCAAGTAATGTGATAATATGTTTACATGTGCATATGACTCAAGGGGAGATGAAACGTATTTGCGTGAGGAGCACTATTCGTATGAAATAGCGGTGTGATAAGTGTAGACGAGTGTATGCACACGTTGAAAATATAACAGGTTATTTGAAATTTTGTAAAAGAACGATATAAGGATGTCTGATGAACGACAAGGTTATCCTTCGTCCTCACAGTTTTAAGTCTCAAAATTGCTCTCAAGCTGCCTCTAATTTTATATCGGATATTACGTCTGTCACTTATTTGTCAACATCTGATTGTAGAACACAGTCGACATCAGTGTTCTGCAAGCCAAAACCTAATGTTAATGACTTTTTCTGAAGCGATCTGCATTCAGAGATTTTCTGAAGGAATGTGTTGCACCAAATATGTTATTTACATCGAGAGATGTTTGCTCTTACCTGTCAAATATGAAACCTAATATAAAAAACAAACTTATCGATGAGGTGGACAAATATAGTGTTGACAAATATAATATTTGGTTGGACTGTAACTATACGAAATCAGAGCCTCACGATGGCGAGTATTGTAGCAGAGCCTTCAAAACCTTAGAATGTATATATGTATCATGTAGACACAATATAAAACATTGTGGTTTATTGTATACACAAGTTATGTGTAGAGTAAAAAGAAATGTTTACCAAGGGTTCGGCTTGGACCCTGTCTTCAGTACATCATCTAGAGCTGAGAAAAAGTGGGCAGTATCCACTTTGTAGAAATACATATACTGATTTCCCTCCATCCCAGTATAGAGACCTACAACATAACTTCGCTTTCGATTGACAGGGCGATGATATAAATTACTGCAACCACAGAAATCACTCAATTGTTAAACAGACATGTGCTGTTTCGGTAGTGCATGAAGGTATCACTGAGGAGTCGAAAGTGAGGACTCAGCAGTGAGGAGTCAGCGGCGAGGAGTCATTGTTGAGGAGTCAGTGGTGAGGAGTCAACAGTGAGGAGTCAGTGGTGAGGAGTCAGCAGTGAGGGGTTAGCAGTGAGGAGTCACTGGTCAATAGTATAAGTGTTTGAGGCCACATATGGTCGTAAATTATGTAAATCACTGAGGATTTGCAATCGAGTATGTCTTGTACGAGTACATGCAAACATTCACCGAGTGTTCAACAATTACTGTGGCAAAACCTTCAGTAAAAGTCGTGACACATTTCGCAATGAGCAGAGCGAATTTTCAAAGAAACCGATCTCCAGAATATTAACATGTGATATGTGTGGTGCAGCATTTGGTAAATGCGATAATCTAAAGAGACATATTAGTATGTGTAAAGGCAACGCATCTTTTCTTGGCTCGAGACAGCATGCCTTGAACTTATTGGCACAAGACAAGGTTATGGATTGCCTTTCTGCTGATTCGTCTGATTCGTTGTGTAAATTAACATTGGTTCGAGTATCCATAACTTGCCCTCGTTTGCATTATATTCCAAAACTGTGTGTGATGAAGGGAATATGAGTGTTGCAATATACATGCATCGCTAACATGTAAAGTGAGAAATGAAAATGTTACAACTCTCCAGGAGGGTGAGAACAAAAATGTGACTTCCAAGACTGTCGGTGATGCTGTGAAATACGCATATTCTACTGATGATGAAGTAACAATATCTGTAAAACAAAAGCATAAATGTGTTGCTAATGATAAAGGCTACTTTGAGTTGGGGCAGAAGAAACGTCAATGCTAAAGTAGTAATCTGGTTCAGAGGTATCTCACAACCCACTCATCACGAAATAACATACATGTAGACATGTATCGTGAAACTTCTGCGAAGAGTGTCGTGAAGTCTAGCTACTTATTTTCTGAAGACCCCAGTGACTTGGTTAATAGACTGTGGGTGTTGGTTCCATTGCAAAGAAGAAGATATCTTTCTGTTAGTCAAGAGATAAATTCGATTATTGATGAACTCAAAGCTACAGGCTTAATTGAATGACATTACGTATGTGTGTGAATCGGTTATGAATATGAATAAATACAAACATTAGAAACAAAACGACTTAATGTTTAATTTTTTTAAATTCCTATCGTCTAAGAATGTATCTACTGGTATGTATTTATAAATGTTTGGTAGACTGCACATATTTGCGATGAACATACATGGGGTATGGCTGCATACAATGATTTTTTTACATATATTTAATTGTAAGCTGTGGAGATATAAGGGTTTTAACCATATGCACATACATGCTCAGTCTATCTAATTGCCTCAGTACTTGCACTCATTTTATGATGAACAATACACATTGTCTTTATGTTTCTTGTTTTGTCTCTTCAAGCTATTATTGAGGGCAAACACCTTGTTGCAGTTATATCGTCGTGTATTAAAGATTATAGTAACACTATTTCCCCATAGCTTTAATTGATTGCATACACTTATTCTTCTAAGCAGGGTGGATTACAATGGGCGCAACTTTTTAACATATTAAGGGATCCACCTATCTTTTGCTTGGGAGTGTAGGACTTAACATCTTGTCGACGATGAGGTTATTCGAGAAGTAGTTGTGTAAAAAGTTTTCAACTTACCTTTGTTTATGAAAAGTTGTAATGTTAAGAGTAGATTATTTCGCTTGTTTTTAATGCGGGAATAAACTAAATGCATTATATATATATATATATATATATATATATATATATATATATATATATATATATATATATATATATATATATATATATAGTAGCACCACAGATATGGTGCATGCGATTCACCACTCATTTTTTTTAATGATTGTGTTCCGTGTATACCGCAAGTCTATTGGATGTTCACTAACCCTGATCGCAAGCCTTATACTTTGTTCAGCGATATATATATATATATATTTTATTTTTGAGGTTGGACAAAAAGGATGTTGTTGGTGTTAACTTTTATATTATTTCTCTTGGTTGTGTAGTGAATATATACACTCTCAACTGAGATGCTGTATTTTTTATTTAGTTTTTATTGATACAATATATATGAGCTTTCCGTATCTCATATATCATATGAATGTGGGAAGATAATTTACATTATAGATAAAATACAAAGAATGTGAAATAAGTATTATTGTATGTTAAAGTTGACATTCTCAGCATTCAGAGGAAAATTGATTTATAGTGTTTTGGTCTAGGAGCCTTACTAATTAATATACGTTTGTTAGTGAGTGAGAAGGATATTCCTTTGAATTCCAGGAATGGGATTCTGTTATATGTTGGTCTTAAACAAATTTAATGGATGCATATTTTCGCACTGCTTTTCTTTTATATATGTTTTTCTAGAAGGATATGTGTTGCAATAGTATTTTTAGGGGTGCACTTTCAAGAAAATTTCCTGTTATATAGGAGAGGTAGGAACAGTTGTGTATATTAACAGAAAATATTCTCTACTACTCACATCAGTTTTGCTTAAATGAGTGTTACCATGAGTGATAAACGATCAACAATTTGTATGACGTGTAGATTAATATGTTGTGTTTTGGTAGGAGTCAAGTGGTTTGATCGCTGCTCCACAAAATGTTGGACACCATGTTCCTGTGTATTGATAGAGCTAGGGATTGCCAGAGCAATAGGTTAGATAGATGGTTTCTTAATTAAATTTCACACTTAACTATTCGCATGAATATGAAGTGTATGTGGGTGTTTGCTATTCTCATTTTACAAAAAATTATGAGGAAATGTTTGCTAGGATAGTATATATTCAGTTAGCACTTTAACGTATGTTTGTTTAAATAAATAGGTATATTTTAAGGGTTGAACATTCTATCATATCCCTCTGCGAATTGGGTTCTGGTTACCTACATTTGCGATGGTAGGGATATGTATTAATGGAATAGTGAGTTCTTTTTTTTTTTGGAGATTATTAAAATTATTTCTATGGCTTTTTTTTTTAAATTTAAATTAATGGTTAAAGCTTATTGTTGTTATAAGTTCTATGGGTTATGGTTTATTCCCTGCCTTTCCCATTTGTTTTAACTCTTCTTTAGTTGTATATACATATATGAGTAAGGTAGGTATATCGCAGGGTCTCAATAACGAAGAGACTGAGCAAGTTGTTAAGAGACAGAAACGGGGAATAATCGGGCACTGTCTGTAGTATGTAAACATCCCAGCATTCGCTTGGAGTGATTTCAGGAAACCACTGTTTTTTCATATTTTTCATGAGTTGGCATCCCTTCAATATATGTTTCACGACAATGTACCCTCCCCCGCTACAGTATTCAGAATGTGTTTTTTAGTATTGGCTCCCCTGCTTCGTGTCACTGGCCTGCAGCCCTCTGAATGTGTACCCCAAGAGATTTGGCCTGACTCACTGTCGTTTCAACCTTATTCAACAGGTTGAGTATATGAGCAGTGAAAAAAAATTTACAAGTCCCTAAAATCAAGTTCCCAATATAAGCCCCAGATTTAAAATTCAAACAACAGCAAATTCATATTTGAATCAAGCAAACTATGATTTGTAAAATCACACAGATATACAAGACCTATTTTATTAACTTGTTAAGAAATGTTTTTTATAATAAATTGGATGTATAGGGGAGAAAAGATATTGGGAGAGAATTGCCCATCTCTTTTAACAACGAGGTCTTAAGAGCCTATGAGGGTGAAGCAAGGCAAGAAGTACCAGGTCATGTGCGTGAGACTAGGGAAATGAGAGAGATCTCCGAAAAAACCGGCTGACCAATGTCTAACACGACATCCACACATTGCGAAAAAATTTGTTTTTAAGGTGTAACCTGCCCGGGGAGGCGAACGTTCTAGCAACTCATCCAACACACTCCCTTTCTTTATGCCTAACCAAAAACTTTCCAAAAGCCAAATGTATTCCATGTAACGTAAATGTATATATTTGAAATTTATTTAATATCTTAACAGTTTACCACATAAGTTTAATGAAACAGTATGAATACAGGCGGAAATCATGTTTTTCAGAGTTGCAAAATAGCTATTTCAACATTAGTCTACTTTTTTTTACTAAAAGGTCCAAATTCTTGTAAATTCACGGGAAAATGGCGGTCATTTTGAATACTTACAGTATACAAGGAGGGAAAAAATTAATTTTTTCTCAGTCTTAACTTGGCATCTGCTAAGGTCACTTCTAAGATGTTCGTATGTATTGATATTATCATCAACGCAGAATCTACAAGACATTTCATCTTTGCATCAGGTACAATGCATCAAGGTCACTGCTGTGACAATTGTGGCTCTGAATGCATTGAAACGTTCAATGCTATTTTAGCTTATGGGAAGGCTTAAATCTTATTGAGTCTAGAGTATTCCCAACTGCAAAAATTCATAATTTGTTTTGCGGGTTAAGAAATAAAATTAGTGAATCCGTTCCTGGATGAACATTTAAAAGCCGATGAGGATATTTTATCCTATTTATCTTGTGAAAACTGCCATTATGGCATGCCTGCCTTTGCCAATAATGAGAACTTACAGCATATGTGGAGGGATTGTGTCATGCAGGCTGGAACAGATGCTTGAAGCTAGAATCATTCCAGATATAGCAATCGACGATTCCAGAGTTGATGAAGTAGATTCCAAGGCGCGCACTGTCATCTTATAAAATTTTATATGAGAGAGAGACTTTTTTTTGTAAATAGTGTTTAAAAAGAAATAATGTAAAAATGATATGTTATGCTCAGGGTTTCGAAAAATACCAAGGCAACTCCTTTGTAAATAAGGAGCTTGCTATTTCTTATGCAACCGATGCTAATGACTCTAAAGTATTATGCTTTAAATCTCCCAGACCTTGGTATAGTTTAAAACCTGAAGTTAAAATAATGTTTCAGGAACAGACTTATGAGATACATAACCTGAAATGGAACTCTGGTGACATAGCTTACAAAAATCTTTTCAATCTGTAAATGATGCCTTGCTCGAAGACTATCCCATACAAATGCCTGAAAAATGCAGAAGGAGATTTTAAAAACTTTAACAAATGTAGAAGTAATAAATATTAGAAGATAGCATGTTTGTTCAAGTATTAATTCAATTGCCAAATGCTATAATACAAATCACTGTGAGGAACAAGCATTATGCTCTCAATGTAAAAGCGAAGCTTTAAGAGAATATTTATACCAACATCCTACCTGTGTGTATAGATATTAATATTCGAAAAATGGTTTTTTTTTTTTTAAGGTAGCATAAGATTTCGAAAAAATGGAGAAATTCGACCCAGAGAAGACGTACTCAACTAATTTTCGAGGACACAAGAAAGTATGGTTCCAGTATCTAGGCAACATATACATTCCAACACAGATGTGTAATGGAAATGAACATTGGAATTTCGCAAAAAGTTTTGGAGAAAGCTTGTACACAGAACGAGTGCCGTGTCATGAAGAAGACTGTCCTGTTTTTAATGTGAGGCCTGACAGCGAACTGCCCTGTCCTTCTTGGGACCTACGTTTTAAAAATCGCAGTACAGATATAACCAAAGAACCAGGTTTTCATAAAATAAAATATAAATTGATTAGAGAATTTTTCAACATAACCACAACCTTGTGGACTGGAACATGTAATAATAAGAAACATCATGCAAATACAAGGCAGTAGCAGTCTTTTAAGAGCACCGTGTAGAATTTGGGACTTTGAAGTATGGAACAGTATTGTTTGTGCCTGTAAATTTGATCCAAAAAAGTTGTCGTTGAAGAACTAATTTTAACTGGAAGAACATATGTCTATATAAAGAGAGAGAATCGTACACCAGAGCTTCAGTTACGATGGAGAGGTTCGACTCGTCACTTCAGTACGCTAGTATTACTCCAGGATTCAGGCGAGTGTGGTTTCGAATTGAAGATGAAGAGAGTCCTCTACAGATACAGGTGTGCAACAGAGATGAACATTGGCATTTCTCATTAATTAGTTCAACAGAAACTTTTTAATTGTCGAAGTATGTTATGGGCGAAATTATTGTCCTTTATATAATTTACATCCTGACAGCAAGCTACCTTGTAACAAAGGTAAACTGGAATTTGAAGCTTACAGTGGATACATCACCAAACGCATGTCCTGAAATAAAATCGAATACATTATGCAGAAAGAGTATAGTTTATTTTCTCTTACTACAGTTTGGACAGAACAATGGAACAACAAGCAACATTATATGTTCATTGGTGACCAAGAATTAACTTCTCCCTGTGGCATGTGGTAATGCAATGTTTTTCAAAGCAAGAACATCTGGCAGACTATATAAAGGAGTGTGCCTAGTATAAAATCGTCATTCATGGCTAGGATCTTCAAGCCTACAGACATATACGAGGTCCTACAAATTGGGTACAGAAGAGTGTTCTTTAAACCATATGATGGTCTTCTACAAGTTGAAGTCTGCAACAATATAGGACATTGGTGCTACACTTTCGACAACAGTATTGGCATTCGCTTTGGTGAAGCAATAGCATGCAACGATTGTGCTGTGAGATATCTTGGCCTCGGCGGTGATTTACCACCAACATTAGAAGATTTTATGATTGCCAGTCTAGCAAGGAAATAAAAGAGGAACGTGGATATGGAGTAATCGACTACCATTTCACCAGACCTCACCAGGGAATAACCATTCGTTGGAAGGAAACTTACGATGGGGACATCCACAACTTTATTTTCGAATAAGGAGGATTAGTTTTTCCATCGATGTGTAATTTATATGCATGTGAAGTGGCTAATTCAGAATAATGATCCCAATGTTCCCATTGTATCCGATGAAGTACAAGTATGCATTTTTTTTACTAAATGTTTGCATTCTATAAGTTACAGCTTATTATATTCACATTTTGCTGTAAAGGAAATGTGTGAGTCAATCATTCATTTCAAATGTATGATTTCTCTCAAGCTTTGTCAGCACATAGTAAACCAAATACTTATGATGCTACTTTAACTAATTGCAACAGTTCTGAATGACTTGTAAACCAGTACAGACCTCATGTAGTAGATTGTAAACACAAATGTAAGGGCGAACACATTGTAACTTCATATTGTGAGGAAGAAAAATGTTTGAAACATCTTGTTTATAATACAGACAATGTGATAATAATTTTCCTACTTTACATCATTATAGCAAAACAAGTTTGGTTATACGTCTCATACTGGGTGTGATTCATTAAAATGTTATGTACATCGAGCAATAAAATTAGCAAAAATAAAATTTAACCCTAAAACACGTTTCAAGTTGCAAATTTAGAGAGAATGAATTGATCAATATACATACATTGTTCCTTGCTAAATATTCTCAGTTGAGTATTGGATGTCATAGTAGCAACATGGCAAATTTTCATCCTGCAAATCATTATGTCAGTGTCAAACAAGGAAAGTCCAATATATCTTACGCCCTATGGTGCCAAGAGTTTTTGCAAGAATTTACATAAACCTGTGACAATATTTTTCATTTTAAAGTAATTTACTTTCCTCTAGTAGACGAAAAGAGTCACGAACTCATTCAGTGCAGTGGCAATAAGAAATGTCCAGTGCCTCATATGACTGCAAACACACCTCTTCCATCTAGTATTGAAGATGTGTACTTTCATTATGTTGAATCCCATCCTGATTTGGTCGAAAGCATTGATTTACATGCCCCTGCTTGTAAAGAAGTTTCTTTGCAAACAAAGAGATTAAAACCAGGGCGTAAGAAATGCTCACTCCTTGAAAGCAGAGGTCAAGACTGGGATCTGGATCCATTTTTAAGAAAATAAATGAAAAGTTTGTTCACAGAAGTTGCTAACAGTTTATAAAAATATATGATTTTAAAGAAAAATATTATATTTGATAGTTTTAAGATTTGTTGTGTTAGCCTGTAGTTATTTTGGATCAAGGTGTAAATGCTGTACATAAAGTTTTGGATCTACCTGTATTTTGAAATAATTGGTGTATAATGCTGTATTTGCTAGTATTAAAAAAATGTTGTAAATATATTATGAATTCACTTGTGTTTGTTTAACATGGTAATGTTTGGAGTAAATTGTACTTGATAGTGTTGAAATGTTTTCTGTCATCCTACACTTGATAGTGTTGAAATGATTGAAACAAGTATGTGTGATTTGTATATGTTTTGGAGCAAAACTTTTCTACTTGCTTAAACATGCTGCTTCAGTGTTAAAATGATGTTTTGGTTCACCCTATGTTTGTGTACATTTTTGTAAATAAACATAATGTAAAATGAATCCCTTAAAATTTATTTAACCTATTCCTTATTAAGAGTGAACTTTTTTTGCTACAAAATGAAAAATAAATATTGATAAAATTTGTGTAAACAGAGAGAGAAAAAGGGGAGGGGGAGAGAAAGATAGAAGGAGAGAGAGATCCCTAAATTTTCTATTAAAAGTATATTGCATTAACAAGAAAGAGTCTTCTAAAGAAAAAATAATATATTAGATAACAAACAGATTATTATGTCGCAAAAAAAAAAATACTAATCAACTAAAGATATATGAGTGTGTGTGTTTATCAGTATTGGTAAGCTGATGACTCGTATTTAAATTCAGGATAACTTTTTGCTTGCTTTGATGAAGAAGAAAATGTAATTTTCTTGACTTAAAACCTTACAATCATTTAAATTAAAATTTGAATAAAAATTAACTTTGAAGGTCTTGGGGGGGGGGGGTGGAATTACAAAAAAAGTATGGAGAAGATCAAACATAGCTGAATGAATGAAGTTTTGCAAAGGAACGAGACAGCAGGTTAGTATCTTGAGAGAACCTTGGTCCACTCAAATTGGAGTAGGACACGACGTCGTGCTGGTCAACTTTTGTGAGATCCTAGGGGAACACAAAGCGAAGTCCGAATACCTTTAAAGAGGCAGGTAGCAGAGACCTCTGTCCTTCCTTACGTACAAGAAAGTTTCTCCAGCTGAAACTTTTATGTCTGCACAGCCTAGCGAACATGTTAAATATTTAATTTTACATACAAGCACACAAATTACAAGAGTTCCTGTTCAAGATACAACACAGTGACGTCTGGAGAAGAAGAAGTAGACAAACACAATATTTAAACTAGTTTTTAAATTTAAAAAATTCAACTCAAGTTATGTAATAAAACCAATATATTTTCCCTTAAATTTGGAAGAGCCTGACCTACCTTCATCTGTAGTGATAGCCGCGATTTTCGTTAAGAAGTATTATTTTCTCTGGGGTTCACAACTTGTTCACGGTATTTGTAAACTATAGTGAGAATTTTTTTTAATTTATCGGGAAATATACATTTTCGTGTGTTAAGTCAATATTGAGATAAGATTTTCAATTTCTGCATTTGCTAGACGAAAATACAGTTTGCGTTAACAAGTGTGCTCTATTTACGGATATTTGTAGTACGTCCGTTATTTTAAAAATAATTTTCTCCTCGAGGAAGTTTGTGCATGTTTTCCCTTGTATATAAAGTGATGTAGGATTTCGCTTTACGTAAGTTGGTTATTTTGAAACAAATCATTTGTAGTAATATTTTCTATTGTTATATATGTTAGTGTGTCTGGTTTAAATCGTATTCAGATTTTTATTTGCTGTAAAATATAATTCTCCAGGTTGAATAGTGTTAATGTGTTATTTATTCACACTGACTAGCAGGATTTCGTTTAAAGACAGTAGTTGTTCGTTGTTCGTTGTTCTTGTCTCTAGTGCTATTCATTGATAAGTAGAACTCGTTTAAAGACTCTGCCTTGTGTAATTTCATACTGTCTAGTTGGATTTCGTTTAGTGAGTTTGCACTTGTCGACACCAGATGTTATTCACGTATTTAAAATTCTCTCTCATGTAAATTATGTTTCTAAGCTCGGGACTTACATTAATTAAGACTCACATAATTCCACTTATTATTGACGTAGTCGTTTGAAATTTCCCATTCGATGCATGAAATTTATTCATATGCACTCTGAAATTCTCTAATGTTTAATTGCATTCTGAAAACAGATCGTTTAACACGTAAATCGCATCTTTCAAAGTCGCCTATCTCCCACCACCGTCTACAAGAAATATCCACCAAAAAACATAAAATTTACTCTTAGGCCTCTCTTAGAAATTGTTTAAACACTGAATTTCTCTCGTGTGTTAAGTATATTCGTGAAAATCGTCTATCTACCACCAAAATCCCTACAAACACCTCGAAAAAAAAAAAAAAGCCTTAGCCCCGCTTGCACTAAACTCTACACATATATAAGACATTGCAACCCATCACTCTGGTCATCGCCTCCAGGTACCACACCGTCAACATCGTACAGAGCTCCTGCTACCCAAAAAGAAAAAAAGAAAGAATTACAAAAAATATTTGACCCAATTAAAAATGAGCCCTTTCAATAAATTTGACCCTTTCTATAAATGAAACATTTTAAATAAATTTAACCCTATCGAGAAATTTAACCCTTTCGTTTTAATCAACCCCTTCAGTTTTCGATTAACCCTTTCAATCAATTCAATTAACCCTTTGATGTCAATTTAACACTTTCAGTCAATCAAAAGTGAAGTAGAAAAGGGGGGGGGGGGCCCTTCCCCTCGGCCCTACTACTTCCGTGCGCACTCAGGCTGTGTCCGAATTCGTCTGAAGTACATACTTGTGCGTACCTGTCCCCGGAAGTGACGTAGTAAGTGCTGTCCGAAATGCAAATGAAGCATGCAAATGTACAAGTAAACGAAGATCTATACTTCTCGCGAACTTGAGGAATATGTGCCGCCATTCTGAGAAGAAATTTGTAGGTTATAATTGATTTCCGACATAATTACTTTATTTAAAGTTTTATATGGCATAGAATGTTTAACTGAGTTAATAATTATCGCAAGGTTCACCTTAAAAATGTCTAAACAATAAATTCGTATTAGGCATAATATGTTCCTAACCTACAGAATCTAACATTAATAAAGCAATCAAAATTGAACTCACGTTCACTAATGCAAGACAATAAATGTTATGTAAATAAAATTGAAATTTTATTTAATTCTTGATTTAACCCCTAAAACTTTCGGCAATTACCAAATTCTTAGTCGAACTACACGCACATTAAAAGTGGTTAGCTTGCTAATAACTGGTACCGATGCCAACAAGACTGACTTGCGCCGCTGCTTTGAATCGCGCGCCGCCTTAATTCTCCGATGGCACGGTGGTGGTACTCTCCCCTACCTCACTGAAGACTTGGTCCCCCCCCCCCCAATCAATCCTCTACGCCCTTCTCCTTCCTACCCCTCCTTCGGCTCTCTCTATAAGTTTTAACTGGGACGAGTCACTGCGTCTGGTTCGTCGACCTGTCAGCTACCTTCTGCTTGCCCACAATTTCACTTCAGTCGGGAACAACATGGTACCGTTGGACTGTAGCCTCTTGGATGACGAGAAATAGTGTCAGTGTAATTTACAGCCAAACCAAATGTATCAGAGACATTTTTAACTGTACAACAAGTGTTGGCCAGATGGGAAGCGGTGAGTCGGGGCTCACCAAGCGCGTTTTCTTGACATGGGCCTTAAATTGCTGATAGCTAATATTTTTCTTAACGAGTGCTAAACGTTGGTGGGCGTGCCTTAACTCTTGCATGGTTCTCGATGTGTGGCTTTGCACGTTCGAAATTAATAAGATCCGCATTACGGCGGAAACTTTGACGAATTTGGTTAATTGTTCGTTTTAAATTGTTCCTTTTATGGTGCGTGCCCTTTGATGAGCTTGGGCCGCGGCACGCATTTTCATGTTCTTGGTAAACTTATTATCTTTTGACGAACGGACATGCTCGTGATTAACCCAAAGATAATTGCACAAATGTCACTTATTCGCCAGGTGCTATGAAGAGAGCTTTAAACTTGGGTGATTTTGGAATGGTAGCGCTATGTCTCTTTTTAAAATGTCAGCCTCTAGCAAGCGTGTTGCCTTTTTGAGTCATCACAATTTTTAGCAACGTTATGTATGTATTCAAATTGATTGCTAACTCGTGTTGAGCATTACTGTGTACTTTACAAAGCTCTAAAAGTGTCATTTGGGCATGGGCAGGTTTAATGATGCTCTTATAAAGCGTGGTGGTCATTTATTTTAAAGAAGTATTTGTATATTAAATTACACGAGCCTTTTAACGTAATTGTGTGAATACTGCTTTCACTTTGAGATGTTTTTCTCGGTGTATTAGAACTTCTAAAAAATTGTATCAGCTTTGGAAACACGAATAAAATGTTAATCTGTTCTTTGAATTTTGTTGTTCTAAATTGCACTTGAGGATGCAGACTGAATTAATCGAGTTTGGTGCCAAGGGTAAGTGAGGTATGCAAGAATGCAAGTACGCCAGTATATAGCTGGATTTGGACACGCCCTCAGTTAAAAAATATTTTGCATAAGAATTATTTCTTACTATGTATTACTAACACGCCTTTTTCCTCTCTGTTTTATTCGTATTAAATATATATTAAATATTGTAATTTATAGTTAGAATATAAGTGAACATTTGATTTTGCTAAAAATATTTTTTTATGCTAACACATGTATAAAACGCTTGTATTACGTGATGTATCTAGTAAACTACGTAACACGTTATATGTAGGCTACAGAAGGTGATTTATTTTTCAAAAGTTTGATTCAACAAGTGTGAAGACTGTCGCCACCACAATTTTTTCCTGTCATTTTTACCGTTGGTTACCGGCATACTAGTGTTTTTTTTGTGCTTCTCTTTATTGGAGATTTTGTTTATCTTCGTTGTTTCTTATTTTAGGAATAGCATTACAATTTGCTTGTTTTATTTTAAGTGTTGTTGCCTCGTTTGTATCTGAATTTTGTTTGCTGTTTGTGATAAAGAGAAAAGATATCGACTCTATTCACTCTTCGTGGTTGTTCTTTGGGGTGATATTTAAGCTTCCCTGAGTTTCGCAGTGTCCTTGGTACGTCGCGCACGGAACAACTCACTCCACGGTGTATGTGTTTAGGTGTGCAGGGTGATTAAGGGTGGAAAAAGGGAGGGGACGAACCATGTTATTACGCCACGGGCACATAAATCAAGCCCGACACGTCCGGCCACGATCTCTCGCACCTAGACGCTCGGCGATCTTCGCGTCAAGTCCGTCGCAGGCAAAACACTCCCTTTGCGTCTCTCTCCCCCCACCCCCTTCCTCCCTTGAGGTGCCGTGATTTACTCGCCGGTGAATCGCTTAGGGAAGAAAAGATACACGTTGAAAACGTAGACTAAAGACGAGGTAGATGGATCTCGCTGGCTATGCACACTCAATCTCCGTGTCCCAACATTGAACTGATTTTCTGCCATTACGACTAGCAATAATGGCGTTGATTGGATTTGAGGTTAGAGCACTGTTTAGTAAACAAGTGCTATGAGATGTTTCTATACTTCTTCTTAACAATTTTTAATGATTTTTGATTAAATTCAAACTGGTGAAAGTATTTTATTAATATAATAATGCTTGTCATTTAAAAATTAACATATAAACAAAGACGTTTATCAGTGTTGACCATGTAACTTTGACAGATGTGTTCATTTGTGGTAGGTCAATGTTGTGTACATTCGCACAAGACGAATAACTAGAGACCTGAAGAATTTGTGGATTCAATTTGGGACAAACTATATTTCAGAACACATTTGTATATATAACTTTAGCCATTGGTCCACGCGGAGTTTGACACCTCCTGGAGAACGGTGACCAATTGTAGCCTTCCACTGTGACAGCAGTCAGCCAATGTGTAGGTGATATAGGCATATTTGTACATACTGTATAGTCTCTAGTCTGCAGGTCATTGAACCCGCGAATTTTTCAGGTCTCTATGAATAAGCGGTCTACCTCATCTTCAGTGTATGGCTGAAACCGTTTGCAACCAAACTTTCGCTCACTATCCCTTCCTCAACTTCTTGTTGTTCCCTCCTCCCTTCTCGTTTTCTCAAATTGCCGACAAGATTCTCTTCCCCACCCCCTCTCTACATCAATCTCCGAATTATCCACCTCTTATCTGTGGTTACTTTGTATCGCGATCCGGAGATCTCAGCCGGAGCGCTACAATAATAATTCACTGAAGTGCCCGGTTAAATCACGGCAAGCGAAACGGCCGGCAACTTCGCCGTGCTCGATTTTTATCGCGAAATATAAAGGTGGTCGCTACAGCAGCAGCGATCGATCTCGTCTTCTCTCAGACAGTTATTTTTCGTCCGAACCACTCGAGCGAAAGAACACGCTTGGAAACTCGCGTCGATGTCCGGCTTGGTTCGAAATATGCGTCTTGCGAACGGGCACGTGCACAAACAAAGCAATTTGAAGGTACGAGCCTTACAGTTTTGAAGTATACTTTAACACATTCACGGTTACTTCACACTTTCCTGAAGCCCTGCTGAAGTTCTACTTCCAGGATATTCCTCCGCCTCGTGCAAACTAAGCTTGTTTCAGTCTACAAAATTACACCAAAGGACAACGCAAGAAATTCTTGCGCACTGAATTGTAATAATATTTTGCACGAGAACTATTTTTTTCTAAGCGCTACCAACACACTCTCACTGGTTTTATTAAGATTTGTTAAATATTATAAATGCGAAAGTTTGTATGTTTGTTACTAAATCACGTCATAACGGCAAGATGGATTTGGATGAAATTTGGTACAGGAGGAGATTATATTCTGGATTTGCACGTAGGGCACTTTTCATCCTGGAAAAAAGGAAAAGTTTCTTAGGGAATATATAAAATATGCCACCAACCATTTAAGTAGGTGCTGTTAGGTGGTCTGTTTATTATATTTTGCACGTGGCTGGAGCCACGGGTAACAGCTAGTATTTGTTATAAATGAAGTGTTATAATTTATAAATAAAATACAGTTAAAACTTCAATTTAACGAAAAATAAGATTCTTATATGTTAACGGAGTTGTAAAGCCCTCGTGATACATGGCATATTTAGTAAATAACTAAACACGTGATACATGGGGTGATTTTTCAAAGGTTTGATTCAAAAGTGTGAAGAAACCACGAATATACTATAGCAGTGGTTCGGAGCTTTACATGACAGTCTCCGTTGTAAATACTGACTGCAAAATCGAAATAATGTTGTCACAGGGCAGGGCGTATCCAGGTACAGTATTTTATTTGGGGAGGGTTGGCAATGTCGTCACAGGAGTTTGATCGGATGGTGCGGGGGAAGGAGGGTACTAGTTCCCCTACAACAGAGAAGAAATAGTGAAGCTACAGAAAATTATAAATAAAATATATTTTCCAGCTAGGTTATACTGTACTCAAATAAATCGCAATGAAATTTTCCTGCGTGGAAATGAACACAATACAGTAGATAGGGACATGCGTAATTTGTGTTATTTTTTTAGCACCAGGCTGAACTTCAATATTTTATACGTTCGTTTGGCTACTTTTACTGGCTGAAAATTTGCGTGGCGTGCCACGACGTACTCTAGAACCAATAACAAAAGTTCAATAGCAGAGCGAGCAATTACCTGTAAATGAGGCCTCTCGCGAAAATGAGCTCTTTCTCTCAGTGAACTTGCAGGTTGTTCTCAGGTAGCTATAAAACATTTGCCAAATGATAGACTGAGTTCTGCATGTCTCTAGCGATAGACATGTGAATGTTAAAAAAATTTTTCTCAAAAACTAATGTTTGCGGCTGTCTGACTGAAATTATAGCTACACCCATGGACGACAAGTCTTTTTCGTACGATATGATCTTCAGTGTATTACCTATGCTAAACAATACTAGTTGACACACTAAAACACCTTACGCGGGGATACACTTAACAAAATGAAATTCATGTTTGTTAAATTAAATTACTGTAGGTCAAATAAAAGGGAACAAAGGGAAGTAAAAAGGAGCCCAGGGATGTCCAGTAAAGGTTAACGCTTCAGCTACCCGGTCCATGACTAATACAACAGTTGCTATGTCAAAAATGTTCCTCTCTCGTCTCAAATTTGATTTCTGGTTATTATTAGTACTTGAATTACACTCAAGAATGTCTTTTAAAGGCCATTTACGTTAAAATGAGCACTTTTAAGGATCTAGTTACATTTCCTTTCAGCCATTTTTTTTTCCCTCCAGCCATCTTTTTAAATAAATATTGCCGTGTAAGTAATCAACACAGTGTGTATATTCCACTGTACTTAGAAGTTTACGTATAAGGCTGAAATAAAGTAGATCTATTGACTATTATTCCAAATGAGAGGGCTTTCAAAAGTGCTCACTTTAATGCGAATAGCCTATAACTTCAGGAGTGGTCCATATCTCTGGATACCTCTCTTGGATATGCGCATGCTGTTTACGGTTTATTGCTGAGCACTTTCGTAAACCCTGTTTGAGATCTATATTTTCCTCATTTTGTATCCTTTCGCCGTATGTAAAATTTTCATTGTAATGTACCTGATAATTTTATCAAATGCGTCAGTCAAGTGAAAACGTGAAATATATATGGGCCTAAATCTGGCGCCAACGTGCGAATCCGTACTCTAACGAAGTAAAAAAAAAAAAAACGCGAACTCGATTTTCTATGCATTAGAATATTACACTTGCAAGACATCAAATACTTGGAACTATTTTACTTGATTCACTGCCAACTGAATTGCGAGCTCGTATGCCAGTGTATGTGGTCGCATATTGGTATGTAGTTCACAGGCAGTGATTTTTTTAGCATGTTGATTTAATGTGCCTACTCGGTTGGTGAAAAAAAAGGGGGGGGGGGGACGCGTTGGAAATACCTCTTTGAAACAGTTTTATAGCAGTGTCAACGTTCGTGGACCCACAAACCCACATTGTTCTCAGTAATCCATTCAATTCCCGTGTTCACGATAGAGGACACGTTGCTCTTGAAGAATGTAACAAGAAATCAGTGACCAGTGTTTGGAGCGTATTCCTTTTGAGAAATCTGATTTGTTGGAGTTTCTGCATCTCTCCTTTGTGAATGGTTAATGCTGACAACAACGAACACGTAGTATACATTGGTCACTGTTCGCGAGAAGCATGCGCCACACAAGCACAGTGTGCACAAAAAAATTCAACGGTTTTCAACACTTAAGCTCGTAAATTAATTCGGGACTGAACGGGTTAATGCAACTCAAGGCAAGCAATTGAACCAACTTCCCCTTCGCAGCAATTCACGAGCCGCCACTGAAAATAAGTACGCCATTCCCTCCGTCTTCTGGCATCACGTCCTCGAGCGAGAGGATTACACGGCTCTCGGTGGAAATGTAGATTCGTCCTTGTCCGCGCTACGAGGAACTTGATCTCTCGACTCTCGGGAACAAATGAGGCGTGACAAATAGGACGACAATGGTCCACGGCTACTTCCCAGAGTGCCGCTTCATTGAACACGGAGGCACCGACAATGAGGTCCCAGAGTACTAAAGGATACAGATGTGAAACTGCCGCTTGCATGGTCCGTCTCACGAACGAGTGCACTGACAGATCTGAAAGCAGTCCTGTTTACAGCTGTTCCCATGGGTACAACGGTGTATCCCCGCGCGCAACAGATGACGTGTACGTGAACACACTCAACTGACCTTCAACCTGCCCGGTATGTGAACGGACAATATTTTTCCGTGGGAATAACCATACACAAGACTCTAGCCTCTTCACGGTTACTTCCAACTTTTTAGAAGCGTGGATGAAGTTCTGTTCCCAGGATATTCATCCGCCTCATGCAAACGAAGCTCAACCGAGACTAGAAAATTACACTGAAGGGAAAACGCACTGTAGTCGTGCACACTCAGTTTAATAATACTTTGCACAAGAACTAACTCTTTAAAGGCTGTTCACGATAAAGTGAGCACTTTAGAAATGAACCTTAGAAAAAAGTCACCTCCTATATATATGCATATATTTTAACGGGCGCACTGAGTGACATGCGCCCAGTAAAGTTGGTAACTATGGATGGAAAGTAGTTACATAGCTTAACGTCGAATAAAAAAAGCTAGGAAATCATTTGTAATAACTTTTTTTTTTTTTTTAATACATCGAAGTGTAAAAATGAGACGATTAGTAAAATATTTACTCTCCTGATAATTTCACAGTTTCACTTGACCGACGCATGAATAAAGTGATGAGGCTCATGGCAATGTTAATTTTACATAAGGCGGAATAGTACACAACATGCATGTAAGTAGATGTTACGCAGGGCTTTCAAAATTGCACATTTTACCGTGAACAGCCTATACCTACTCGGGTTGGGAAGCTCAATTATTTTAGTGTGGCAACTAAAATTTTGTGCCACTAGGTAAGCGCTAGTGTCACATGTGTACCAGGTTTTCTCTATTTTCTACGTTTAAAACAATATAAATGCATTAATCACAATTAAAATAGAAAATAACTACGTACCTAAGTAAAATAATTTTCTTTTATTATTCACGTGGCTTAAAATTTTAATTATACGTGTCCTCTTTGGAACACTGCGCACCTAGCGGTGAAAATGTTCCCTACACCAAACTCTCCAAAAAGAAAACCGGCTTTGTCCCTAACGTGAGTAGCATTAACCTTAATACATACTCAATGTCAAGGCAGTGTTGCCAATAAAGTTTTGGCACACCACCAGAAACTGACTTTCTCGGCTATTTTTTTTTACCGAATACATTTACTTATTTGATGTAGGCCCACTGGTTTAATATAATACGATGAGGTAAAACAACCTATTATCTTTCAAGTTAAATAGTAATGTGTTCTAAAATTTCTATAGGTAGGAAACAATCACAAAAAAAAAAAAATTAACGACAAGAGACCAGTGGCGGCAGGCAGTTCAAAATAGCCCCGTACTATGGATGTAGTCAACTTTAACCCCCCCCCCCCCTTCCCCATACCCCACCAAAAAAATTCCAGCGTGCGGGAATTGACTATTCAATGGTGCGAGTAAGTAGTATATCTCACCTCACCCCACCCCAATCGCGAAAATATGAGTCTGAATTGTTTAGTTGTCCCAACAAATTAACTGTAAGATTCGTGTTCATGGCTGCAGCAATATGAACGATTATAACTTCGTCTAGTAAGTAGCAACGAATCATTTACGCAGACGGACAATCCTTGGGCTCTGAGCCTCACACTGTGCAGTGCCGGTCAAAATTAACTGTCCTGTGCAATATGCAAAGAATTGTGCACGTTGGGTCTGAATGGGTCAAAGTCACGTATTATATTTATTTCATCACACATCATTCGATGAACTGGTTTAACTTTCTCCATTCCCAAACGCAAGCGTATAACTTTTTTTACAATGAATAATAGAGTAAAATATTTAAAAGTGAGTGAAAAGATTTGGACTTCTCTTAAGATCGAGGTCTTGAGAGCCGATGAGGGGATTGAAGTGAGCATGGAGTAGCGCCGGAATGAAAGGGCGGGGAAACGGGAGATCCCCGAGAAAACCCTCAATATTTAGCATTTTAGAAAACATCTTGGTTAACCAAATTTTACATACGCAAGAATCAATGAGGAATAAATGTTTGCATAGTACGAATGTTTGTAAAATGACAACAATGAAGGCAAATTATGGCTTACCCGTACATTCTACAGTGCGAATTGTGAATTTGGTTGGGTGAGGCTAGTGTAGTTTGAAATCGAAAGTAACTTCTAAATTGCTGTAGCGAAATATACTTACACTGCGAGTTTACTTGTAATTATTACGCGTGTTGCAGGGTAAACATTTTATAACTAATGCTTAGCGACATTATTTTAACTGTATGCTGATACAAGATTAGAGAAATGTAATAAAGATAACCGAAAGCAGGAAGTTCGTAGCTGCGGTTCTTCTATACAACTGAAATATTTCGAAAGTTCTATAAACTAAAACAAGAAAATCACGAGTGGTAATGATTAATAGTTTTGGTAGAGCGTGATTAGAAAGCAGCCTAGTAGCTCATTTTTCTCCGACTTGTTTTACAAATTTTAAAATTTTCCAAAGAATTTTTTTTAACCAAACATAGCCTACGTCCATCTGGAAGAAGATAACTTTCTAATAGTGAAAGAATTATAAGAATTGGCCGGGAATTTTCTGAGATTAGCCGTTACATATAAAAAAAACTCACATTACCTCCATCCAGAAGCCTTGTCTACCTAAAGTGTAATCAATGTAGTACATACATGAAGTCGTCTCGAACAAGTGGCTTAAAACAACACCCGTACTCTATGACTGTCGATAGATGGCAGAGAGTATGAACATGAAATAGCTTTTTTTTTGTTAATTTGTTTCTTTAAATTTTTGTACAAATTATCGGCAAGGTTCATGTTGTATAGATGAACTTTATGCAACTTGATTGTATTACCAATGTTGTGAATTGTAACCAATTAAATAAGTTATTGTTAGCTGTAACGCTGAGTTAAAGTACATTTTCTTAAGTACTAATCGTTCTCCGTGGCAATTTACCATGGTGCTGAAATTGCACTGTGTATGAAACAAATCGACGTACTCCATGTCCCAGTCGGCCTCTAGGCACCCTACGGGATCAAGAGTGAAATAAATAATAAAATTAATAAGCCAGCCAACACAAAGGTTACATGATCGTTTGAATTGCCACTTCTACTGTCTGTACTACGAATACTGCTCAGTAGCAAATTTATGCCATCAGCTAGTGTCTGTGATTTCAATGGTGGAATGTCAGTATTGTTTTCAGTAAATACATTTGTGTTTATTTTAAATGTTATATTGGCTTTACATTGAAGAATTTCTTTATAAAGCACTCTTTTCCTTAATTTTACATGTAAACTTAAAGCTTTTTTTTTCTTTGTTCGTCAATTCCTTTTTGCCGACTTGTGAGTAAAAGCGGGTATTTTATCTTGCACTTGCGGGTTAAAATTAAAATCAGCATTGGCAACACTGACTGAGGCGGTGCGTGAGGCGCTAAAAACCTGCAAATAATAATCTCTGGCCACAAAACTGAGCTTTAACCAAGTAATATTGCATTGTTAAAGGTGAATAGCATCAGTCTTGGGTCAATAATATTTTATATTTTATATTTTGATCAAATAAAATATTTGTCAAAATGAATGGAAAGTTACTCAGTACTAGAGCACGGCCTCACGCACCGCCTCTGCTGGGGACTATAATAGAATAACTTATTTCAAATACGATCTTAGTTTTCAATAAAACCTAAACTAACGAGTGAAAGACAACACGCTGCAACAAGAAAAATACAGCTACAATAAACTCAACTTAGGAAAGAAATTTTCCTGGCAGGGTATAAGGGAAGTGGTAGAAGATAATTAAACATAGCCAACAAAATACACAGGAACGACACAGATATTCTATATATACATTTTTTATATTTCTTCCGCTCATTTTATGAGATTTGTTTTGTGTTTTGGTTTCTTTGTGTTGTTCTTTGGCTTATTTTAGACAATGAGTACAAGCCAATTTTAATACTCATAATAATAAAATAGTAATTAATTTAGAGCTCTGGAGGATTATCATATGACATAAGAGGAGGCACCAACCCTTTGTTTTGCGCTGTACGTTATGTAACGAACCGTTATTGTTATTGTAGACTTTTTATCACCAAATTGAGGTAGACCGATCTCGCTGGCTGTGCACAACCAATCTCCATGTCCCAACATTGAACTGCTTTTCTGCCAATACAAGCAAAAACGGCATGGGTTGGATTTGAGGTTAGAACACTGATCAGTAAACAAGTGCTTTGTGGTGTACTTATACTTCCTCTAACAAGTTGCAATGCAGTCTGATTAAATCCGAGTTGATAAATATATTTTATTTATATAAAAGTGCCTGTCTTTTGAAAACTAAGATGTAAACAAACACGTTCATCACTATCGACCATGTTACTCTGACAGGTGTGTTCCTTTGGGATAGGTCAATGCTGGGTACATGAGCAGAATACAAGATAAACTGTCTACCTCATATTTAGTCTACAGTTCACAGTTAACTAGCCAGTTTTGAACGCCTTGTTTAAGGCCACGATCCTTCATTTCTACAGCTTTTGCGAGAATTAATTTTTATACCCAAACGGGAGCCGATGTTGTAAAATCCTCTTACAATTTTGTTACAAATTGTTTTTTATGTGGTCTAATTTTTTCAACACGAAAAATGGTATAATTTGAATTAATTATTAATTAAACACATTTTTGTTAATTTATAATTGAATAAAAGTAGGCATATACACTTTTTTGTGTTGGAAAAATTTCACTACATAATATAAACAATTTGTAACACAATTGTAAGCGGATTCTACAATATCGGCTCCCGTTTGGGTACAAAAAATTAATTCTCGCAAAAACTGTAGAAATGAAAGATCGTGGCTTTAAGATCTACTTTGTTCTTCTTATTTTGTATCATTCCGCCTTACGTAAAATTAGCATTGTTATGGGCCTCATCACTTTATGCATACGCCGGTCAAGGGAAACTGAAATTATTAGAAAAGTAAATATTTTGCAAATACGATCATTTTTACACTTTGACGCAAAAAAACCGAAAGAAAAATACACAATTAAATTTATTACAAATGGTTACTTAGTACTTTTTCTTCGGCGTTAAAATATGGAACTACTTTGCTTCCGTCGGGGCCGTAGCCAGAATTTTATTTCGGGAGGTGTTCTTCAATACTATCATCAATTAAAGCAGGGGGCCCAGGGGTTCTCCCCTGGCAAAATTTAGATTTTAAAGTGCAAATTGGTGCTATTTAAGAGATCTTATAATCTAAATATTGAATATACAGTTGGCAGACATCGTAATATATTTAAAGATCAACTTTCTAAAACTCTCGGAAGTATTTAGTGGAGGGGAGGGGGCACGGACTCCGGTGGCCCCCTCAATAACATTATACACAAAATTTTTCTGTTGAACATTAAAGCAAAACACTTGTGAATATAACAATTTTCATCAATCACATTACTAATAAAAAGTTACAAAAAATTTGTTTATTCAACATTAAAATACAAATACGTACCTAGGAATCAAGCACTTTCGTTCAATCATATTATTAATAAAAATATACACAAAATGAGTTTCTTGAACATTAAATTCTAAACACCCAATAATAAAACACTTTAAAGATATGTATTACATTACCAAATACTTAAAAAGTGCGCCAGTATAAATGACAAAAATTTTGTATGCACATAGAACTTTTACAATAACAATATTCTCCTGTTTGGTTTCCTGGCCATGACATCTAAAACGTCATCAGCCGTGAAAGGCAATGGATAGTGAATTGACATGAGTGCTAGGCCAGTTAATCGTTCCCTGCACATCGAGTTTCTTAAATATGTCTTAATCATTTTCCATGAGGAAAATGACCTCTCGACCTTAGCTGTTGATACAGGTAAAATTGCCAGGACACACAGCATATGGTGTATGGTTGGGAAGAAATGTTTACTACATGCATCCAAAATGAACATAATCCCAATTGGCATGTCAGATTTTTTGCCTTTCCTCTTCTCACGCCACAAAAGATATTCCTCTTCAACCGCGGCCTGAGAAGTTGGCTCTTCAAAGTAGAGGCTTAGTTTTTTGAGCTCCTTCGCACAATTTTCGTGTGCGTGTTTGGGTAACAGAATATCCAGCGCTGAGAGAATGCCATTTTGACAAAATCGCTGTTGAAGACTGACAATAAAATCCATCTAAACAAGACAGAAAAATAGATCTGAGATAGTACTGTTCAACAGATTTGTGGGGATGATTATTCCTCGTGATCTTATTCTTAGCCTGTCTAGCTACTTTAATAACAGTTCCAAACAAGTTATCTGTTGTAGTTACAGACTTTAGGAATATCTCAGCAAATTGTTTATGGTCATCATTGTCGCTAGTCCTTAGACTTTGGAACATTTTCAGGATGTTTTCACAGTAAGATATTGCTGAAGCGAGATCATGTTGTGGCTTTTGCAATTATGAAGACAATGGAAGTAGTGAGACTAAATAAATACTCGCAAACAAAGAATGCCACTATGAAGTTTCCCTTTTTCATCGAAAGGTCTTGTAGACTGGACACAATGGCTGGAAGTAGCTCAACAAAAGTGTTTACAGCTTCATGGTGTTCTATAAACCTGGCTTCACACAACCCAAGTAATCTAGCTTTCTTTGAGTCTGGGATTAGTTTTGTGATGTTTGCTGCTTGATAGTTTGTTTGATTTCAAAAGTTCGCACTTTATCGTTAACAGCCTTTAATTCCATTAGAACATGATTTTGAGAATGTTCATTGTGGTTCTGGGTCACTCAAAATATATCTTCTATTCTAACGAGCTAATGCAAAATATTAGGGAGCAGTAAAGTATTACGTGACAATATTTAAAAAAACTTACATTTATTTAGAATAAAACAGACAATATACAATAATCACATTTCATAATTTATTGTTTACATGAAAGTGATTATTCAGTACTTAAATTTTCCAAAATTCGTTCAACTGTCGACACAACCTAGAATGGTTTTTAACATAGCTATTAATATAAAGTTAACATGTATAACATACAATGAACTTATTGAAAAATACCGTAAAAATGATGATTCAGGTATTTACAAAATTTCTAGTTTTGTCGATTCATTAAAAAAAAAATTACTTACTTTTTTACTTGCAAAAATCGTGAAACTTTTGAATCTCTCCTTTGATTCAAACAAATAAAGTGAAAAACACTATTTCTGCAGAATCCGGTTAGTGGACGATATAAATATTTCAAACCACTTCAACAAAATATATTTTATTTTGATCTGATGTGCAATATTCCTGGTTAGTACCAACTATATCACTTGTAGCCCAAGTAAATTGCTAGTGTTTGTCAACCTCTTTTGTTGAGAATATATTTTCATGTGCAACTGGAGTCTTAAGTAATACCTCAAAATTTGGCGCCAATTAACTGGTGGCGTGTGATGAACTGCTGCATGGTGAGCTGGCGCTTGCTCACTGCTGTACATTCTCGGTGCAAGCAGCAGGAGTCAGTAACCACCGTGCAGCCTAGGGAAACTGAATGTATTCCGACCACTCACAAGCGAGCAGCAAGGGACCTATTGTACACGCGTCCTGTGGCGTCAGCTGCCGAGCTACGTTTTACTGGTGGAAGTGTAGACTAGCAAGCAACATGGCACCACACAGAGCTAACGCCAGTTTATCTTGCAATAGTTCTTCACATGCCATTGGTTCTCTATAATATAATATTAATCAAGAACGAAAGTTTGCGGCTTCTAACACTTAACGCCCAAACGGAAAAGGGGGGGGGGGGATGGGCCTAGGGGACATCGATAGTGCCCCATGGGGAAGGGGGCGAGTTATGGTTGCCGACCCCTCCTCCAATTCCTGGCGGGGGGAAGGGGAGGGGGGGTGTTTATGCCCCAGGATTAAGATTCGTGTATACCATAAAAGTTGGAATTCTTAAGTTTTGTGTCATAAGTATACTGGGATGTTAAGGGAGAGGGGGCCTGGGGGGGATCAATAGTGCCCCATACATACCACAAATCAATATTTCAGACAAATTTTACTTTTATGATACGTATTTGTGATAAAATAAAAGCAACTCGAGTAGTCATTGCACATCCAATAAGTACAACATTATTAAATATAAACACAAAAGAAAACTATAATTATCTGATTCACCCGTCGTTGCCTAACCCGCTGATTCCGCGGGCCCGTCCCCAGGTGATTATTTTATTCCGGATATAAAGTTGTTTAAAGCAAGTTGAAGATATGTTCTATTTCTTCCATTTGGATTCATGTATATTATAGGAAATCATCTCTGAACCAACACCTTTTATTTTATATTCGCAGAATTCTCACGCTGTTTAAATCAAAACTTTGAAAAATTACCCTATACATGATGCGTTTAATTGTTTCCTAAATACGTCATCGTACTTAATGCAATCGTTTTATACCACAGTTAACAAAAATATATCTCATTTCATGGTTACATTTAGCTGAGACTCAATACTTATTGTATTTGTTTGTGGTCTGCGAGGCGGACGAGTTCTTTTTTCATTTTTACAGCAAGGGCTCGCCCGAGCTCAGTTGAGACGAGACTCTGGAGGAAGACAAACGTGTTGTGTAGCCGCACGCCGCTACTCGCTAGTAAAATGCTGAAAACATGTGCGAATCCAGTGATTTAATCGCGCCTCTAAGTCAGAATTCCGTTCATGTAATCATTCCATGTAGCAGTTAGAAACATTGGTCCTCCGGGCTGGATTTGTACATGGTGAAGCGTATTTATAATGGTTCTGAGTGCTTTGTGAGACTGTGCGAGGCGGAGCGACAGGTGAGCAAGTACAGCGCAGAGGGAACGGTGCACTTAGTGCCAGCGGTGGCCAGGCAGATGGACAATGGATGGTCTTTAAACTCGCTACCCACCGTTTCCCCTCAAGGGCGAGCGACAGTAATCCTTCCTGTCACCAGGTGCAACACTTCTTCCCAGTCTACCTACGAGGATGGTGTCCAGCCGGCAGATGGAGCATCACCTGAAAGACAGTGGTGCTAGTGCGAGCTAAGTACACCATGAGAGCTTCGACCAAGGGTAGTCTTACTCGTGTGTCTACATTTTTAAGCAAATTGGAAGATGGTGCATATGTGCATGCAATTAAGGTACGATTAGAGAAGTTGCCTGCTATCCGGAGTTAGTGCGAGTCAGCTCAAGAAGAATTGGAGTGTAGTGATGGGATTGAGTTGCATGCTGAAGACAGGGCATCCTTCGAAACTCTTTATCACGATGTTAAGACATGAATGCTGATATTGATTAGTGAATCTCACAACACTTCACATGATAGTGCGCAGTGTAAACATGGTTCTTCACTTGTGAGTAAGAAAGAAGTGAAGCTGCCAACCATTACACTTCCTAGTTTTGGAGGAGAAGTAAAGCAGTTCCGTCACTTCTATGGCCCATTCAGTAGCTTTAAAGTCAACAATGATAGTCTTGACAACATTCGGAAATTCCATTACCTATTGAGTTCGCTCACTTCAGATGCCCACAAGGCAATCGAAAACCTGCCAGTTGTTGGCGACAATTTTCAAGGTGCATGAAATTTTGTCTGCAGTAGATATAACAACCCGCGTTTAATTGTCATGGCACATCTAAGACATTTGCTTAACTTGCCACATGTAAACAAGCTGTCAACCAAAGAACTCCAGTTGCTTGTCAATCAAGTTACAAGTAATCTCAAAGATATCAGGGCCATTGATATAAAGATTCCCTTGCATGAGTTATTGATATCACAAATGATGCTGGAAAGGCTTGATGCAACCACTCGCAAGGAGTGGGAGTTACATTCTTTGTCCCGAACCTTTTCGACTCTTGACGAACTCTTGAAATTCTTAGAGATAAGATGTAATGCTATGGAACATATGCAACCTATACAGGCCATCAAACCTGAAACCTTGGAGACTAAGAATGTTAGACAATGCAGGCAGTCTTATGTAGTTAGCAACACTCAGTGCAAATTCTTCAAGGAACAGCATGCATTACAAAGAATTCGCGAAGACCAGCATTAAACAATGTATAGAATTTGTAAGACATAACAACCTCTGCTTAAACTGTCTACAAGATGGTCACTTCATTAGGCACCTGTCACATATGCTCGGAGAAACATCATACCTTGCTTCACTCTGGCACACACAGTGACTAAGCATCCCATTTTAAGAGCAATCGTGAAACCCAGCTGCAGAAATAGAACTAAGACCAAGTTTCACAAGACAGCCTGAGAGATAGCAATACAGAACAAGATTCATCAACTTTCATTAAGAACTGAATTCAACCCCGAGACAGGGAATAAATGAGGTAACTGCAGAAACCAAACACAAATTATGCTGTTGCAGTTGAGTGTTTGGTTCTTCCCAAGATTTCTGCTAATCTGCCAGGAAAATATGTAGATTGTCACCAATGGAATATTCCAACCAACCTCCACTTGGCAGACACAGCATTCAACCAGCCAGGAAAAATTGATATTTTGCTTGGAGCAGATGTCTTCTCCGTCATTATTCACCCTGGAAAAATGATACGATCAGAGTACCACCCCATATTACAAGACACCGAATTTGGATGGATAGTATCAGGAAGATTGCAAGAGTCAGAAACTTCCCAAGTTGTGGTACAAGAATCAAGATATGCATTCTTTGTGAGAATCAACGACAGTCTTGATCAGTTCAAGAAATTTTGGGAAATAGATGAATTACATGAGACTCCAAAAACTCGAAGAAACGAATGCGAAAGACATTTCACAGAAACATTTACAAGAGAAGAATCGGGATGGTTCACTGTTCGGTTACCTTTTCGATGTGACACCACACAACTTGGAGACTCCTATAAAATGGCAGTCACAAGGTTCCATCAGTTGGAAAGAAGACTAAACAGGCAACCAGCCCTGAAGAAGGCATATTCGGACTTATTGGATGAATACGAAGCACTGGGACACATGCAGCTCTCAAATAGTTCAGATTATTCCATAGATGTCACATTTTACATGCCACATTATCCAGTGTTCAAAGAGTCAAGCACAGCTACAAAGATGAGAGCAGTATTTGATGAATCTGCTAAATCACGCCGTGGAACTTCCTTGAATGACACACTTATGGTAGGACCAATGATCCAACAGGATTTATGTTCCATTGTCATGAGATTCCACACCATCAATTGTGTTTCGCAGCAGACATTTCAAAGATGTATCGACAAATCAGGCTCGATTCCCGATATTGTGATGTCCAGAAGATCTTGTAGAAGAAGGGCCCTTCATCCCCACTCAAGGAATACAAATTTCCTACTGTAACACATGGTACTATCAGTGCACCTTTCCTAGCAACAAGGTGTCTGAAGCAGCTAGCCATTGACGAAAGAAAAACATATCCTAGGGCATCGGAAATTGCATTGCGTGACTTTTATGTAGATGACTGCATGTCTGGACAAGAATGATAGCATCAGGGCCCCTGGGCTGATATGGCAGCCTGCAGCCAATCTATTCCAGGTTGTAAGTGGACCATGCAGTAGGGCACCATCAAAGGTTTTTTTTTTACCAAGAGGATAGTGGTAACCATTATTGCATCAATATTTGATTCCTTTGGTTTGATCAGTCATGTAGTTATTCATTGTAAGAATTTTCTTTAACAGTTGTGGCAAAACCAATTAGGTCGGGATGAGCTTCTACCATCAGGGTTGGCTAAAATCTGGCAAGATTGATCTGAACAGATTCCCACTGTAGACAATATCAGGATAGACAGATTTATTCTAGCACCAGGAGCACCTGCTGACATCCAACTTCATGGCTTCTCAGATGCTTCTTAAAAGGCTTACGGAGCATATCTCTACATGAGATCAACAAACAAAAAGGGAAAAACCATAGTCAAACTTCTATGTTCCAAATCAAAGTTGCACCATTAAAGGGGATTTCCTTAGCACATCAAGAATTGTGTGGTGCACTCATGCTGGCAAGATTGTTCAAGAAGGCCAGAAGTGTAATCAACCTCACTATAAGTCAAGCTATTCTATGGACTGACTCCACAATAGTTTTGGCATGGATGTCAGAATCCTGTACAAAATGGAAGACATTTGTGGCTAACAGGGTTGTCAGAAATTCAAGACAGCACATTAATAGCTGAGTGGAGACATATATCCTCAAGAGAGAACACTACTGATATAATTTTGCGAGGAGCATGTCCAGCTCAGCTTATTGAAAACACCTTGTGGTGGCATGGTCCATCATGGCTTTCAGACCTCTTCATACCATGCCCTACAAGTACACAGCCTATCATTCAAGATGTACCTGAAGAACGCAAACTTAAAATCAGCCTCATTGTGATCACGCCAGATCATATCATAGCGAGATTTTCTAAGCTAACCAGGCTCCAAAGGGTGAAAGTATGATGTTTCAGATTCTCACATAACCGTAAGTCACCACATTCAATGTGGAAAACTGGTCCACTTGAACTATAATAACCAGAGAAATCATTACATACATGTATCAGAATAGCCCAATAGCAAGGATATCCAAGTAAAATTCATGCCCTGAGCAATAGCCAGCAAATATTCAGCAAGAGCAAACTCAAGTGCCTGAACCCATTTATGTGCAAGGCCCAACTGCTACGCATTGGGGGCCAGCTCCAGAACTTGAAACTTCCTTTTGAATGGCAACACTAAATAATTCTGCCTCCGAAATATCACCTAACACATTTGGTCATCGAAAGAGAACATCTGCGGCTGCTTCATGCTAGTTCTCAGCTGTTACTTTCATCATTAAGACAAACCTCTTGGATTGTAAATGGAAGAGCTTCCATTCGAAGCATCTTTTATCACTGTATTGTTTGTAAATAAAATGAAGGCAGAAACCTCACAACAGCTCATGTGTCAGTTGCCTCACAGGGGAGTCAATTCAGCAAGACCCTTCCTTAACTGTGGAGTGGATTACACTGGACCCATCTACATAAAATCGGGAATATGTAAGAGCAAGATTCAAATTAAATGCTATAGTATGATCTTTATTTGTATGGCTACAAAGGCAATCCACTTAGAAGTTGTGAGCGATATGACCACTCAGGCATTTATGCCAGCTCTGAAGAGGTTTGTGTCATGACAAAGTCGATGTGACATCTTCAGCGACAATGGAAGCAATCTTGTTGGAATTCAGAAAGAACTAACAGAGTTGTACCTTCTTTTTAAGAATGAAAATCATCAGGCTCGTCTTCTCTGCTACACCACACAGGAAGGAATGAAGTGACACTTCATTCCTCCTGGGGCACAACACTTTGGTAGTCTATGGGAGGCCGGCATAAGTTCTTTAAAATTCCACTTACGCAGAGTTATGGGGACCACATGTTTGACATATGAAGGGCTCGTCACATTGGTGACCCGAATCGAAGTTTGCCTAAATTCCAGACCCCTTGTTACACTCTCTAATGACCCCAGTGACCCCATAGCTCTCACACCTGGACATTTCCTAATAGGTGCTGATGCCACAAATATCCCTGAATCAGATTTAGGTGATGTTAAACTTGGCTTGCTCTCTAGATGGCAAGTACTTCAACAGAAACTTCAAGAGTTTGGCACATATGATCCAAAGAGTACTTGAACCATCTTTAGAAGAGGGCCAAATGGACATCACATGCTACCAATATAAAGCTGGCGAATTAGTGGTGCTAAAAGAAGACAATGTACCAGCATTATTCTGGCGAATGGAAGTCATCGAAGAGGTCCACTCAGTAACTAATGGTCTGGTACGAGTAGTACTTTCTGGATCTCTGCTGGAACCTACAAGAGACGAGTTACGAAGCTATGTCCGCTGCCAGTGAATTAATGGTGGTGCCAGAACAGTTCTACTGTGTACTGAACAAAGCACAATAATGATGATTACATTGACTTAGGCATAATGACATTGATCTTGCTCAAATGTACCATTCGAGTTATTGTGTTTGTATTTATTTTATTATTGTGTTCAGTATTATAATTGGTAGTCATAAGTTGTGATGCATAGCATTTAGCTTTTGAGATATCTGAATGTGTAGTAAAAAAAGTGGCTCAACCCCTTTTTGGGGGCTGGTATGTTGAGACGCAATACTCATTTTCTGTATTTGTTTGTGGTCTATAAGGCCGAGGCCTCAAGGACGAGTTCTTTTTTCTTTACAGCAAGGGCTCGCTCGAGCTCAGTTGAGACGAGAGTCTGGAGGAAGACAGGCGTGTTGTATAGCCGCACATGGCTACTCGCTAATAAAATGCTGAAAACATGTGCAAATCGAGTGATTTAATTGCGCCTATAAGTCAGAATACAGTTCATGTAATTATCCCATGCAGCAGTTAGAAACACATTTTACTACTATCTTATATTTCATCTATAGATGATAACATTTCATTTTATTTGCAATGAATTAAAATGGGGAGAAAACATATGTTTTGGCAATGCCTAGTAATAAAATAATTCTCATGCTTAATACTATTTAATAGAGTGTGCACAAATGTGGTGCGTTGCCCCTTTGGTAAAACTTTCTATAGGCTGTTCATGTTAAAGTGAGCACTTTTGAAAGACCTGCTTAAAATTTACTTGTATGAATGTTGTGTATTCTTCCACCTTGTGTAAAATTAACATTGCAATGGGTATCATTACTTTATTCATGCGTAGGTAAAATGAAAATGTGAAATTATTAAGAAAGTAAATACTTTACAAATCTACTCATTTTTACACTTCGATGCATTAAAAGAAAAACAGAAAACGAAAAAAAAATATTTATGACAAATGGTTACCTAACATTCTTTATTCGACGTTAATATATGGAACTACTTTCCATTCATAGTTTCCAACTTTACTTGGTGAATGTCACTCAGTGCGACCATTAAAATATATTTAAAGTCTATCTCATATAAGATGGCAAGATTTTGAGTCAGTGAGTGGCAACTTGACATATATAAAACAAACAAAAGTTCATATTAAGCTGGCTATTCTGAGTGTATTGCCGACGCACATCAGACAAGTACAAAATACGGGATAACAAAGAGTTCCTAGATTAATTAATATATTTTATTTTACGTGGTCACAAAACAGCAGTTCTAGGTGTTACAAACTAATCTTCGTTCTGAAGTAGTAATGTATAGGTGTTCAAAATTAAACCCAATAAGCGATTCATAGGCGAATGAAACGCGACTTCTAACCTTAGATCTTTTCATGTCGTATTCCAAACTGTCCATCCATGCTTTCCATATGTACTTGATATTAATTCCAAAAGCCTACATAAATATTGCATCGTAATATTGAATTATTTTTTCAAATAGTTTGATGAAATGTATTTCAAATTCGTGTCGTTTCGAGGCAGTAATAAAAGAAAAGTCAAGTTTTAAAAAGCAGGATCTAGAGGCGGCGGACCTGCTGCTATCTGTTGATACTGCGCGCGGCTAACACGCTTACCATGTCGTGCGCGCCATCTCTGGGCTCCTTCTCGAACCTAACAAGCTATAAAGCTGAAATGAATATGTTTCGTATGAAATGAAAAAACAAATTTACGAACAGATACCAAAAGTTTATTTTTGCGCGAACTCTGCGTAATTTTTAAAGAAGGCCTAACATATATTTCGTGTACACCGATTTTGATTACTTTTAATTTCTATTGGGCCAGTAATTGTCCGTCTATGTCCTTAACACGCCGTGTTTTTTCCCGGAAACCCATTTCCTTGTTTCGCGTAGCCTCCAATTGCGGCACCAGCTAATGGCGAAAGGATACATAAACTAAATGTAAACATTCGTTGAACTGTCAAAATATTGCCATCTTATATGAGACAGACAGTATGCAGGGGCAGTGACGTTTTCTAAGGTTCATTTCTAAAGTGCTCACTTTATCGTGAACAGCCTTTAGTCTAACTTTAGCGGTGCTTCAGAAAAATTGGACGCAACCATGAATGGACTACAAATATACAAACAAACCCTTAAAGGTTTTATGTCGAACTCCGGTCACTTCCGTGGCCACTGCAGACGAAAAAGGGCAATGAAAGCAAATAAACGCAACAAGAGCGTCGCGCTATTGTAAAATCGATGGGCGACTCGCATTGTGCGACGGTCACAGCGATATGCCAATAATCCTTTACTGAGTACTTTTAACCAATCGGCAATACTGAATATTCTGCAATATATATGGTTGGAGAACATTCCGTATTGGCAGTCGGTTAAAGGTACTCAATAATGAATTATTGGCATATTCCACGAACTGAAATCCTTTAAGGGATTTTTTTTACAATAGAAAACTTTACTACAGCTTGTTCACGATAAATTAAGCACTTTTGAAACCTACCTTAGAAAAAATTCATTGGCCCTGCCTATATATATTTTAATGGGCGCACTGAGTGGCATGCGCCCAGTAAAGATGGTAACGAAGGGTGGAGAATAATTCCATATCTTAACGTCGAATAAAAAGTGTTAGGTAACCGTTTCTGATAACTGAAATTATTTCTTTCCCTTTCCGCTTTTTTAATGCATCGAAGTGTAAAAGTGAGCAGATTATTAAAATATTTACTTTCCTAATAGTTATACAGTTTCACTTGACCGACGCATGAATAAAGAGTTGAGGCAAGTGGCAAAGTTAATTTTACATAAGGCGGAAGGATACACAACGTGCATACAAGTAGATCTTGAGCAGGGCTTTCAAAAGTGCTCATTTTACCGTGAACAGCCTATGTCTTACTTAACGTTCCTGCTCCAGTCACTAAATCATCGATACACAATACAAACATAGAGTGAAAGTTTAGGGCCACAGATAATCGATTTTGCCGTCTTCGAAAAATTTTTGGAATTGTATCAAGTTCTTGAGCGCCAGTGAGGATGAAATGAGGTGAAGATGGAGCAGTGGCGGAATGCAAGGACAGCAGAAATCGGAGCACTCCTATAAATCCCACCGACAAAGGGCAACGTCCGCCCCGCGACGTTTCCCACTTTCGAAGATCCTGGGTGACTTGGCCGGGAAACGAGCCCGGCTCGCCTTGGTGAGAGGCGAGTAGCTCACCACAACAAACCTATTATTTTTGGCGTGAATACGTCTTTAAATTTGCAACCATAGTGGGGGGCAATCCAGAAAATCCGATGATAACAAAATCGGGGGGTACAGTTTGGCATTGCAGCTCCGAATCTATTGTCTACATTTAAAATTCAATTACACCACTCGATTGCCAAATGATCAAATAATATGTTACGTTCAATGAGGACTGTCAAGCATCGTGCTTCACGGCTGGCGGGGCGGGGGGGGGGGGGGGAGAGGGGGGACAATTTTGAGTTCGTTTCCCTACGTCTCATAATTTCCGCGTAGTATAATTTTTGACTAGGAGAAGCTACGACGCTTGTTTAGGTTTCAATCTACAGCTCTCGTCAAGATGAATGGATTGCGTTCATTAAAATAGTCGTGTGGCGTGGTTATGGTGAAATTGCATGCGTTTAATGTAAAAATTAAGAAAACGTAACACAATTTCAGCCTATACTCGTCAAAAAGCCAAGTCGAAATACAGAAATCGTATACGGTTGGAAAGAGCATCTCATAAGAAATCGAGTGATGCCCATAAAACCCCATATGATCGAGCAAAGCGGTGCCGGGAATGTAAAATAAACATCAAGGCGTTCTAGCGCGCCAACGTAGACGTATTCACGCAAAACAAACGGCAGTGTCCCCAATACAACTAAACCCAATCTTTTTGGAAAACTGTGGCTCGAGTTACGGAAGTCATTATATTAAGGGTGTGTCTAAATTCGACCGACCAACTTCAGATTCAGGTTAATCACGACGAAAAAAGTTGAAAACATTCACGGTTACTTCACACTTTCCTGAAGTCCTGCTGAAGCTCTACTTCCAGGATATTCCTCCGCCTCGTGCAAACTAAGCTTAACTAAGTCTTTAAAATTACACCGAAGGGCATCGTACCAAATTCGTGCGCACGCAGTTGTAATAATACTTTGCATAAGAACTACTTCTTACTAGGCATTACCAATACACTTTTTTCGCACTTTTTTATTCACATTTATTAAAAATGAAATATAATTTGAAAATAAAATATAGATAAAACTTAGATTTAACGAACAATTGCGTACTTATACGTTAACAGAGGTATAAACGCTTGTGATACATGCCATATTTAGGAAATAACTAAACACGTTATACATGGGGTGATTTGTCAAAGGTTTGATTCAAAAAGTGCGAAGAAACCGCGAATAGACTATATATAGGCCTATAGTATAAAATTAATTCTAAAGGCGATGCATATTTTTTAAGATGGACCTGAAGAACCAGTTTATTACAGTGTCACTGTCATGTACCTCTGTCTGGAATCTTCCACTCCCTCTGATAGCCGCAATAGCGTGTTATTTGGGTTTTAGCGTGTTGCCTACGTGCCAGGTATTGGTAATTATGATTTCGAAATTAAAACAGGAATCACAAACAGTGATACCTAGGGTATTTACACAAGGCGACCATTTTCCTTAATTGTGACGTGTGAATTAATAATCCATCATTTAAATATTAAAATTGCCACCGCGTCATGGAGTTTAGTTCGAAGGGAAGTAACCGTGGATATTTATATTAAATAATCTGATGACAAGCGAAAGGTGTTATAGTGTTTGCATACTATTGTTCAGTTAGGTACCTATTAGCCAGACGCTCAGTGTTCCTTCTTAAATATTTTCTCCAAAATTTGCAGTAAACTAGTGTTCCAGGTTCAACTTTAAAATTGTGTACCACCATTAGGTTTCACACTAAACCATAGATCGTATGTATGTTTTCAATTTCTTTTTCCATAATTAACCTGCAGCAGAGGTTTATCGGTATAATTTAGAGACATGCTGTATATAACACAGGAATGTTTTTTTTATGTACTTGCTTCTATGGTAAGCCATTGTATTATATGTGATGCTGCACAGATACTTACACCCCCGTAAGGGCACCATATTAATTTATGTAGTACGTGAACATAAAATTTGATATTAGGTGTAGGTATGTGTAGCTCAAGAGAAATGGCAGGTCCGTATACAGAAAGTATAGTGAGTGTGAGTAGTAGGAAGTAGAGCATTAAGGCATAAGGGGATCGAGGATCGGAGCTGGAGCCGGGGGAGCCGCCATCTTATTACGTCACCCGACCGTAATTTATACCCCTTTTCCTTCAAAATCGACAAAAATACCCTGAAAATGTCCCCTTTTCCCTAAAAAATGGAAACTCCCAAAAATTGTAAAAGTCCCCTCCCCTCACCACCAGTAGCAAAAGCCCTCATCGTGCAGAAAAACTCCCCTGATATCCAATTTTCGCCAATTTAATCAATTTGAGGGGCTTCCTTAGGACCTACAGAGAGTGGCGGCTATATTGGTTATGTACATATGTCTTTCGTACCGGCAAAGTTATTTCCAATTATATAATCTTTTAAAATGCCCTTGTATGTTGGATTTTTTTTAGGTAGAATCCGTTCGATGTGGTTTCACCAATAGCTAGTACAAGACGTTTCTTAGCTGCAGGAACTCTACCTTTATAGTTGTTGATATGTCTTTTCAGTTTGTCACCTCGTTGATAAACACAGGATAGGACCCTTCACACAAGTTAGTTTTTTCGCGCTTCCTCTCATCATGGCTGTAGGCAAATATCTAGTCACAGTAGCAGCAACGAAAACTTGACGAAGTCATCGATGGCGCTGCTATACGTGACCCACCCGAAGAGGTCGATGGCGCTGTTGACGTCATGTCTAGTGTCGCCGATGGCTGCACTGCTTTTGATGGCCCACCTGAAGAAGTCGCTGGTGTTGTCTGCGTCAGGCCTGAAGAAGTCGATAGCAATGCTGGTACCACTCCCGAACAAGTCGATGGCACTGCAGTAGCTACCATTAGCTCTGGAGTACCCGAAGACATCGCAGATGCAGAATAAGACTTTGATGCGAAGAGTCATAAGCTAGCCAAGACGATCCACCTTTCACGGGAACTGCTGTAAAATTAAGATTCTCAGCTGACCTCCCTGCTGCTTATATACGAGTATGCAAGACCTATGGCGTCAAATTGACGTTAAACCAATAGTATTGCGAACACGAATCAGCCAATCACCGACCAACTAATCACCCAGCTGTTATGTGTTAAGTGCAAGCAACTGTTCAGACGAGGAGTTAAGCTGAAGACACATATCAACAACTATAAAGGTAGAGTTCCTGCAGCTAAGAAACGTCCTGTACTAGCTATTTGTGATACCACATCGAATGGATTCTACCTTTAAAAAAAAAAAAAAAAAAAAAAAAAAAAAAAAAAAAAAAAAAAAACCAACATTCAAGGGCATTTAAAAAGATCATGTAATTGGAAATAATCTTAATCTTGCTCGTACGAAAGACATGTGTACATACCTAGGCCACGTTAAGCAAAGGATAATCAATCAATTAACTGAGGAAGTCGAAGAAGGTCCCATAAAGTATAATGTTTGGCTGCAGTGTACCTATGAAAAGCCTCAACCTCTTGATGAAGGAATCAGCCGGTGGGCATTCAAGACTGCCAATCAAGCATTGTACAATGTTGATAGCATTCCAGGGACTGTAGAGGCCTTGAAAGAAAAACTTTGCCGTGAATAACAAGAATATATGGAAAAGGGTTTTGGTTGGACGCTTGTTGACGTAGACTTTCTTGTGCTACGTATAAGCAGATTATATTCACTACATGAAAAGAGAGCTTCTTGCTGGAAATACCGTACAATAATGTATGGAAACTATAGAGATTCTGATTTTTATGTCTGTAATCTGATGTACATAAAATACATGTTTTCAATGAATAAACGAAAGTGTTTTATTTCTTGCTAGTGTCGATGTACCTTCTCGTAGTATGTCTTCTGTCCCTGATATCAGGAATATGATGGTCTTGGTTTTCAGATCTGTCATTACAAGCCCATACGGCAAGGGAGTATAATAAAAATCAAATGATGTGTCTAATTATAATGTTATTACTTAAATAGTTGTTGTAATCGTCTATAACTGTAAGTGTATAATCAATGGCATGGTAACAGAGGTATATGTTGAAATGAAGTGTACAAACAATTAGAGTGTCGATTAATATTATAATACATTCTAAGCAGGTTGGATGCAACAAACTTGGAGCGAGGAGGGAACAGTTTGAGGCAGGCCTGCTGAGCAAGAGCAGTGTGGAATGAGGTGTTGGCCAGCAGGCAGGGAAAAGAGTGAAGGGGAGTGGGGGTGGTGGAGGGGTTAGCAAGGAAAGGGGGTCTAATGTTATATGTTCCTTGACATTTTATAATTTTTTCCCGAGTTTTTGTTTTCAAGGTTACGGGGTCAAGGTTGAGATAGTCTGCATCTAATATGATGGTGGTCTGTAATGTATTATTCTTGATGACTTTTACGTATTTTTTCTCGAGTTTTTGTTTTCAAGAGAATTCAAGGTCATGGGGTCAAGGTCAAAATATTCTGCATCTAATATGGTGGCGGTCTGTAATGTATTATGCTTGCTGACTTTTATGTATTTGAACAAGTTTTTTCAGGGTCATGGGGTCAAGGTCAGGGGTCATGGTTCATGGGCCAAAGTTCAAATACTAATGGGCATTGGCGTCCAAGATTGCAGCAAGTGATGTATACCAAGATGGTGGTCACCTACCAAAATGGCGGTCGCCTACCAAGATGGTGGCCTCCAGTAATATATAAACAAATGACGAACGAAAAAATCAAGATGGCGAAATGAGTATCGGGGAGGGGATTGGGGGCGAGGGAGTCAGTCGTCTGCTGGGGATGGAACAAATGTGACTAATGGTGGTGCTGGGAGGACTTTGGAATTGTAACTTAAAAAAAAACTTATGTAAATTTTTCAAATAGTTCTTAAGATAATTTTTAATCATTTAATTTTAATAATATATTTTTTTTGGGGTATTTTTTTGGAATATTTTGGGATGTTTTGGATTTGTTTTGTGAATTATTTTAATTTTCAATGTCAAAGGTCAAAGGTCAAGGTCAAAGATAATCTGCATACATTATGGATGCAAAATGGCTGATACTTAGGTCTGAGTCCTACCCTGTATCGATTTGGCATAGGGTATGCCTATAAAACCAATATGGCCGCCACTGCTCTGTAGGCCTTAAGGAAGCCCCTCAAATCGATTAAATTGGCGAAAATTGGATATCAGAGGCTTTTTTCTGCAATAAGGAGGCTTCCACAATTTTTTTTTGTGGCGGGAGGGGGAGGGTCCTCTACCATTTTTGGGGGTTTCTTTTTTTGAGGGAAAAAACGGGTAATTTTTAAGGGAAAAGGGGAATTTTTGGGTATTTTAGTCGATTTTAAAGGGAAAAAAGGGAAAAATGGCCTTCGGGTGACGTAATAAGATGGCGGCTCTCCTGACTCCGGCTCCGATCTCCGATATCCTTATGTCTCAATTCTCCATTTCCTACAACTAGTGTCTGACGAATGCAGATGACTCCAGACAGTGTAATATTAGTGCAACTATCACACCTTTCAATTTTATTTTGGTACGAGTACTTACAAATCTTTGGTAGGCTTACCATTAATCAAGAACTTAGTGACCATGGAAGAATTTCTCCGTAGCTCTATCTTTAATTTGTCTTATCTTGAGAGAGGTCGAATAATACCAGACACTAAATAACCAAATGTCACACTAGACATAATTAGCAGGAAATAGTGATCATCAACTTCTACTGTAAATGAAGTATTGTCCAAGTAAATCCTCTCCAAGTAAATATCACTAGCTCACATTTCTTTGAATACTGAAAAACTTCGGTCAACATTTCAATCTTTCACTGACGACAAAACTATTCATAACTCCACATGCTCTTAATATCTGATAAAATTAGCAACATAAGTTTGTGAGCATAAATAATTCAATATTTTGACATTGAGAAATTAAAACACACATCTAATATTGAAAACAGAAATAACTTTCATCTACGTGGCCTTGACTGAGGTAGTTCAAACCAGTGGCTGACGCCATAATTTAAATTATACTTTGTCAAATTAATATTCTTCATGCGTAAACTTGTTAGAAAACCCAACCCAAACTGACTTGAGAGCAAGAGTCACTTTTATAAATCTACGATGTTAGTATGGGCGTAGAGAAATAAGCAACTTGGGTGACTGTCTATAATGGCGTAACTGGTCGGCGTCATTTTTACTAAAGTTAATCTTAGGCCATTGGGATTAATAATGCCACCTGTTATAAAACGTTACGTTTTACTCACAGCTCCTATTTAGTAAAAGATGTCTAGAAGTTCGGCGCTGCGTAGGATCCCGGGTTTGGTTCCGCGCCTTCCCTCACTTTGGGCTTACGAGTCCTGGTACACGGATGCACAGTTCGTTTATGTACCACACGTTACACTCGCGGGTAAATAAACTAATTAATTATTCCCGCGTAGGAAGGGCGAGCAGACCTAATCGGTGCTTCTTAACCAAACCGTCTTTGCCCTCAGGCAGTCTGCTATAATAAGAACCGGAACTCGTACTTTTTCCCTAGTAAAATTGCAAAACCCTACCGGGCCTGCGACACTCGCCGCAGCCCTCCTGTCGGTAGGAATCAAAATGGCTAAACCCTAAACCAAAGCTTCATTTGAAGCTTAAAACGGTCCTCCAATCACGGTATGGCGACCCCAGTGCGTTAGACCGTTGCTATGGCAACTATCAAAAAATGCTCAGATGTACGGCCACGTAACACCAAACAGATATTCTAAAACTGGAAACACATATAGCACTGCAAATATACAGGAAATTATAATGCACAATAAAATAACTGGTAAAATAAATTACGCTGAGTGCAAATAGAGTGAGAATAAATATTAGCATGTACCATGAAATTATATTCAAATTAGAAAAATAATATCAGTTTCTTAACTCTGCATACTAAACAGTACGTGTTGTTGTCCATAAATAATGTCTAAGAACAAAGGAGGCGTTACACCATGCCCTTTGTATAAAAATTGTATTTAAAACAAAAAAAACATACATTGTTTTCCTTCTTCGTAAGTATCCAATCATAACCTTTTTTTTATATAACGTTTGTTTGTCATTTATTTTATTTTGATAATACAATATTGTAACGAACTTGTCTCAGTACCGCCGAAATAAAAATCGTCCTAACAGTACAACAAAGCCATTACATAACCTTTGACTGATTCTCGGCAAAGTGGTTGTCTGACTTTGACTTTTAAGTTTCGACTTCTCGAAATCTTCAAGTGAAGACTGCTTGACTTTAACTTTGCCAATTCCATCGCGTCATGCGCCGTGAAACATTATGTTGGTAAGCAAACGTTAAGTCGAAACGTAAAGTAAGGTTTTCAGTTGTGTAATGGGGTTAAAATGTTTTAAGGCCGTGCTACAATCAACTCAGCCATCACCATAGCCATATCCATACCCACAACCATTGTCATAATAAAACTCCTATGCTACAATTGACGTAATAAAACAGGATGTTTTCGTTGCTTGATCAATCAGAGTTCACTTTAAAATGGGAACTTTTTGTTGATAGCGATACAAAGTTTTGTTCCTGCATTTTGGCTAACTTATTATATATATATATATATATATATATATATATATAAAAATTTTCTCAACTTGAGAAATTAGTATTGCGTTGAATTCTTCAGTAGCTCATTTCCACAACAGCCCTTCTCCCCAAATGTGGTAGAATATTTGCCTTCCCTCTTTTCACGTGTTACATTAAACAAACAGTAAACTAATTAAGACGAAAAGGAAACAACAGGAGTCAAATGTACTGTTATTTTCATGACCGCATATGTATAGTTTTGAAAGACAATTTGACGTGTGTAGTAATGCAAGCGGATTCTGATTGACTACGCATAGTTTCTTGCACAAAAAAGGTTGAACGTTCGCAAACTTGCTATGAAGGTATGCGTTGGCAATTGTCATAGGTATTGTAATGCGTAGTTGTAGCAAACACCATTAAACAGAAGGTATTAAAAAATTACTGTTATTGGAATGGTTGTGGTTACGTCGATTGTAGCACGGCCTTTACTGTCCCAAACGTTAACTTGTAGACTTTCACTAGGTCGTAATCACAAGGCCAAGCTAACTCATTTGAAGCACGTACTACAAAACAAACATGTGTCGCTCAAATAGTTTTCTTACAGCTATGCCTATCCAAACAACTGTTGCGACACTCAAGTTGGGAACACGATGTCGCAGTGTATCATGCCTGACATATGAATCCATTTACTCACAGTATTTACGTTCTCCGTTTAATACCAGAAATATGTCTGCAGTCAGACAACATGTTAGCGTGTTGTAGCTGACATCTGAAAACATCCCTTCCATTCGTTTCCTTTATTACATACGAAGAACATCTCGGAACGAAGATAGCAATCTCCCCTTAATCGTCCACATTTATTGATTTGCCGTTGATGTTTAACATTACTATAAGCAAAACTGGCATGTCTATAAGTGAAATTAACACGTATGAACTTAAAGAAACGGTAACTGAAGTATTTTATTTAAAGTTTATGTTGTTAAGTTATGTAAATTATTCATTTTATATCTATTAACATTTTCCGTTTACTATCGATAATCCGTTTTGCAAATTTGTTACGTAAGCTCAATAATTTTACAATCCTTTGTTATTAATGTTATTTTTATTTTGTTTCGTGTAAACGATACAATTTTTTTATTTACCTGTGACGCCTTCAATATTTGAAACTCTATGGCTTGGGTAGTGACCAACTCTTACAATAGTCCGTTTAAATAAATACTTTACCTATAGGTTCTTCACAGTAAACTGAGCACTTTTGAAAGCCCTGCTTAAGATCTACTTGTATGCTCGTTGTATATTCTTCCGCCTTATGTAAATTAGCATTGTCATGGGCTTCGCCATTTCATTCGTGCGTCCGTCAAGTGAAACTGTGAAATTATTAGAAAAGTAAATATTTTACAAATCTGCTCATTTTTGCACTTCGGTGTACCAAAAAAAAACCTGGAAGCAATAAAAAAATAATTTAAAGTTATCACAAAGCAGCGACCCTATCTTTTTATGACACACTAATACATATAAAAGTATGATGAGTGTCTGAAGAGACTCTGAAATTTCTTTATGGGAAATTTAACAGAAAAATAAAACTGATTCCAAAAGCACCCGCATTTCCAACACACCTATTTCTTCCCAGTTCTTATTCATATCATTTATAGATTAAATATTATAATAAAGATGCAATATAAGTTAAAGTACAATTTAACCAAAAATGAGATATTTGTAAACAGAAGTATAAAACACTTTTATTAGGCGCACGAAATACTGTATTTAGGCTACAAAACAATTAAACACGTGGGGTGATTTATCAAAATTTTGATTCGAACAGTGTATCATGCCTTACAGATGAATCCATTGTCTCATGGTATTTACGTTCTCAATTTTCACGACCCAAAAAAATAATCCTTGGAGTTATGAGAACTTGAAGCAAGTTGAATTTTCCATTTATATGTCATAACTTCCTTTTCAGTGAAATAACCAAATATTTGTTACTAAAGCATTATCACAATTAACAATCCCTTTCAAATTTAGCCGTCAAACTTCATCCACATGTGATATGGTGATTGTAAAATGTCATTAGTATATTCATAATTCTCTAAGAAATACGGCAGAATTTATGTTTGTACTTCAGCGTAACGTAGATTGTCATGATTGTATACTAGCAGTTTCGCAGTAAGTGTCGGTATACAACTGAAATAAGCTAGAACCAATAATTCAACATGGCGTGTGAGGCCAAGTCTTAAATGCTTTTCGTGTTTAGACACGACTACAAAATATCCAACTGTTTTTGTATCACGTGTCTTCTAATAAACCTCTATAACACATGTGCCGCGGTGACTGAGCGATTCGCACGTTCGCCTCCCACCAAGGCGAACCGGGTTCCATCCCCGGCCGGCTCACCGGATTTTCATGATGCCGTCGATGCCGCTGGTTGGCGGGTTTTCTCGGGGATCTCCCGTCCCCCCCGCCCCATCATTCCTGCACCGCTTCTTATTCACTTCAATCGCCCTCATCGGCTCTCAAGACCTCGCTGTCAAGAGCCGTCCGAAATATCTTCGTTCACTCACTCTGCAACACACTTCACGTCGCCGCTATTTTTTAAGTCGATGATAGCCGAGTACATTAGTCGACGTTTCTTCACGACTCATTGCTACGCGTTATTATAATGCCAATTCAGTTGTAAATGGACTTTAAGCGATGACCTTCGGGCCAGCAGGTGCCGGATTCGAATCCCGGTGACACACTAACATACCCACGCGCATATTATATATTTATATAGGCGTCATACATATTTCAACCGATCTGAATTACAACGGCGGGCTTTAAAACCCCCCATTATCAAAATAAAGTCCAAAACGTTTGTAACGGATTCACTCAAACAGATGAAAAATAACACAGTACGGCCTGTGTACGCCACCGTAAAATTGTCTGAGATACTAAGGAGAAAATATAGATTAGTACACGTCAGAGAGTTTCCTGTACGCCGGGGAGGTACGTATTTCATCATTCGCGGGAAACAGGTTGCGTCACGTTCGTAGAGCGACTCTGGAGCCAGCTGACGCAACTCCAAACTGACTGGCCGTGTGCAGAATCTCTTCGCGCGTGTTCATGCAGTACGCGATGACACCTGTGTAGCTTGAGAGCGCAAGAGTGTGTGTGCGCGTTGCCGTCAACGTTTTATTGTGCTAGCACTTTATACTATAATCCATTCACGGTTACTTCGCACTTTTCTGAAGCCTTGCTAGTGTTCTACTGCCGGAATATTCCTCCGCCTCGTGCAAACTTAGCTTAACTAAGTCTAGAAAATTACACCGAAGGACAACGCACCGAATTCTTGCGCACTCAATTGCAATAATATTTCGCATGAGAACTATTTCTTACTAGGCGTTATCAACACACATGTTTTCACATATGTTACAAATGAAATATTACAAATTATAAATAAAATATCGTTAAACTAAGTTACAATTTTAATGAAAAATAATTTTTTTTATGTTAACAGAGGTGCAAAACGTTTGTGATTAATTGCGTATTTATGAAATAACTAAACACGTCATACATGATGAGATTTTTCAAAGGTTTGATTCAAAAGTGCTATCTTTGCCGTGAGTAGATTGTAGCTCATGTTGATTAAGATGACGTCTTTTGTTCCGGTGCTGGATTCCAGTTCCGATGTTTGTGTAGTTGTCCACGCCCTCCTGCCTGGATCTGTTTTCCGTGTTTGAGGCCGAGAATAAGCGCCGGAGCTGTAAAGGCGATATTACACGATACCAGATTCCGTAAAAGTTTGTGCAAGGTCCGCCATAGCGGCCAGTATACGGGCTAGTGTGGCACCCATCGTGGCTTTCCCTGCCTTGTACGGCCAGATTTCGTACCAGGTTTGGTAATTGGACACGTTATATTTTTTGTGGCAAGTTCCATACCTGGATTCGTGCCTGGCCAATCGCGTCGCAGTTTCAGACCGTAGGGCGCTCCCCGTGGCTACTACTTGAAATGAGTTGATGAAGAAACCCAATCTTGATTATGCATCCGTGAGGTTGAAACTCTTACAAATAGATTTAAAATACGTCAACGACGAATAATATTTGTCATGACAACTCTTAATTACTCTTTAAAACAGTTATAAATACTTAAAAAAATTACGTACTGCATGAAAAAATTAATTCAAACTGTTTCCGTATATGCGGTATATAAACGCAATGTCTAGTGTGTGAACTAGTAGTATAGTGGTATGTAACTTTTGGGCGTGAGTTCGAAACTCCGATTGACCCAAATTTTTGCTGTCGTTTATTTTTACATGCAGATAATATCCCGGAACGTAAAGAAAAAATTATATTTTGCAACCAATCAGTAATTTTTGTCGAAATTTTAAAATAAAACACTCGTACTCAAGTGACTTCACGTCATTTTCAAGAAAATGAATGAAACTATACTAGTAAGCAATCAGCTTATGTAAAAGGCGATCAGTAATATAGCAATATTAAGATGTACTAGTTAATTTTTTTCATATGCTTACGTAAGTTACTATAAGCTATTCACGTTAAAGTGAGCACTTTTCAAAGCTCTCTCATTTAGAATAATAATCAATAAATATATGGTATTTTAGCCTTAGACGTTAACTTCTTGGTGTGGTGGAGTATAGACATTATGTTTGTTACTTACATGGCAATATTTATTTCAAAAGGTGGTTAATGGATAAAAAACGGCTGAAAGGAAAAAGTAAATAGCGCTTCAAAAATGCTCACTTTACCGTGGACAGCATGTAACTGATAGCAGTTATACTAATGGGGTTAATATTATTTTTACAAACCACACACTATGCACCCACCCAGGGTACCAAATGCTAGTACGCGAACTGCTGTCGTGTAGCATGAATATTCTATGACGGCTCATATAGCGGCTGGTATACCGGCTCGCGCATCAGGGCTTGCAGAAGCTTGTGCAAGGCTACTTTTCACTTGGTACTGAAAGCACTGACCAGTAGCATGCCAAAGGGGACGCTATCAGTAAAAATTCGCACTCCAGTAGCGCTCAGTACTGGAACCAGGTGGAACACCCGTCAGCAGTTTTCAGCAGGAATAATGGTTTCTGCTACGCGTGATTAAGGAATGATAGGCTTAAACGTGTTGTAAACAGGGATGGATATTATTTCTTTTCATTTTCGTCTGATTCAGACTCATCAATTGATGATGAGATCGGAGAATGTGAAAATTTACTTTCCATCTGCATCTTCGGCATGTAACAACAATATAACTTCCTCGTCATCCATCGCCGCCATATTGCGTCGTCTGCTTTTACTGAGACTGCCTTACCTTCTGCACGCCAGTAGTTTCAGCCGGAAGTATAGTCTCCAACCCAGACACCATAACACAATTTCTCCGTTACTGAACAGCAGAATAAGTACCAAAAAGAACGCTCATCAGTACTGGTCAGCGCTTTTAGCGCCAAGTGGAGTGCGGCCCAAGAACCAAGTACGGCTGCAGATATCGTGTAAAATCGGCGTAAGGAAGAAACTGCCGCGGACATAAAAGTGTGCCATCGTCGCTACGCGCAGAGCTCTGAACAGACGTGCAGTGTTGTCGTCGTGCTGCTTCTACCTGTGGGACGTATAACAGTGACCCTTTTATTTTATTGTACTTGGCCTGCTAAGAGTGTTTTTCCCCCCCAATTTGTATTCAGTCCCTGTTACAGGCGAATGAGGGGGAAGTTAGGCAAGTAGGACTTTAAGACCCTTACACAATAGAAAACTTAAGCACTTTACTTTACATTTCCTTTCCTTTAACGAAACCATCAATACACAATACAATTGTAAAGTCAAAGTCCAGACAGTTGGAAATCGATTCTATGAGCTGTGTAAAAATATATATTTTACTATGTTAATCATTATTATATTACCCAGGAATGCATTTTATATATCTTTTTTTAATAGGCTTAAAAAGTATACTAAAATTCATTTCAAAACTAAAAAAATTTCACTTGTTTAGTTTATTAAAAAATATAAATTCGTATATTTCCTCTTCACATTTTATTCATTTGAAATTTATTTAATTTAGACGAACTTGGTTTAGTATACCGAGATTAAAATCGCCCTACAATAAAATAAAGCTCATTCCACATGACCTCTGTTAGATTCTCGGCAAAATGGCCGATTGACTTTGACTTTAAAATTCTAATTTTCGAAATCGTAAAGTCAAGAATGCTTAAATTTACCTTTGGCAGTTCGATTGTGTCAAGTTCCACAAGAAACATTATTTCGGAAAGCAAACGTAAAGTCAAATGATTAAGATTTCAATTGTGTAAGGGCTTAAACACCTCGTCAACAGCTGCTGTAGGTCATTGGAAACGGTGGAAGTTGCAGAGAGAAGCAAGAAATGGAATGAACTGACCATGGTCAGTAGCAAAGAACCACCCTCTCATTTGTCTGGAGTGATTTCGAGAAACAATGGAAAACCGGGGAATCGAACCCGTGCCATGCAAGTCCAATGGTTTACCATTGCTCCACTTCGTTTAGTGAATGATGGAGATAATTCTTGCCAACCCTCGCCCGTTAGACTACTTCGTTGCATAAAAAAATAAATATTTTTTTTAAATATTATACTCACGTAAGTTCTACTACTAACTCTACGAGGAAACCCGGTTCTGCTCAGATGGCAGTGAATTAATCAGTAACGCATCGGTATACAACTGAATATAAAGAGTATTACAAACGTAACGTATCTATGTCAGAATTTCTCAGCATTTTTTCGAGTTAGTTTCATTCCTCGACACAAGATAGCAGCGCATTCGCTTCGGTTTGTCCCTGCTGCGATCTAGCGTTGCGGCACGTTTGAAATAACATATTATTTTACAAAACTATTTAACGTGTTTTCGATATGTTTACCGACAGTAGTATGATTATGGGCATTCATGGCCAATGTATTTTAAATGAGAGCTGTGCGGCTGGGTGGCTGGGCTGGTAGCGATATTCGGCTCTACTCGAACGAGCTCGGCAATCTTCGGCTCGACTCAGGGGGTACTTGGAAGCTGTCGACATAGGATTTCCGAACGTACCCGAAGGTGCTTGGCAGTTACACCCACTATTTATTCGAGCATATATGTTTGATTCTGGTAGCCATATTGGTTTTATAGGCATAGGGTATTTCAAATATCAAATCTGTACTTATTAAAGGTTTTCAAAAATTATCTTTAATTATAAATTATTTTTTTATTTTTTATATTGTGCCGAAATTATGCATAGGGTATTGCGGAAACGTGCAAAAGTTTCTCATTAAATTACTACATTTCCTGTCTCCTCTCTTGAAGACTGATTAATTATCGATGCCAGAATATGCAAATTATTCATTGCCTCGACTGTTTTTGTAGGTATTTTTTAAATATTTGTATATATGACTAAACCAAGCACATCATACTAATAGCAAACATATGCAAGAGTATGTTAAAATCATGGTATGAATCAGCATCTACCAACATTTTTATAAGTTTAACTGGCGTTAATTTAAATGCCAATACTGCCAGGTCCTGGAGACTTGGAATGTATGAGGGTGATAAACAATCTTAAATTTCGTGTTCTTCTTGGCCATCAATTCGTCAATCGCCCAAACATTCCATTGATCATTTGATCGATCCATTAATCTTCCAAACTTTCCATTAGTCTTTCACAACCTTCGCTAATCCGCAACCAATCCTCAGCAATCTCGCAATCTTTCCATCAATCTTCCACAGTATTTTCATCAATCTTTCGCAATTCTCACCAATCAGCACCGAACGCACCGCAATCCACTCCGCAATCCTCCTCCGCAATACACAGCAACCCATGCTAATCCTTCGATCAATACCAAACCTTGTATCAGTCCCAATCCTTAGCACTCCTCCTCCGCAATCCTCCTCTGCGATCCACAACAACCCATGCCAATCCTTCGATCAATCCCAATCCTTAGCTATTCTCCTCCGCAACCCACAGCAATACATGTCAATGTTTCGATCAATCCCAATCCATTTATCAATCCCAATCCTTCTATCAATCCTTTGGTTAAGCATATGTATAGAAATTGCATTCGTTCGCTCTCTCCGAATTTGTACATGTCGACAAAATTAATGTTTTGTATGCAGTCAACTATCTATGCATTCTTATACTAAAGTCTTTATTATCATTCTATGTACACATCTTTCCATTAATAGTCGAGTGCTCGTAGTACCACTTTAAAGTTATGAGGGAAAAAGGATATGACATATAAAAATAAGGGAAAATCTATTATTTTATAATAATAATAATTTATTGTTTTGTAATTACTATTTCAGAAGAAAGCAGTTCATGTTGATACATCCCCGATCCTTCGGTTTACTAGTGATTGAATATATCTTGTTATTGTGCATGAGATGCCAGCATTTTGAACGTTAATCAGATTTCTGAGTCTATAAACAAATTCATTTGGGTAGCGAGCATTCTCGGCATCTTCTGCCTTCTTCATTTCGCTTGATGCAGCAAAATACTGTAGAAGAAAATCGTCATCATCTTCACTGTCAATACCGCCGTCATAGTCATCATCTATTATGTCTTCATGACCATCTTCGCCTCCTGTTTTCTATTCTATATTAAATTTGCTTTTCTTTGCAGGAGTTGTATGCTTATCAGTATTTAGAGCCAGTGACAGTTTAATTTGAAGTTCATCGACTTTACGCAAAATTCTTGCAAGTGTACTCTACACAAATCGACTCTACTGCACTCATTCCATCTTTAGGACTAACTGCCTCGTCATCATCATCTGACGAACTAGTATCCACTGATGCAGCAGGGGGTATTGGCGGTATCACTTGCTGGCTTTCAAAAGAAGAATCCTTGCAGATCTTGGCGCGGTTCTTCAATGTATCACCTTGTATAAACTGCACGTAGCCATTGTTATAATAATTTCTCATGAGAAAAGGACTCTTCGTACAGATATGGTAATATTTAATTCTATTGGTTTCTGTATTTTCAGAGCAAAATAATGAATTCTCATTGGGGTTTGGAATCTGTTCACCCCTCTAAGAATTATTGGAAAGATAGCAGTAAAAATTCCTTGTCCTTCTGCTCGTTCGGGGTCAGACGATTTCGGCCTCGAGGGATCATCACCACACCTGAAGTTATGTATGTCATCAGTATACTTTCTTGGCTCTTCAAGCAGTAGGCCATGATGTCACTTTGACGTAAGGCTATATGCCCTAACATGGGCTTAAATTTTTGAAAATTTGTTTTGCTTGCAAATAGTAATTTATGATGACTCTCTAAGAAAGATACTTTATTTTTCTCCACGAAAGTTGAGGCTTTATAATTGCGAGCAGTTGCTTTGGTCATTGGATGAAGGGATAAAAAAATGTTAAATCTAATTTGGCAAAGTATGTAATTCAAATGCAAGCAAGTCGTACTCAGCCTGTAGTTTCAAGAATTTTAATATGTTTTTAAAACGTCATGTTTTCTTGTAATAAATGGCAAGATGGTGATAATTACTTATGAATTTCTTGTGGAAATTAAATGAAAGTTAAAAAAAGAAGAGTTTTGATCAAGCAAGACCCAGTCAGGATGAGGGTTAGGAGAATTAATTTATGATTCAGGTTAAACATTTAGAACTGGCCTTTGGCTGGCCGTGTATAGCCAGTGAATGTTTTTTGTCATGAAATCGAGAATATACAAATATAATTTTTTTTTCTATGTTGGAAATATTTTTTGATACCTACCTAAAGGCGTAAAGTACCCTTTTATGGTGCTTTTAATAAGTTATTACGGGCTTAAAGTTTGTATAACAATTAGCATGTCAGTACCTGAATCCCTGTAACTGGATAGTATTTTTTTGAAGAACATTTATTGTAACAGAGTTTCTCAAAGATGTATTTTAATGGAGAATTTTATAAAACACAGCAGTTTCAAAGGAGATGTAGTATCACTAAATATTTTTCTGGTATCGTAAATGTTCTTTTTTCATAATGAGTGTACACAATATTTGATATAATTCCATTGATATTTTGCATACCAAAGAAAATAAATTAATAAAAATAACTCTGCACATTTCATGTTTTTTTGAACTTAGCTCAGCAAATAATATGCATGACTTACTTGAAAAAAAAAAAACCTTATTTTAGTGTTAGCTTTTGCCATTTATTTTACTTTCTGCTCAGACCATCATATTTTGGGTTTGTTTTTGGTTTCGGCCTTGCTGTTTCCTTGGGTAAATGAAGCAGCAGGAGCCTGAGTATTCAATAGAGGAGACTGGAAAAGTAGTAATTCAATAGACTTCTGCATGTTTCCACGACACCCTATGTATCATTTCGGCACAGTTAAAAATAAATAAATAATTTATAATTAAATAAGATTTTTGAAATCAGATAATAAATACAGATATACGATTTGACATACCCTATGCCTAAAAACCAATATGGCTATCAGAAACAAACACATACGCTTGAAGAATTATGGGAGTAACTGCCGATCCCCATCGGGTATGTTCATCAATCCTAAGTGGACAGCTTCTGAGCATCCCCTGAGTCAAGCCGAAGATTGCCGAGCTCAACCGAGTCGAGCCGAAGATCGCCAGCCACCGAGCCGCCCAGCCGCACGGCTCCCCTTTAAAATACAGTACATTGGCCATGAATGCCCATAATCATACTACTACCAACGAAAGGAAACACAACCCAGACCAGGACAGAATAGCACTTTCAAGATAGCAGGTATGCTATAGCTATTATTTTGGAGCTCTCTAGCATTGTTTAAAAACTGCCTTTTTTCAGACTCTTGTGTCCTAATACATACTACCCGGAGACGATTGAATCTACGATGGAAGCTTTTATCGATCTTTGCTACACGTCTAAAGTACCTTGAGTATATAGACTATTAACGGTAAAGTGAGCACTTTTCGTAGCCCTCTCATATGACAGTCAATAAATATATTTTACTAGAGACCCGCCCCGGCCTCACTTGGATGCGACTTACAAATATGGCGTTGTTTGGGTTCACAGCAAGTATACACTCTAAATGCTTAAGGTAACTAACATAGGTTTAATACTGTGTTGTTCGAAAAGTATTCGTAAGTGAACCAATATTTTTAATAAAAATTTTAAAAGACAAAAGTGGTTTCTGTGGGTCATCATTAAAAGATAAACATATGCCTTTTTGTAGACCTTTTTGAGATATACAATTCTGTAATACAGTAACTTGGTGTATCTCTTATGGTTTAGTCAGCGTAAGCCATTTAAACGTCCGAAAAGCGGCTTTTTCCGGATTTATTATAAAACGTCAACATTTATCTACTATCCTTAAATTAAATATTAGTGTATTATATACCTGTACCTTCCTCAAGAAATTCTCTAAATGATGGCGAAAACCGCATCAAAATTCATCAAGTAGTTTAGAAGCCTTAGCAGAATACACTGACACATGCGGCCGGGCGACTTTGTTTTATATGTATAGATTTTATCCTTAGACATAAACATTAGATTCCGGTGAAATATATACACTATGTATATTAGTGACATGACGATTTTTATTTTGAGAAAGTGGTGGAACGATAAAATTGTCTTATGGGAATAAAGTAACCAGGGTCTCAAAATTGCTCGCTTTACCGCGAACAGCCTACACGCAACACGAAGAGGACACTACAAGCCAGTACAGGACCCTGGTGTCAGACGACTGCCTTAAATAATGATAGTCGTTGGTGCTTCTGATGTAAACAAGTATTCAAAAATTTGTTGTGCTACTAAGGTCACAAGGTGTGCCAGAGGAAAGAATTTCTACACTTAAAAACTACTGCGAACCTCTGCTTAAACCATTTTCAGTTTGCAAGCCTAAAGTATACTTAAGTCACGAAATGAGAAGCTCAAGTTACAACTAGCCTGCGGGCGTCTACGCGGAAGTCAAAAGTTTTCCATACATTTAGCCGCTCTCAACGTACAGAGTCCGGCATGTATGTAAGACTTTGCAAGCCAAACCTTGAACAATGGAGACTTGTATGAATCACCACGAGCTTATCGTTACTCATTCACCCTCTGTCGAAACGGCACTCCACGCCTTTCGATATCTAAGGACAACAAATGACCATAACGGGGGCTTGTGGTGCAAACACAATCGCCATTTGCGACGCTGATTACGTGCTTGAAATGTCCGTCTGTCTAGTCATCCAAGTATGAAGACAGACACCGAACTTGGGCTGTAATTACATAACAAAGAGTAAATCTGAAGTGATTTTCATCATATACTAAAATCCGAAACCTGATATAAAAATAAAGACAAAAATCCAGAAAACGTGGTAATGAACTGAAAAAAAAATTAAGGCTACCTTATGGACAAAACTTGCACCACAAAGGATACGGCACGCACTGTAACAAATGCACTTAAAACTTTCCAGTATAGCTTGTTTTTGTATATTTTGAGTCCAGTCCAATAGCGAGTTTAATAAAATTTTCTCGCAAATTCTGCTGTCCAATCCAACTGTCAGTGTCGTCTAAATCACCTCATTATTTTCACCTTACTGGCATAAGCGTGAGTGTGATAAATTCTAAAGCGGTATTCCTCAGTCGACTCCTAGTTCAACCCGGAAAATAATAACAAGGGATAATGATGTCACAAATTGTTGGGAGAGTGTAAAAAGTGATATATTTGATGTCCTCGTCCTCAGAGTACCACCTCTCCTCTCCCCTCCCCCTTAACGTATTTTATACGCTACTATAGTTTCCAATATATTCCTTAGCCATATTATTAACTAGCGACACGATCTGGCTTTGCTTAGGTGCGTTTTACAAATATGGCGTTGTTTAGGTTTACAGCAAGTATATACACTAAATTCTTAAGGTCACTAACATAGGATTAATACCGTGTTGTTCAAAAAGTCTTCGTAAGTGAACTCCTATTCTTAAAAGACAAAAATGGTTACTGTGGGTCATCCTTAAAAGATAAACATATGCCGTCGCTGACTTTTTTGTAGACCTTTTTGAGCTCTACATTTGTGTAGCACATTAATTTGGTGTATCTCTTATGGTTTAGTCAGCTTAAGCCATGTAAGCGCCCGAAAAAGTGTTTTTTTTTCCGACTTTTATAATAAAACGCCGACATTTCTCTGCTATCTTTAAATTAAATATTAATCAATTATATACTTAAACCTTCCTCAAGAAATTCTCCAAATGATGGCGAAAACCGCATCAAAATCCATCAAGTAGTTTAGAAACCTTGTCCGAATACACACTCACACGCGGCCGGGCGACTTTGTTTTATACTATGTATAGATGAAGACACTGAGAGTCTATAAAGAACTGCGCTGCCATTAAATAAATCATTCAGAAAATCAAATCTCAAATAATATTGAAAAGAAAATAATTTTTTTTTGTAAACGAGCGAGAATAAATAGTTTTCATGATTCCTTTAAATAATTTAGTATAAATAACCGAACAATAAATATACAGTTGGTATATTAACTATGTCATCGATTTTTAATTAAACATAACTAATTAATTCTAATAAATACTTAAATCTACAATACATTAATAACACTACTATTTAATGATAAGCATTATTGTAACATCACAAAAGAAAACGTGTATGGTTAATATTATAAAAATAATTAAAGCTATCAGAAAACATCATAAATGATTTTCTCTATTACCTACGCATCACGGATGGCTTCTTTAACTATCTCAGTAAAATTCCTGGTGAGCATGTTACATTTCATACATTTCACAAACTACCATTAACATGCTGGGCGTCGTTTTCAATAAAATTAGATAGACATAATTTCTCAGCTTTTCGGCTCTGACGACTGAAACAGTGCGCTCTAGTGGGTGATACTAAAAGTAAAGGAACAGTAGATTTGGTTTGGTGAGGGAGAGGCTGTAAGGGAGCAGACAGCACAGCCTAAACGTAAAAAACATAAACACACATGGTTGCCACCTGGTGGCTAAATCGCCAGCTCACCCAATGTGTAAATCGATAATTAATACACTAGCGCCACCTAGCTGTTGAAAATGAGAACAAATGAAAAACGAAAAGAAAACAAGATGGTCGCATACGATGGATTGGATATTAGGGGTGGGGGAACGGAATTTTAATACAATCTGATTGATTGGAGTGGGGTCAGTCGTCTGCTGGATGTGATGCTGGAGAAATGTCCGGAAATGTAAGCTTTATAGTAATTTAAAAAAAATATATTTCTTTATAAATTTAAATATATATATTTTTAATTTTTAAGAATTTTTTGGAAATTTTTTGAACTCGAGGTTATTGGGGTGGTCAAGGTCACCAGCACACAACATGGTTGTCGGAGTGAGCGATGTAATTTTTTCTTAAACTTTAATTCCTTTCTTTCGATTTTTACAATTTCTTTAGATATTTAGTTTTCAAGGTTATTGAGGTCAAGGTCAAGGAAATAAACAACCAACATGTTGGTCGGGGTCACCAAGTAAGATTTTTCTTGACTTTTAAAATTATAATTTTTTTTTTTTTTGTAACTTTGCTCGATTTGTTATGATTGGAATATATGTAGGTAGGGTTAATGTGATGGTGATGAACTGGGCGGGGGGAAGTTAGGTAACATTATATGTTCCTCGATTTTTAGAATTTTTGCGATTATTCTTGATTTTATAATAATAGCTAGGGGGTTGGATAGGAGAGGTGGTGAGGTGAGGGTGGTGAGATGACGGTGAGGTTAACGTTATATGTTCTTCGCTTTTAGAATCAATTTTTCGAGTTTTTCTCGATTTTATAATAATTGCCAGAAGTTGTAGGTTGGCGAGGGGGTGTGGGGATGGCGGTGGAGTGGTGAGCATGGGAAGGGGGTTTAATGATGTATGTTACTCGATTGTTTAATTTTTTTTTTAATTTTTGCAATTTTTTATAATAATTGATTGAGTAAGAGATTGGGGGAGAGGTGACTGTTAAGCATTGTAGTCTGAGGGAGAGGGGTGGGATAAGAGGGTGTAAATGTGGCAGGTGCACGATGGCGGTTGGGGAAGGGGGGCAATGTCCTTTGATCCTCCCCGGTCCACTGGACCTGGCTCGGAGCCTTGGATGCTCTTCTACTGATCTGAGGATGAAGTGGCTCATTATACTAAGAGCCTCGAATCCTCTTGCTTGAGAACTCTTCGGCTCTTGCTTCGAGAAGCTTCGTATCCGCTATCCTCATTCTTCCATTTTTTTTTAAATGAAAAAAGAGATATTTCTGAAGTGATTTTTGGGGCAAAACAGGCAATTTTGTCAATAAAATGACGGAAAAGATGGCCACCGGCCGACAGGAATGACAGATAAGGAGGTGATGTTATCCAATATGGCGGACGACTCCTTGTTCCTACTCGTGAATCATGTGCCAAAACCGGCATACATACACTACTATCATCGTTCTCATCAGACGCTTCGTGAACACTGTCGTCAAAGTTATTATCATCAATGCTGTCATCATGGTCATTTCTTCTTCCGGTTTCCCCCTCAATACCAGGTTTGCTTTTCTTTGTATGAGTCGCATGGTTATGATCAGTATTTGGAGCCGACGACCGTTTATTTTTAAGTTCGTCGAATTCACGCGAAAGTCTTACAAGTGTACATTACACACAAACCGATTCTACGACACTAATTCCATCATTAGCATTAACTGTCTCATCATTATCGCCTGAAGAATCATTATAGGCTGTTCACAGTAATGTGAGCACTTTTTAAGGACCTTCTCAATTTTTCCTTTCATCCTATTTCCACCTTCCTGCAGCTTTTTAATATAAAAATTGCAATGGGACCAATAAACACAGTGTATACATTTCACCACCTTCAAAATTTAATGCCTGAAACTGCAATAAGATATATTTATCAGCGGTTAGTGCCTGTTGGGAGGGCCTTAAAAAGTGTTCACTTTACCGTGAACAGCCTATTCCCACTGATACAGCATGCGGTATTGGCGACATCACTTGTTGGCACCCAATAGACGAACTCTCGCAGATCATGATGTGTTCCTTCAGTGTATCACTTTTCATAAACTGCAGGGGACCAACGTCGTAATGCTTCATCGCGCGAAAAGGACTCTTCGTACAGGCGATTCTTTCATGTTGCCGAGTATGTCAGCTTTTGCTGAATATCTTTTGCACAGTAGCAACTTGCGTTGTCTAGCTACTGTTATATACATTCAATAACATATTACATCTGTAGGATTTAAGCATTTTTTGCATCCATTCAACCATACATTTTATCTAGTTCCTAGAACACATTACTATGCAGTTACATCTTCAACAGTTTCTTCCAGACAAGTTCTTTATTTATCTTGAACTCACGCTCCATAAATGACCCCTCCTGCTCTGCATATGACCCCCCCCCCCGCCTTGCCCCCAAAATGACCCCACTGCTCCTCAAAAGGTCCGTAATTGACCCCTTTTGCTCCGCAAATGACCTCTCCTGCTCCGCAAATGACCCCTCATGCTGCCAAACTGATCCCTCATGATCCGCAACTGACCCCTCACACAATCCAAGCTTCGCATTCATATAGTGGTTTGTTGGTGTTTTATGTTGTAATTCTCTGTAGTCAGGTAGAAAGAAATCAGTAAGTGCCTGTTTGCCAAGTGGATTTAGCCCACTTGTTTACAGCTCTAAACGATTTACTGAAGCCAGGGTCCAACCCGATCCCTTGGAAATCCTTTCTTCTTCCTCTTGGCATAACTTGTTTATACTATCATCAGCAGTGCTTTCTATTACGTCTACATTATATGCACAGCTACATTCGAGGTCTTGAAGGCTCTAGTACAATATTCGTCACCGTAGGGTTCTGGTTTTGTATAGCTATAATACAGCCAAATCTTGAATTTTATATTGCCATATTTTTCCACCTCATCGATAAGTTGGTTTATCATATTAGGTTTCATACTTGACAGGAACGAATACACATCTTTCGATGTAATTGCCATATTCGATTGAACATAATATTTAAGAAAACCCCTGAATGCTGATCGCTTCAGGAAAATTCCATTAACATTAGGCTTCGGCTCGCAGAGCAGTGGCGTAAGTTATGTTGTATTATCAGGTGACGATGCAGGTCGTGACTCCATGTTCGTTGAGGTCAAAGGCAGGCCTTCGTATTCACAATTCATCTTCGTTGTTTGACGAGATAGCACTTCCAAATCGAAGGTTTCAGAATGACAACTGCCATTCTTTGTATATAAAACCTATTATTATTACAGTGAAAAGCCCGGATTCTGCTCACAAAAGGCATTCTGTCATGAATTTTAAATGTAAAAATGTGGGAGCACTCTGAGAAACCCCACATACTCGTTCGCTCCAGGAGAAAATGTGCAAATACCATTATATATAGGCATAAACATAGAAATATGAGCTATAATTGTGCATAATTGTGTCTAGATTAATTTAAAACATTTAATATTTCTATGTATATACATGCTTATAAGGATATTAAAATAATATATTTAATATATTATATACAATAATTTTTTGTTATATATTTTATATTGTGTGTTATTAATTAAATACATGCATACATAATAATATGAGTATAATATCTTATATAGCCCGTTCTGCTTCTCTAAGACTTATTAATTCAGTGGCGTATACAATTGATTCGAGAGTCTGTTTTAGATCAAATATATGCGAGCGTGTGCAGGAAGAGGGCTATGGTATTATCGTAAGTATTATACGTTACTCGGGTCGATTGAAATCGACTGAGTTCTATAAGGCGAACGAATGAAATAAGGGTCATATTTTTGGGGAATGTTTCGCAACTGGTTGGTTGGCCTGACTATTTGACATGGCCCTTTGGTATGGTAAGCTATGGTTGAAATGTTTTGTGAATATTTGAAAAGTTTTGAGAATATTTTGCGAAGTTTTTGTGTGAAAAGGTTGGCATCGATATTCGTATTAGGCGATTTCTTCGATTTGTTGATGGCATAGGTGGATGGTGAGGGGGTCGAGCTATAGCGAGTTATTAAGGGGGTAGAGTGGGGTTGTGGGTTGTTGGCTTGTGTGGATGTTGTGGAGGAGGGTGGGGAGGTCGTACTATGGCGAGTATATAATGAGAGAAGTGGAGCGATGAGAGGTGTGATGGGCGCATGGGCATGGTAGGTGTTGATGGTTAAGGTGATGGGGATGTCTATAAAGCTAATGGCATATAGAGTTAATTCGACTACTAATCATCGTACCAGGGAGCAGCTGTGCTGTGCCATCTTCATGAGAATCGAACCCTCAGTGTTTTATATATATATATATATATTAATTTTTTGCAATTTTCCCCCTTTTTCGAGTGTAAGGTCAATGGCGTCAAGGTTAAGGTCGCCAATATTCAACATGTGTGCTGAAGTCAGTGATGTAATATGTTCCTAGTATTTAATTAGTTTCTTTTTATTTATCACAATTCTTTCCTCGATTTTTAGTTCTTAATGTTATTGATGTTAAGGTCAAGGTTGTCAACAACCAACATGGAGGTCGGGGTCATCAATGTAATATTTTCCTTGATGTTTAGTACTAATTTTTTTATTATTGTGAATTTTCTTGTTTTGAATGACTGAATGAGAGGTGGCGAGGGTGGGTGTATTAGTTATGGTGGTGGGATGAGTAAGGTTAGTGTTTGGAAACATATATTAATTTTTTAAAATAATTTTCCAATTTTTTTTTAGTTCTCTTGATTTTTTTTATAATTATGAGGTGGGGAGGGGGTGAGATGAGCTTGGCTAGGAGTTTGAAGAGTCAGTGGGGGAGAGGGGAGGCCTACGGGTAAAAATCAAGTACCTTAAATCCTTAAAATTGCTCGAAATCTGTCTTTCGGGGACTCGCTATTGCATATTTGGAGGTATAAGTTTTTCTGAGAGTAAAAAAAAAAAAAAATTAAGTGAAAGACAGAAAATTTTGAGTGAAAAAGGGGCATTTTAAGGGGGAAAAAAATTGATTGCAAGGAAAAACCGGAAATTTTCTGGGTAAAACAGGAAATCCCAAGATGGCGGATGGTGCCTCAGTGCCTCAGTCCCTAACCATTGTCCAGAATTCCCCATAACCCTACTACTACTATTAGTTGATTTTAAAACTATTAACTTTTAACTTTTAATCGTTTAAATATAAGCTTAACTATTAAAAAACAACATTTGTTTACTTTGCAACTGCCTGGAGGCCGAAGACGACAACGAAAGACATGGAAATGCCGGTGATATTTTGACAAACTTCTTTAAAATGTGGAACGAATTTGACGGCCGACGAGTTGCATACCACGATATAGAGGTCGATGCACTCACGTTATTTGCTACCTATGTAATGAATAGCGGATTATCGTTAGTCACACGCACCGCGTTTGTGAGGTAGGCGAGGTGCTACTGTCGCGATCCATCGATACAATCTCGCGCTATGCAAATAACACAGTTGATGGTCCTCGTGCAGTGTGCGAAGTTCGACTGTTTTTGTGGTCACTGCACTGGTCTGGCTGAGTGCTAAGTTATATTATTAGGGTTTATTTTAGAAGTTTTATTTGAAATGGTGTAGTGGAAACTGTTAATTGATAATTTTGATAAAGACGCCTATCTGATTCAGCAAACAGCAACAAATTGGTGGTAACTGTATCTTTCTGAAACTATAAGTTGTGATTTGTTTCAAAATATTTTGAATAAACAACGACAAAAAACTTTTTGGGACTATATTTTAATTGCAAAAAGGTTCGTGGTTCTTTAACTTTTAACTTAAATCAGTTAGTTTTTTCTGACTTTAATTGTAACTTTAATCAGTTACATTAACTTGTCAACTTTCCCTAAGTATGGTAAATACCATCGGAGGGCGTGAATAATAGACAGAAATAAAGTTAATACTTAAAATGTTGGCGGGGAGCCAAACACAAAATTTTACACACAAAAAAATATAATTTCTCCATTTACCACCAAGGCTGTTCACGATAAAGTGAGCACTTTAGAATTGAACGTTATAAAAAAGTCACTGCTCCTGCATACATATATCTTAATGGGCGCACTGAGTGACGTTTACGCAGTAAAGTTGGTAACGATGGATGGAAAACAGTTCCATGTTTTAACGTCGCATAAAAAGTGTTATAGGCTGTTCACTGTAAAGTGAGAACTTTTTAAGGCCCTTCCAAATTTTTCTTTTAAGCTATTTTTTTATATTTAAGCCCCTTTTTAATATCAGTATTGTCATGTAGCTAATAAATACGGTGTATACTTTCACCACTTTCAAAAGTTAATGTCTGAGACTGCAATAAATCATATTTATCAGTGGTTAATTCATATTGGAAGGGCCTTAAAAAGTGATCACTTTATCGTGAACAGCCTATAGGTAACTATTTTTTTTGTTTTAACCTAAAATTATTTCTTTCGTTTCTGATTTTTTTAATGCATCGAAGTGTAACACTGAGCTGATTTGTAAAGTTTTTACTTTCTTAATAATTTCAGTTTCATTTAACCGACGCATGAATATTGTGATGAAGCACATGGAAATGTTAATTTTACATAAGGCGGTGTAATACACAACGTGTATGAAAGTAGATCTTAAGCAGGGCTTTCAAAAATGCTCACTTTACCGTGAGCAGCCTATACCAAACCCTTCCATAAGAAATTTCGGTTTGTTCAGGCCTAACCTGAGTAGAATACATCTCAACTGAGGCTGTGTCCAAATTTGCCTGAAATGCGTACTTATGCATACCTGTCCCCGGAATTGACATCACAAGAGCTATCCGAATTGCAAATGAAGTATGCAAGCATACAAGTATGAAGACGTATACTTATAGCGCACGTGCAGTAAATGTGCCGCCATTTTGAGAAGCGATTTGTAAGTTACTATTGATATGAGAAGTAATTATTTTATTTAAATTTTAGTAGGGTTACCTTGCAGCTTCGTAGCTTGGAATTTTCAACTGAGCAAGTAATTATCGTTAGGTGAGCCTTAAAGAAAGATGTAAACAATAAACTTGCACTAGGCCAATGATCGTAACCTACAAAAGCTACGGTAAAAAAAATCCATCAAAATTGCTAACCCGCGTACAATCAGCAAGATAAAAGTTATATAAACAAAATTGAAATATTAGTTAATACTTTATTAAACCCTATAACTCTCTGCAATTATCTAGTTATTTGTAGGAATATATATTAATTTAAAGTGATCAGCTGGCTAACAGATGTTGCCGAAACCAACAAGACTGCCTGTCCGAATTCATAAAGTTTGGTGCCAAGGGTAAGTAAAGTATGCGAGCGTGCGAAGTATATACCTGAATTCAGACACGGCGGGCTAAGTCTATAAAATTACACCAAAAGGACAGTGCACCGCATTCGTACGCACTCAGTGTAATACTATTTTGCATAAAAACGAATTCTATTTCTTACTGGGTATTACCAACACACACATTTTCTCCCTGTTATTTTTTTCATATTAGTTATAAATGAAATATTATAATTCATAGATAAAAGATGAGTAAAAAGTCAATTTCACGGAAAATAAGATGCTTTAATGTTAACAGAAGTATGTATAAAATGCGTGTAGTACGTGACACATTTAGGAAATAACCAATCACGTAGTTAATGGGGTGATTTTTTCCCTTCAAATCTATGATTCAAAAAGTGTGAAGAAACCGCGAAAAGACTACACAGTATTTGTTCCCAGGCGCCTGTTTCTCCGAACGCAAAGTACCTCCTTTGCAAGTAGCGGACCATGTAGTGTTGCGCCTATAGAACTCGCTCGCATCATGCAAGACAGGAAATATTGTCTTCGACCGATTACAGACAAAATAGTTTTTTTTTTTTGCTAGCGGCATCTGCTTAAAGAACATAGACGACTCAAGACAAGTATCTAAAAGTTCCCTTCAAACTTAAGAACCATTATACAAGGGTAAAGTTCGGTGGCTGAACACAGTCAGTGATCACTGTAGTTGCTCATGACAGCCGCTGTAGTGGCTCGTGAGAGCTACGGTAGATGGAAACTGGCAACGAGTGAACCTGCGTTTTCCCTTCTCATTCCGTTCTACAAGTCAAGACATTTGCAGAGCAGAAAAACACGCCGGTTCTCTGTTACTGCAAATTCGTCTGAAAAATCTGCCATACATAGGCTGTGTTCCAAATAACCAGCACTCTCATTCGCATTCTTGCTCGCGCACTTAACACTCTCTCCTTATGGAACTATCGTCACTCACACTTTTCAAAATAATCGATGCAGTCTGCAATATATTGTTATTCTGCATAAACAAAATAATATTGACTTAAAAGACAATTTATTAATTAATATTTACATTTCAATTAACAATGGATTGATTAGTAGGGATGATGATGGGTATGGTAGTAATGTATGAAGAGAGTCAGGTATAAATTTGATCTGAAATCAACACTTTGAACTTGGAATGTTAGCACCGTTTATTCTAAAATTATGAATTAATAATTTCCGAATTTATACATATATCAAATATTTACTTTAAATACTTTACAGTATCGCTTTATAAATTCGTAAATTGTAATGTGTAACCAAAAATAGGCCTATAATATATTAGTTTACGAAAGTTACACGAAGGAGAATGAAATTAAGGCAGTTTATTTATTTTCCTGATGTTAGAAGACAAACAAAATAATAGTGGTTGCTGCGAGCACGAATAGAGCATGCATGTGCACACACTCGTAAACAAACACTCGCTCTCGCACTCGCACTCGCACTCACTCTCGAAGAACATTTGGAACAGCACTCTCTGACTTCGTTGCCAAGTACGAGTGCATGAGAGTGCGTATTTCTTGCTATTTGGAACATGGCCTTAATACAAAGATTTGAGACAGTAAAAGGTTATATTTTTTCAGTGTAAACAAACTCGATAAATAATTTTTTGGAAATGAAGGCTATATAACTTTTTTTAATGACGTCAGATTCCGAAATTGAGCATTATCTTACCAAAGGGAAATTTGCCTGAAAAAGAAAAAGAATACAAACTTAACCATTACGATTACTTTGCGGAATGTTGGCATGATTCTTAGTCTTAAAATTCACATATTTAAAAAGAGGATATAAATTTCTATAAGTTGTATGTTAGCTGAAAGTTCGCAAGTTCTCTGTATAATTTCTGCCCCCACCCCCTCCCAACCCCCTCCTCGATCACCGTTTTCCTATATATTTCGATCGGTCGGACCGATGAGCCGATGCCATTAACATGCGAATACTATCAAGGAAAGACATCCTAGGATTTAGGCCTATAATTATGTTCACTTTGTGATTTTGTTTAAACATGCTATGAAAAATAACAATAATTCTATGACATTATATCTTTGGGTAATATCTCACAGTACAATGTCAGTAATAATTGTTTTTGGCCTGGTTACTTTTTCGTAACTTAACTTTCTTGACTTAAATCACTTCAGATATTTCTGTTTGCAAACACCAAACAGAGAAGACTCATAGCAAGAAAGGATACATTTTGTCATGTTCATGAGAAGAGGAGTGAATAGATTTTGGCGGCTCTTAACATCGAGGTCTTGAGAGCCTATGAGGACTAGGCGAGGTGAGGATGGAGCAGCGCCAGAATGAAGGGGCAGGGGAAGCGGGATATCCCCGAGAAAACCCACCGTCACGAAAATCCGGGAGTGATACCGCCGGGAATCGAACCCGGTTTCTTAGGTGGAAGGCGAGTAGTCTAACCACTACACCATCACGAGCCCTATGTCTAACGAAGGAAACAAACGTACTATGCCTCTTTAGCATCAGGGTGCATTAACCCAGTCGGTCATCTGGCTGGGCGGAGAGACGCGACTGAAGGAGGAAATAAAAAGTAGTTGGCTCGTGTCGTAAGTTTCCATCCGTCCCTGGCACTCACGCAGCTTCGCGGACAAATGTTTGTTGTCTGTGGGCTGTCGGCATGGGGGCGGGTTATTTCCGTACCGCTGGGAAACTAGCGGCACCAAACATTTCCTCGGAAAAAGAGCGTTCCCCTACTGGAAAGAATATTTTTCGCAAGTGGATCAACTTCGTTCTGATAGAGCACTCTAAAGGAATCACGCCATTCCTGCATGTTACGTGTCGTTTCATTTTCTTTTAAATTCAAAGTATGCCTTAAAATAGCAAAGCACGTAACAGGATTACATATGGAAATTTTGGATCTGACTGAAAACCAGAAATTCATTATCTAATAGCTTCTGCCATTAATCAGACTACATGCGTGTAAATTAGAAGGGATGTAGAAGTTGTTGGAACGACTTGACCTTGAATGACCTTGACCTTAACGAAATTTCTTAACCCTTCGTATCCCCGTAAACCTACTCTCTTACTTAACCCCTACTGCATTCCTAATTTCCATCCTTACTACTCTGCCCACCCCCCCTTCTCTGCCCCCCCCTCACTACCATAATTCTGCCATACTAGTCTATTAAAGGTAAAAGTGGAAAAAGCGATGCTTTTTAACTAGGGAAAATCGATCTTTTATCCGTTGTTGCAAAGACAGAGGGAGGAAAAAAAAACATTTGACTAAACTTCAGTGAACTTTTGTCATTTTCTATCTCTTAATTGACACACAAAGTAGTACCAGTGCCATTTCTGACCATCCGACATCAAATAGGCTAAAAATCATGTTTTTCTATTTCACCCATCTTTTTATTCGCCTGGAGTGACGTCAGACAACCATGGCCAATCACGATGGCCAGAGCGGGAATCGAACTAAGGCCCTCCCGAATGCAAGGCCAGTAGGTACGTAACCGTTATACTGCTCCGCTGTGTTTCATGTTCAGGTATCGTGGATTCTGTGCACATGGCCGTGAACCTAGGGTGTAAAGTATCATATGTTATTATCCTAACCATTAGTTTGATTATTATTTAATGCTTAACGACCTCCTCCGATTAAAATTTGTAAGATGAACAGTTTTTCACATTGCTGCGAATTATATTTGACACCTAACAGGGGGAACACATGGCCTTCTAACTGAAAGACAGGATGCAATTAATTGGATGTTTTAAACTATACACGACATTTAAGCAAAATTCACCTTTGTAATGGCGGCTACTTTGAAATGTTCTTATAATAACTTATAATATTAACATTTTGTCTAATTTCGTCTATCCTGGAGGTCTGATTGTTTAGATTCTGCCTTACACTGAACGCAGTCCCATCTTCATTTACGTTCATGTCCCGGCAACTTTCACATCAACTTAAGACCCTCAGATAAATGGTTTAATTTAAATAACAAAAAATTTTAAGCGGCTTTCCAGTATCTAACGTTAGGATGTACACTGCAAAATTTTCAATCAAGAGCTTGCCTAGTATATCATTTTAATATTAAGTTAAAACCTTGATATTTTAAACGTAAACTATGTATCAGTTTCCACAAAGTTAGCTCGGTGGAAGACTACTAAGGCAGCTGTGGCAGATACGAATCAAAGACCGGCACACTAGAGCAGTAACCCTTCTTGTATAAATAGAAGCGTTCATCATAATCTCTTTGCCGCTCTTCCTGCCTGCGCTTCTTTCAAAACAAAACTTTAAAAGAAGCGGACGAGTTTTCTTTTCATCTAATCGGAGCTCTGGAACTCGGCCAACCTCGGCCACGCGCGTCTTCTGTTGCTTCGTCATGCAACACGCTACACTGGGAAGGCGAATATTACGCCACTTTATCATACTTGTCACAGTTTGCTCTGCGTACATTAAAAAGAAACTCTATATAATCCAGTCACGGTTACTTCAGCCTTTTCTGAAGCCCTGCTAATGTTCTACTTCCAGGATATTCCTCCGCCTCGTGTAAACTAAGCTTAACAAGTCTGGAGAATTACACCAGGGGGACAACGCACCACCTTCGTACGCACTCAGTTGTAATGATATTTTGTATTAGAACTGTTTCTCACTAGACGTTACCAACATACCTATTTTCTCCCTGTTTTTTTATTCAAATTATTTATCAAAGAAGCATTATAATATATAGATAAGATATTACTAACACATCAATTTAACAGGAAAAAAAGTAACTTTTATGAACACAAGTATAAAAAGCTTGTGACACAGGGCGTATTGAGGAAATAACTAAACACTTCTTACATGGGGAGATTTTTCAAAGGTTTGATTTAAAAAGGCCGAAGAAACCGTGAATGGACTATATGATTGAAAAGTTTTCCTGGCTATGAAATTATTTCTGTCAGTCTCAGTGGAGATCCGCAGATATTTTAAGCAATTATAACATCACCGACCAGAAGCGGAGACTGAAAGGCCCTGGTAATATTTTTGCGCGAATACGCGTTCTCGGTAAATAAATGTTATGCGACTACGACTTTTCGTCAGAAAAGTTTTCAAAAACGGATATCTATGCCCCTATTTTTTAAAATTTTGTCATACTAAGTGTATTCTCGTAAACAAATCGCGAAAATGGTCAAATATCGCATTTCTAAAGCTTGCCTATGCAGTTACCTTAAACGGCAAGAGAAAAGTACAAAAATATGGGCGTAGTTTAATCTGTGGGCTTTCATCGCGTGTGATAAAAGCTCACTGTTACATATTTAATTTGCACAGTACAGCGTCACGACGGAAACACTGCACGCCGTGTGCGTAGGACCGATGAGGCACTAGGCGTGCGTGTTAGTGTCGCCCGTATCGATCCCTCGCTTCTTGACCTTGGACTCGGGGTTCCCACGGGGGTCCACCCTACTAAGGTCATAACTACGTTAGACCTGCACTGGACTGACAAACAAATGAAGCATCCAGAACGAATTGCCCAAACTCGGCGTTGGCTATTGATCTGCCTCACACAAACGAAGCTTAACCAAGTCTAGAACATTATAACACAAAAGGAACAACGCACCAAATCTGTGTGCACTCAATACAATAATATTGTGCATTAGAACTATTTCTTACTATACATTGCCAACACACCTACATCCTCCCTATTTTTGATAATATTAATTATAAATTAAATACTGTAATGTATAGGTAAAATAGAAGTAAAAGCACAACTTATCCAAAGATAAAATAATCCTTACTACTATATAAATGCGAAAGCGTGTTTGTGTGTGTTTGTCCTTCTTTCACGTCAAAACGGAGCAACGGATCGACGTGATTTTTTACACAGAAATAGTTGGAGGGCCGGAGAGTGACATAGCTTCTTTTTATCTCAGGAAAATATCTCAAATGGTTCCTAAAATATGATGATCAGGGATGTGCATAGGTACTGGATTAAACTTTTTTTTAGGATTATTGCATAAAAACATTGTTAAATATATATCCTTTCTTTTTAGTCTATGGGCTGTCTTCCATTCCTTCCCAAGAGCCGTAGTAGCTCAGTGGGTAGAGAATCCTATAGTGGGGCTGCAGTAGCCCAGTAGGTAGCTAAACCATATAGTGGGGCTGCAGTAGCCAAGTGGGTAGAGAAACCATATAGTGGAGCCGTAGTAGCCCAATGGGCAAATAAATCATATATAGTGGGGCCACATAGCTCAGTGGGTAGATAAACCATATAGTGGTGCCACAGTAGCCTAGTGGATAGAGAAACCATATAGTGGGGCCACAGTAGCTCAGTGGGTAGATAAACCATATAGTGGGGCCGCAGTAGCCCAGTGGATAGAGAACCAAATAGTTATTTCAAGTCTTAAATTTCATGCGAGTGAAGCCTCCGGTAAACGCTAGTTATATATAAATTGAAGTATAAAACGCTTGTGATACATGGCATATTTATGAAACAGCCAAATACGCGATTTTTCAAAGTGTTCGTTGAAAAGTGGGGAAATACTGCGAACAGATTATACAAGATGTTCGGAAACAACCTGTCGAATTTCAAACCACATCATCTGTGGGCGAATATAAACAAGAAACTCTAGTCACAAAATGTTCGGAAAGGCCATTTAGTATGTTTAAATTGAAGTTGAATTTCGGCAAACGACGCTGGGTCTGCAGCCGTGTGTACCTACGTATACAGCAAGTTGCGTGACACGAAGGTGAACTGATCCACGGCAGTGATGCACGCGGCACACTGCGCCGTCTGTCAGTCGGATGGGTTGCCACTGTCCACGTTTGAGCGGAAGTCATTGTTTGCCTATGTACAGGCGGTGGCCGCATGTCGCACCACCTATGTTCGCCTTCGTGTCACGCAAGTTGTTGTAAATGCAGGTACATACGGCTGCGGACACCAGGCGTCATTTGCCGAAATTCAACTTCAATTTAAACATACTAAATGGCCTTTTCGGACATTTTGTGATTAGAGTTTCTTGTTTATATTCGCCCACAGATGCTGTGGTTTGAATTTCTACAGGTAGTTTTCGAACAACTTGTATATGTGCGCATACCATCGTACCGTAAATTCACTCAACATATCCGTAAAAGTTTCCGTAAATCCATAGGAATTTCTGACAGTGCATAACGCTACACAGTTGAGGCTAGCATTGCACCCAGAGTTTCAGAGTTGACCTGCCCTGAAATTTGTTTTATATTATACTATCCGGTTCTGCTATGTGCGAATAGAGGTAATTGTTGCGTCACCAGCAAAAACACTTTCCAAATATTGTGTTTACATAGACGTGTAAAAGGAAGTTTGTCATGTTTTAAAAGCGGTGCGTTTTATTCGGTTGTTTTTTTTTTTGTAAAAAATCGATACTGTTAAAATTATCGCCCAAAGAATATTGTGCTCGAAATTCATAGTGGACAGTGGAAAGCAGTTTACCTAATTACTTCAGTTTTTCCATGTCAAAACTGGAAGCTCGAGACTATTGTATTCCAGGTACTGAGTAAGTAACACATCGAATTGTATTGTTAAAATTTTAATATGGCACTTTAAAATGAGCTTAAACAGTTTAACAAATATTCAGTTTAACACATCATTCAAACACGAAGTAGCTCTAGTCAAGGGAATAAATTATCTTACACAAACTGCTGTTCTTTGAAATTATTAAGCATCATAGAAAAAATTAATATTATTCATACGGTTCTCCAGTAACAAGCTTAGCAATTGACAGGTTGACTGAGTCATTCTCAAATTCTCATAAATTTTTGTTTTTCCTCATTCATTTTATGAGGGAACAAAGTAACAAAACTACCCTCTCACTGGCCTACTTTCAAAGTACTGTGAATCCATAGTCTCTTTCTTTTTTAACCTCTTATCTATTCTACACTCTTTCTCGCCTTCTAGACTTGATGCTACGGCTAGAGACCTGCAGAATCCGCATTAATATTTCGGAACACATTAAACTTAAAACACACGTATCTCTACTATATGGTTTTCATTGGACCGTACATTATTTGGAACGTTTCATATAACTCTGCGTCAATAAATGAAGACCTCACAGCTGTATGTCCCAATCACGTGCAGGTCAGTCACAAAGTAGTGTCTTCGCACCTAGGCGACAACCAATGGATAAACGACGCCGTCTCGAGTATGTAGGGTAATGTGAAGTTCAGCCTGAAGCCTACTAATAACGCGAATTTTGCAGGTCCCTAGCTATGGCTAATAATTAGAGACCTGCGAAATTCGTGTAATCTTTCGGTGACAGGATAAACTCCACCACCTTACATGTAAGTGAGCACAGTCAGTAGTTTTATTGGCCACTAACCTTTACGTGGAGTCAACTACCTGTTCGACATCGTTAAATAACACTGGTCACTCCACCGCTTATTGGCTCAAGATTCCTGCGAGTCGTACCAGACATACTGCCGGCCTATGGAAGTCGGTCATACGCATAGCAACTTGCAGTTCAGTCTGCCGCCAAATTGGAGCGCGTATTTTGCAGGTCTCTAGTCATAAGTCGCTATTGCTAACATTTGAAAACATGTGTTTACATTCGATGAGAAAATGTGTACACGACTTTACTACGCGACACCTTAACGCCGACTGCCCTACAAATGTCGTGCCGGGCCCGTTTGACAGGCCGTGTCCCTGAACAGCGTGGCACCCGTCTGTCGGTATCGGGGCAGGGTCGGATGACCTCTGTCGTCCGGGGGACGTCCGGCGCTGACCATGATACATGGGGTCATGCCGGAATCACATAGCCCCGACAAGCACGGCACGACCGCCCCGACACAACACTTAAACCTAAACAACCAATGAAATACGAGATACATCTGACGTAAACCCGACAATTGTCGTCCGACCAGCACTTTTGGATTAGAAATTATTTATATTCTTCGTCGTGTCATGCAGCATGACGCACAGTGTGTAAGACCTTGCAAAATAAAATTATATGATAAGATTTCCATACAATGGGAAATACGTAGCTTAAAATATAACAAATTATGGAAATTATTGTATTTAACTCTTTATTTTACCTTTGTATGCATTCGCTAAAAAATCTTGTCACCATCATGTAGCCTATTCCAAATTTCCCATCTGCCACCCGCCTTTGAAACTAGCGTAGCTAATCAGCGCCTTCTAAATAGATCCGAAAATTCCTACTTGTGTCACGTTAGTTAACACTGTCGGGCTGTAAATTCGAGCAGTCACGTTGAAAATGGTCGTGGTTGCGGTTTTTGTTTATTCATTGCGAGCCGGTGGTATACTTCCCTCCTATCCCCATCCCAATTAACAATCGTCAACGGCAGTGGTAGCTTACGCGTCCGGAAAATCGAGACTATTATATGGGCTGTCTAACGAACGAATGCACTTTTTTTTTTAACCGTTCTGAAGGCAGTTCTTTTTACAGCTGTTTGCACGCCTGCAGCGGTGTCTCCCACCGCCAAAGAGGACGTTTACATAATCGCACTGAGCTGACTGTTGACCGGACCAGTATGTCAAACAGAAATATTGTGCCAAGGAAATAACTATAAGTAAGTATACATGTATACTATCAGAACTGTCAAAAAAGTGCGCTCTTTCGCGAGACAGACTATAGCAAGGGTCGATGGAGAGTGGAGACATGTGACGAGTGGTTGGCGCGAGTATGTTCGATTGGCAGCTCGCACTTGGCGGCTATGTAATGCCGGAATCATATAGCCCTGACGAGCACAGCACGACACGACAATAACAGCAACCACAACCATTTATAAGGTGCCTGCTCGAATTTACAGCCCGACATTGTTTACTGACGCGACACGAGTAGAATTTTTCGGATCCATTTAGAAGGCGCTGATTAGCTAGGCATTTTCAAAGGCGGTGGGCAGATGGGAAATTTGGAATACATGATGGTGACAAAGTTTTAGAGCTAATGCCTATAAAGGTAAAATTGTTATTTATAAGAGTTAAATACAATCATTTTCGTAATCTGTTTTCTTTTAAGATTCGTATTTCCCATTGCGGGGAAAGCTTATCATACAATTTCATTTTGCAATGTTGAATACTCTCTGCGTCGTGCCGCACGTCACGACGAAGAATAGAAATAATTTCTAATCCAAAACTGCTGGTCGTACGACAGAATTGTCGGTCGTGCGTCAGCTATATCTTTTATTTCATTGGTTGTTTCGTTTTAAGTGCCGTGTCGTGCTTGCGGGGTCGTGCTGGATGGGGCTTTGTGATTCCGGCATAACGCCTTCGAGGAGTCTGGGGACTGCCTCCTATTTTTGAGAAACGTCTCGATGCCGTATTAGGTTATCTCTGGGGATGGGTGAGTGTGGGATAATATAGAAATGTCTAGCTCTGTTGTAAACACAGTCTCTTTACGCCACCAAGGGGTGTTTGTAAAAGTGTTGTGCGCGACGAAGTTCAGCGAGTATTCCTGATGGCTAGAAGAGCCGAGGCGGTTATCAGCAGTACAGAGACAGCGATCTGTGCTCTCTAGGTAACTTCAAGGAGTCATCGGGGTGCTATCGGGTGAATACAGCTATCATCGACCAAAGCGATGAAGCATAGGTGGAAGCAGTCAATGGTAGAATGGACCTGTATAATTTTAGTTATAGTTTCAATTTAATTATTCGATTTAAGTGTTAGGATTGTGTCGGGGGAGCTAGCAGGCCTTCTTACACCACCACACCACTGCCACCGGTTTGGAAGCGTTTCATTTAGCAAAATCAAAATGCGCAGGATCCCCATCATGCTGAAACCACATATCACGATGTATGTCAAGTGGTATGTCTTCTAGAATTGCCGGTAAGGTCTCTCTGAGGAAATGGGTGTTAAGTACAGCCGGTCAGTGTCCCTTGAATGAAGTATAGCCTTGTGACGTAGTCTCCAACGATAGAGAGGATTTTGCCGGCGCTCAACAGCGAGGGAGAAGTGAAGTGAAGATGGGGCTGCAGCGGAATACACGGGAAGGGGATGCGGGAGCACCCAGAGAAAACACGCCGGCCAACAACATCAACGTCCGTCACGTTTCCCTGCATGTGAAACACGGGTAGCTCCGCCGGGAATCGAACCCTGTTCGCCTTGGTGAAAGGCAAGTAAGCTGACTGCTACACCACCGTGGCCCCTGGGAATTAGTCATTGCCTTAGCACTCAGTAGTGTACAGCAGTGTAGTAAGTGACATTACACTGTGAGAAACATAGTGACATAGGTACGTAGGTAGGTAGGTGGGCTTAACGTCTCGTCGACAGCGAGATCATTAGAGACGGTGCCAGTTGCACAGGGAAGAGGGTTTGGGGAAGGATTGGGAAGGAATCGGCCATGGCCTTTGTTTGGGACCCATCCCAGCATTCGCCTGGAGTGATTTCGAGAAACCACGGAAAACCCAGGATGGCCGGACCGGGAATCGAACCCGGGTCCTCACGAATGCGAGTCCAGTGTGCATAGCAATATAGACATTTTTAAAGGCTGTACACGGTAAAGTGAGCACTTTTGAAATCAACCTTCGAAAAATTCCATTGCTTCTATCTGCGTGTATATTAAAGTGCACCCTGACTGTCATGCGTTGAGTTAAGTTGGCAACGGCGGTAATAAAGTAGTTCCACATGTTAAAGTTAAATTACAAGTGGTAAGTAAATATTTGTGAATACTGAAATATTTTATTTTACTTTCTGGTTTTTTAATCCATATATGTCTGAAATCAAAAATATTAGTAAAATATTTGCTTCTCTAAAAAAAAATTACAATTGCCTTTGACCGACGCACGAATTAAGTGATCAGGCCCATGGTAACGTCAATTGTACATATGGTGGAAGAATATACAATATGCGTACAAGTAGATCTTAAGCAGGGCTTTCAAAAGTGCTCATTTTGCCGTGAACAGCCTACTATATAGTATTTTTAATAAATTAGGTCTTGAAATGAAACAATTTCATTTAAACAAGGTCCCCGTTCTTTCACAAACATGGATATGCCCTGGCAGTTGTCCCGACACTGAACGGATAGATGCGAAACAAGTGATGGGCTGCTGCACTGAACTTCGCTACAAATTTCCTACCAATAAAGTCGTACGGGCTCGCAACTTGAAATGCTATGGCTGTACGTAAAGATTGCATGCTTTTTCAGATCTCTGCGTTTAGGTGCGAAAGACACCGCATTAAATATGCCGACCGTCGCCGATCTTACCCACTGATGTACACAAGCAAACGTCTACACAGGTGGGATCCTTGAGTTTCCATTTGCCAAAAGAACTAGCTGCGAATACTATTAGTCGAGTGGTAAGTGCACTTATAAGTCTCTTCCTCCCATTCGTAGGCCTACGTTATTATTGCGATTAACAGTAAACTTTGCTTGACAGGTTAAAGATTTAACACAGGGACTTACTAACCAACGTACCAAACCAGTTCGGAAACCGTTTAAAAATAATAACCCCTGGCAGAAGAGTTTAGATCTGGAAAACATCTGCTACCTGGACGGACGTATATTAACGTATGTCGTCTCCTTAAACCCCCAAGAAACAAACGTTGAACTTATAGAACATATGTGATCTAATTATATGGAATACACCTTAGAAGTTTAGTGTCTAAAACGTTATTTTTACGCAGAATACATATTTTTGGTGGAAATGTGGAGTACGGGGGTGTGGAGGAGGGTTCAGTGGGCAAATGCCATATAAATGTAACGGTCCAGGAAGGGATTGATGATATTTCAAACTAGATAGCCGGTGTGATAATCGCCAGACCTGTGAATTTCTACCACTTTCATCTCGCACGCTAGTAGTGCTGCTTTATATTTAATGCAAGCGACCCGCCCCGTCCTCGTCCGGGTGCGATTTACAAATATGGCGTTGTTTAGGTTTACAGCAAGTATATACCCTAAATGCTTAAGGTAACTAACATAGGATTGACACTGTGTTGTTCAAAAAGTCTTCGTAAGTGAACCCCTATTTTTAATCAACTTTTAATACAAAAATGATTACTGAGGGTCATCCTTAAAAGATAATCATGTGCTGTTGTGGAATTTTTTTAGACCTTTTTGAGATCTACAATTCTGTAGTACATTAATTTGTTATGGTTTAGTCAGCGTAAGCCATGTGAGCAGGCGGAAAACGGCTTTTTCCAACTTGATCAGAAAACGTCTAAATTTCTCTTCTATCCTTAAATTAAATATTAATGTATTATATACGTGAACCATCCTCAAGAAATTCTCTAAATAATGGTGGATGGTGGAAACCGTATCAAATCCATCAAGTAGTTTAGAATCCTTAGCCGAATAAACAGACACACGCGGCCGGACGACTTTGTTTTATACTATGTAGAGATATAGATGTACGCTGCCAAGTGTGTACGCCCAACAAGTATATTTAGAGTGAGCGACCATTTGGTTGCACATCCGCACCTGGGAGTAGTAGGCAAGGGAGAGAGATGGCACAGGATTCAGGATTCGGAGCCGGAGACGGCCGCCATGTTGTAATTTTTTTCTTTCTAAAATCACTTGTTTTATCCAAAAAATTTCCCATTTTGCATAAAATGACTCCCAGAAAAGGTCACATTCAGCCGGAGTAGGCAAGGCGGACTTGAGACTCCGGTGGAATGGAAACCAGGAGAGCGGACCGGTGTTGTCCTCACACTCTAAAAATCTAAAATATTACTTTTTAAATGAAATTTGTTTTATAATTAAAAAATGTAAAGGCGTAGGTATTATGTGTTATTTATTACAGTACTCGTATTTTCAAGGCACATACGATGATGTGATAACAAAATTATTTTTTAAATTTAAATATATTTTTATAATTAAAAATTTTAAAGGTGGAAGTATTGAGTGTTGTATATCACCGGACCCGTCTTTTCAGGGCGCATACGATCATGATGTTATATCGATTATGAAACCCAATGCCAGGACCACCATTTTAGATTTAAGAGCGAAGAAATTGTTGAAAAGACGAATAAAAATATTGTGGTTATTTTTTAATTTTCATATCAAAATTTTTTATAATATATGTAAGTGTTTAATTTAAATTTAATCTTTTTATTTGCAAATAATTATTTATTAAGTTTTTTATTTATATGTAGGGGAACTTGTTACGCTGAACTTAGAAAAATGTGCCGTATGTTGAACGTGGAATATTTTCTACCTCTGTGCTAGGACTTGTAATTTTTTTCCCACATACCTATTGGCTTATGCCATCCCCTTAACCATACATATTATTTCAGGAAAAGAAAAACAAATTTAACCTAACATAATTTATCCATCATGTAAGACTTGTACCTGCAAATTAAGTAAACTGTCGTATTTAATTTTTGCTTTATTCTTAAATACAAGTATTTTTATTAAAATAATTTTATAAAAGCATCGGGTTTTAAAAATAAAACACACAAAGATTTAATAGATATTTTTTTATTTTACAAAATCTTACATGCATACAAACAGGCAAGAAGAGGAAATCACATTAATTCTCAAGAGGTTGGTATGAACTTGTTCTCAGCTGCAGATGATCCACCGAATCGAGTGTCCAGCCCGAACCCTTCATCATCATTCCTTCTTCCTCGCAACATATATTTTGTATATTATCATCGACACTCTTTTCGATTTCATATAAATTACAGGTGGGTATATTCGGGGTCTTGAATGCCATTCTGCAATGTTCGTCCTGGTTCGGTTCTGGTTTCGAGTAGATACATTCCAGCCATACATTACATTTTAGAGGTCGTTGTTTTTAAATCTCTTCTGTGAGTTGGTTTATTAAATTTGACAGGAACGAGCAAACACCTTTCGACGAAGCTGTCAGATTCGGAGCAACGTAATCTTTCAGAAGGCCCCTGAATGAAGATTGATTCAGAAAAAATCCATTGGCGTTAGGTTTGCATAGAACATGGACAAGTTTTCGAGCATGAGGTTTACACTGTTGACATGGTTGTCATACGACTCATTACAGGGTTTTCTCTGACGGTTATGTATTTCACGTCGCACGTTGTCTGGAACGCCCTTTAATTCATAACACATGAACTTATGACCACACTTGTGGCAAGCAAGACTCAAATAACCCCAACATTTCTTCTTCCTGCATTTATCACTCTTCTCGTGCCTACGCGCATTGCTATTTTTACTGCACGTCTCCCCACAGTAGCGACACGATAGTCCCGATATCCACAGCGAATTACCCATACCGTTCATATGCACATCCTCGCTTACCGATGGTAGCGCCATTGCATTATCACTTACTTTACAATGTACAGAAGATATGTTTACATCATAATTGCACAGAGCATTACTTGTAAGTCCATCACTGTTTTGTGGTGGCGACTGTAAATTTTTGTTTTGCTGGTGGAGGAACCTTACATATTTTCGAATGTCTGTATAGTGTGTCAGAACGAACAAACAGACGAAAGCACTTCTTACACTTGTATACTATGAGGAGCGGGTTCATCTTACATGTATGCTTTTCGTGTCATCTAACATTACTGCTAACCATAAAGGCTTCATCGCAGTACATGCATCGAAGTCTTGACACTGTTGACATGGGTCGCGATGCCGCTGGAGCTGCCGTAGGAGACCCACCCAAAGAGGTCGATGACGCTGCCGACACTATGCCTGAAGAAGTCGATGACACTGCTGGCACCACTCCCGAAGAAGTCGATGGCACTGCTGGTACCACTCTCCAAGAAGTCGATGACACTGTAGTAGATTCCATTAGCCCTGGAATGTCTTCGGACATCACAGATACTGAATATGATGTGGACTGTAGAAGATAGCCGAGACGATCCACCTTTAACGAATACAGTTGTCAAACTAAGCCTCTCAGCTCCCTACTACTTATAATATACAAGCCCTGTGACGTCATATTGACTTTGAACCAATCGTATTACACCATTAATACATTGTTCGGACAGCCAATCACCGAGTTGCCACGCGATTGCAGCTGGCCAATAGCATGCAGACGCTGGGACATCACACACAGGCAGGGCAGCTGACCTTGTCAATGCCAAGAGCAGTGGTAGCAAGCCTGCTGCTGCGCGGTAACTGGAGTCTGTAAGTGCTTCCTGGCCGTTTTCACAATCTGCATAGTGCCAGACAGCCTAAGTCAGCACATAGCAATGTTAGCATTTTCACATGTCTGCACCTGCACGGTTTCAGATATCTGGAGTTAACTAAATATGAAAAAGATAACAAGTCGGGCTGTAAGAAAACGAATATTTATAGTCACAGGTGAATATTATTTGCGATATCTTAGGGCCAGGCTCGTGAAATTCAATTTGCAAGAATAATTTCTAACCCTGGGAATATATTTGTTTAAGCTCTATATAAACATACTAGTGATAAGCTTAAAATTATATTTTTATGAGATCTGTTTATATCAGACTAATTATAGTACAGTATTAAAATAAGAGAGTAAAAAAACTATTTATTAATCAATAATTTTTTTTATTGTACTGAGATTTTATGTAGAGTACAGCAAAAAAGTTATCTCACTTTCATTTTCAGGTCTCCTCTCTTCAAGACTAAATACTACGCGATGTTAATTATTCACTGCCTCGACTATTTTTCGTAGGCATAACTATCCTACTCTGATTTTATTCAATGTATGTATATGTGAATAATCCAAGCACCATCATATTCTCTAAATATCAGGCAGGATACAACATCAGCGAGAAATTAATTACTTTTTTATTTATATCATATATATTTACATACTTCATACTACAAACAAAAAACAGAAACCTTCAATTTTTCAACACTATTCATGTAGTGTCTTTATACCAGCATGTAGTGAACATAATCTGCTTATATGCAGCTCAAGACAGTCTATGTTAGCAAGCATCTAACGAGAATCCATGGCCATATAATTTTCTCGACAAAGTTTCATGACTGCCACTATTAAACTAAGCTTCCTAACTGGAACCTGGCTTCTTATGTATACTCGCAAGCAGGCACCTTGACATTCAATGTTCCACCTGCCATAACTCAAGTTTACAGAAACTATAGAGTTCCGACCAGCCGAAAAACAAATATTCCTGCCATCAACCAACACCAGAAACAATATACTTATTGTACATATCTCTTAATATAACTCAAGCATACCTCTGCCCGCCCACACCCACTAAAATATACCAAAATATCATAAGTTCAACGTGTCTGTCATAGCAACGTTACCATCAGACACCAGTCAAATATATACTAGCCACTATGCCACCATACCATCCATTATAACCCGAGTCATACCAGACCAACCAACACCACATCTCTTATAACCAAAGAAAAATTAAACTCAACCACACCACCCAATACACTAATCACTGTATCCATCATAACTCGAGCAACTATACAGCTGAGACCAGCCAATAACCTAACACCCATTTTACTTGTTCTACCAACCAAAACTACTTACACTTACTATCACACACTATAAATTTAGCATACCACAACCATTCGTCCACACAGACCATATAAAGCAAACATACAGCGCCATACTAGTAGAACAATCAACTTCTTCTCCTACTATCCCCCATGCCGACTGACATCAGTCAAAATACACTGACCAGCCCATACTGAAACACTTTTTAACTCAAGTATGCGTTAGCATGACAGGACACGCCCACACACACATACTGTCCACGCCATTCGACATACACCAACAATATCAAGACAGATATACTGGAAATACATCACTCAACATACCATCTATATTAACCCAAGTGAACCAAGTAGATTTTATAGTCCAGACCAACCCTGCAACACAAACATTCTTACCATCAGTCAAACTAACATAACCCAACCTACTAAAGCCCCAAAAAATAACATACCTTAAACTACCACAGCCAAAACATGCATGTGACTTTGACCTTTGAACTTACTTAGTGACCTTTGAACTTAACCTAGTGACCTTTGAACTTGACCTAGTTACCTTTGAACTTGACCTAGTGACCTTTCACCTTGAAATCCCAAAATATTCCAAAAAATATTAACAATTTAAAACATTATAAAAATCTGCAACATACCATTTTATCCTCACACTCAGCTCACCCCCCTAACCAACCACCCACCCTCTCACCGCAATTCACCCAGTCATAAAAATTCGAGAATAATCATAAAATAAAATAAAAGTAGGTTCTAAAAATTGAAGAAAATATAACGTTAACCTCACACTTATCCCTCCACACTCACCTCGCTCCTTCTCAACCCCCACCCACTAGCAATTATTATAAAATTGAAAACAATCGCAAAAAAAAATTAAAATTCGCCCCCTCTCCATTTAACCCCATCACCCTAACCATCAATCGCTACACCCTTCATACCCACTTTCTAATAATATAAAAATCGAGAAAGTTGCAAAAAGAATTAATTCTTTAAATCAAGGAAAACCTTACATTGATGCCTCCGACCACCATGTTGGTAGTTGACAACCTTGACATTGTTCCCAATAATCTCGAAAACCAAAAATTGATAAAAAATGTAAAAATCGAAAGAAACTAATGAAAGTTTAGGAACATACTACATCACTGATTCCGACACCCATGTTGGATGCCGATGGTCTTGACCTTGGTCCCAATGATCTCCAACTCTAAAATCCAGAAAAAATCGTCGAACGTATTACATGACTAACTCCGGCACCCATGTTGAATGCTGGTGGCCAAACCTAGTCCTTATTTACCTTCGACTCGATAAATCAAGATAAAATCGCGAAAAATCTTTTAAAATGTAAAAATGTATGGAGAAAAAATTTATATACCTATTACAGCAAATCAAGTTGGATGTGTATGACACTGAGGGTTCCATTCTCGTAAATATGTTAGAGCACAGACACTCCCTAGTACGACAACCAGCAGCCGACTGAACCCCCGCCTCCATATTTCATTGGATATATAGCCGATCAATCTTCCGTCACGCAAAACGAATAATTGACTTTAATAACTCACATACCTCCCACCCCCACCCTTGTCAAAGGCCATCACACGTCTCGTTGCTCCACTTCCCTCGTCACATACTTACTATAGCTCAGCCGCCATCAACATCCACGCAAGCCACCAACCAACCACCTAACTCTAGGCTCCCCCTCCCCCTTCTCATAACTCAACCATAGTTCGTCCCCCTCGCCATCCAACCACTCTACCACGCCTCGTAGGTATCTCATTCCGCCATTAGCATCAACTATCATGTCATGACTGCCAGACGAATCAGTACTCGCCGATGCAAGAGATATTGACAGCAACACTTGCTGGCTTTTAAAAGACGAATCCTTGCAGTTCTTGATGTGGTTCTTCAAAGTATCACCTTGCATAAACTGCATATACCCATTCTCGTAAAGCTTCATCGTGCGAGTTACCTCATCGTCTGCGTACATTTTATGTAGTGTATTAACAGGAGGTAACGAAGTCAACACATGCTGTCTCGAGTCAAGCAAAGGCACATTACCTTTATACATACTAGTGTGTCTCTTTAAATTATCGCTTCTACCAAATGTTGTACCACAGTTGGTACATGGTAGTGATTTGGATGTCGGGCCTTTTAAAAATTGGCTTTTTTCATGTCGACGAGCAAGATAGCTTTTGCTGAAAATCTTTCCAGAGTGGCGACACTTTTTGCCATGTAATTTTCCAGCAGTGGGAGAAGGTGCATTGACAGAGGTAAGCTCTACAGTGAACTTCGTACAATCATTGGCTTGTGCCATCTTCATGAAAGAAAAACCGATGTACTTTCTATCTTTCTATAGTGGCAACATGTGTATCTACTTGGCATAGCTAGTGATACACACACACACACACACACACATATATATTATATTATATATATATATATAATATATATATATATATATATATATATACATACAGAGACTAACACATTCCATCAGTGAGATTTAAGTAAGGTTATGCCTCCATACAATCAAACATTTTATCTAGTTCTTTGATCACTTTATTATTCGGATATTTATATCTTCAACAGTTTCTTCTAGTCAAGTTCTTCGCTCAGCTTGAACCCATGGCCACATTTAAGGCAGAAAACTGACTATTATCAGACCGACCCCTCACAAGGCTGACGCCCCCCACTTCCCTAATATTTGTTTATTTTCCTATATCGTAAATTCAACGAGTGTAAGGTTAACTTCGGCCAAGATGAGAGTGTGTGTGTGTATTGCTGTGCATCTGTACGAACGACGTATGCATCGAGTTTCGTTTTTCCATTGAAGTTAGGATTTTCGAAGTTACAATCATTTGTATGTTATTTCCATACGAGCAAAATTTTCCACTGCTCCTTCAAAACAATATGCAACTTAAAATGCCACATTATCGAAAGAACATAAAAACAATACCGTATCACGAAATACGTTCAAATATAGCCCCCCCTTCTCTCTCTCTCTCTCTCTCTCCCCCCCTGTTTCCTTTTTTTCCTCGAAATAAAATATACAGAACCCTAACATACTTAGCTTGGAAATTACAAAAATTAAAAAAGTGGGAATGCTAACCTAGCTATAATGCCCTATATTGATTACTGGACGGAAGTTATTTCGTCAGTCTTCCAGTGCCTGCCATGACAGGAAAGACGAGAAAATAGGACAATGTAGGTGTGCATTGGACTCAAAATTTTTTTTTACAAACGTCTTTTTCTTCAGTGACAAAACACCTGTGGTGGAAGGATACATTGTGGCTGCGCTACTTTTCTAGAACTGTCAAAATTTCCCCTACTTACGTGAAATGTACAATGGTAAGAGGTGGGCCGGTGACAGTTGTGGTGCTCGAGTAGCGCGTCGTCGTGTAGGTCGGGGTCACCTTGAGAGGTCGACCACTCCCGGGGGAATCACACGGTATCGCAGTGTCCGGCGCGGGGCAGTGCAAGAATAACTCAGTGGCGGGGTTGGAGCGCCTCCAAGGCTCACCCCCATGCCTCCGCGATCACACGCTAGACCGGGGGGTCACGGTTTCTCCTTCCCACGCCAACACTATTGTACAAGACCTCGGCTCTTCCTCCCGTCTCTTGTTCCAGAAGTCGCGAAGAACCTCCCTGCCTGTGTAGCAGATGAATTTTACCCATGCTATTTTACCCCCTTAATGCCCGAGTGGTGGCACGTGTCAAAGCAGCTTGGCGGTCCTCTGACAACCGTGACAACTGTATAATACTGTTTGCAACCCTCGGCTGACCACAACACATTAGGTTGACACCAATCCTCGATAGCATTACCCTTGTCACTTCCTCCTCAGAATGTGTCACTTGGTAGTATAACAATTTAAGGAACAAGTGTAGGTAGCCCCCTAGCATATAAAATTACTGTTCAAGTGTATCCAAACATTACGGACCGAGCCAGAGTTCTCAGCGCCAGCAGTGGAGTTTATCCACAAAACAGTGATTCAAGGCGCGCCGACTGTTTTTTGTAGGTGGTGACCGCGAAGCGGACACGCGTCAGCGAAACTTGGAGTTTCCCCAGGAATGATTTTCAAGTGTAGTAAATCCATGTTCTGTGCAATTAGTAGAACGGAATCATAAGTACTACTTTCGTGAAAAAAAAAATTAATTTTTCCGAAAAGCCCCTATTCTGAACGTTTACCCTTTCCTTTCCGTACGCTACTCCATTGTGCCGACATCTCACTAATGGTATGATGATGTACTTAGTATGTTCTTTTCCTGTCTCGATCGCGAGGGTGTCCGTCCTTTCCTACCTGGGGGTAAAATCCGCATGGGGGTAAAATTCGCCGGTTACACCGGCTCCTGCAACTGCCAAGGAGCATTGCACCCAACTGTACTCAACATGCAGAGTTCGTTAAAACGTTATATATATACACTACCACAGCATTCAGAAAAGAATTATTTAAGTTGCATGTGAAAGCGGATAGAATAAGATGTGAGAGGCCTGTGCTGCAAACAGAAACGCCAGTGGCTGGAACCTGCTCATGATGAAGGTGAAAGAAGAAAGCCTATTTTTGTAACATTGTAAACTATTTCGCAAGGAATTAAGTGTACTTATGATTTTTTTTATTAATCAGTAAGGGTCTTATTTAAATAAAAATTTCAGCGTATTTCCATTTTGTTTGTTTCAGAAAGTACCATTTGCAAAATTTCCTTAATCAAGCACTATCGCCATACTTTAATTGAATGTAATAAAAATTAGCAATAACATTAAAAAATATTTTTAATAATTGATATTATATGGGCCGCTCTCGTGGCACCGCCTCTGGTTGGATTTATTTTATTGTTAGTGTTCCCCGCTAGGATTAATCTTGTCTGACTTTTGACAAACCCCGTTTGGTTCCAGAATTTAATGAATTGTGGCTAGTTTTGTTGGATAATTATATATATATATGTCAATTACTGTTACGGTGTTAATTTCCATTTTACGCATGTGTTTGCTTGTGTAAAACAGTAATTTCAGTCTTTCGTTTTCTTTTGAATATGCTGCATGTTCTGTCAAGTTAAATTATTGTGTTTTTTTTTTTTGTTTTGAATTTTTACTCTCAGCAAATAAGTGTTAACTTTCTTGTAGTTCAACAGTAAGATAAACTAATTATGACTATTATTCGTATAACCTTTTAACTTATTTTGCTAAATTGTTGTCCTTAATTATTTACGTTTTTTTTTTGTAATGTTCAACCAACCGCATTGAAGGGTTCGAATGGTTTTATTCGGACCAATTGTTCATTAACACATGTGTCAATCTTTTAAGATATTATTTGAAGTTTAGTCTTACATTCAAAATTGTATGAAGTTTAGTATAGAATTTCGTTAAAAGCTAAGCATCAGTAAGTTGTTTTCTAATTTCGTTTACCCAGATATTTTTCAAATGTATTTTTAGAGTATTTTGACTGTAATCGTCAAACTGTATGTATCGATTGTAACACTTGAACGTCGATATATGCTTTGCTACGAATTCGCGAAAAGGACTTACATCCGGTTTATTTTAGTTTACGTTTAGTTTATTTCCATGTATATCCAATGCAATTAAAAGTAAAAATTGACATATGAGTAATATGATTTAGTTTCTACAATATCACACGTACACTTCATTAACGCATGAATATAGTGACAGGGTTCACCACAGAACGAATTTAACATATGGCGGAAACATACAAATGATAAGAGAACAGGATTTAATGCACGGTTTTTCAAAGTACTCAATTGGTCGCTTACAGACTAGTCACAACGCCAAAATAAAATATTCCTTATGCTTCCAAGGTGATGATTTTCAGCGTAGCAACATTCTTTTAAAATAAAAGTTGCACATATTGTTTCTGGAAATAATCTACAAAACACAAGTGAAATATTTTCATTTTAAGGAGATTTCTAATAATTCAAATCATTTTCCAGTGTTTATATTGGCTCTACGGAAAATCCATTAAGTTAAAATGCATCGTAATGTAAATTTTACAAAATCAGTTACCATTCTCTAAGACTTTCTTGGTATTTTCCTCGCCATTTTCAAATTCTTTGACTTTCCCAGCTTTACAGGTTTTACAGGCTTGCAAGCAACTCTTGAAGTTCCATATGGTTGCTAGTTGTTGCCTGTAGAAAGATACAGAGGGTTCTCATCTGTGGTGAGTTCTGAGGGAAGAAATTTTGTTCGTGCGTGTGAATAGTTTTGGGGCTGACGCTAACACGCTCAATGTAATGCTCACATGACGAGAAATCCTAACCAGTAATACTTGGTGCCCAATACTCTGACATGAATACATTTATGAGCACTTAAATGGTTATCGTGAGCTTCGGAATACATTAAAATCACGACGCCCAGTCGCATTTTGGAGTCGAACTCAAACTTTAACTACTTCTTTTATTCCTTTATTAGGAACGTTTATTTACGAAAACATCTTGAAGAATATCTATAAGCTACAATACAACGAAAACCCAGCTATGTTAGCTTGGCATTACCGGAACGTGAGGTAATTTTTGTTTCTGTTGACTTTAAATTTTTTAAACTTTCTGCTTCTAGGACACTTTTAATCGCAATGCTGGCGGTTTAGGTTTACTACGGGGAAATAGGACTGCTCTGATAACATGAGTTACAAGGAGATCTACTGATATGATAAATATAGTTAGACTTTGTACATGTGGTCAAAGCTTTATTGTAATTTAGAAAACGCGAACACTACTGCCTCATATTTATTACACTCATTACAGACTTATGAGCATGTGTTAACGTTTTCGGGTGAAAATCCTCTACATTAATTTTAGTAAAATGCTGTGTGTCAGTTACACAATATTCCACATTTATTGTCAACGACGTATGGCCAGCGTGTTATATGTAGCTTACGTTTGGATAGTTTCATTCACAGTTCACACTTCTAATGCGATTGTGTCGCCTATATCTAAGGCAACTTGCTGTACTCTGATGGGCTGCACGCTCTATATTTCAAAGACGTTCTGTTGATTGCTACACCCACAGTAACACTTCTAATGCGATTGTGTCGCCTACGTCTAAGGCAACTTGCTGTACACTGATGGGCTGCACGCTCTATATTTCAAAGACGCTCTGTTGATTGCTACACCCACAGTAACATGTTTGTAGACGTCTTGGAGCATTTGCTATCTTACTTACATATTATCAAAATAGCACGAGAAGTGTTCGATAATGCGCCATTTACTGTCCTTATCTTTTTCGATAATTGGCATTAATTATTCACAGCAATTCCGTAGCCCTTTACCTATACCTGCGAGTTTCAGTTAGGCCACGTCACGTAACATTTTCAATGTGATAGATAGGTACCCAGATAAACGCCATGAACCTACTGCACTCTGTTTGAAGCACCCTCACACTTATGGCGCGAAGAGAGAAAGAAATGAATAAATTTGTCCTTTATTTTGCAAACTACTTAAAGTGATTCCGGAGGATTTGGCTGCGAATAGCATTCAAAAGCGTTACATAAATGTAGAACGTAAATTTCTCCATTGCTCTGAAGAGCGTGCGTTTTCAAAAGTGAAAGGATAATGTGCCAACGCACTCAGGTTACTTTCATTTTGATTGCTGTGTAATAAACTGGCCATGGCACCACTCGAACTTCCTCGGTCGCGTGCTGCATGGCAAAAAGGCTGCACGGTAGTTTAGTGCTGCAAACACAGAGGCAATGGTACATCTGACACTCGTGTTGATGTCACCTTTAATGGTCCTTTGATCAAATACGTTAAAGTTGAAAAAAAAAGACTCCATATAGACGGAGCTATGTTCATCATGTCATGATTTTCCCATGCTGAGTCAGTAGAGAGCCTTTGGACTTCTTGCTTATGCTCCATCTACGAAGCTAAGTGGTTATTTCCGCGTGTCTTTCGTGGTCGCTCAGTGCGTCAGTTTGCCGGCGGCGGGAGAACCCTCGAAATACAAAATTTGACCATAATTTCGCTACACCTGGCGTGTAGGATCACACCTCGCAATCGAGAGGTCATGGATGCATTATCAACTGACTTCAATTTAAGATTTTTTTTTTCAGTGTTTTTCCACTCCTGTCAAACGCAGATGTCCGGGCACGTGTTTTTACAATCACTCGCGTACTAGATCAAGTCTTCTATAAATATCTGGGCATAAAGGAATATAAACCTTTTTGGATATTATATTCGTGAACAACTTAAGAGCGAGTGTGATATAACCTTACAATTGGTCATTAACTGCAGTTCTGTTGTCGCGTTCCCGTTCAACTCTTGATGACATACACACCACGGATGCTAAGCCAAATGAGACCATTTATTCTTTCTAACACCGCCACTTGTACTCATATTTCTACTCCTTACAACCGCTTAATCCTTGTTGCCAATTCCTAGGGGGTGTGTATCTCCGAGTGCCTCCACTAAAATCTCCAAAGTCCCGCCGTGGGATACCAGATTAAAACTGAAACACACCTGTGAACGACATTGCCCTTGCTTTTTAAGTGAACATGCCTATTTACAAGAACCTTTGGGCACCGAGTTCGTCAGATCTGACAACATCGAACTTCTTCCTGTGGAGTTACTTAAAAGAGACAGTTTACACAACACGCGTCAAGACAGTGGACGGTTTGAAACACAACACTACATACGAGATTAACGGTATTGACGTCAGCGTCCTCCCGCGAGTGACCAGTAATATGGAACGACATTTTGAGTTGTGCCTTATGCAGGACGGAGGACATTTTCAACATTTGCAACACTGTAAAATTTTCCGAATATTTACGGAAATTTTCACGAAGATACACAGTAAATATACGGAAACGCAATCTGTCATGACGAAAAACAGAGTTAAGTGCGTAAATACAAAATACGGAAAATCTCCGTATTTTCTATGACTTCGGGATTTGGCAACGAACAATGACGAGTCTACACGAAGCTTTCTTCGCCACTGTAACCAGAATATTATAGTTTCTGCGGCAGTTAAAGTTATCCATGTCACAAAGACCTGCTCTTTATAACACTAAAAAGTATACAACAGGCGTCTGTAACACTTAGAAACACTTAAAATACACTAACATTAATAGAAACTAAAAAAGTTGCTCATGTAACTAATATAAAAATTCAAATGTTATACCAAATTCACCACGTGAGAGTTGTCGGTAAGTAGTTAGGGTCGTAAACTTGTAACTTTCTGACTCAGGTTCAAATCTTGTTTACGTATAAAATATTTTAATTTTTTCAAATATCTTTTTTATACACAGTAGAACACCAGCATAATCAAATTAAAATAAAATAGGTATAAAATATTATTTAAACCAGAAGTACAGAAAACTACCTAGGGAATTAACGGAGAGGTTCCGTGAATTTTACGGAAAGTCCGTTTTTTTTAAATCAATGTGTCCGTAATTTTACGGAGATTTTACTAACACTCCTGGATAATTTTTACCAGCACTTTTACGTAAAATGAAATAAATTTTTTTAAAAATAGTATATAGAGGATACAGTCTCCCAAAGATATTTTCAGTGTTAGGTGTAACAATTTGTGGTTCTCATAATTCGTTTGTAAATAATTAAATAATGAAATGTGTTGGTTCTATGTAAATCAACATGTATAACAAACGGTCAAGAATTGTAACATCATGTACTAGCTGAAATAAATTTGAAACAAAAATGATGAGTGAATTTTTGTGGAAATTGGACTATTCCATTTTAAGTGTATTTATTACAATTTATAGCAGCAATATGTTCAAATTTCTGGAACAATTTACCATGTGGTTACAAATTGCTTTCGCATATATGTAGGTTGTCTTCAGTTTTTATCTTTTTAATAAATACGGCAAATGTAATATACTATATATTTGAAATGTATTTTGTAATCCTCCATTTTATTTAGTTAATACTGTATATTGAAATGCTTTTTATTAGACATTCCCTCTTTAATCTAGTTAGTACTATATGTTATTCGTGTATGTTACACTGCAAGCCTATGCTACTTGTGTATGGGTTACAAACACCCAAAACGTTACTGTGTACCATTTCCCTGAACGAACAGTGCTGTTCATGGAAAATTGCATTAAATCAATAAAATTAATTAATGAAACTTAGCGTTATTCTCCACAATGACGGAAAAATAACAATTACTTCTCTAAATTAAATATTTACTTGATGAAATGTGAAAATAAGAAATTTGGTTCAAACTAGTTAGATGGTTCCCGATGTATGAAATAACGCCTTAAATGTTAAAATTCATAGACTAAAGATGAGGTAGACCTATTACTCGTCTTCTGCTCATGTATCCAATATAGACCTATCCCAAACATACATAACTGTCAAAGTTACATTGTCAACCGTAATGAAAGTGTTTGTTTATATCTTAATTTTAGATAACAGTCACTATTATAAGAATAAAATACTTCTACCAATACGAATTTAATCAAAATGTATTACAAACTGATTAGATGAAGCATAAAAACGTCTCGAAAACATTTGTTTTTTACAAATCAGTTTTCTAACCTAACATCCAAACCATGCCGTTTTCGCTAGACGTGTTGACAGAAAAGCAATTCAATGTTGGGACACATAAATTGGTTCTGTGCAGCCAGCGAGTTCGGTCTACCTCATTTTTAGTCTATGGAACCAACCCACCAAACTCCGTGTCCCAACATTGAGCTGCTTTTCTGACTAAACGACTAGCAGAACAGGCGTGGATTGGATTTGAGGTTAGAATACTGTTTAGCAAGCAAGTGCTTTGGGATGTTTTTATACGTCCTCTAACCAATTTGTGATGCAGTTTGATTAAATTCAAATTATATGTAAACGTTTACTATTATAATAGTGCTTGTCGTTTAGAAATTAAGATATAAAACAAACACGTTCATCAGTGTTGACAATGTGTCTTGGACAGCTGTGTTCCTTTGGGGTAGGCCAATGTTGGGAACATGCGCAGAAGACGAAGAATTGGTCTACCTCATTTTTAGTCTATGATTTTAACAGTGATGTGCCATTTGGTTTCGTTTGTTTATTACAACAAACACACGTTTATTTTAATCATAGACTAAAGATGAGGTAGACCGATCTCGCTGGCTGCGCACAACCAATCTCCGTGTCCTAACATTGAACTACTTTTCTGCCAACACGTCTAGCAAAAATGGTGTGGAACGTGTTTGAGATTAGAACACAGTTTGGTAAACAAGTATTTTTGAGATGTTTTTGTACTTCCGCTAGTCAATTTGTAGTGCATTTTGACTAAATTCGAATTAGTAAAATTATTTTATTAATATAATAGTGATTGTCACTTGAAAATTAAAATTTAATCAAACACGTTCATAACTGTTGACCATGTGACTTTGACAGTTGTGTTCTTTTGGGGTAGGTCAATCTTGGGCACATGCGCAGAAGACGAATAAGCGGTCTAAATCATGTTTAGTCTATGATTTTAATGTTTAATATTGTGATAAACTTATGTCAAAGATATGTTACGACTTAGTCAGAAGTAGTGTATGAACATTTTAATCTTAGTATTTATGTAAATATTGCCATAATCTTAGTTGAAGTCACTTTTTTTGACAACTCTTGTATGGAAAATCAACCGTTCAAAGTTGCAACACAGATGTCCGTAACTCAACTGGCATGCTCACTCTACCATATATTCCTTTTACGATCCAAACCTAGGACACATATGATGTCATGGGAGCAAGAGCACCTTGAAACCTACATTTCCAAGACCAGAGAAAATTATTCCATACTGATGTCGCTTTTTTACTTCCCGGAGAAAACAATCCTTAGCAACTTCCAGTGAAGTTCTAACGGTTATTTACTGTATATTCTCTTGGCATTGCCCAATAGTTATTATGACATGTTTTAAATATATTCCTTTCACAACTTATATCTTATTACGAAATTAGACTTGTTTCCATCACGCGATTGCAAAGTACGACCCACCACGATACCTTTTTTCCACGCACTGGGTTTGTCTTATAAGTAAAAACACGCATAAAATGGCCATTGCAAGTAGAGTATTGTTTTGCGAGTCAAACTTCGTTTATATTACGTGTGTTGATCGTCATATATATATATATATATATATAAAAGGTACTCTTGCAGAACTAACCCCAGCGTTTTCCGAGTATAAGAGGGCCATGAGAGATACATCACCCCATTTTAGCAGTTTCGGACTTAATGAAGAGCCGTAACCCATTTTAGCCAATACAGAAGTATTTTTATTTGGGTACTGAAAGACATACCTGTCAAATTTGGTCCAAATCCGTCTAATGCTGTAGAATTGAGATACGCGGTTTCATTTTAGTGGTTTTGGGGGTCTCGGCCCAATTGGGTGGTAAGGGGTTGATGGAGCCCATTTTGACCTACACAGTATTTTAATTTGGGTACTGAGGGACATCCCTACCAAATTTGGTCCAGATCTTTCGAACGGTGTAGAGTTGTATAGAGAACAAATATGCACACATACATACAAATATTGCCTTCTACATGTACATTTAGTATTTCTCTCTTTATATATATATATATATATATATATATATATATATATATATATAAGGAGAGATATAATTCATACACAGGATGGGGCAAAGTTTGACTGACAAACTTCATGAGGTGATTTCTTATAAAAAGTCAAGTGGGAAATATATGGGTCACATTTTACCTAAACTGAAATTGAACCATTAAAAATCAAGATTTAAACAGAATTTTTTTTTGCGAAATATTGGAAATGAAGTGAAATCAAATTAATATTCTTTCAACCTTATTTTAATTTATCGATATCTTCAACCTAAGTGCAAACTCTCATTAATACCACCAACCGTACTGAAAATAACAAGGTTAGCTACTCTATTATTGAATACAATTTTTTTACCGTCAAGAATTAGGAACGTTAGATACTGGTTTATTGAGCAGTATGACCTAAGCCCAGGACGCATGAAACACACGTAAATCTTTGTCTGCAGCGTTACATTGCCTGGCACGTAGGCAATAATGCCTGCATGCTGTTACGAACTGTGATCGGGCCTTACTGCTTGCCTGATCACACCGTCAGACATTAATCCAGGACACGAGCCGTGATTACCGAAATACCTTGAGATGGGAAAATCAAAAACCCTCTCCACCACCCAGTTAATGAGGCCATAAACTTACACAACACGCCCCATAAGATAAGATCGGCGTCTTTTGTTGGACCAAGAGGACCTGGGAGATGGGTATGTCCGACTGTCGCTAACCACCGCCTGAATCTGCCTACGGCAACGTGAATAATGTGGGGACTGTCCAATTAGTAGGGATAGAAAAATTTCGCGAGTTCAATGACCTCTAGACTAGACTCCACAGCCCTTTGTATAATCAAGCCTCAGATGTTTGATCAATGGCTGCTGCCCCACAGCGTAGCCAGTGTTACCTCACACCTGGCAGTATGGGGTTTGCTACTTGTTTCCTTGTAAGTCTGCTATTGGTTAAGAGTCATCCAGGGCGTGTCTAATAAACTGTGATCCAATTGCAAAGGTGACTTCAGTGTACGCGTGTTTGACATCTATCTTGTCCTGAAATGAATTCGCGAAATCCTCCTATTCCTACCAATTAGGTTATATCTGAAAGTGCATCATTGAAATTACTAATATAAATTTTTATGATTATATCATTATTATAATAATTAGCTAACATCACGTTAATTCTATTAAAGCTCCCCCGAGTAATGTTTATAATCTTAGTTCTTTGAATTCCGCCCATCTCTGTATATGCCGATACATTATTATTTTTAAAACTTATCTCTAGCACATTTGCCGTTTATTCTTATAGTCGTCTTTCATTTTTGTGGTTCTCAAAATGATGGTTTCCTTTACTACCAAATACATTAGGCGATGTAAAATATTTCTTGCCACTACGCTATTTATGTAATCAACTAACCATTGGGCAGTTTTGTAACTCTGTTTCGTGTGGAATTAGCGCCAATATCGATGCAATGTAGGACATATTCAAAACGGTCGTGACTTTGTGTGCAGCTTCTGCAGCATGGTGTTATTTGCACCGCATTGATGCGCTTTACAATATGTACTATGAAATTACTTTCCCCTTGCAATTTCAGTGTTTATTTCTATGTGTTCTATGACTCTCAGCTAAAACAAAAACGAATTTGGCTTATATGGAAACTCTTTTAAAATTTCTAGTGAGAGTATTTCTTATTTTATTTTCCAGTGCTATAAAAGGAAAGAATCCATGTCTCAAACAGAAAAACGTGATTCAGTGGGTAAGAAATATATTATTTCAAATGTACCCTTATTAATGTTGACATGGCTTAGTGTGTATGGTGTAGAATAATATAAAATAAATTACTTGCGTGGTGAGCCGCGGTGGTGCAGGGGTCAGCCTACTCACCTCCAACCTAGGGGCGTGCTGGGTTCGATTCCTGGAGGAGTCGCTCCCAGATTTTCGCATGTGGGAATCGTGCCGGACGATGTCGCTAGTCAGCGGGTTTTCTTAGGGATCTCCCGTTTTTCTTGTCCTTGCATTCCGGAGCTGCTCCATACTCACCTCAGTTCACCCTCGTCGGCTCTCAAAACCTCGATGTTAAGAACCGCCCGAATTTCTCCACTCCACTTCAACTACACAATTAATGCACTTATTTTCTTCAGTATTCTTGAAATCGCCCGGCTTTTTACACAGCTTATTATACCAAATTTAAAGAAATCATCCAAAAGTTTTTAGCATTATTTTATTTTCTGTGTGTATCTTGCTTAGCGAATCCGTTTCAAATACCTAAACATTTATAGCTCCTATGTGAAGCTAGCCACGCCAGAAATGAAAATAGGGAAACTCTTAACATATTTTTCTGTCTAGCTGGTAAATTAAATATAATTTAAATATATTAAAAATAATTTGTGTCGTAAGCTCAGTTATAGACCAGCGTAAAGTTACAAACTGTCCATGTGTATCAAAACTAAGTCAGGTGTACATGATTCCTGGTTATAAATTCACAAAATCATAATTATCCTCACTGTTTTGGTATAGCATTATTAAATCTCACTTGTTTATGGTAAATAAACAATAATTCGTAGAATACATAAAAGGCCTTTCATTTGACCTTACTCTCTGGAATGGTACTGAGGTAATGTAACCGCATTTTTTGTAATGAACTATAATATCGGAAACTAATTTTTCTACACATTAATAATTCGTCTATAAATAAGCTAATAAGTAGGTACGTACTGAGACTTGTAAAATACTAGTTGGTGCTGAAAGTATTCCAAAAATATTTTACATCAAATTAGAAAGCATACTATAGTATCGCACTTACGAATTACTTTAGACCACAGGTCGAATATGTTTTCACCTTCTTTTCTCGTGATTGACATACTGCCGACGTTTACCGGTCTACTTTAGATATATGTATACTGTATAATAAAAATACTCAAGGGGCTTGCATTGAAATTTGTAACAGATTACCGCTTAACAGGTCACCGCTTAAAAATGCTATAGGAACACACAACACGAGAACTATGCACGCCAGTTCAGAGCTTTCTGCGCGTAGTGGTGACGGCGCACTTGATGCGCCTAACAGTATCGCCCTTATCGCTGTCGCGGGAAACAGCTCCAGGCTTGACGACGACTCCTGTTGTTGAACTGTTGCAGAGGGCAAGGAGAAACGGGACGTGTTCAAGAGGGCGATATTCAGGCGCGCTTACCAGCATGACGTCAGCACTTCGCGCTGCAAGGTGTCTGTCATTGGCGGAGGACCTGTCAGCAGCGCCATCGCCTACGACCTCTGTGTGGAGGTGAGACAGCGGTGTTCACTCTTCTCTAAGGGTGTTATTCATAGTCGTGTCTCAAGACTGAGCTTAATCCAGTCTTGGTCAAGACGATCTTATTTCTCAAGACAGTGTTATTTCCGCATCACGTTTCATAGTCTACATACAAGACGATCTTCTTGAAGGCGGCGTGCTCAAGGCGTAGCTTATATTTGACCACTTCCGGCTTGGTCAAGTACGAGCTTAATGTCTGCTACAAAGACTCGAATTAAAACGAAACATGGCGGTTAGACACGAAATAGAAATAAATACGCATTCTTTGTCACCACGACGTAATGTATGCGTAATAATATATGCATATAAGCAAATTTATAAACGGAGTATTTCAAACTATACATATTAATCGAAAATACGTAATACAAGGTTAAAACGAATAAAGTGACGTTAATGTAGTAAAAAATAACGAAATTGCTTTTCTTGCTTAGCAAAATGTTGTGGATGAGTGTAAAAGATATTGTAAATGAAACTGTATGAATAATGTGATTTGTTTACACGAACAGGCATAAAATAACTCACTACACTATCGAGAGCATCACTTTCGAACAGAAATAATCAAAGGGCCAAGACATTTCATATAAAACTTTTGATTTAAAATTTGCCGTGTAAAATATATTTTTATTTACAAAACTTCTACTTTCATTTTCAATTCAACACACGGTATAAAAGATTTTATTTTGTTTTTTGGTGCGCACATGAACGCCTATTGTAAAATACTATTACATTTAAAAAGAAAAATTATTTTTTAGTAAATAAGTTATATTGCATTTAGCACTATCTAGTTACTACTTTGCCATTAGTGGAACTTAAATTCTACTATGTGAATTACATTCAAATATTAATGGCATCTGTACAGTTACAGCTCTATAAAAGTTTTCTCAGAGCAGAACAATTTATATTTTCGTCCAGGTGTGTAATTAAATCATTGATCTCAACCTAACACATGCCTTGCTATTGCCATTTTGCGTAAATCTCCGCTATTCGACGTACGAATCTATCCAATCAGTGTCCGCCGTTTAAAAAAGTACAGTCTCAAGTCACCTCTACAGTGGACTTGGCGAAGACGAGCTTATTTACCATCTTAAGCAAGGTCTCGATGTACTATGAACGGGTTCGAAATCATTTTCAGTCTATGGAATTAGCCTCCTAAATTTATTCTTAGCGAAAAAATAGCCGTCTTCTGAAGATCGCCTTGTTTGCCTGTGCTTGAGACAAGCTTAAGCGATGTTCATGAAATGTAAATACGCACTTGAGAAACCGAATAAGATTGTCTTGACGATATGTTTATGAATACCGTCTTAATAGTCTCCGAGCTTGACTAATAACACTTCTGTGTCAACTACCCGGGAGATCTGGGGCGTGTACGAGAACATCATTCTCCTGTGAGTCTTACTGCAGGAAAGATAAAAGCGCGTCTGTGATGTCGGCAGTTATATCGCAGTAAATAAAAATATATCTACGGCGAAATACCTGGAGCTCTTTGAAGTTAAAAATTACTGAATTATCTGATAAAGGTATTTCTATTACTACGTAAGTATTTTTACTGTTTTGTGAACTACAGCCGCTAGATGTTTGTTGAGTACAAATACAAAGACGCAGTGAGAAGAATTTTTTTTTCTTTTTTTTTTTTCCTGAGCATTAGCCTACTACAGCTGCGATTAAAGATATACGACCGGTTTATATGTCGAGTTAGAGTAAATACAGACTTTTCGCTGCTATCACCGTGGTTGCTATTTACAAGCTTGATTATGTAAATAAGTAAAGAAGTATGGGCGATATGTACCTTCAGAGCCTTCGTAAAGGTTTTGCTGTGGCAATATTTTGCTCATAAGTAGTCAAATTTTGGTTACCAGCAAAACGTTTCCCAGATGGCAGTTTAAGATATTGGTCTTTCTGAGGTAACCTATAACGTTTCTCAAATAATACACTAAAGTATTTAAAGCCTAGTTATCGATAACAAGGGACACCCGCATTTCGCGAAAAGATTTCACGACCATTTGTATTTCATAACACTTAAGCTGAGATCCACTTTTGTGATTGGGTGATCTGGGTGTTAGGGGTCTTAGATGCCCGCCCGCGAGTCAGAGACGGGCAGTATCGGAGTAACTTCATTCTGATTAGACTGTCAACTAAGAAAATTTATTCTCACAGACAGACGGCACTAATAAACAAAAGGAAACTGATGGTGTGCTCGTAGGGTATTGAAATCCAGCATGAGCGGAAACCTTTCGCGAAATTTGGGTGTCCCTACATATACATAGCGACACCCTAATTTCGCGAAAAGATTTCCGCACATGCTGGATTTCATAAACACTTTAGCTCAGATACACTTCAGCGATTGGAATGTTCTAGTTGTCTGCCCACGAATCACAGATGTACAGTAGCGAGGTAACGTTATTCTGATTGACCAGCCAAGTCAGAAAATATCTTTTCACAAAGACACGCCACCAATAAGCAAAAGAATACTGCTGGTATTCCCATAGGGTATTTAAATCTAGCATATACGGAGATCTTTTCGCGAAATGCTGTTGTCCCTATCGATAAAGTAAAGTTTTTTTGGTCATAAGAGAATTTTTGCTATATTACTTGACCTCCATGATCATTGGAATGCCATTATTCCAAAAGAACCTAGTAGTTATAGGATATTAACCGTAAAATGAGCACTCTTGAAAGCCCTGCTTGATATCTAATTGCATGCATCTAAATGCATCTAAATGCACGTTGTGTATCCTTCCGCCTTATATAACATTAACATTAACATGCCTCATCAATTCATGCGTCGATCAGGTGAAACTGTGCAATTATTAGAAAAGTAAATTTGTTACAACTGTTGTCATTTTTACACTCTGCTTCGTTAAGAAAACAAAAACCGATATAAATAATTTAAACTATCACAAATGGTTGCCTAACATTATTTATTCGACTTTAAGAATTGGAACTACTTTCCAGCCATCATTGCCAAATTTGCTGGGCGCAGGTCATTCAGTGCGCCCGTTGAAATATATCCAGGCAGGGGCAGTGACTTTTTTTCTAAGGTTTATTTCAAAAGTCTTCACTTTATTGTGAACAGCCTTTAAGCATCACCCTTGTGTAGAGAGGACTCGTGCCCACGCTCCGACTTGCTTGTTTTATGAATTTCATAACAGAACATGTGGTTCGGAGCCTAGTTTCATCAACGGTTACCATGTTTTAAAAATTTTAATTTTGGCATAGTTGGAAAGAGAACGTGTAAAAAAATGGCTTTATAAATTTGCGTCTTATCGGGGAATCTGAGGCTGAACTTTTTATGTAATTTATCTAATTGTTATGTGTCGCGGGTCTGCGCGGCTGGCCTTGGCCCGCGCGGCTCGGCGAGCGAGGATGCTGGAGAGTCGTTATGAGATAACAGCGGTAGCGTAAGTGATAGGCCGTGTCACGTATCAGTTACAAAGGCAGGCCGACAAGATAATCTTTTGTGGCACGATGCTGCGTGACCCTGGTTATAGTGATTTCCTCGTTTATCGAAGAATGCTCTGAATTACTGATCTCGTCTCTCAACTCAACTCGGGGTGTGTTGAACCTTAGAGATGGTCAGAGGGAGACCATAGATTTCACAGCATGCCTCTGGACCGGCAGTTTTGAGTTGGAGTGGCTGAATGGATGACTGGCGGGTTTCCGAGCTATATAAGACGAGCAGTGGGAGAATACCAGCGGAAGGGGAAACTGCGACTGCAAGTAGCAAGACGTATATTAGGCTTGACTATTGGACTAAGTACTTGAGTGAAAGACATTATAACTGATGGAAACAGATAGATTGAACACATACTAATAATGGGTATGATTTAATTGTTACTGTAGTCAAGAAATACATTAAGAAGTACGTTAATTAAATTTGAAATGAACATTAAATATTGCGCACATTGTTAAATAGAAAGAGTAAAAGTGGATACATCTAATTGATGGTGTACATAGTAGGAGAACGAATAAATTGAAAATCAAATTTAGTTTCTTATATTTTTTTACTACTAAGACCTCCATCCCTTACGAACTCAGATACGCCACACAGGGGCCCGCATCTTGTAACAATATTAATCAGATTTTTTAAATAATTTGGTTTTAATTTTTTTCTTCCACATTGTCTTGAATGAACCACACATTTAAAACGAAGGTCTAGATGAAAGTGTAGGCAAATATTCTTGAAAACAAGAGCACTGCCGTTCAGAGATATTCAGTTTTCACCTGATATCCCACTGACGGGCCTCAAGAATGGTTGTTTGTGGAACTCGAAGAAACACAGGCTCCTAGGCTCGTAAGTAGGAAAACCCGACGAAGATAGGTGACGTTAGAAGGGATAATTTGCCTCTTTCTGGCTCAGCACCCTGTGGTGGATACGTCATCACCCCCCCAAACGATTTTAACTAATATTAATATTGTGTTCCGCAAAATTTCCTACTGATAAGTATCTACTAAAGGCTGTTCACGATGAAGTGAGCATTTTTTAAATCAACCTTTAGAAATGTAATTGTCCCTACCTGTATCTGTTTTGACCAGCGGCGCACTGTGTGGCATGCGTCCTGTAAAGTTGGTAGCGATGGCGGAGAAGTAGTTCTACTTCTCAACGTTGAAATAAAAGTTTTAGATGAAACGTTAGTGGAAACTGAAATTATTTTTTGTTGCTTTCTTTTTTTTATTACAGATAAGTGTAAGAATTAGCAAATTTGAAAATCGTTAATTTTTTAAATGATTTCACAGTTTCTTTAGACGAACGCCGGAACAAAGTGCCCAGGCCTGTGACAGTGTTAATATTGCACGTAGCGGAAAAAATACATATCGTACATATAAGCAGACCCCATGCAGGGCTTTCAAAAGTGCTCGGTTTACCATGAACAGCCTATAACCTTCATACAGGAAAGAACTAGTAATAATGTGGGCCTTCAGTGTTGCTGCAAGTCTAGAAGACCTGAAAACCTGGATAAGTCGGGAAATTTGAAAATGGCCAGGGTAATGTTGAAAGAAAAGTGTAGGAAAACAGTAACTGATCTTGGAAATTTTACGTTTACGATACATGTTATGTTAATGAATATTTACAGCCAAATATGGACACTCAAGAATAATATGTATATTGAGAGATTTCCTTGAAATGAAAATACTTTATTTTGGTTTTTGTAGACGATTTTTAGAAACAGAGATTTCTGCAACTTTTTTTTTCAAAGAATTTTTCTGATCTTAATACGTTCATTAACAAGTAACACTACTCACCTCCCACCTGGGTGAACCGGGGTTCGATCCCCCGGGGGGAGGGGGGTCGCTTCCGGATTTTTGCATGTGGAAATGGTGCCGGACGACTTTGGTTGGCGAGTTTTCTCGGGGACCTCCCGTTTTTTCCCGTTCTTTCATTACGGCACTGCTCCAAACTCACCTCGCTTCACCAACATCGGTTCTCAAGGCCTCGATGTTAAGAACCACCTAAATATCACCCCTCCGGTCCATTAAAAATCATCATTCGACGAAGAAAAGAAATATACCTTCTTTTCAGAAAAAACCTTGGAAGTATAAGGGATATTTTATGTTGGCGCTGTGTATAGCCTGTACCCGACCAACTGAATACTTTGAAAACCCTGCTTTAAATCCTGTTCTCTTATCATTTTGTATATTTCCGCCATATGTTAAATACGTTCTGTGTTGAACCATGTCACTTTATCCATACGTCAATGAAGTGTATGTGTGAAATTGTTAGAAACTAAAATATGTTACTCATGTGTCAATTTTTGCATCTAATTGCATTAGATATACATGAAAATAAACTAAATAAATTGACTGCCCACGAATTTAAACATCGCATTTTTTTTCCTCGACGTTAATACATGACCTATTTTCACTGACTCACTGCCTAATTTACCACGAATAATTCAGCCTCTATGTACGTCAAAAGTATGCAGTTACGGACAGTAAGTGTTAAAAGTCAAATTGCAAAGCGCTGACTTAGCAGTGAACAGCCTATACTATAGGAACCCCGTGCTTGTGTTAAAAATGTTCCGTGGCTGCTGCAGTTTAACGACGTCAGAGCTGCTTCCTGTGTGTGTGTATTGGCAGGACTTGTGCGGTGAGGTGGCTGTACTGAACAGCGCCATGGCGGATGGAGATGTGCTGGATCTCCAGCACGCCGCTGCCTGGAGCAGGACGAGAATCTCCGGCGGCGACAGTAAGCATCCTCATTATCTCTCCTAATGCCTGGAGAGTCAGCTGCACTTCGCTTGTGGTTAACTGAGCATTTTGCAAACCAGCCTATGAAAAAAACCCTACCCGTAATGGTGTATATATCTACTTAAACTCGCTGGTAAATGCCGACCTCCCGTGGCGCAATCGGTTGGTGCACCACCGATCTGGGGTGCGCGAGGCTCGGGGCCCGAATCCCGGCCAAAGCATGGGCGCTAGCTTAAGTTAGGCTATAAGCCTGCACTCTACTCCCCGCCAAGCCCTCAAGCATAACACAAGGGGGCTTTAAAAAAACCCCTTTGCATTTCTTTAAATCAGGGATAAGTATTTCCAGTAATTTTGGCAATGAATCATGAAAGTTATATATATAGCTGAACATGTTACTAATACTGTATTTATTAAATTAATACTTACTATTTTTTTTTTGTTTTGTGAAAATTACGGCAAAAAATTGTAGGAAGGGAAATTTTGTTTGAAACAATTCCGCCGCATTGCTTGGTTGACGCGGGGCGATTGTATATTTTCCCATGTTGCGGATGGATACATAAACGAGATGAAAGAGAAAACTAAGTACAGCTTTCAGAAATGAACCATCTATAGCATTGATTTTCAAAGTTCCTCCCCCCCCCCCCCCGCCGAGGGAGGCGTGACTACATGCTAAGGGGGGCGCGGGCGCCAAGGTATAGAAGCAATCTCGATATTGCTAGTGATTTACGTTGTGCAATTTCTTTTATTCAACCAAGCATTGGGGATCTTGTTAAAAATATGCAAGCTCATCCGTTTCATTTATTGATTTGTTCATCACCATTTGTGTTCAATAAGCATTAAAATTTAATGAATAAATAAAACCTTAGAGTCTTTTATTCGTTTTCGTTTTACCCTTATAATAATGAAGTTGGGGATAAGGAAGGGGGGGGGGGGTAGTTGTTCCTTTTTTTTTCCAGAAGGGAGGCGTGGTAAACTAAAGTTTGGGGACCCCTGATCTAATGTATCCGTCAGACAATAAAAAACGAACAATATAACCCAGAAAGGACAACAAACACAGTAACAGAACTGCTGAGATCCTGAGCAACGTACTGCACAAATAAACAAAATATTGTATTGCTATAAATTATTGCGTTATGCTATTTAGCATATCTCTTAACGCTATAACAGTTATACAGGGAGAAAAAACATCATGTACTTATCAGCCCTTTTTAAACATGAAAAATCTACCTCTATTACTAATAATGGCAAATTAGTTCCTTATTAGCTTCCTTTTTAAACTGTGTTTACTAATTATTTATTTTTAAGATGCGAAAATGTTTTCAAACGTTAATTTTGTTATATTTAAGTTGTATAATTAACGTTAAAGATGTCATCCGTAGTGACCTGAGCAATTGCAAGGCCTGGCACGGAACATTATTGCAGGACCTTTAAACGAAGAAGAATATAGGAGGACTGGCATACAGAAATTTTTATAAATTCTCAGTGCTAACAAACTTTTCCAATGTCGCTTGTTTATGTCTGTTTTTGAAAACTAGTAGAAAATTATGCTGTTTACTTCCTCAAACCTTAAATAGCGAGAACTGAACTGAACTGAAACCGAAATTTTTACATGTAGGTGTACATGGCTTCGTGTATGTGCGTTGCTAGACGACTTGCAGTCCGAAAGTCAAGTACGCTTAGAAACTGCTGCGAAAGCCTATGAACGTCATTAAATTTTCTTCACAGTCATGAAAATTCATCACATTTTTGACGGTCCTTTATTCGACTTCTGTTTAAGATGCTTCTCCAAAATAACCATTAAGGTTGAAGTAAAGCAACTGCCTACGGAACACTGCACCCGACTACACAATGCGAAGAACTCGTAAAAAAAAGTAGCACAGGCACCATAAAAATAGTCAGAAAAGTGCAATTTATGCTGTATATGAAGGAAGAATATATATAAATATATATTTTGCAACATTATATAATATTTTACTAAAATGTACTTTTTAAATGTAGGAAATAATCGAATAAAATAGCCTGCATTTTTAACAAAATTTAAGCGCATTTCCATTCTGGATGCTTCAGAAAGCAGAATTTGCAAGAAAATCTTTGCCATGGAGTATCTTCATAACGTTTACTACGATTGTGTGTAAGAAAATGGTAATAATAATGTAGGAAATTATTTTTATAATTATTTTTATGTGAGTCCATTTGTGACAAACGTTTATGGCTGAAATTTTTGTAAATAAAGTTAATTATAAAATTTATATGATACATTATTTCCATGATTTTATTACACATGATCACAGTAAATATTACGACCATCTTTCTTGAAGAAGATTTTCTTACAAATTCTGCTTTCCGAAGCATCCAGAATGGAAATGCGCTTAAATTTTGTTAAAAATAAAGACTATTATAATCAATTGTTTTTTTTTTTAATTTTAAAAATATATTTTAGTAAAATATTTTATAATGTTGCAAAACAATACATTTTTCTTTCATGTACAGCATAAATCGCACTTGTCTGACAATTTTTATGGGAACTGTACTACATTTTTTTGAGTTGTTCACGTTGTATAGTCGGGTGCAGTGCCCCATAGTCAGTTGCTTTACTTCAATCTTAAATAAAGTTTGAACTTGGCCTTGTGTTCTAGTTTTTACGCTGTATTGCTAAGCGTCAGGAGTTAATTAAATGTGATATAATTCTTAGCTTCTTGCTAAACAAACACTGCAGTCTGCAAAATGATGTAGAGAACAGGAGTGTTCGGCAATAAATAGTAGTGAACATACACACGAACGCCTCGTTGTGTGAAAGATTTTGAGTTTCAGTTTAGTGTATTTTAACGGAAAAGAATTAAATTTACAGTAATTGAAGAATTGTTTTCACCCTGTTGCGAGAAAGAAATTTAAAAGTGATTTACGACTTTTGAACGCATATTATGATGAAATGACACAGTAGTCTATTCTTGGTTTCTTGACACGTTTTGAATTGAATCTTTGAAAAATTACCCCATGTTGACTTTTTTTTATTATGACTTAAATATGTTATGTATCACAAGTGTTTTAAACTTCTGTTAACATAAAAGTATTTTATCTTTGATTATACAAAAATTTACTTACATTCTATATATAAATTATAATATTTAGTTTAAAAATAACATGAACAAAAACAGAGAGATAAAAGGTGTGTTGGTAATGCCTAGTAAGAAACAGTTCTTATTAAAAATGTTTTTAAACTGAGTACGCACGAATACGGCGTGTTGTCCTTCTGGTGTAATTTTATAGACTTCGTTAAGCTTTGTTTGCACGAGGCGGAGGAATATTCCAAAAGTATAACTTTAGAAGGGATTCAGAAAATTTTGAAGTTACCGTGAATGGACTATAAATTAAATTAAGAATCGTAATATAAGCAAGACATTTAAATTTCTATTATTTACGACCGAGCGAGGTGGTGCAGTGGTACCTCACTAGACTCGCGCTCGGGAGAACCCGGGTTCGATTCCCTGATTTCGGTTTTCCATGGTTTCCCGAAATCACACCAGGCGAATGCTGGGATGGGTCCCTAACAAAGGCCATGGCCTATTCCTTCCCATTCCTTGCCCACTCCTTCTTCCCTGTGCAACTTGCAACAGTCTCTAATGACATCGCTGTCGACGAGACGTTAAGCCCAATTACCTACCTACCTATTAGTTACACTGAAATATTTTGGTCGACACTGAACAGGGATGTCTTCAGCGCCGGTAAGTGTAAGGCGAAGATGGAGCAGCTGCGAAATGTACTGATGGCAGGGAGAAACTTAGTGCTCCAACAAAACCCGCCAGCCACCTGTGATAGTCACCACGTTCCCCACATGTGTAAATCTTGGTGATCCGCCGAAAATTGAAACCGGTTCGCCTTGGTGGGAGGCGAGTAGTCTAACCACTACGCCATAGCTACCTCTTTTCTACTACCGTAACTTCACAAAATCACTTGATGAAGGTGTAGATATTTCTGCCGGGCAGAAAAATGTAAATTTAGCATGTCGTGGAAGGATAGAAAATTGAGCATAAAAGTATATTCAGTGCAGTGTTTTTAAAAGTGCTGAATGAATAGCGAAACAAGCTTACAGTTAAAATAAGTATTATGTGTGTCGTCGTATGCTAGGCTACGAAGTCATCAAGGACTCCAGGATCTGCATCGTGGCTGCAACGCCGTCTGGAGGACTTGAAGACACTCTGGAGCAAAAAGTGGCTGTCTTCAAGTCGGCCATCCCGCCAATAGTGCAGCACTGCCCCGACTGCATCCTGCTCATCGCCACCGAACCTGGTACGTCATCTACACTGTGTGACGGTTACAGCCACTTGTATATGGAACAACCGCTCAGACGCGCCACATTAACGACAACCGTTTAAATGGGCCACGTAGACGACAGACCATGGCGATACAGTTTTCCTCATCTCATCTCCAACGTAACCTAAACCAACATAACCTGCGTCAAAATATTTTTATAATAATGTTATTTAAAAGCTTTTAAATCTTTGTAAATCCAATCACCGTAAGCGGAGGTGACTTTGAACAAGGGGAGGATAACTTTTAGACACAGAATTTTTCATTGTTATTTACATTTTACATTTCCTTCTAATTCAAAGAGGCTATTTGTAATGTTCAGTGGTCCAATTGGCACCACTGACTATCTGGAACATCCGACTGAAGTAGGGAGACATTTAAATGTAATTTTTTTCTGTCACAGCATTGCCCCAACTTGTTATAAAGTGAACTTCGCTTAGGGTGACACATTACTTGGTAACCTCAACTATAACTGGTTGGAAATCCAATTAGGAACATGCTTAATTAGTTGGCCAGAACTTTCGTGGATTTGACGATGACTGGAGGTGTCGCTTGCTAGAAATGTAGTGACATAAATACTGTAAGTCAGCAGTGGTTTGGTCTGGTGTAATGCCCGAGTGCTTCGTGCAAACCAGCAGAGTGTGTACTCCAGTCCAGTTTCGGATACTTGTTTATTTATGTAAGACGTAATTTGTGCAACTGACATTCCCGTGAGTACTTATTTATTTTACTCAATAAAGTTATAATTACTTCCTGCGCAGAGAACTTATTCTACACTCTAAATATTAATCAGCGATTTTAAACAGTAAAATTACAGCGTGTATCAAAGAGATTCATCCCGTTTCACAAGGCCATAACTTTTACATGCATGCACATAAAACCTTCGGGTGAATTTTAAAATACGTAAAAAAGTGCAAAGTTTCCAACGACGTGCAGCATACGTCTAAGCGGTAGACCAACTCGTCCCATACTCGCGCGAGCATGTCAGGTGTTACCGCAGCTGCTGCTGTTGCTATGCGGCGTCGCAGTTCGCCCACAGTTGTTGCCAGGAGAGGCACGTAGACGGAGTCTTTCACCAAATCCCACAGTAAAAAAAATCACATACGCTGAGATCAGGCGACCTTGGAGGCCAGTGGTGCAATGCGCGATCCGTAAGCTTCTTACGGGGCCGACCCATCGTCCAGGAAGCTCGTTGTTGAGAAATTCTCTGACATGCAGGTATCAGTGCGGCGGTGCTCCGTCCTGTTGAAATATGAGATTATCGGGATGTTCTCGTAATTTTGGAAACAGTCAGATCTCTAACCTATCCAGATATGATATTATCCTAACGGTATTTCCCGCAAAAAAGAACGGACCGTGCGTACACCTGCTCTCAGGAAATGGCACAGAACACATTCAGCTCTGGAGAGTCTCTCTCATGCTCGACTATGGTACCTGACGGCTGTGTTCCCCATTTCCGTACGTTGTGACGGTGCAATTTTCCACTTAAATGAAACGTGGCCTCATATCTGAACAGAAAACGTGTACAAAAGTTTTCAATTTCCACTTCCATGCCCAGAATGAATTCACAAAACTAAAAACGTTTATCACCACCACGAGGCCTGTTCACGTTATACCGAATAATACACAGTGCACTTGGACACGGTCATTGCAAGTCAACAAACGGAATAATATTGACCAGCAATATGGTGACTCAGTTCGTGCAAACTCGACACATTTCGCCTCTTGGTACTTACCTCCTCTTTGGCATTTCATAGCCGTAAACACTACCGTGCAAAATAAAGTGACCTACTACCACACACTTTTTCTGTTTATGCAATTTACACTATTCTAAGCGTAATGTCTGTTTGCACATACAAATCCTATTTATCTTAACATAGAGTATCTTGTAACTTACACTTTTTCTTGACATCCATGACTTAACCGAGAAGCGTCTGGCATTCAGGCGGTTGTAAGCAATACCTATATATATATATATATATACACACACACTCACACCTACACAAATGTGTGTATATATATACATATTTATATTAATTTAGATATTTAGCAATGCGATCTGAATGTTTTGTCGGCTTGAAAGATGGAAAATAAACATTTCTATCCGCAAAGATGAGCGCCAGCCAATGAGCGTATGGTGTACAGGGGCGGCAGGAGGTTTTCTTGCAAAGGGGTGCGGGGAGGCGGGGACAACTTTATTAGTTGCCTTGGACCATAACTTTCTTTTTTTGCAATGTACGTCATGGCGCAGAGGACAAACTAGTATTTCTGTCTTGCCCAGTAATGGTTTTCGTGGTTTAAATCAATTAAGTGAAACTACTGAATAAAACAATTAATATTTGCTATGTCTCTTGCGATATAGCTACTTTATTTTTTTATATTTTATATTTTTATTTTTATTATGATAATAGATTTCTAGTCTTAGAGTCATACAGTTTGGAGTTTGATTCTGAAGCCATGCATGAGGTGTATGCTAATACTTATTGCACACACAAAGTACCAGTACATAAAAAAAAACACAATCACTCTAGAATTCGGACATAAAATCCACGGAAATATTGGGATACAATGTAGCAATAAAATATAGGCCTACAAAAAATTGTATAACTGTGTTCTCTACCCAAATCAACAATATCTGGTTCTTTGTGAATCGTAAAGATGAACTTTGTCCCTTGTAGTTCTAAGAAAATTTTCGCTTATATTAGAAGATAAGATGTTAATGCACTGAAGCAGATGAAATTGGCAACACTAATCCGACAATACATAAAAGAAATACATTAAAACTCACACTTGCTCAACAGGAAAAAATCAGAACACCTTGTAACAAAAAAAAAGTATCAACAAAATGGTTACTAGACACCATAAGACTATGTATATTGCTTACAAATAGTTAAAAAGGTTCGGGCAATCTGAAGTTGCGAAGTATTCTTGAAATTAACTTACAGTGATCATATGATTTAGGCCAACTTGGCTCACTATACTACTTAGACACCATTTGAAATTTCTCAGAAGTGAAAACTATGGGTGTGCTGTAGCAGTAATATGAGAACTACCATTAGAAAAGAACCTTAAAATATACACGGTAAAATTCAAAATTTCTTAATTTGAACTAAATAATACATTTTAAGAATCACTGTAACGTAACAACAGAATAGAGTACATTCAAATTTTACCGAATATTTTAAAGCGGTGTTCATTGTTTACGAACAGTTCAACAGCTTTGTCCAAATCAATGTTGTCTAGTACATCTTTATATGTACTCATAATACATACATGATTTAGACGAACTTGACTCGTTGTACTTCTTAAGTAGCATTTTACTTTTCTCAAAAGATAAAACTAAGCTCTGCTGTAGTGGTTGAAACTGGCACTACCAGTAAATTTTGGAGAAGACAGAATACATAGTTAAATAATAATCTTGAATCAGGCTGCAGCATCTTGATTTTGTCCACCAGGGGAATCAAATTCGGGGACGGTATTGTGAGGCATAGTAGTCCCATTTCTGTCTGAAGACCTTTCCACACACACACGCGCCCCTTTTTTCTGCTTCGCCCTTCATCTAGTTTGTGACCGAGCGATATGGCGCAGTGGTAACTCACTGGACTCGCATGCGGGAGAACCCGGGTTCGATTCCTGGTCTGGCCATCCTGATTTCGGTTTTCCATGGTTTTCCGAAATCACTCCAGGCGAATGCTGGGACGTAACCATAAGGAAGACCATGGCCGATTCTTTCCCATTCCTTCCTCCCTCCATCCTCCCTCTATAATTTGCACCGTCTCTAATGGCCTCGCTGTAGATGAGATGTTAAGCCCAACTACCTACCTACCATCTTGTTTGTGTCCATTCTTCAGCATGTAAAGTCAATAGCCTTATTTTTGTTATAGGCAGCAAAGCCTGGCATGATTGAATCTTTCCTTAATTTCTCCAGTAATGATATCCAAGCATGCCGACCTCCCTTGGCACAGCGTTTGCCACCGTACTGTGGTAAGGCATGGGTGTTAATTTAAGTTAGGTTTTAAGTTAGTCTGGAAGCCGTCGTCTGCTAAGTTTTCAAGCATAAAACCAGGGTACTTAAAGAGCCCTTAAAAATTCTAGAAAAATTTCCAAACATACAAAGTAAGTCACTCGTAACATATCCTTTGGTGATTCCCATGTGTAGCCGATGTTTGGTGTCGCAATTTGTTCTAGTATTTTTGGCACTTTGCGCACTCTAGGCAATTGAGGCTCTAAAAGATCATACTTGTCAATATCGTTTGACATCTGAAACGAAACATTCACGAAATTATCTTCTGTTTGCATGCTTACCATGATAAAAACGCTCAAAGACACAAGGAAAAAGTCATTGTTAATGTAAACTGTAAACATAACACAGCTTCTCAACCACAATCCACTAATGCACTAGGCGGAACAATGAGGAAGGAAGAATCGCTTGAAACTTTTCCTCCCCCTTCCTCTGTGTGTATTTAAGAAATACGCGACTCGTTCACTTGTATTCCAAGGTTCTGGGACCCTGAACCGCCAAAGCAGTTGTTTAGCTTTCTAGTTGATGGTCTCACAAGACTCAATCTCTTTCTCTTCAGTTGATGGTAAAATTCAGTAATGCGTTTCTCGTTCATTTCAATATTTTGATTATCGTGGTTTGAGAGAAAATTAACTACTTTATTACTGAATGTAGATGTCAAACTTGGGGTGGGGACAAATGCCTATATTGTTCCTCCCCACTTTTACAATCGAGGGACAGTGTCCCAATGTCCCTCCTTCTCCACCACCATTTATGGACATGTAGTAGAAATTCTGACTCCCATTCGAGAATTCAAGTGTCTAGGTATATATTTTAATTGTGCTGATATTTAAACAGTGGCAGAGAGTTACAATAAATTATACAAATTAAGTTGAAATTAAATATGAAGCGATACAGTTGGTCTTAAAGGTTAGGATATCTCTGTATTGTTTTCACTCCTTATGGTACACTCATATGCATGAAAATTATCATCATTGAATATGTTGACGTATCTAGTTAATGGACGCAAATATCAAGGAATCTCATAATTTAATGCGAAAAAAGATAAGGAAATGCGCTCCTCCGTTGCCAGAGCAACACTAGCCCACCGTGTGATCGCCAGGAACGACACAGTCGCCATGGGCGGTCGACACCAACTGGGGGGTGGAATAGAATCCAATCCTTTTTGAATATCAGGACTTCTCCCGTTTACCCTTGAATGGTTTTAGGTACTCTTGAAATCTCACTTCCAAATTCTTTTTAATTTTCCCTCACGTTACCTGTTCGCTGTCCTTCTCGGTGGAGTTCACCTCCCACTTACGGCTACGCTCTCAAGCAACCCCGACTATGTGGAGAGACCCTCCCGAGATGCACGGCCGTAACTATGGGTCTGGTACCCTCTCTGGGCTGTGGCCCAGTTTGCTCAATTAAGAAGAATTTGTTCAAGAAAATGCCTGTTCAATTCCTTAATGCGAAACTACCCAACAAATTCCACATTATATTAAGATATCTGTCAGTGAGGAAAATAATGTTAATTAAGAGTGGGGTGGACCCCCACATTTTTTGTGAAATTGTTGTTTGAGCGAATACACGTACCTCGGTAAATAAATGTTCTGCAAATACAACTTTTTGTCAGAAAAGATTTAAAACAATTACCTATACCCCTATTTTTTTACTTTTGTCATATTAAGCGTATTCTTGGAGAAAATTTTTCTTTAAAATGGTCAAATATCGCATTTTTAAAACTTGTTGCCTATGCAGTTTTATTACGTGACAAGAGAAATGTATAACGATACGGGAGTAGTTTAATGTGTGGTCTTTCATCGCGTGTAATAAAACCCCACTGTTACAGATCTAATTTGCACAGTACAACGTCACGACGGAAACACTGCACGCCACGCGCGTAGGAGCGATGAGGCACTAGGCGTGCGTGTTAGTGTCGCCCGTATCGCTCCCTCGCTTCTTGGCCTTGGCCGCGGGGTTCCCACGGGGGACCATCCCACTCTTAACAAAATTTACGAATCCAAAGGCACGCACTGAAAGTCTGACAACTTCAGTCCAGTACTGAAGCTACAATAATATCAGGTTACCATTCCCACCTGTTTTATTTTTGTTGTGACCAAGTAATATACTAGTTAGAGTTCTGTTTAATTTACTGGTGGGACGGGGAACTCTAGTTTATCATCTTTCGTGAGACGGGATTGTCTTACGTCTCTTCTTATGAGTAGCAATTTTAATTGCCCGTTGTTTTGACGATGCAGTTGAATATTTTACTCGTACGGAAATAACATCCTAATTGCTATAACTCGAGAGTTGCAACTTCATAAAAAGATTAAAACACTAAAAATGGGTGTGTTTGTACTGATGCGAGAAATACACACCGAACATTTTTAGTGAAGTTAAACTCGCACATAAAAATCGTTGGATATTTTTATACAACGAACTACACTAAGATGGCCGTTTATTTGGGCCACGTGTATTTCAAAACCTCCGGAAAGAACAAAACGCGATAAATAATGTCGCTGTGCATAATGATATGAGAAATGCACGATTGTAAACATTTTCAGCAAATTTAGCTTCAATTGTAAAAATCATTAGATTTCAAATAAAATTAACTAGAGCATAAAAAAGATTTTTTTAATGTCACGTGTATTCAAATATTCTTACAAGAGTTTGAGTAAACGTTATTGAAATAAAACATAAACTTACTGTTCACTTCGTAATTCCTAAACAAGTGGCGAGCTCGGACGATTACTTCACTAAAATCACTTTTGTTGGCCACTGATACGAAATAATGTGTTTGCTGACTTACTAAATTAACAAAACACTAGCTGTTGCTATAAATAAACAAATTTAAACTTCGAAACGTAAATACGTTGTCGCTCGCTTCGCACTTCATGGTTGTTAGGGAAATGGTGGACCAAAGCACACAAGTAACATTTTACGAACCGGCAGACACGTGTTGATATCTAATTGCACAGAGGAGACTGTAAAAAGGCACCTACATCGAACTACATCTAATTAAATATGTAAATACAAAATAATTAACTGCAGGTATAATATTCAGACACCACCAGCAAGGAAGTCTTCAATAGAGATCAATCACGACGAAAGAGGGCACAATCGCAATGACATTCACAGGGTAGGAAAGTTCTACATACCGTAATGTAAGCCCTACGCCTGCTGTACTGTAATTCTTCAAAATGTTTTCTAAAGCCAATGCTGCGTATCTCATTAAAAACTGTAAACAATTCGAAAGGCATAGTTTAAACAATTAATGCTGTAGTTATCGGTAAAGTTATACATTATAATTTTAAATGCCAACTACTATATATATTTTTTCAAAATCATTGCAAGGATCGCCAACACAACAACCTACATCCCGCAACAACCATCAGTAGACACAATATTTTGCAAATGAAACAGTTTACTGTTTACATGCTTGTAGATTGGTCACAATGACTGTCTCAAAATTTACTGAAGTTGAAACGGAGAATACAAGCAGTACAATTTCATTCCTGTATGTTTAATAATAATAATAATAAAAAAAAAGTTTTTTGTCTAGAATTACCAAGATGCTATTTTCTCCGTGTTGCTGGGCGAGGTGGTGTCATAACAGAATACGTTTACAACAAGGAGTGTTTGCTTCCATTGCCAGAGCCTTTCGGGTGTTCGTGGTTTTCCGAGGTCACTCGGGACGAATGCTGGGACGTCTGCTTCCCGGTTACTACTGTAGAGGGAATATGTGGTAAAGGGCGCATCCAATCTGCGCAGTAACTTATCTCGGTGCTCTAATAGCACAACAAACCACATGTCTAACATTTGAGGTTACAACACTGTTTACGTGCGTGCTTTGAGATGTTAGTACACTTCCTCTAACCTCGTCCTAATGCAACTATAGACGGTAAAATCAGCACTTTCGAAAGCCCTGCTTAAGATTTACTAGTATCCACGTTGTGTATTCTTCAGTCCTATGAAAAAAATTAACGTTGCAACGGGCCTCGTCACTTAATACATGCGTCGTTCTATTGAGATAGTGAAATTATTAGAAAAGTAAATATTTCAGAAATATGCTCATTTTTACTCATGGGTGCATGAAAAAAGACAGAAAGAGAAAAAATAATTCAAGTTATCACTAATCGTTACCTAACACTTTTTAATCGACATTATGATATGGAACTACTTTCACTCCACCGTTACCAACTTTATTAGGCGCATGTCACTCAGAGCGCCCGATAAAATATATGCAGGTAAGATCGGTGACTTTTTTTTCTAAGGTTGATTTCAAAACTGCTCATTTTATCGCTTACAGCCTTTAGAATATATTGAGTTTTGTCATACGCATTTTATTCGGATAAAAGTGTTGGTTTGTTGAGAATCCGGATATAAACGGACTAGTTCATCTCTGTTGACCATGTGACTTTGACATCTGTATTGGCGATGGATGAGTTAATTTTATAGGGACATGTGCTGTAGACCAGAATCGGTGTACCTTATCTTAAGTCTATGGTTCCTACTCGCCTGGACGACTTGCTCGGTCGGTGTCGATGAGACGCTCAGCCCTAGTAGACCATCTTATGCCGTAAGGTGACCATATTTTTCTGATCCGAATTCGAGGCGCTCGTTTTGGCTCATAAATGGCCGGTATTGGGAAGGGGAGAGTAGTGGATGGAGTGTTTTGGGAAGGGGGTGGGGGTGGACTATTTACAGGGGATGTTTTGTTAAAAAAAGTGAATACCATTGTTGTTTTTTTACAAATTATTTATATTAGGGGTATGATTTATTTTCTAAAGACACTAAATAAAACAATGACATTCTTTGATATTTTACTTTTATCAAAAAATTGAGTTACAGTAACTATTTTATCTCGTCATATTTTGCAGATGAATGAATTTTTTTCAACATGTCTCTCTTAGAAAACAACATTTTGTAAAAGTCTGGACAAGTTTTGTTGAAGTTAACCTTCGTAATCAAAATGGATCTTACTACGACTCAACACTGTCAGGTCCCGACATTCGGGACAAAACGGCCGTCCCGAATGACCCTCTAAAAAAATCGGGACGTCTGGTCACCTTATTTTGCGGCGTGTTGCAGTGGAGACGATGACGTACGTGGCGTGGAAACTGAGCAACCTGCCGCCGAGCCGCGTGCTCGGTGTGGGTACTGTGTTGGACACGGCCGCCCTCCGGCATATGCTCGGCTGCAAGAGACTGGACGTCCACCCGAGCAACGTGCAGGCCGTCGTCTCGGGCAACCACCACGGCTTTACAGGTGAGGCTTCCCAGCACCCGTACAGTGCCCGAGCTGGGGCGGGATGAGCGAGTAACAAAACGTGCAAGTTTAGAAGGCTGTAATTCCATCCGTTCGTCCGTCGAAAGTTAAAGCTTGCCAAGGTTTCGACGAACGGACGGATAGAATCAATGGACACCTCTGATTGGCTGTTGGTCACGTGATTGACGGACGGACGGACGCGGCGGGTCTTTGTAAATCCTGCCTAAATCTGTCCAACAAACTGGACGAGAGTGAATTTGAGCAGACAGAAGAGTCTTAAAAATATTTCGTTAAATTACGTTAGTAATCAGCACTTTTCTGTCTCTAGCTACCAACTGGAACGGAGTTCATGTGTCTGGGACTCAGCTGAAGGATGTCTTGTTGCGCAAAATCGAAGCTTTCGATAAATCTTGTAACATGAAGATGTCGACAATGTGAGTATAAGCAGTGAGTATGGACCACTGATATTTTTCTCTATTGTTTTCCGATGGAAAAGAAACTTTTTGTAATACGTTTATGGCAACCCTATTAAACATTTGCATAAATAAAAAAGTTAGACGCTATCCAACCTATGCATAATCTTAATTCCATTTTTTGCGCTCAATAAAACGACCGTTTACAAAAAAAAGAAGTAATAATTTATCTCTTTTTCTGTAATAATTTTATTTTAAGGTTCAATTAACTTATAAAATAATTAGTTATTACTTTTAAAATTTTTATTAAATTAGCTATATTTAACTATTTTTTAGATGTGTATAAATTATTTTTTACAGCATATTGTAATCATCCTGTCTTATTACTAACATAGGAGAAGTTTATCTTAGGAAAGTCAAACTGTCAACCCCGAAACCAAATGGCTGACCAATATCCGGCGAGTCACTGCCAGGCGGACTACTACTACTACTACTACTACTACAGTACTTGTCTTTAAACAACACCCAGCTGAAATATTTTTGACGTTCATTAGCTAACTACTTGAACTTGGTAGAAAAAAAGGGGGGGGGGGGGGATTCGTTATGATGTTACCATGCCGACATCATTTTACTTATATTTATCATAGGTCATCCAAAATACACAGAGCCGATGTCTTTATGGTATACATTAATAATGTCCCAAAATTGAAACCTTGTTGACGACTCTTCCTGTAAGAACCAGTATCGGACAAATAAAATTAACCAAAAATTGGGGTTTCCTTTGCTGCTCTGAGCTTGGAAATGTTTAAAAATTTTTGATGGAAAAAATTCTTTACCTCTATTGCTTATGAGTATACGTAAAGATTTTATGTGCAATATTAGCATAAAAATTCCCCATAAAGAAACTTCCGAGTTACTGTTATTCTTCTTCACTGTCCGTTTTAGGCTTTTTTGTTCCTGTTTAGGTTCCTATCTTTTCTTTTGTCTGCAAAGGTCTCTTTTCGTTTGTGGATTGAAATTTTAAATTTTTACTGGTAGTCTGTCTGGGTTCATTCTTTGCAGGTGTTCATTGCATAATCTTTGGATTTCATTAAGTTTTGTTTTATTTTCTATGCGGGAACGATTACATTCTAATGTTAAAAATGTATAATTTAGTCTGTTATTTAAATCCTTAAAAAGTTCGTAATAGTTTCACTTCTGTGCTCTGAATATGTATTTCTTGCTTCTTCTTTAAGTTACGTGGAGGTATACCAGTATCACTGTAAGCAGTTGTCATTTCGTAAAACATAAATCACAGAAGGTATCTCATTTCAATTTCTTGTAAATAATTATAAAGCAATTAGACATTTTTGTACATGTACTTTTGTCCTGTTGTTGCCATGGTATGTGGTGAGGAATTTAGCTAGATTCTCGTAGATAGGTGGCTATTAAACCCCACGTGCGTATATATGTACATATATTTCCTCTACGAACTGCAAAACAAGTAAGATGCTTATGTTACTATACCTTTTACTTCAAGGTCAACCACTTTCTACTGTAAAAAAAAAAACAGGTTCGAACGTGGTAGTCTCTAGTAGTATTAGGAGACTAGCCGTTCTGCAATGTCTAGGTGTTCCAGAAACAATTCTCTCTATCTCTCTCTCTCTCTCTCTACTTCGTCTCAGGGTTGGTTCAGGCGCAATGCAAGGGATATCCTGAGAACATTTGAAGGTCGGAAATACTTCCTTTGCAGTGCTACGGCTGTCCAAAGTATTTCCCTTTCAATAACAATTTTTGTTCAGGTCCCGTGCTAAGAGTATTCACGGTATGATTGTATTGCGTTTGACTTGAGGACCAGGTGCAGTAACGCAGTGATTTCGACCTTTATGCACGAGTTCCTCGCAAGCGATTCGGTCCTAAGACAACCATTTTCGTTAATTTTAACGATTTTTTTCATAATCCGTTATTGGAAAACCAAGTAAGCTTCGGCATCACGCATATTTACGTGACATTAGAGTTGCTTATTTTCTTTATGATATAATTTTACTGCAGTGGTAGCAAATATTTATTGAACTACACGTTATCTAGGATGTCATTATTCTATTTCAGATACTTTCTATAATATTTACGATGAACATTTGTTTCAGTTCCACCTTAAAGAGTGCGTACCAACCATCCGAAGCATATTAGACTATATGTCGCACGTATGTTTTAGACTTATTTTTTCATAGGGAATATGTAGACGGAATTTTTGGGTGTTTTTCAGACTCATCCTGTATATATCTTAATAACACCTTCTTAGGATTACGTTCTTGATAATCTGCATTGTGATTACAGAGATACAAAACAGAACAGGATTTGTAGCAGTATATGGTTAGAAATATCAATAACGAATATGTGTGCGTGTGTGTTTGTGGGCTATTCCGCTATTAATACCAAGAAACTTGTACCCTTACACCAAACAAGCATCAATAAAATAAACCTACACAATCTTGAAAAGACAAAGTACCACCAAATATATAATTCCTTACTGAAACTCAACTGCTAAACTCGGGCTGAAATAAAACATAGAAGACCACTTCCATCCATTTGCATGTAATTTAATACCTAAATGTCCACAAAATAATATGTGCAGAGAAATCAAATTCAGCACTGTAAATAGCATAAAATGCTGATTTATTAGTGGAATAAGATTTTGGTTTCAACATACCAAAATTGTTTTAAACTTGAATTGGAATTGGATGCTGTCCATCTAAGTACAAGTCTAACAATACAAAACTGTTAGAAGAGATTCCACCATTGCAAAGCAACTTAAAGAAAAATGAGAAAGTAAAATAATTCAAAATTATTGCGCCATTCAAGAATAAAGGGTTTTCTGCCACTTTACTTATAAATTAGTTCAATACTCTCAGAGTCGATTCAGTACACTCAGTATATTCATGAAACAGTCTATCTCAGTGATAACTTTTAAGTACAGTTAACTCTTGATTCAATAACCTCTGGGTTAGTTCTAAACTTCTGAAGATTTCTACTTAGAAAATTTTTCATATCAAATCAATACTAATTTGTTGCCATAGGTTGTTCACGGTAAAATGAACACTTTTGAAAGCCCTGTTTAAGATCTACTTGCGTACACGTTGTATATTCTTCCGCCTTATGTAAAAGAACATTTTCATGGGCCTCATCACTTTAGTCATGCGTGGGTCACGTGAAACAGTGCAATTATTAGAAAAGTAAATATATTACAATTCTGTTCATTTTTACCATTCGATACATCAAAAATCAGAAAGCGAAAGAAATTATTAAAGTTATCACAAATGGTTACCTCAACACATTTAAGTCGACGTTGAGATATGGAACTACATTACATCCATCGTTATTAACTTAACCGAGCTCATGTCACTCAGTGCGCTTGTTAAAATATATGCAGGTAGCAGCAGTGCATTTTTCTCTAAGGTTGATTTCAAAAGTGCTCACTTTATCGTGAACAGCCTTTACTTTTTACAAAGTCATTATTTTGCTGATTACTTTTTTTTTTTTTTGCTACGTGTCCATTAATGTTCAAATGATAGAAAAAGGACATTATATAATAAATATTTTCGGCGATTTGGAAGGCCGGCAACCAGAAAGTATCACGATGTTGTTCTCACGCCCGGTGATAGAGGTCGATGTGGCTTGACTTTACATACCAAGCCTTCTCCAGGATGCCCATAGCTTAAAAAATGCACTACAAACTATAATCAAAATTGTAATAATTGCGCTTCAGGGTTTCTTCCTGTTTTTTCCTCGCGCAAAAAAAAAAACTTACCATACTGTGTTTCGGCATAAATACCTCATATATGTTGATGCAACATCAGTTAAATGTAACTGTCAACTCGACCCTTCTCTCTTTTTAGACAGTAACGTAAGATCATCTGTATAAAGAAGTTAATTTGCTGCTGAATATCATTTAAAAGCTTTATCGAAATATATAAAGGCACTAACTGTGTTTCATATTTGAACCTATTTGTTTGTAAATAAGCTGACGAGGAAAAATACCGCATCAGATGCTGAGCGCTCATTTTCTGAAAACCATTTGCTTCAACAACTATTTGCTCAGAATGAGAATGTAACTAAAAAATAATAATTATTATTTAATAGTTTTCAGAACCTTAAATGAATATAATTTAAAGTATTGTTTTATCTCATGTATTAGTTTGACTTTTATGACGAAGGGACAGCTCGTTTATTCATTATTTAAAATCATCTGTTTCATATATTTAAAAAATGTGTTTGATACTAAATTCTTTCTACGAAATGCATTCAACCTAATTGATTTCGATTCGGATGTTATCTTTTTTTTTCTAAAATAATGCTGCAGCAATCTAAAATGTATATGTTATTTCCCAATATTTTTTCCCCGAATAGATATGATTCTAACGAACATTTAACCATTATATTTCATAACTCTAAACGATTACTAAACACCAACATTTTCCCACAAAACTAGGTCAATCTAACCTCGCCTAGAAGTGGGAGGGGTGTCTTAGAATAACCTTGAAAAACTTAAAGAAGACCACGGAGAACAATAAACGGGGACTCCTAGTCGTCATATGTAAATAATTCATTGTAACGACTGTTCACGATAAAGTGAACACTTTTGAAATGGACCATATAAAAAACTCATTACCCCTGACTACATATATTTTAACGGGTGCACTGAGTGACATTTGCCCAGTAAAGTTGGTAACGATGGAGGGAAAGTAGTTCAATATCTTAACGCCGGATAAAAAACACTAGGTAACCGTTTGTGATAACTTAAACTGTTTCTTCCCTTTCTGTTTTTTTTATTGCATCGAAATTTTTTAATGAGCAGATTTGTAAAATATTTACTTTCCTAATAATTTCAGTTCTACTTTACCGATGTATGAATAAAGTGATGAGGCCCATGGCAATGTTAATTTCACATAAAGCGGAAGAATACCCAACGTGCATACGATTAGATAGTAAACAGGACTTTCAAAATTGCTCATTTTACCGTGTACAGCTTTTAAGCAGTTGGGTTCACTCTAATTTAAAAAAAAAAAAAAAAAAGACTATGGAATATTTTAATTTAAATCTTTTTTCAGGACAGAAATGAAAGTCGGTATTTTGGTTTCCCAGTCATAAATTTGGTTATTAAAAACATAAATGTGGTCTTTGGAAAGTGTCGAAGTAAGCAAAGATAGCTGTAAGTAGCCCTATGTTTACGATATTTTTCTTCTGTGAAATGTCGTTTAAAACTATAGCGAAAATGCTGTATATTTTCTGAAGATATTATTGTATTAAAAGATTGTTTAGGCTGTTCACGGTAAACTGAGCAGTTGTGAAAGCCCTGCTTAAGATCTACTTGTATGCAAATTGTGTATTCTTCAGCCTTACGTAAGATTAACATTGTCATGAGCCTCATCACTTTATTTATGCGTCGGTCATGTTAAACTGTGGAATTATTGGAAAAGTAAATATGTTATGAATCTGCTCATTTTTACACCTCGATGCAAAAAAAAAACCGGAAAGCGAAAGATGTAATTTAAGTTTTGAGAAAAGGTTAGCTTGCACTTTTTATTCGTCGTTAAAATATGAAACTACTTTCACTCAATCGTTACCAACTTTACTGGGCGCATGTCAGTCAGTGCTCCTGTTAACATATATGCAGGCAGAAGAAGTGACTTTTTCCCACTGTTGATTTTAAAAGTGCTCACTTTATCGTGAACAGCCTTTAAACACACATCATTAGGGGCAGTGATATTTCGCGAAAATATTTCGACACAAGATACAGTTCAAAGCACTCTGGGATCGTCCAGCTTTTTTGATTGGCGGAAGCATGTTCTGGTCGGTGTTAACTATTTGCTCACGAATCACGAAGGTAGAAGGTCGGTGTAACGGAATATTGAGTGGCTCGGAATAAAACGGAAATGACACCAGCAGTCAATGGCGGCATGGCAACAGCCGACTTGTATATATAGTATTGCAGTCTACTGTGTTCTCCGATTTATTCGCGAAAAATCAGTGGCCCTAGACATCATTAGATATCATTAGACATCATTAAATATCATTACGTAGTAGTAAAGCACTGTGTTTTTACACATGTCTGAGCCTCTTGTTTCATCACTTTCCAGGCGTAGATGTATCAGGGAAGATAAAGGCTTCAGCACTTGGGGCACAGCTCGGTGTGTCGTCGAAATATGTGAGGCCATACTACACGACAGCTTGGAGATAATGCCGGTCACATGCTATGTAAAGGTTAGTGCTTTTGTCTTGTGTTACAAATATTTCATGCCAATACTCAGTGCCAAATTCACTCTCATGTTTTTCTCCAAAGTTGGGTGAAAATTCTTTATAAATAAATATTTTCTGAGAAAATACTCCCGCGGGGGTAGGCTGTGTCACTTCCTCAATAAAAGCGATTTTTCTTTTATTTTCGAGTTTAATTAAAATTTATTTATGCAAAAATATTTATAATGAACTTATGAAAATAATTTTTAGTGCACATTTGCTTTGTGAATCGCATCACAAAATGGTAAATCATGTAATTATTTTCAGGTTTAATTTATTATTTTCATAACTGTGTATTACCTAAAGGTTGTTCACGATAAACTGAGCACTTTTGAAATCAACCTTAGACAAATGTCACTGACCCTGAACGCATATATTTTAAAATGGCACACTGAGTGACATTTGCCCAGTAAAGTTGGTAACGTTGGATGGAAAATAGTTCCATATCTTAACGTCGAATAAAAAAGTGTTAGGTAGCCATTTGTGAAAACTTGAATGATTTCTTTCTCTTTCTGTTTTTTAATGCATCAAAGTGTGAAGATGAGCAGATTTGTATGATCATTTACTTTCCTAAATATCTCAAGTTTTATTTGACCGACACATGAATACAGCGACGAGGTCCATGGCAATGTTAATTCTACATAGGGAGGAATAATTCATAGCGTTTATACAACTAGATCATAAGCAGGGCTTCCAAAAGTGTTCATTTTACCGTGAATAGCCTATACAAATAAGTGGGTTTCTTTTAGTGCGTGGCAGCACAGATATCTTTTTGAACATCGTCATAATCTACAGCACATTCTGGTGCAATGGCATCACCACTCACTTTCCTCCACTGCGAACCGAACTCGATTTCCGGCGAGGTCAAAATTCAGCTTTCCGCACATGGGGGAACTTGGCGGACGTTTCCTCTGTTTGTAGGTTTCTCACGGTGCTCCCGTTTCTTTCCGTTGCATTCCACCGCAGCACCCTCTCTACTCCACTTCTCCATCGGCGCTGAAGACCTCAGCGTTTACCGAATCTCTCATGTTCTCTCGACAGTATGAAATCCTGGGAGTAACATAACGAGCTTAGTTTTTCTTACCGTCTGTCCTCTCATATTCCTCCCATTTGACAAGCAGCTGAACACACTCAGTCCGCGACTCATACCCAGCTGCGCAGGTTCGATTCCTGTTTGAATCTTCCCGTTCGCAGTTAGGACGTGCAAAACTGGACTCGCAATACTCCGTCGCACCCGTCAGTCGTCCATCCAGCGGCCACATGATCTTCAACCAATCACAGGGAGACTATTTTCTATTCGTCAGATAGAGTTTACCAAACTTTTAACTTTGGATGGACTTTATAAGCCGCCGCCTTCTGACGACATTATTTAGACGTGAATATACACTTTATAATAATACACTGCAAGGCGGTTGAGCTGTATTTGTTTATTTTTTTGTGTTAAAGTTAGTGAATTTAATTTTTAAAAAATTCAGAATTAATTCTTTTGACGTAAACAATAATTTACTCAAAATGTTTCCCGTATGAAAATGTAACTCCAACCAGAATGTGTCTCCTACTAATGAAATATCGCGTTGTTAAGTTGTCACAGTAAAAATTTGCCGTACGAAACTTATACTGAGGGATCGACAGACAACGGATTGTTGTGAAACGCTCTCAATTGCCGGAAGAAAACGACAGGCGAATGAATCTCGGACGGATAGACGACTGATCGATGTAACGGACTTTAGTGAGACCACCTTAAGCGTGGTTTAGACTTAGAGTGCCCCTCCGTTTATCTCGCTGTCCAGACTATAATTAAATATATTTCCCGAAAATTGTGTGCTAAAAATCGGGACTCGACATTACAGAAAAATGTAGCTTGACCAATACACCTGATGCTACAAACTATAATTTTTATTGGTCAAACAAAAATACAAAATTATAGTGAAATAAGCAGTGAAGAGGATGAAAATAATAATGATAATGTGTTAATTAACATTGATTGTTTAACCGTTACTATCATGTGCTTTATATTATATAGGAATGTATTATTTTTATCGTGAAGAAACATGCTTGGGTAACCTAAGAGAATAACTCGTCATGTGCCTTGCCAAGATTTTATGTAAAATTATGTATAATTAGCTCAAAATGTTTACTTTAATATAATTTTGCTGTTTCTAACAACAACAATGTTTTTACGAAGTCTCAGGGCGGTATTTATAAATATATCTTGAGCTCTAGCTTCGTCAAGGCGATCTTATTTGGTGTCTCAAGTGCGTATTTACATTTCATGAACATCGCTCAAGCTTGTATCAAGCACAGGCAAACAAGGCGATCTTCACGAAGACCGTCTTATGTTTGTGCGCCTTAAGACTGAATATTTCTGTTCCATAGTCTCTGCTTAAAATCCCGATTTCGAACCACATTTCATAGTCATCAAGACCTTGCTTAAGATGGTAAATAAGCTCGTCTTCGCCAAGTCCACTGTAGAGGTGACTTGAGACTGCTTTTTTAAACGGCGGACACTGATTGGATAGATTCGTACGTCGAACTAGCTGTGATTTCTGCGAAATGGCGATAGCAAAACATGTGTTAGGTTGAGATTTATGAATTAAATTACACATTTGGACGAAAATGAAAATTGTTCTGCTCTGAGAAAGGTTTAATAGAACTGTAATTGTACAGATGCCATTAATTTTTTTTTATTTAATTCACACAGTAGAACTTAAGTTCCACTAATGACGAAGTAGTAACTACATAGTGCTAAACGCAATATACCTTATTTAAAAAAAGGTTTTTCCATTTCAAATTTAACAGTAATTTACAAAAAAACGTTGATGTTCGTAATAAGAAACTAAATATAATCTACCATACTGTGTGTTGAATTGAAATTAAAAGTAGAAGTTTTGTAATTACAAATATATTATACACGGCAATTTCGAGATCAAAAGGTTATATAAAACGGCTTGGTCTTATATTTGGATTTGATTATTTCTGTTCAAAAGTGATGCTCTCGATAGTGTAGTGAGTTATTTTCTGCCTGTTTGTGTAAACAAATCACATTATTCATACAGTTTCATTTACAATCTCTTTTTACACTCGTTCGCGACATTTTGCTAAGCGAGAAAAGCAATTTCGTTATTTTTCACTACATTAACGTCACTTTATTCGTTTTAACGTTGTTTTTATGTATTTGCAATACGTATGTATAATTTGAAATAATTTATTTTTCAATTTGCAGATAATATGAACATAATATCACGCGTATATTACGTCGTGGTGACAAAAAAAAAGCGTATTTACTTCTATTTCATGTCTAGTCGCCATGTCTCGTTTTAATTCGAGCCTTTGTAGCACGCCTAGAGCTCGAGCTTGACCAAGGTGGAAATGATGAAATATAAGCTATGCCTTGAGCACGCCATCTTCACGAAGATCGTCTTGTTTGTAGACTAGGAAACGTAGTGCAAAAGTAACACTTTCTTGAGAAATAAGATGGTCTTGACCAAGACCAGCTTAAGCTCAGCCTTGAGACATGACTATGAATACCACCCTGAGACATGAAGCCAATAGGTCGACTTATATGAGAGTCGAAATGAAAGACAATGCTGTATTATATGGTATTAAGCTAGACAGTTGGGCACCCATTCAGTTGGCAATAAGAGGAGTGGGGTGAGTTCGTCACTCACTACGACTTTGCAAAAGATTGTTTGGTGTTTTATAATACATTTTAAACATATTAATGTGAAAATTGCTCATAATTATCTTTAGAATTGTTTTCTGCAACTGTTTGTGAATACCAGTTATTTTAATTTGAAGCGTGAAAATTTTTTTTCTATCATAGTCGATTATACAATTTTGGATTCTACTTCTCCCTCCTGGGGGCCCGTGGCGACTGAGCGGTTACACTGCTCGCCTACCACCAAAGTGAACCGGGCTCAATCCCCGGCCGGTTCACTTCGGAATTTCGCAAGTGGGAATCGTACTGGACGATGCCGCTGGTCGGCGGGTTTTGTCGGCGATCTCTCGTTTCCCCCGCCTACTCATTTATTGCTCCATACTCACCTCACTTCATCCTCATCGACTCTAAAGACCTCAATGTTGAGAGCCGCCGCAAATCTCCTCTCTCACTCACTTATCACTCATGCTGGGGGCTTATTCTAAGTTTAATCGGGAACTGTCCACACCGGCCCACACCGTCATGAACCTACTGTCTCGCAGCCGACAAAATTATCGTCGGATCCAAAACGGTATTCAGAGTTATTGGCTGATCACGGTAAAATGAGCACTTTTGAAAGCCCTGCTTAAGATCTACTTACATGCACGTTGTGTATTATTATTCCTTATGTAAAATTAACATTGCCATGGGCCTCATCACTTTATTCATGTGTTGGTCAAGTGAAACTGATAAGTTATTAGAACAGTAAACATTTTATAAATCTGCTAATTTTCACACACTAGGGCGTTATGAAGCGCAGAAAGAGTAAGGAATACTTTAAATTATCACAAATAGTTACTTGACCCTTTTTATTCGACGTTAACATATGGAACTACTTTCCCTTTATCGTTACCAACTTTATCGGACGCGTGTCACTCAGGGCGCCCGTCAAAATATATGCAGGTAGGGGGCAACGACATTTTGATAAGGTTCATTTCGAAAGTGCTCACTTTATCGTGGACAGCCTTTATCAGTCGTTTAGCACGGGGGTGCAATCGGGCATCTTCGGCTTACCGACTTTCCCCACTCCAAGGTAGACGAGCGTTCGTCTCTCTGCGCACGGTCGACAACGTAACAACAAAATATTACTAGAATTGCTTGTTTTAAAATTTCACAAATGTGCTGAAAAAAATTACTTGATGACACGAATGGCAAGATTAATATTTTTTAGCTCATAAACAATAGTATATGATTACAAATACGTGTTTTATAAGAAAATAATAGTGTACAGTTTTCGTTACTTTTGTGATGAGTTTGAGAAACTGTGGTTGGTGGTCATGTTGAACTGTATTTTTTCCCCCTTCATGAGATATAGATGTTTGCATGTTACGCACCAGACTCATGTGTTTAGCAAACTATTTGTGTATGTGAAATAAAACATATTTGGCCAAGGTTAAGTGGAGTAATGTTAGCTGATGTTAATTATAGATTTCAAGTAAACCTGTCCTGAATAAGAAAGAAATGTACACGTCTTAAATCGATTACATTAATATTCCTAACCTTGGTGTCCGCCGAAGTGTACTGCAGAGCCATGGAAAACCTCATGTTCAAGTGATTTCGAATTTTACAAACAGTAAGTTTGCGTGTTTTGAAAATGTATTTGTTAACCGTTAATATAATTATTGAAATGCACGTGGCCTGAAAAAGCAGCAGTTTCGATATTTTTGTAGTGAGTGAATAATATTTGTTTATTTGTCTATATCGTAAATTCAACTAGTGTAAGGTTAACTTCAGTCAAGTGTGTGTGTGTATTGCTTCATTTATACGATTACGAACATTTATGTATGTGAATCGCGTTTTGATTATTCATCAAAGTTAAAATTTTAGAAGTTAAATAATTTGAATGTTTTTTCCACACGAGCAAAATTTTTCACTGCTCCATCAAAATACCTAACATGCAAAGCAAAATGACGTATACTCGTAAGAACATCAAAATAATGTCGTATCACGAAAGACGTGAATCTAAAGGACACCCCCCCCCCCTTCCCCAAAGCATCCCTGTATCCTTTTTCCCTCGAACCAAAATAAACTAATCCCCAACATATATAACTTGGTAATTACAAAAATAAATGAATTTGTAATGCCAACCTAACTAAAATATCCTACATTAATTACTGGACGGAAGTTAGATAACGTTAGTCTTTCAGTGCCCGTCACGACAGGAAACACGAGGAAAGAGGAAAATGCAAGTATGCATTGGACTCAATAATTTATTTACAAACGTCTTTTTCTTCACTGACAAAACAACTGTGGTGGAAGGATAAATTGTGGCCGTGCTATTTTTCTAGAACTGTCAAAATTTACCACACTTACACGAAATAGACTATAACAGAGCGAACACATCCTGTTTGAGGGATGAATAAATGTTTATTTAAGATAAGGTAATAGTATTATATTGAATAATATTTACAATTGAATATTTGTACATTTAAGCGCTTGTAATTACATCCCACGCGTAAAATAGTCTGTATAATGTTGTGCACAATGTTTAATAAGGTCAGACGTATGTGATGCACGTTTGTAATAGTTATAACCAATCTTCTCATGCTCATTCGTATAGTAAATGTACGTGTAGGGAAATTATAACTCCATACAACACAAACACGTGCTGCACTGACTTTATACTACACAATATTTATGTCCGTATCATTGAAATACACGGCCACATTTAATACCGACGCGATATTGGTTTACCTATGAAATTCTAGCCTGCCAACTGCTCGTGACACTTCTTCCTTCAGTGAATGAAACAGGGAGCAGCATTGTCGTCACCAGCAGATATGGCATTTAGATTATTAAAGACTGTCACGATAAGGTGAGCACTTTTGAAATCAACCTTAGAGAAATGTCACTGCCCCAACCTGCATATATTTTAACGGATACACTGAGTGACATGCGCCCGGCAAAGTTGGTAACGATGGATAGAAAGTAGTTCCATTCGTTAAAGTCAAATAAAAAGTGTTAGGTAATCATTTGTGATAATTTAAGCTATATCTTTTGCATTCAGTTTTTTTAATGCTTCAGTGTGTAAAAATAAGCAAATATATGAAATGTTTACTATTCTAATAATTTCACAATTTCAATTGACTGACGCATGAATAAAGTGATGAGACCCATGGCAATGTTAATTTTACATAAGGTGGAAGAATACGCAACGTGCATACAAGTAGATCTTAAGCAGGGCTTTTAAAAGTGCTCATTTTACAGTGAACAGCTCATGGATGCAAGTATTTTCGTCACAAGATCATGGCACGCATTATCAACGGCCTATTTCAGGCAGATCTTGTCAAGAGGATGCAGTATGCTCGAGTGAGTATGGGCTTGAACAGTGTATAAGCTGTTGACGGTAAATTGAGCACTCTATAAGACCTAGTTACTTTTCTCTTTCAGATCTGTTTTATGCTTTAACCATCTTTTTGAATATATATTGCCATTTAAGCAATAAACAGAGTGTGTATATTCCATCGCACTCGGAAGTTAACATCTAAGGCTACAGTAAAATATATTCATTGACTATTATTCCAAATGAGAGGGCTTTCGAAAGTACTCATTTTACCGTGAATCTTTAATAATATTATAAATGCGAAAGTTTGTACGTCTGTTACTCAATCACGTCATAACTGCTTGACGGATTTGGGTGAAATTTGGTTCTGGGGTAGATTATATTCTGGATTAGTACATAGAGTACTTTTCATCCCGGAAAAACGAACAGTTTCTTAGGGAATATTAAGAATATGCCACCAACCATTTGAGTAGGCGCTGGTTCGTGGTATGTTTGTTATATTTTGCATGAGGATGGAGTCGCGCGTAACAGTTAGTACCCTATTTATTGATTGATACAGGTATACGAAAATTCGCTGAAGCCAAGGCAGTCACTCCACGGCCGCACTGTTAAAAAAAAAAAAAAAAAAAAAATCCCTTCATTTTACGGTAAAGTGCTGCTCAAAATTTATCCAGAAGTGTACGTTAACTCTCCGTAAAATTTCGGACAAATTGATTTTCAGAAACGGACTTACCGTAAATTTCAGGGAACCTGTCCGTTAATTTCCAAGGTAGTTTTCTGTAATATCCGTTTAAAATAAAAAGAGATAGTTAGAATGTCTTTAATTTTCGTTATGAGGATATTCTGCCGTGTATAAAAGATGATATTAAAAAAGTTAAAATATTTTGTACTTAAGCGCGGTTTGAACCCGAGTCAAAAGATTTGTTGTAACCTCTGGGAAAGGAAGGGCTGTAAGTGACTGTTGAGGCGGTTAGTAGGTGGAGATTCAGCAACTAAAGGAGTTCCCACATGTCCTACAAAGTCAATGGTACGTGTAACACTTGCCTGTTGGCTGTTATACTATCTTCATCGGGTGGGGTAGGGCATAGGTGACTGACTGCATTTTTTGAAGGTTGATTGGCTCTTAAGACCTCGATGTTAAGAGCCACCCAAATCTCGTCACTCGTTGAATCCGAAGGTTGAACACTGAACTACATATAGAACGCCTGCAACTGGATAGCACAACTATATTTTTGTTTATTATTGCTTTATTTTAACTTAAAGTTTGAAAGGTTCCTCAAAAAATTAAAACAAACTGATGGATTTTTTTAGTTTTATTTTTATTAGGCAATTTTAGTTAAATTTTATAAAATATTACTTTTTGTAGAATCTATTAAAATTTTTAGAAAACTCTAGCAAGCCTAGCAGAACTCTACGAAATTATCAAACTTCATTTTAGTCACAACTAGAACAGACTGTTAGAGCAAGAGTAAAACTTCGTGTTATTAAATATAAATATAATATATATATATATCTTTGGATTTTTTTAATGAAATTACAAATTTGGCCTTAGTGCTAAGTCGCAAAAGGTCAAGTACACCTCAAATCAATATATATATATATATCATCTAACTGTAATTACTAATGCAGTCCTTTCCACAGATGAAAGTGCTTGCATGGCTGCAGCCTGCAGCAGAAAATGTATTACATACCATATCTGCTAGCGTCTCACCAAGGTTGCCCGATGGGTGCATAAACGAGCTGAAACGCGAGTTTTGTTGTCCCTCAGTTTCGACTTTAATCGACAGTACAATTCTTGTCATTAAACTTGTATGAGCTGCGATTATACTACATTCTTCACAAATTAGGTAAACATTTTTAATGTTACATTTCATAAAACTGCCTTTTTTGAACTATGTACATCAACAACGTGCGTTATGATGAAATTAATGTTATGCACTCGAGAATATTCACAGTCAGTAAAAAACAATTTTCAAATTTGCGCGTTGCTTATTATTTGGAATGTGAATCCCGTGTAGCATGTCACAACATGAGAATGATGACACGTTCGAGATCAAAGACCTTTGACTTCTCAGAAAGCTCACGAACCAACTACAATTTCCGCCAAGTACGTTGTCGAGTATCCATTTGGGAAAGTGGGTGATGGACGAAAAGAGTCCAAAATCTTGACGGGTAAGAGAGCGAAAATATCTCCAGTTGGTAATTTCCTCGTTTTTCATTTTATAGGGTGTGTGTGTGTGTGTGTGTGTGTATGTATATATATATATATATAATAAACAACTTTCGCTACGAATTTGATTGTATATTTGAAATAATTATTTGGATGAAAACTTTTACGAAAGTAATTTTTTCGTTTGGGGTTGGTTTGCAAATTTAACGTATGACAAAGGATGAGAGATATTTTATGATTCCCAGCCAAATTCCTGTACAGAAAGGGAAGCGTGTTCCTTACTTCCCTACTCTAGTTGCGAAAGTACTCCCAGCTCAAATTGCGATGGGCTGGAAGGGTTGAGGATTGAAGAGAACACTCAAAGCCTGGGGCTCCAACTGCCAGACCCTCACTTAAGGGGCATGTGCAGCCACTTCAGAGTGAGACACTAACTCAGTAACTATTTTAACAATTTTGTATTCAAGACATTGTCTCAGTATCCAGCTACCCACTAAACGTTGTTAAAGGCTGTTCACGGTAAAATGAACACATTTGAAAGCCCTGCTTAAGATCTACTCGTATACACGTTGTATATTACTCCGTCTTATGTAAAATTAACATTGCCATGGGCCTCTCACTTTATTCATGCGTCGGTCAAATGAAACAGTGAAATTATTAAGAAATTAATGCTTTAAATATCTGCTCATTTTACACCTCGATGCACTAAAGAAAACAGAAAGAGGAATAAATAATTTTAAGTTATCACAAATAGTTACTTAACACCATTTATTCGACGTTAAGGTATGGAACTATTTTCCATCCATCGTTACCAACTTTACTAGGCGAATGTCATATAGTCCGCCCATTAAAATAGATGCATGCAGGGGCAGTGACTTTTTTCCAAGATTGATTTCAAAAGTGCTCACTTTGTCGTGAACAGCCTTTAAATGTAAGTATTTGAGTGAGAGGGCATACTCCGACAGGAGTACAAACCAACTATGCAGGTAGCCTTAGGTGCCAGGTCGCCGTTGAAAAGAGAGGTGGAAGTGATACTCTTTGCTGGTGTCTACACGTTAGAGGTCCGGAAGTGTTGACGTCGGTGTGGAATGCGTGTTGCAGGGCTGCCACCACAGCGATAAGGACAGCGACGTGTTCATGTCCATGGCGTGCGTGCTGTGTGAGAACGGCGTCCACTCCATCGTGAAGCCGAGCTTCAGCAACGAGGATCGCAGGAGGATCAGCGAAGTGGCCAAGCAGCTCCTCGCGGTCCAGAAGGAGACTGGAGTGTAGTTGTTACACTCTTCCCTACGACTCTCTCTCTATCTCTCGCGCTCTCTCTCAATAAAACCTACCTTCTCTCACACATACTAGTTATCTTGACTGGAAATCGACGCTATAGTCCATTCATGGTTACTTCCAGCTTTTCGGAAGCCCTGTTTAAGTTCTAATTTCAAAATATTCCTCTCCCTCGAGCAAAGAAAGCTTAACCAATTCTAGAAAATTACACCAAAAGGACAACGCATTGCATCAGTATAATAATATTCTGCATGATAACTATTTCTTAGTCGACATTACCAACACAGCTATTTTTAACCAGTGTATATTAATATTAATTACAAATGAAATAATAGAATTTATAAATGAAATATAAGTAAAAGTTCAATTTAATCGAAAACAAGATAGTTTTATGTTAACAGAAGTATAAAACGATTGTGATACGTAACATATTTAGGAAACAACCAAGCATGTCATTCATGGGGTGATTTTTCAAAGGTTTGATTAAAAAAGTGTGAAGAAACCGCAAGTAGACTATATAAAGTTAAAGTATTATGTCATTCTGTTATGTGCAGAAATAGTAAGACAATGGGACCTCCTGATTACAGTGCACTACAACCAAGACCAGGGGGGTGGACCAGTGTATACAAATTAAATGCATTTTTCAGTTGGTACTAACTATTTCTGTCATTGTGATCTATATATTTGACGCTGCACAGGAATTGAACGTAATCAACGTTCGATAATTTTTAAAATGTGACTTATATCTTCCCTTTTAAAGTTATTCTTCATTACTTTATTTAGTGTATACCTTTCTTTTATTATTCACTTATTAAAAATCTAGTACAAAAATAAATCACAACAACGTAATTCACACACTATCTTCTGGCATTACTTAAAATGAACCATGTATCAAACACTCGCAATGAAAGAAGGAAAAGATAACGCTCTCATCTTTACCTTTTCACTTTTAACATAATAGTGACCTATTCTGTGTTGTTGGTCTTCATTCACTTGATTTTCAAATTCTTCTGTCCGTACCAAAAGACCTTTCACCTGCACTAAAGGCTGTACACTTTTATGGGTGTGTGTGTGTCTATACATATATATATATATATACATATACACACACATATACGGAACACTTTATAAGATTAGTATTTTAATGGGCATTTATTATATTTCGGCATTTAATTGTAATTTTACTTAAGCCCAATATATTCAGTAGTGTAATTTAAATCTTAATCATTTCAATCTGTTTCAAATTGTTTTATTAATCTTTTATACTTTTGTATTGATGAAATTAGGTCATTTTGCAGGAAAAAAAATATTAGCCTTCAATTATATGGTTAAAAACGAAATAAGCGTCCATTGTTCATTTCTCACAAATGGGGATAATTTTCCTTGTCATTTGTTCCTGCGGGATGGTTTCTATTACTTGAGTTTCCCAACATACTTGATATCTGCACAACGTTTTAAAGAATCTATTAGTTCATTACATTAATATGGATGTTATTGATGGAGGAAGATGCATTCGTCACTGTCTTGAAGTGGATGGGTTTCCTCCGGGTGCTCCCGCCTCGTGACACATGATCAAACGTTACTTCCTTTGTGTGGTACTAACTACAGTTCTCTGCTGTATTTGGCGATATTTGAAGTTTAGTTCATAGCAACCTCTATAAAAAAATCAAATATCAAGTCAAGTTTATTTATTACTCCTATGTAAATTCTATTAGTAGCAATATGAAGTAAATGAAAGTTTATCAAATTATTTTTAATTATATATTTGGTCAACTTCATTAAGGTTTCACTTTCCCCCATTTTCCCACATACATACTGTATCTGGATTTCGTCCATTCAGCTACGATCCCCTCCACAAATGTTATCAAAAATTGGTACATGTATTAAAAATTACGTTACCTACATTGGAAACCGTTTGTGTTATGTGACACTGAGATCATTAAATTCTGTATTTTATTGATAAACTGAGAACAAGTATAGAAGAACTTTATTTTATTTTAATGAACTATGATGGTGATCAATACACAATACTATCTTAATTAATATTGTATAGCTATCAGGTACGAAGCGGTACAAATCTAATATCTTTTATAGCTTTTTTTTTATATTCGCACTTATCAAAATTAACCGGTTTTACTTTTTATAGGTAAGAACTTATTTTTTCTCTGTAACAGTACATCCAACATTCTACTTTATAATATATTTGTAATAATAAAAGCCTTATTAAATATAATTATTGCAGTTATTCTATGTAACCAATACGAAATATGAATTTCATTGCCAGTTTTTAGACTAGATATCTCGATACAATTGTGTTACAACTCAAAATATGCTGTTCTTCAGGAGGAACAGTTTTGTATTAACAAAATAGTTTACTATGATGCATTGTCTTGCTACATAATCCCACGCACAAGTTTAATCGTCGGTATTTAAACTGTAAAACTTTCACATGTATCAGAGATTTCTATACTGCATAATAAATTTAAAAATCAGATTTTTTATTTGTGACACTGTTGTACTGAGGTATCGAATTATAACTTATAATTATTTTCCATGGCTGTTTATGTTTCTTATTTGGCAGATAAACTGTATTTAAGGTATTCAGATTTACAAGAGTATAGATTGTATTTTCTGAGTGTATGGTAGCGGTGGGCTTCGCAGTAAGATTTTTAGCTGGATGGAATTTACTCTTGGATTTTGTGGACATAGCATACAGTTTCCCTTTCCTTCCAAAGCCAAATATAAAAATGTAAGTTCACGAGAGTGATTAAAAAGAAGGCAGCTGCTTAGTGGTATCCAAACAACGTTGATACACAAACACTATCAAAGCAGCAGTACAGTCGAGGGAACAGAGTGGTTTTGCGAAAAACACTCCGTTTATTCTTATTACATGGACGTGGCCTAACCCTGTCGAACAAATGGTCCATTGCATCTTTGTAAAAACCGAAGAACGAACGAAGTCACCAACTCGAGACCTATCCAGCTCATTCTCGGGCACATACTGTGCAGACCTCGGGACTGACAATGCGACCACTAGCCAAGAGAAGTTCCACAACACAAGGAGATCTGCAAAGCCGCATTAGCCCGGACGGACTAAGTGCGAGCAGCCCAGGCTACCTATATTGACAAAAAGTACCCGCAGTCACGCACCGGGGTACGCAGCTTCAATATGGGAGAAGCCGTTCTCCTTAGAAACCACCCATTAAGGGTCCTATGTATTTGCGCGTTCAAGGTAAAGAAGAGTGGGAGCGATACGGGCGACACTAACACGCACGCCTAGCGCCTCATCGCTCCTACGCGCAAGGTGTGCAGTGTATCCGTCTTAACGCTTTACTGTGTAAACTAGATCTGTAACGGTGGGGTTTTATTATACGCGATGAAAGTACACAAATCAAACTACCTGAGTATAATCGTACTTTTCTCTTACCGCTTAAAGAAACTTCACAAGCGAGCTTTAAATATGCGATATTTGACCACTTTCACGATTATTTTCTCCGCCAATACACTTAATATGATAAAAGTCAAAATATAGCGCTATAGGCAATAGCATTTTTATCCGTTCTGGCAAAACTTCTTGTTTCCAGAACATTTATTTACCGAGACATGGGTTAACGCGCAAACAACGATTTTACAGAAAGCGTTTTAGTACACAGGACCCTTAAGCAAAGGAGGCCAGTTAGGCGCCGGAATGGCCGAGAAATAGGAGGGACCCTACCAAATCGCCGGCCGTCAAGACAACTTCTATTGGGCAGAAGATACACGAGGCCGCATTAGGAAAGCCAGCAGAGGGTAGATTCGCCCCTTTCCTGATCAAGCACCCGAACCCGTCGAAAGCACAGAGAGATCTGTTGTCGACGAACAAGAAGGTAATCCCCCGCCAGACCCAACAACCACCAGAGCGCCTTCACCTCCAAGGACCGGAGGCGGGCACGAGGAGATAGATGGATCAGAAGAGCTTATTAGCCTCGTGCTCGCCTACATTCCACCATACGAACTCAGTATTTGCAAGATCTCGAATTCACGACTTCTGTCTTACCAACACCAGTAAAAATGTCGCGCAATTGCCGGCTAAGCACAGAACAAACTGGACACTCGCATGTCTGCTCCTTGTACACTATCTACCAAAAAGTGATTGGGCACCTGTGAAGATAGGTAATTCAGTACGTCAGTTGACTTGTGTTTCACGGCATTCAGTTTTGACCGCGGTAGCATGAACACAGAGGCCTATTCCTATTGTAACATTCAGGATAATGAAATGCTCCCAACATCGTGGCGTTTTTACGGAATGGACCCGTGTTATTCCAGGATGACAATGCCAGGTGCCATGTTTCAAGGGCTACTATGCAGTGGTACGCCGACAAAAATGTTCGCCGATTGGACTGGCCCGCTCAGAGCCCCGACCTCAACCCTATAGAACATCTTTGGGGCGAATTGGATCGCCGGGTGACGACTCGTCAGGCGCGGCCAAAATCCATTGCTCAACTCATAGAATCGTTGCAAGAGGAATGGTGACGAATCCCCCGTGGATGTCCTGCAAACACTCGTAGAGAGCATGACAGACAGGGTGGCTGCTGTTATAGCAGCAAGAGGTGGCCCTACGAGATTCTAACGGGGTGACAAACACCGAGCAAACATTGTGGACAGGTGCCCAATTACTTTATGGTAGATAGTGTATCTTGGGTGAGCTGGCAGTGTAGAGCATTATGAAGTCACATGGGACACCCAAAATGCAGGAACAATTCTCTCAAGAGACTATGCAACTCATTAACCTTCAAACATTCGTCGAATGGTTGAAATATAGGCTGTTCACGGTAAAATGAGCACTTTTGAAAGCCCTGCTGAAGATCTACTTATATTCACGCTGTGTAGTCTTTCGCCTTATGGAAAATTAACATTGGCATGAGCCTCATCACTTTATTCATGCGTTGATCAAGTAAGACTTTAAAATTATTATAAAAGTAAATATGTTACAAATCTTCTCGTTTTTTTCATTCTGATGCAGTAAAAAACACAGAAAGCTAAATAAATTATTTACGTTATCACAGTTGGTTACCTAACACTTTTTATTCGACGTTAAGATATGGAACTACTTTACCTCGATCGTTACCATCTTTACTGAGCGCATTAAACTCAGTGCGCCCATTAAAATAAATGGAGGTAGGAGTAATTACTCTTTCTAAGGTTTATTTCGAAAGTCCTCACTTTATCGTGAACAACCTTCAACAGTGTATCAATATCAAATCATGGGGCAGTGAATTACTGGTTTTCCATTGAGTTGGCGAACGTGCAGCGTGGCTGTGGAAAATGTGCATAAAATTTCCGTGCAAGTTTGCAAAATGACTGCCGAGATGAATATCAGCAGTGAAAGCATCAGTGTGCTTAAAAATGACATATTACACACTCTCGATGATGTGCATATAAAAAAATCGACCGCTTGCATGATCTTTGATGTGCTTGGCGAATCTACACCTCCAGAATATTCTTCTGTCTCTAGAATCACCCCTATTATCAAGGATACAGTAATGTGAGGGTACCCCGCAGCAGGGGCAGCTGTAACTCGGCAACTTCTATCGATTACACTACACTCTAAAAAATTATCTGCAAATTTACCATATCAGTGTATACGCACATTGTCAAAGCACGAATAGTAAAATATTTTCGCATACATGCTTGGTAACATTCCTGCAGTTGCTCGGGAAAGAGTCAAATCCCAACTTTGTATAGTAGCGATACTAAACATTCTCACATTTTCAGCCTGATATGTAGTACTATTGCCATACTCTGTAAAGGTTAAAAACTTCCATTACAGTTTAGGAAGATTACCAGAAATGTTTTACAGTGTAACACTCTGATTAACCGTTCTTCATGATGGAATGCCAGAGCGGAAACATATCAAGGTGAGTTACGCTTTAGAACAGAAGCCTGGCAAGGCAGGACTGATACATGAGGGACTGTAATAAATCATGCTGAAATACAAGCTAACTCTAGACCATGGCGAAGGAAGGGGGTGAGGAGATGAGGTGAGGAAATAAACCAAAAACTGAACGCATTTCGATTCGTTTAGAGACCACCTGAGACTATTCTCCTGGCCACTTTAGTAAAGTTGCGTAGCAGGTTGGGTTACTCGCAGTTTGAGCTTCAGTTCCTGCACCTTCCTATTGTGAAGTCCAAACACAAACAAGCACCAGCGAAGTAAGAAAACTTATTTTCTGTCGAGATTCACGTGACTTCACGCTCGGAATGCCACAAAGTTATATTATGTGATGTCTTTTGTTGAGGAATGTTTGTATATTTTGAGTGCAAAAAATGTGATGGTGTGTGGCAATGCTTAGACAATGAATTATTACCCTTTTGCCATAAAACTTTCTTATTGTAGTTGTGCCCCTTGCATATTTTAATACAATGTGTGACAAGTTTATGTTGACAACCTCATCTGTCAACTAGTCAAACACACAATCAACACAGCTATTCAACTGGTGTGGGTCCCTCTCTTCTTTTCACACCAGGACTTGGGACATGACCAGAGTGAAATACCTTTAAAAGTATGTGAATTCAGAGAAATAACATTCAGATATGTAAACAAAAAAAAATCTTCAGAATGGTTTCAAGTGTGTTTCCATTGTGATTGGTTTCAGCATTAGTATTCAGCATTAAGGTAGACTTGTGGGCAAGCAATATACATATTAGCCTAACACACAATATGTAATGGAGAAAAGATACTGCATGATAGGGAACCAGCCCTAGGCCACAAGGACATAATGAATATGCCTTGTCAACATTACCTTTCATGCATATCTGTAAAATAGTTCTAGGTTTGCATAGTTGTGCCTCAGTATGGTTTGTTGGCACCATGGAGCAAGTGCATCCATGGCCTACTCGAGGTCCTGAATTGGTTTATCCATTGCTGTACAATTCAGAATATCGCATAAGGTCCAAAACGGTAGGGTATGCGCATTCCAGTGGAAGCTATTGCACGGTGCACATCGGGTTGAACGACGTCTGATGTTGATATGGCCAATAGTGAGTCTCATAGACAACATCAGGATGACTTTACCGGGGAGCAAGAATGCAGACGAAGAGAGGAGGGGCTTACGTAGCGACCTTCATTTTGCCACGCCGCGCAAAGGCGACTCCAACCTCTGTATCGCCTGCACCCAGCAGAGGCGATACCTCGTCATTGAGGTCGAATCATTGAGAAGTTGAAAAGAGATCGAAGTGTGAATATCGTGGCCGAAGAGCACGGGATCGTACACAACATCGTGCACGAGCTTGGACGGCATTTAAAACAAGAACAGCTGTACAAAGGTTTAGTAGTTACAACCATGGCGATGGTGGCCGGTGTATAGTTTAATAAAGAAAACTTTTATGTACTACAACAGGCCACCACATTGGGAAAGCAATTTTTTTCTTCTATAAAGAATATATATATATATATATATAATGGTGTGTTGTGAATAGAGGAAAGAGAAACATGAAAATCAGTTTAAATTGTGTAATATTCACTATTCCTTGATCATGCAATCCACAGCTACCAAACATAAGTATTTTTATTCCACGAGAAGATTAGGCCTTTCGTACAAATTGCTTTATACACATACTGCTGCGGGAGCATACGACGAGAATTATACTGGGCAAGGCATTCCAAAGAGTATGAGTTAAAATTCTCTTGTTGACAGACATGAATGCAAATATATTAATGAAATTTGCATGTAATGTAATGCAGTTTCTTACACTCGATGACGCGTTCATTGACCATTTAAAAAAAAATAAAAATAGTATTTATGTCTTTAGATTATCACAGTGGAGTGACATGTGACAACCAAATATTCGAATAGTAGGAACAAGCCATTCAATGTGAGTAGTTCACAACTCTCATCATTAATCAGACAATTTCAAACACTACAAAAATATTACACATACACTAAAATACTGACAACTATATTTTAACGAATAAAAACAAAACGCAAAAAATTACAACACATCATATGCATCTACAACTAATGTTCTGTCAGCCATTCTGTTCAAGATTTGTGTATGACATGTGAAAAATCATTACTGAATTAATTTTACTCTCATATATTTATGATTACAGATAGGCACAATCTTCAAACAGGCAACTGACTATTTAAGGACTAATGTCAATTTACTTCATTAAAAATGTTTCTCAGGCTAGCAATAAACGGTTTGAGACTCCTGATTGTACACTTAGTAGGGAACCTCTGGAAAATTGTTCTACACATGTAATCTTAACTTCTCTATTTTTGGAATCATTCAGACTTCGTTAAATTGAATTCTTTAAAGTTTTATACTTTTAGTGAAACTCACACTAGAAAGTTCTTGTATTTGACGAGATTTAAAATTGAAACAGTTCGACTGACAGCAAGACTACTACGTAGCTATCATGGACAGAGCTTACATGAAAGATAGACGCGATGACATAGCTCCAACATTCCCATCCTTCAGGATACCATCATCTGGGTTACTAGTGGGAAATAACACACCCACGTCTCCTGGGAAACTGTACATCATCAATACGGTCATTTCTCAGTTGCATTGGTGTTCTGCACCAGACAAACTCGGTGTCGAAAAATAGCTTCTTTTACTTACATACATTTGCTGTCATGCCATCATGATGAAGAAAGCTTTAAGCTTGAGAACCTTTTTGTCTTACATTGTAGCAATCCTAGTGTTGTCGCATTCTGATTGTTATTTCAAAATGTACCTCAGACAAAACATTAAAGAGAAAACTTTATGCTTGAAACTGTTACTCTTACTAGAGATAAAATATAGTAAAAGGATATTGAATTTAAATTACATTTGCTATGAAGGATCAAAAATCTTTAGTAGGGTTTGCTCATACTGTCCTCGAGTTAGTCTATTGCTTGTGAATTGAAAGAAATCTTGCAATATCAACAAAAAAATTGTAAACAAATATTTGTTAATATTTTTATATCTGGAGAGTGTAAAAGAAATTAAATTTAAATAAGTAAACATTATTTTTCTGCAATCCAAGTATCATAACATAAACAGAAAATACTCTAGCCTCAAAATAAACAAATAACAAGGATCTGTACTACTACAATAGTCCCTAAGGTTGGGGAGAGAGCGACGACATACAGTGGGTGATATTGCAAGATGCATGCAATGCAATACTGGACGGCCAAAATCCAGTTTTTCTATAGCTAGGAGTCTGTACACGAGTAGTTGGTTCGCTCGACGGATAGTGAGTGCATGAAGAGATTTGGGTGGCTCTTAACAGCGAGGTCTTGAGAGCCGACGAGGGTGATTTAAGTGAGTACTGTGCAGTGCCGGAATAAAGGGGCGGGGGAAACGGGAGATCCCCGAGAAAACCCGCTGACCAACGGTATCATCTGGCACGATTCCCACTTGCGAAAATCTGGTGACCCGGCCGGGGATTGAACTCGTTTCGCTTTGGTGGGAGGCGAGCGTGCTAACCGCTCAGCCACCGTGGCCCCAACGGCAATTAAGGTATGTGTTATTGGCACCCATCCATCGCAGACGGTGTTTTTCAATGTGCTGCGAACACAAGAACTGATGAGCTCAGCAATCGGGTTGAGTGCTCTTTACATATGAGATCCGATTTAGTCTCACTAGCGATTCCTGACATCTGTACATCTGGGGCAAGCAGGAAACGCGCAATCACTTCTATACATCGCTGAAAGCCACCAGTTGGCAAGTGGCGGAGTTCTCATGTGGGTAGCCATAAATGTTTGGTGGTCGCAATGAGCTCTACACCTTCTAAGGATATTCAGCTTAGCCTTCCATCAGCTTTAAAATTATTACACATTATAGATATTTTAGAGTTAGGTGTAAATTGTACACTCAATTAATTAAAGTAATTAATTGAGAGAATATCTTTTCTTCTCTTTAACCTTCTTCCCTCCCCAAGGCAAAGTGGCTTTGTTGAACAAAGTAGTCTTTCCTCCCATCTCTCCATATCTTGAGGGTTCTCAAGGTCAGGAAAAAACCATAAACTGATCCTAGGAATATATCAGAACTTTGTTTGTACCCATCCAATCTGCAGTTCTCTTTTAGTTACGGAAAAAAGTCACAGCAGACATAATAACATTTTTTTATTTTATTACTAAGCAAAAAAAAAGAACTTAAGTAATAAGTGCTTGTATTACGTAATAAGTAATTGTTAGATTTGGCAACACTAGTTTCTGCGATTGGGGAAAATAATTTTACACTGTAAGCAGAAAGAATCTATTGATTTTTTCATTTACATATATTCGTACCTATTTATTATCTTTATAACGATTCACAGGTTGGGCCCCTCCCAAACAAAAAAACCTGGCTACGCTACTGTGAAGGGGGCCCTTTCGCCGTGCTTAGCTGCAAGACATAAAAACCCCAAATCAACTCAGTGTGAAAAAGTGGTTTTATTATCAAAATGGTAGATTGTGATGTTCAGAGCATTGTTTCAAGTTGACCTATGTGTTGGCGCGGTGGTATCCTGGGACTGGCTTCCTTGTTCACCCGACGTTTCTGATCCGTACGCGACACTGCCGTAGTTCTGTTTGACGTACTCGTGGAGGAAGTGCACGCGCCGAGCTGCCCTGAAGAACGCCTCCCTCGACTGCATGTTTGTCGAAAGGTTCACGGTCGCCAGTACTCCTCCCTCGCCAATGACGCACGGCAAGGAGAGGAACGTGTGCATCTCGTTTCCATTCGTCTTGCCCTGTGGAGGAAGGGAGAAGTTGAAGAAACATCGACCAGGGCGGACTCGAGACTTATGACGGAATCACATAGCCCCGACGAGCACAGCACGACACGACCAAAAACAACAACCACTGTCATTTTCAAAGGGACTGCTCGAATTTATAGCCCGACAGAGTTTACTGACGCGACACGGCGAGTAGAATTTTTCGGATCCATTTAGAAGGCGCTAATTAGCTACGCTAGTTTCAAAGCCGGTGGGCAGACTGGAAATTTGGAATACTCGATGGTGACCAGGTTTCATAGCTAACGCATACAAATGTAAAATTATTATTTTGTAAGAGTTAAATACAATAACTTTCATAATTCGTTTTTTTTTTAAGCTACGTATTTCCCGTTGTATGGAAAGCTCATTGTAAAATTTCATTCTACAAGGTTGTACAGTCTCTGTGTCGTGCCGCATGACACGACGAAGAATATAAATATTTCTAATCTAAAACTGGGGCCACGGTGGCCGAGCGGTTATTCCGCTCGCCTCCCACCAAGGCGATCCGGGTTCAATCCCCGGCCGGGTTACTCCGGATCTTCGAATGTGGGATTCGTGCCGGACGATGCCATTGGTCGGCGGGTTTTCTCGGGGATCTCCCATTTTCCCCACCCTTTCATTCCGGCGCTGCTCCATTCTCACCTCGATCACCCTCATCGGCTCTCCAGACCAGTACGTTAGGAACCTTCCAAATGCCTTCAATCACTCACTTTAATCCAAAAATGCTGGTATTACGACAGAATTGTCGGGTTTACATCAGATCTATCTTGTATTTCATTGGTTGTTTAGTTTTAAGTGTCGTGTCGTGCTTGCGGTGCCGTACTGGTCGGGGCTATGTGATTCCGGCATTAAGGATACATTCTATCTGCCGCGTGAAATGCGTCGCAGTGAGTTTGAAATACATATTTCTTCTGCGGGATTATTAAACGTGCGTCCAGTGCGCTGGTATACGAAAAGATCACATACATTAGAAGAGAGCTGTTGAGTGATTTCAAGACGTCATGCACATTAGAAATAGCATTTCAGAGCACTCCAAAATGGCTAAAACCGCTTTAAGTGCTGTATCTCAAAATATACGTTTCAAATACATACAAAACTTCTCAAGAGACCTGATTGAACCTTGCTACAGGCTTTCTGAAGGCTGTTCACGATAAAGTGAGCACTTTTGAAATAAAAAAAGTCACTGCCTATGTCTTCATATATTTAAACAAGCACACTGAGTGACATGCGCCCAGTAAAGTTGGGAACGATGGGTGGGAAATAGTTCCATTACCTAAACATCGAATAAAAAGTGTGCGGTAACCATGTGTGATAACCTAAACTGTTTCTTTGGTTTTCTGTCTTTTTTTATGCATCGACGTTTGAAAATAAGTAGATTTGTTTTATATTTACTTTTATAATAATTTCACGTCTTCGCATGACCGACGCACGAGTAAAGTAATGAGGACAATGGTAATGCTCATTTGACATAAGGCGGAAGAATACACAACGTGCACAAAACTAGATACCAAGCAGGACTTTCAAAAGTACTCATTTCGCCGTGAACAGCCTATATCAATAAAATAACAAGGTCGCCGCTGCAAGTCCCGCAGGTACCCGCAGAGCACCGAGAACACTGCGCGCCAATTGAGAGCCTTGCGCTTAGAGACGATGGCGCACTTTATGTACGTGCCAGTGTCGACCGTATCGCTTCCGCGCTTCCCGGCTCCAAACGCGGCAAAAATCACAGGGTTGGACGGGAGCCTTAAGGCCAAGAGGCGAGGGAGCCATACGGGCGACAGTAATGCTCAATTATAGCGCTTCATCGCTCCTACGCGCAAAGCGTGCAGTGTTTCCGCCGTGACGCTCTACTGTGGTAATTATATTTGTAACAGTGGGACTTAATTACACGCGATGGAAGCCCGCAGATTAAACTATGCACGTATAGTCGTGACTTTTCTCTTACCTTGCAAGAAAACTGCACATGGCAAACTTTAAAAATACGACATTTGACCATTTTCACGGACATTTTTTCTCTCTTAATACACTTAATATGATAAAGTATAAAAAAAATAGGAGCATAGATGCCTTTTATGCAAACAGTCGTATTTCCATAACACTTATTCACCGAGATATTCGTATTAGCGCAAACAACAAGTTCTCAGAAAATGTTTCAATACATACTCCTCTTAATCTGGAATCACAATTGCTCAACGAAAATGACAGCCCGACATGACGTCAGAGCTCGACAAAATTTCTATTATCTTTTATTCTTTGTTTTAAACTACCACGACGAAATCTGCCCAAGTGTGGTACTTGGTTGTTAGAAAATCCTAAAACGACAAGTTATCAATACAATATATACAACATAAAACTCATGATAAAATGAATGATTCTTTGTTTTTCACAATATTTGAATTCATACAAGGGGGAAATGTATTTAAAAACAAACGGGAACGTGATTTTGGCACCAAGTTAATGTATTATATATTACAGTTGGGAAATGCCCACGAAAGTTTTTTGTAATGCTGTATTTACATTCTTTGCGGCCTCGATGAGCCCGAAACGACGGAAAGTATAAATATAACATAGTCTTGTCGGGGTTGAGAATTTGTCGGGCTGACGTCACAGTGATTTTCAATGACTGTTACACAGATTTCGTCGTGTCGGGGCTGTCGTGTCGAGTTCGTCGTGGTATTGTGATTCCAGCGTTAGGCTCGGTTCACGATGAAAAACCTACAATAACTCACTAGTACGTATCAGAATAAAAGTAGGTATTTGTATAGCACGGTTCATGGCCATTGTGTACGTCAGGGATGTTTACGCACACGATTACCATGAACCGTGCCATAAAAACTGCCCACTTTCATTTTGATACGTACACATTTGTTTTGTACAAGTTTTTCCATGTCGTGAACCAGACTTTACAGCTGTTTCATAGTTGCCTAAATACATTTAAAAACAAAATTTTAAAATTAGATCCTGCGTCTATATGCACATACACTCATTGCCATAAAAGATGTCGCACCCAAAAAGGGATGTCAAAATGGAACGAGACTTGGCACAGACAATGGAACGATGGTACAAACACCTGACCACAGCATCAAGATAAAGGGTACAATTTATTTTGGGGAAAAAAATTATAGTTCAAAAGTACCTTTGTACGTTATTGCCCCACTCCTAGCACGGATGTATGGTACGATAGTCCAACATGAAGTCGAAGAGACGTCTAAATGCTTAGAATACTGTTCAACTGGTTTTGCAACTGCAGCTACAGATTCTACACACCTGTTGATAACTTAAACTGCCATCTCAGATGGTTTCATACACGGTTAACAGGAGACCAAGCTGACCTAGGAAGGGTGTCAACAGTACAAAAGTGGTCCTGGGAAGCCAGAGCTGTATATGGGCGAGCATTATCCTGTTGTAAAATTGCCTACTGATGACATGTCATGAAGGGAAGCACACGAGGCCCCCATAATTTCCTGAACACACCACTTTGACTTCTATGTCCCCTTATAAATAACTACAATGGCAGACCAATAACCATAGGAGAATGCTCGCTCAAACTTTATGCCACCAGTTTTAGCAGTGTGTCCCTCAATAATGAATTCTGGATCTGTACACTGTCCAGTACCTCTCCAAGCTCAAGCGCAGTTGTCATTAGTGTCAAGCTGAAACCTAAAGACGATGCATCGCCATTCCTCAAACATCGATGTCCACCCATTTCGACAGAATTGCAAACGAAGTAGCCGTTATCATGGTGTCAATGGAAGCCGGAGTAAGGGACGTCCAGAATGCAAGTATTTTGCAAGCTGCATCGTAACATTGTGGATGGAAACAGTGACTGCGTGTCTCTGGATGACGGAAAGAGACAATGTTGATTGAGTTCGCACTTGCCCGACGATGAAACGTTCCTCTCGTCAGTTGATCATTCTGGATCGAGCCTTCCCACTACGGTCGTGTTTCCTTATGGTCCGACAATGTCGCGCAGTTCAGAGGCAACGGTCCATGTCGTTGGTAATTCGGCGGAACGACCACCCTGTCCCCCTCATTCCAACGATTCGCCATGTCTCGATCTATGCAGGTTGTTAATACTTGTACAGCCTATTCACAGTAAATGAGCACTTTGAAAAAACCTCTGAAAAATAAATCACTGTTCATAACTACATTATATTCTATATTACACACTGACTTGCAGGTTCCTTGTTAGGTTAGGAGCGAATTAATAAGAAAACATTTCTGAACACTTTGTGTATATAGTAGCAAGCATGTTGTTTAAACTGATGGCCACTAAAGGTATTAATAATTGCTTCTTATACATTAGACTATGAATCTGGATATTCGTAACATATTTACATTTCTAAAAACGCCATGGTCTCACTTTCATTGCGCATGAAAAAAGTGACCAGGCCCATGATTGGAATGATAATTTTACAGATGGCGGACTGATGCAAAATTATAAGTAAAAGTAGATCCTAAGCAGGGCTTTCAAAATGCTCAATTAACCGCGAGAAACCTGGAATTACTGACGTTCACTCCACACGCACACTCAATCCTACTCAAGACTATTTAAGGTGACTACCTAGTAAAAAATTTAAAACCTCACCAAGTCATGTCAGGTCAAGAAGCGGCATTTTGCGGTAGTCATAGGTTTCCATAAGCACTCGCTGTAGGTCAGTTGATGAGTGGCATACCATTATCACGTATGACGGAAGCCAGCGGTTTGAACTGTGGACGTGAATATTTTCCTCCTTTTTTATAAAGGAGACTGTCCAGGAAAGTTCTAACCATGCTGATGTAAAGCAATTTTCACTAAAATGATACATATTTCGACAACAAAAGGCTGTTCACGATAAAGTGAGTACATTTGAAATCAACCTTAGAAAAAAGTCACTGCTCCCAATGCATATATTTTAACGGGCGCACTGAGTGACATGCGCCCAGTAAAGTTGGTAACGATGGAAGGGAAGTAGTTCCATATCTTAACGTCGAATAAAAAGTGTTAGGTAACCATTTGTGATAACCTGAAAATTATTTCTATAGCTTTCTGTTTTTTTTTATGCGTCGAAGTATAAAGATTAGCAGATATTTGAAATATTTACTTTTCTTATAATTTAACAGTTTCACTTGACCGGCGTATGAAGAAAGCGATGAGGCCCATGGCAATGACAATTGTAATTAAGGTGGGAAGAACACGCAACGTGCATACAAGTCGATCTTAAGCAGGGCTTTCGAAAGTGCTCATTTTACCGTGAACAGTTCTTTAATTGATTTATCTTTTCCGAGACAAAATCGTCTTCTTGGGAAATTTATATACTGAGAAACGCGCTGTAGCTCGAAAACTGATTTTGCATAAAATATTTTACTGGGAAGTCTACTTAGCTTAACAGCGCAGGCATTGGAATTCTTAGTCATGTTTCCGAGTCAAACACATAATTACGTTAATAATTATCATCGCTATCTCTACTGCTTTATTTTGCCATTACCCGCTCTTCAATAGTCATACATCATCCACACGTCTGTCGTGAATCATCCACCAGTACGTCGTCATAAAATACAGATAGCCTTACCCGGTGGTTCTAAGTATAGGCTATTCACGGTAAAGTGAGCACTTTTGAAAGCCCTCTCGTTTGGATTAACAGTCAATAAATATATTTAATTTTAACTTTAGACGTTAACTTCCGAGTTTGGTGGAATATACGTATTCTGTTTATTACTTACATGGCAATATTTATTTAAAGAAATTGGCTAAAGAATCAAAAATGGCCGAAAGAAAAATGTAAATAGGGCTTCAAAAGTGCTCACTTTACCGTGAACAGTCTATACGTCATTACGGCGTGGAATAAACTATGGTTACCTGAACGAACGTAGTGGCTGGCATGACCTGCATCGTGTTGCGGAGTACGGCGTTGCACATCTCGACCACACCAAGAGCAACGCTCCACGATACATATCCTTTATTTTGGATTACAAACTTCGTGCTGAAATAAAAAGAAAACCAAATTTACATAAAAACACCCGCTACTCACAAATCTCCTTTCCCAAACACCTTATTTGGTAATACAGAATTACACTTATACATCTCAGTTAATAATATACCCGGGTAACAAGATATCTCATGTAAATAGGGGCCGCGGTGGCTGACAAGCTCGCCTCCCATCAAGGCGAACCGGGTTCAATCCCCGGCCGGGTCACCGGATTTTCGCAAGTGGGAATCGTGCCGGACGATGTCGTTGGTCAGCGGGTTTTCTCGGGGAACTCCCATTTCCCCCGTCTTTTCATTCCGGCACTGCTCCATACTCACCTCAGTCACCCTCATCGGCTCTAAAACCTCGCTGTTAAGAGCCGCCCAAATATTTTCACCCACTAATGTTAAAATAACATGTTTCAAATACGATGTTGATATACAGGCTTTTTCGTAACTTATTTTGCAGGCTTTGGGAGGTGGTTCCTTATGGAAAAACAGTACGAAAATGCCGATTTACCTATGTCCGAAAACAACGTCTAAGGGTTGAAAACACCCCCGAAAGTTTGGCTTTAAAAATAGTGTTTACTTAATATAATGACAAAAAATAATATTAAGTTACAGTATTTAAATATCTTAAGTTAAAATTAATTTGTTTCCACGTTATTAAATAAAAATGAATTTTAAAACCCAATTTTGGGGATGTTTTCCACTCTTAGATGCCGTTTCCGGACATAAATCAATCTGCGTTTTTGTAACGTTTTTTTGTAAGGAGTCGCCTCCCAAAGCCTGTAACATAGGTTACGAAACAACATTACAAAAATCCGGAAACGACGTTTAAGAGCGGAAAACACTCCCAAAAGCTGGACTTTTAAATTCATTTTTATTTAATAACGGGGAAACAAATTAATTTTAGCTTAAGATATTTAAATATTATAACTTAATATTATTTCTTTGCCATTTTATTAAGTAAAAACTATTTTTTAAGCCGAACATTAGGGGGCGTTTTCAACCCTTAGACGTCGTTTCCGGACATACGTCAATCGGCATTCTCGTACTGTTTTTTTTCATAAGGAACCACCTCCCAAAGTCTGTAACATAAGTTACGAAACATTCTGTATATCGTTTATTTTATATATATATATATATATATATATATATATATATATATATATATATATATATATATATATATATATATATATATATATATATATAGTTACATGTCGCTAGGGGCGTACCCGAATTGGCGTGGCGGTTTCTTCGATGCGGGAATACTGATTTTCTGATTGGTTGTGCAAGTCTCTGGTAACAGGCCACTGCACGCTACTGCACCCGTCGAAACTTTCCCTATTGGCTGTGGTCTCTCGTATTTTCGTGAGGAATTAACTACCAGATATTTTATAGGTTTTCTTCACAACACGTGGTGCGTGTGTGTGAATTTTAGACTGCATTTCTGCTGCTACTCAAGTACACAAGGAATCTGCTCCCCTTCCCCTTGTCATATAGTATCCATGTGGTCGAGTTATTGCGCGCCACATGCGAAGTTCTCCAAATACTATGCATAATTCTGTACTTAACCTTTTCAGGCTGACTTTACTTTACGGTTTCAAGCGTTGCAGACAAAAAAAAAATACTATGAAGCATGCTGTACTTAAGTCGACACAACACGTGTTTCGTTGTCACAGCTAATGAGCTGTAGGCTATGTTCCGCTACAGTTACATGAACCAATTATAACCTGAACCAGTAAGACGGTTTGCGAATCATTTGCTCACAGGTAAGATAATTGGTTCTTGAGCTTCGCAGTGTGTAATCGACCACATCTTACCTACACGTGCGTAGTGTACACAATTGTGTATACTGGGTCTGAATGGGTTCATTTTGTACTTGAACTTGCACAAATGTTTCTACAACCCGTGCGAACGGCAAATATTGTGATAGCGGTGATTCAGTGATTCGAAATAAAGAATCAGTCCTACGTTTATCGCATTTTGTGTAGGTACGCATGCACGGCACACTGCTGCCACAACTGCTTCGCAAGTAAAGAAAATTCTTGTTTCTCGCTTGGTATTGCTAAACAACAAACATGACTGATGGACGCAATGAATAAAAATCAATAATAACATGGAGCAAAGTATCTTCTATTTTTTCAGAAAGTTCGTCAATTTTCAATTTTGAATAACTTCGTGAATTTCATCGTATTGGCTCGTTAATTGGCAGCCAACTCTACAAAAAGTTTAGTTTTTACACTGAAAACTGAAAACAAATAATGATTGTACTAACGTGATTTTTTTTTTTGTTTTGGTGTTTAAGGCGAGATTTATGGGTAATGTGTGGCAATTTTATGAATAGTGAGGCTTGGTTGTGCAGTCCAAACGAAATTATTAGTGACTACAAATGTTGCAGCAGTACACACGACTGTGTGTGGACATGCTAACCTGCCGGCCAACTCCAGTGGCATGAAACCAGGTTCTTCGAAGGATCGCTCCTTAGTGAATTCGTCGATGTCCAGTAGCGGGACTCCGCCCACTTGTGCTCCGGGCCAATCTGGAACTGCGAAAAAAAAAAAAACCCTGGTCTCACCAGACTGGTCAAGAACGTGAACTTCCTTAAAGTACCTGTCATACTGTCAAATTTTTTCCGTCAAACCGATTCCAGTAAGTTTGGTCAAATAAATTTGGACAGTTACGACGTCATCGAAACGTCATAAACGTCGCCATATTCGTCTGAGAAATTTGAATGGCTTCAGTTTCCATCAAACATTTGAAGACGAGACCGGTTCTAAAATTTATTTGATGTTTGATGGTCTCAGCCAATCACAATCGCGCACGACAAACATTGACGTCAAGAAACTTTAAATTAACGAATAATTTCTGGAAACGAAATAGGTAATGAAGATAATTATTTAAGTAGTAGCTGTCTGAGTATGAATGCTATTATAATTGAATATTGCACTTACTATTACGAACTCAGAGGCATTAAATTCCATTGTGCAGGAAACATCTCTGATAAATAAAATTTTAATTTAGTAAAGAAGGGAAAATAAATTACATTTCTTTCCGTAATGGACTGCATGGAAAAAACAAAAGCAATAGAAGGAATATCTCACTACGGAAATAATTTTTAAATGATAATTCAAATTAGATTATCCCAGTAAAAAATTTCGACAGTGTGACACATTTTCAAACACATTAAAGATTGTATGATAACATTTGATGGAAGGAAGAATTTTGATGGTCCTATTTTGTCTTCAAAATTTACTGTCAAAATTAGTAGAAGGTAAAAATTTGACAGTGTAACAGGGGCTTAAGAGCACGCTCGTGCGGCATAAATCAATACTAATCACGTTTATTGAACTGTTCCGCACATAGCAGCCAATACCGAAAAACCAAGAAGTGTAGTGTTATATAAAGGATTTTGCCAACTCTAGGAGCAAACGTTTTGCCAGATGATGCCCTTTTGCCTAAATATTTATTTTGCTGTAAAGTTTTACATGTCAGTGTGTCGTTAGGCATAACACTAGAGAAATGCGTCACTCTGGCTAAATATTTACTTAAAAAGTTGACAATGACATTTATCTAGCTCCGCCCTTTCTTCGCTCTTCTATATTGGCTTCCGAATCATGTTACGTGTTTATAGTTAAATTATGTTCCACGCACTATTTTGGCAGTTGCTAGTATAGGCTGTTTACGGTAAAGTGACCACTTTTGAGGCCCTAGTTCCGTTTTACTTTCAGTCATGTTTTATCCTTTACCGACCATTGTAAAGAAATATTGCCATGTAAGTAATAAACACAGTGTGTACATTCCACCGCACTCGGAAGTTAACGTCAAAGGATAAAATAAATTATATTTATTGACTATTATTCCAAATGTGAGGACTGTGAAAAGTGCTCACTTTACTGCGAATAGCCTATAATTTTGTTTGTAGTCCCACTTAAACAAAGCACAGGTGGAATTTACTGTCAGGTGCAAACGAATAATTTTAGAGGCTGTATTCGGTTTGAAATTTCTGAGAAAAATGTAGCTACATACGCAATTCACAAAACATTTATATATAAATATTTTCCAGAAAATGGGTCTTTTACGATGTCTTACAGTCAACATCCGTGATACTGATGCTTATGATCAGTCACAGAAATACGTTTTTACGGCGTCCGCTAGCCAGAGAGTTATAAAGAAAACGAACTATGTTTGTAACGACAGAATTCCCAAATTCTTAAGGATATCATCACGTCCACAGCCGCCTACATGCAGCGCGAACTGGATTGCTGTGCCTTTGTAACGCACATTTTTAAAACAAACTAGTTCACGCGTGTTCAGTCTGTTTGCACACGAACATAAATAACACTTTAGACTAGGGCGGAACACAACTTCCAACAGATCACGCGTATTGCAGACACTAATTTGAAGTTTCTTCACCACTGCCAGAAATAAAATTTTGAGACTCACTGTAAAAAATTATGGTAAAATTACCTGACAAATGTAAGGTAATATTCGCAAACTTGTGGGGGAAACGTAGTTTTCCTTACGTGTAAGGTAAAAATACCGCACTGTGGAGTAAAATTCACGTACATGGTGAAAAATCCCATACATGGATAGGAAAATTACTATACAACGCGTGGATGTCCTAGTCGATTTGTAACTATTTGATAATTGTGTAATATATATTTTCTATCTTAAAATTAATTTTTGTTTTCTAGGCATACTAGCTGTCCAACATGGCTCTTTATATGTAAGGTATAATTACCGCACTTTGGAGTAAAATTCACGTACATAGCGGTGGAAAATCCCATAAATGGATGGGAAAATGACCTTACGACGCGTGCATCTCTTCAGCATTTTCTCCACAGCTAAGTGAGAGGACGGGCGGAAGACACAATACTTTAACACGTTAATATTCCCTTATAAAGTCATATCGCTGTGGTTTAATGGGTAGCGCATAGGTCTAACGTGATAGAAGCCATGGTTCGCGCGCACCCTCCGACAAGTATCGAGAATTTAAAGTGTAGATTTCGGTTCCTATTCGTCAGAGAGCGTAGGTAATAAAAAAATAATTAACAGTACTAAGGCCCCGTGAATTTTTAAATGTAATTGTATTTTACAATATAGTTAATATTACCTTACTTGTATGGGATTTCCCCCCACTTTTGTCAGGTAATTTTCCCGTACGATTAAGGAATAGTACCTTACTTGTAATAATCCACATTTGACAGGTAATTTTACGTTACATGTAGAGGAAATTAGTTTCCCTTACATGTAAAGTAATTTTACCTGAGTTTTTTTACAGCACTGTTATAGCTTATACGAAGCGTGTCCTTAGAGGTTGTATAGTCCCCGGCCCCATCAAGGTGGCCTCGTGCAGATTCAACTCCGCGCGATGCTGTTGGCATGTAACGTATCCACACCAACTCAACGCGATTGGATTCAGTGTATAGTCTATTTCATGTAAGTGGAGTAAATTGTGACAGTTCTTGAAAGGTAGCACGGCCACAATGTATCCTTCCACCACAGCTCTTTTGTCACTGAAGGAAGAGACGCTTGTAAACAAATGTTTGAGTCCAATGCCCACTTGCATTTTCCTCTTTCCTCGCATTTCCTGTCGTGACAGGCTAACGTTAGCTAACTTCCGTCCAGTAATTAATGAAGGATATTTTAACTAGGTTGGTATTCCCACCTGTTTTGTTTTTGTAATTGCCAAGTAAAATTGGTTTGGGTTATGTTTATTTTATTTAGAGGGGAAAAGGAAACATTGAGGCGGTGTGGTACTTTAGTTTAACTTCTTTCGTGAGACGGTATTATTTTTATGTTCTTACGAGTGTGAGGCATTTTGAGTTTCACATTGTTTAGATGGAGCAGTGAAAAATTTTGCTCGTGTGGAAATTACATTTAAATTATTTAACTTCCAAAATCTTAACTTTGATGAAAAAACAAAACGCGATACATACGTCGCTGTTCGTATTCGTACAGATGCAGCAATACATAACACACTTTGACCGAAGTTAATCTTACACTCGTTGAATTTACGATATAGATAAATAAACAAATACTATTCACTCGCTACAAAAGTGTGGGAATTGGAACTTTTTTAGGGCACGTGCATTCAATAATTACATTGTCGGTTAACAAATTCATTTACAAAACACGCAAACTTACTGTTTGTAAAATTCGCAACCTCTTGAATACGTGTTTTTCTATGATTTATCATTGGCATCCTTGCAAGTTTACTTCACTAAAATCACGTCTGTTCGCTGCTAGCATTAAATTATTTATTTGCAAAAATATTCAGTAAAATCAACAGTGCGCACGTTTCCTGAAACCAACAAACTTAAACCTAGACAAGTAAATTATATTCGTGTCGCTTCATTGCGGACGGCGGTAAGGAAAATGTCGGAACGAGAAGTTTTACAAAGCAACACATACCGATTAATATTACATTTCGCTCAAGAAAACGCACAGCAACGGTACCTACAGCCAACTATGCTTGAAGAAAGCAAATAAAAAAATAATTGACTACCGATAAAATATTCCGACACCAACAACATATTCGTATAATAAACACGATGAGAAAAAAAGCACACGCACAATGGCCTTCACTGGGCTGGAAACTGGAAACATAAACATGGCTAGCCATTGGCTGGAAACATTTACTGTCCGTACGTGTCGACATACTCTGTCATAATTGCTAAAGACGTTTTTAAAGTCCAGTCACTAATAGCCCAAGAATATTTAATATTACTAGAAAAGCATAATTTAAACCATAAATGTTTGTAAGTATAATTAAGATTTTAAATTACACCTTTTGGTTCTAAGTACTATTTTCACCCGAATCCGTATCAAAATCGCCGAATTAACAACATGGATCCGCGGCAAATCATCAGCTGATACAATACTTTACAAACGAGAGAATTTACTATTAACATATTGTGTAGGTTGGTGACGTCTGTCAGATTTTACCCCACTTATATGAAATAGACTATAATCTCCTTCCATTGGATTGCATACAACTGCAGCCAATTAAAACACAATAGTGTCTGGTATAATCTGGTGACGGACTTAAGATTGGGATCTAGTCGGTGTACACAGCACGGACTTACTCTATTGAATGACTGAAGTGGCTTTGTGGCTTAGACAATATCTAGTGTTGGGCGCTGTGCACACTGTGTGTTACTCTGGAAGTTATCTCCTGTTTCACCACCGTGTCACAGGCACCGGAGCCCCTACTGCCCACACGCTGTACGTAAGTACGGAGAATCTGTTATAGATTCTAATTTTCTGGGTGAATTCCTGCGAAACTAGTATAGGACTCTGCCTTCAACTTTGCCACGCACTCTTAAAGGATAATATGGTAGGGTCGCCGCTTTGAGTCCCCACACTGCTTAAAAAAATTTCCTTCATTTTACGGAAAAGTGCTGGTAAAAATTTCTCCAGAGGTATCCGTAAACTCTCCGTAAAATAGCGGACACATTGATTTTCAAAAACCGACTTCCCATAAAATTCACGGAACATCGTCAAAAATGTGCAAGTACACGACCCTAACCACTTACCTACAAAACGTGGTGATATTGGTATAACATTTGAATTTATATTAGTCACATAAGCAACTTTTTTTGTTTCTGTTAAAGTAAGTGTATTTTTAGGTACTGCTAAGTGTTACATACGTCCGTCGTTAATTTTTAATGTTTGAAAGAACAGGTCTTAGTGACATGGATAACCTTAACTGCCTCAGAAACGATAATTTTCTGGCTACAGTGGCAAAGAAAGTTTCGTGTAGACTCGGCATTGTTCGTCCCCGAAAACCGAAGTTATAGGAAATACGGAGAGTTTCCGTATTTTGTATTTACGCACTTAACTCCGTTTTTCGACATTACGGATTGCGTTTCCGTGTATTTACTGCGCATTTTCGTAACAATTTCGGTAAAAATACGGAAAAATTTAACAGTGCATAAGTAGACGCAGCGCGACGAGGACACTACATGCCAGTTCGGAACCCTGTGCGTAGGGACGACGGCGCACTTAAAGCGCATGGCAGATTCGCCTTTATCGCTCCAGCGCTTCTAGAACTCGAACGTGGAAAATGGCTCCAGGTAGACGGGCACCTTAAAGCAGATATTACACGATACCGTCTGCAATACTTGGTTCTTGTACAAGCTTCTATAAAACCTTGTGTACGAGCCGGTATTACAGCCGCTATATGAGCCGTCATGAAAGATTCATATTACACGACAGCAGTTCGCGTACTAGCATTTGGTACCCTCGGTATGTGCGCAGTGTGTGGTTTGTAGTAGATATGAACCCCATTCGTAGAACTGCTACCAGTTAGTAACTTGCGTAGACCTATAAAATACTAGCTAACACATATTAATATTGCTATATTACTGTTCGAGTTTTGCATAAATTGATTACTTACTAGTATAGTTTCATTCATTTTCTTGAAAATGTCGTGAATGCATTAAGAATAGGGGAGTGTTATTTTTAATATTGACGAAAATTACTGACCGGTTGCAAAATATATAGTTTTTTTTTTACGTACCGGGATATTATCAGCATGTAAAATTTAATGATAAAAAAACTTTGGTTCCAGCGGGTTTCGAACTCACGCCCAAAAATTACATGTTCACTCACGCTTCCGCTGGTTTATATACCATAGATATCAGAAGCGTTTGAATTTATTTTTTCATACAGTAGGTAATGCTTTAAGTATTTAGAACTGTTCTAAGCATTAATTGAAAGTTGTTATAACAAATATTATTCGTCTACGTCGTATTTTAAATCTATTTGAAAGAGTTTCAACCTCACGGATGTAAAATCAAGATGGAGGCTTCCTTTTCGGTTTCTTCGTTAACTCGTTTCAAGTAGTAGCCACGGGGAGCGCCCAACGCTCTGAAACTGCAATGTGATTGGCCAGGTACGAGAGCCGGTATGGAACCTGCCACGGAAAATAGGACAGGTCCAATTACCAAACCGCTGATGAAATCTGGCAGCGCCAGGCGAAAAATGCCATGAAGGGTGCAGTACAGGCCGGTATAACGGCAGATATGGCAGCCCTTGCACAAGGTTTTACGAAATCTGGTACCGTGTAATATGGCCTTAAGGTTATGGCCTGCCTGGAGCTTTCTTCCACGTCTGAGGCTGAGAAGCACGGGAGCGATAAAGGCGACTCTGCCATGCACATCAAGTGCGCCTTCGCGCTAAGCGCAAGGCTCAGAACCGGCGTGCAGTGTTCTCGTCGCACTGTGTGTACCGATGGGACTTCAGCTATGACCCTAATATTTTATTGGTGGAAAGTCTGTAGGAAGGTTCACTGCATGGCCTTTGAGTAGTTCTGTTTGCGTCTGATGCGTGTAATTTGAGATACTGGGCTTTGAAAAGCCATATTTAATCATTCTGGAATACTTACTCTGAAATGGTATTCCAAACGTGCGTGACATTTTGAAAGCACCCAACATCCCTCGTGCGAAGTGCGTGTTCCTTTCGTAGATCTGCACGTTTGACGCACGGTGTAGGGGAATGGTGCATGAAAGCAGCATATTTACCCGATTTTCGATATAGCCTAAGTCTGTAGCACTGCAGCTATATATGTATAATTTGTATATTAGGGAAGTATTTCAATTGTCAATATTTCAGTCAAGGATAGTAATTCATAATTTTTCCAAATTTATTATTTTACTTTCCTCATTTCATCAGTAGTAACAGAAGTCAACAGTAGACACGATAGCGCATCTTTTCATTTTTCACTGGGTTAATAAACTAAAAGCATCGCCACCACAAGGCACAACATGGTGAAACAAGGAAAATAACAGAGGTCAGCTTTGGCTGACGTGGCCGACTGCTTGAAAACAATATTTCTTCAATGAAGAAACTTTCGACCAATATATAAGGAAGCGCAACCTTTCTCGGGTAACGCAACAGTTCGTTTTAGCATAATCGTTTGTCAGCTGTCAGTCGGACAGCCTGCAACGTGTGATCAAGTGACTCGCACCGACCAGCTCCTGCGACTTTAACCTTATTTTGTATTTCGGACATTTCAGTTTAAATATCTATTAAATTTCTTTTCCCTCGGAGCGAGGAGTCAATAGGGCGTCGGGAGAGAAAAGTAACGATTCTCTCTCGTCTTCGTAACTCTTAAAGTGAGAAGTTTTGTTTTATGAAGGCTGCCATTCTGTCTTGGTTTTTTTTTGTTTGTCAGCTACGAGTGTCAATTGTTTTTTTTTTTTTTTTTTGCCGAGACGACAATAAATTTCCAGTAAACATTTAATTTCTTCTTTTATTTATTGGCAACCCTGGTATCAACAAACTTTCATTATTATGTAGTCAACTCACGCTGAGCTAGTTCGTTGGTGTTTACGGAAGACTACGCGAGAACAGGGCAGTAACCTGTTACAAGTCTTTTTCCAAAGGGTTTATCGAATTTTTTGGCTCTTGACAAGACGTAAATAATAATTTTCAACATATTTTTACATTGTTAGATATTCACTGCCTTCATTATTCTCAGAGCATTGATGGAAGAAAAGAAAGAATTTTTTGCCTTATCTTCAATCAGTGCTCCCGGAATAATGAACGCAGTGAATTTGTAATAATGTACGAAGGTGTTCAAAGTTGTTATTTACGTCTCGTCGAGCCAAAAATTTCGAAAAATCCTCTGTAGAACATGTTGTGAAAAAAAAATATATATGTACGGTTTTCGTGCACCATTCCCCTTAATAGCTTCGTGGGAAAACGTGAAATTCAAACACTCTGCATCACAGTTCGAGCACCAGTTAGCCGAGAGCCTTAATTAAGGCCACTTTATCTGTGATTACTTATCTTCAGATGAAAGGGGCCGCGGTGGCGTGGTGGTTAGACTATTCGCCTCCGACCAAGGCGATCCGGGCACGATTCCCGGCGGGGCCCCTTCGGGACCCTCGCACTTAGGAATCGGCGGGCCTTCTCGGGGATTTCCCGATTCCCCCCGCCCCTTCATTTCGGCGCTGGCCCACACTCACCTCGCTGCTCCCTAATCGGCTCTCAAGACCTCGATGTTCAGAGCCACGAATCTCTTCACTCACTCACTCTGATAACATTTTTTTTAGACCTCGTGGTTTTTGCAAAATGACCCAGCAAAATCAAATATGTTCGGTTTCCTCGATGTACAAATAATACAACCAAAACTTTTCGCTGAAAATTTAAAAAGGACAACTGAAAGGTCTTGTCCACGAATTTACTTTTATTTTGACGTGAATACGTATTTAAATTTGCAACCATAGTGGGAAGCCAATCCAGAAAACCCGATGATAACAAAATCGGGGGATACAGTTTGGCATTGCAGCTCCGAATCTACCGTCTACATTCAAAATTCAATTAGACCACTCAATTGCCAAAGGATTAAAGAATATGTTACGTTGAATGAGAACTGTGAAACATCGTGCGTGGAGGAGGTAGGAGAAAAAAAAGGGGGGGGGGGGAGGAGGAATGTTGAGTTCGTTTCGCCGAGTCTCATAAATTTAGCTTAGTATAACTTTTGACTAGGAGTAGCTACGACGCTTGTTTAGGTTTAAATCGATAGCTCTCGTCAAGATCAATCGATTGCGTGTATATAAACAATTGTGTGGCGTGGTTATGGTGAAATTGTATGCCTTTAATGTAAAAAATTAAGAAAACATACAAAATTTCGGTTTATACTCGTCAAAAAGCCAAGTCGAAATACAGAAATCGTATACGGTTGGAAAGAGCATCTCAATAGCAGTCCAGTGATACCCATAAAACCCCATATGATCGAGTGAAGCGGTGCCGGGAACGTAAAATAAACATCAAGACGTCCGAGCGCGTCGTAGACGTATTAACGCAAAACAAACGGCCGTGTCCCCAACACAGCCAAACCCAATTGTTTTTACGTTGTTTTATCAATGAAAAACACTTCAAACCTCCCCCCCCCTCGCAAAAAAAATTCAGACTACACCACTGGTCGCAATGCTTCCTTATAGCCACAAGCGACTGTTGAGACATTTTGATTTTTCACTTGCGGTATCCCCGAGTGTACATAGTAATGTGATCAGTACTTGGCCATTCTTCGTGCATGCCGTAGACCGAGACTTGCACGCTCTGGGGATGGACTCCCAGGTTCTTGGAGATGATGTGTTTTAGCTGTGCAGACTCCAGGGTCGTCCCGACGCCGATCACACGTTCTGGCGGAAACTGGCTGTACATTGCAGCGAAGTACGTCATGACTTCCACTGCAACACATAGGAAAGACTCTTCCGCTACTCATGTTTACACTGACATACGCTGTCCACGATAAATTGAGCACTTTTGAAAAGAACCTTTGAAAAATGTCACTGGCTCTACCTACATATAATTTGACGGGCACAATGACCGGTATAGGCTGCCTTGTGAAGTTGGCAACGACAGATTGAAATTAGTTTGATGCTTCAGTGATGAATTAAAAATACTAGGTAAACCTTTGTGAATATTGAGAATATTTCTTTTGCTTTCTGTGTTTTTTTTAACACATGTAAGTACAGGAACTGACAAATTGGTAAAATATTTACTTTTATAATAATTTCATACTTTCACTTGGCCGACGAATTAATAAAGTGATCAGACTTATGAAAATGTTAATTTTACTTATGACGGAAGAATACACATTGTGCACGCAAGCAGCTTTTAAGTAGGGCTTCAAAAGAGTTCAGTTTACCGTGAACAGCTTATAATGTATGGCATTGAGCTCGGAGGCTGCTTGATGTACCAGAGCATATGCACTCGTTAAGAATTCTCGGGGAAGCTATACCTTTGAAGTCCAATTAAATTTGTGGTTGAAGGTGTTCCAAATAAGGAATTTTTAATGTGTGCTGTTAACCCGATACATCATTACTTTTATTATCACTAGAGACATGCAAAATTGGCGTTATTATTTGTCATCAGGTTGAACTTAACAGTACTGTATATACCGGAGCCGGCATCATTTTTCCATTGGCTGCTTCATAGATGTGAAGCCACGCCCTTTCTGACTGAACTGCTCGTGATTGGGGCACACTGTGAAGTGTTCATTTATTGGCGGAAAGTTATCCAAGGCGTGACAAATAAAGTATAGTCGAATGAAAACTTATTGCAAAAGTACACGTTTTTGAAGTTCAATGTGTCTCCAAATAATTTTGCAGGTCTCTGGTTATCACAGCCACTAATCTGTAGGCGCTATTGTTAGGGACACCCGAATTTCGGGAAAATATTTCCGCGCATGCTAGATTTCAATACCCTACGAGTGTACCAACAGTTTCCTTTTGCTTATTGGTGGCGTGTCTCTGTAAGAAAACATTTTATTAGCTGACTGACCAATCAGAATTAAGTTACTCCAATACTGTACGTCTCTGATTCGTGGGCAGACACTTAAGACGCGTAACAACTAGAACACCCAATCATAAGAGTGGCTATGACCTCAAGTGTTATGAAATACAACTGGTCGTGAAATCTTTCTATCTATTGTGTTCAACTATAGAAATAAGAATCAGCCCTATTTCAGAACAGCGACACGGCTTGCGAATCAGTTATTCATGAGGAACGTCATTCGGTATTGGGCGTGGTAGTGTATCGTACTGGCCAAAAATGACCTTAATTTGCCCAATTTTCTACACTGGGCCTGCGTGGTTAACAAATAGGGCATTGTGAAGTGATGCTGAAGAAATGGGAGGAAACTGAGCACCTCGAGGAAACCCGCAGGCCTTTGGAAACGTCCGCCACGTTTTCCACCCGGCGGGAATTCAACCCGGATCACCGCGGCGGAAGTCTCCTCAGCAAACCAGAAGTTGCCTATAAGCTCTTCACCATAAAATGAGCACTTTCGAAAGCCTTACTTAAGATCTACTTGTATGCACGTTGCGTATTATTCCGCCTTATGTAAAATTAACATTGCCATGGGCCTTATCACTTTATTCATGCGTCGGTGAAGTGAAACTGTGAAATTATTAGAAAAGTAAAAATGTTACAAATCTGCTCATTTTTACACTTCGGTGCATATAAAAGCAGAAAGTGAAGGAAATAATTTAAGTTATCACAAATAGTCATCAAACACTCTTTATTAGACGTTAAGATACGGAACTACTTTCCATCCCATGTTACCAACTTTACTGGGCGCATGTCTCTCAGCGTGCCCGTTAAAATATATGCAGGTATTGGCAATGACATTTTTCTTATGTTGATTTCAAAAGTGCTCACTTTATCGTAAACAGCCTTCAGTATGCGTTTACTTTCTGAGGATAAAATTATTGAGTGTCAATGTATGACGCGGGCATTAAATGGTTGAGCTCTGGTGTATGAAACCACGTTATACCATGGTCACAAAATAAGTATACTCTATAAAAAGGTACATTGCATTTTTTTAATACTTAAGTGGTAGCCAACTAGATAAATTAATCTTCACATTTAACGAGTAAGAATAGGGAAACCCAAACGTGGAAGTAAAAAACCGATCATTACAGGAAAAAGACAGTCCAGACAAGTGAAAATGTGACACCTAACTCTTGAACCAAATGTGGAGTCGCTTTACAAATAGAAAGGCGTAATACTCATTTTAGAATTTTTCGAAAGTCTATGCTTAAAGCTGTTCAAGAACCAATTTTATAGCATAATTTATGGTTCCGTGACATGATATCGACTATTTCTTAATAGAAATACAAAATCATTTAAAAAGATAACATTTGTCATGTTATTTAGCGTAAATATGAACACTTTAACTTAAAAACATTTATCGTATACAAATTTCAGTATATTATTTTAAGACAAATTTTGGTTTTGGCTAAAGTGTTTAATTGAAGTCACAGGAGTGACAGATGCAATTTGTTTGAAATTAGACTCTTAGCTTGCCAGCTGTGAGGGTTTACATTTGAGCTATTCTGGCATTATATCTTACCTCAAAAATTTACATTAAAATACGGGGTAATCGCATAACAAATTTCCCAGAAATATATTTCGTGACGTTCTAATAATATGAACAATTATTTTGAGCTATTTATCCTGAAGTTTTAATTATGTTCTAGTCTGAGATTTGTACAGGAAGCTAAATACAATTTATTAAAATCCTATAGCTCGTGTCATTCGTTTTTAAAAAGTGAGTTTTTTTTCCATTGATACGCCTTTTTCACATTGTTGTTTCATAAAACAAAACAAAAAATGAACTCTTGAACGTCCTGAAGGGGGTGACTCATAATCCGTAGATGAAGAAGGAGACAAATAAAGGAACTGCAGTGCATGTGCCCTGGAATGGGGGCGGAACACTCAAGTGTAAAACATTACGACCAGACCTGTTATAAGAGCCAAAATTTCTTCTAGATTTTCAACATGTTTTATGGTGTCGCAATGTTAAATCGATAATATCTTTAAAACTTATCAAATAATTTGTAAAACAACTTTCCCGGTATTTTTGCCATAAAAATATAAACATTTAAATTTAAAATTTTGAGTCACACAAATTTCAAATAATTATTTATTTTATGCACTAAATTGTGTTTCAGCTATATCTTCTTATTGAAGTCGCCGAAGTGGCATGTGCCGACTTATTTGAAATTTGACTTTTAGCTAGCCTGCTTTAAGGGTTTGAATTTCAACTATTCTGACATTGAATTTTACCTCAATAGGACGAACCGCATAACAAATTTCCAATAAATATTCATGACGTATAACAATATGAGCAATAATAAAATTGTTACTGTAGCATGTATAAACAGGTGTATTTCGCGAAAATAATTCATGGCCATGCTAGACTTCAATATCTTACGTCCACGACCAAAACTTCCTTTGGTTATTGGCCGCTTGTTTACAAGAGAAGACATGTTCTTATTTGACTGGGCCAATCGTAATGAAGTACTCCAATACTGAACGTCCATGATTCGCGGACAGACACTTGAAGCACGTGACATTTAAAATCATCCAACCACGAAAGTACATATGAACAAAAGTGTTTTGGAGTGCATCTGGTCTCGAAATATTTTCGCGAAAAACACCTGTCCCTAAGCATAAGGTATTAATTTTGTTCAATGTTGAGATTTGTACTAAAAAAATTTAATGCCAAATTACGTTTTCTGCCTACCCATATATTTTGCATGCTGTTATTTATTTCATATCACATCAAAAAAGGGCTTTACATGCTAAAAATGTTAAAAATAATTTTTGCCTCGTGAACGCCTTTGATAAAATACACTCTCACTACTCGTCATCGAAGCAGGAACTCCGAAAAAAACCGACCTGCCGTGGCGCTGTCGGTTGGTGCGCCACCAGTCTGCAGTGCGAGAGGTTACAGGTTCGAATCCAGGTAAGGCATGGGTGTTAGTTTAAGTTAGGCAATAAGATAGTTTGTAAGCCGCCCCCTGATAAGCCTTTAGGCATAAAACCTATGGACGTTAATAAGCCTTATTCTATCATTAAAAAAAAAAAACTAGTAACCTCCTGAAACACATCTTCTATCTCTTTGGCTTTCCAACTACGTCTCATCCAAATCACTCTCTCAAAATTATAATTAGCTTAAAGGGAATAAATTAGAATAATTTTTTCCAACTAGCTTTTAATTTTTTGGTTTACCAGATGCCGTTCTTAGTTGTTTACTTGCTCCTGTACCTACTATTAAATTTCCATGTGTTTCTTACTTTCATTTCTCGTTTACCCTGTCAAATAAACTAAAACACACTTTTTTTTTTATCGTTCCCATGTATATTAATTTTACATACTGAATACAAAAAAAAAAAAAAAAAAAAAGTCCCGTCGACTAAGTTTGTGACTAAAAATAGTATAGACTGCTTTTAAAGAATTTTTATGAAGCGAAACACCCGCATAACTAAGATGAAAATTTTTATTTTTCTTGTAATTTCTATCTTTTTTAAACTATAAATACAGAAAAACTATCCAATTTACGGAGACGTTACATGAAGTTTTTATGGAAGGTCAGTCATCGGAAAAGCAACGAGTCTGTAATTTTACGGATAGTTTTGAAGAATTTGACACCAGGACTTTTCTGTAATTTTTTTTTTTTTTTTTTTTTTTTTTTTTCCACAGTGAGCTACTGAGCTGTCCCCGAAAACGTAGGTAAAAACTTTGGTAAATAACATTTCTCGGTTTTCGACATTAGTCACGCGCAACTATGACAGCTATTGTTCATCAACACCAATTTGATAAATGTTGTATTTGTCAGTACTTAAGTGTGAATATATTGCGAATGTAATATTCTAGTAAAGAGTCATTATAATCTGGCATCTGATGGAACATAAAGGAACCTAACTATCACGTAACGTATAATAATCATGATTTACTTGGAAAAAAAATTAGTGCGGCATTACGTTGTAATTGCATATTAAAATGAAGACCATTATCTTTCTGGGCAAGTAGTTCATGGCATCGAATTGTTGCTATGTCAAGTATTACTTCCTCAGGTTTCAGCAATGATTAACCAAATTAGATATTATGGACTACTGAAAATGCTTACAACAGGCATTTTTCGATTAATGTAGTTATACTGACAGCTTAAACAAATAATATCAACAATTTAAAAATTTCGGGTGGAGGCGCCGGGTATTAATGTGTCCATTAATAATAACGCGAATTTTGCATGTCTCTACCTATAGCTTATTTCACTCTTTTTTTTTTTTATGTTTTCCTCAATTATTATATTTTCTCAGGCTAATATTTCATATCACTACAACAAATAATGTTATATGATAAAATGATAAAAAAAAGTAGAAAATAATTGTTGGACTCTTGAAAGGTCTTAAGTTTTCAGGTTATTTCTATGTATGTACAACGGGAGGAAGTGGCTCAACAACGGCTCTGTTCTTTTTCGGTGCAATGTGTCCTTGATCACTTGCCCTTGATCCCTTCCCGTTTCACGAGCCCTTGTTCCCTTCCATAGATATATTAGTTAAGTGAATTCGGACGCTTGTATTATTAATAGTTGGCGTTGAATTTTTTATTAAAGCTTTGCTTAAATAAATTTACTTATCTAAGCAGTTTATATCAGGTGTTGTTATGCGTACTTAAAATATAATTATAGATGGTTTCATATCTCCGAAACTTAGCACTGGCTGAAATGTGACCTTTTTCAGCATTGTCTCGTGCCTAGAATAGTTACATACTACAAATGTTGGTTATAGTACAAAGACTGAACAAAATCGATTGCACACACACACACACACACACACACACACACACATACATATATATATATATTATATATATATATATATATATATATATATATATATATATATATATATATATATATACACACACACACACATACACACATGTAAGTAATAATGAAGTGATGAGAAATTAACTCAACATTGAAACGACTGCTGCCCCATTTGATATTTCTCTATCCAGTTGGCCAATGTGGCCCTACTTGGAATCGCTCTATCCACTGAGCCACTAAGGCCCTCCTTGGAAATTAACTCAACATTGAAGCGAGACATTTAAAGTAAACAAAACTTATATTCCATTACCTTCATATCTCTATGCAATAATCTCTATGCATTATTACAAAACTTTCATATAGGAAAAAAATAATTAAAAAATCATTTTTAGGGTAAAAGGTAATGATTGCGTAGTTTGATCTGATATTGCTGAAATTCAAACATGACCTATATTTGACCCTGAGGATTCGCTCTGCGAAATTTGAAGAACTTCTATTGAGTTTCAATTGAAATAGAAGTATTCAAGGCGGACAGACAGTCTCAGGCCGTAAACCATTTGGGAAAACCTAAATTATTTATTTCGCTTTCTGTATTTATACTGCAATGGAATGTAAAAAATGAGCAGATTGGTGAAATATTTACTTTTATAATAATTGTAAAGTATCACATGATCAACGCATGAATAAAATAATGAGGTCCATTACAATGTTAAATTTGCATTTTTAAGGCGAAAAACTACACATCATTCATATAAGTAGATCTTAAGCAGGGCTTTCAAAAGTGCTCATTTTACCGTGAACAGCGAATAGCATTACACTCTCACACACTAAGTCGTGTAGAACTATTTCTCGTAATTCGTTGCCCACTCAACCGGGTGCCTGGAGCCTGTAGGCCAGAGTGTACTGTAGCTAATATGTAGTTATGAGCATTGATTTTTTTCTCCGAATATTGATTTCAAGTTTAATTTCTCCTTCTAGAATATTCCACCGCCTCGTGAAAACTAAACTGAACTAAGTCTACAAAATTACACCAAACGATAACGCACCGAATTTGTGCGCACTCATTTGTAATAATATTTTGCGTGAGAACTATTTCTTACTAAGCATTACCAATACAAGTTTATTACTGCTTTTATTCATATTTATTATAAATGAATTATTATAGTTTGTTACTCCCCTTTAGGGCGTAGCAGACCAAACGGAAGACAAGGAGAAGGACGCACACTATTAAAAATAATCAAGAAAAGCTTGGACACAAAAATTCCAAAATCCATACAAATATATTGAAGCCCATCTATACACTATCACCAAGAACAACAACTTTGCAACTTTATTTGAAAATATAAATTGCATCTGTAAATTTCCGTTTCTTGCTACCAATCGGTGTTCTAGGGGAAGGAGAGAACACACATGCACTGGAACAAAGAGAAAAACAACAATATTAATATATCCTGAGAAATCATTAACCTTAATAAACTCTTGTGAAATCCCACTAAAAAGGTAAAATGACTTCGTGAGTAAAGCAAGCACCCTTACAACTTTAAAAGTAAAGTACGCCTGATGACTCACTAAAAAATACAACATGGAATACTTATTTCAAGAATACCATTGGGAAGAAGCAAAAACACTCATTACATTTAACCATGAACATAAAGGTACGCCATAAAATACCCACTAGACTCCTTGGCGTTAAAAGTCTTTTGGCAAATCGTAGTCCAGGAGACCAATCCTACAGCAGGCAAAAAAAAAAAAAAGTAATAATCCACCTCTTACAAACATTCCCATAAAATACTATATTGTAAATTCACACAGTCAAAACAGTGAAGAAACACTTCCCTACAAAAATTCATAAAAAAAAAAATTAAAAAAAACTACTGAAAGGGAAACTCTACCCCCAGCATAACAACAACTAACTTCATTGTAATACTTCACTTGTGTACTCGTATTACGCGAAAACGCGTCTATCCTTGCTGAAGCCCCGAAGTACGAAGTGGTGTAGATATGATCTATCGTCGGCCAGCCCACACAACTCGAAGAGGAACACTGTACACTTGCTCGGGCTGGGGACGAACATTTATACGTGAAATCGCGGGGCTCGGGAAGGTTAAGGAGGCGGCGGTAATAGCGGAGTGGCGTACGGAAGGTGCCAGTGTGTGCGAGGCTGAACTCGTCAGTAGTAGCCACCAGACAGCGCTCGGCCGCGCCAGAAGCACAGCGCGCCTCTCGTCAGTATAGCTCAGCGCTTGGAAGCGTTCAGATGTGTAACTACCGGGGGGGGGGGGGGGGAGAAGAAACATAGTACTTTTTTCTGCAGCAAAAATATTGCCTCTTCAAATAGTTATCCCTCTTCAAACAAAATAGCAGTTTATTAATCTGGGCTACCAAGTACAGACGTAGCAAATAACCAAACAGACTTGCTTACCAAATTCATTAACGTCATGTAGTTCTGTAAACACACCAACCCCATAATAGCAGCATTGAATCGTACTCCAGAAAATTCTCGCATCACACATTTCACCAGCTGGCGGGACGAAAAATTAATTGTTCAGGCAGGACAGTTATTTTTTGGCAGGACAGGAGTACTCACATCAAATTGCTTGAATTTGCTGATTGACACGAGTGTCAGAATTGATGCAGGGCTTCAAGTTTATCAATAAAATATAGGTAAAACTTCAGTATAATGAAAAATGAGATACTTCTATGTTAACAGAGGTATAAAATGCTTGTGATACATGGCATATTAAGGAAACAACTAAACACGTCATGCATGAGGGTGATTTTTCAAAAGTTTGATTCGACAAGTGTGAGAAAACCGTGACTATAGTAACCATACCTGGGTCAGTGACGATGATGAGTACGGCGTTGGGGCTGTACTGCGTCACGTCGGGTATCAACTCCCTGAAGATGGCCACGTTTTCCATTACGGAAGCCGGCTGGCCAAGCTTGCCACGACATCCCGCGGCAACGATGATCACCTTCGAGTCCTCAGTCACTTGAGGATCTGTCACACAGCAAAACAAAGTCCGTCAGAAGCTTTCGTCGGACCGTGGCCCTCCTTCTCTTAAGCCCCCTGTCACGCTGTTAAATTTTTGCCTTCGACTATATTTGACAGTAAAATTTGAGGACAAAACACGGCCATCAAATATTTCCTTCCAGAAAATTTTATCAAATAATCTTGAATGTGTTTGAAAATGTGTCTCACTGTCAAATGTTTTTATTGGGAGAATCTAATTTGAAATATTATTTAAAAATTATTTTCATAGTGAGATGTTGATTTTGTTTTCCATGCGGTCCATTACAGAAAGAAATATAAGTAACACTGTAGTTTATTTTCGTTTCTTTACTAAATTAATATTTTATTTTTAAGATATGTTTCATGCACAATGAAATTTAATGCCTCATATGTCGTTATAGTATGTGCAATATTCACTTAAAATAGCATTCATACCCAGACAGCTTCTACATAAATTATATTATCTTCATAACTTACTTCAACTAAAGCAATAGTTCCTTAGTTTAAGTTTCTTGACTTCCTTTTTTGTCGTGCACGATTCTGATTAGCTGAGACCGTCAAACATCAAATAACTTTTAGGACCGGTCCAATTTTCAAATGTTTGATGGAAACTGAAGCCATCCAACTTTTCCAGACAAAAATGGCGACGTTCTATGACGTTTCGATGACCTCATAACTGTCCAACTTTATTTGACCAAACTTATTGGAAGTAGTTTGACGGAAAAATTTGACAGTGTGACAGGGGCTTAACACTTCTCTTACTGTCACCTTACCCCTGCGCCATTAAACTCCTACACGAGGCAAAACAAATTTCGTAAGAGGTTTTGCATGAGTGAGTGAAGATATTTGTGCGGCTCTTAACAGGACAAACAGGTCTTGAGAGCCGATAAGGGTGAAGCGGGGTGAGTATGGAGCAGCACAGAAGTTGAGGGGATGGGTGATACGGGAGATCCCGGAGAAAACCTGCCGACCAGCGGCATCGTCCGACACGATTCCTACATGCGAAAATCTGGGGGTGACCCCACCGGGTATCGAACCCGGTTCGCCTATGTGGGAGGTGGGTAGTCCAGCCACTACACCACCGCGACCTCATGAGAAGTTTCGTGAAAGAATATGTGTAAAATCCCAAAGAAACGAGTCCACAGATCAGAATTGCAACACAGTACGACTTTGCATGAGTAAAAGTTGATGGCCTCGGAATATCTTAACTAGCCATAATTGTAATAATTAAATCTCATAAACACTCGCTGTTTTAAAATAGTGGCTGATTTTTTTTTTCTTTTTTTTATTCGTCCAACACTTTGCAGCACTATCTGAACACTGCACAATTTCAAATACAAAATTTTCAAGAGTTCTTCGTAATGAAAATTTATCGCCTGGTTCCTCTTTTCACGGATTTTTTTTCTCTGCTCTTCTCCTACCTACCTTGTTGATATAAGCTGTTCACGGCAAAAGGAGCACTTTTGAAAGTCCTGCTTAAGATCTACTTGTAACACGTTGTGTATTCCTCCGCCTTACGTAAAATTAACATTGTTATGGGCCCCATCACTTTATTCATGCGTCGGTCAAATGGAACTGTGAATTTATTAATAAAGTAAAGACTTTACAAATCTGCTCATTCTTTACACTTCGATGTATTAAAAAAAAACAGAAAGTGAATGAATTAGTTTTAAGTTCTCACAAATTGTTACCTAGCACTTTTTATTCGACATTAAGATATTAAACTATTTTCCAACTATCGTAACCAACTTTATTGGGCGAATGCAACTCAGTGAGCCCAATAGAATATTTGCATGCAGGGGCAGTGATTTTTTCTAAGGTACATTCCTAAAGTGCTCACTTTATTGTGAACAGCCTTTACACGTGGTCACATGACTAGCAGAGAACGATTAATTGAACCACCCATTTTGTAAACAATGCTCCTAAAAATAAGACACGATTTATCTCTTGCTTTCTTTTACGTAAGCTGTTTGCACGCGACATTCTCGCAAAAGTACCATCTTGCGCAGTTTTACATGTTTCTGGCATCGTGCGAAAACTGCTTTGTGGCTGAGGGAGCTTGCAGACTAAACTAAGATTTATTTCCTCTCGGGTTGGGAATTCCAAAGCTAATAGTTTAGGCAAATAATTTTCGTCACCAGGTAGCAATGGTATTGCATGTGTAACGATTTTTTTTTGTTGTTTTTAATCAAAATAAATGGTATAATTTGAATTTTCGTAAAATAAATATCTACTTTTAAACTTTTCAGATTTGTATTGCTTTAAAACCGACGCACGTGAAGAATAAAATTTGTCCTACGTGCTATGTAAATTAATTTGTATCTTTCTTTACTTTAAAATTTTCGATGCTATGAACAAGGCCGTACGCAAATGGGGTGCAATCTGGGAGATCGCCTCCCCCGAGAATTCAAAATTTTGAATAGTTATCACAGTATGGCATTAGGTGTATTGCAACAGGCTGGTAACTAGCGTTCACAAAGAAATGTTCACATCGCGAAAATGCTGATTGTAAACACAGATGGCGAACTTCAGTTGGTGGGAACTTCAAAACTGCGCAATCGCTGTAATTGTGTCAAAAATAGACTTGGGATGCACGGACGTTTTAATATATTCGAATGCAGAGATTGAAATGTTAATCTCACTTGAAAATAATAACATTCACATGGCAGAAATGCAGATCGAGTTACAACGAAGAAAAGCATATATTAAAATTTCAATAAGATTAGAAATGTCATAACTAAACCAAATGTACATTACATACAGAGTGAGGTTATCGACGTATGTAACACCCACCTCCGACTCATTTCCAAAAAAACTTTCCCACTTTCGTCCCCAAATAAGGTACCATCTTCATTTTGAGCTATCGAATATTCATCCATTTTTAACAATAAAAGACAAGCATGTGGTAATGCAACTAGCAAATGCAATTAGAGGAAACTGGTATTCAAAACGATGAGCAGCAACCATCAACATCCGTTTATCAATACTGTTAACGTGTTCCTGACTCCGTTAGCCAAAAATGGTGAACACTGGTTACCCGATCACCGTGCGTTCACAGCAAAGTGGTGAACAGGATCGTGAAACCACCTCGTTGTTACCGATTCAACCGTGAATATAGGGCTGTTGTCGGATTGAAAAGTAACTTCAGTGCTTCGCTGGCCTTGCATGAGAAAAATTTGTTAAGACGAGATTTTTATTTTATTTTGCGTGTTGTGCCAGTTAAATAAAATGTTGAAGTTTGATGACTGTTTAGACATTCTGGCTTCAAAATAAGCTAACGTAAGATGTATACTCATAATTTTGTAGCGAAATAAGCTGACTAAAGTCCATTCCAGATTGGAAGCGACTTATGAAAATCAACCTTTGAAAAAACACTCTAGGCAAATCTTGCCAACCTGTTCTTTAAAAAACCTGTATTTCACAAATATATAACACTGTGGTTAGCTTTAGAGTACTGTATTATTGAATAAATGAAACTTTGCCTTAATATCTTCTATAACTTGTAATATTTATTTATTTTTAAATGTGAATTAACAACAGCGAGAGCAGCGGCGTGTTGGCAACGACTGGTAAGAAATAATTCACAGCTAAAATATTATTTTATCCTAGTATTTTATTACACTATTTGTAAATTAAACGGTGCCTATTGGAATATTTAAAAATTTAGGTAGCCCCGATGACAACATATCTCATTTTTGCAGTTTAAAATAACAGCGTAAAATATTATGAGTAGGCCTTAATGGTACGGTGTTGTTTTATCGAGCGAGAGCAACTTTGAAGCATCTTTCTGCTGAGCGATGCTTGTCGCGCGCTCTCTCTCTCTCTCTCTCTCTCTCTCTCTCTCTCTCTCTCTCTGTCTGTCTGTCTCTTTCACACTCGGAAAATTTCACTTCGTTAGTACGCGGAAAAATGGTGCATGGTTTCAATTGTAGCATAGTTCATACTTATTACAGCAAAATAATGATTTTTGAATTTGTAATTTACAACTGAAAAGAGATTTTAATGTTTGAATACTTATTTTAATATATTTAGATATGATAACGGGGCAGAAACAAAACGAAGTTAGCAGACGTGGCGAGCCATGACATGGCGTGTTGCTGTTTTACCAAACGAAGCGTAAATTGTACTTACTCCGAAAAATACTTCAAATTACAACATCACGTTTGTAGACGTTGTGTTTTTTAAACCTAGGTAAGCAAGTTACGATGTTGTGATAAATTTGTGTTTCCGCGGCAGTAATAAATATACTGTTACGGTGTGTTTCGTTAACCGTTGCGTGTGAAATAGCTTGGTGGCGTGGCTGTGTGGTGATCGTTACTCTGGATCTGTGTGTGTGATTTCAAATATTTGATGTGAACTATTTATACGTTGTAAATGTGAACTGTTTTTATGACTAAGTTATTTATTTACATCCACGTCTGTTTATTTATCACAACGTTTTACCTTTGCCCTGGGTGTTTTAAACACAGTCGTGTAACGTGATTTACCTCCAATCCCAACAAAATAACCAAGCTCAGCCTCAACAAATTTCAATTAACCTAATACACAGTAAGTAGCAATGCATACAAATTTGAGTGGAATAAAAGTTACAGTAGGCTTATTTGTGTGCATGTTCACCGCTATATTTTAAGTATCTATACCAAAAAATGAGCGACACGAGTTGCGTACTTGATTTTAATATCGCTTTTTCGTTGGACTGTCTATTCCTTCGTTATTCGAACTGAGGCCGTCCTTTTAAAGAAATAACCCAACATATATCAATAACCAAAAGTCAAATACTACAGTTCATTACCCCGCAGTTGTAACAGTGTTCAACACAGTCGCGGCAAAATATTAACGTGCATTACGTGTAATGTTTTATGTCGTGGAAAACAAATATGTTAATGTAACGTAACAGTAAGAACTATCGTTAATCCAGTAATTTTTAAAACGTCATAAAGCTGACCTAAATAATGTTATAGGCCTAAACTGTGAATATTCGTACGAAATGGTTTTTGAAATAGACTTAAGATAGAATTCTTTGAAAAGCTGTAAACAGTAAACAACACATTTGACAGGTATAAAAGTAGAAGTCACATTTCAATGTTTATTTTAGGTGTAGCGAAAGTATACGAACACATGTACGTACACAGTGGCATGTAAACATTGATTTTGACAGATGCTACATGGCAGTCACATGGCAATGTTTGTTTACATTTGGCAAAAGGATACGAAACGGGCCTGCAAGTATATATTTAGCAGGGCTCCGAGAAAGTTGCTTCCAATGGGGAAGGGACTATACTAAATTTTAATCTTCGAATGAACAAATTTCCCAGAGAAAACATCCTCCCCCGCCGCCCATAAATTTCGATTATACTCTCCTTATGCTCTCCTAAGAATGGGCTAGCGTACGCTGCTAACTATAACACAACATTTTAATTTTACTGTTTGCGTTTTTAAACACACGCAGAAGTATTATTTTGTTACGGGGGAAGTATGCAGTATGATTCTCAATTAGAGTGACAAACTTCGGGAGGTGATTTTCCATTAAAAAGTAAAAGGAAAACATATGACACTTTATACCTAAATCGACCCGATCTCGGATCGAGTTTCGAACCACGATGGTGCAACTTGGCCTTATGCGGTGTATTGACTAAGGGGCATGTGTGCTCCCTAGTGGACACATGTCGGGCTATGACGACACTGCGTGGCAACCACTGTCGTACTCACATGTCTCGTTCATGGTTATCAATATATTTTTTTGCAAATGAATGTACTTTTCTTTTATCGCGGTCAACTTAACCGTGAGCATGGCATATAAGGTGCCCGTTAAAGATACGTCACATACAAGGACTTTTTTTCATAGGTTGAACTCAGAAATTCTCAATTAACTGTCAACATTCTATGCTTACCATTATCTCCGTATACAGTTGTGTTGGAGAACACTGACGCCTGTTGCAGGTCCTCCAACTCTGTTGCCAAACGTATCAAGTTGCTGTCCAACAATACTATCTCGGAGCAGATATCCTGCTGACACAAAGAGCGCATCAGCACTTATTGCATCTTGCAAACGTTTCACAACTTATACAACGCTCCAAAGTACACAAAAATATCCCCGGTAAAGTTCCCAAACTGTAATTTTTAACATGTGCAGTGTACATTAGATGGAAATAACATCATCAGTGGCGTGTGGTCAGCTGTTGCAAGGTAAGCAGGTGCTTGCTCACTGGTGTACATTCTCGGGGCACGCACCAGGAGCCAGGAACCACCGTGGAGTCTAGGGAAACTGAACGCATTCCGACCACTCACAAGCGAACAGCAAGGAACTCATTACACGCGTCCTTTGGCGTCAGCTGTCGAGCTACGTTTTACTGGTGGAAGTGTAGACTAGCAAGCAACAGGGTACGTCATATACATAGCTAACGCCAACTTACCTTGCAACAGTTCACCGCACGCCAACTAAACACCACATATCAAGTTGTAAATATAAGAATGTTGAGTTTCGTTACTATACAAAGTTGGTAACGTACCTAATTGCATCTTTTTCTTGAGCATGTAGGTACTCTAACATGCATGGATGAAAAATAAACTACTACTATACTACTATACGTATACTCTGTGGTGTGGTAAATTTTAGAATAATTTTATTGCGTTTATCATTTGCACTTACACGGACCCTTCTGTGCTCTAAGAAATTGTTCGGGAATTTACCATACCAGTGTGTACGCTTAGTTAGAAAGCGGAAATGGTAATTTTTTTTCCTATTTATTCATTGTAGCGTTCAGGACTTGGTCAGGAAACAGTCAAATGCGTAGGGAAATTCCCAATCTTGTGTGGTAGCGACGCTAAACATTCCTATATTTGCAGCTTGACGTGTGGTATTATTACCATACAGAGTATAGGTTAAAAACTTCCATTCCAGTTTTGGAAGTTTACCAGAAATTTTTTTACTATGTATGTTTATGGCACCTCACATACCTACATTGTATTGCAATCCACACTTCTCACACAATACTTTCGTGATTGTCAAGCAAACGTAGTTTCGGTAATCTGCTGATCTCCTTTAAAACCGCACGTTGATGTCACATTTCCACTTGGGAACAATAGTATCTTCCCTCCCATAGTCGGGAAATTTCTCTTATGCACCTAGATACATTAACTCCAGTTGCAATCAGCCATCCTATAAATACAATGTAGCCAACCAAAAACACGTCAATAACGTCAGGCTCCCAGCTGCGATAGTTTGAACCAGGCTTAACAAATCTCTATGGACACCATTACGAATTTGTTTGGTCAACCGACCCTGGTGGTACTTGAAACAACGAAACCCCATTTTAAAAATTACCTAAGTTTTACACGGAAGCTGAGCTTTTCTAAGATGCACAAAATTTTACTAAAGGCTGTTCACGATAAAGTGAGCACTTTTGAAATAACCTTAGAAAAAAGTTACTGTCCCTACCTGCATATGTTTTGACGGGTACACTGAGTAACATGCACCCAGTCAAGTTGGTAACGATGGATGGGAAGTAGTTCCGTATATTAACGTCGAATAAAAAGTATTAGGTAACCATTTCTGATAACATAAATTATTTCTTTAGCTTTCTGGGTTTTTTAATGCATCGAAGTGTAGAAATATGCCGATTTGTTAAATATTTACTTTTCTAATATTTTCACAGTTCAACTTGACCGGCGCATGAATAAGGTGATGAGACCCATGACAATGTTTATCTTATACGAGGCGGAAGAATACACAACGTGCATACAAGGAGATCTTAAGCAGGGCTTTCAAAAATGGTAATTTTACCTTGAATTGCCTATAAACTGAAAGTATATATTGTATACGAGTTGGTGTGTACGTGTAAAAAGAATGATAATCATTTCTAGACTTCCTTTCCACAAAACGTATTGTGAGACAAGTGATGCAGTAAGGACGCTGGCATTCAAACGGTTTACACTATACGCAAAGCTGGTTCCGCAACAGTGCGATGCGTTGCGTTGCGATGAGCTACACTTTGCTGTTTCACAACTAAACGATGATCTGTCGGGGACGGAGGCCGTCTGAGATGGTGCTTACAATACAGTTTAAGGGTGGAAATTTCATTTTCAGATCTCACGAAAGTAACAAAAGACACGCGTAAAAAGTTGAAACAATTATGTTTTAAAAGATATAAACAGGGTAGTATGAACGCGATGTGTGACGAAAACAAGCGGGGACGAGACATAATATGACGGAAGACGATTATTTTGATGTTAATAAACGAATTTTATGACATTGTCCATATCTATAAGAAGATTTTTCCTTCTGTTTTGTACATCTATGTCTCAATAATAAAAATTTAAATACGAAAACGTCGGCGTAAACGCGATCGTCGTTTTCAAATTGTAAAAAATTACATGCTTTTCTTCTCCTTGTAAATAAACACTTATTCTTCTTATTCTCCGTCGCAGGCTGACGCCGACAATCGGAACGCGAGAATTTCGCGCAACGCACTCGACGCCGACGCGCTGCGACGGAATCTGCTTCATCCTGATTGGCTACCGTTCATCGCAACGCATCGCAACGCAGCGTATCGCACTATTGTAGACCAGCTTAACACGAATCTTCTCTGTGGTGTAGGGGTAGCATTATTGCATCTCACTCGATGTGTGTATGTCTTGTATTTATTTGAAACTAATAGGGGCCGCGATGGTGTAGTGCTTAGGCTACTCGCCTTCCGGGTTCGACTCCCGGCAGGGTTATTTCCAGGCTTTCGCCTACGGAAATCGTGCCGGACGATGCCGCTAGTCGGCAGGTTTCCTTGAGGATCTCCCATTTCCCCGTGTCCTTGCATTCCTGCTCTCCGTCGGTTCTCTCCTAGTCCTGTCCAACTCCATTCCATACTGCGGAAGGCAATGATGGTAAACCAGCCGAAAATCATTCTGCATTCAATCACCGCGTCGATGCTCTGGATTTGTCTTTCATCGTCATTTTGTAACATGGAGAGTTTCACGACTGCTGAATGATTGTAATGCATCAGCCGTACGTGGCTGCCAATGAAAATTGGATAATTTCTGCGATACTGCATTGACAGTGCTTTGTGGTAGTATAAATATGGTGTAGCAAGGACCACTTTTCGTGTGATTAAAATGCGCACGAATTAATTTAAAATTTAATTATTTTAAATTAATAAATTTAAAAATTAACTTATTTTAGATTTTTAAAAATTTTGTGCCGTATTAGTGAAAATCTCTAAATTAAAATAATCATTTTTTTGTAATACTTTAATTGTAAGTTTATCACAGAACATAACAAATAGTCATACTCGCACCTGTAACTTCATTTTATAACTTTTTTGTATCATTATCACTAGCTTTAAATTTATGTTTAATTGTTTATTTTAGGTTGTAAATATGCTTTTGGAATTCACAATCACAACAAGTACCAATATAGTTTAATTTTTAAGTTTATGTTGTAAACATAATTTTTAAATACACAACAATTTTTGTCTCAAATTTAAAATTTTTAAATTTGGTTATAAAATGTATTATTTAAAATAATTTAGTTTAAAAAAATGATAAACCTATTAATTATAATGTGGTTCGTGCTACGCCATATTTATACTACTCTTTGCGATGGTCCTACTTTAAGTTAGAAAGCTATACTCAGTGGCAAGGTACTTAACTGATAAGAATTTTATTTATAATGCTTGTTCGATAAACTTTTTACCGTAATTTCTCCAGCTATCAGAATATTTCATTATTTTTTTATCATTATTATAAAATGTATTATCTATAGGCTATTCACTGTAAAATTAGCGCTTTAGAAAGCCCTGCTTAAGATCTACTTTGTATACACGTTGTGTATTTTCCCGCTTACGTAAAATTAACTTTGCCATGAGCCTCGTCACTTTATTCATCAGTCAGTCAAATGAAACACTGAAATTATTAGGAAAGAAAATATTTGACAAACCTGCTCATTTTTACACTTCCAGTCATTAAAAATGACAGAAAGCAAAATGAATAATTTTAAGTTATTAAAAAGGGTTACCTAACACTTTTTATTCGACATTAGAATGTGTAATTACTTTCCATTCATCGTTTAAATATGTGCATGCAGGGGCAGTGACTTTTTTTCTAAGGTACATTTCTAAAGTGCTCACTTTATCATGAACAGCTTTTAAAAGATTTTATTATCAAATATCGAGCAGCGTGTACTAAGAACGAAGCGGCCAGGCAATTCCAGTATTCGTGGGCCAGTCAGCTAGGGAAGCTACACCCAACCACCCGTCCTTTCATTATGATCCCGGCCATCTTCCGTGGAGGAATGTAGTTTACAAATAAATTACAGAACCAGCATATTGATTATAGACTGTTCACAGTAAAGTGAGCACTTTTGAAATCAACCTTAGACAAAAGTCACTGTTCACCTGCATATATTTTAATCAGCGCACTGAGTGACATGCGCCCAGTAAAGTTGGCAACATTGGATGGAATGTAGTTCCATAACTTAACGTCAAAGAAAAAAACGTTAGGTAAACATTTCTAATAATTTAAATTTTTTCCTTTCTTTTTCTATTTGTTTTTTATACATCTAAATGTAAAAATGAGTGGATTTGTAAAGTATTTACATTTCTAATTATCTCAAAGTTTTACTTGACCGACGCATGAATAAATTGATTAGGCTCATGGCAATGTTAATTTTACATAGGTGAAATAATACACAACATGCACTCAAGTATAATTTTAAGCAGGGCTTTCAAAAGTGCTCATTTTACCGCGAACAGCCCATATATGAAGGTATATAAGCAGTAAGTCGTAGTACAATGAACGGTAGAAATAACTGCAAATTAAATTTTAGTTAAGCGAATGTGTATCCAGGATCAGCGAACCTACGCAACATTTCCGGGATACGTAAACAATTGGGTAGTTGAAGGAGGGAAGCGTCGTCACAACGTCCAAAATGCAGGGAAATAGGTATGTATACGTCATTCACGGTTACTTCCAAGTTTGCTGTTAAAGTTCTACTTCCAAGATATTCCTCCGCCTCACCCAAATAAAGCTTTGCCCAAGTCTAGCAAATTACACGAAAGGGACAGCGCACCGAATTCGTGCGCACTCACACTGTAAAAATATTTCTGGCAAACTTCCTAAACTGTAATGAAGTTTTAACCTATACAGTGTATGGAAATAGTAGCGAGTATCAGGCTCAAAATATGGGGATATTTAGCATCACTAATATAATAAGTTGGCAACTCCCCTAAGAATTTGACTCGTTCCTAAGCAACTGTAGGAACTTCACCATGAGCGTATGGGAAAATATATTTCCAATCACGCTCTATTTTTTTGTTTATTCATTTAGCTCTATAAAACCCTAACTCAAACACTTACTGGGTCAAGGGCGTAGATCACGCCAACAAAAGTTTTCAAATCGTATTATACAGTAAGAATATTACTGTACGTGAACAAACAAACATATATGCCCAAACGAAATATATATTTACCAATCTCGCTCTATCACTGTACCTATACACTGCTGTGGTAAATTTACAAATAATTTCTTAGAGTGTACTTTAATAATATTTTATACGAGAACTACGTCTTACTAGGTAGTACACACATATTTCCCCCAGTTCTATTCGCATTAATTACAAATGAAATATTATATTTTATAGATAGAATATAAGTAGCAGTTCAATTTAATAAACAATAACACACTTTTATGTTGACAGATATATTCAACGCATGTGATGTAGAGCATATTGAGGAAACAACCAGACACGTCATTCATAAGGTGATTTTCAAAGGTTTGATCCAAAAAGTGTGAATAAACTGTATTAGCGGAGTAGTAGGGAAATGTATGTTCAGGCATATCAGCGTCTAGCGTAAGAGCGCAGGAGCCATCCGGCCGCCATGTTGTTACATCACCATTCGCCATCTTGGACCCATATGAACTTGACCTTTATCTTTGACTCTTGATGTTGACCCCGGCGACCTCTGACCCCAAAAAGCATAAAAATTGCAAAAATATTCCTAAAAAAATTATAAAAAAACTTTATTAAGAAATTATTTTTTTAAATCGTTTAAAATTTGTAAAAGCGCATTATTAAAATTTTTTTCTAAATTATTTAAAATTATTAAATATTAATTTACAAATTCTATTCCCTCGACAGCCATTTTCCCTAACAATTTACCTTTTTCCCTTAAAATATCCCTTTTTTCCTTAAGCATTTCCTTTTTTCACTAATTTTTTTTTTAAATCCCGAAAAATTTATAAAAATTTATGTAAAAATTTATTGGAAAAAAAAAAAAAGCTTACATTTTCGGAGGTCTCCCAAGCACCATGCCGAGTAGAAGACTGACTCCCTCACCCCCACTCCCGTCACCTATACTCATTCCGCCATCTTGATTTTCTCGTTCATTTGTTTATAGGCTACATTTATGGAGTTCAAGGTCAAGGGTCAAAGGTCAAGGTCATTTATCGCTTGGGCCCAAGATTGCAGACGGTGACGTAACAACATGGCAGCCGGATGGCTCCTGCGCTCCTACGCCAGACGCCGATATACCTGAATATACACTATCTACCAAAAAGTAATTGGGGAGCTGTCCACAATGTTTGCTAGGTGGTTGTCACCCCGTTAGAATCTCGTAGTGCCACCTCTTGCGGCCATAACAGCAGCCACCCTGTCTGGCATGCTCTCTACGAGTGTTTACATGACATCCACGGAGATTAGTCGCCATTCCTCTTGCAACCATTCCATGAGCCCTCACCCGGCAATCCAATTCGTCCCAAATATGTTCTATAGGGTTGAGGTCGGGGCTCTGGGTGGGCCAGTCCAGTCGGCGAACATTGTTGTCGGCGTACCAATTTATAGTAGCCCGTGAAACATGGTACCTTTCATTGTCATCCTGGAAGTAACACGGGTCCATTCCGTAAAAACGCTACAATGTTGGAAGCATTTCACTATCCAGAATTTTTCGATAGGCCTCTGTGTTCATGCTACCACGGATAAACACCAGCGGCCTTACGCGGAAGGCCGTGAAACACAAGTCAACTGACGTACTGAATTACTTAGCTTCACAGGTGCCCAATTACTTTTTGGTAGATAGTGTACATCGGCCTACTACTCAGCGGGATAGGGCACTTGCCTGAGAGACTCTGTGGGACGGTGGTTCAGGCCTTCCCGGGAAGCGAGGGCAGTCCTGCAATCACAGTCCATTCGAAGCGCCAGGCCAATAAAATATCGCTGAGACGATACGGCAGGTGGCGCGAATTCCGTCGAAGAGCGATTGGTTATTGCGGAGCGCTGCAGCAAACATGCGGTAGTAATTGTGTGGGTTCGCAGGTACGTGTTTGTACGGAACCAATAAAAATTGGCACATCCTTATTGAATCCTCGGCAAATTAAGTAAATAACGAGCTGGCCGAGGCATGATAAATCAACGCCTTAGATATTGAGAGAATAAATGAACTTCGTCTTCGTCGCCGTTGCCGGGGTGGGAACAGAGTTATATAGCTGGGAGGAACAGCACAGCTTCATAACAGAAACATTACAATTTTGTGAAACGAAAGCTTGGTAAAGGCTATTTACGGTAAATTGAGCACTTTTGAAATCGACCTTAGAAATAAATCACTGCCCTTGCGTGCATATATTATAACGGGCGTACTGAGTGACACACGCTCAGTAAAGTTGGTAACGATTGATGGAAAATAGTACCATATCTTAAGGTCAAATTAAAAGTGTTAAGCAACCATTTGTGATAACTTAAATTATTTATTTTGCTTTGTGTTTTTTAATGCATCGAAGCGTAAAAAAGAGCAGATTTGTAAAATATTAACTTTTTTAATAATTTCACAGTTTCACTTGACCGACGTACGAATAAAGTGATAAGGTCCATGACAATGTTAAGTTTACATAAGGCGGGAGGACACAAGACGTGCATACAAGTACATCTTAAGCAGGGCTATCAAAAATGCTCATTTTACCGTAAACAGTCTTTAGGTACGTAAGTAGCGTATGGCGTCTCGTGTACAGCGAGGTTACAAGAAACGGGACAGGTTGCCTAGAGAAGTAAAGACGGGGAAGAAATCGGTCATGTAAGGAACTATCCCAGAATTTGCCTGGAACTCTTTCGGGAATACATACGATGGCTAGGCCGATGTAATCACCTAGCTTCCAAGGCCGTCCACATCGATTTATTCTTCTGGGACCACACTGCTGTGAGCATCACCAGGCAAAGGGTTGCCAGGCTGAGGCGACGGTAGTTTTGTCAACAGCAGGGGGGGGGGGTGGTATCCTAAACAAGGCTGGGCAGTGCAGTATAAATAACGCGAGCGCTGGAGGCTCGCGTCCATATTTGTTCCTGCCGACGCCGGAGGGCCGTCCGAGACATCTTCACCGTGAGGACCGCCAGGCTAGCGGTCCGGGTTCGACGCCGAGGGAGAGCTGCCTTCAAGACGAGCGAGAGCATTGTCGTCGTCATGATAGTGGGCAATTATCACTCCCAATACGGCGTCTTAAGTACCGTGAGGCGAGGGCGTGTGAGGCATTAATTAACAGCTTTCCGGGAGCAAGATCAGTACTCATATTTGGATTAAGCTTTTGGCTGATTGAAGCTATAACTTAGAGTCACCGAAGTAAAGTAACGTCTAATCTGATATCTTGCTTGTACTATTTGAGGTTTCAATAAATCGCAGTGTTTTGATATAAGTGATCTTACGTACTGGACTACACCTTCCCCCTTGTAATTGAATGCGTGACCTGTTGGCTAAAGCGGGGACAAAACAACATGAAGATCCTTCTGTGTGAGGCTCGCTTAAACTCAGTTGTGAGACCTCGTCGGGAAAATTAGTTGTACACGCCTTAAATGTCCATGGAATGCCGGGAATACGTGGACGCCCAAGTCAACAGCATCGTTTCTTTCACCTACGGTCGATACTGTGCTGTATTGTACTGTGCAGCTACGTTCCAATTCTCTGTTGGTGTAAGTGTGCAATCAGAACTGAACGAAACAACGTTTGTGCAGTATTCACCCAGTTTTGGCGGTATGAACGAAATACTAAATGTACTGTTTATGGCTGTTCACGGTAAAATTAGCACTTTTGAAAGCCCTGCTTAAGATATAGTCTTATACACGTTGTGTATTCCTCCGCCTTATGTAAAGTTAACATTGCTACGTTCCTCTTCACTTTATTAATCCGCCGGTCAAATGAAACTGTGAAATCATTAAGAAAGTAAATACTTTACAAATCTGTTCATTTTTACACTTCGATGCATAAAAAAAAAACAAACATAAATAATTTTAAGTTATCACAAATGGTTACCTAAATATTTTTATTCCATTTTAAGATATGGAACTACTTTTCACCCATTGTTACCAATTTTGCTGGGCGAATATCACTCAGTATGCCCATTAAAATATATGCATGCGGGGGCAGTGGCGTTTTCTAAGGTTCAGTTCGAAAGTGATCACTTTATCGTGAACAGGCGTTAGAAATCAGTTGTTTAAGAGATGATGATGATGAATTCATTAGATTAAGTAACAGTATCATTATTCCTGAATGTTTTTAATGCTATATTTTTTTGGGAGCATCCGAAATAACAAAACGTCTCATCATAATACCTAACGTTTAATTTGTAGTCTATACTTGTATCGCACAAAAATAATTATGTTTCGTTACAGATTTTAATTCCTTTTGACTATAAAGGCTGAGAGAAACGCGCTGCTACGCAACTTTGTGTGCATTTGGGATTCTGGGCAGCTTGCGCATTTGAAAGAAACGAACTTGATGCTTTGAAGTTGTCACCCCAAAACCGTTTGAATGTTCAACTTGCTGTCGATGGCGAAATCATCCTCACACAGTACTGACGGTATAGGCTATTCACAGTAAAATTAGCAGTTTTTCAGACCCTGCTAACGTTTTCCTTTCGGCCTATTTGGATCTTCCCACCAATTTTTAATATAAACATTACCGTGTTTCTAATAAACACAATTTCACCACTCTCAAAAGTTAACTTCTGAGGCTGCAATAAAATATGTTCATTAGTGGTTAATGCCTATTTGATGGGCCTTAAAAAATGCTCACTTTACCGTGAATAAACTATAGACAGTATCGTCAGCCATGCGAGCGGTGTGGTCACAGTAAGAGCAATTTGCATTTGTGGCAGGTGGCATGCGAAAATTATTGCATCCAATAATACACTTGCTGTCGTCATCTGCACTGCACAAAATTCATTGCAATTTTCTGTTAGTACACAGAAAACTAAGCACCTCAAGTCGGTGTTACTTATGCTTTTCAAAAGAAGAATATTTTGGTTATATGAAAATATGAAATTAACGAATTGAATTAAAAACATGCTGTGTAGGCTACGAAAAAATCCAAGATTGGAAAAAAAATAAACAAGCAGCTAACTAAAACCAAAACAATAGAAGCGTACTGAAAGACCAATGAAAGTACGGGTTCTGCAAATACGGGGAGAATTTGATCCTGTTTCATGAAATTAGAGACGACAAATTTTCAGGGCCACGTATGTTGCAGTGTTTCCATTAGATGTATCAGTAAATGGAGCACCACATAAGGAACCAGGCGTGTGTGACAAGAAATAATAGTGAATCTCACCTTGAGGCATATCGCATGTGCGATCGTGCTACCCATGTCACCGCAACCCACTATGGACACCTTGTCCGGACTGTGCGTTTGGTGTATGTCCGGCTTTCTCAGTAGTGCACTCTTTATATGATCTTCCTGCTCCTGCTGAGTTGCTGCAACACACACACGCAAACATGACTGTAAAACAACCAACGTTACCCGTTATGCTTGTTGATTTCCACGCATTTGGGGTGTTATACATTGCTGCTATTGTGCTCGCAGGAACTATAATGAATCACTTAACTTTATAACAACCATGGTTGAATGCTTGGAGTGAGTGAAGAGATTTGGACGGGTTTTAACATCAAGGTCTTGAGAGCCGATGATGGTGATTGGGTCGAGTATGGAGTAGCGCCGGAATGAAAGGGAGGGGGAACGGGAGATCCCCGAGAAAAATCGCCGACCAACGACATCATTCGGCACTATTCCCATATACGAAAATCCGGAGTGACCCGGCCGGAGATTGAACCCGGATCGCCTTGGTGGGAGGCGAGCAGGCGAACCGCTCAGCCACCATGGCCCCTTGGATGGTAGGAGTGCTTTGATTTATTTCAGTGCAATTTACATTTGGACTATGACCTTACATCAGTTTATATATTTCTCCGCGTGCAAGAATCTCAAAGTTCGGACAGTGACAAACGGTGTATTCTCAATTTTTCCACTGGCATCGACAAATACTCACTTCAGACGAAAAATATTTCGATTAAGTAGGCCTAGTGATAGAAATTATACTGATTACATAAAGTATCGTGTGACTAGATTAAGTATCCTGCTGTGTAAATTGAAAAACATATATATATATATAATGTAATTTTTCATGGAAATTAGGTGAAAGGAATAACTCTGTAATACATTTCTTGCAGCTGATAATCAAATAAGCTGAGAGCTTAACTTATAGAAACTCGATAAACATTTTTTTGGGAACGGTACTCTTGTATCAAACTTCCAATTGAATTTCAAAAGGGCACCTATGACATTAAAGGGTTTATAATAGTGAAATAAGAAAATATATTAGCAAGAGTGGAAAACATTTGGAACGAAATATAACTAGTTTTTTTTTTAAACTCTATTCAGAAGTATTTATTTGTGGCTTCTTAATACAACAGTAGGCCCTACCTAATGAATGATCGCAATGTTTAAAAAAACTTATAACAAAGTCAAAATAACATTTTTAGGTTTTTAAAAGCTTTTGGAACCATTTTAAACATTTTGTGTGTGTGTAACCATCATTCTACAAAAAGCGGATAAGGAATAGAAGGTGGAAGTTTATGAAGAGCCGAAAAAAAAAAATAAATAAAATAAATTAGGGTAAACATGTACGAAACAATAAAAATAACGCTGAAATAAAAAACAGCGTAATTAAATATATTAACTGTTTGCAACTCGTTCCCGGAAAGTGATTTGAGTCTAATAAGTTTTGTGGTGCTTGCTGGATTTGTTACAAATTTAAGGGCGCGGGGTGGGGGCGATCGTTCGCGCGGTCTGGTAAACAGTATTTCTATGTTTAGTATTCTTGTTAATGGCGTTTCAAAAACCTAATAAACCTATATAATTTTGTGCGTTTTACATCTAGCGCTGCTAAAACTTTATTTAAGGAAATTTTCGCAACAGAACACACGTTTATCAAGAAATTAGTGTAGTATTAGTGTAGTGCTTTATTCATCAGATGTTAATTTTCTCCCTTTTATATTAAATAGGACAAGCGGCCAGCATTATAACTGTTTATGTATACCTAAATATTTTCCTTGATTCCGTTTGTAACTGTTCTATAACACCATGAATGTGCATCAGGCGCAAGTGAGCAATGTGGACTCTAAAGATTACGAATTGCAATATTGCGGCTGTTTGAAGTAATGGTGGATTAAATTTTATTTTCATTTTATAATTTATAGGCGCTCGTCTGTGAAGGACAAGTGCAACAGATGGACGTCACTGTTAATGACATTACAGCATTCCTTATAACTATAATTTGTGAGCAAGTAAAAGCTTAAGTTGAGACATAAAGCCAGAATTACTTCGATATGAAATACTGAATGCTTTCAAGTTGTGGTGCTTACGTGCAATAACTACTAATGCATATGAGAATTAGATGTATAGCTCAAATATTCAATAAGGTATTGTGTTTCATTCCTTACCTTCTGGTTGTGCCATTTTGTTTATCTTCTTTGGTATATTTAAATAACTGGGAAAAAAATTACAAGAAGTATGTCACTCACTATGGTAGAAAAATTTTACACTTGATAATTTAGAATTGTTAGTTTCTAAATTCAGGGAAAAATTCTGAGTTACTCGACTACAAACGAATTTTTTTTTTATTGTTTATTCCATAGCACAGAGAATGTTTAGTCTAACAACGCTCATAGATAACATGCATACTCATGTTAAGTTGAAAGAAATAAACAGCTCAATTGACAGTAGCGACATGAATACAGAAGACTACTGCATAGAATAGAGAATTGTATTTGCAGCAACATAAAAATATTTGTTCTAAATAAATTGAAGAAAGGATATTTTTAATAAGTTTCTCATTATTTTATGCTATTGGTTAACAGAGATTTTTGTGTGTGAAATCTTTGTGATATTTGTTTAAAAAATTGAATTCGTGACAGCTACATGTTTTGCTGTCTAAGGGAAGGGGTTGCTTGTGCTCATTTAGTTGAATGGGGAAAAAAAACTCTTTATTAATTTTTTCTTTTGATTTTCGCTACCCAACAAAATAAGAATAAGGTGCACGTATTTGCAATTAGCAGTCGTGTGGTTAAAGTTTTACAAGTATTTTGGTTATTTAAACAACTGATTTATGCTCTAGCATCTAGGAACATTAAACGACTCAGTGTATTAACGCAAAACATATGGCACAAAATATACGCACGTAAATTGAACTATACACATTTGTACAGTTATTACAAATACATTATAAACTAATACCAGCCAGCTTGAAGATTTCTGCGAGAAAATCCGCCGGTCTTGTCACCTCCAGGCAGCAGAGAGCAGCCCATGTGTTTAGTACTGCATTCCATTAATATCAATAATACGATACCAACGTGGTGCATATCATAGACTAAATAAGAGGTAGCCCGATCTCGCTGGGTGCGCACAAACAATCTCCGTATCCCAACATTGAACTGCTTTTCTGCCAATACGACGCGCAAAAATGGCGTGGATTGGATTTGATGTAAGAAAACTGTTTAGTAAACAAGTGCTTTGAGATGTATGTATACTTCCTCTAACCAATATGCAATGCATTTTGATTAAATTAGAATTGGTAAAAGTAATTTATTCATACAAAAATGTTTGTCAGTTAAAAATTCAGATATAAACAAACACGTCCATCACTGTAGATCACGTGACTTTGACAGTTGTGCTCCTTTTGGGTAGGTCAATGTTGGGTACATGTGCAGAATACGAATAAGCGGTCTACCTCGTCTTTAGTCTATGGGTGGATATAACGACGAAACTTCATTTTCTCTCTGGAAACTTTATTTAACAATGAACAAAACCTAAACGACGAAAACTGATTACTGATGTGTCAGATGTTTCAGAAGTGGAAAATATTTACTGATCAATGATAAAAAATAACTTTGGAAGTATTTCCGGAAATATAATTACAGCAACGCCTCTAGCCACTGGGTTATTTTTCGCACACACGCCTATGCTATTTGTATAGAGCTATCCAGTATTTGTCTCTAGTGTATTTGGTTATTATACAGGACTTCGGTTCAACCCAAATAAAATTACATTTTACATGTCCAGACCAAAATAACGCGACATATGACAATGTGGCGGTAAACAATATCAAATTGGACATATATACTTAAGAGGTAATATTAAATTTAGGCACGAGAATACATACAACATTGTTCATAATCTGGGCGATGATTATTATCCATATCTAGTTATGCCGTCTTATCAATGTTGTTTCATGCATTTTTTTTAAATTAATGTTTATGTTCAATGGGCTTGACGATGTTTGTACTGCCGCCATATAGAATTATGTGTATTGTTCCACTTTATGGCCATAGACCCTTCAGAAACTTTTCGCAAACAAATAAATTATCTAATTAATAAACATACAATATATATTACAAGAAAAATACTGTACAAAAATTTCAATTTCACAGAACCACAAATACTCGTTGGCGATAGATACAGAGGTTAATAATATACATCAGGAACACAGAAGGATTTAAACAAGAAAGACGTCGAGAAATATTAATGATATCTCAACAATAGTCATAAAAATTCTTCAATTTTGAAAAAATATACTACCTTTAAGCATTAATGGTCACACGGTTGTCAGTAGTTCCAAAGAGTTTAGGAATGTATTTTATATCAGAGAGTTGAGACTCTCTAGCTTGGTTGCATTGGCATCTGTGGAAAAACAATAGGTTTAATGTGTTTGGAAGTTTGAGTGTGATGGTACATTATTCAAAATTACTCGTGTAAACGTACATTTTATTTAACTGAGACATAATTCTCTACTTATTTATTTAAAAAGAGAAAATTTGAAGTAAAATAAAGGTAAGTGATAAATCTTTTTTTTCTTTTTTCAATAGTAAATCTGCCGTAATTTGATTCGACCGATTCGTAGACGATACGGTATGCTTTTCAGTTTCATTCTATCATGTGAGAGTTTTGTAGGGCGCTACACACACACACACAAGCATCTTCACACTGCGAATCATTTTATTCGAACATAATCAGTTATCAGGCGCATAGGAGTTCTCTATAATTATGGAGATAGTGTTCTCTTTAGCCGTGCAGTAACTGATAGTAAGGCGGGCGCTGTTACAGTGCAGATTTTCTTTGGCTATTCTTATAATGTAAATTCCCTTGACATCTCGCTCGCAAAATATCCTAATGTCCTGTACCTAGACTCCAAATTTATTTGTGTATTTTCAATTTTAACTGCTTTGAGTGCGAAAGTCGTCTTATATGCTGTTCACGGTAAAATGAGCATTTTTGAAAACCCTGCTTAAGATCTGCGTGTATACACCTTTTGTATACCCTCGCCTTATGTAAAATTAACATTGCAATGGACCTCATCACTTTATTCATGCATCGGTCAAATGAAACTGTGGAATTATTAAGACAGTAAATACTTTACAAATCTGCTAATTTTTACATTTCGATGCATTAAAAAACCGAAAGTGAAATTATTAATTTTAAGTTATCACAAATGGTTACCTGGCCCTTTTTATTCGACGTAGAGATATGGAACTACTTTCCATCCATCGTTACCAACTTTACTGGGCACATGTCACTCAGTGCGCCCATTAATATATATGCAGGCAGGGGCAGTGACTTTTTTCTAGCGTTGATTTTAAAAGTGTTTACTTTCTCATGAACAGCCATGGAGATCCGAAATCAGGATGGCCGGGACGGGAATCCAACTAGGTACTTCCAGAATGGGAGTCCAGTAGTTTGCCACTGCGCCAACTCGCTTGAGTCAAATAAACTTAATTAGCATTCCCGTACTTTGTCTTTCATTAGAACTTGCAATGGCTGTTCACGATGAAAAAGGTACTTTTGAAATCAACATTTCAAAAATGTCTCTGCCCCTACCTGCATATATTTCAACGTGCGCCTTGAGTGACATGCTCACAGCAAAGTTGGTAACGATGGAAGGAAAGTAGTTCCATATCTTAACGTCGAATAAAAAGTGCTAGGTAACCATGAATAAAGTGATGAGGCCAGTGGAAATGCTAATTTTACATAACGCGGAAGAGTACGGAATTTGCATACAAGTAGATCTTAAGCCGGGTTTTCAAAAGTGCTAATTTTACTGTGAACAGCCTATGTCAATGGCATTTCTTCCAAGTGTGATCGAATCTGGGCAGTAGAATCAACAGACGGTGGTCAATGTGAGCAGTAGTCTTTTTGTGAGCTGTGTATGTAACAATCTGTGTGTGTGTGTGTAGTTGTTACAGGTACAATGGCTGCCGAAAGCATTGATCCTATTGAGTGCGGGCTGATTAACCGGTACACGGCTGAGCAGCCCGGTTCAAAGGTCGTGACCATAGTGGGAAGTGGCAACGTGGGATCCGCTGTTGCCTACGCCCTGTGCCTTAAGGTAATGCCGCCAGACCACGAGAAACAGTCGACAAAGATGACCGAGGAAGGGTAAGTGTGGGGGGTTTGGAGGGGGTGGTGATGTCTTGGCCGCTCTTAACATCGTGGTCTCGAGAGCCGAATAGGGTAAAGCGAGGTGAGCACGGAGCAGAGCCGGAATGTAAGGTCTGGAGAAACGGGAGATCCCCGAGAAAACGTACGTGATTGGTCATGGCACGTATCAAGGGATTATTCCGGCGTTCACTGTGTATGTATCGTTCATATTTTGCTTCCGTAGAAGGGTTTTGATCTTGCTGATTATTTTATAAACACTTAAGCGGATGTGTGACTCTTTCAACGAATGAGTGCTTGCAAATATTTTTTAAAAAATATTCCCGTGGGTTTTGTGACTCTTCTGGGGGAAGCCTCGTACATTATGGAAACACGTGTAAATTTTCAGATTTACAGTTTAATGCACAAAAATAAAAATAAAATGTTTGTTTTGCTTGACTTTTATTTAATGCACTGAAAAAAAAAAAAATTTTGTACCGGCCACAAATGATTTTGTTGGTATTAACTCAGGCAAATTATTTTGTGATCGACACAGATTTTTTCAGTTGCCAACACTAAATTTTTGTGGCCACTAAAAATTCAGTTTGTGGCGACTACAAAAAAAAACGTTGTGTTTGCCTCAAAAAAAGTTTGGCGGGTTGAACGTCAACGAATTATTTTTTGGCTGCCACAAAGTTTTGCAGGATTCGAGCACAGAAGTTCGCGATCCGAAACGTCATGCGCACTCGGCTATTGGAGCCGCCGATTTTATATTTACTTCACTTAGCGCACGTGACTAGGCATACCAGCTTTTCTGTAGACCAGGGCTGCCACCAACCCTGAAGCTGAAATCCTGGTTCCTATATATAAAAATCCTGTAAAATCCTGGAAACATTGGGTCAAATCCTGTAAAATCCTCGGAATTAAAACAATTGCAAATTACAGAAAAAAAGTGAATATGAAAGACGTCTACATATTTAATGTTATCGTTTTGGTTTTGGATGTACAAACCATGGTACTTGTTTTCTCCACATCCACTTATACATACTTTCGTTTATACAACGCATCGGTGATAATTTTCGTTTCCTCGCCATTGTGATATCAATACAAACGCAAACCCAGTCACCACATTCAGATTGCATGCGTAAAAACAGCAATTCGCAGCAAAGGTTCCTTTCAATAATGGCCTACTTGGCCTTTGCATGTGATCATACAGCCAGGAACAGAAATATGTAGATAACTGTTTACCCGCGCCAATGAATAATTAAGCAAAACTTTTTGGACATGCACTATTGAAGCAATGGCGTATGTCGAAAATATTTGGCTTGATTATCCACCTCCGTTATAAGAATATTTCAAACAAATGCATCAGTGAAATACTGACACACATCGCTGTGGGCGCTAGTGTCGCCACTATGAGCTTAAAAAAAAAAAAAAAAAAAAAAGGCTACCTGGCAGAATTCGACTACAGTTTGGTTTTAGAGTTTTCTACAGTGTTAAAAATCCGTAAAAAAAGTGAATAAAAATCCGCTAAAACGGCATGTATAATGTAGACTGTCTTGTAATAACTAAATCAATGACCTTTTACGCGCAGAATGTGCTCCAAAATTGAAGCACTCCATAAAAATGTTTTAAAATTCAATATGAAATATGTGTAAAATTTTGGGCGTGTAAGAAATTTTAAATGGCGTTTGAAATGGATATACAAAATACGTTAAAAATTTATCCAAGACTGAATAGTGTTTTTGTAAGTTCCTAAAGTTCATGACAACAGCGTAGCTGTGAGTTCAAGTTCCGTCTCGGTCATAAGTGTATACTTGTATGCCCTTACTATTTTTTCAGTCTCCAAGCTGAGAACATCAATAGGCCTAAGTAGTAATTAAAATTACAATGGTCAGTAGTCACTGGAATTTATTTTATTTTATATTGATGTACAGTATGTTTGCTTTGCTGGTGACCTATTAAATAAATACTTAAAACTATTTTTTAAACAAATTTTTTGAATAGGGACATGTGTTAAACTTTATCTCTCGTATACAAACCGTAACGGGCTTACGTCCTTAAGAAATGTTTCTATAAACTGATTTCAGAGTTTATACATATATTATTGTAACCGAGTTACCTACCATTAATTTTCACCCTCTTAACTATTGTGTATTTCGTGGCAGCTAATTGAAAACCAACAAGTTTGAGGAAGCCTTGTATCATAGCAACTTTGTTGTTTATAAAAATTTCTTCGTCTGAAGTGACTTGAGTAATTATCAGAGGTCAACTCTGTTCCATGTATAATGGATAGGTGCAACTCACATGGCAGCTCTGCTGTTCAATTCTTCTGCGTTTTCCCAACTGACAGCTTCAGGAACCAATTTTAATAATTTGCATTTTCTTAAAGTTCATTCAATAACGCACTCTTTGCATGTTATTGTAAGATCATCAACATTTGCTACTTTAATACAGGTATTATGTGATTACAGTTTTCAGTTGTATTCAGTAATTAATCATCTGCAAAATTATAACTGTCGTCGGGCGTTTCTATAAGTAAATGAATACATACAGTGATGACACATAAACAACAAATACAACAGAACGCAAAATTAGTTCCATGCACTCAGTACTCCAAACTCACAACTACAGGTTAACACGGATTTTCAGGATTTCAGATGGCGCTTCGGAAGTATTCCACGAGTAGCCCATCAGCCAGCACCTTATTTTTAGTATATTTAGCGCATATTTTAACACATTTTAAATTCAATATCAAATAATAACCTTATAAAAGGTCAAAACGGTTGATAATAATTTTCAAAAACGTATTAACGGAACTGCGTGGATGTCTAAGTTATATATATTTTTTATAGTAGGTACCTACGTGATATAACATATTTGGAACTACAGAAATGAGCTATTGATGTCATGAGAGTTGCCTAGTTAAAACTTCTTGGAAATAACATTTGTGGTTCACATATTCTTTTATCGCAAAATTTACAATGAAATTCTTATCTTGAAAAAGCCACCCTAATTTCATGGGACAGCCAAGTGCATCTTATCAAATAAAATACTTCGTGACATTCCTGTGACATAAAACACTAGCCGAAACCATTCTTATAATGAAAATATTTAAAATTTATTTGGCACAAAATCTAATGTTTCAATACTTGTAATTAAAGCTATAATAAAACGTCAAAAATCATTGTTACTATAGTTATTTCCTTGAATTACTATTGACAGTGTCTAAAAAACTATCCTGAGCATGTAGGCCAAATTTAGGTACTATAACATTATTCAGGCGGTCAAAATTCTTTAGACGATAGTCCTTACGTCCTTTAAAAATGTTCCTTTAAATATTTTTAAAAACAAAAATGAGCCACACGAACCAGAAAAATTAAATGATTTAAGTATGTCGTTGCAAACTGTTTGCTGGTGGGCATCGGAAAAATATATAAAACTGAGAACAAAAATATGAGAACAGCTGGTAATTAAGTATCTCGAAGAAACTGAAATTTCTACACACAATAAAGCTGTTAATTCATACATAATGCAGAAAGTTTATGTTTAAAACTAGAATCCACTTGACAAAATAAAAACTAACAAATCAGCTACCACTTGGTATAAACTTCAAAGCAATTGTAGTATGCACTGGTGGAATATGCATTTTGAAGTTTCAAGTCAGGATGATAAAATTAAACTGTAAAACCATCTACTTACAGTACGGAATGCTTAAATCTCCTCTCTGAACTGTGCCCCTTTCTTGAACAAAGTATGGGAAATGTGAGCATCTAAACTAAAGGCTGCAATGTATGCTTTGTGGTAAACAGCCTCAAAAGAGTGTCCTAGGTATCTCAATATATATACATTCACATTGAAAGTTTTTAAAACTTAAAATATTCAGGAGCTATGTCTACATAAAGGCTGTTCAGGGTAAAGTGAGCAGATATGAAATAAACTTTAGAACAAAGTCACTGCCCCTGCCTGCATATATTATAGCGAGCGCACTGAGTGGCATACGACGAGTAAAGTTCGTAACGATTGATGGAAAATTGTTTTAAATCTTCACGTCGAATTAAAAGAGTTTGATAACCATTTTTGATAACTTAAATTATTTCTTTCGCGTTGCGTTTTTAAAATCTATCGAAGCGTAAAAAAGAGCATATTAGTTAAAATATTTACTTTTCAATAATTTCACAGTTGCACTTGACCGACGTACGAATAAAGTGATGAGGTCCAGTGCAGTGTTAATTTTACATAAAGCGGAAGAATATACAACGTGCATACAAGTAGAACTTAAGCAGGGCTTTCAGAAGTGCTCATTTTACCGTGAACAGCATTTATAGCCCATTCACGGTTACTTCAGCTTTTTCTGAAGTCCTGCTAAAGTTCTACTTCCAGGATATTCCTCCGCCTCGTGCAAACTAAGGTTAACTAATACTGGAGAATTACACCAGGGGAACAACGCGCCGCATTCGTGTGCACTAAGTGTAACAGTATTTTATATAAGGACTATTTCTCACTAGGCGCTACCAACATACCTATTTTCTCCCTGTTTTTTATTCAGATTATTTATAAATGAAGCATTATAATTTATTGATAAATTATGAATAACATTTCAATTTTTAACAGAGAAAAAAAGTAACTTTTATGAACACAAGTATAAAACGCATGTGATACAGGGCGTATTTAGGAAATAACTAGCCACGTCATACATGAGGAGATTTTTCAAAAGTTTGATTTAAAAAGGCCGAAGAAACCGTTAATGGACGGTTGGGGAACCGTCCTGCGCAACTTCCAAAGATACCAACGTAATGTTCCATTGCACGGTGGCCGCGGTGGCATAACGGCCAGTTCACAGTACACTCGCCTCCTACCACTGCGAGCCGGAGTCGAGTCCCGACGGTGTCAAACCGCCGAATTTTTTCCCACGTGTGAAACGTGGCGGACGGTACCGTTAACCATTGAGTAGGGCACTTCCTTTCCCCCACCACTACCACTACACTCCTCCATCGCTGCTCCATCTTCACCTCGCTTCGCCCCAACTAGCGCTAACGATATTGGCTGTGGAGGGACGCTGCTCAGATATCCTCAATTGTATCACACAGTGTATAGGATGTTCAAGGTAAAATGAGCATTTCTGAAAGCGCTGCTTGCGGTAGATTTGTATGCACGTTGCGTATTCTTCCGCCTTATGAGAAATTAACACTGCAATGGACCTCATCACTTTATTCGAGCGTCAGTCAAATGAAACTGTTAAATTATTGAAAAGTAGATATTTTACAAATCTGCTCTTTTTTACGCTTCGATAGATTTAAAAAACGCAAAGCGAAAGAAATAATTTAAGTTATCAAAAATGGTTATCAAACTCTTTTAATTCGACGTGAAGATTTAGAACAATTTTCCATTCATCGTTACGAACTTTACTCGACGTATGTCACGCAGTGTGCTCGTTATTATATATGCATTCAGGGGCAGAGACTTTTTTCTAAGGTTACAAAAGTTCTCACTTTATCGTGAACAGCCTTCACACAAAAAGACAAGTGTCCACAACTAAGAAGGCTTTAATAATAAAATCGCATACTGAGATAATGGCAGGTCAAGGTTCTGGAGACTTGCGATCCCGGGGTCCAGTCCGAGCTGATCCGAGCCTCGATTTTCGCACGCGAGAAAACGTGATGAACGTTCCCAAATGCCGGTGCATTTTTTGGGAATATTCCTATCTACACATACATTAAATCTGTCAAATCTCCACCGATACATCGACTTTCTCATTGCTGACCCCGAGAAACGACAGTATTTCTCTGGTAGGGCAGTCAGCTCTGATTGACGTTATCGTCCTCGTCCATGACGACCCTACCTTAAATAAGGGCACTGCATCACTTTCTTGCATTTTTAAAGTTAAATAAAATAAATGTGGTTTGGTTTCGCTTGATTAAAAGCGACAACCTGCAAATGAGTTATTCTTTGCGGAACGTTTGTTAACAGGGCCTCTGCAGCGACATAGTCATGTACGACATCGACGATGAGAAGCTGAAAGCGGAGTTCTTGGACCTGCAGGTCCCTGCACTGCTCGGAAGCACCAAAATACATTTTGCCACAAGTAAGTGTTCAACTATCAAGACTCAGCCTGACTATGCAGCCGAAATTAAAATGAAGATTGAGGTGATGTCGCATAAAGTCATATTTATTATAAGAGACAGGCTTCAGAATTGTATCCGTGGTTAGTCATCCAAAGGCTACAACTGCAGGAATTTTTTTGTACTTGTGTTGCGAGAGTTTTCTCTGGATGTACTCCCGTTTACTCCCTGTATTCATTCCGCCGCTAACCCATTTCATCTCAACTCCTCCATTCCTCAATCTTACAGGAACAACAGGCCTGTCACTCGGTTTGCACCAGCCTCCTTCTGTCAATGCTATTGACCTACTGGAAGTGGGATCTATGGCCGCCTTCCTTTACTGCTGACAAGCACTGATTTCACTGATGGTTTATCAATTATCGCCAGCAATAATGGAACAGTCGCCAGTAAGAAGCAAATATTTCTCTTCGTCAGTAAATGCATTGTTTTGGAGCGTCAGGCAGTAGTATTCCCGCGTGCAGGAAAATGTAAACAAGTAAGGCGGACACACTAACCTCACTTATTTCCATATAGCATTTGGACTAAAACAATAAAAATTTACTCAACTTCTACTGGTTTTTGGGCATCTTCTGACGTCACCACAGTATTATAAGTGATTGCCTCAGCACCTGTACCTTCCGTGAGTACCAATCTCTTCGAACATGACTTGAACTTCCCACCAAACCTAGGGTTTACCTGACAACACTGACGTTTTAAACGCCAGTAAAATCCACGATCTCAGAAACGGTTGTAGCCTCTCACAGGGTACTTCTCAGATGCGACCATCTGTGGCCATCAGCTGACGTTACTGAAATTACTGACCAGTGATATCCGTAGGTAACGGGAAGTCGGCCTATGTGAACATTCACATTTGCAACATTTAACTGTGCTAGATATCCTTAAGTGCTCGGAATATCCAACTTTTTCTAAGTAGACTGATGCAAGGAGGTTGGCCATACCTCTGTCTGATAAGGTAGGTAGGTAAGTAGCGCTTAACTTCTCATCAACAACAAGGACATTAGAGACATGCAAGTTTCTCAGAGAAGCAGGAATGGAGGAGGAACCAGCCATGAAATATAACGAGGAATCATCTCAGCTATAGGCTGTTCACGATAAAGTGAGAACTTTAGTGGTACTAGTTGCTTTTTCCGTTCGGCCATTTTTTATCCTTTAATCACGGTTTTAAAATAAATATTGCCATGTAAGAAATAAACACTGTAGCGATGTTCGCAGTCCGCAGACTCCACTCCCGCTAGCCACTCTTGCCGCCAATCGACGTTCTGCTTGCTCGTCGTCTGCTCTGTCTTCGCACATATGGCGTTTAAGGTCGTACAATCCTCCAAGCTCTCAAACTCACAAAAAATGTTGGCTTGGAGGTCCGTCGCAGCTTAAAATGGTGCGCCGATCTGGAAGGTTCCCCGTACCCAGAGTGTCGCTGAGAGAGGCAAGGGCAATGACCAGAACAATCATTCAACGATAACCCCAGTGATTCGATCCGCTCAAGGACGGTAGCGGACGAGTCCCGTTTGGCTTATCGTGGTGGCACGCCTTTGTAGGTCTCCTAGCGCTCCTCTAGTTATTACTCGCCCTTACGCATTGATTCGCTCGCTCGACTGGGATGGTGGGCCAAGGGAAGCAACGCAGTGCAGGAAGAATTTTATACTATTATACGAGTTGAATGACTCTATTTGAAGATCAAACTAACCTAGGATAGTTGGTGGGTAAGTGGCTCGTTTTCACACGCACATGTGCAGTAGCCAAGATGCCTCGATTATCATCATATGTTTTTCTAGACCTTAAGTTTATATAGGATGTTCACGATAAACTGAGCACGTTTAAAAGCCTTGCTTAAGATCTAATTGTCTGATTATATTGTATACATACACCACACGTAAATATGGCATGATCATGTGCCTGGTCACTTTATTTATGCATCAGTCACAGTAAACTGTGAAATTATTAGAGAAGTAAATGTTTTACAAATTTGCTAATTGGTACTCTTAAAATCATTACAAAAACAGTAACAAAGTGAAATTATTTCAGTATCCACAAATGTTTACCTAGCACTTATTGTCAACGTTAAGAAATTGAACTAATTTCAATTTATCGTTACCAGCTTTGTTGGGCTCATGCCAGACATCGTGCACGTCAAACTATATGCAGGTAGAGGAAGTGACATTTTTTAAAGGTTGATTTCAAAAGTGCTCATTTGACCATGATCAGCATTTAGCAATGCTAATCTGCATATGTGGCTTATGGGTAAACAGTGGGCTGAAGAAGAACCTAAACCAAATGTGTACTTTTTATTTAGGTGAGAAGATAGACATAATTATCTGATTATTGTATGGCTTGTATCATAAAAACAGTGCAGAGCTCGGAAGGAGAGGTCGCTTAGGAAAACCCATAGGTTCACCCAGTTTTCTTTCTTTCGAAAAGTAATTTTACATTGTATTGCGATTGTTATAATTATGTTTATGGCAAATTATGACATCCTTTTATTTATTCACATTAATAAATGCACGGATTGGCATATTAGTAAAAAATGTAGGTTGTTAACAATTACGTGTTTTCACTTCACCGATGCGTGAATATGGTCATTAAGCCATACCAATGTAAAGTGTACATATAACAGTAGGATACAAAATTAGAAGAAAAGTATATCTGAACGGCTATGCCTACCAAGCCGGCAGCCGCGAACTTAAAATAGGGAATTAATTAAATGTTAAACGAAATTGTCTCATTGCGTCAATCTTAAATATAACTATTTCAATTAAAAAATTTGGCGTGACTTTCTCAGAGAATATTGCTATATAAAATTATTTTAAAAAATATAATTCATTCTTATGTTTTGTTGTATGTAAATATCAATATTGTATCTTGGAAAAGAATATCTTAAACAAAACAATCTGCAAAATGTCTTAACATAGCAATATTCCTTAAGAAATTTCACATAGAACACATTTTGTTTGAAATCTTTAATATTGACACAATGAGAGAGAATTTCGTTTAAAATTTATCCCAGTGCGGAGAAATGGGGGGTTTCGGCGACAAGAGGTAAGAAGTGGGGGATTGATGGATTCGTCGCCGCTATCTTGGACTCCGTTATGGCGGCCATATTGGATGACATCACCACCACCTATGATGTCATCATCCCAATGACATCACCACCCCAATGACATCATCACCCCAATGGCATCACCACTCCGATGACATCACCACCCCAATGACATCACCACCCCAATGACATCACCATCCCAATGACATCACCACCCCAATGACATCACCACCCCAATGACATCACCACCCCAATGACATCACCACCCCAATGAAATCACCCCCTCAATGATGTAACCACCTCCAATGATGTCACCACTCCAATGAAAGCATCAATATTATGACGTCACCACTCTTATGACATCACCACTAGTTCATGCTCTATCATTACTTCCCACCTATGTCATTACATCTGACCATCATTTTGTTTCATCTGCTGTATGTAGCCATCTTGTATGTAGTCTACTGTAGGCAACTATATTGGATATCATCTGCTGTAGGCAACCATCGTCGCTGTAGGCAGCCATCTTGGATTTTGTCTGCTGTATACAGTCATTGTCTGTTGTAGGCAGCCATCCTGTTTTGCCTGATATAGGCAGCCCTCTTGTTTCGTCTGCTGTATGTTATCATCTATATAATTCCCTCATCTAAGGCGATGAACGACACTAGAGTGTGCATCTGTCCCATGCACATTTCTCACCTCCATTCGACCACCATCTTTGATGTCGAGCGACACCCAGGAGCGCTGTGATAGCTCAAAAAATTATCTGGAGTAGGGTGGGATCTAATTGCCGAACCTTCGGTATAATGTAATACAGTGCGGATCAGTCGTCCACCAGCTTGGTTGATGTTTGCTGATGTTGTCCGCTACGGGTGTGCACATGCGATTAATCGAAGGCCATATTGGTTCTGACATCTAAGTCGTCGATTGACACCCAGGAACTCTGTGTTAGCTCAAAAAATTATCTGGAGCATTACGGGATCAAACTGCCGGACATTGGGTATAACATTGTCTTGGCTATCGGAGCAGTCTGGAGAGTAGGATTTTCAAAGACATCATTGCAGCGCACGTCTTTCATCATCATTCTTTCATTCAAATTGTATTACAAGTAATTGTCCACTAGAGTGGACATCTGTCGCATGTGAATCTCTCACCTGCGCTTGACCACCATCTTGGCCAAGTCGATGAATGTCATGCTAGGTGGGGAAACTTTCAGAGTTCAAAAACACCTACAATAGCATTAATTTGCTATTGTTTGGAATTCACTATAGTATGTTTGTAGTCCTCTACGAATCCCAGCAATGCAGAGAGTGGAATGCATATTTCAAATATTCCATCTTGATACACTGGTACTTTGTAATCTGGTTCTATTCCCCATCCAACCATTTTGGCTGCGGGCAGTTGGTTTCTTGTAAAAGGTAGGTAATTTTTCATAGTGGCTGTAATGCCTACATATCTTGTCTGATCGAGCTCCGACACCACTGGATTCGTAAAGTATTGTATTAATCATGTGAAGTATTCCATTTGGAATTATCTTAATAGTTGTGGATACATTGTCTCCAGTCTTCGCAAGAGTACCTCAGAATCTGAAGTACGAGTTGTATGGTATCATGTAAAAATCTTGGTTTTGCTACTGGTAATCCAACCTCGGACAATATCATGTAAGGCCCAGGTAGTTACATTGCATAAGTAGGAATTTCAGTCATCATGATGGCATATTCGTAGCTAACAGCCTCATCTATATTCAGTATTTCTGCCTCCGTTCTTGCTGACTCTGAACCCAAGACTCTTCAAGAACCTGATATTCTTGCGTGATCAATTCCACTAACTTCATTGATCAGACCACCCAGTGCCGTAAGTCTTGATAAGAGAAACTGTAGGAAACCACCCTGCTTCTTTCCCCTGGATCCTTTCCTCAGTGTCTTCCTTTTATTTTTCTTCTGGCTGAGTTGCAAACTCATTTCGCATTTAATTTTCCTCTTCATTGTTTTGGACACGCTCCAGGCAGCTACTCTTTGGCCAAACTTTGAGGTGATTTAGCTATTTTCTTTGCTTTGTCTGCACATCGGCTGCATGCCTGGCTTCTAACTTGTTACTGGTTGCATATGCGATTTTGTGTTCCTTGCCGGTATTATAAAATTCATTCACACCAACATTACTATGCGAAAATATTTTGCAAGCTTTGTTTCTGATTCACAGAACTTGTATCCAAGAATGTGTGCTGCAAATGGAAGGTTATTTATAAGTGTGTTGACCAAGCCACAAGGCATCTCAATGTACTGATTCCAAATTATATAAAAACAATAATTTATATACTTTTTGAGTCAGTATCATTCTAGACTTCAAACAGTATGGGCATAAAATACTAATGATGCATTTTCGCTGCCGCTTCTGTGGAAGGCTTTTATAGCTTTGCGCAGTGTGTTCAGGCATGAATAAACTACCTGCAGAAAGAAAACTTCAATTATGACATTTCAATGCAAACTCTGCCAGAGGCAGTTTACTCGGAGTGATATTTTTTAAGAGACATTCAAAATTTTATAGCACTGATTCTATGTTACTGCAATAATATCCTCATGCTCCGCAACTGCCACTACTCTATTCTCCGCAATCGTCACTACTATATGGTTCGCAATTGTCACCGCATGCTCCATAATTGTCACTGCAATTTGCACCACATGCACCACAATCAGCACTGCATGCACCACAATTAGCACTGCATGAACAACAATTAGATATATCGGAATTGACATTGCATACACAACAATTGACACCACATGCACCACAACTGACACCACATGCACCACAATTGACACCACATGCACCGAAATTGGTACTGCACTCATCGCAATTGACACTGCATAAACCACAATAGACACTGCATGAACCACAATTGATACAGCATGCACCACAAGATAGTAGTGGTAAAATACATATTGTTAAGCAGGATGGTACTCTTCCCTTACGTATTCCTGTGAGGATGAAGCCGTCACTCACGAATCACGACATGGAAGCTTATTTTCTAATACAGTGCGATACATCATAACCGGTCCTTCAAACAGTGTAAAAACATACACGATGCTAAGTTTGCTGGAGGAACTCAATGGTCTTTGATTCGAAGATGTGTATTTATACTCGAAATCTTTACAACAGCCTAAGTTATCAGTATCTCGCCACAATTCAATGAGCTGTGGATGGACTAGGTTGATTTCCCATGCTGTTACAAAGAAGCCGTTGTGCCTCCGAGTGAAGCTTTACCAAACTAGGTATTTATTTTCGGATGGAGGTGAGAGTTGTGCATGAGGCAGATGCTCACTCTAGTGTGTTCTTCATAGACTTATACGAGGGAATTACATAGATAGGGACAGGTGTTGTTCGCGAAAAAATTTCAAGACCACTTGTACTCCAAAACACTTTTATTCATATGCTCTTTTGTGGTTGGATGATTTTAAATGTAACTGCCCCAAGTGTCTGTCCGCGAATCATGGACGTTCAGTATCGGAGTACTTTATTTCGATTGGTCCAGTCAAATAAGAACTTGTCTTCTCGCATAGACCCGCTGCCAATAACCAAAAGAAGTTGTAGTCGTTGACGTAGGATATTGAAGTCTAGAATGGTCATAAATATGTTCGCGAAAAACACCTGTCCCTATACATAGATGATAACCTACAGCAGATGAAACAAGATGGCTGCCTACAGCACACAAAACAATATGACTGCCTACAACAAAAAATGGCTGCCAACAGTTGACGACATCCAAGATGGCTGCCTACAGCCGACGATAGCTGCATACAGCAGACGATATCCAATATGGCTGCCTACAGTATACAATATCCAAGAAGGCTGCCTACAGCAGATGAAACAAGATGGTGGTCAGAGGTGATGATATAGGTGGGAAGGAATCATAGATCATGAAGTAGTGGCGATGTCTAAGAGTGGTGAGTGGCAACATGATTGGGAGTGGTGACATCATTGGAGGTGGTGATTTCATAGGAGTGGTGATGTTATCTAAGATGGCCACCATAACGCAATCTAATATGGCAGCGATGGATCCATCAATCTCCCACTTCATACCTCTTGTCCCAGAACCTCCCATTTCTCCCTACTATTCCCTTTTGAAGTTCCCGTCTGCCAGCTTGGTAAGCAGGTCCGTTAAGCAGGGCTTTCAAAAGTGCTCATTATACCGCCAATTCTTTGGTAAAGTTTCGGTAGCGCTGGAAGTTTTGCTGAGATGAGTGAGTATGTGTGTGTGTGTTGTGCTGAAGGTTTCGAGGAGACGAGGGGCTCGCAGTTGTGCATAGTGACGGCCGGGTCGAGACAGGGGCCGGGAGAGACGAGAGACGATCTGCTGGAGAGGAACGTGGTGATCCTGAGCGGCATCATTCCGCCGCTGGCGCAGTTCAGCCCCACGAGCGTCATACTCGTTGTCACCAACCCAGGTGTGCCTTCTCCCTGCGACATTGACTTTACCTGTGTCAGTTACATTGTCTCTAGCTCTGTAAGAAACACAACATGTCGGAAAATAAACGCAAAGTTAAAATGGTAAAAGTCAAATGTTAAAGTTTTCAATTGTGCAAGGACCTTGAGTGTACGGTGTCGACTTACCTTGTTGCAGTGGAGTCGCTGACGTACCTGACGTTGAGGCTGAGCGGCTTTCCGCCGGAACGGGTGATTGGCTCGGGCACCAACGTCGACTCCGCGAGGTTCAGATACTACGTCAGCAATCAGCTGCAAGTACACTCGAGCGGCGTGCACGCCAACGTCATCGGACAGCACGGCGACGAACAAAGTACGTCCCCCTCCTTCGCCCTCGTACGCTCTTCCCGGCCCGCTCAATTCAGCGCTTTCGAAAGCCCTTCTTTAAGAGTGGGATGGACCCCCGTGGGAACCCCACGTCCAAGGCCAAGAAGCGAGGGAGCGATACGGGCGACACTAACACGCAAGCTTAGTGCCCCCTCGCTCCTACGCGCAAGACGTACAGTGTTTCCGACGTAACACTGTATTGTGCAAATTAGATCTGTAACAGTGAGGTTTTATTACAAGCGATGAAAGATCACAGATTAAACTACGCCCGTATCTTTGTATTTTTCTCTTGCCGCTTAAGGAAACAGATTAGGCAAGCTTTAAAAATGCAATATTTGACCATTCCAAACAATTTTTTTCTCCAAGAATACACTTAATATGACAAATGCAAAGAAATAGGGGCATAGATAATTTTTTCTTAAAATATTTTCTAACAAAAAAGTCCTATTTGCAGAACATTTATTTACCGAGATACGCGTATTCGCGCAAACAACTATTTCACAAAAAATGCGGGGGTCCGTCCCACTCTTGATTTCGACTTGACTTTCATTGGCGGGAAGGGCGGGGTGCTATGACACCGGTCCCTTCAGTGTGGTCGCACATACCTGATATCAGGTTCAAGGCCCCGTCCACAATCGACTTGGCTTAAATAACATTACTTACAAAGCACGACAAGCGAAACCTTCCTTCTACAATCGGTGTTTACGTAAAAGAAAAAAAACCTTGTCTCGCCAGTCACAAAGATCAAACGTATAGGAAATAATTTTTTTTCCAGCAGAAGAATTTTTAAACGCATAAGTTGGCTACTGCAGTTTTTATGATGTTTCACGACCTCATTCGTCGACGTTAAACACTTGGCGTAATATACTCAGAAATGGTCATCTTAACGCCAAGTCACGCAAATAACGCCGAGTGAGTCACGCCAAATACTGGCTGTGGACACGTTGGAATTTCAAACACAGGTTTTTAATTTTTATGCTATGCGTGTTATGTTCGCTACGTAGATTGTAAACGGAGCATGTCAGGTGACATGGTAGAAATTACACTAGTTCAGGGGCTATGCATGTTCTGAGTGAAGTTGGTCTAAGTCATGAGAAATGTACTGTTGTAATTGGAATCCCTGTTGTTGACTGGAGTTCGGCTGTAGTTGAGATTTGCAAGGTGTCGCGGAAAAAGGAGATCTATATCTGATCTCCTCTGTTGCCTAACTGGACAACTTACATTAAGGTGACGAAATAATTCCCAACTAAGACTATTAATATAAGTGAATATACAATAATTGCACGATTATGACAAAGAGAATGGAAACAGAAGTGTGATTTGGATGCTGGAGGTAGCAATATCCATAGTATGGCCTCCTTGAGGGTTGATATGAAAACCCTATGTTTAATAGGAACTTTCCGAGTTGACTTGTAATGATTATATAAAACTAACTTTCCTCAAGAAAAGATGAATTTTTGAGATAATAGTTGCGGGACGGCTTGACTTTTGACAAGGTTTTCCATTGGAAGTCGATGGCCTAATAAGTTGATGTAATGATTATAACACTTTCCCAGAAAAGAGAATTTGAGAAATAGTGCGGGACGGCTTGACTTGAAAGGTTTTCATGGAAGTCGTGGCCTAATAAATCTTCAGGATCGAATGAATGTTAAATTTATCTATTTTCTTCCTGAGATCTCAGTTATGAGATATGTAACAAGTCACGTCTATTTACAATACGAATATATACAATAAAATATACAATAATAGTACATGAGGAAAATAATCATGTAGAGGTGGTGGTGGTGAGGCCAGGCCCAGCGTCTGATGGAAAACATTGTATGCGCATTGTGTATTTTTCTGTAATATGTAAAATTAACATTATCATGGGCCTGATCAATTTATTTATGTGTCGGCGAAGTGGCACTGTGGAATTATTAGGAAATTGCATATGTTCATATTTTCTAATTCTTACATTTACGTGCATAAAAAATAATAATTTCAATTTTTATCTACCGCTTTGAATTTAACATCAAGACAAGATACTACGTTCCCTTCGTCATTGACAACTTTACTGGACACGTGCCAGTCATTGTGTCCGTTGAAACATATGGAGATTTGGGAAGTTACATTTTTGAAACGTTTGTTTCAAAACTGCTGAATTCACGAACAGCTTATACAGGCAGTTCACGGTAAAGTGAGAACTTTTTTAAAAAGTCTGAAAAAAAAATTACTGACCTTATTATATGTTGCACAAACGTTGGCATGCGGCCTCCCAGTTAAGTTGGCGAAGGATTAAAAATAGTTCTAATATTCAGCGTTGTATTGCGAGCCTGATAGTTAACATTACATTTCAATTGGATGGCGCATGAATAAACTGACTGGGCTCACGGCAATAATAAATTCGCATGTGATGGAAGGATAAAATGTAATTAGGGAAGTAGATCTTAAGCATGTATTTCAAAAGTGCTCAGTTTAACGTGAATAATAAATGCCATTAAAGTCGTGAATACGTTCTTTTCACAACGAGCTTCGCAATACTATGTCCGTGTTATGTGATGTGTTTCGGGATTGGCCAGTGAAGTATGTTAGTATAGCTAATCGGTATGAATCGAATGGTCGGTTGGGCTAGTCGGCCGGTCTTGCTAGTTGGTCATTCTAGCTTATATGGCTGGTTAATCTGGCTGAATGGTTTGTTTGATTGCTCTAGTTGGTCTTTTAGTTTATTCTTGCCCATTGTTATTTTTAGTTGGTCAGTCTTGATGGTTGGCATGGCCTGCCGGACTTGTTGGTTTGTTGGTATGGTTGAAATGGTCGGTATGGTCGATATGGTTGGGGCTGGTCGCTCGTTATGGTCGTTTGGTATGGTGAGATGGTAGGTTAGTCTATATCGATGGTCTGTCTGCTCTGGTCAGTTGGGTTAGTCGGCTAGTCTAGTTGGTCTTGTCGGTCGATTGGTCTGATCGGCGTTGTCAAGTGGTCTTGGCCCTTAGTCTTGACAGTAGGTCGGTATTGTCGATTGGTATGTCCAGGCGGCCATAATGACTGGCGAGGTTTTATCATTTTGAGGTCTCATTTTTAGGTTTCTTTTCGAGGCTTTGTTTTTTTAGATTTATTTTTGAGGTTTTATTGAGAGGTTTTGGTTTGAGGTTTCGTTTAGGGGTTTCGTTTAGAGGTTTCATTTTGGGCTCTTATTTTTGTGATCAAATTGCTGATGTCTAATTTCGAGGTCCGAATTTTTAAGATCTGATTTCTGAGGTTTGTTGATATGGTCTGTTCATATGGACATTTCGTGTTCTAGGGCTGGTTGGTCGGTTTGACTGGTGGGTGGGTATAGGTATTTGGTTGACTGGCTGGTATGGACTGTGTGTATGGTTGGTCGGTATAGCTGGTCGGTCTAGCCCTTCAGCCTTATTGGAAAGTCGGCCTAGTCAACTGGTACAGTGGCGACTGGTGACTTTTGAAACTGGGAGGGCTGTAGCGATCCTAACTCATATCATTACAAATATAATTTTAAATAGGCACAGTGGCAAATACATTGCGTACGACAAGCTTAAGTAAGTGTAGCTTATGTAGCTAAATACAAAAAATAAGTGTAGTTGTTGAAGAAAAATGTATCATCGCCCGATCTGTAATGGTCAACATACTGTGGCCGCTGGTTCAGATCTAATCACTACCACAGGTATGTATATTTGTTTTAAGTTTGTTTAGGTTATATGCCTTCCAGCCAGTACCTACATAGTGTGGTACATTACACGAGACGATGAGAGATAACATAATAATACCAATTCTACCATACTAATGATGATAATATCTTAAATATATTAAAATAAATATTTTTAAAACCTAATAGTAATATACATAGCCTACAGTACATAGAAAATTCATGTCAAATTTTAATTAGAGGATGAAAGTGGCATATCTTAATATATGTGAAAAAAAATCCATTCGTCAACCTGTAGGCGCTATCTAACTGGCAATGTATATTCACCTTACCAAGCAATGAAAACTTGATGGCATTTTTTATACGTTGCGAACATGATTTATGTCTTTTAACTTTGTCTCCCAAATGTTTTAAACCTTTTACACCATTGACAGTCCACGCAATATCATTAGGTTTCATTAGTAAAACAAATTAAACAAAACAACACATTTCCAACTTCACACCCGCATAGCCAGTCCGCGAAATTGTATATACTTACGTCGAATTTTCTCGTACACGAACCATTTAATACCTTGACTTTGTTGTTGAATTATATTTAATTGTGGCCTTGCTGATCCCAGATTCTGTAGCTCTAGATTATTCTCGTAATTGAAATCTTTGTCGTAATAAGGTTTAAAATGTTCCTCGCCAAATTAACAATTATTTACAAGTTTACACAACACGATATTAACAACAATTCAACCCTGCTTCTGACCGATGCTCATAGCTCATCATTAATTAAAAACAAACTTATTCAGAGTATTACACACTATATTTGAAGCTCACGCGAGTTTGAACGATTTCTATAAATAAAAAATATTCGAAATAAATACAAGCATTGTTAACAAATGTGTTTAACAATTGCATAAGAGTGGAGCGCGAAAGTGTGCTTATAAAACATGTAGTTTTGGTAGCTTTGTCAAGTTCCAGGAAACCATTTTTTTTTTTGTTTGAGGAGGGGCGCGCCCAGCTCTCTCCGATTTACAGCATGCGATTGGTTGAAAAGGGCCGAGCCCCCTCAAGTCTTCCCTCCCTCCCGTAGCACCCCTAGTCTAACGTTACGGTCATCTCTCTCTACTAGCTCTACCCACTTCGGGGCGAAGATCTGCCGCCCCACGACTCGACACTTCCAAAAACATTTCTCTCGTGACAAGAGTCTCGTCCATCTCAAAAACATTGGCTGCGAAATAACCTCCGTATTCGTACGCAGTATTATTTACAGAGTAGCAGATAAGTAGAGTTATGGGTTCTGAGATTTTATTAGGAGGGCTGTGCCTCGCAGCCCTACCTCAGCAGCCGCCACTGGCTTGAGTTTTTGTGGAGCCAGCTATCATAAATAATATCTATGGTCGGTCGGTATGGTTGTTTGGTAAGAATTGCCTTGTGATTGGTTAATAATCTGCATAAAGAATTTTAATTAATATTTAAGCATAAATATGCATAAAGTGTACTGTATACAACATATTCCAAGCACAAATTTGGAGACTGTAGGCGAATGAATTTTTTTTCTGTACATATGGATGTGAGAGGGTGACACGAAAAATTGACAGTTTGACTATGGTTTGAAACATTGATTAAAAGCTTAACCAAAAAATTGAAAGCTTGATCGAAAAATTCAGAGATTGACTGAAAGATTGAAATATTAATGGAAAAAACGGAAATATTGATCAAATGATTGACCCAAATATTGAAACAGTGAAAAAATTATCGACAGAACGAATGGAAGATTGAAAGTTTGATTGAAAGATTTAAGGATAGATTGATCGAAAGATTGACGAAATTATGGATTTATGGTGAAAATGAACACAGAATATAATACTACCCATCACCCGAGGTGGCCTCATACATTCCAAGTGTCGAAGTGCCTAACCTTAATTGTTTGCAAATGGTATCTCCGACAATGCTGGCAATCCAGCTCGAGTCAGCGATGATACCATTAAAGACGATGTTGGTATGCTGGTCGCAGGCGCACTATTAGAGTGGTTCTTCTTTACCTCCAGTAGCTCTCAGGTTCGAACAGGTTCTTGAAATTTGAGTAGAATTTTTTATTTTTGGCGGGGATAAATACGTGAAATTACGAGCACGACCAATAATAACCAGAGAAATGTGATGGATGAGTCGAACATAAAATAACTTACCAGATTGAATGCCAAAAAGGTCAGGGAAGAGAGTGGTTTTTCACCTCCCGGATCAGACGAAGAACTGTGATCTTCATTGTCATACCGGAATGCTAACCGGTTTGAGAGAGAAGAGACGAATATACATGTCAAACTAAACAACTTTATCATCTAAAATTACCACAATAGTCTTTACCTTACACAGTATCCCTAACTAGAGGTTCACATTTGGAAGTCACGTTTTAGAGAAACTCTGAGGCTCATTAAACAGAAATAGTTGCATTATTTATTGTTAAACGTTTTAGAGTAACTTGTGGGTACAAAATAATGAGTATAGTCACTGTTTCCTGAGGTTTTCAAACTAACCACCAGGCGTGTCACTTCCAATATTCTTAATATACACATGAATTACGTCAACTCAAATAAATAATTTAAAAAAATTAGTTACAATCAAAATATCAAATTTTATTGTAAGAACTTAACGGTCACTACATCATTCATTACCTAACTAATTAATGAATACGTACATCAGTTTTAAATGGTAACGAAAACACTTTTCGGTGGCAAATTGTTGGGCGGATGCACCTTAAATGCCTACACCCACGGCAATTTAAAATAACTTGGGAATACTGTATCGCACAACAATAAAATAACACAAAACTACACAGCCGTCTCGTAGAGTTGGCTACCGTGAGTAAATACAGTACTGTCTCTTCACTGCTTCTTCACACATTTTTGGGGCCACGGTGGCTGAGCGGTTGGCCCGCTTGCCTCCCACCAAGGCGATCCGGGTTCAAACCCCGGCTAGGTCACTCCGGTTTTCGCATGTGGGCATCTTGCCGGACGATGCCGTTGGTCAGCGGGTTTTCTCGGGGATCTCCCATTTCCCCCGTCCTTTCATTCCGGCGCTGTTCTATACTCTCCTCCACCACCCTCATAGGCTTTCAAGACCTCGAAGTTAAGAGCCGCCCAAATCTCTTCATTTACTCACTTCACACATTTTGAATCAAAACTTTGAAAAATCACCCCAAGTATGACGCTGACATATCTTTTCCTTAATATGGTATGTATCGCAAACGTATTACAATGGCGTTATCATAAAAGTACCTCTTGTTTTATTAAATTAAACTTATACTTATATTTTACTAGCTTTTACCCACGACTTCACGCACGTGTTTATACGGGATAAATAATTAAGTTATGTGACACTAAGCTACTATTGGGTTCTCTACCCACTGAGTTTCTGTGGCCCCAATATTGAGTTCTCTACCCACTGAGTTACTGCAGCTCCACTATTTATACTCTAGCCCCTGACCAGCTGCGGCCCCACTATTGGGTTCTCTAGCCCCTGAGCCTCTGTGGCGCCCTTATTGGGTTCTCTAGACACTGATCTACTGCGGCTCCATTATTGGGCTCTCTAGCCACTGAGATACTGCGGCCCCACTTTATATATATATATATATATCTGTCCACTGAGTCACTGCGGCCCCACTTAGAATAACTCTAGCAACTGGGCCACTACAGCTTTTTGGAAGGAAATGTTTGCAGCCAATAGACAAAAAAGAAGGAGAAATTTATGAAATTTTTTTACCAATTTTTTAATGCAGTAATCGTTCCTAAGAAAAGCCTAATCCAGTACCTATTTACAATAAGAATTTTCCTGTAGGAATGAGATATTTTCCTGGAGTAAAAAGTAACCTATGTCACTCTCCGACTCTTCAACTATATCTGTGCAAATAATCACGTCGATCCGTTGCTCCGTTTTGAGGTGAAAGAAGAACAAACAAACACACTTACGCATTTATATAGTAGTAAGGATTTGTAAGTTGCTATATTTAATTGATAATTAATATGAATAAAAGAGGGAGAACATTTGGATGTTGGTAATACCTATTAAGAAATAGTTCTTATGGAAAGATTATTACACTGAATGCCCACGATTGCGGTGCATTGACCCTTTGGCGCAATTTGTCTGTACTAGGTTAAGCTTTATTTGCACGAGGCGGAGGAACATTATGGAAGTAAAACATTAGCAAGGCTTCAGATAAGTTGTAAGTAACCGCGAATGGACTATACCAGCAATTCGAAGGCTAGCCGCGTTGGTAAATACCACTTCGCTTTGCTGTTTCTGCGGAATATTCCAGGTTACACTGCGGGAGGCGCTAATATGGGCACCTTTCAATTGCAGGTTCTTTTTTTTTAATTTATTCAATGTTTTGTACAAGAGCAAGCTTATTATTTGTAATAATTTTGCAGTCCCCGCCTCATCCGCTGGGAGGGCTGTCGCGGTAACGGCTTATTACTTGCCTTATCGGTATCTCGAAACTGCGGCCTGTCCGCACACGGTCTCACAGTCCGGCGTACGGCCTTGGAGGTCGGCAACTGTGTAAATAATCGCTGTTCAATAACTTTCAGCGACCTTGTATAAACCGCATCATTAAATGCACCCAGAACGCTGGCGAAGAGAAGTTAAAATCTATTTTTTTTCTCCGCAGATTTATTTGGCACATGCCCTTGACGGCCACCATCGCGAAGTCTTCGCGGTTGGCGAGGAGGGCAGGCCGGCGATGATTGGTGCGCCACCCCGGGCATGACTAGTAATTTAGGAATATAGGGTCTGTGTCGAGTGTGTGATCCACTACCCACTGTAGCCATGAGGTCCCCGTCCCTTATGACATTTCTACGTATAATCTTGCTACGTGTCAACCCGGTAAAATATACTGCTCTCTTGCGCTGTTCCCCGCAGTCTCTGCTACGGCTGCTTAGACCCTCTCTGCTGCGATTGCACGCCTCCTTGTACGACTCATAGACTCAAGATGAGGTAGACAGCTTATTCGTCTTCTGCGCATGTACACAACATTGACCTACCCCAATCCTACGCAACTATCAAAGTCACATGGTCAATAGTGACGAACGTGTTTGTTTGCATCTTAATTTTTAAATGACAAGCACTATTATATTAATAAAATAGCTTTACCATTTAGAATTTAATAAAAAAAACTTCACAAACTGGTTAGAGGAAGAATAAAAACATCTCTAAGAACTTGTTTATAAATCAGTTTTCTAACCTAAAATCCAAACCCTGCCGTTTTCGCTAGACGTGTTGGCAGAAAAGCAGTGCAATGTCGGACACTGAGATTGGTTGTCTGCAGCCAGCGATATCGGTCTACCTCATCTTTAGTCTATGGTATGACTTCGCTTCCTCGTACGTGTAATCCAAGCCGAACTTAGTACACCCCTGTCACACTGACAAACTTTCGCCTTCAACTACATTTGACAACAAAATCTTAAGACGAAATACGACCAACAAATGTTTCTTTCCAACAAATTTTATCAATTAATCTTGAATGGGTTTTGAAAATTTTTCATACTGTCAAACTTTTTACTGGGAGAATGAAATTCGAATTATTATCTCGAAATTAATTTTATAGTGAGATATTGATTTTGCTTTCCATGCAGTCAGTCACAGGAAGAAATGAAAGGAATATAATAGTTTATTTTCGCTTCTTTAATAAATTCGAATTTTATTTATCAGAAATGTTTTCTTCGCAACGACATTTAATGCCTCTGTGTTCGTTATATTATGTGCAATATTCACTTAAAATAGCATTTATGCCCACACAACTTCTGCATAAATTAATTATCTCCATAAACAACTTCGTTTCCAGCAATAGTTTGATATATTTAAGTTTCTTGACGTTCATTTGTGTCATGCTCGATTCTGATTGGCTGAGACCGTCAAACATCAAATAAATTTTAGAACGTGTCCAATTTTCAAATCGTTGATGAAAACTGAAGACATAAAACTTTTTCAGATAAATATGGCGGCGGTTATTACGTTTTGATGTCTTCATAACTGTCGAAATTTATTGGAAGAAATTGGAAGGAAAAATTTGACAGTGTGACAGAGGCTTTAGAGGTAACTACAAATTAATGTTCAGCCGTGGCACAGTTGTCTACACGAAGACGTGTGACGCGAGTCCCGAGTGAAGCATAGTATTAATTTTGTTTCTATTTGTATATGTCGCACTATTTGGAGATGTGTCAACTAACACTGCAAATAAACCAACATGGTGTAAGGATTCTTGATTGCAGTTCGGGACTGTCACCTCGTCCGCAGGGGAACGAGGTGCTGCCAACTAGTGATCACCGATGGCCAGTAACAACGCGCGCGTCAGTGCTACCACACTTAGTTTTATTTGCCCACTTCAAGTACACATCAGTCAACTAAAGGCTGTTCACGATAAAGTGAGCACTTTTGAAATCAACCTTAGAAAAATGTCACTGCCCCTACCTGCATATATTTTAATGGGCGCACTGAGTGACATGCGCCCAGTAAAGTTGGTAACGTAGAATGGAAAGTAGTTCCATATGTTAAAGTCGAAAAAATAATTTAGATAACCCCTTTGTGATCATTTAAATTATTTATTATGCTTTCAGTTTTTTTAAGCCTCAGTTTGTAAAAATTAGCAGAATTATAAGATGTTTATTTGTCTAATAACTTCACAGTTTCACTTGACAGACGCATGAATAAAGTGATAGACCCACGGCAATGTTAATTTTACATAAGGTGGAAAAATACACATTGTGCATACAAGTATATCTTAAGCAGGGCTTTCAAAATGTGCTCATTTTACCGTGAGCAGCCAGTAGCTGAGTGTCGCTGCAGCACCGGTAGAGCTCGCACCAGCAAGCCGGCACGCGTAACGTACTGAGACACGACTTGCCAGCTTCAACTCTATAGAACAACTGACTAGCGCGGCCGCCGCTGCGCCGCTGACACGGTGCATCGTGTTGTGCTGCACTTCCTGGCACCGGGCACGCTATACACGGCACCTCATACAATGAATATACCCGGTGCAACGTACATTACCTTACAATAGGTTGTTTTTGACGTGAATACGACTTTAAATTTGAGACCTTAGTGGGAGACAATCCAGAAAATGCGATGACAACAAAATCAGGGTATACAGTTTGGCATAGCAGCTCCGAATCTATCGTCTACATTCAAAATTCAATTACACCACTCGATTGCCAAATAATCAAAGAATATGTTGTTTTGAAGTGAGGACTGAGAAGCATCGCTAGGGGGGGGGGGGGGCAATTATGAGTTCATTTCGTCGCTTCTTATAACTTCCCCGTAGTATAACTTTTGACTAAGAGAAGCTATGACGCTCGTTTCGGTTTCAATCGACAGCTCTTTCAACATCAATCGATTGCGCGTATAAAATCATTTGTGTGGCATGGTTATAGTGAAATTGTATGAGCTTAAAGTAAAAAATTAAGAAAATTTAACACGATTTCAGCCTATACTCGTCATACAGACAAGTCGAAATATAGAAATCGTTTACATTTGGAAGGAGAATCTCAAAAGCAATTCAGTGATACCCACAAATCCCCATATGATCGAGTGAAGAGGTGCCGGAAACGTAAAATAAACAGAAGGCGTCCGAGTGCGTCATCGTAGACGTATTCACGCACAACAAACGGCCGTGTCCCAAACACAGCCAAACCCAATTTTTAAAGTAATCTAATCACTTTCTTCAATCAAAGCGAATCGTGTTCGATACCCGGCGGGGCGAAACCCGTATTTTTTCACGTGGAAAACATGACGGACGTTGCTTCACTCCCACTGGTGAACAACTAACTACTATAATCCACGTGTCACCTAAAGGTTTTTTTTTAATTCACACTCAGCTATCCGACGGTGACACTACAGTATTTTTTTTTAATTCTTAAATTAATTGAGGCGAATGCTATCCCACGGACAGACACACAGCATCCTGCAGCCGTTATACGCGATCTAACGTCTCAGTCCATCCATGTCTGTATTTTCCGTGATTAGGAAATATTATATAAGGTTTTCTGTAGATATACTCAGTCCAAGGCGGTTACTTTCGTCCTCGCCTCTCTTTTGTGAACCCCGTCTCACTTTTCTAACTAGGACTTCGGCCTTTCGAACAAGATTTTCGACCCGTCTTGTAACGACATGAACTTATGTAATGCCGTCTATTTTACTAGTTTTGAGCAATCTTTAAATAACCCATGCAATATTAAGAAGTCTATCTTAAATGCATCTCACAAGTATATTTCAGTTTATTAGAAATGCTATCCAATTTTATTTGGTTGCTGCTATTTTGGAGTTTATTTAGTTGTTCCTATCCCGAAGCATAATAATACATCACAGTATATCAGAGATACATATTGCGTACTGTCAACTTGGGTGACTTTGGCTCATTTCTCGGCATTTTGTCTTAAAAACTCCGTAAACAGACCAACAACCATAAGCTATTATTTCTAAAAAAAAATTTATCTAATAGAAGAGATTCCAACGAACAATTTAACATACTATTTCAAAACTAAAAGCATTTCCTAACCTTCCAAATTTATTTCCAAAAAGTGGGACAATCTCACGTCGACATGTGTTGACTTTGTTTCGAGGTATGACACTGCTTGAATAATCCTTTAGAAAGACCAGTGAGCAATGTAACCTCATTGTTTCCTTTGTAAAAATCTATCAGATAAATACATAGCGATCCACCCATAATTTTTTCTTCAAGGTAGCAAATCTACCTAGTGGAATCCACGATCGCGAGCTGTATAAACCATACGGGAGATTGCGCCACTTTTATATTTTTCCGAGTGGTGGAACTAAGTCACCTCTTGGTAAACAAAGCTACTCCATTTGACAGTAACAACTTTAAATCGAACCTGTAAGTCTCCTTAATCTAGTCAGATTTGAGACAACATTGTATAAATGTAAGTAGAACAAAAAAGTATTTTCAGGCATAAGAGCACGGGACATTAAAGTCGCAGCTGGCTGACTCCAATGTTATGACGTCACCCAACCGCCATCTTGGATCCGGGTGATCTTAACCTTGGATAAAAAATATTTTTAAAATGACTAAAAAAATACTTAACAATTGAAAAAAATCCAAATTAATTTTTTTTTTTTTTTTAATTACGAGAAAAAAATTTAGAGACTTACATGCAGGAACTCCGGTGTTCGAAACAAAGATGGAGGAGCACATCCTTCCAGCACAAATATCAGTACACGACCGACTCCCACCATTATATGTTCATTGGTTAATGATGCACAGCCCTCTCCTTCAATCCATAGCTGGACCACACTGACCCCCAACACCATGCTTATTGGTTCCCCTCCAACATCTCAATGAATTTGCGTCACACCCCCCTTCCCAAAATTTTATTGGCTCTCTTGGACCCACTCACCCCACACCAATCACTGCCCGTTTATATTGACAGTTTCATTGTCCCCCTTCCACCCAGCAGACATTTTATTGGCTTTCAATCACACCCGTCCTACTCCCCTTCGTCCCTCTCTCAACATTTGCTCGCACTTGAGCTCCATACAACCCTCCTTGCCTTCCCTCCCCCTTTCAAGTCCTTCTCAAGGAGACCCCCTCCCCATTCTCCTACCAATGTAGCCTGTGTTTCATTGGGTAGTTATTCTGTAACCCCTCACGCCATCACTGTAGTCCGACAAATTATTCGCACTCGCTTAATCCCTTGCCCCTATAGTTCTTGTTTTCAACATTGTACGCCAGGGTGTGTTCCAATAGGGGGAAACAGTTAATGCGAACAAAGTTGCCCCCCCCCCCCCCTTTCCCTTTTTCTTCACCCAGTTCCTCGTCTGATGCGAGTGGTGACAAATCGCTCTCGTCACTTTAACATTCAGTCCGAGGTAAGTTGTTTTATGCTCGATTATTTAATAACAACAGATCGCAGGGTTTTATCGGGCATGCTCGTATGACACATATATTTTCCAGGCGAAATTAAACACCCTGCTTAAAATTGGATTATTGGTTCGGGTCAGCTAGCCACTGGAGGAATGTGTAACCTCATACAATACGATACTCGAACTTCGTATCTTTTTAAATTTTTAAATACCTCGATACCCATGCCGCTACTGCGATGCATCGTTTTGAATTCACCCAATGTGCTCGTGAACACGAAAGGATTGGTCGTGCGCAGAATACAGATAGTGGCTGGCATAGGTGTGAGAATTGTCCTGAACACGAAACGATAACCTGCAGAGATACGCGTATATATTAGGGATGCACAGCCTTCATTTGCTAAAATTCGATTCGTCACTACTCACAGCACACACACACAAGAGCATCTGTATACTTAAATATAACAGTCGGTGTGAAAAAAGATCACTTCTTTGTGTCCATCACATATTTATGCTTTAGTGTTACGAGCCATAACCAGCGGTGTGACATTTTATTTATTTTTATAATGTATTTCCTCACTAGTAAGAAAGAAGGCCACCCTTTACGTGGCTGTGGTATAATGCGAAAGTAAATTCACACTAGACAGTTTGTTTCGCATTTATACATTTCGAGGGGCTCTTGTTAACCGGCGGTCGTAGCTGCCACAGCGTTCGCCTTCCACTAAGGCAAACCGGGTTCCATTCCTGGACTGGCCACTCCCGCATCTTCAAATGTGGGAATCGTGTCGGATGAAGCCACTGGTTGGTGGGTCTTCTCGACGTTTCCCCCGCCATTACAGTACTGCGTTGGTCCATATACGCCTCGCTTCAGCCTCATCAGTTTTCAAGACTTCGGTGATTAAAGTCCAAATTTCTTCACGCCAGGGGCCGCGGTGGACTAGCGGTTAGACTGCTCGCCTCCCACCAAGGCAAACAATCCCCGTACTGGCCACTCCCGATTTTTCGCAGGTGGAAATCTTGCCGGACGATGCCGCTGGTCGGCCGCCCCTGCATTCCGGCGCTGCTCCATACTCGTTTCATTTCACCCTCATCGGCTCTCAAGAACTCGTTTTTAACAGGCCGCCCAATCTCTCAACTCTCTCAACTCTCAACGATTCTCCACGCTACTATGTTTAACCGATACGTGTGTTCGCAGTTGCCGATATGCCTGCGGTCAGTTTGTCTGGTACTCAGCTTATGGATCTGGACAACGAAAATACGTTTGCGGCATATGAACTACTGAAAGCTGCAGTTGAGAACGTCAAGTACAGGTATGTGCATTTAGTTCCAATTGTCCCAAGTCACTGGGTTTGGCCTTAGGCCAGCATATCCCAATGACTGGAGAAAACTGGCCATCTGTCAGCGACTTCGTGCGACCCGCTGTGAAGTCAACAGACTATTTGGTAGGTCTGTAGATGACGTCACATAAATATAAGGTTATTGCGTCGGATCATAGCATCGTATATTAGAATCAATACTTCCTTATATAAAAGGAATAGGGAGGTATCCGATATATTGTTTTGCTATTGTTTGATTAATTTTTAGTGTATCATGCTCAATTATATATACTGTAGGTGTTATTCAGAACAGACTTGATGTATCCAACATTTAAAAGTCCATGGCATAGCTGGGATTCTAACCAAGGACTTTCGAGCTCAAAGACCGACGTTTCGGTGCCATTAGTCTTGGAGGTCAGTTCATACGATCAAGCTCAAAATGTGAGCTCAACTTCAGTTAGGTTCAAAGTACTAAAGTTAAGTTTGATCACCGCCTTCCTTCAGGTGATAGCATTTCAAGGTCTCTTAGACCAGCTAGCATAATCGCCATGCGCTACTTCCAAAATATCTGCAATTGTACACTCGAAGACAACAAATAATTTTCCTAAAGCGCTACATGAAGGGTGTCAGGCTTTAGCGAAGAATGTAATATGCATTGCGTCTATTCACTCTGAGTCTTTATCACCCCCTCTCCCGCAGTGGGTTCAATGTACCCAACACTATTGGTTTGAACCAACAGCAGAACATCGGATAGCACATCAAGATATAGTGCGATTCTTAATTCATTTAACCTAAAATTCACCATACGGAAAATTAAACTAGCAAATTTTGTGATGAGAACACCCATTGTCAACATTTTTATACTTGGAAAGCGAAATTTTCTAAGAACTGCTCTCACTCTTGGCAAGGAAGATAAACGCTGTTCGTGATAAAGTGAGCACTTTATAAATCAACCTTAGAAAAAGTGTCCTGCTCCCACCTGCATATATATTGTAACGGGAGCACTGAGTGACATGGGCCCAGTAAAGTTGGTAACGATGGAGGTAAAGTAGTTCCATATCTTAACGTCGAATAAAAAGTGCCAGGTAAATGTTCGCGAATACATAAATTATTTATTTCGCTTTCTATTTTTTAATGCGTCTAAGTGTAAAAATGAGCAGATTTGTAAAATATTTACTATTCTAATAATTTCACAGTTTCATTTGACCGAAGATGTATGCATGAAGTGATGAGGCCCATGCCAATGTTAAATTTACATAAAGCGGAGGAATACACAAGATGCATACAAGGAAATCATAAGCATAGCTTTCAAAAGTGCTCAGTTTACCGTGAACAGCCTATACGCTGTGTAATGGCGGAGGAGAAGGAAGCATTCAGAAGAAAAAAACTATCAGCCGTCGCGAACGTCTGCCAAGTAGTCACATACGAAAAAAAAAATCCTTATTCTGGATCATCCAGAGGACTAAATCGAAACCAATCTTACTACTGCGTTATGGTAGTAGGAGCACAGAGGCTTCTATAATTTAGTAATTCTTATATAAAAGATGATTCCAAGACAACTGGCTCCTGCTTGAGCCGGCCGCCATCTTGGATTTCCCTTTTCCCCCAAATTTCCCTTTTACCTAAAAAAAAGCCCTTTTCCCTTCTGATTTAGCCCTTTTCCCACCGAAATTTCCCTTTTTCCCTTCGAAATTTCCCTTTTTCTCCCACGCGAAAGTGCCCGACGAGCAGTTTGCAGAATGTAGCTGAAGTGTGCAAAAATTGTGCAATCATTGTGCAACCACTCCCTGCGGTCATCTTGGAAGCGGACCTCCTGCTCTGTCATTCCAGCGCAGGAGGGTTCCCTCGGCATTCTGCCTCGGCCACCTTGGACTATGTTCTTGACTCATGCTATCAGTACAAAGTTATTTTATCTGTGGTAGTCAGGCCATCGATATGACCCACAGATAAGAGTTGTGATATTAAAAGTCCGCGCTAACTGTCTGAAACAGATGCTACCACTTCAAGCTCTCTTACAGAACGAGAAACTGGACACCTGTATGTTTCCGTCATCAGTAACAACGTATTTCTCATAACCTTGTGGAATAAGGATTTCGTAGATAAGTTATTATCATTACGACATTATGTTCGTATCCAAATTCCCACTGGAAATTATTTTAGTTCTAATTACAATAATAGTTTACGTTCAAGCTACTGACCCCATGATAAAAATATAACTGTTTTCTAACGAACCATTAAGAACCATAAAAAAAGTTTAATCAGGAAAATTACGGAAAATGCAGTACATTTACTGAAGTAGTAATTCACTATCAGTATGATTCCATGTTGTTATGCGAACAATTTCATAAGTTTTCGAGACTATGGTTTCAGTTGCTTATAACGTGTCCATTGTGTCACAAACGGATCTGGACAATTCCTGCTGTAAGGATCCGTAATTTGACAGAATTATTGTGTAACGGTGTCGTAGCGACACCCCAATTCCTTTGGAGTAAGTTGGATGCTTGGCCTTGTGATGTTACAGCGGATACACGATAATCAACAACAAAGGATACACGTCGTGGGGCGTGGCCATGAGCGTGGTCGCCATATGCAACGCCATACTCAACAACACAAAGGAAGTGCTGCCGGTGACAGTGTTGATCGAGGTTAGTATTAGCTCCTATGCTATAATCCATTCACGGTTACTTCAGCATTTTCTGAAGCCCTGCTAAAGTTCTAACTCCAGGATATTCCTCCGCCTCGTGCAAACTAAGCTTAACTAATCCTGGAGAATTACACCAGGGGGACTGCGCACCACATTCGTGCGCACCAAGTGTAACAGTATTTAGTATAAGAACTATTTCTCACTAGGCGTGCGTGTTAGTATCGCCCGTATCGTTCCCTCGCTTCTTGACCGTGAACGCGGGTGTCCATCCCATTCTCTTAACATTGCACGAGTCTCTGAACCGCAGGCGCTGGTCTTACTGCCCATAAGAAATGTTTTTTCTTCCCAATCTGAGTACGTACAACAGCAGCGTCGGCGGTTCAGAGACTCGTGCAATCTTAATTCCATGTGTGGCGGACGGATACATAGGTTATGTGAAAGTTTGGTATAGGTAAAATTTTCGCCGCAAGGTGCGTTATTGATCTAAAAAGGTCACTTTTATAATATATTAAATTAGCTAATGTGCTGTTCACGATAAAGTGAGCAATTTTGGAATCAACCTTAGAAAAAATTCAGTGTCCCTACCTGCATATATTTTAACTGGCGCACTGAGTGGCATGCGCCCAGTAAAGTTGGCAAGGATGAATGGAAAATAGTTCCATATCTTAACGTCTAATAAAAAGTGTCAGGTAACCATTTGTGATAACTTAAGTTATTCCTTTCACTTTCTGCTTTTTTAATGAATCGGAGTGTAAAATTGAGCAGATTTGGGAAACATTTTCTTTTGCAATAATTTCACAGTTGCACTTGACCGGCGCGTGAATAAAGTGACGACACCCATGGCAAGGTTAATTTTTCATAAGGCGGAAGAATACACAACGTGCATGCAAGTAGATCTTACTCAGAGCTTTCAAAAGTGTCAATTTTACCGTGAACAGCCTACGGAACGATTCTTCCTTTTCTGCGCATGTGCCCAACATTGACCTACCCCAAACTAACACAACTGTCAAAGTCACGTGGTCAACAATGATGAACGTGTTTGTTTATATCTTAATTTTCAAAAGACATGCGCTGTTAAATGAATAAAAAACTTCTGTCAATTTAACTGTAGTCTAATTGCATTAAAAATCGGTCAGACGACGTATACAAACATCTCTAAGCACTTCTTTATATTAATAGTGTTCTAACCTCAAATCCCATCCACATCGTTTATGACAGTCATGTTGGCAACAAAGCAGTCCAGTGTCGGGACACGGAGTTTAGTTCAGCGCAGCCAGCGAGATCGCTGTGCCCTATATCCACTCTGCAGTTTTCAAGCTGGAGGTAAATGGAAAATTAATTTTGTTTACGTGGGTTAAAGTTTGTGTTTGGCCCGAATATTGTGATCTATACCTGCCCCTGCTAAATTATTAAATGTTAACTTTATATGCACACTCTAGAAGAATCAACAGTAAAAATATAAATGTGTTTGGCTTTGAGCTTTTGTAAACACGCTTATATTAGTAAACAAGTTGCGATTTTAAGGCGAAATGAAGCTATAGCTACGATGAAAATTAATTATAATGTCTTATTGAAACAAAGTAATTTTGAAATCAACGTTTTAAAAAATCCACTGTTACGACAGAATATTTCGGAACATGTAGACATATTCCTTCACATTTCCACTCATAGTGCGAAGAACAAAGTTTATTCTTATCGCAAGTTCTAACTCAATAAAAATAAGCAAATTTTTTACAGATACATTAATTTTATTAAAAAAATTACAATCATTCCATTTGCGTACGCTAAAACGGAAAAATCCGGTACACGTACATACGACACCACTACTACCTGGCGGGGAAAAGTTTTAATTGCCAAACTATTATCGTTGGGTTTCCCAACCTCAAGAGAATAAATCTTAAGCCCCTGTCACACCGTCAAATTTTTCTCCATCAAACTGCTTCCAATTTAGTCAAATAAAGTTGAACAATTATTACGTCATCGAAACGCCATATTTTTCTGAGAAAGTTGGATGGCTTCAGTTTCCATCAAACATTCGAAGATTGGACCGGTTCTAAAATGTATTTGATGTTTGACGGTCTCAGCCAATCAGAATCGTGAACGAAAAAATGGATGTCAAGAAACTTTAAAGTAACGAAGAATTGTTGGAAACGAAGTACGTTATGAAGACGGTTAATTTATGTGAGATCTGTCAGTGCTGGAATGCAATTTTAATTGAATACTGTACATAATATTACAAACTCAAAGAGGCATTAAATTTCATTGTGCAGGAAACATGCCTGATAAATAAAATTTGAATTTAGTAAAGAAGCGAAAATAAACTTACATTTTTTCATGTGATGGATTTCACGAGGAAAAAAAAAGAAAAAAAAAAAAAAAAAAAAAAAAGCAATATCGCACTATGAAAATAATTTTAAATTAAATAATTCTAATTAGCTTCTCCCAGTGAAACAATTTGACAGTGTGACAAATTTTCAAACACATTCAATATTATTTGATAAAATTTCTTGTAAGAAAAAATTTGATGGCCGTAATTTATCTTCAAATTGAACTGTCAAATTTAGTTTAAAGAGTAAATTTGACAGTGTGGCAGGGGCTTAAGGCATTGTTACTGTTCGCGCGTTTGTGGAGACAATAATTTGACAGTGTGGCAGGGGCTTAAGGCATTGTTACTGTTCGCGCGTTTGTGGGAGACAATAATTTGACAGTGTGGCAGGGGCTTCAGGCATTGTTACTGTTCGCGCGTTTGTGGGAGACAATAATTTGACAGTGTGGCAGGGGCTTCAGGCATTGTTACTGTTCGCGCGTTTGTGGGAGACAATAATTTGGCAGTGTGGCAGGGGCTTCAGGTATTGTTACTGTTCGCGCGTTTGTGGGAGACAATAATTTCTGCCGATGTGCATTTTCACCCATCAATTTTCATTATAGTATCTCAAGCTTATAGAACTCCCAAACTAACCTAGGATAGTAAGTGAATACATGTTTTTTTAAGTTTTAGCCACCCTAACCTAAACTAACCTATAATACATCGTGAATGGGTATTTCTGCAGTTTAAATTAACCTAGAATACTTCGGGATTTCTTACACATGCATGTGCAGTGGTCATGGCCTTTGCTGTCCACAGATGCTTGTGAATACTGCCGTTTACATAATCAGCAACATTTATGCGTTGACTAAGTGATACTGTGAAACTACTACAAGCACAAAATTGTGTTACTCATACGCGGAGTCTCACTCAAATGTACACAGAACAAGATGAAACCATTTTAGTTTCTACTAATGTGTCCATTATGCTCCTAACGACACGCTGAGACATTGGTGTTTCTCCTTCTAACCCGTTGCCAACATAAACACGAATACTCAAATCAGTCATTTAATTTTAGAAGTTTATTTCGGAAGTGCTTAATTGGCATCGTAATAACTTGTACACATAATCGATGATCTTAAACGATAGTAGTTTATTATTATGACTTGTTAATAGTATTAACCATAAGTTTTGATTTAAACTCAGCGAATGCGATAAACAGTTTTTTAACACTTGTTCGTGGGCTCTGCAGCGTAAGTATGGCTGTTTGGCTTGTGAAAGGAAGTAGAGCGTAGCTAGGGTATATGGTTCAAAGTCTCTCACAGGTCACCTGAAATTGTTATGTTACTGAATAATAACTAAAAAAAGTTCTTGCATTTTGTTTTCAGCGCGTGTGGAAAACTAAGATATTTTAAATAATAAGGTTTTAAAACTTCAGCATAACCAAGCGTACCATTTAATTCACCTGCAGACACACGGAACGCGTAATTCGATGAAATAGTTATTTTTTGCTTATTCTTAATGATCAGAACTTAAGCTATTATCAGTTAACAATGTCGTTGGCGTTGACAATAAAGAAAGCTTCCGTAATATTCCTGGCCGGCCTTCTCAAGTTGTAAGCCATTGCCATCCGGTCGCCATAACGTAAGGATAATGGCAATGTTGTGACGTAAACATGACAAGTGCCATAGAACTGCTTTTAAAACGAAATGTTTCAATTATAAACTTCCCAAAGTTATATTTTCCACAAAAGAAAAAGGGGGAGCTTTAGTTTAGCTGTACAAGTATGTTACGTCTGTGGCCCGAGAAGAATGCTTGTAAACACTAGAGTACAAATTGCAGATGCAGAAGGTGGCAAAGCCGCCGTGGAGTTACATTAGTGAAGCGATGACTTGTGACGTGGCTGACGCTACATTATTTTTGACCTCGTCGTGTAATGAACCTCAAGAACTGACAAAACAGTCACTCGTTTTCGCTTCGAAACATTTTAAATGCCATAATTTTAAAGTCAATAAAAACAAAAGTAGATAAGTAGGGCTCAACATCTCGTCCACAGCGAGGTCATTAGAGATGGAGAAAGTTACTCAGAGAAGCAAGAGCATGTAAGGTAAAGGCTGTTCACTATAAAGTGAGCACTTTTGAAATCAACGTTTGAAAAAAGTCACTGCCCCTATCTGCATATATTTTAACGGGCGCCCTGAGTGGCATGCGCCCAGTAAAGTTGGTAACGATAGAGGAGAAAGAAATTCCATATATTACTGTGGAATTATATATATATATTATATATGTGTATATATAATTCCATAGTTTCACTTGACCGACGCACGAATAAAGTGATGAGGTCCATGGCAGTGTTAATTTTATAAGGCGGAAGAAAACACAACGTGCAAACAATTAGATCTCAGACAGGGCTTTCAAATGTGCTCAGTTTACCGTGAACAGCCTATACAATCATTCGCCTGGTTTGATTTAAGGAAACCGTAGAAACCTGAAATCAGGGTCGTTGGACCAGGATTCTTACCCACACCACATGTAAGACTGTCCGACATAAACATACTCTAAAAATAGTAGTTTTATCTTAATCTCGACATGCAATATGTCAATGTTTTGTGTGTAACAACGTGGTGATGGTGACGAAACAGGATTTATCTTTTCCCACCATTCAGGTATGTTTCTAAATTCTTGGTCTAAACTGAAGCTAATGATATTGTGAGATGAAAGACAAAAAACGCAAAGACGCATGCGCCGGGAGCATGCAGCGGTCTAAACGTATGCGTAAAACAAGTTGCATATGACAAGGCGCTCTAGTCAGAACGCTGTTCTTTACGCCAGCGTTTGAAAAATGTCACTTTTCCCTAGCTGTAAGTATTGACGTGAATACTTCTTTAAATTTGCGACCATAGTGGGAGGCAATCCAGAAAATCCAATGGTAACAAAATAGGGGGATACAATTTGGCATTGCAGCTCCGAATCTATCGTATACATTTAAAATATAATTAAGCCACTCTATTGCCAAAGAATCAAAGAATATGTTACGTTGAAAGAGGACCACGAGGCATCGCCCGCGGCGGGTGTCAGGGAAGGGAAAGCGGGGGGAGGGGGAGGCGCAAATTTGAGTACGTTTCGCCGCGTCTCATAACTTCCGCGTAGTGTAACTTTTGACTAGGAGAAGCTACGACGCTCCTTTAAGTTTCAATCGGCAGCTTTCGTCAAGATCAATAGATTGCGTGTATAAAACCATTAATGTGGAGTGGTTATGGTGAAACTGTATGCGTTTAATGTAACAAATTAAGAAAACTATAACACAATTTCGGCCTATATTCGTCAAAAAGCCAAGTCGAAATACAGAAATCGTATGCGGTTGGAAAGAGCTTCTCAAAAGCAATCCAGCGATACCCACGAAATCCCATATGATCGAGTGAAGCGGTGCTGGGAACGTAAAATAATCATCAAGGCGTCCGAGCGCGTTGACGTAGACGTATTCACGGAAAACAAACGGCCGTGTCCCCAACACAGACAAACCCAAATTTTTTTATTGGACATACTGTGTGGCATTCGCAGAGTAATGTTGACAATGGGGGTGGGAAAGTAGTTCCATGTCTTAAGGTTGAATTAAAAGTTTTAGTTTAACATTTGTGAATACTGAAATTATTTCTTTTGCTTTCTGCTTTTCTAATGCATATAAGTGTAAAAATAAGCATCTCTAAAACAATTTTCCTTTTATAATAATTCTACAGTTTCACAGGACTGGCGCACGAATAAAGTGATCAAGCGCAAGCCAATATCAATTCTAGATATGTTGGAAGAATGCACAATGTTCATACAAGATCATGAGCAGGACTTACAAAAGTGCTCAGTTTACCGTGGATAGCCTATATGCAATTTGTTGTAAAGAATGTTCGCAGTAAGTTAGCATTTCTGAAAACAACCACTGAAGAAATATCACTCCGCGGAACTACACTAAACGCTCACACGCAGGCTACCAGTTAAGTTGGCAGCTAATTAATGAAAATGGTTGTAAGATCTGGCGGTCTATAGGCTGTTCACGGTAAAAAGAGAACTTTTGAAAGCCCTGCTTAAGATCTACTTGTATACGCGTTGATGTGTTCTTCCTCATTATGTAAAATTAACATTGCCGTGGGACTCATCACTTTAACCAGACGTCTGCAAGCGAAACTGTGAAAATTATTATAAAAGTAAATATTGGACAAATATGCTCATTTTTACACTTCGATGGATAAAAAAATACAGAAAGCGAGAGAAATAATTTAAATTATTACACATGGTTACCTAACACATTTTTTTTAGACGTTAATATATGGAACTAATTTCCCCTCCAGCGTTACCAACTTCACTGGACCCACGTCACTCATTGCGCCAGTTAAAATAAATGCAGATAGGGGCAGTGACTTTTTTCTAAGGTTGATTTCAAAAGTGCTCACTTTATTGAGAATGTAGGCTGTTCTCGATAATGTAAACACTTTTGAAATCAACGTCAGAAAAATGTTACTGCTCATACCTGCATTAATTTTAACGGTTGAACAGAGTGACATGCGCCTAGTAAATATGGTAACGATGAATGGAAAGTAGTTCCATATCTTAACGTCGAGTAAAAAGTGTCATGTAACTATTTATGAAAACTTACATTAGTTCTTTAACATTTTTTTAAATTTTATTTTATCGAAACGTAAAAAATTAGAAGATTTGCCCAATAATTACTTTTGTAATAATTTAGAATTTTCACTTGACCGACGCATGAATAAAGTGACGAAGCCCATGGTAAAGTTAATTTTACTAAAGGTGGGAGAAGACACTACGTACATACAAGTACATCTTAAGCTGGGCTTTCAAAAGCGCTCATTTTACCGTGAACAGCCTGTACTAGTCAGGGATTTCAAATGTGCTCACTGAACCGCGAATAGCCTATACCATGCATACTGACAACTGCATATTCCTGGCCTTGCTTTGCTATTGTCGATTGTTATTTTCAACTGCGTGACGGCCATTTCCAATACAAGCTTACTGGTATTTTCCCGATTGTGGTGGCGTAGTAATAGCACAATTGACTGTCGCCCGGTGCAGCCGTCCTGATTTGGGTTCCTCGCGGTTTTCAGAAATCCTTCCAGGTGAAAGCTATGATACTTCTTTAAAATACTATGTTTGATTTGTTCCATATTCCTTGTTAATTGACCAATGTCTAGCCTCTAGTGATCTCTCTATTGAATAGATTTTGAGACATACATAAATAAAAATCAAAGTACAATATCGTGTCCCCTAAACTATATGAACAGAAACGACTAGATGAAGTATGAAGGAAAATGCAGGTATCATTTTTCTATGTGCAAAAAATGGTTGATTGGCCGTCTCCGAAAATTTATACTTATAGCTTGCTAATATTACACGTTAAATTAATTAATAACAGTCGAGTACACTTTTTAAGGATTTATTTTACACGGCCAAAAAATGCATAAATGAAGGGAGATACTGTCACCCTTATGTTTTATCGTACACACTGACTGACGTCTTATATGTTCCCAGTCAAAACTGCAGCGACGTATCAAAAGTAGTTATTTTTCTGAACGTCGTTTAAATACGCAGTCGTTGAATTTATTCAATTTAGTTTCGGTTTATTTTATTAACACAAGAATAATAATTTTAATACTAGCAACAAATTAACTTCCCTAGCAATGTCGCAGTTACACTTGATTGGCGCATGAATATAATTATTGCGCTCGTGGCAAAGTTATCGTTATATGTGGCGGAAGGAAATGAAATGAATCATGAAAGGAGATACTATGTAGGGTTTTAGAAATTCCACAATTTATCAACCGCAAACCGCCAATAAACATAATTTAGATGCGCCAATTAACGCGCGTTCCCGGATAGGCCATGAATGTTGATAACAATTATAATGGAAAATTATTGAAGGTTATACAGGATTGTAAGTGAAAGACTGCGCACAGTTTTGTAACCCCTTCGTCGTGGGGGATGGTTGTGTATTGAGCGTAGTTTCGTGAGTGCAGCACTCATTCATGTTTTCGATGTCTGCTGTATTCAAGAGTTTGTATTCTCTTATAATGTCATCCAAAAGAATTCAATTACTTTTTAACGAAATTCCCACAGGTGCGGCATAATGTATTTATTTGGTGCCTAAATATTAACAGAGTTACTCAGTTTATTAAGAAAATTACTCAAATATAAGCACGTTCATAACTTTTTTTTATGTGTTAAAACCCTGCTTCATTATTCCGTACTTCGTACGTGAAAAGTAGCTAGGTAGCCATCACCGTGTGTCATGGGGAGGTTGTATTACTAATTTCTGACTACGATGGCTACAATTAAGTTATAATATGCAAGACTCTGATACTGGACAGAACGGCTTAAGGCTTGACATCATATACTATATCGGATTATTTTATGTCCTTCTGATTTAGGTTTTTGGAAGCAAAATTTAAAAATAATGCTACTATATAAGTTTAGCTATCTGCCTTACTCTGCAGTACAGGCATGAAATACAAACTATGAACGTAAAATTTTGTCACAAAGTGCATAATTTAAATTGGAAAATAGTAATAAGTTCCTCCCTTTTTACACTGTTAAACAACCCGCAGTAAAAATTAAGTAGGCCTACAAAAATATTAAACAACTTGTAATATGTAACTTCTCTGTAGTAAAAATTTTCAGTAATTACTACATCGTAACTGAAATTATGAAACGAAAATGAATAATTTCTGCACAAGATGTAGAGTAGAGCATTAAACACAAAATAATCTGTTGCAATTGCTATCTCAGATGTTATCACCACAGCCCCGAGTATTTCGCGGATTGAGTTGGCAGCAAGATAGGCTGGACAGTTCTCTATTGTATTCTCGAGGTATTATCGTTTGCTTATTGGTTGCTATGATCAACTGAGGTCTCTGTACAGGACTGTTAAACACTCACTCACATTGCTGCTTCCAGTTTATTACTGGATCACAGTTACACGGGGCGTGTCTAAAGAACTGTCGTCCAATCAGAACAGCAGGAGAAAAGAACAAGTATTTGGAGTCTACCTCGTCTCCGAATGAATTCGCGAAGTACTCGTGGCTCTACAAATATAATAATAGCTGAGCGATCGCGCTAAATAAGCATTCCGCGGCCAGAAGTTTCGAGAACGCATTTACTGTACATGTATTGAGAGAAAAACATGGTTGTAGGAACCAAAATTCTGGTTTTTGGTACAACATAAATATTTCTATAGGCTGTTTACGGTAAAATGAGCACCTTTGAAAGCCCTGCTTGAGATCTACTTGTGCGTCGGCCGAGTGAAACTGTGAAATTATAAGAAACTTTGCCATTTTTACACATCGTTGCATTAAAAAACTGAAAGTAAAATAAATAATTTAATTTATCACAAACGTTTACCCAAAACTTTTTATTCGACATTAAGATATGGAACTACTTTCCATCCATCTTTACCAGCTTAACTGGGCGCATGTCACTCAGTGCGCCTGTTAAAGACATATGCAGGCAGGAGCAGTAATTTTTTCTAATGTTGATTTCAAAAGTGCTCACTTTATCGTGAACAGCTTTTAACTAAAAAACTAATAGCAAAAGTACCGTATGTTTCGGTCTTGTCTGTGATTGTCTCTGCAACTATGAATATAGTTCGTACAGCAGAGCACTCTGTTCCTTCTGCAGAACAAATAGTTCCTTTGACATAACAAACTGGACCAATATCTGGACTGTTCCCGGAACAAACAGAGCTGTAATAAACTAACACGATACATTGACGCTGATACAAAAGTTTGGTTGCAACTACAATGAAACCAAATTACAGAACTCTACTGTTGTCTCTTCTCTGTTGTTTTTTCTTTCAGTGACGTGCCATTCTATGATGTCGAAATTTACATGGTTCCCACTTATTTTAGCTAAAATATTTCAAGCACTTTCCAAAGACTTTTTTCAAAACCTTCAAGGACCCCGAATTTGGTATGTACAGTACAATAAATTCAGACATGGCAAAAACATTTTATAAACGACACACTTTTGAAAGAAATTACAATATCTTACCCTTCGTATGAGGTGTCAAAGCATCTTCTGCCATGCTACTTGTGTCAACATTTCTACAATGAAGTCAACACCTTGCTTTCGATTTATCGTCGGGCACATTCGGTAAGCGCAATGAATTGATTTTGCGAGAGAGCCACGCATCTCTGAAAACACACTTTCCTCCCAGCATTTTCACGGGATGTACTTGAGAACCCATGGGAATTAAATGCAATGAACTCAATTCCAATAGCTGCAGCAGGTCGAAAGAACGCCCAGACCGAACGGCCAATAACTGAAAGTAGATTAGACACGGTGCCACAACTACCGATAATAATCCTACACGGAACCAACATGTATTATTGTATGCTGTCAAAAAATTACACAAACTCCAATAAAAACAATTTGTATGTATCATTACTATTTCCGTAATATAATGGTAGCACGCCGTTCCAATTTGCCATAGATAAATAAATACCCTGTAGGTAAACGCTATCAAAATTAAGCACTTTCAAGAACCTGACAAAATTTTTAAGAACTTTTGAGCGTCCTTGAATTTTTTTTATGCATTTCAGGACTTTTCAAGGATGGGCAATTGTATTGTATTGTATAGGGTTTATTAATGTCCCCCGCTTTTATGCTAGAAAGCTTAGAAGGGGATGGCTTACAGACTAACATATAACCTAATTTAAATTAACACTTATGTCTTGCCCGGGATTTGAACCCAGAGCCTCCCGTACCCCAGATCGGTGGCGCACCAACAGACTGCGTCACGGGAGGTCGGCAAGGATGGTCAAACTACTCGCCTCCCATGTAGGCGAAACGGGTTCGATTCTCTACGGGGTCACTCCCGAGTTTCCGCACGTTGGAATCGAGCTGCGAGATACAGCTGGCTTGCTCGTATATCTGGGATATATCCCGTTTACTCCGCTCTTGCATTCCGGTGCTGCTCCATACTCACCTCGGTACTATTATATATGAGAGTCTGGGCCAGTGTATTTTCAATGGGCGCTGTGTGGCTGCGACTGTGGCTGGCGGTCTTTGGCTCGACTCAGGAGGGTGATGGGAAAATTGAAAGATTGATGGAAAGGTTGTGAAAGATTGATGGAAAGATTGTGAAAGATTGACGGAAAGATCGTGAAAGATTGATGGAAAGATTGGAAGATTTGTGGATTGATCCAAATATCGATGGAATGATTGGACGATTGACGGATTGATGTCAAGAGGAGCACGAAAGTTAAGACGGTTTATCACTCTCGTGCATCCCAAGTATCCAGGGCCTGTCAGTATTTTCATTTAAACTAACGCCAATTAAGCCTATAAAAGTGTTTGTAGACGCTGATCCATATCAGGAAGTTAACATTCCCGTGCATATGGTCGCTATTAGTATGCTGGGCTTGGTTTAGTCATAGATACATACAATTAAAAAATCTGAGTAGCATACTTATTTCTACTAAACAGTCGATGTAGTGAATAATTTGCAGATTCTTGCATCGTGTATTACTCAGTCTTCAAGATAGGGACTGGAAATGTAGTGAATGAGTGGAATAATTTCACACGTTTCCGCAATACCCTATGTATAATTTCAGCACAATATAAATAATTAATAATTTTTAACTAAAAATAGTTTTTTTTAAATCGGATAGTAAACATAGTATTACGATTTGACATACCATATGCCCATTAAATGAATATGGCTACCAGAAACAAACATGTGCTTGAAGAATTAGTGGACGTAACTACTGAACACCTGGGTACGTTCGGTAATCCCAATTCGAAGACTGCCGAGCACCCTCCTGATTGGAGCCGAAGACCGCCATCCACAGTCACAGCCACACAGCTCCCATTTAAAATACTTTGATCCAGAATTCCCTATATCATACTACTCACCTCGCTCCACCCTCGTCGGCTCTCACCACTAAAGTTTTGTGGCCGCTAGTGGCTACAAAAAGGTTCGTTTTACAGAAAAAATTAGTATTATGAATGAGAACATATTTTGTGGCCAGCACGAAGTTTTTTTTTTTTTTTTTCTATGTAAGGACTTTCAAGGAGCGTGGGTCCGTTCCAAGATGTATGTAAAGCAATTTTCACACGATGCAAGATGAGTGCCAAACTTGCGCGAGATGCCGACCTTGCACGAGAATTTCTTGCAGAAAGTTGGTGTGCAAGGCACATCTTGCACGAATTGAGAAGATAGAGCAGGTCCTATATTTTCCGTGCAAGGCGATACAAGTTGTGATCCTATTTGTCCTTGTATACTGGTCATGCGACCTGTTGTACATCAACCATAGAGTAAAATAAAACCATAATCTGAGGAGTGCGAAGAGGAATACAGGGAAATACAACATTACTGGAACATAGCTTTAAAACGTGGATTGGAGTTCAGACAGTTTGCTGAGAATAAAATGAAAACAATTATATTTTGGAGGGATAGCTTTGAATCAAATACCTTGTTAAAGTAAGCAACTTCACATTTCGTATTATGATATCATGACTATTTGGTACTCACCAGGGCTATCAACTAATTTTGATGCGAGACAGTATTAATTTTATTTATCTGCGTGTGAACTAGTTTCGCACGAAATTTAGTTCCCATTCTCCTACGAAAAATTTCACACGAAATCTTGCGCGAAATATATCTTACATCGTGTGAAGCCTGCTTAAGAGACGTCACGACGGAGTAGGGACTTGTACGCCAACCATGTAATCTTATGCGCTATTGTTTCGCAGGGCTGCAAGCACGCAGAAGGCAAGGACACGTACGTGTCGATGCCGTGTTCGCTGTGCAAGAACGGAGTGCACGCCATAATGAAGCTAAACGTGCCTCAGCCCGTGCAGGATCAGCTCTACGAGGTGGTCCCGCACCTCCTCGACAGCCAGCGCCGCGTCGACAGCATCGCCGAGAGCCGGGGTCTCTACAACTACGACTGAACAAACCTCCTCAATAAACCATTTCACATTCAGTTTTTATAAGTTCCTTTTTTTTTCTCTCTCTTTATTTTTTTCACGCGTGAAAACTTTCATCCATCGTCGTTAGATCACTGGCTGAAGTCACAGAATCTAACAGTAAACTAGACACGGAGCAAGTAAAGCTTGGCTCACAGCCATCCGTCGCTTCCGTCAGTCGCTCGTCCGCCAGTCAGCCGTCCTTCGATTTTCTCGTCCGTCAATTGAAAGCGACTCACAACAGTCCGTTGTCCGTTGGGCCAGAAAATGTTCAGTGTAACCACCCAACAACACTAACTTTCTCGCGTACAGACAAATATTTTTAATGGATGTAATAAATATATTCTCTTTCCATGGCTTAATTTACAAGCCATCGTTAGTTCAATTCAAATATGAAACGTAAACACGTAAACAACTTCACTGCCTTGTGTATTTAAAAAGAAAAATATTCAGACGAAAACAAGTGACTGTTTGCCAACAGCCATGTTCAAGGAATTATATTACAAGGCGGTGGCCCATCCGTCCGTCGAAAGTTAAAGTTTAAGATATATTTGACGGGTTGACGGATAGAAAAAAACTTGCCCTGCGATTGGTTGAAGATCACGTGACCGACGGATGGACAGGAGACTGACGGATGAAACGGATGGTTGTGAATCCAGCTTAAGGAGATAAGAGCCGACACTTCCATGTTGTAACAATCTTCTTATTTTAAAGTCTTTTTCAGAGGTGGTGGGTGGGTGGTAGGTGCCTGCATTAACAACAGCAGCAGATACGCGTTAAGAAAAATAATCACATAGTATGATAAAACAAAAATAATAGTTTTTTTAATATTTTATGATAAATGCGCTTCATTGAAGTAGTTAATAATCACGTTTTGTTCAATGTTTAATAAAATAGCTTATTTACAAAAAAGAAAATGCTATATTTTTTTTAAGGCTATTGCCGGGTAGAATTTACAGTATGTCTACAGCTTGCATTATTCTTGAGAGGTTCTGCAACGAAGTTTTAAAATTGCTTAATTAGAACCTTCTTGACTAACACCATTTAGTTGCCGAATGCTGTTTTCGGCAATAATTAAATAGCCTATATACCTGTAATGTTTGTGTTATCTCTGTCTTTTAAATATTTACGTCACGTCCAAATGCGACCAACTGAATAGAATAAATCTTGCAGGGCATAAAACGGATTAAATATTTCTAATCTGTTTAGTAAGTCATTAAATCAGCACCTAAAACATATGTATGTCAAATCAGTATGTTTGAGATACAAATCACTCGTAGTTTTGACTCAAAACCGATCTGTTCCATAAAATCATTAATTCTGGTGGTAAACTGTCTATTTTGGTGTTTCCGCAGGCTTTTATTTTAAATAACGCGATTGTAAGCCCTATCTACTGTCACCCCCTTGAAACCAAATGTAATGTTGACATTTTTAGTGTGTGAGCATGTAACCGATATTGAACTGTTTTTTTGTGATGACAGAATTCTAACTCGACAAATAGTTTCCCTAATAAGTCCTAATATACCCTAATGAGCACTAAACATTTTTATGTTGTTCAGGAGTCTAACATTCTTTTCTACATTTTTAGTATATTATATTGTTTTTCGTTGTTATATGAAATAATAGTCTGAAAAAAAACTATGACAATGGAGGAGAATTATTTTCCAAAAAATGATAAAATGAGCTTTATGAATTAAAATGTATACATTTTTATGTGTACATCTTTAAAGTGCACAAAATTTATACGTTATAATTAGAGGCAAGATTATATGGTGAATAGAAATAAAAGCGAAATAACGCCGAAATTTAAGTTATTACACCTCCAACACCTAAATTAAAGTTAATACACCACGAAACACCAAAATTAGAGTTGAAATACAAAATAAGATTAAATATTGTCAGGAAAAAAAAATTATCATTTAAAAACAATTTTAACTATTTAAAACTAAATTTATGAGCTACGTACTAATCAAAATAATGCAAATTTTAATTCAAATTGTTTTTCACATTGGGAGGATGGCGAAAAAATATATCTATATTTCTGGTTGTAAACATGTAGAACAAGTGAATTGCATGCTGTGTAGTGTGGTTGAAATTATATTCTATTAAACCAGGCTGGCAAAATTGAGAAATTAAAGAACTTTAATGTGGTTTCAATGAAAGATTTTTTTTTCTGTTATTATGCGAAATAGCATTTTGTAGTAATTAAATAAAATCCACATTCTCTGGAAAATTTATCATCTGTGCCATAAAAAAAATAATCCGTAAAATGTGATTCTTTCCTGTAGTTTAAATACAGAGGTGCTCATCGTGAAGTAGTTGTATAAATGTTAAATATTAAAAGTGTTTGCTTGAACATGTTTGTAAGTGTACACTATTGCCAACTATATCCAGAATACGTGGAAATAATAGCAATTACACATAAATTTTAAATTTTTTAGATCATCTGAAGTAGAATATTTTTCTAATTATCACTTACTGTACTAACCCGAAGTTATCGCGACCGAATTTGGCAAGTACGCATTGATGCACACATAGTACATCTTTTATGACGATAAAGACGAAATCTGTAATTTTTAATGACGAAGTTTTCATTTGAATAACACCATAAAATCTTGGCTCTAGTTATAATACAGCTCAAAACAGTTGTCCATGCTATAAAAATGTCATGAAATTCACCTCTTGGAAATTTGTCAATCAGTTCGCCCTTACTTAGGTTTTTAACTTTTGGGATATCGTTTATAGGAATGCCAAACATTACCGTAGGTAAACCAAGTATTTGATTGCAATAAAAAAGGAAAAATGCCCATCCTGTGGCTCCAATAAACAGTTAATTGTGAAACCAGACTTCTTGTTAGAGTAACTTTTAGTGAAAATTGTACGAACCAATATTTCAAGTAAAAATCATAACATTTGCGCTTTCAAAACCGTGCTTAATGTTATTTTCAAACTAATTTGTATTTTAATCACGTTATTATCGATATCATGCTAAGGAACTATTAATTTTTTTTTCAAACTGAGGGGGGGGGGGGCATTTTATCTCTTGAACAAGCTTAAACTACATTATTTTGATGTTTTTGTTGTACTTATATCCAGTTGTCTTATACTCTGATTTATTTCCGTTCACAGATCAGTAAACATTCTCATTCTACAAAGTTGAAAAGCATCCAATAAGTAGCCTTCAGTAGTCTTTTTCGAGCATCTTCAAAGGAAAATGTTTCTCAATCACTGCTTTCATTGCAATAGAAGACAAATTATCTCCACTTCGAAGGTGGTATCATAAGCTACCTAAAAATCTGTCTATAGTCCATGGCTAGAACCAAGGTTGAGCTTATTGGGAAGTTTTGTAACGAGGGATAATTTCATTACTACAGGCCTGCGAAATTCGTGTTATCTTTCGGTGACAGGATAAACTCCACCACCTTACATGTAAGTGAGCACAGTCAGTAGTTTTATTGGCCACTAACCTTTACGTGGAGTCAACTACCTGTTCGACTTCGTTAAATAACACTCGTCACTCCACCGCTTATTGGCTCAAGATTCCTGCGAGTCGTACCAGACATACTGCCGGCCTATGGAAGTCGGTCACACGCATAGTAACTTGGAGTTCATTCTGCCGCCAAATTAGAGCGCGAATTATGGAGGTCTCTATTCATTACGTTGAATTTTACAGAAAGTAGTAGGGCACATAAGGGCAAATAAAATACTTAAACAATGTTTGATTTACATTATTTTTCGTTTTAACTTTTTGGACAGTGAAGCTTGAGAGAGAGAGAGAGAGAGAGAGAGAGAGAGAGAGAGAGAGAGAGGAGAAGGGGGGGGTTGACTTAATAAAATGAACACTTTAGGAAAAGAATCCTAATAAGCTAGGTGAACTTGTACAAGTTATTAACACTTTATAATGAAACGTTCAGCATTGCTAGGCAGATACTAGTTATAAAAATCTACATTTTGAAGCATCAATGATTTAAAATAAATGTATATAAATTACAGCCCAACGTCAGGTTTGATCACCGAATTCTAATAAATTTATCGACTTAAGTAATAGTAGAATCCAATCCATCTTGGATTAATTTTTATTTCGCCGTAGGATGCTCTTCAGATTAAACATTTGACATTTAGGTCTGTCAGGACATAAGGCATATCTTAAGAGATATTTTCAGTCTACAATATTTTGCCAATGTTGTTTTTGTTGCATCTGTAACTGTAATAGAAAGTAACTCGTTATTTATTCTTTTTCAGTCTCTCATGAGAAACTACATACCTGAATAACTAATTTTTGGTTTCAGGAATTCTGTGAAATAGTTTTGTATGTAACAATTAGGTAATCACAAATAGTTATTTTGAACATAAATATATTCATAAATATACATGGACAGAAAGAGGCTATAAATCTGATACTGCAGCTGAGATTAAAGATACAAGTTTTTATCGAGGACCGGGTGTAAGTTCTAACCCTATTCTAATAGCAAAGATCAATATCATCAGCAAATGGGAAAGAGGAAAAATAAATTGTCGGAAAATACTAACTACTTCAAAATAAATCTACTCCAACAAGAAGACAGTTATACGGAAACTATACTGTTTAAGGCTAAATCAGTATCTGGATCAACGAGCAATGAGCTTAGAAGTAGAAGAGGAATGGAAAGGATTACAAGTAATAATTAAAGCTGCTATGGAAATATAAGGTACACGGATAAAATAATAAGAAGCAGAGGATTCAAAATACGTAATAAAAGTATAGAAACGTTAATTACGGGTAAAATAAGGGCTTATTTAAGACGACTGAGTACGAAAGCGGATGCAGACAACATAGAATACAAAAGGTTAAGTGCTATAGCTAAAAGAGAAGTAAAGAAGCTTCAAAATGACATTTGGAATAAGTACATACATTAGTAATATAGAACACAAATTACATGGGAATTCAAGTACAGCTTATAAAGCAATGAAACATCCCAACAGAGAAGAGAAAGATACAACAAATATAAATAATATACCTGAACAAACTTGGTTAGAAATATACGAATTTGTGGTACTCAGCATCAAAAGCAAGAAAAAAGACTAAATTAGATGGTAGAAACATAATCTGTGATTCAACAGACCCTTTGAAAATGGAAGATTAGCATCATAAAAGTATCAAAATAAGAAGAGTTCAGGTACAGATCGTATAAATGTGGAACTTATGAATTATTTCACATAAGTGATAAAAAAGTGTTTTTTTTTTTAGAACTTATATGTTTGTTGGATGTCTCATCAAATACCAGGTAGATGGAAAGAAGCTCTAGTATACTCAATTTTTAAAATAGTAGACCGCACGAAATGTGATAATTATAGAGGCATAAGCCTATTGAATGTTCCGTACAAATATATACAGTTACAGTGGACCTCTCGGGCATGTATTTTGTATTTTTACGAAACGCTCTTAGCCTTACGGCCTTACCGCGCTTCGGCCTCCTAATAGGCGGGGAAGAGGAATCACGTCCTCTCAACGCAAGGAGGCCAAGATTAATGCAACCGGTGGCCAGATCCAAAGCCCAAGCCTGGCACGTCCGCACATCCTCGCCACCTCTACCACAGAGGTTCTGAGATCCTCGTCCTCAGAAACCAAGCATGTGGTCTGGCCGGTGTTCTATCCATACTCCTAGTGCCTCTCCAGGGCACAACTGGAGCAGGTTACCGCTCACCGCCCGGCCTGTCATCGAGAGTGGGAATCTCTTCAGACCTCCTCCAGCATACGTAGTAAATCACTACCTGCACAAGTCCAACCCTATGATCGGACACCAGGGAAAACCTCATGGTGGGGCCAATCGATCGTCCCATGCTACCACTTACTCTCCATGGCACTTGTGGGTAATTCATGGTCGACATTATCCCCCGAATGGAGTGGTAAGAGGAAATCCCTTCCACAAGTGGTTGAGAATACCTCACCGGGCATAGCCTAACACCCAATGAAGGGCCGGTCACACTCCACTCCCTGGGAGCCACATCCCAAGCGGTGGGGAATTACTATGACCCAGAGTGGCCACCACCCCGGCGGCCGGGTACAAGAGAGCAGTTCACCGGGGATAGCAGCCCTTGCTCTGAAATGGAGAGTTTATATCATATGTAGTCATATATTCTCCATAATTTAATCACTGCAACCAAGCCATTGCGCCCTCGACCACCGAGGTGTTACGTGACCAATTCTCAGTACGGGGGGGGGGGGGGTCAACCACACTCAATTCCATGTCTTTGTACTTCTTCTTTGAAGTATAGCCACTGGGCCCCAACGGCCTGAGTGCTAAGTGGTCCAAGTCCAACATCCCACCAAAATATATGCAGAGATTTAGTGAGAAGACATCAAATAATATGAGAATATTTACTAAGAGAAAAACAACATGGGATTAGGAAAGGTATATCATGTGCGGACTGTGTGTTTTGTCCTCAAACAAATTATTAAAAAAACACGGGAATTTAACCCCCAAACGCACATTTTCTTCATAGATTTTACTAAATCTTTTGATACTGTGCGGAGAAAGAAACTCTGGGAAATAGTGGAAGGAAAGACGTTATTTCCTATATTTATTAAGGCATATAGAAACATTATATGAAGAGACCACCATTTGTGGTACTAAAGAAGCTAAGGAAAAGGAAATTATAAACCCAGGAGTAAGCCAGGGGTGTCCATTGTCACCATGACTATTTAACATCGATGCAGCCATAACACAATGGCAAATTCAATTGAAAAAAAAAATTTAATAGGGCATTTAAATTTAGACACAGTTCTTTTTGCGGACGACGAAGTCATTCTCTCATGTTCTGAAGATGAACTACAAAAAGCAGTAAATGAATTACAAAAAGTTACAAAGTATTTTAATTTAAAAATATCAACGACTAAATCTAATGTAATGCTTTCAAAGGTATGTACACCGTTAGAACAAAATATAATTAAACGGAACAAGTTAATAGATTTAATTATTTAGGATCTTCTATTCGCATCAACTAAAAATAGTTTATTTCAGTATATACGTGGCAATATCTATAGAACGCTGCTACGCCCTTACCCCCAAGGACGTGGTAAGGCGGGCATCAACAGTCCGCAAAGCAAAAATCCCAAAAATACTTAAAACCCTTGTTTGAGAAGATATTGAACATATAAGACACAAATACATTGAGAGAGAAATGTTGTTTTTAGAAAACAAAAACCATGAGTAATTTTAAGGATATTTATTCTGATTAATTTTTTTCCAATATTTGTTTTGTTTGCAACACATTATATTAATTTGGTTGTTAACTTAGCTTATATTTATATATGTGCATAATATATATGCATCATACACACACACCACACACACACACACACACACACACACTATATAATATATATATATATATATATATATATATATATATATATATATATATATATATATCTTCCTAAGAATGTGCATTAGGAAAGTTTACAAGATTCATGTAACATTGAGTTTTAGTTTGATTCTATTTAGGCCTATAAGCCTTCATGATCATTATAGGAGCAAGCTACGGTAAATCCTTCCACGCCAGGCAATTCTCCAAAATAACAACAGTGCTAAGGCTCGAAATATTTTAAATATTTACTTTCTGAATAATTTATATTTCATTGCTGTAAATAATGACATTCTGCCAAAAATATAAGTGCAGAAAAATAGCAATCCTATACTCCAACTGGAAATATTTCTACTTTCTCTGGCCATATGTTCAGAGATTACAAAATTATTTATCACTTACAGGCCTATTTAAACATTAAGGCAAAACTTTACTTATTATTTTAGTGTAATTTTTTTCAGCTACAATAATTAATAGATGCGAAATTATTATTCATAAATGAATTTAACTTCCATGATCTGACAAAATTATTAATTTTCAAACTTGACGGCCAGACAATATTAGTTGGACAAACAGAGGCAGACAAAAGATTAATCATATTTTACAAGGCCAGTCTAAATTCAATTACTTTCAAGAAAAATGTATGCAAATTCATGGCTAATCAAACTTCAATAAGCCAGCTATTCCTCAGATTTTACCCTGTCAGAAAGAATTCAGTTGTTTTAAGAAAATTAATCTTAATTGTATGGCTAAGTGAACTCCCAAAAGACCACCGGATTATTCAATTGCTTACCATGAACCGTTTTACAAAATTTACCATTGGGAGGCAGGAGGCAGGAAGTATTATTACGAAGTGCGCGGTCTTTACAGACCATCAGGTAGCCAACTCACCGGCTGGCTGGTGGGTGACGTCACTCGGATAGTTCAAAGAACAGCCATGCGACACGCTCAAATGGCTGCCTGCCAACCGGCGCCCCGCAGCCTAGTTCCAAGCGAGCACGTGGTATGTTGAAGTGCCAGACCTCTGCGCATCACCCGTCCAGCTGGTAGCGAGCGGTGTTGAATGCTGCAGGGCTGCGACTTGATCAGGTACCAAGGCACTGTAGGTACATGGTAGATGCCACGTCTTTTCCATAATTTCCGGGCAGGTAGATAATGCATTTTTCGTGTAGATCAAGACTAGATCCCCGTGCTCAAAAATATGTAATTTTCGGGTAGAATTGTGTCCAACGTGTGAGGTGTCACAACTCTTAAAAATAAAATTAGGATAGAAACCAGGTTAAGAATTTAAAAGTATTACCAGTCCCACTTCTTACGCATGGTAGTGAGAATTGGTCACTGAATAGAGCAAAGAAAAAGCAAATAGAGTCTGTAGAGATGAGATTTTTAAGACGAATACTGGTATATAGCCTAAAATACCACATCTGTAATGTTGACATAATGGAACAACTAAAAATTTTCATTTACAAGAAAAAACAGAATTCTTAAAACAACAATGGAACGAACACACAGGATGAGGGACCGATCTACATTGACAAAACAAGCAAGACAATACGCACCAATAGGAAGACGCTCTGTCGGAAGATCAAGATTACGGTGGAGAGACAGTCTCTGAGGTAGAACAGACTCTAAACACTCGTGTTTGCCATGGTCGCTGTTATCTCTCTGAGGGACGGCGGTGAAAGGAAACACAGACCTCCCTATCCAACACTTCTTCCAAGTCTATATTTATAGAAGAAGAAGATGTTACAATAAGGATTTCGTTTTAATATTAAATATTAAGATGGATTCCCACCCGCCATCTTGGATTTATCGATTTTTATCCAAAGCTTCTATTTCAGAAGGTGTATTGAAATTTCCCGTACAACATATCCTAAATAACAGCTTCCCGAACTTTATCGAACTACCACAGCTTCGCTACATTTATTAATTCCTAGCTGGTAACTGTCGAGGCGAAACGCGAGGTCATTTCTTGCGAATGATTACAAAGGCGACGATATCAACAGTAATCAAGAAATACTGACCTCTGAAAATGCACTAGGCAATGTTCTGTGCTCTGCCGTTCCAAAAAAAAAAAAAAAAAAACACATCATACAAAGTTGCGTTTCCAGAATAAGTAAAAAAATTAAAAAATCCAAGATGGCGGGTGGGAATCTTTTTTAAGTTATAAAAGGAATGAAATAAACACGAGGTTGCCTAAACGGGCGGAGTGTCAAGCCGACCGTTGTTCATCTGGTCTTCTGGTCTTCTGGTCTTCAGGCCAGGGACGAATTCGCTTCAGGATGCCGTGCTTAGTTTCTCACCCTCTCCACGGCGCAACCAGTCTCCGAATTCCGAACCACATGATAGGGAAGAATCGTTGAAATCTCGGCGTGATGCATTGCAAATCGTGAACAGTCGTGACTGAGTGCATGTCGTACAATTATGTGGAATGGTCCTTAATTTCAGTTACAAGAGATCATTCGTTTTGTAGGTAGATTGAGGTATAGGCTATTCACGGTAAAATGAGCACTTTTGCAATCCCGGTTTACGATCTACTTGCATACACGTTGTATTTTCACCCACCTTATGTAAGATTAACATCGCCATGGACCTCATTGCTTTATCCATGCGTCGGTCAAGTGAAACTGTGAAATAATTAGAAATTTTTTTTTTAACAAACATGCTTATTTTTACACTTTGATGCGTTAAAAAAGTACAGAAAGCGAAAGAAGTAATTTAAGTTATCAGAAATGGTTACCTAACTATTTTTATTCGACGTTAAGATACGGAACTACTTCCCATCCATCGTTACCTACTTTACTGGGCGCATGTCACAGTGCGCCCGTTAAAACACGCCGGTAGGAGCAGTGATTTTTTTTAAAGGTTGATTTCAGAAGTGCTCACTTTATCTTGAACAGCTTTTATAAAACATAACAATACCTCTGACTAGGTCCACCTGTTTTTCGCAAAAAGATTTGTGCAAACCTAGACTCCATCACTGAGAGAAAATCGAACAAAATATTTGTTTGTATAGGGCCAAATATACATTTAGTTGCCCTAACAAAATATATTGTTAAACAAACAAGATTTTAAAAGTAACAAAATTACTTTTGTTCGTCTAACAAAATATATGTTTGATTAACAAAATCTCTGTGTTGGGTCAAAATAAATTAGACTCTCAAAAAATACTTTGTTGAACCAACTGTATACATTTGTTTGGCCACTCATTTGACTGCCTTCATTCGAAAATACAGCTCGATAGTTTGTTTGTTTTTTTTGTGACAATTAGACTAGTTACCGTGTTTGTTAGTTTATCTATTGATGCTTAACAATCGTATAAACAGATAAATAAAACAATGCAACAAGAAACTGACAAGTAAAGCTGTATAACTTGAAATATTGGTTTGCACACGTTGCTTAATATTTGCAGTGTATCTATTTAAAAGCACTTCTACGTGATTAGTTATCAGATTAGCTGAGATTACTAAGGTGTGGCGCTTGGACGCAGATGATCTAGGTATGAAACTCGGTCGAACTTGTAAAACTTTTTATATCAGCCCAAACTGTTTAATGTACGTGTAGCCAAACAAATCTTTATTTGCATCAACCAAATCTTACCGTTTGGAGCAACCAAATGAGATCAACGAAATAATTTGGTTTGAGCGACAAAATATTTTATTGCCCCTATACAAACGAATAATTTGGTTGCACCAAACAAATGACTCCACCAATTTATCCTTACTTATGCTACTGAATATGCATAAGTCTCCATTAATGTATAAGTCATTATAGGTCCAAAAGAATTACCTCAGTAGCATGCAACTTTCAAATTCTACTCTTAATTAAAGTCTTTACCAGACCAAGGGGGGAATATCAAATAAGAAGAAAATAAATTAAGAATATAATTAATAAGACCACTAGTTGACCAAGATAATCACCCTTAAAATGATTCAACAAACAATAAAAAATTATGATTTGGATTTATCATTTAAAAAATGGTATCTGCATGGCATATTTGTAATGACTCTCCTTGGTATGTTTCGAATATGAATTGTCATTATTAAACATAATATTAGCAACCTTACTAAAGTATCAGAAAAGTTAGCAAGGCCTACACTTATCTGCACACAAGCAATGGCATGCATCACTGACACACAACGCGTACCGAATCCGCCCGTATCTTAGATGCTTCATAATAATTGGCCTTCTTTTCAGTGTTCATGCAGCACTAATTTGCATAATTATATACGCTGGACTTAGCTCTGGACGATACACCACTGTAGTAGTGTCTAGAACAGCAATGCTCCTCTGGTGGCTGCTGCTGGAATGACCTACTACTAAAACGGATCTCGCCCGTCGCCATCAGGAACTAGTTATCCTCGGCCACTTACTGGTACCGTGGTCCTGGCGTCTGCTCTCGTCCAAGCTGCCTCGTTGTGGGTTTCCCGTTACTGATCGAACTCCGCTGGCTGGTTCCTTTTACTAGTCGTACCTCTCCTGGCCTGGGCAATGGACGTTAAACTCCGTATTTGGATGCTACACTGGCTCAGGCCGGGGTCCTCTGACGACGTGCGGGCAACATCACCTCTACATATTTGACTCCTTGTAATACATACAAATTATATTGGCAGCTTAACGATACAGAATTAAATCTTCTACCCTGGCTTGATGACTTGTGGTGCAGTACAAAGGCTTATTCCAATATTTATTCTCTTCTAATCAACATTTACGTGGAGCCTTATGCTTATGCTTATGCTGCTGCCATCCTGAGAATATTTTTTTAGAAGGGCCACTAACGTTCGATTTTTTGTTCCTAATAAAAAGTATCGGCGTTGTTAATGCCAACCTGGCTTGTTTATTCTCCACAGAGGAAAAATATTTTAAGGCATTCAAATTACAAGGAAAAGTTACTTTTGAATATTAAACTACCATCTGCGAAGGCACTCCAAAGCAGTTCTTCACATACACTTTGCATACTATCCTCTGACACACTTGATATCAGAACATAAATTCTGGCAATCAAGCATAATATTATGTCCCTACATAAAATAACACAGCCAGGTGTTACACAGCATAAAGCTAGAATTAGATAATGGTCCCAGAAGTTCTAGTTGAGGTTTCTGAGCCAACCATGTATAAGAAGAGGGCTGAGCGGTTCCAGCTGACGTCGAGACGCCCAGCGAAGCGCCGGCGCCATATTCCAGGCTGTAAGATTGGCCTACACTCAGGTGACTCAGGTCATTGTAAAGTTTGAGACGTACATCAGTGACATTAGGATTTATATTTCAATACACCAAAGCTACTATTATGCTGTGTGAGAGTTTAGAAGAGACTATTAAAGTTTAATTGCAAATTGTAAGGGTATAAACCAGTGGCCCAGCTTTTACCGCCAAATTAAGCGCCAGAGGAAATATTTTAAAGAACCTGAAATAACTTAAGTCATAAAATTTTGAGTTTTATTCAAAATTATTTATCTACTACGATATTTGTAAGAAGAAATATAAATTTTTAAGGATTTCTGAGTAGTGAGAACTCATTAGCATTTACCTGGGATTGAAGCTCAGTTAACTTTTCGTAATTTAAAGACACGTGAGGAGAACTATTTCTGAACTTGCATATTTTGATTTTTTTTTTTCAATTTCCAATTAACGCAGAATTAATTATTTTCATTATTTTCTTAATTAATTTAATATTACCTACTATGAGAATGGTGGTATTTTCTTAAGCACACATAATCCTACTTGCAGTAAAGTCAACTGAACCTCAAATATCAAGATGTCTGCACATTCTTAATTGCTTTCAATTTTCTATCATCATTATTTCTCGTTTTCAATTTTGTTGATAGAAAAATACATTATCTAATTTATCTACATGTTTCTTTCCATAGTTTTGCAAGTGTCTTGTGCATGAGTGTCGTTTATGCAGTCTTTTTAAAGTTCCAGAGATATCCAAGAGCCCAGAGTAAGGTAAAAGAGGTCTTAAGCTATAAAGGTGCAGACACGTGTGGTATACACATCACACCTATCTCACTATCTCACACCTAAGTAGTGGTATATACTTCCTCCAAGGACAGAGGGTTGGGGTTGGTGGATCGTGAATCTGACGGATGTCGTTACTCCAAGGTCACGCGGCCTCCATGTTAGATTCCGTACTTCCTGTTCTGTCATTCCAGTCACGTGTTCACCATCTTGGATTGCACCATTTTGCTATCCAGAATGCCACCATATTTTTAGTCAGTACGCCATAAGCTTGGACCACCATCTTTGTAGCCAGTACGCCGCCATATTGGACCACCATATTGGTAACCGGTAACTAACTCTTGCATTCCGAGAGTTTTCTAAGAGTGCTCCCATTTTTCTCATTTGCATTCTTTCTTTTTTCTTTCTCATTATCCCTTCTTTCCTTTCTCTCTCATTCTCTCTTTCTCTCCCATTCGTTCTTAAATTTGCTTACATCGGCTGTTACTGGAGGACGCCATCTTTGTTACTGGAGGCAACCATATTTGTTTACATTTACTTTAAGGCCGCCATCTTGTTTTTTCGTTTGCCATTTGTTTCTCCACATGTTCTGGCTTTGGCCACTAGGGGCGCTGCCATATTAGTTCTGGATTTAGCCACTAGGAGCGCTGGACACCAGTTCTCATTCGTTTTGTCGATCTCGCATCTGTCGCATGCACGCCACTGCCATATTGGTTCTGGAATTGTCCACTAGGGGCGCTATATTTTTAGAACTGCCGGACCTTGGGGCGCCAGACTTACGCCTTAGACCACTCGGCTATCGTGACATGTACTGGGAAAAGAGTTTATAAGTAGTATATAGCTTGGAGCAGAATAAATAATATCTTGCCTCTCATTTAAGACATTACGTTTTTATTTTTTATTATATAGTGTTTTATCTATTTCATTTACATATCAATAATTTTAATCAATATTTTTTTAAGTACATATTTTTACTATATAATTGTTATTTTTTACATAATTTTTAAGTGTCTGAAATTTATTTTAAGTAATTTTAAATAATAATTTTTATTATTAATTTTCAATTTTATTTTATTTATTTTTAATTTACGCATATATTATTTACATATAACTTATATAATTTGTAAGTATCTTAAATTTATTTCAAGCATTTTAAATTAATATTGTTTTATCATATTATTTCTAATTTTATTTTCAATTAATTATTTTGGTTTATCTTACATGTATATTATTTAAGATTGAACTTATATTTTCAAGCATTTTTAAAGTATTTTTATTAAACTTATTTCAAGTATTTTTAATTAATAATATTTTACCATATTATTTTTAATTATTTTGGTTTAACTTACATATATATTATTTAAGAATGGCCTTATATACCTTTATTTTTAAGCATTTTGAAAGTATTTTTTATTAAACTTTAAAGTGTATCGAGTGACGAGTCTACGGATTCGTATTTGTCAGGCAGATAAGAATATGTCATCAGAATATATGATTATGTGTCTATGACAAGCGCCACATTGGATTTTTTAAAAGCATATATAAATAACTGTTTTAGTAAATATATGCCAAGTGTTTTATATTATGAACATTGATTACATGTGCCTTTCCGTTTTTTATTTACATATAATTTTTTTTTAGTATCGCATACTTAGGTATGTAGGGACTTCTATGGTGAATTTAAAAAAAAAAAACATATTTCCTACTCCTATGTAATGTAATGCTTTTAAAAAGTTTTTTTCCAACACACCATCACATAATCAAACTGTTCAGTATCCACTTCAGCTTAACCTAAGATAACCTTACCTAACTTTACCTAACCTAAGATAACATAACCCAATCATCTTGTAAGAACTCTGAATATATATATTTCATATCTCTCGACATTCAACCGTCATACTCTAGTCATTGCCAGACCCCTCTTCAACTCCCCTCCTTCCAGCCTTACTTAACAACCATATAGAATTTCACAGAATACCAAAACAATTATAGTACCTTTCACCATGACAGTAGCTTGCCTCATTCATGCTATTAACAATACAGTTCCATATTTAACACCGTACCTCAGACTTACTGATCGATAATAACACTCAACTATATTGACTAACATTTCAGCCCCATCTAACTTTGCCAGTTACACATATAAACAAGCCATTCTAGCTACTGAACCAATAAAATATTCCAACCATGCTATCATAAATTCAATACTATTAATTTGACGATCTACAACATCCATATTGTCTTAATTCTAATCAAACCTTTCCGCTCATACTAACCGACCATACCAGCTAAGCATTCTGCCCCTCTCATACTAACTACACAATAAACGAATCATATAATTAAACCATTCTCCTCACACCATCTAAGCTATAAATTTTTTTTCATACTGCCGAAATAACCGAACATGTGATCAGGTCATGCCAATCAGCCATACAAGAAACTAACTGTACAACCAAGTCATACTTGCGTGCGTTCCAGCCCATGTCAGGGCTCTGAATATATTTTATTTCTCTCGCCATCCAATTAACCTAATCACAAGTCCAAGTAAAAGTATGAAAGAACTTAAAATGTATTGTCATATTGTGTAGAACAGGGAATAATTGTAACTTAGTCACACCCATTCTACCCCATGTCAGGACTTTGAAAGACATGTTAACCTAAGCTAACATATACAAGGCATCGCCCTTAGCACCACACTCAGCACTGGATGCACCACATTTAGCACCACACTTCGCACTGGAGGCACTGCATTTAGCTTTACTGGCATCGCATTTCGCTCTGCAGGCACTGCACTAGAGTCATTTCGAGTAATTTTGGAATCAAAGAGTCAAGGGTCAAGTAATCAGTCTTGTGAGTGCCAGTCTGACAGTATTCAGTTTTATGAATTAAAACTGAGCGAAGATAATACTAGGACGAAATATATTTCCACATTAATAAGAACTTATTCACTGGCAGGGCAATGATGATTAGTTAGCAGCTATCGTAGACCACTTCAAAAGGAGTGCTATAGCCGTCCTACAACATGCACTCACATAAAATATGATTTAAACTGAATTAAGAATTGTTTCAGAGAAGTAGATACACACATTACTATGAATTTATATAAAAAGTTTTTATTCACACATACATATATTCAATAGATAGATCACCACATTCTTTTGCAGAATATCTGCTCTAGTAACTAACACCAGACTAAGAATTTACTCATACCTCCTACCAGAAGTCAAGCACACCACAGCCCACACCCAATAAAACATATCAAAAATCGTAACTCCAACATCCTTTTCTATCATCAGGCGCCAGCCAAAATATCATACCAGACATTAATATAAAATCACTCTATCAACCATCCATACATATAAAAATGCTGACCACCGCAACTCAGATACGAAAACAAAATATGAGGAATCACTGTTGACCAGGAGTACTGGGTATTATATCAACCAATACCCCAGAATACTTCAGACATGCCAAGATTACATTTTATATGCAACATAATAACTACTCATTTCATACCACTCCTACGCGACCCATTAACCCCACCAACTGAAACATTTTAGGTGACAACCTTCCAGTATACCAGACATTAATATATTAAAAAAAAAAACTCAATCAACCAACAAACCAGTTAATTATGCCAGCCATCCATACTTATAGCTGCTCTTACGAATCCTACAATGTAACATACCTCCAGCATCGAATGGTACTGAAACAGGTATATAATAACCCATGGTAAGGGGTTAAACATTTCAGAATTTTTTTTCATTATTCAGATATAACTGAAAAAAAAAAATTAAGTAAGTTTTTTTCACATAGAAGCTTTGTTATACATGCACACACTGGCCTTACTCTTATAAGACTCTGTAAATTCTTCTTCTTTTTAAAAATATTAATTAATATATATATATATTCTTTTTAAAAATATTAATTATATATATATATATATATTACTATGAAAAGGCGTACCTTAGAAATAAAACACAGCTAGTTTTTTACACAAATTTATTGCACACAAAGTGAAAAAATACATAACCGGCAAAAAATTACAATATTTTTCAATATAAACAACTTTGTTGTAGGTTATAGTCTTTTATGTATCTCACTAATCACAATTGCATTGTCCTTGTGCGAAAATATCGTGCTATTTAAAACACCTTCACATTGTGCAAGGGCAGGTTATATATACATAACTACACTTTTTTAGGACATGTACCTAAGTCACAAGAGGCCTACTTGCAGCAAACCTGGTACTGAGGTACTGATGAGAAATTTCACTTCACCTTTACAGGTCTTTGCATCTCTAAGTAAATTGTCGTTACGTCTGAACTGCATACCACTTATGTCACAGAAATATGACATACGTCAGGGATTTGTTGTACAATTCAAACGCTCATGTCGCCGAGAGTTTTGACCAAAGAAGAACACTCGATCGCATAATCGGCAACGAAGCTTTGACGAAGTCATCAATGGCTGCACATTTGTAGGTGTCCCATCCCAAGAAGTCGATGGCGAAGCTTCTCCCGCAGGTGTCCAAACAGAAGAAGTTGATGACACTGCTGGTACCATGTCCAATGGTGCTATTGTAATCAGCCCATCCGAAGAAGTTGATGGTACTGCCCAGATAGCAGTATATGCTGGTAGTGATGTAGGTGTCACGGCTGAAGAAGTCAGTGACAGCACTGGTGAAGGTATACCATCCGAAGAAATCGGTAACACTGTCAGTGCCATGCCTGAAGAAGTCAATGGTGCTGGTAAAACAGGAGACATCTCACTCGAAGAAGTCGATGGCGAGATACCATTGGTGGGAAATATCCACTCTACTTTAACGTAACTAGCCAGGGATTGCCTAATGTAGAAGCTAGCCGAGACGATCCACCTTTCACAGCAGTCGTTGTCAAACTAAGTCTCTCAGCTATACAAGCTTTATGAGGTAATATTAACTTTTAATCAATCATATTACACCACTAATACATTGTTCGGACACCTGTCAGCCAATCACCGAGTTGCCACATGATTGCAGCTGGCCAATAGAATGCGGGCACTGAGAAATCACACACAGGCAGGGTAGCTGCCCTTGTAAATGCCAAGAGTAAGTCTGTACCTGCACAGTAACTGGAGTTTGTACATGCTTCCTGGCCGTTTCCGCACCTGAATGGTGTCAGATAGCCTTAGTCAGCACATAGCATTCCTGCTCCCCCTTGGTGTCTGGTAACTGGAGTCTATACGTGCTTACAAGTCGTTTTCACACTTGGATGATGTTGGATGGCCATGTGAGTGGGAATAGCTGTGTTAGCATTTCTGCAACTTCTCGGTGTTAGGTAAATAAAGAGAATGATTCAGCAGGCTTCACAAGCAAGCACAAGCCTGCAACTGAATTGAACACTGGCCCATTTAGAATGGTGGTGGAGTGGGAAAAATCAGCGGAGACGGGGAAGCTGATGTATAAAATTGGAGAAGACTTCTAGTATTAGTTTCATCCCATCATGTCTGTGCAGTTCCGACCTGAAGATATTGCTACATACAGTGATGTTAGCATAGGCTACCAGCGTGTTCATTTCTGGATACCTGGTATGCCAGAGCAAGTAAAAGCCTGTAACGAATTTGAACATTGGATCAGCATGAATGAAGAAGATAGTTTTCCCAGCTTGGTTCCAGTACCATGCTGCTTTATTACCTGTCCAGTGTACCACCTTCAATCCAAGATCAGATCCACGATCCACCTGCCCCAGTCATCTGTCCTCGGAGGAACTATATACCACTACTCACCTATATCACCAAACTAATTATCATATTATTTTTACATACAAATAATTATAACCATGTATGCGTGGTATGCCATATCCCGTCGTCGTAAAATATTTCTACTATTGTAGTGTTTCTAATACATCCAATATATACTACAAAGTTAATTTGGCATCCCAACGTGGTAACACACATATACGCAGTTGTTCAACAAAAAATAACCATTACAATGTATAGAAATTAACTTGTAGCCTAATACTTTTCTCATATAGCGTTACAAAAATTCAATAATAATAATGAAAGCTATTACTCCAATATTGTTTTCTCATTAAATAAATACCACATATAGCAAATTTGTAATACTTTTCTTATCTCCGCAAATATGAATTTATAATTTTCAAAGTGAAAATTAATTTAAAGTTATATATAATGCAGCATCACAGCTTTGTTTATATGACATAGTACGTTAAGCTAAGAGCATGGTGGAGGTAGGTAGGGCTTAGCGTTTCGTCGACAGCAAGGTGATTAAAGACGGAGCATGTTGCTTAAGGGAGCACGACTGCGATGGGACTGGACGTGTACACAGAGAAACGTCTAATGTTGTGACAACAATAAATTTTTTTTTAAAATCTGTGAACCGTTAGTAACCAACGTTGCTACTATAAGCTCTTCACAGTAACATGAGCACTTTTGAAAGCCCTGTTTAAGATACAATTGTATGCAGGTTGTGTATTCAGCCTTATGTAAAGTTAACATTGACACGGACGTCGTCGCTTAGTTCATACGTCGGTCAAGTGAAACTGTGATATTATTAGAAAAGTGAATATTTTACAAACCTGCTCATTTTTGCACTTCGATGCCAGAACATACAAAATCCTACTATTCCCTTGTATTCTGACGGTACTCCATTTTTATCTCATTTTACACTCATAGGCTGTCAATACCTCATTACGAACCGCCTAAATTTCTCAGCTTTAACCAGCTTATTAATAAAAACAGAAGTAAAATAGGTGTCTTCGCAAGGCCGAGTAAGAAACAGTTGCTATGCAAATTATTTTTGAACTGAATGTGCACGAATGCAGTGCATAGTCTCTTTGGCGTAATTTTCTAGACTCTCAGTTAAGCTTTTAATATATGAGGCGAAGGAATAACCTGGGTGTATAACTTTAGCAAGGCTTCAGAAAATTTGGAATTAACCGTGAATGGATTATACGAGTATGACAACTCATATAGGGAGATGAAATCCTACCAATGTTGTGGAGAGAGACATCGGGAATAGTCCGCCTTCATAGTAGGGAGAGCCATAGGGTTCTGTTCATCTCTGGTAGTGATTCAGTAGACCTAAACCGCACAGCGGCAGTAACATTCTGCGTTCTCATGCATTACGCTTGATGAAACAGCACCCTGGTGCAGTCTTGCAACAAGACAATACTCGTCCACGCACGGGATACATGTCTATGGAATGCCTGTATCGTGTTGAAGTACTTCTGTGGCCAGCAAGATCCCCTGATGGAAATTGCGCGGGATCAGCTCGGACGTCAACTCCAACCCGGTGCCGATATGCAGGATATCGAGGGGAAGTTTACATCAGTCTTTGGCCAAATTTCTTCAGGAGAGGATATAATGGTTGTGTGCTTCAGCCCCGAACCTAATCGGTGCATTTATTCATTCGCGCCAGAGGGGTGCTACACCCGACTGATATCGAGCTGGCAATATGTCTGCACTGCCATTTTTTTTTTGTTAATAGAAGCTGAAATTGTAATCACTGTAATAAAGTCACATTACTTTTCAGCACATCTAAGGTCGGGTTCACACTTGCGTTGAAGTGACGCGCGACGTCGCGCAATGAGCAAACGCGCGTTATTTCCGACACAAGCTGTACAGTTCACACCTATGTAGTAACATCGCAGTTTGCAGTAGTCGTACCGATGTCATAACAGCAACATGAATCAAATAATTAAAAAGAAAACGAAAATTGTTTTCGCATATGTCGTGTATAAATGGATGTCGAAAAAGAAAAGAATGTGTGTTCACCCATATGTAAATACGAAATTGTTGAAAGGCGCATTTGTGACAAGTTTCATGGAATTGCGAGAAGATGAAAACAAATTTTTCAATTACTTTAGAATGAGCGTAAAATCATTTGATGAATTGGTAGTAAAACTTGAGGACGGAATCAAATCGGAAGACACTAAATTAAGGGTTGCTATAACACTAACATAAATGTTGGCGATTAAGTTAAGGTATGTGTGTTATAAAAACATTATCAATATACTTTACAAAATTATACATTTATACATGTACCGGATCACAAATCATAGACGGATGTTCTAACACGTAATATCTCCCTCAAGGTCTACATTTTATCTGTAGAAAATAATTAAGTATGAAAATTAACAAATCAGTTCTATGATCCACCGAAGATATCGTCACTCGAAGTGTCCGATGGTGAAAAATGTTCACAACAGCATTTGTCGTAGGATAAAGTTCTGTCTGTTGGTGCGGTGTTGTATGGAAACCGTCTTGAGATACTTGTTGTGGGCTGGTTAGGGTAGGCAATGGATTTGGAGTTGAAGTCACCAGGATAGTTGTCAACGAGGTCCTAGGAGTTGATGGTTGGCATGATGTCGAATGTGACAGTTGAAACAAACCATGTTAGGGTGGCGAGACAAACGTATATTGTGGATAAGTAGATCGAGTAATATGATGTGGATACTGTTGATGATGAAAACATAATGGACGAGCAAATGAATTATTAGTGTCGTTGAATGATGTTGATGCAATGCTGTGAGTCGGTATGGGAGGTGCTTGTGAGGAAATGCCTGATTGATGTGTAACCTTGTTTCGGATGCACTTCATGGCACTTAGAACTTCACTCCGAAATTCCAGCTTTTGATCAATGGAAAACGTATTTAGTGTCGGCAATAAGGACTTGAAAAAATGTAAGTCGCCATTATCTTCGCTGTCGTTGCAGGCATTGGTAACGGTGTATTAATATAATCCATTATACATGTTTCCAATGTTTTCATTCTCTTGTGCTGATTAGTACTGCTGTAACCTATTTCAGCTGGTGTTTCTATGTTATGATACCTCGCAGGGTTCCTGTAAATAACCTGTTCCATTGGAGGGTGTGTCATCCGTTGCAGTTGTTATTTCCTGTGTTCTTTCAGATAATGACGATTGGGTACTATAGGTTTTGTAACTTTTAGTAAAAAGGACATTTTCTTGCCATATAGATAAGGGTGGTATCCTCGGGCTGTTTGTCCAGACTTCGGCGCCATCTTTACATTCCTCAATAATTATCCTTCAGGTTCTTCCATTTGGCCATCATTTTTCTTCCTGAAACCCAATAATTAGTGTTACCTATTTGTTTTACTTTATATATGTATTATAGTTACATTTGCCTGATGAGCAATTTTCAATATGACTATCTTTTTGTTATCTGTATGCATATTCTTTACAGGTATTTGGGGAGTGGATGCAGTTTGGTGGATTTACATTACTCCTACAGGGTCGGCAGTTCAACAGCAAGCAAGATTGTGCGGAAAGTGTGTAAAACAATTTGGAACACTCTAAAAGACGAATGTCTTCCCCTGCCTACAGAAGATATGTGGCTGAATATCGCTGACCGTTTCTTGCAGGAGACCAATTTCCCTAATTGCATAGGGGTGCTCGATGGGAAGAACATCCGAATTGTCAAACCAACTTTGGGCGACTTTCAATATTTCAATAACAAACACTACCATTCTATTATATTGTTAGGTGCGGCTGATTCTAATTACTGGTTTATTTATATTGACGTTGGTTCCTTTGGGAAAGAATCCGACAGTACTGTATTTAGAAGATCCACACAATGGGATTGCATAATTACTAATACCCTTAACACTCCTCAAACTAAACCTTTGCATGGAACCACCAGACCGCAAATGCCTTTTGCATTTGTGAGTGATGAAGTGTTCGGTTTACATAAACATGTGCTTCGCCCATTTTCAGGACGATTTTTGTAACACACAAAGCGCCTCTTTAACAATTGAGCTCGCAGGTACATCGAATGCACCTTTGGAATCCTGTCAAACAAATGGCTCATTTTTCACAGACCTCTTAATGTCAATCTTTGTTTATCTGCAGACTTGAAGATTTGGAAGAGGTAAATGATGCTGCAATGGATGCCAGTAAAAATGGTGGATTACATGTTAGTCACATTAGAAATATTTCGGCGGAATATTGCGTTTCAAATGTGGGTATGGTTCCATGGCAAAATGACAGGATATGACTGCTAGTATCATGTTATACCTCTCAATAAGTAGATGCAACATTTGAACACATTCCTATGATTGCATGTAATATGTCCGTACTTACAGATAATCATTTTGCAAAACGTTTGTACATCATGGTGTAGATGTTCCAATGTTCCACAAAAATGTTAAGTATGTATGTATATCATAAAACTGGACATGTAATAAACGGTAACAGTTTGTACTATTTTGCAAAAGTTTGCACATCACTGTTTACATTTTACTATGTTCCACGACAATGTTTGGTACATATGTAAGTATATTACAAAACTGAACTTTTGATAATAAATACTTATGATAGTTACAAGTGAATACATACCATATATAGTTTTCTCCTTCTCTGTCTTGGTACTAAATTTGTCAAAAACAACTTCACTTATCTGCAGCCATGCTGTTATATTTTCCCCCCTGTCTTTGTAATCGTCATTGTTCAAATCCCAAATAACAGGATGCTTTTGCACTTCGAAAATAAAGTTTTCTACATCAATATTGTAGTCCATACGACTAGACGACAGTTCAACATAAATGTGCACTGCTCCGTAACCGTGCGTGTATTGCCTCTACGCATGCTGCCTCGCATTGAGGCGGGCATCACGCATGCCAAAGTGATGCGTGTCGCCGCCTGTCACCGCACGTCAGATCATCGCTAGTGTGAATTGTGCCACTCCCACACATGTACACTGCAACGCGTGACGAATCACCACATGGTGATGCCCATCACTTCAATGCAAGTGTGAACCCGGCCTAAGTGTCACTTCCACCACTCCTTCAAGATTCTTAACTCTTTCGTCAGTGAATGCATGTAATAATTTTCGAGTGTAATGGCAAGGAAGGTTATGATTTGGTGAAATCAGCCAATTCACTTGCGTAATATTGTACATGTTTGGCAGCATTTATCTTTCCCAGCAAAACTTAAAAGCTCCTCGATAACGATTGGTTCAACTACAAGATTTCCACAAAATTCCAAAAGTCGTATGTGTTGCGTTTTTAATTATTTCAATACATTTCACTGTTATGACAAAGGTGGTGTTACAACGATTGTGATGTTTTTCTTTTAGGCTGTTATATATTACAAAGAGTGTCGTGTTTGTCATAAGAGTGATATAGAAAATGGCGATCGTTGTTGATACTGGAGTTCCATGCCATTGTATTCTGTTTCCAAGATTGAATTGAGTACTGGCTATTCAATTTTATATGAGTAACGAAGGACTTTTATGGCTGTTGTAATTCTTTGAGAGATATGTCTGTTTGTATTACAACTTTATTAAACTTTTACCTGATGTATGTTTTAAACATAATAAAGTAATAAACTTTAATATTTCAGCATTTTGAACATTATTTACCACAGCCCTACCAAAATGTTGGAATGCTGAAGTCCAAAAAATAAAAACTAAAAAAAAGGCTAAAAGACTGACATGTGCAAAAATATTAAATGTAGACAGTTTTAAAAATTTTTAACGAAACTCAACTTCCACCTAAGAGTGAATTTTACAATAAATTAAATGACTCTGACATATCTGGGGATGAATATGAGCATGCAAAAAATATATGGAATCAGTTTAATATTTAAGATCTTGGGGAATATAATGATTTTTAATTAAAAAGTTATGTGTTATTGTTGACAGATATATATGAAAATTTTAGAGATACCTGTATAAATGCATATGGTCTAGACTGTGCATGGTATTTTACAGCACCGGGTTTATCTTGGGATGCAATATTAAAAATGACTAAACAACCACTCGAATTATTATATGATTATGATATGATTTTAATGGTAGAAAAGGGTATAAGAGATGGAGTTTCAAAATGTAAGCAATATGGTAAAGACAATAACAAATATTTAGAAGATTTTATTCCAAATCAGGAATCTAACTATTTAGCTTATCTCGATGCAAATAATTTATATGGTTGAGCAGTGTCGCAACATTTACCATGCGGAGGTTTCGAATTGATTGATTATGCAGAAGTTTGTTTAGCTTTTTGGCTAGAATATATATTAAATTTGAAGGATGATTCACAACATGAATATGTATTCGAAGTTGATTTAGAGTATCCACAAGAACTACATAATTTACACAAAGTTCTTCCATTTTGTCCAGAAAATAAGGCAGTTCCAGGAACAAATGAATCTAAACTATTAACAACTTTACACAACAAAGAAAAGTATGTACTACATTATCGCAGTTTAAAACAATGCCTAAATAATGGATTGAAGCTTACAAAAATATATATAATATTGACGTTTAATCACTCTGATTGGTTAAAGAAGTATATAGATTTGAATACATTGATGAGAACTAATGCTAAAAATGAATTTGGAAAGGACTTTTATAAACTGATGAATAATTCTGTGTTTGGTAAGACTATGGAAAATATAAGAAACAGAGTAGATATAAGGCTGGCTTCAAGTAAGTAAAGTTTGTGAAAAATTAGTTGCAAAGCCAAATTTCAAAAGAAATACTATATTTAACGAGAATCTTGCAGCTATTCATTTGAACAAAACAAAACATATATTGCCTTTTTTTGGTGGTGATGTGGCTTATGAAAAATTTAAAGTGATCTGTGCAAAGTGCTAAGGCGAAGACTATGGTTTTTAAACATTAGATTTGAGTAGAAAATGGGCAGTGAGAAGTATCGAAATCAAATAAAAGATTTTATAATTTAACTCTCTCTCTCTCTCTCTTCTCTTCTCTCTCTCTCTCTCTCTCTCTCTCTCTCTCTCTCTCTCTCTCTCTCTCTCTCTCTCTCTTGTGAATTGTATGCGAGAATTCTTTATCTGCTTCCTGAAGAGGCACTGCAGTGCGCTCGTGCATTGTATGTTTTTCCTCCTCATCCTCACTGAAGCAGGAAGTAGCTTATCACGGAAGCAGCACAGTCTATTAGCCACACGGTGAACTCACTGCAGCTCGCAGCTCTTGGAGAGTTGTAATCATGAGCTCATTCCTCACTCTCTTACGTGGCTCAGGTGACAGGGTGCTTGGTCTGAAATGCGAACATTGGGGGTTCGGTCCCTGGTCTGAGCAGATGATTTAATATTGCCCATATGTGGGCACCATATTCGCAATATTAGGTTATCACCAAAAACCATTCAAAATTTGAGCCAAAAACGCGCTCTGCTCCTGTTGTGTAGATGCTATGCAATAGGAACAGAGTACAAAAAAATCATCATCTTCTCACCATAAAAAAGTTGTTAATATGGTGCCGTGAGGCGACAAAGATTTCTCCACAGGAGTTTTGCAGTTTTTAAAAAAGGGGCAATTGTCTTTAACTTATACGTAAGAGTTTTTTTTATAAATTCTGTAGATGTCTATTGCAGATCCTAACACAACTCAATAGTTATACTAAAATTTAAGCAATATCAAGCCAAAGTAAAGAACATTTCTAATTTCGTTTAAAATCTTTCCAAGCACAACTCAAAATCAATAAAATTTAAGGCCCAAATCAAAATAAATTTTCAACTTGCATTCATGCTTTGTGCGGGGTTCTTTAAAAGCCTTATTTGCAAGCTAAATCGTCATATTTTTGATGAAATTCCAAGAATTTTCATCAAATTTTTGTGGTATTTTTTTGCTAAATGATTTGGCTTGCAAATTTAGAGTAAATTTGGCCTTTTTTGACCAAAATTTGTCCTCATTTGGCTCAAATTAGCTTGATTTTAGAGTAAAATTTGGTAAAACTTGCGGTAAATTTGAAGAGATAAATTATGTCTAGAGAAGATCTCGAAAAAGTTACTTGAAAGTGAGAAATTTGCTTGAATTTTAGTCTCATTTTTGAGTTGCACTAGGATCTGCAATAGACATCTACTTCTACTCTTTCGAGACGTAGGTGTTACTATAGAGTTCTGGAAGTACTCAGGAGAAAATGAGAGATCAGATAGAACCGGGATGTGTTTATTCTATAAGGAAGAAGAAACGGTGGCCCGTACTACCTCCTCACTACCTAGAGTTGACTGGAAGTAGTAAACTTTGCTGTCCTGGTGAATGAGACCTGGTCCTAAAATAGCTTGTGGCAGTTTCGACTAGGTAACTAATGACAACTTTCCTTGTCTTTGTTCACGTAATCACTTACCCCCACTGCAAGGATCATTCGAACACCACATAATTTCTTGCAAGGTAACTAGCACACACATTGTTGTTCACTTTCTTGTGCATCTTCTGTACTAACTTTCTACAAAGAAAGATGCCTGTGTTTACTGGGCTGAAGCGGCCTACTGCGTTGCAGCATTTTGAAATACTTTTTTTTTACGGAACTATTAAACGTGTCCACAATATGTTTACATACGAAAAGAAAGCACATACCAGACGCGGGCGCAATGGCACTTAAAAATAAAATGCGTGCTATAATTACTACTTTTGGATCCTAAACGATCATCGGAAATGAGTTTTTTTTTTTTTTTTTTTTTTTGCCATACAGAAAAAAAATATAAAATACTCCCCAGACAAAGGCGAAGTTACGGTATGAACATGTAATGAACTTTGATACAGACTTTAAACCAATAAAATTAAAGGGTCGCAGCTTAAAGTTCCACAGGTATAGACAGCAAGGCGAACCTGGTTCGATTCTCCAGATTTCTGCATGTGGGTATCGTGTTGAACGATGCCGCTGGTCGGCGGGTTAACTCGAGCATCTCCAGTTTCCCCCGCCCTATATTCCACTGCTGTTCCATACGCGCCTCGCTTCACTCTCGTCGAGTCTCAAGACCTCGTTGACAGCCGTCCAAACTTCACGCCTCAACACACAGCACGACGAGAACTACACACCGGTTCAGAGCCTTGCTCATAGTGGCAATGGTGTACTTGATGTTGGGGGCAGTGTCGTCATCGCCCCTGGGATTATAGCCCTCAGACGCGGAAAACAGCTCCAGGTATGCGGGTCTTTTAAGAATCGAAAGAGAAACCACGTGTGACAAGGTAGAGCATACCCATGCGTAAGGACACCCGAAATTTGCGAAGCGATTTCCGTACATGCTATATTTCAATATCCTATTGACATACCACCAGTTTTCTTTTCCTTGTTGGTGGCATGTCTTTGTGAGAAAATCTCTTTGTTACTTGACTGGCCAATCAGAATTAGGTAACTTATATATTGTAAGTATGTGGTTCGTATGCAGGAAAACTATCCAATAACGAAAGTGGATCTGAGATAAAGTGTTTTGAAATATAATGGTCGTGAAAACCTTTCACGAAAATCATCGACTAAAGATGAGGTAGACTGATATCGCTGACTGCGCACAACCAATTCCCGTGTCCCAACATTGAACTGCTTTTCTGCCAGCACGTCTAGCAAAAACGGTGAGGATTGTATTCTAGGTTAGAACACTGATTAGTAAACAATCGCTTTTAGATGTCTGTATACCTCCTCCAGCCAATTCTTAACGCAGTTTGTTTAAATACAAATTGATGAAAGTATTATATTTAAATAAAAGTGCTTGTCTTTTGAAAATTTAGATACAATCGAACGCGTTCATCATTGTTGATCATATGATTTTGACAGTTGTGTTCCTTTGAGGTATCCTACCAAGGCGAACCAGGTTCGATCCCGGATGGGCCACTCCCAGATTTTCGCATGTGGTAATCGTGCTGGACGATGCCATTGGTCGGCGGTTTATTTCGGGGATCTCCCGTTTCCCCACCCTCTCATTCCGACCCTGCTACATAGTCACCTGAATCACCCTCATCGATTCTCAAGACCACGCTGTTAAGAGCCGCCGAAATCTCTTCACTCACTCACTCACTCCTTTGAGGCAGGTTGATGTTGGGTACATGCACGGAAGACGAATAATCGGTCTTCTTCATCTTTAGTCTATGGCGATAATCGGGTATCCCTACTCATGTGACACCATGTCGGCCTCAGGAAATCCAAGATGGTGTAAAGGTCAAATAGTTTTATTGCAAACGTCGCGAGCGGCGAGAGAAAGGGAGTTCATTAAGGGGATACGGCGATGCCGAGGAAGGTGTCGCTGGTATTCTGCATGGAGCGGAGCGAATCTGCTGACTGCGCAAGCTGCATGCGCTCCAAGTCCGTCAGCTGTTGCTTCATTATGCTGTGCACGCCGCAGTCGGCCAGCACGCACGGCACCGAGATGTACACGGTCTTGTTGTCGCCGTGCCGGCACCCCTGCGCACACCACAACCTCCCACACAGTCGGTTTACGACGAATAACGTGTACATAACGGACGTGTACGTATCAAAATGAAAGTAAAGGCTGTCCACGATAAAGTGAGCAGTTTTGAAATCAACCGTAGAAAAAAAAACACTTCTACTTGCATATATTTTACCGGGCGCACTGAGTCACATGCGCCCAGAAAAGTTGGTAACGATGGAGGGGAAAGTATTTCCATATTTTACCGTCGATTAAAAAGTGTTAGGTAACCATATGTGAAAACATAGATTATATCTATCGATTTCTGTTTTTTTAATGCGTCGAAGTTTGAAAATTAGCTGAGTTTTTTAATATATGCTTTTATTATAATTTTACAGTATCACTTGACCGACGCATGAAGAACGCGATGAGGACCGTGGCAATGAAAATTGTGCATAAGGTGGAATAACACACAACGTGCATACAAGAAGATCTTAAGCAGGGTTTTCAAAAGTGCTCATTTTACCGTGAACAGCCTATAATACGTAAAATTAACATTGCCGTGGGCTTCGTCACTTTATTTATGCGTCGGTCAAGTGAAACTGTGAAATTATTAGAAAATTAAATATTGTACAAATCTGCTCATTTTTACACTTCGATACATTGAAAAATACAGAAAGCGAGAGAAATAATTTAAGTTATTACAAATGGTTACCTAACACTTTTCGTTCGACGTTAGTATAACGAAAGTAGTACTTTCCCCTTCGCCGTTACCGTCTTCACTGGATACATGTCACTCAGTGCGCCCGTTCAAGTATATATGCAGGTAGGGGCACTGATTTTTTTCTTAAGTTTGATTTCAAAAGTGCTCACTTTATCGTGAACAGCCTTTAAGACGGTTCCCGACAATCTGCGGCTTTTAACCGCCACTATCTTTAATGCTGTGCATCGGAGATAAAAGGCATTAGCTCACAAATAGGATACTTTACAAGAGTGCTCTTTGCATCGATACATTGATGTCACACAGTCTCCGTGCAGGAGACAGTGCTTTGCTTACCGGGGGGGGGGGGGGGGGAAGAGTGTAAATACAATAAGACAATATCAGAACCGCGATTTTATAATATATGCATGGTGCCCTTTGCCTCCGATGCACAAATTATACTCATGTTAGGAACAAAACGTGATCCCTAATGGGAGAGTTTGGAACGGGGAAAAATTTCCCCCACTATGTGTGCAGTGTTCCAAAAGGTAACTTGTAATTAATATTATAAGTTAAGTGAATTATAAAAGAGAAATATTTTACTTAGTTACGAAATGATTATATACTTGAGTTATGATTAAAACGATTAGCCTGTTTTTGACGTAGAAAATAGAGAAAATGTGGATAATTACCGACACTAGCGCTTTCCTAGTGGCAAAAATTTTTGGTAGCCCAACTTTTAACATTAATTATTCCCAACCTGTGGTAGAAGTAACCTTATCGCCACATTAATTCATATTATAGGCTGTTTACGGTAAACTGAGCACTATTGAAAACCCTACTCGTGATCCACTTCTCATATTACATTGCATCCTTCCACCATATGTAAAATTAACCTTGTCATGGGTTTGATCACTTGATTCATGTGTCGATCACCTACAACTGTGAAATTATTAAAAACGTAAATATTTTACAAAATTGCTTATTCTTGGAATTAAAAGCATTTAAAATTAACATAAATAAAATGAAATCATTGTAGTATCAACAAATGTTTACCCAACAGCTACATGGAAACTACTTTAGACAGCGGGTATAGTTCTCCGAATGGTATCTACAAAAACTAGAACCCGATGACACGTTCCTGTTCAAGATTTTGTTTACCGATGAATCGTCATTTACAAACAATGGGCAGGTTAACCTTCGCAACATGAACTACTGGTCAGCTGTCAACCCACACTGGCTGAGAGAAGTGGATAAACAGAAACCATGGTCTGTAAACGTGTGGTGCGGTGTTGTGCGTAATCACCTAATTGGTCTCGATTTTACTGATGGGACACGAAATACCATCAAGTATTTACAGTTCCTAACAGTAGTACTGCCGCAGATATTGAAAGACATTCCACTGGACAAAAGACAATCCATGTGGTACTAACGCTACGGATGCCCGCGCATTCTGTACAGAGAATTACAACGATTCTTAACAGAACTTTCAGTGGTCGTTGGATCGGTCGGTCTGGAAACACGAATGGCCTGCACGTACCCCAGACTTTTATTGGGAGAACATTAAAGCAACAGGTCTACAAAGACCCACCGAGGACTCCCGAAGACATGAAAGGCCGCATAAAACGAGCATATTCTGCTATATATCCAGATGATATTCGACGTTCGGTATTGTCTGCTCATAATCGCTTTACAGTATGTATCAATGCACAAGGGCACAAATTCGAACACCTGATATCATAACAAAATAACAAAGGAAGCGTAGTCTGAGGCTGGCATTTGTTTAACAAAAAGCCAGCTATAGGACGGCTATAGTCGCTACAGGACGGCGCTACGTCGGCCCATTGTTTGTGGGGCGAGGCGGCGCAGTTTGCTTCGTCATTGACCTTCAGCGATCTTGAACGACCGGCAAATGTCATCGTATTTATTACATCTTCATACGCACTGTCGAGGGGTGTTAATAAATATTATCATTCCATTTAAATTATCGAAGTTGACCTTTGTATCTTCGTTATCCATCCTTGTACGGGGAAATTATCACTATCAAGTTATTAGTGCCGTGGACCCAAGCAACTTTTGTCTGAAACAGTTTCTTCTGCCACTGAAATTGGCGGTTTTATTCAGGTGACCTGCCTTAGGTGCCTCGCCCCCTAAATGCAAGTAGGTACAGTGACATTTTTCAAAAGTTGATTTCAAAATTTCTCACTTTGCCGTGAACCAATACGAAAAGATGCACAACTTGTAAACATTACTAACAAATCCTGTTTCCTCTCATAAAAAAATTTAGACGGCATATTTATCATTCAATGGCATGCCTAAATTACAATTTTAGTGTTTTTGGGAGCATAAGCAATATAAACTAACTTACAAAAAAATGAGATAACACACTGAAATGAGATACCATAAGTTACTTCAAGGCATTTTTTAATCCACTCATCTTTCAGGGCCTTAATGCCAAGAGCCACCCGAATCTTTCCAATCACTCACTTTATAAAATGTTTTCATAATTATGACAAAAAAAAAAAAAGGAAATTTTGCATATTTTTTATTTGTAGCAGTCTATGATTATTTTGTAAGATAAATTTTACCAAGCATACGTTACAGTGAATTAAGACACGACCTTTCAGTCAGTCTTGTTAAATTTTCTGAAAACAATTTTATTGATTTTATTAGTATAACTTTCAGAGACCACGGAAACAGAAAAAAAGCTGGCACATACGTACTTAAATGAACACGATTGAAGATCTCCTTCAATGAAAAGAATCCCATTTCGGTAACAATATGTAGCTGGCTGAGTATTACAGGAATAAGTTCTGCTTTTTTTAACGCCTTCCATGAGGCTAATCTAATATGTATTCAAAATTTGTGACACCTGGAATTGGTTTTTTTTTTTTTTTTTTTTTCTTCCCCAACATTGGGGTGTACTAACATTGTGACAACACAAGACATAAAAATTTTTAAACCAGCAAAATCATCCGCAATTATTATTTAAAAATTCAGTTAAAAAATTTTTGATTTATTTTAAATCAAATGTATTGTTATATTATGGTTTAAACGTGCTAGTGAATATTGCTTTATTTAGTCAAATAATACACTAAAAATGTCAAAATGTCGATGGAAATCTCACTTTTTTTTACACTGAACAACGTGGTAACCGTCACGTTTCCGAATACTTTTCAGACGTACGTCCAATTTACGACAGTTACGGATACGCAGAGTTATTTTCATAAGGTGTTCATCTCATTCCTGTAGCATAATTCAGACTGCAAATTATGTATGAACTATGAAAGCAATTGTCTGTGAATTGAATTTTTCCTAAGATTTTTACGTGTTGAACAGTGTTTCGCGTAAACATTGTTTGTCTAACCAATGATTAAAAATATCAAGCGCCTTGTTCCAAGCATTAACCAAACTGTGATGATTACGAACCTTTACGAGTGTGGACACTGGCATTATTTCTTTGGTGTTGAAGAGTATCGCTCTGCATATGGCTGTAGTGCATGTCGCTATCCCCCAAGACGTGTAGCCTTTGCCTGCGATTATCATGGCAGCGCTGTAACACACACACACAACACACCCACAAGTTATAGATTGTTCACCGTAAAATGAGCATTTTTGAAAGCCCTAATTAAAGTCTACTTGTATACATGTTGTGTATTCTTCCGCCTTATTTAGAATTAACGTTGCCATGGACCTCGTCACTTAATGCGTCGGTCAAATGAAACTGTGAAATTATTTAAAAAGTAATTACTTTATGAATCTGCTCATTTTTGCACTTCAATAAATTAAAAAAAAAACGGAAAGCGAAAGAAATAAGTTATCACAAATGGTTACCTAACACTTTTTATTCGACGTTAGGACACTGAACTACTTTCCACCCAACGTTACCAACTTTACTGGACGAATGTCACTCGGTGCGTCCATTAAAATATATGTATGCAGGGACAGTCACGTTTTTCTAAGGTTCATTTCTAAAGTGCTCACTTTATCTTGAACAGCCTTTAAGAAGCCACACAGCCAATATATACCAGTCTACAGGAGAAGCGAAACAATTGTGAATTTTGACATGAATACGTCTTCAAAATCAGACCGACACATAGATATACCAGGACGGAAACGGTGATGAACGTTAGCAGGGTAAGCCATTCCGAAACTATAACTCCGTAACAAATAACAATTGAAATAAATGAGCTATGGGTTGATCGGGAATACGACTACGACGCAAGCACAACCTTCAGTTGCCGCCGCGCATGCGCGAAGTGCGGGTGGGGGGCCGCGGCATCTGGTGGTATTTTCTGGCGTGGGTGAAACGAAAAATTTCGTCTGTATCTATTGATATAAGTCGTAAAAACCAAATATCAATTTTGTTACTTTCGTTTTATTCGTTTATCACAAAGAAAACATTACTTTCTAACACAAAATTATTCGCGCAAAACCCATGGCCACGTCCCCGTTAGAGCTACATCCCAATTTTTTCTCTGTGTTTTTGAGTAGAGACGTTTGGGTGACGTTTAAAAACGAGGTCTTGAGGGCCGATGAGGGTGAAGCGATGTGGAAATTGAACAGCGCCGGAATGCGATAGCAGGGAGAATGGGATAACACAGAGGAAACCCACCGACCAGTGGAATTGTCTGCTACGATTCCAACATGCCAAAATACGGGAGTGACCCCACCAGGAATTGAACCCGGTTCGCTTTTGTGTGAGGTAGACACTCTAGCCGCTGGGCCACCATGGACCCCTACTTTTCTGATGAGCATTTGATTCCGACACGAGGTAGAACTGTTATCTCTCTGTGTACTTGTGGCGCCGTTCGGATAAGTACTGTGCAGGCAGGTATCTGGACATGTCTCAGAGGAGGAAGCGGGATGAACATCGTAAGAAGTGGAGAGCGAGAATAGATGCACTTGCAGCGCTGGTCACGCTACCAGCTGTCTCACAAACCCCCGGTATTTGCAGTGGTGTGCCCTTACTGCAGTAATAAAAGATGGGAGATCTCTCTCTCTCTCTCTCTCTCTCTCTCTCTCTCTCTCTCTCTCTCTCCCCCCCCCCCAAATCCAATGCGGAAAAAAATGGGCTTGGCCTTAGGGAACGAAGCCCGTATAGCCAATTATACCATAAATTTCGAAAAATAACGAGTACGTCGTGAGCAATCACGACGGCGAAAACGTCAAGAAGCAAAAAATCCGATACTCGAAAGTCCAGAAAACTCACCAAACGCTGAGACGGCACACACTCATTGCGGCGTCGCACCCCACCCGATGCCCAGGCCCGAAAATTCGAACTGTCACCGACGGCGGTTACAGAAGATTTGCTAAAACTGAATGTCGGATAGTTGTGAATCCACGCTTGTGCGGCCGCGCCATTCTGCTGTTGCTCAGCTACAGACTTGCGAGCATGAGGTAACTCGCATGTCCAGACTTCTGCCGGATACTAAATATCACAACGCATTACTTTGCTTCATTCTAAGAAACCCACCACCCTCTTGTGGCGCTGATGGATAACCGCATCGTACGGGGGCCTTGCAAAAGTGATAACTCCCGGACGGTCCACTTGCCTGGGGATCTCCTTCCCAGGACAATATTACCAGCATTGGCCTGGGGCAGGCTGGTCTACTCCATGACTGCCAGACCGTTTTGAGGCCCAAAGCGAAATGTTTAAATGTGAAAGAATGCAACAAACCGAGGTAATGTACAAGGAAATAGCTTGCCATTTGTCTGTGGCAGAGACCAGGGTTTGGCGAGGACGCGTCAACAGGCGGTCGGGAAAATGCAACAGGTGTCAGAGAAAACGAGGTGTACTGCTACGACTCCCAACTTTGAATGATGGCGTGTTAGGGAATATTGTACTCGCAAACCTACAGTGGTCCGTTGAACCAGGCAAAGAGGGATCGGTTAGTTTTCGGTAGTTGGTTGAAAATATCCCGTGACTTGTAGATGAGAAAAGTTTGTCTTTGACCAAGGAACAATATAGCCTATGATCACAGAATGTAATAATGTAATATAATAAGGACATGATAAAGGCACACCCAGAATTGCCATGGACTAGGAAAGCTTAAAATGCTCGTAAATATTCATTTTCTTTTGTTTTGTTTTAAGAGTGCCAAACATGTTTCTCCCACCCACTAGCAGATACCACTAGCGCATTTCTTTGGCTCCCATAAGTGGCCCATCCACGTATGAGTCTGGTTCTTGAGTCCAGTTTGGCGACCTTGCCTCGCGAGCCAGATTCATGTGAGATGAGTATCCAAAATTAGTTTGTCTATAACCAAGGTGCAGTCTGAATAATCGTTTTGGACGAATGTGGCGTGTCCGCGAGAACAAATAATATATAAAGAGAAACATTTGGTTTAAAACTGGTTGATAGAAAGATAAAAGATAACACATTTAAAATTACCTAACTTTATTAGAGGCGGTAGTCCTTATAACTACAAAATGCCCTTTAAAATATCTGAGGGTGACAAATGGTTTGCCGCCGAAACCGACATCTTCTGCAGTTTCAACACAAATTCCACACCAACATTCTACTCCTGACTCATCACCCACGTACGAGTCAATAACGAGCCAACTGCGAGCCGAGCCGAGCTCAGCCATGTCAGGCTCGGCTATCCAGACCCTGAGCCCGGCTCGTCATATCCCACACACTTATGAGTTGTGACAATTACAACCCGAACCAAGCTGGCCTCTCAAACCATACTCGTGAGTAGATGGGTCGCTTTATGAAGAAATGGAAGGATGCCACCTGTTTTGGGCCGGGAAACTAGCATCGGAGATGCAAAGAAAATTTGCAGTGACTTCGCTTTCATAACAGACTCTACATTCAGTGATGATACACGTTTGCGTGAAATTCTCATGGCTGTATTTATTCTTACCGACATGGAAAATTTTACCAGTAGGCAGTCCTGGAAACCACTAAAGTGCACATTTGTGTGGTGAATGATTTCAACCTTCAGCAAGTTCATTTACAAGATTTTGTTCAGCAGCATCATCCAAAACTGTAGTTCTTTTGCCCAGGATTAAGGAATTACTGCTCAGGAATTCACCAGACTAAATATACTAAAACTTAAAAATATTGCCAAACATGTTATGAATGACTTCAAGTTCTTGTTTTCACATGATAGCTTTTAAAATATAACTTCAGTATTTATGTATATATAGATCATTCTTACAGCAGTAAAGAAAATTAATACTTGGAGTAAGATGTACATGGCTTAGCAAACAAGAAGACAGCGAGGCGTGTATGAGATGAGGTTAGGAAAAAGAAATAATGCTAATGGATGAGCATCACGAGAAACGACCCTGTAACCCTAGAGTTGAATATCAGTGATGCAAAGTGAATATCCGTCATACTAAATATAACAAATTCAGAGCTATAATTCTTCACTTTCAATCTAAAAAGAGGTGGAAAATGGGCGGGGGAGTGACACACGAGTTTTAGTATTCGTACAAACATTCATTTGTGTGTAAATGTGTGCCAATTTAACGATACCTAGGGATAGGAAAATTTCGCGAATTCATTTCGGGAGAAGATAGACGTCAAACACATATACAGCGAAGTCGCCTTCGCAATTGGATACAGATCATTAGGCCTGCCCTGCACGCCTCTGAGCCAATTGCAGACTTGCAAGGAAACGCATTGCGATTCCCATAACTGCCAGGTGTGGGGCAACAGCCAATGAACACACTGCTGAGGCTCCAGTATGCAGAGGATTGAGGAGTCTAGCCTACAGGTCATTGAACTCGCGAAATTTTCCTATCACTAACGATAGCACACAAATTAAACTTAATACCACTAACATTGGGAGGGGAGACTGTGCTCCCCTCCCCTTTTCCTCTTCGGGTATGCCACTGTTATGGAAACAAGTTCCAATTTGGTTATCTGCCAAAGTTTCAAAACGTAGCTATGTTTAGTACGATTTCAGTAGTAGGAACATATAAAATGAAGATATTAGTTTTTTTTAGCATTTTATCATCTTGAGTTTTATGTCACGTTGACAGCAGACTGTAAAACACAGCGACTAGTGGTGGGTAGAATGGTGCTTTCGCCCGCTCCTAAAACGTGACGAACGAGGAAGTGTGCTTACGAAGTTCATATACCTCGCCTTGCATTACCGAGCGTTTTTTTTTCTATGGTACTGACGGGCAATCTCCTGGCAATTTGGACCACTTTTGGGTAATGAGGGCGCATGAATTTGCTGACATCGGTGTCCGGTTGCCTGACAGAAGACGATGACCCAGGCACGTGGGAATTCAAGCGTGAATTTTATTAGCTCCATCACAGATATCGTTCATTTGTAGACAATATAACAAGGCTGAGGAGGGCGAGAGGGAGCATAGGAAAGAGGGAGAGAATGCATGGCCTGTTATAGGAATTTAAGGGCCGCCGTGTTATTAGCTAACCAACAAACGTGTGTTACAAGTGGGTCACGGTGAAATGAGCCCTTTTGAAAGCCCTGCTTGAAATCTACTTGCATGTACGTTGTGTATTATTCCGCGTTATGTAAGATTAACATTGTCATGGGTCTCATCATTTTATTCATGCGTCGGCCTAGTGAAACTGTGAAATTATTCGAAAAGTAAATATTTTACAAATCTGCTAAATTTTACACTTCCATTAATTTAAAAAAAAGCGAAATGAATAATTTTAAATTATCAAAAATGGTTACCTATCCCTTTTTATTTGACGTTAGTAAACGGAACTACTCCTCATCCGTTATTACCAACTTTACTGGGTGAATGTCACTCAGGGAGCCCTTTAAAATATTTTCAGGTAAGGGCAGCGACTTTTTTCTAAGGTTGATTTCAAAAGTACTCACTTTATCGTGAACAGCCTTTTCCCATGCGTGCTTATCGACTATCACCCGTCTAATTTTTGCAGATTGCACTTATCAAATATGGCTCAGACAATTATAAAAGAGTAATGATTAGGTTAGCACACAGGCCGTGTTGTTTTTTCTACCTCATTTCCCATAACGAGTCGTCTCTCAAAGTGTGTGACTTGAGTTCAGGATAATCTTTACACTAACCCGTTTTTGTCACTTGCAACACACTGGAAATCACTAAGAATGAACCTGGACTCATCAATAAACTGGGAACACTCTTCTGTTACCCAATATTTTCGTGCATACGTGTCGGTCAGAATATACTCGTCGTGGGAATGTTTACTCTCAATCGCTAACAACATCGTCTGCTGTGGTCCTACTGCGTTATATGTCAGTTAGGGTCAAGTAATGATCTTCTTGTGTCGTTCTCCTAGGACTTCCACCACTAAACAATTGAATGACGCTTTTACCAGATCGTTGAAATTAAACATGCTTTGTGGAAAGCACAGAGTCTGGGACACTACCACCCGAGTTCGCCTTGCCTCTATTCACCCAATAATCAGAAACGGTTGTTTATCGCGGGAAAAATTGACTATTCCCTACATCCTAACGTACTGTGCACATGGCAGAAATTTTTCTTTCATAATTGGTTGTTGTGTGTGTATGAAGCTACTTTCCCATTTCTCTGGGCCAGTGAGAATTCTGACACTTTTGAGACTTAGCATCTATATGACTGGTTTGAAAAATGTCCAGCGGAGTCAAAATCACATCACACAATCATAAAATGACCACAACCCTACAGTGTGCTGGAAGTTATGTTGGCTTAAAAATGTTTTTGCGACTTTACAGTGTCTCTAACCGATGAGTGGAGACCCAAGAATTAAGCGGGTTCATTACTAGACAAGTTGGAATTCACACACTTGTACGTTCATGTTACTTTTTTAACTGGTCGAAATGATGTTTCACACCTACTGGAGATAAATGGGCCATGCAATAAATTGTGCGCCCAGCCACCGCCTTTTACTACCACAACAATCAACCAATAAATAGTTGTTATCTCAGACTCTGAAGTCTAGCCTACAGGCCAGTGCACTCGCAAATTTCTCGGGTCTCTACTGACGAGTAGGGGCAATGATATTTCGCGAAAATATTTTGAGATTAGATACGGTTTAAAGCACTGTGAGGTCATCCAGATTTTTTGATTGGCTGAAGCATGTTCTGGTCGGTGTTAAGTGTTTGCGCACAGATCACGAAGGTAGAGCGTTTGAGTAACGGAATACTGAGTGGCTCGATCAAATGCGGAAATGACACCAGCAGCCAATGGAGGTACGACAACAGCCGTATTGTATATATAGTATTGAAGACTGTTGTGTGCTCCAATTTATTCGCGAAAAATCAGTGATCCTACCGATGACTCTTCCTCAAATAGCATCGTCAACACGGGTTCTTTGAGCTGCTACCGTCAAATTAAAATTAACACCGACTCGTCAAGAGCATAAACACTACCCTCTGCGTTCTGTTTCTTCTGTTGCAATGGTACACACCGTCTGTGATCAGATATACGAAGAAAGAGCATGAATAGGCCAGCTCGGGTATATAACGTGGTACTGTTTTAAAGCTAGAAAAAATGGCGTAGTCCAACTTTGCCCTGAATTTTACTGTTATCTTTAATTTTTGTTACATGTGAGTATAATTATTTATGGAAACAGAAATTTATCACAGTGCGCGAAACATAAAGTCAAGAACAGCATTTGAACTACATTAGTTATTTTGATGGGGTTAGATTGGTTGACATTTGTTTGGTTGCTGGTAACTATAATATACAACAATAATCAAATAAAAAATGCCAATTTTATTAATTAGTAACATAAATCACAAAATTAGTTAATATGCCAAAGTAATTTTCATAAAAGTAACAAAATAATATTATCGACCACTCTATTGACATTAAAATTTATATAGCTTTTTTAACTAAAATTTTAATAGTCTCTTAAAAAAAAAAAAAACAAATATCGATTAAAGTTATTATTATTTTTAATTATTTACCATAAAGTTCTAAATACAGAATTTTATAAAATTTTAAAACAATAGTTTTGCGAAAATAAAGGGTATACTCATTATGTGGTTTCAATGCGTTCGGAAAACTATCGACAGTTTTGTATTCGAAAACTGCACACTGTATCATGTATTATTGTTTGTGATGATTTTGTTAATTCAAATATTTATTGGCAACTAGCTATTGCTCGCTACTTCGCTCGCGTGTTTATAGGGATAAATAATTATGTTTTGAGACACTAAGCCTCGTTACATAATCGCGGTGCAACTAAATTTCGTATAAGCATGGCCGGAACGCCTAATTTTAATTGGAGCTTATGTGAGGGCACACCTGACAACTGTAGAGCATTCAGGAACTCTACTGGATATGTATTGCTCTGTTCTGTGTTAATGACTGTGTCTACTGACAAATACTCCGTTATTTCTCCTTGTACATCTTTCAAAATATCAGAATTAATTTTGCTAACGATGTAATGTAGACTATGTCATTTCCCAGTCCACCAACTAACTCTGTGGGAAAAAAATCACTTCGATCCATTGCTCCGTTTTGACGTGAAAGAAGGACAAACAAACAAACACACTTTTCCATTTATATAGTAGTACGGATTAATCAAACCCCATCGAAATATACATACTACGTAGTTCAAATTCAGTTCCTTATTTTATTTTTCGGGGATTCATGCACTGCGAGACATTCTTATGCGAGGATGAAACACGCTCCCATGCATGATGACTGCCGCAGGCTATGAAGGGCGCACTCACCTCTCGCTGACAAACTGTTGCATCTGCCCCACTGGTCCTCACGCAGGCCGACGCAGTTGTCCAAGTTGCGCAGTCGAACTCCGTTCACGTGGACTCCCGACCACACCGGAACTGCACACACACACACACACACACATTGCATTCCTCAACAAGTCACATTCTGTGTTACACAGACGTTGCTGCTGTTTGTCGTTAATTGTACACTGGTTTAAACCTAGATTGTTTAACACCTTTCGAGTGACTTTCACTGCACTTGACTGTAGACCACGAAAAACTCATTAAAAAGTATACACACTTCCAAAATAGTCAAGAAAATTACGATTTATGCTGCATATGAAAGAAGAATGCATATTTTCGCAGAACTGTGAAAATTTTGCCAATATTTAATTATTTAAAAGTTTTTTTAAATCAGTTAATAAGACATTATTTTTAATTAATATTCTAGCGTATTGTTACAATTTTTCAACGTCTTTGGCATTGCCAAGTTCTTTAAGGGTTAAAAGTCTTAAATAAAGATAAATAATTAAATTTTCTAATGCTACTTACAGGTTATATTAACATAATTGTCCGTCATCTGGTAGTAATTAACACAATCACTTAAAACCAGTCCTTATAAATAATTCTTAGCACTACAAAATTATTATTAAAATTATATATTTGATATCTGATAGTTCCCATAGTTCCCTCCAGCCGCACCAGCATTTATGTCAGCGACATGGTCAAGAACATTCGAGGTAGGAGACGACCAGAAAGCCAGTGCAACATCCCTCAGTCAACGACCCTTCCACCCCCCCCCCCCCCCGCCCCTCATCAAAACATTTTCCATGGCTGGTGACGCCAGTTGAGATCAACTGTCAATCTCTCCCCAGCCAACCCACCATGCGAAGTACACTCTAAATCTGAACCAGTGACAATTTCACTGTTTCAATCAGTCAAAAGCACCTGACTGATTCAACAGTCACTTCAGTGAATTTAACTAATGAGTCGGTGGAAAAAATGTCAGATTTCCTTCACTTATTGATTCTGTGACATTTTCCACTGATTCATCAGTCATTTTTTTTTACTGTTAAGTCAGCGGTTTATTTTTGACTGATGGATCAGTTTAAACAGCGTATAGAGTGGCCGTCAAACAGTGTTTAAAAATTTCCATTAAACAACGTGTATCAAGTGAAATAACAACGAATAAACTAATAAAACCAATAAAAAAATACTTTCTAAAATGTGTTTCATCTTTCAAAACGCCATTTTACGAGGTAATATGAATACTCATCCTTTCATTTCGATTTTACGTTTTTCATTTCGTTTTCATGTAATTGTCACAGCGCTCTTTTTGAAATTTTAAACTGCCTATAATGTGATGAAGAGAGTGCACTCATATATACCATTCGTTTTAACAAATCTAATTGTACCAATTAAACCGAAAACGCAAAGTAAGAGCATGCAATGTAAATCTTCTCGATTTAACGGCGAAACTATAAGATATATATTTTCCTCTGATTATCTGAACTTGGCGTGGTAGCGCAGATGGTAAGGTAACGGCCTATTATCGAAGTAGTAAGGGTGTGTGAGTTCAATCCTGGTTACTTCAAAGTTTTTTATACGATTTTAAATTACTGTAAATTGTGCAATATAAATACCAAACATATCCTAAATATGTTTATTTCTCGTAATTATTTCCTCATACAGACCAATATGTTTACTGTCAGCAATAGGGAAAATATATGAAAGGATTATTTACAAAAATATTAAAACAAAAATAGGAGAAATTCTACATGAAAATCAATTTGGTTTTAGAGAATCTAAATCAACAGAAATGGCAACAAACAAAGTGATAAATATAATAGATACAAGTACAAGCAAATATATAGTGACCATTTCAATGGATATAAGTAATGCATTTTCAACAGTTAATTGGAAAGATATAAAATATAAATTAATAAGATACCAATAGGGAAAAAATGGAAGGAGATATGGGATTATCTGGATAATAGGGAAATTATAATAAAGGAGAACCAACTAACTTTACAACGAGAAATAAATCGTGGCTGTCCCCAAGGTTCAGTATTAGGATAAAGTCTGTGTAATTTAGTAATTAATGAAATTTTAAAGCAAAACAATAAAGAAGAAACAAAAACAGTAGCATTCGAGAACGATTGTATTGTCTTAATAGAAGGGAATATTAGAAGAAAAATCGAAGAACAAGCCCAGAAAAAAACGGAGAAAACATTAAAGTGGATGAAGAAGAAAAATTAACACTATCAATAGAGAAAACAGTGGCGATAGTATTTAAAGGAAATTTAGATAAAATACCTCTAACGATTAGGTATGACGGACAACTATTAAAAGTAAACAAACAAATAATATACTTGGGTATAGTGTTGGACAATAGATTAAATTGTATTCTATATATTCGATATATAACAGAAAAAGTGAAAAATATATTTTTGATGCTGAACCAAACCATATGGATGATAAAAAATTACAGTTACAGAGATAAGAAAATAATATATCGAGCTCTATATTTAAATGTTATACAATACGTAAGCACAAGTTATAGAAATAAAATTGATCACACACAAATTAAAAGAGTCTTAAAGAGCATCACAAAGATATGTACTAATAAAATTAATGAATGTGACTAAAACTACATCGTATATATCAACTTTAACAATAAGTAAAGAAATAAAAATAGATTACCGTATAAAAGATAGAAATACGATATATCAGATTACACATGAATTGGATGAAATAAGATATAATGGAGGCGTTTATATCAAAATAGTAGAAGATGGGACAATATGGATCGAAAAAAATGCAGTTAATCAACCACTAGGATTAAAAGAAGTCAAAAAGGAAGTTAACAAAATAAATATCACGAGCTGGCAAGATGAATATGACAAAGCAGAAACTGGATTAGATACAAAAAAATTACATTAAAGAGATAAACAATTGGTATAAGAATTAAAAACAGAATTAGTAATAAAGTGATAAAAATTATAACGAGGCATTGTCAAACTAGGGAATATTTATTTAGGATTAATAAAACAGAACATAGTAGTTGTCAGTATGAAAAGGAGAACAATCTATATACCATATTTTGTACATGTGGGAGTTATTTGAACAAGAAAGAGAAGAATTAATACAGAAATTGCAAAATCACAACGAGACCTGGCCATTATATAAGTATAATATATATGATAGTGAAATAGTAACAATAATTAATGAAAGTCCAGGTAAAATATATGATGTATTAAAAAGTATTAAATTATGACCTAGAAGATTAATATGTAGGTTTATTATATGCGTGCTGGGACTAAAAGGGGAAAATAGAATAGCAGTTAAGAAAAAAGCGGGAGGGGGGGGGGGCTATTAGTTATTCGTGTGGAGTGAGTGTTTATGTTAAGAAGTAAATTCTAAATTTCTATTTTTTTTTTTTTTAGGAAACATGGAATCCTGAGGTAATAATTTTGGCAATTAAAAGAAGAATAAAGAAAAAAGGGAAACGACAACAAATAGAATTAGGACAATACAATTTGGCATTCCAATTGGAGGAAGAGGAGATAATAGGAGCAGAATTTCCAAGAAAGAAAAGTGAAAAAACGAAAAAAAAATAGAAAAAAGAGTAAAAGAGGAAGTTGAAAGAGAAGAGGAGAGAAAAGAGAAGGAAAAAGACGAACATAGACGGGGAGAAGAACAACAGAAAGAAGAAGGAGGCCTGTGGTGGGACGAATAAGAAGAGGAAAGAGAAGAACAAGGAGAAGAAGGAATGAACATGAACAGAGAAGAACAGGAAGAAAACGAGAGACCAAAAAGACAATATACATCCATGAAGAGAAAGAAGGATAAAGATCAAGGAAGAAGAAAGAACACGAAAATAATAAGGGGAAGAGAAGAAAGAATGGATATAAAGAATAAAAAACCATCGAGAGAAATAAGAGAATTAAAGAGGAACGAGGAGAGAATGGCCAGTGGAATCGAAAAAGAATGGGTCAGAATAGAAGAAGGGGGAAGCGGCACTCAAGATCAAAATTTTTTGGAAAAGGTGGAAATATTCAAAGAAACAGGAGAAATTAAATTGGAGGCCAAAATTCAGAAATATCATGAAGAGCCAAATTACATGGAAATGGAGAAAAAAAAAGTTGTATTCAAAATTTGAACAAACAGAAATCCTAACGAACGCAATCCAGCTGGTAATAAAGAACAATGTGGTGGGAGGAAAAAATTTGTGTTTTCCATATCCGGAGCATATAATAAAAAGAATCCTAGCAAGAGAGAACATCACTACAAACCCGGAGGAGTTACGTAAGTTAGTGGAAGAGTCAGGAAGGGTGAGAGGAGTACAAGAGGTAGACTGGTTCGAGATATATAGATATTATTTAAAGAATTTTGGGAGAATATAATTTAATTTTTGTCCAAGCAAGGCTGGGTGGGATCACAAGCTGGTAAGAAGTTAGACCGCCTGGATTACGGTGTTAAGAATATAGTGTGAGTGCATTTGTTTGTTTATTTTGTTGTTTGTTGATGTATTGTTGTGTGAAAAAAATTAAAAAATAAAAGAGAAAAATAGAAAAATGAAAGAAAAGAAAAAAGGGGGGCTGAGGAGCCGGGCGGCGACCACCTCGAGGTTCCCCGTGGATTGGGCGCTCTTAGGAGCGGTGCTCCATTCCCTTGCATTGCGGGAAACAAAGGCTCGGGTGTCCTGAAGGGGTTATTGTCCTGGACTTTGCTCGGGCTGGAGTGGAAGGCAGTGCAAGGGGAAAATAGAGAAAGTAGTAAATTAGAATAGTAAATTAAGGCGGGGGTTGGGTCCCTAGGGGAATGGCTGGGGGTTCGCGGGTGCGCACGTACGATGGGTGCCACCGAAATCCGGCCGAATGGCCAGACAGAGGTGTGCGGGGGTGTGGTCTCGCGGGGGCTCTCTGAGGATTCCAGACTCCTGGACCTTGCTGGTTGTGTGGTGGAGCGGAAGACGGCCGGATAGGCTATCGACTGTAAGACAATGCGTCTGGCGAGGAATGGCTTACCGACTTCCATGGAGTCTGGTAGACACCTAGACCAATTTATAATATTGCTTATAAGTTTTATAGACAAATTACGGGCGCCCGGACAAACAGCTGCCTTCCCACACTCATAAGACGAGCGTGTGGTACCCCCAAGAGAAATTTCCAGACCCAAAAATAATATATCCAAAATAAAATGTAAACCTGTAATGTCCTTTCCAAAATTGTAAACCTGTAGATAGTTCCCCTGACAGTCATTTCAAACCTAAAATATTAAATGTAATTTAAATAATAGTCCGAAGGAGTTGATGTGTCCGGAGAGGTGGGACGGGGGCGGAGGATCCTAGGGGGACATGCCTGTGCGTAGCATGGACGTGTCCTGGGTTTCTTCGTGACCAGCTTGGCGGATGAGGGCCCTGGTGAAAGCCACCATGGTTGGTTCCATGGGGTGGAAACTGTAGGTGGTGCATCCGGGTACGGATGGGAGCCGCGACGAGACCCAGGCACTTGACACTTGGCGCTGCAGCTGTGATCACCCTGGGAAACTCCTCGCACCTATCCGCCTTATGGGGTCTATCCTTCTCTCTAGACTAAGTTAAGTAAATAAGAAATAAATAAATACCGTATAAATACTTTTCTCAAACTATTAGAATTAAACACCCTGGATGACCTATGGCTAAGAAGGGTACAGGTGTCAAAGTTTTTTTTTTTGTGCAATTTAAGTTACTGTAAATTGTGCAATATAAATAGCAAACTATCGCAAACATATTTATTTCTCGTAATTATTTTGCTAAATTCAATAAATACAATTTTTAATTCGCCGCTGCAATTGGTCTCCATTTATTAAATAAGCGAAATTGTTTCACGTCACTAATTCAATCGGTGACCTTTTTTCATTGAAACTATCAGTGGTTTTCCACTAGACTGTAGGGGGTCCGCTACGAGAATAGACGCTCCGCGCAGGGTGAGGGAGGGGAAAGCGTACAAGTGTAGCAGTGTCCCCTCCACAAGTCTGTTCTGAAAATTATACTCTTTGACTACTGAGTCCTTCATAGAGCGCCAGTCGGTCGCTGGGGACAACCTTAAGCTTCTTACACAATAGAAAACTTTAGCATTTGACTTTACGTTTCCTTTCCTCTGACGATACCACCAATACACTATACAGTTGTAAAGTCAGAGTTCCGACAATTGAACATCGGTTCGGCGAGCTTCGTAAAAATGTGTATCTTGCTATGTAAATAATTATGACATTATCCAGGAATGCATTTTAAGTACCTTTTTTTTAGAAATAAGGCTTAAAATTTATATTAAAAGTTTATTTCAAAACAAAAAACTAATTTGTTTACTTTTTTAAAATATGTCAATTAATATATTTCTTCTTCGCATTATATTTGTTTGCCATTTATTTAATTTAAGACGAGCTCTATTTAATATACCGAGATTAATATCGCTCTATAATAAAATAAGACACTTTCCACATAACCTTTGTTAGATTCTCGGCAAAATGGCTACTTGACTTTGACTTTAAATTTCAACTTTTCGAAATCGTAAAGTCAAGAGTGCTTGACTTTACCTTTGACAGTTCCATTGTGTCAAGCTCCATAAGAAACAACATATCGGAAAGCAAACGTTAAAGTCAAATGTTAAAGTTTTTTAATTGTGTAAGGGCCTTTCGGCTTAGCACGAGAGCCCTGTCAACAAATCCGGTAGACCACATCATTGTTTTGCTTCAAGATCAGGTATCGGCCTTCCCAATATTTCTGTAGCTTATAGGCGATATCCCTTATGCTTTAGGGGGCTGTACCAACAGCCAAACCAGTTATCTTACTTGAAAAGCTATTCAGATATTCATATTATGTTTTCAATCGACCAATGGTGACATAAACGCGCTGCCGGGAAAAACTCATTGAAGTTGACTAGCCCCTGATGTAGTTTGCTTGCATATTCTGAGGTGGCTACTTCTGCTTCAACTGGACGTCCGAACAGCAGGTCTCCAGGGAGAAGCTCTCTCCCAAACAGCATTCTTGAAGGTGTTACCCTTGTTGGCTGTGTTACCATTCAGTAAAATACATTTTACAAAAATAATTTAGCAAAACTGTTATAATAAATATTCAAGTTGTATGTAATAAAAGTTAGTAAGGTGGTTTACAAATTTTTTTTATTATCTGATTTTATGCACACCCATTTCAGCCACAAAATGTATGCTGTTTATAAATGAAATTAGCGCAAATAAAATCATTCATTAAAATATTTGTAAACATCAGCACCAATACTTTCTTACATACAACAATTCTATTATTATTATAAATTTCTTGTAAAATGTGCTTTCTAAGAATCCATTATGGAAATATGCTTAAATTTATACTAAAAATAGAGTCTTATTGATTAATTTTCTAAAAACCTTTAAATAAGTTAATTTTGGCAAAATGTTTCACTATGTTGCATAATGCACTCTTATTTCACAAATCACATAAATTGTACTTTTCCGACCATTTTGGCCGTGTGCATACTATTTTTTAATTATTGCATGTTGTGCAGTCGGGTGCAGACGCTAATTCTCTATTGGAAGCCATTTTACTTGGGAGTATGCTGGACATAAATGAATTCTAAAATTGTTAACCGAAGTGTACAGATCTTTGGAAGCCAGTGCTGGAAAACTAGGAAATGGTAATCCAAGAAAATAGTTTTTTTTCTGACTTTTCAGGTAAATATTTCCCCAGCGCATTGCATTCTTTCGACATGACATCTTATGATTCAGAGCAATGTACACATTTACAGCGCAAGACACAGCTCGATAGGAACGCATCACTGTGGCAAAATATCTATTCACAAAGTTGGCGGAAACTTTCAACAGTGCAGTTAATGCAGGTTAGAAAATAGCCCTACTTAAACTTGGCAAAAGAAATCTCAAATAAAAATTTGACACACCGGAAATAGTAATTTATTTCATCTTATTTAGTCTACTGGCTGCCAGAACCCTTTCAATTTCAACCATCATATTGAAGTTAATTATTTCCTAAGCCTTCTTAAACAATGTTTTTAAAAATTAAATAAAATATGGAAAACTGATCATGTGTCCAACTTAAGTACACTGTCCCACGCCTTCTTGAAACATATTTTTTAAATAAAAAAAATGTGAGAAAACTGATTTTTTTTCCCTAAATATTTATAAAATTTTAAACATGCACTCAATGCATTATAATTATAGACACCTGACGTGTTGACGAATCGGCACTGTGGTCGCCCTGTCGAATGGGGGGAACTATACAGACCATATGGGTATAGTCCATTCACGGAATCTTCGGCCTTTTTGAATCAAACCTTTGAAAAATCTCCACATGTATGACGTATTTTATTATTTCCTAAATACGCCCTGTATCATAAGCGTTTTATTCTTGTGTTCATATAAATTACTTTTTTTTCTGTTAAATTGAAATATTATTCATATTTTATCTATAAATTATAATGCTTCATTTACAAATAATCTAAATAGAAATTAGGGGGAAAATAGTTATGTTGGTAGCGCCTAGTGAGAAATAGTCCTTATACAAAATACTGTTACGCTTAGTGCGCACGAGTGCGGTGCTTTGTCCTCCTGGTGTGATACTCCAGGATTATTTAAGCTTAGTTTGTACGAGGCGGAGGAATATCCTGGACGTAGGACTTTAGCCGGGCTTCAGAAAATACTGGAGTAACCGTGAATGGACTATATCGGTTGAACAGAGAATGGGGAATACACAAGATTTCAACACATTTGACCGTGTCCAGATCGTTGGGAACAGGAGTATGGGGCACTTCATATACGAAGTCATGCAGGGATTGGGATTTCCCACAGACCACCGCGTCAAGATCGTACTGTAAGTTCACAAGTAGTCGAGTAAAACCACTACCACCAAGGACAACTGCCGTGGCGTATAACGTATCGTCTATAGCGGTCGCAGTCGTCTGGCTTGGTTGCACTCTAAATTCAACTATTCGAATCAGTGAAAAGGGCTCCACTTGAAATGAGTGAAAAACCTCTGACTGATTCTGTAAAAAGAATTTCACTGATTGAATTATTGACGCGAAACAGTCTCACTGATTGAATAAATGACGGCCAACTGCAGCGGCGGATTAAATATTGTTTTTATTTTATTTAGCCAAATAATTACGAGAAATAGACATATTTACGACAGTTTACTATTTATATTGCGCAATTTATCATAATTAAAAAAAACTACAAAATTTCTCGCAGGTAGCCAGTACTGAACTCACGCACCCTTTGCAACTCACCTTTAGACACATATCTTACTATCTTAGCTGCTAACTCAAGTTTATAATCAGATGATAACACTTGTCTTATATTTGCTCATAGAAAGCGTGTAGTTTTAAATTGTATGCCATTACTTTTCGTTTTTGGTTTGAATGGTACCGTTAGGATTGTTAAAACATATGAGCGTACTCTCTTCACCACATTATATGCAGTTGAAATCTTCAAACAGGGCGTTGTGATGATTATATATCATCAACGAAATTAAAGTGAAATATTTAGAAATGGAATGAAAGACTTAATGTTCATGTTATCTCATGAAATGGTGTTTTGAAATACGAAATATATTTTAGAAAGCATTTTGTATTGGTTTTATTAGTTTATGCCTTGTTATTTAACTGGATACATGATGTTTAACTGCCATTTTTACACATTCTTTGACGGCCATTTTTACATGCAATTTAACTAATCCATCAGCCAAAAAACAAATCACTGAAAAACAGTGAGAAAATTGACTGATGAATGTGTGGAAAATGTCACTAAATCAATAAGTGGAGGAAAACTGGCATTTTTTCGCAGTCCATCAGTTAAATTCCCTGAAGTGACTGTTGAATCAGTTAGATACTGTTAACTGATCGAAACAGCGAAATCCTGACTAATTCAGATTTAGAGTGTGGTAACAGCAGCTAGACAGGCGACATTACAACAGATCACTCGCTAATTCAGTATGGAACCACAATCACCCGTGAGCAGCCTTCTCATCCAGAACGATCTCTTCGCTATTGGTAGGGACACCCGAATTTCGTGAAAATATTTCTGTTCATACCAGATTTCAATACCCTACGAGCTTACCAACAGTTTCCTTGTGCTTATTGGCAACGTGTGACTGTGAGAAGACATTGTCTTAGTTGACTGACCAATCCGAATTAAGTTACTCCGATACTGTGGGTGTGGGTTCTCAAGACCTCAGCTTTGCCCTCGCGCGGTGTCTAGGTGGTTAAACTGTCTCCCGACGAAGGCACGCGGCCAATAACGGAAGGGAAACTGCAGGAGTACAAGTAGTATATTGAAATCTAGCCTCCACGAACTCCAACGCACACGCCCGCAAATTGGCTTCACTGATCAGCAACATGTAAGGAAACCGTTCACCAATAGCGCCAGCCGCGGGCTCAACCAATAGCGAAGCGTCGCAGCACGAGGTAGTCAATCAGATACAAGGCCCGGTCCCTGAGTCGCGCATGGCCGATCGGTGAATGGGTACGCTGATATCAAAGGAACTGCCATGCAATTTCGTCTCTGTGTGATTATCAACTTCAAGCCACATTGACGAGTAGACAGCCGGAAATTCCGCTCATGCATTCGACAAGAAGCTAGATTCCACAATCCTTTGTGTGCTCGATCCAGTTTAACCACTGACCAGGTTGCATGGGGTTCGATCCTTCTGTTCCCTACAGGTTTGTCATTCATTGGTCGTAAGTTGTCCGGGGCGTTTCAAACAAACTTTAGTCGAATAGAAGCTAAACTCCATGGAACATTCAGATAAAGTTAAACTTGTCCTTAAATGAATTCGCGGAATTTCCGGGTCTGTAATCACTAGTGTGTGGTAACGCAAGTCGCGAGGGGCGACCTGAAGAAGTTGTCGGCTGCACTCACACTGGGTATCTCCGTGCTCGCCACAGACAAAGGCGTGGACGCTGTGTGGGTGTACGCCCAGGACTTGCCCGATGCGGCAACGCAGGCGCATTGAGTCCAGCAGCGTGCCAGTGCCGATCACGCGGTTCGACGGCAACCCGCTCAGCCGCCATGCCACGTGCGTCATCACGTCCACTGCAACACATGCAACACAGCGCTCAGCACCACCTCTATGGGGTTGCCGACCATGGATTAAACCTGAGGTTTTTCAAAAGGAAGGCAGCTTTTATATGAATAAAATTTACCAATTTGAATGTAATTAGACTGCATTACAAACAGGTTAGAGGAAATGTAAGCACTTGTTTACTAAACCGTTATCTAACCTGAAATCCTATCTACATCGTTTATCAGAAAAGCAGCTCAACATTGGAACAAGGAGACTAGTTCTGCTTAGCCACCATGATCGCTCTACCCCATAGTCACTCTACGGTGCCGACCGTCCGTGTTGTACTTCATTTCCCCTATCCTCGTTGGCCATTTTTTAAATTGTTAATTTCTCTAGGGGAATGGCGTCATCCTGGTGTTTAAGAGGAAAGTTCCCCCTGCCATATTGGGTTCTTGATTTCTCAAACTCTCTAACGTTTTTATAAATAAAACTCTGAAAGTACCTGCCCCTCTATCCAACTATCTATTCACCTTACACTGCAGTACGGAAAAGATAAGGGAACTATGAAAAATTGTCAAAAATTTAAAAAAATGAAAATTGCGACATAAATACGAGTTCGTAGTTCTGTCGTTATGTTTACACTGCTGTGTAAGGTAAATAGCTAGTTGGACATGCGGGTACTTTGGGAAGCTGCGTTCTTAAAAACCTTAACAAGTTAGAAAAATGAAAAAAATATATATATATAATATGCCATGAGTAGGTTTCCATTAAAGCCAATTTTGAACACTCGATAGCGTATTTGTCTACCGGTCATCGAGTCGCAAAGTGTGGAAATGAATCAGAAAGCAAGGCAGCCACCGGAATCGTAATTCCCCTAGGGATTTGTCTTTTAAGACTTCTGTGTGAGGAAGAAAAGAAAAGACATTCCTCTTTGTGATTTAATGTAAATATAAATTAAAAAGATTAATAACTAAATCCATTATCGCACATCAAATTATAACTGCAGACCCGGAATTTACGTGGATTCATTTCAGGACAAGCTAGACTTCAAACACATCTACATTTGACTTTCTTATTCAATTGGATCACAGTTGGTAAGCCACGGCCTGTACGAATTAAAGCCAATAACTAACCTGCAAGAAAAAAAGAGGACCGAGTCCCGCACTACCTGGTTAGAGGAAACACTGGTGCATTAACCAACAAACAAGTAACAGAATCTCGAGTACATGAAGAACTGTGGACTCTAGCTTTGTGCCTAATGAATCCGCGAAATTTCCGGGAACTAATTATAACGGCATTACAATTAAATGTGACAAAATAGTGTAAACAATGGTAGATTGGTACATAAAAACTGAAGAAATGCTACGAACATCAATGTAAATAATAACACGAAACAGGTGAAATATTATAAAACAAATGAAGTATAGCCCCCATTGTTATAACTCCCTGGTATTGTAGTTTCTAATGACGTGCCGGTTAGCCTGCTCGTCTCCCACCAAGGCAAACCGGGTTCAATCCCCGGCCGGATCACTCCAGGATTTTCGCATGTGGTAATCGTGCTGGACGATGCCGCTGGTCGGTGGGTTTTCTCGGGGATCTCCTGTTTCCCTCGCCCTTTCATTTCGGCAGTGCTCCATTCTCACCTCAATCACCCTCATTGGCTCTCAAGACATCGCTGTTAAGAGCCGCACAAATCTCTTCGCTCACTCACGTACCGGGGTTGGTGACGATGACGAACACGCAGTCAGGGCTGTGTTGCAAGAGCGGCGGTATGAGCTCCTTGAAGATCTGCGTATTCTTCTCCAGCAGCTGCGGCCGGGTCTCTTCTACCTGCTGGCGCGCGCCGGCTGTCACCACAATCACCTTCGAGCCCGCCGTTTGCTCCATATCTGCAGCCACAAACAACAACCACGCACATTCGCATACACACGAAAACTGCACTTCTTAGGTAGGGTTACCAGGCGTCCTCTTTTACCCAGAGATGTACTCTTTTACCCGGACATGTCCTCCTTTACACGGACATGTCCTCTTTTACCCTGACATGTCCTCTTTAACCCCGACATGTCCTCTTTTACCCGGACATGTCCTCTTTTACCTGGACATGTACTCTTTTACCAGGACATGTACTCCTTTACCTGAACATGTCCTATTTTACCTGGACATGTCCTGTTTTACCCGTACATGTCCTCTTTTACCAGGACATGTCCTCTTTTACCCGGACATGTCCTCCTTTAACCGGATATGTCCTCCTTTACCCGGACATATCCTCCTTTACCCGGACATGTCCTCCTTTACCTGGACATGTCCTCCTTTACCCGGGCATGTTCTCCTTTACTCGGACATGTCCTATGTTCCCGGACATGTTCTATGTTACCCGGACATATCCTCTTTTACCCGGACATATCCTCTTTCACCCGAACACGTCCTCTTTTACCCGGACGTGTTCTCTTTTACCCGGACATGTTCTCCTTTACCCGGACATTACCTCTTTTACCCGGACATATCCTCCTTTTTGAGGCTTTGTAAACAGTCCGGCCAAGTTTTACAAAAAAATCGAAATGTCCTCTTTTCCAAAATAAAAGTGAAAGACAGTGAAGCTTTACTTTTTGTGGGTTCTTTATATGTAAGTAATGGTACGAACGAACTTTCTGCAAAAGTGCAAACATTTTCAGAAATATTGTGTAAATACTCATATATTTTCCCCGTGCTGTTTTTTTTTTTAACATGTCTATGTTGAGAAGTGCCTAATGTATTCAAAATTTTCATGATAATTTGCTAGGAGATAGAAACCTGTTGCAACGAATAAAATCGCCACAGGAATACAATCGAAATGTATCTGAACCTGAGCTGTGCGAGAGAGATCATCTGTGAATTAAAAAAAAGTGAACTTTGCTTATGTATAATTGTGTTTTGTGTGAATAATTCTAAATTATTTGCTTCCAAAATATTTTATAGTGCCTGCAAACTATATGGAATTGACTTTCATATTCAGAGTGAGCATGATTATTACTTAATTCTGTTGCAAAAAAAATTCGTATTATTTAACATCTTAATGGAACCGATTTTTGGATACAATTTTGTATGTAATATATTTTTTATTGACTTGCAACATAATACACTGATTTTATATCCCATATTTCAGTTGTAAAATTGTGAGTCCGCTTTCTTCGTGTAATTTTCTTGCAAGTGTCCTTTTTTTCTTGCCAATTACTTGAACATGTCCTCTTTTTGAGTGCCACATATCTAGCAACTCTATTCTTAGGGTTACTTTACAATCAAAACATATAGGCACATAGTATAGGGGATGACAGTAGAACATCCATACGACCAAAATTGTCGTGCGAATTGATCACTGTAAAAATATTGGAAAAATTATCTGACAATTGTAAGGTAATATTCGCAAACTTGTTTGGGAAGCATATTTTTCTTTAGAGGTATGATGGAATTACCGCTCTCTGGATTAAAATCCACTTATATGGCAGTGGAAAATGGATGGGAAAATTACCTTACAACGTGCAGATCGCATCAGCATTGTCTCAACAGTTGGACGGGAGGAAGAAACAAAACGAGGAACCATGTTGGACAATTTGTAGGACTTATATTCGTTAGGGCTTGCATTATACTAAGCAATACAAAGTAATTTTAAAGTAGGAAATCTGTAAACTATTACTATGAAATACGCAGTAACAAATGAAAAGCTTGAAAAAAAAAAGGGAAAAATTTTTTATGAGGCTGTGGATAACGGATAGATTTTTGTTCCCCTGTTTAAAACTCAACATGACTTTATCTTTACTCGCGTGATTTTTATGTGAAGGGAATTATTAAAATGCTTGGAAAGGTCTTGAGTTTAAAGCAGTAATAAAGACACTCAAGAAACTCTACACAAACGTTGCTTTGTACTGCACAAAAGTAATTACGCAATCTGTCACACAAAAATAACTATTATAACCAGTTCCAGACATAATAATTTGTCAAGTTTCTCTTAGAATGGCAGAGATGTTCAAGCTAATTGACATAGGACAGCATCCTCTGCTTCCCCAGACCGTCTGTCATGCCATGCACACCACCTCCTTCACACCACAAAGCACCACCGCAATGCTTATTCTACTTTGCACCCCCCTTCAGGCGATTTGAACTCGCCCGGTGAGGCACCGAACATGATCCTGGAGAATGTTGCAGTGAAATTTTATCATAAATCGCAGGGTAACATTAAATTTAATAAATTACAACATACTCATGGACATGCAGATATCACGCGAAGACAGCCCTTGTAATAGTTTTATTACAGTTTTCCTTTGGATAGATTCCCAGTGTTAGAGTGTTTTCTGTTCGTATTTCTTAGTTTGTATAAGCATTGTTTTATTGTTTTGATACATCTTGTCGTAACAGCAAGGTACAGTATACTGCAGAACAATCCAGAATGTTAGGGGCGCGAGTGCCGCAGTGTGTCAGTCATTGTCCAAGAGTCAGACGGGTCGGGACGCGCCGCGTCGCTATCCGGGTCCATTCACGTCTTTTGTACCAATCACTTCGTTTTCCATAGTTACTTATCAATTCAACCGCAACCTTTGTTTTCATCGCACCCGGAGATAGAGATGAGCTAAACCAGTATATCCCAGGAACAGCCCATGCCTGTTCCTGTTCCCAGTCGATACCTGTTGTTGATACCTGTCATTGAGAATATCTGTTATGGGTAAGCTCTATGCTAGCCGCGGTGTTCCACTATCTCACCTTGTTCTCGAATAACTGTTATTAGCCATGTACTGGGCTGATATTTTCCGCTACCTCAATGAAGCGCATACCACCCTGGTAGTTGGATTATTTCAGCTACCTTCTGAAAACATTAAAAACTATTTTAATGTCGACAGCAATTAAGAAAAAATTATATATATATATATGAAAACACGACTCCAGTGTTCACATCGGATTAGCAAATGACACACGAGAAGGTTAGGTATTAGGAGGCATAACTCCTCGCATCTCATGCATGTTCTCCTGGTAGGACTGTGACAATGGGTAGCCGTTTTCCGGTCGCGTTTATGAAGTGGGGGCGGGAGGGTGATATAAAAAGTTTAAAGTATTGGATTCTAATATCAGACAGTAGGAACAGGTACGAAATTATATCGCACGAGTCGAGTAACAAGCGATTTATACTTATGATTGTTCCTGCTTCGTGATACAAGACGTATCAGTAACAGGCAAGAGGGATGGTAACAAGAATTTTCAGATGCTAAGAACAGGCTATAACTGTTCCTTCTCAATACATGTTACTGTTAACTTGAATTGGAAATATTCCCCATCTCTACCCGGAGATGCCACCCCTCCTTCCCCGGGATTAGCATCGCCCGGGGAAGCATTACTTTTCACCATAATGCTTCATGTCGCGGTAGCGCATTTTTAAAGCAACTAAGCCGACCTGGCGGAAGCGAGTGGTTAGGGATCGTTTATGTGTTCACATTGAGGTGAATGTAGAGTTTTCCGTGCAAAGGAAAATATACGTGTGTAAGTAAACCGCGTCGTATTATTCTACGCACCGCCTTATTGGCGTTTCGGGGCACGAGTCCCCTACAACCCACCTTCCAGATGTTTCTTCATCAGCCTAAATTTGCACAATCTCTATAAAATTGCACAATCTCTATAAAATTACATTTAACAGCAGTTTAAGACGTGTGGGTCGGCCTGAGTAGGCCCACTACACTCCGCGACACAGTTATCAGGACGACTCAGCGATATCCATCACCGAGGGAACGGCGTACGTCGGGGCGGACAACCCTACAGCCCTGAGAACATCGGCAACGCCATCTTGACTCCGCCTGTCGACGGGGTCTGGCGCCTAAAGCCGAACTCACACAGCCCCGACGCGCAGGACACGACGGCCAACAGCCAATGAAATACGACGCACAGATTGTACGTACAACCTTGCAAAATGAAATTGTATTGCAAGCTTTCCCTACAATGGTAAATAAGCAGCTTAAAGGAAAAATAAAATTGAAAATTACCGTATCTAACGCTTAAAAATAATAATTTTACATTTGTATGCATTAGCTATACCAATTTGTCACCATTATGTATTACAAATTTCCCTCTTCTTCAACGCCTTTGAAACTAACGTAGCTTATCAGTGCCTTCTAAATAGTTATGTTAAATGCCGTGAGCGTGGTGACGGTCGTGCTGTAAATTCAAGTAGTCAAATTGAAATGTGTCGTTGATACGTTTTGGTCGTGTCGTGCTGTGTTGGTTGGGACTATATGATTCCGGCATAAGTCGGGTTACCAACACCTTCAACCATGCATTCCACCATGTTATAATAATAAGAAATATTTTAGTAAAAACTTGTATAGTTATTTTAACTAAAAATTTTGCAGGTAACTTAAACTAATACTTTATGTGGTAACTTCCTTTAGTACGCTAAGTATCAATTACCCAGCTATGTAGTCGTCGTGGTGTAATAGATAGCGCCCTAGCGTAGCGAGATAGAAGATCCCGGTTCGCACCCACCTACTGGCAAGTGCCAAGAATTTCAGGATTGTCGATTTCAGTTACTATTCGTCAGAAGATAAAGTTAATAATGAAATAAACGGTACTAATACTTCCGAATTTAAAAAACAATTATTTTATAATACAGTTAATATTCCCTTACTTGTATGGGATTTTCCAACACTTTTGTCAGGTACTTTCCGTGCTACTAGGGAATAGTAATTAACTTGTTTTGTAAAGTTTCTCTCCAATTAAGAGGTAATTTTTCCTTATATCTTAGTGAGCACTAAATAACGTTGGTACTTGTCAATCTACGTGTTATTGGGCACCACAATATGTTTTTTACCAACAACAAAACTTCCCCTCATAAAGTCATAAAGCATCAACCAAACAGTTTTTTTAGCCACTAACAAATATTTTCTTTCAGTGCAGTAATTTCAATATGTTTAGAATTTTATTAAATTATTTTTTTATGTTTATGATTTCCAAACATAATTTGGTTGATAGCATTTTGAGTAAAATTAGCTTTTCGATTCACGTATTTCATTACAACCATCGCAGACATTTCATTTTCACCAATATACGCTGATAATTCATTAAATTGTTGGCATAACACATGTGCAACAATAGACCTTATGGAAATATCGACGAAGTCTGCTCTTTCCGCGAGCAGAAATTTCGGCATGATCTCTACTTTTCGGCGTTGCTAGTGCGGAAATCCAAAGATGGTTTCTGACGCTCTGTTTCAGCTTTCCGCTCTGTCTGTTTTCGCGAATACGTGGGCCAGGTAAAATATTTAAGTCTTAGTCTCATTCGCCAAGTTGAATCTGTCATTTATGTGTTATAGTCCATTCACGCTTACTTCTAAATTTTCTGAAACTTTGCTGAAGTTCTACTTTCAGAATATTACTCCGTCTCATGCAAACTAAGCTAATCAAGTCTAGAAAACTACACTAAAGGGACAGCTCGTCGCATTCATGCGCACTCACTTTAATAGTACTTTCCATAAGAACTATATCTTACTGGGCATTACCAACACATTTAGTTATAGTAATTTTCTACGGACATTTGCACTTCTCGGTATGTTTCAATTGTTGTTTTACAAATATCATTCCTTTCTTGAGGTCTTGCACTACGATTTTTATTACAATTTAATTTACTAAAATTTATGAATAGAATACTGAAGCCTGAAAGGTTCGTTGCTGCTCCGTGATCAAGCACTACTGCTACCGAGTGGAAACATTGGTTCAAGACATTTACAAATTTTATTTATTGTCTCGACCCAGCTCCAAACGAGTGAAATAAACCGGCCATACTGGCTAACCACATTTCTCCCAGCATTTATGAGTACGTAAGTAGTTGTGAAAATTATAGTCCTAATTATGCTATTTCAGTCCTTGAAAATATCTTTGTTAAGCCTGTCAATGAGGTTTTTTCTCGGTATATATTAGCTACTCGTCAACAATAACTTGATGAATCAATTGATCTGTACTTACAAGCTTTAAAATTGCACAGTCATGATTGCAAATTTAAAGCGGTTTCTGCTGATAAGAATAGGGATGACTGTATAAGAGATTCTTTCATGTGTGGCCTCCAGTCTTCCACAATACACCGACGACTCCTAGAAAAATTATCTTTAACACTGGATGAAGACTTAAATATAGCTCACACTCTAGAATCAACACAGCAACAATCCTTGTCGATCTATTTGCCGCATCTACCCATCAACTCTGTTGGGCCACTAAGAAGTCAAGATCCTATTCCAGATTCATCTGAACCAGTAAAATTTTCCGATTCAACCATTGCTGTTCTAAATCCAAATTGCTTTTCCTGTGGTAATACAAATAACCTGCGTATTAAATGCACTGTAAGAAATGTTACATATTATTCTTGTGGCAAGAGTAGACACTTTGCAAAAGTGTGCAAGTTTGGCCCTAATACAAAAACTAAGCATTAAAATGCGGTTTTGAGTTCTGTGTATATATTTGCCTTTCCCAATAGCCTGGAGAGGAGCACTGTTCAAGCATCCATCGATGGAAAGCAAGTATTTGCTTTGGTTGATACAGGTAGCTCATTGAGTTTTATACATGCAACAGCAGCCCAAGAACTTAATTTACATATTCTTCCATATTAAGTTATTGTGTCTATGGACTCCCCTTCGATGACATCCAGTGTCCTAGAAATATGTAAGGATAACCTGGGTGCTCTTGATCATTATTATAAGGATGTATAACTCTCTCTCCAGTCTGACATTTGTGTTGATCTCATCATTGGTCACGACATTTTAAAGTCATTCCTTTATTGACTCAAAATTTGGTGGAAATAGAGAACCTCTTTCCATCTGTTGTCTTGCTGCTGCCCAAACTCAGCCTGTTTCATTGTTTGATTACCTCAAGCCAGATTGTAAACCTATAACTGTAAAATCGAAACAACACTCAGATAGTGATCTCAAGTTTATTGAAGCTGAAATTACACACATTTTAAAGGAAAATGTTATTGAACCCTGTCGTTGCCCTTAGAGAGCACAGGTGGTAGTCATCTCAAGTGAGAACCACAAAAGACGCATGGTAATTGATTGTTCCCAAAACCATAAGTCGCTACACTCTACTATATGCTTACCCCTTGTTGAAGATCGAGGTTATCGTTAATGAAGTTGGCAAATATGAAGTTAACAGCCTACCTAATAGATTTGTAGAGTGCATATCACCAACTTCCTATCACAGAAGAAGATAAACATTATGCCGCTTTTGAAGCATGTGACCAACTTTATCAATTCAAAAGGAATTATTTTGGTGTCACTAACGGAGTTGCAGCTTTCCAAAGAGTTATCGACAAAATAATCAGAGTGGAAGGTCTGAGTATTACAATTGCCTATATGGATGATGTAACAATATGTGGAAAGACACAAGAAGAAAACGATAAAAATCTAAGACGGTACATGGATGTGGCTCTAAAATACGATGTAACTTTAAACAATGAGAAATCCACATTTTTTTGTAAGGTCAATCAAATTGCTTGGTTATATGATAGCAAATAAGACGATTAAACCTGACCCTGATCGTCTTAATCAGTTACGAGAGATGTCACATACAAAGGATCCATCATTACTTAAGAGAACTTTAGGAATGTTTTCTCGCTATTCATAGTTAATCCCAAAGTTTTCGGCTAAAGTTTTTCCTCTTGCTCGCTACTCATTTCCATCATCGGAGGAATAAATTCTTGCTAAAGAATTGAAGGCAAACATTGAAAAGTCTGTTGTGACATGTATTGACTCAGATTCATCGTAGAAACTGATGCCTCGGAAGGTGATATCGTAGCAACTTTATCCCAATTAGGACCCCCTGTTGCGTTCTTTTCGCGCGTACTTTCGAGCTCTGAACAGAAACATTCGTCTATTGAGAAGTAGGTTCAAGCGACTGCAGATTTCAAAAATGGTGACACTCTCTCATCGATCCGAATGTTAAGTTTATAACAGACCAAAGATCGGTATCATTCATGTTCGATAATAAACATCAGGAAAAAGTGAAGAATGAAAAGATAATGCGATGGTGAATGGAATTGTCTTGTTTCCACTATGACACTGTCTATAGGCCTGGTAAAAACAATTTTGTTACTGATGCCCTTTCAAGGATTTGTTCGGCTATCCACAACTCAGTTGAAAAGTTTCTATGTCTTCCTGGAGTAACTCAACTCTATCATTCGTTGAAAGAATTTGCCACATTCCTTAGAAGAAATACGCCCCGTGACTAATTCTTGCAGAGTGTGTTCCATTGTTAAACCAAGATTTCGTCGCCATAAAGGTACTATCATCAAAGCAATTTAACCTTGGGAAAGGCTCAAAATATATTTTAAGGGGCCTCTGCCTTCTGTCACTCGAAATCGATATCTGTTAGTAACAGTATATGAGTACTCAATATTTCCTTTCGCTTCTCCTTGTCCAGATGTATACATTTCTACTGTAATATCAAAACTGAAACTGTTTTTTTTTTTTTTTTTTTTTTTTTTTTTTCCCCGGAACTTCTGCTTATATTCATTTTGTTAGGGGAATCTCGTTTACTTCACTAAAATTAAGAAATTTCCTTAATTCGCTTGGCATAGTTTCAAGCAGGACCACTGTGTATAAAACCCACTGGGAATGGTCAGTTGAAAGCTACAACTACATTATATGGAAGACCATCGAAGTTGCTTTAAAGTTCCTCAATGCCGGTATCGCTCATTGGGAATCAGTCCTTTCAGATGCTCTTAACTCTGTTCGATATTTACTTTGCACTGCAACTAATTCTACTCCCCGTGAATGCATGTTTTTCACCCTCGCAGGTCTGGAAATGGACTATCTGCTCAATATTGGCTTCTTTTCCCTGGACCTGTTTTACTGGAAAGGCATAATCGTGATTCTAGATACGAACCTTTTGTCGAAGAAGTTACACTTCAAGGATATGTGGGATACGTCCACATCCAACTTCCTGATGGGACGGAGACAGCAGTATCGATACGCCATTTAGCCCCAGTGGGAGATTATGGAGAAAGCATTCATCAGAGGGATCTAAAAGAACGTGTTTTTGAAAATAGGAGACCTGAAAACCAAGCGCACCAACAGAGAAAGGTGGTCGTAAATGAAGGTGACCAGATGTCTCGTATGGACAAAAATGATTGTGAAATATCTTAATAAATGAGACCAAGTAACAGATTGGCTACTTCTCCCAGGAGAAGCTTGAGGAAACGGAAACTTCCTAGCTACTTAAACGACTACGTCCTTAAGTAACAAGTTAGAGGGAAGAATGTTATAGTATTTTCTCTATGGACATTTGCACTTCTTAGTATGTTTCAACTGTTGTTTTATTAATATCATCCGGTGTTGTTTTAGTCAATTAAAACCTTTAAGGTTTTGCATTACGAGTTTTACTACACACTTATTTTTTTAAGTCTTCATTAAAAAAAATGTGAATAAATAGTGAATAGTCTCAATAGCTTTCTTTTCAATGAAATAAATCAATATTTATCATTATAGCGTTTACAGTTTACAGTGTGGTCTAATTTTGGTTCTCAAAAAAGTTAAATATGAAGAATTTTTTTTAAATCAACATTAAGGCGTAACACTAGCTCTTAAATGCCAATCCTTTGTAGTTTCCACTGTCACTAAGAGACTGTTTCCGGCGAACGTTATTCCGCCTTTTTCACTTTCTATTTTGCCTTTTCAATGCGTCCTCTCTATTACGTCTTATACGTCGACCGATGTTTGACCGTGGTATCGCTGGCATTTTTCTCTTTTGGATAAACAAACATTTCCTGCAAGTATGATCAAAATCGGCCCATAAATTTAGAAGTTAGACTCCGGCGCCACCTATCGGAACCTTACCTACCGAATGCAAAGCACCATAAAACCATTTCTTTTATATCAGCAAACATTTCCTTTACATATGAGCAAAATCGGCCATAAATATAGAAGTTAGACTCCAGCGCCACCTGTCGGAATGAAACATTACTAAAATCCTTACTCGCCACCTCAATAACGTATGGTGTGAATATGGTCTCAATTCGTCCAGCGCTTTGTCATTGATGCGGTTTGGTCACGCACAAAGGATTTTATATATAAAGATTACGCAATTCGAGACTGTTTGTTGCCCTATGGCTAAAGGACTCTAATGCAAGTCAGCCGTTGACAAAACGTGCTATCAAACAGTGCTGACGAAAATGACGAAATAAAATGATATACACGAAAGAAAGGAATTTATTTTTATTTTTTTTTTTTTTTTCAAATCATCACTTAGATTGTTACGCGTACATCTGTTCAAGCGATCCATATTCTACCACACCGAGTACTACGGATGTAGCTCGTTTGCGGTTACTTTCCATTTTTAAATCAACCACTGAAAAACATGCCTGCCCTTGAAAACTAATTAGTAAAACTTTGTTTCTGCAGCGTTAAAAATTTCCGTATTATTCACGGAAATTTTTACGGGAAAATTAAATTGCATGTACGTTAATAATGATGGAAAACGGAACTGAACTCGATATGTACAAAATACGGAACGTATCCATATTTACTAAATGATGTTCACGATAAAGTGAGAGCTTTTGAAATCAAACTTTGAAAAATGTCATTGTCCCTACCTGCATATATTTTAAAGGGTACAATGTCTGGCATGCGCTCAGTAAAGTTAGCAACGCTGGAGCTAAAGTAGTTCCATGTTTTAACGTGAATAGAAAAGTGTTAGTAAAACACTTTTTGGTACTGATATAATTTTATTTTCTTTCTCTGACTTTTTTTAAATTCTCTTCTTAGAGTAAGAGTTTGCAAATTTGAGAAACATTTACATTTATAATAATTTCACCGTTTTACGTGACCGGGGCATGAATAAAGTGATCAGGCCCATTACAATGTTAAATTTACATATGGCGGAAAGGTACGTACAATGCAATCCGAGATATGTATCTAAAGCAGATTTTTTAAAGTGCTCAGTTTACCGTGGACAACATATATGTAGCTTCACTTTTCGGTAACAAAAAGTGTCGAGTCCACACGAAACTTTCTTCTTCGCCGTAACCAGTAAATTATACATTCTGAGGCAGTTATGGTAGTTGAGATGAGAAATTTGAGCGGCTTGAGAGCCGATGAGGGTAAAATGGAACAGCGCTGAAATGCAAGGGCGGGGAAGACGGGAGATCCCCGAGAAAACCCGCCGACCATTTGCATCTTCCGGCACGATTTCCACATGCGAAAGTCCGGGAGCGACCCCGCCTGGAAACGAACCCGGTTCGACTAAGTAGGCGAGTAGTCTAACCACCACACCACCACGGCCCCCAAGAACACATCGTGTATCCTTGACAGTAATCGTTTCCGAAACCCGGTGCCATACGGAATACGGAGAAGTTCCGTGGAGATCGTTTTCGTTCTACGTCGTTAGGGAAAAGCTTTTCCTTATATTAACTATATACATTTCAGTGAATTTTTGGAAATTTTGAAGAGCGTAGCGAAGCAAACACAGGTGTCCGCACTTACCTGTGGTAGAACAAATTTTCGGCTTACAGAAGACAGAGGCGTGAGCGAGATCCAGATACTCAGCTTCCAACTTCGCCTTTTTCACGTCGTAGAGGCAAATGTCGCTGCACAGGTTCTGCAAGACAAACATGGTACCACACATACATGCACACACGCACACACACACACACGCGCGCACGCGCGATTTCGGCTACATAGTCCAGTCACAATTACTTCCAACTGTTCTGAAGCCCTCATTAAGTTCTACTTTCATGATATTCCTCCGCCCCATGAAAAATTAAAACCTTTACCAAGTATAGGAAATTACACCAAAGAGTAGAACGCACCGCATTCGTGCGCACTTACTTTAATAATATTTTACATAAGAACTATTTCTTACTAGATATTACCAACAAACCAATTTTCTCCCTGTTGTTATTAATATTAAATATGAAATAAGTATTATAATAAATATTGTAATTTTAAAGATAAAAAAATAAGTAAATGTCCAAATTAACCAAGAACAGAATTATTACGTTGGCAGAATTATTAAGGGAGATCAGTACCGGCGATATTGGTTTTCTTAAATTTTCGTAAATACCTGCAGTATAGATTTTGTACTGAATTTTACGGACCGACACGAAACAGGACAGTCCTTTGTACATTTTCTGAAGTTGTATTGCTTGACTACTGGGGTTAATTTATCCGCTGTAGACAACCGAATAAAAAGTCACTTACTTCTTCCCAGGTGTTATTAGTTAAAAATTAATTATATTATTTATGCAGCGTCTTGCGAAAAATTTCGTCAAACCGACTTACATGCGAGTTGTGGCAAAATATATATAAATCCAAGATGGCCGGGACTGATACTCCTTAAACGATTATGATATATTACATATTTAGGAAATAACAATAAACTTCATACATGGCGCGATTTTTCAAAGGTTGATCCTAAAAGTGTAAAGAACAGCAAATAGATTATAAAACACACACACACACACACACAATGACGGCTAAAGTACATTTGCAGTTACTTTCAACATTTCTGAAGACTTGCTAAAGTTATACTTTCTGACTACTCGTCACGTATTATAACTCTACAAACATACATCAAGGGGAGAACGAACAGCATGCCTACTTGTGCACTGGGCAGGCACGCAAAAATATTTTTTGCAAATACGGGTAATAATTACATGTGTTTTCAAGACATCTAGGTGAAAACCAAAATACGTTTGTAAAATATGTTGACCTTACTAATACATAAAGTGAGTGAATTCAGTTGGATTGGGAGTTGAGGGATTTGGGCGGCTGTTAACGAGGCCTAGAGAGCCGATGACGTTGAAATGATGTGAGAATGGAGCAGCGCCGGAATGCGAAGGCGGGGGAAACGGGAGGTCCCCGAGAAAACCCGCCAACCAGCGGCATCGTCAGACACGATTCCCACGATTCGGGAGTGTTCCGTCTAGGGATAGCAAATTCAGTTCAATAATTCTTTACGTAAGAACTATTTCTTACTAGCCATCATAGGCTGTTCAGGGTTAAATGAGCAGTTTTAAAATCAACTTTTGAAAAAAGTCACTGCACACATCGGTACATATCTGAACAGGCACACCGACTGGCTTGAGCTCACTAAAGTTGGTAACGACGAGGGAAAGTAGGTTAGTGTGTTAAATATTGAATTAAATGTGATAGATAAACACTGAAAAGTTGTTCTTTTGCTTTCTGTTTTTTCTAATGCTTAAGAATGTAAGCTTTAGTAAATTTTGAAAAGTATTTGCTATTATAATAATTCAACACTTTCTCCTGATTGGCGCATGAATAATGTGGTCAGGCGTATGTCAATATTACTTTTACCCATAGTGAAATATTACACAGTGTACACTCAAGTAGGTCTTAAGAAGGGCTTTCAAACGTGCTTGGTTTAACATAAACAACCTATACTAACATAACTTTTTTCTCTCTGTTGTTAATTAATCTTAAATGTAAAATAACTAATATTAGGAAAGCATAAAACTCTTGTGATATAAATTTAGGAAACATCCATACATGTCATAAATAGCGTGATTTTTAAAGGTTTGTTTTTTAAAATGTGAAGATATAGTGAATAGTGCATACACCGAATGAGCTCTTCATCAAATACAGCGAACCACCAACTCCCAAAAGTAAACATTTGAAGTGAAGGCTGTCGATAAGTGAATTAGTAAACTATTAACGCTCCCCCCCCCTTTTTCCTGCTTTCCTCTGTTAATGGTTTACTGTTTCACTTATCGACAGTATTCCTTCTTTAGCGTTAAAGGCTGTTCACAGTTAACTAAATAAAAAAAATGTTTGAATCAACCTTTGAAAAAAAATATATCACTGCTTATAACAACATATACGCTACATTACACACTGGCATGCAGCATCCCAGTTAAGTTGGCAGCGTTTCAATGAAAACATTTTCAAGACATAGCGTTGTATTGCGAGTGTAACTTTGAAATGTATAGCTACTGCCATTTTGTTTTGCTTTCTACACGTAATAGCATAAATCTGTCTATTATTAACACATTGACATTCCAAAAAAAAATATAAAATAAACGGTTTCATTTGAATAACGCAAAATAAAGTGGAACGGCCCATTTCAATGTTAATTTCACGTATTGCGGAATCATGCAAAATGAAAAAAAAAGTAGGCCTATATCTTAAGCAGGTCATTCAAAAGTACTCGCTCAACCATCAAGAGCCTATATTTAATTTGGTGCTCACTTTTTTATTTCAGTTTTGTACCAGACGATCTCTGCGTTCGAGGCCGCCAAAAGCCTGCGCTACAATCGTAGTAGCGGTAACACAAAAACCTGCAAAAATGCTGTTTACAGCCGCAGTCATAAAGCTCTCATGAGACAAATCAGAAGCGAGCATAGATTTACGTGGATTGTGGATATTTTACGAACAGTGTGTTGGCTAAGCTGGTGCCATTAGACGGTTTTATTTTCATTTATTTACATTTGGGAAAAATAGTTTGTGCTAGAAAATATTTAGACTACATCAGCTTTAACAGAGAAAGCCGTAAAACATACACAAGTACAGTATTCATAACGCCCGTGCACAAGTCTTCGTTTAGATTAATGGAAATCACAAATTTACTGCGGTGTCAATGAAACAAACAAATTTCCTGCAACGAGTTCGTCTTGCACTGACTCCCGTGGCTATGAATGCTTAATTGTGATTGGCCTGCCTAGAACGCGGCTTAAGAAAATAGATTTTTCCTCATCGTGTTACCACGAGCTGGCGGTTATCTCATGCCTTTATGTTGAGTTGTTGTAGGCCCCATGATCTTGTATATTCAATTTTCTACTGTTACTGTTTACTGCGATTGCAGATTTTGGTAGTAATGGGAATATGGGGTAGAGTGCACATGCGAGTTTCGCAGCTACTACTCTCCATATTCAAACATTAGATTGTTTTTTATACGACTGCGCTCTCAAAACAAATGTGAATAGCATTTCAGGTTAGAAAACTGTTTATGCAAGTAAGTGTTTTGAAATATTGTTATTCTTCCTCTGGCTTAGTTTTAATGCATTTATATTATACTCAAGTTTGTAGTTTAGTCATATAAAAACGCAGGTCTGTTATAAATCCAAGTGTAAATAGACACATTCACTACTGCTGACTTTGTGATTTTAACAGTTCTATTGAGTAGGTCGGTAGGACTTAAAGCATAGACTAAAGATGAGGTAAACCGATCTTGTTGGCTGCGCACAGCCAATCTTCGTGTCCCAACATTGAACTGCTTTTCTGCCTATACGGCTAGCAAAAATGGTGTGGATTGGGTTTCAGATTAGAACACTGTTTAGTAAACAAATGCTTTTGAGATGTTTTTATACTTCCTTCAAGCAATTTGTAATGCTTTTTGATTAAATTTAAACTGGTGAAAGTATTTTATTAGTATAATAGTGCTTGTCATTTAAAAATTAAGATATAAAGAAACATGTTCATCATTGTTGACCATGTGACTTTGACAGTTGTGTTCCTTTGGGGTAGGTCAATGTTGGGTACATGCGCAGAAGACGAATAAGCGGTCTACCTCATTTTTTGTCTGTGATTGGACACGGATATTATTTGTGCGCAGCCAGCGAGATCGGTCTAAGTCATATTTAGTCTATGATTTAAAGTATCGTCGACAGCAAAGTCATTATAGACAGAGCGAGGTTATTCAGAGAAACAGGAACGCCCTCGGCACATAGTCAAGAACCATCCTAGCATTCGCTTGGAAAGTCGAAATCAGGTCCGGGAATCGAAGCTGCGACATTCCGAACGCGAGTCCAGTGGTCAACAACTGCACCACATCGCCCGCCAGTTGTATTTGCAATGGGCGAGTCAACATCTGTCACTTCATTTATAGCCGATTCACGGTTATTTCCAACTATTCTGAAGCCCTGGCCAAGTTCTACTTCCAGAATATCCCTCCGCCTCAGCTTAACCGTGTCTATAAAATTTTACGAGAGAGACAGCGCACCGGATTCGTGTGCATTCAGTATAATAATATTTAGCATAAAAATTATTTCTTACTAGGCACTACCAACACACCAATTTACTCGCCGTTTTTATTCGTATTAATTATAAATTAAATATTATAATTTATAAATAAAATATAAGTAGAAGTTCAGTTTAATTTTTAAAAATAAGATTCTTGCACGTTAACATAATTATAAAGCGCTTGTGATAAGACATTAGAAGACAACCGAAAACGTCATATATGGTGTGATTTTTCAAAGGTTTGATTGAATAATTGTGAAGAAACCGCTAGACTAATAGACTAACGGTGTGCGATTTCCGCTCGCAGTTTAGAAGTAGTATGTACCTACAGTAGTGTCGCCACTACTAACAGGCGAGAGGTGTGCAGACGTGGACTCACCTTGACTAGGAGCGTGAAGGCGACGGTGCTGCCGACCTGGCCGCAGCCAACTATGGTCACCTTGCTCTTGCCGTAGAGGTGTTCGTCGCTGGACACGGGTACCATCAGGGCGCTCTTCAGTATGGACGTGTAGTCACGGTTCTCCTCCCGCCGGGCGCCCCTGCCGTTGCCGCCGTTGCCGCCTTTCCCCGCCATCTCGTCCGCCTCGCTGCAACACGCAACACATGGCCGCTGAGTTGCGAGATATGGGTGGCTCTCAAGGTGGCCACCTGGTTGAATGCATCTTGTACGTCTGAGGCCTAAAAGCGTGGGAGCGCTAGGTGATGATGTTTCCATTACACGTATAACCTGTTTACAAGGAAATATTAAAATTTACGTTCTACAAAAAAGTATATACTGCTTATATATATTGTTAATATACGCTCGTACGGATCTTCTCCTACAAAAATTTGTGAAGAATACATTTCGTTTGAAACGCCTATCTTTAAAATTAAGGCACTGAGGCGAAATTTCCTTAAGAGTGAGATGGACCCCCGCGTTCGAGGTCAAGAAGCGAGGGAGCGATACGGGTGACACCAACACGCACGCCTAGTGCCTCGTCGCTCCTACTCGCAAGGCGTGCAGTGTTTCCGTCGTGAAGCTGTACTCTGCAAATTAGATCAGTAAGAGTGGAGTTTTGTTACTCGCTATGAAAGACCACGTAATAAACTACTCTCGTATATTTATGCTTTTATCTTGCCACTTAAGGAAACTGCATTGACAAGCTTTAAAAATGCTACATCTGACCATTTTTACGATTTTTTCTTCAAGAATACACTTAATATGACAATAGTACAAAAATAGGTGGGTAGGTAATTGTTTTTTATCGTTTCTGACCAAAGTCGTATTTGCAGAACAATTATTTATCGAGATACGCGTATTCGCGCAAACAACTATTTCACAGAAATTGCTGGGGTCCATCACACTCTGAATGTGGTATTTCCTATTTCTATTAATATTCCGTAGCTTTCAGCCAGTACGCAGTGCCATTAACGTCTTGAGAGCCGATTAGGGTGGAATGACATGAGAATGGAGCAGCTCCGGAACGTAAGGGCGAAGGCAAACGGGATATCTCCGAGAAAGCTCGACGAGCAGCGACATCGTCCGGCGTGATTCCCACTTGAGAATATTCAGGGGTGGCCCAGCCGGGGTTTGAACAACGCGTAGCCGTGACCCTTCAAATAAATTCCGCACACCTCAGAACTAATCAATAGTCTGCGTATCTGTTATAGTCCATCCACGGCTACTGCTCACTTTTCTGAAGCCCTGATGAAGTTCTACTTCCAGGATATTCCTCCACTTCGTGCAAACAAAGCTTAACCAAGTTTGGGAAATTACACCAAAGGGATAACGCACCGCATTCATTCGCACTCAGTGTAATAATATTTTACATAACAACTATTTTTTTTTACTACACATTACCAACACACCTATTTTCTAACTTTTTAAATTCGTATTAGAGGAGAAGGTGGTAATATGAAACCCCACTTAGTTTTTTAGTAAAATGTCATTAGCCATCTGCTTAAATTTAACCTATCTAGTATAATTAGGTTCCAAAATCTATTGACTATTGATCACTAGTTCAAATTTTCGGTGAGATAATCAAAACATATACCTACATATGTACTTAATTTTTTCTAAGAATGAGTAAATCTGTCGTCCTACCAAAGGTGCTGGTAATATGGAACCCCACATTTTAAGATAGTTATCACAGACAAAAATAACCAAACATGTTACGTATAAAGTTTTAATATTAAAAACATTATTTAAAAATATATATATATTTGGTTAACAGTTACATCTGAAATATTACGCAATTTTTAATGGAAATGTTATAACATGACGTTAAATAAAAAAATAAATCTCCATCCTTCTCAACATTGCTAAGCCAAATTTTAAGCCTAAATTCACCTATAAAAGAGATAGAAACAACGTTCACTATATTTTGATTACAATTAATTCATCTAAAGGCGATAATCACGCACATATTCACCGTTTTCTGCTCTGGAACAACCACCGTGAGTCACATACTGCACATTAAGACACTGGACCCACCATGCCCTTTATTTGTCATTCGAAAACTTCCCCTGACAGAACATGCATGCTTAATCTTCCTTGTTAGGCACTGGCTCACCAATGAGAAGTTCAATTGCACCAATTTCAGAGTACTTTCCATTTTTTAGAGACATTGTTGCCTTTCTAATTACGGTTCCACGGCAAGACCTGCGCATATTACCGCGCTTATGTCACGCCCAAGCCCAGAGTTTGAAGGAAGTTGTTATTCCGACGAGTTTCTTCCAGTGGAGTTGGGTGGGTGACCTCCACGGATGGAGATCTAATCACCAGGGTTGCAGAAAATGCTTTTCTTCCGCGTGTGGCAGTTTTATTCTTTGGTGCAGGAAAAGGCTGGATATCTGTGGGGGAAACTGAGAGGGTTTTACAAATGAATGGGCAGGGGATGCACTAGGCTTTGTGGGAGAGGTGAAAGAACTGCCAGGGATAGCAGGATTTGGATGCTCCGGTGTTGGCGTCCATGCAGATCGAGCATCATTAGTAGAACCTGGTACCAATGGAGAAAGCTCTTTTTCAATTTCATGCTCGTCTGCGAGAAAGTCTGCACCAGTAAAAAGAGTGCGATTTAAGGGTCAGATTCTAATAACCTTGAATCCATTCACAGCAGTAGAGATACGCCTTTCCGAAAATCTCTGCAACGTCGTAGGGTCAGAGAGGCCTTTCTTAGTGAAGAATCCATTGCCGATTGTGCTCGCCATAGTGGATTTTGAGAGAGCCAATAAACGTGCGGTCCAACGGCTGTAGTTTGTGTGTCGTGTGAGACGGCAGTGAAATAATGCAAACATGATTCTTTCTTGCCAAATCGAAGACGTTGACATAAAGACTATGGGAGTAGTGTCCATCGAAGATCAGTAGAACAGGTGATGTCTATGTTGTTGCAGTCTTTGCGATGAAATGCTGGAACCATTCAGTAAAAAGGTGGATATGTGCCCACCCTGAAGGATGAACCCTCACGATGGAGCCAGGTGGAGATCCTCTCATGAGTGTTTCTGTCCTGTTGGTCCTTGGAAATATCAGCGTTGGCGGAATATACCAACCCCCTGTGCTCATCAAGTATATTAAAATGACCAGAGATGCTCACTCTACAGCAGATAGAGCACTTACTTGACCTTTTCCCTTCAATCCAACTAACTGAAAGATTTTGCATTGAACTATGCTCAAACTCGATTCGTCAAAATTCACTCTCTGTCAGGTGGATTGTTGTACTGTGTGTAGGCGCCTTCTAACATATCATAAAACTTGCCTACCTCCTCACGGTTGAAGCCTGCGGCTCGTGCTTACGATGTCCCACTTGGTTTCCTGACTGCAAGAACCAACAATATTGAATGTCACGTGACTTGGTTACATGGTGTATGTCACCAACGAAAACATTGCCTTTCATTTAAAACTGTAAAACTAGAATAAATTTTTTACAGTTTACATTACTGTAAGAACTGCTGTCAGGTTTCGCGTTAATAAGCAGGTTCAGGTATGGAATTGTTTACAAGCTGACTTCAGAAGTGTTTAATTGAAACTGAACCAACTGTTTTGTTGTCTTTTGTTGCGACACAGGGCAGCAGCCTGTAAGCTCAAAAATGCCTATGTTGGTTAAGCAGCTACTTTTATTTTTCAAAAATGGTTTTATTTAATGAGTTAAATCATGCAGTCTGCTATCCCTCCTGTGTCCGACATCACAATTCCGTTCAATCTATGGCCTACTCCTTCAGCAAGAAAGCATTAGCCGATAAGTGGCCAGAGAGAACAGATTTTTCTTGTTTAGCACAGTGTGCACTGGATCACAGAAATAGGCCTAGTTTAAACCGTTTTATAGATATATTTGTTCTTTTTTTTTGTCGCCCTGTGTCTTCTTTGTTTGTTTATCTGATCTTATTTTTCTGCTTCCTGTTTATTGGAAAAATATCTCAGTCGTTTAGGCATTCTATCCTCAATGTCGCATCATTCACAACGTCCTGCTCTATGTTATAGAACGCTGACACTAGAAAATAACACCCCAATATTGGAACTAATAAAACACGGATGTAACCCAGTAAGTAAAGGAGAAGTAAAGAATATTTTTCGCATAAGATGCTTTACAACATCAAGTATTTTGACACTGCGGGAACACCAAAAGTCTTTTCGTGGGCGAATTTGATCTTCCACGGCATTAGTTTGTCACGCACTTGTTTTGTTAATAATTCTTTCGGATTAACGCCACTGTAACGGACATCCAGTAAAAAGGTACAAGACATAGTAAATCAAACAAACGTGTTGAATAGTAGATATAACGATGAATGACAATAGCACTATCGAGTTTACTGTTTACATTAACATTCCGTTCATTCTGCAATAAAATCACGAGTCTGCGTGTTAGCTAAGGCTGCCCATTTTTTTTTTTAATGGTTTCGTGTCTCGATATAATAACTTGATAAAATTATCAGCTTATTTGTAAAATAACATTAATCGTGTTTTTAAACTAAATATGAGAAATACAACTTACAATTTTGATTCATGAAAATTGAAAAAGGTATTTTAACGAAATGTTTGATTTCAGCTGAAATGTTCGTTAAAATCACAAAAGTGAAATGTTGAAATTAGCATAAAATCCGACACTTGATATAGGTGCGGCAAGTGTTTCATTCTGGCTATTTATCTCAAAAGTAAAAATTGAAATACGGGTAAACCATATAACAATGTTCTAAGAAATATTATTACAGACAATGTAATAATATGAACAATTTTTTAAGCTATAGCGCAACGTAATAATTTCGTTCGATTTTAAAATTTGTACTGGAAAAATAGTAATTTCAGATTCTGTAAACTCGTTACATTTGCCATTGAAGAAATTTTGCTCAGCTGTCAATACTTTTTTCAGGTTTTCATTTCATACCATAACGAAAAAAAAAATGTAATATGCTAAAATATTGAAAAAAAATCATTTACCTCTTGAAGGACCTCAATGCATTAAAACTAGTAACATCCAAAGGCTCAACATGTTAACCTCAGATATATTCAGAGGAAAATACGAATACGATCGTGATTCTCTACCACGTATTGAGCTATACGGATTCACTCCCCGAGCCGGTTTCTAGCAGGGTTATTCTCCTAACTCAGTTTGTAGAGAGCTGGCATGGTAAGCCACAGGTCCGTGATAGAAGTTTGGAGTGAATTCAAATATTTCACTTTAGCAATGGCCGCCTGCCTGTGAACTTCGGGTAAACGAATTTAAAACACACATTTCTTTAGAAGAAACCACTCCTGTTCATAAACGAGCTCTCTTTTTTTTTTTTTTTTTTTTTTTTTTTTTTTTTTTTTTTTTTTTTACATGCGTTTGCTTACGAATAACCTATCATCATTTAATAAACTTTTCTCGTTCGACAAGGACGTAGCCGTTGGGTTTGAAAAAAAGGGGGGAGGAGTCTCTACTTGCTTCTAATGTTGTCAACATTTTTATTAAAAATTAAAAATAAGCCTTTAGTTGTGATAAAAATATGTAATAGCTGTAAAATATGATGCTGTTTGCTATATTGAGAAGTAATTAAAATGCGTGTCAGCGCCGCTAAAGCCGGACCTTCCCTTTAGTCAGTGAAACCACCCCACCTCCTCTTTCCATCCCTGAGAAATTTCTGGCTGCGTTCGATTGTTACCTTTTGTTTTTTCGTTCCGTCTTTAGCCTGTATTGTTTGACAGTGAGAATGATTGCCACAGGCGTTTTTGAAGTCATTTTTGCGCAAATAAATTCCTTTAAAACACCACGTATGGGTACACACATCAAGATCTAATTTTTATTTAAGAATGGCAGGAATGCAGCAGAAATTCCCATAGAGACGCGTTTTCGACGAAAAACCTGCACCCCACACTCTAAAAGAAACTATTCGGAAATTTTCCGTACCCGTGTACATGCTTAGTGAGAAAGCAGAAATAGTAATTTTTTTTCCCCCTATAGATTCATTGTAGCGTTCTTACATTTGCTCAGGAAACCGTCAAATGCATAGGGAAATTTGCAACGTTGTATAGTAGCGCTGCTAAGCATTCCTATATCTGCAGCTTGATGTGTGGTATTATTGCCATACAGTGTAGGCCTATAGGTTAAAAACCTCCATTACAATTTAGGAAGTTTACTATACATTTTTTTACAGTGGCCTTTTGCGTAGATGCAACAAATCATCTCGACATGGTCGTCACATCCCACACTGATAAATGTCAAATCCCACGAATATTTGTATGTTTTCTTCCTACGCGGGGTTGAAGGCATGTATAATGTGCATATATGCAAATTACAACAGTTACTGCACAAATCACAACGTGGTATAACTATCATACTCCACAATATCATTCGTAGAAACACCTTGCTGACAGACCAGAGCTAAGGTTTATTATACTCACGTTAGAAACAAAACGAGTTTTCTTATCGGAGAATTTGACATAGGGAAAACTTCTACTACTAGGTGCGCAGTGTCTCTTTTAATTAGGATTTCAAGCTACGTAATTATTAAAAGAGAAATATTTGATTTAATTATGAAGTAATTTTGTATTTGCTTTACGATTATTGCGACTATTTTGTTACTTAAACGTAGAAAATACAGAAAATCCGGTACACATGCGGCACTAACGCTTACCTAGTGGCACAAAAATGTTAGTTGCCAAACTAAAAGGAATTTACCCTTCCCAACCTGAGTGGAATAAACATTAACCATGGCTGCTGTGTACTTCAGCTGAGCTATGATCATGGTTGTTATACACAGCTACATAGACTAAAGATGAGGTAGACCGATCCCGCTGGCTGCGCACAACCAATATCCGTGACCCAACATTGACCTGCTTTTCAGCTAACACGTCTAGCAAAAATGGCGTGGATTTGGTTTGAAGTTAGAACACTTTAGTAAACAAGAGCTTCTGAGATATTTTTATACTTTCTCTAATCAATTTGTAATGCTTGTTGATTACATTCAAACTCGTAATAATACTTTATAAATGTAACAGTGCTTGTCATTAAAAAATGAATATGTAAACAAACACGTTCATCACTGTTGATCATGTGACTGACAGTTGTGTTCCTTTGGGATATGTCAATGTTGGGTACATGCAAAGAAGACGAATAATTGGTCTACCTCATCTTTAGTCTATGCACATCTATAGGTACTTAAATGCAACCTCTCTACCGTTTTACTTCTCTAAATAAAAAGAAATTGCACACCGAGGAAAAAGGTTAAACTGTATAGTAGACACCGACAGTGTAGTATTGGTAGTAACGTCATATCTGTGTCCTGGGAGAATGTGACAAAACCTTGTCACGTCACATAAAAACAGATGGCACAAAAGTTGATGTCTCAACGCATTCATTTCTGAGACGCCTTTTGACCACAGAGGTAGGATTATAAGATACTAGATAGCTTGTCTTTTACATTGTTGTTTGTGCATCTATAAAGCCCCTGTCACACTGTCAAATTTTTGCCTTCAGCTATATTTGACAATAAAATTTGAGGACAAAATACGGCCATCAAATTTTTCCTCCTAACAAATTTTATCAAATAATCTTGAATGTGTTTGATAATGTGTCACACTATCAAATGTTTTTATTGGGAGAATCTAATTTTAAATATTATTCAAAAATTATTTTCATACTGAGATATTGCTTTCGTTTTCCCATGTGGTCCAATACAGGAAGACATACAGGTAATATTTAGCGCCACCTGTTTTTCGCGAAAAGATTTCAAGACAAGTTGTGCATCAACGCGCTTTAGTTCAGAAACACTTTCATTATTGGATCATTTGGATTGCTACATATCTTATCTGCCTGCCCGCGAATCACAGACTGTCAGTATCGGAGAAACTTTATTCTGATTGGCTCACTCGTGTAATACACTGTTTCCACACAAAGTAAGCGGCCAATAGTCAAATGAATACTGCAAGTGTGCACATAGGATGTTGAAGTCTAGCCTCCACGTAAACCTTTTCGCGAAAAACAGACGGCCCTAGTAATTTTGTAATTTATTTTCGTTTCTTTAATAAATTAAAATTTTATTTATAGGATATGTTTTCCCTGCACAATGAAAATTAATGCCTCTGAGTTCGTAATAATATTTGTAATATTCACTTAAAATAGCATTCATGCACAGACAACTTTAACATAAATTAATTATCATCATAACTCCCTTCGTTTCCAGCAATTGTTGGTTATTTTAAAGATTCTTGACGTCCATTTTTGATGTGCACGATTCTGATTGGCTGAGACCGTCCAACATCAAATAAATTTTAGAACCGGTCCAATTTTTTAATTTTGATGGAAATTGAAGGCATCCAACTTTCTCAGACAAAAATGGCAACGTTTATGACGTTGCGATGACGTCATAAACGTCCAACTTTATTTCACCAAACTTATTGGAAGCAGTTTGAAGGAAAAATCTGACAGTGTGACAGGGGCTTTACGCACAACGGTTGAACCTACTTATTTGGAGAAAGGAAAATGCAAGGCCGTTCATATTATGACAAAAGGAGGGAGGGGAAGGAGTAGTTAGTATTGGTAATATGTGAATATTTCCATTTAAATGAAAAATTAAGTTTGACTTAACAGTGCAACTAGCCCGCTTAAAAATTTCAGAATTTAAGCATATTTCATTTAAGAGCAGCTTACAAATTATTTCACGTGACACATGTTGAAGCGTATTTTTAAATACTTAATAAAACTTCTGCTAATGGGCCAAGACCCCCCGTGTATCCCTGGCGTATTAACTTAATAAAGCCAACATGTGAGGAAGTTAGTGGTTTGTACTATTTGAAGTTGGTTAGTTCAGTACTAAACAATGGTTCGGCTAGCTCCTAATAAACAGCCTATTTTTATGTTGATTAAAAGTAAACGTGCATGCACATGTTAACCGCATTATCGAAAAGATCTCAGCAGATTTCCTACGTCATAAACTAAACATTACTTGAGCGCCCGTGTGCTGGCTAAAGATACAAAAAATATTTACATTATCGACACGACATATCGGCTACCGCTATTGGACGAGGATCAACTAACGTATCCTAATAACGGCTTGTGCCCATGGAGGTATAAGTCTATGGAATGGAAGCCAAGGCACGAAAGGGAAGTCGGGCAGCAGCGATAATGAAAGACAAGGACAGGGCTAGTAGTGGCAAAAAGGTGCCTGTTTTACACGTAGTTAAATGGACGTGTTTTCCATTTTTAATTAATTCCGTATAGTGGCAAACTGTTGTATAGCATTTTGATGCACAGGCTTATTTAGGCCACGTACATTTGAAAACATCCCGCAAGAACAAAACGCAATAATTACGTCACTGGTAATACCGATGTACAATGTAACTTCTGCCACTCATAATATGGCGGCTGACACAAGCAATCGGTCTGCGCATGCGCAGTTTAAAGAAGTCGGACAAGGAATCGGCTTCACTTGGTAAACGTGGAGAAGATAAGCTATTGCCACTCCGTCATCTATTACCTCCATGCTCGTGCCGCGAAGTATAGCTCGTGATATCACCTTCAATGTGCTTAAACATTAAAATCATAATAAAAATTATCTTGTTTAGTTGGCTATGCTAGAGCCAAGTTTTAGGTCAGGCTTTATGCTAGAAGAAAATGTTATGCTAATATGCATGGCAATGATGACAAATACATTTCAGTTACGATCATTTCATAGACTTTCACAAACCTAATTTTCAATTTTGTCGATATTCGGCATCTGATTTAAAATAAAATAACGTAAGCAACGTATTTTTTTTTAATTGAAAAATTTTTGTTTATCCTACACGTTTGATAACCTAATGGTCTCTAAAAAATTTGAAACCCAGATTCGCTATTCCTGTGGCACGGAGTTTATCATAGTGATAATTTAAGTTTCAAAATGACAAGCGTTGGTATTTAAGTGTTCGTGATGCCGAAATGAAAAAAGGCGAGGGAAATGCTGTTTTCTTTCAGCTGTCTTGTGAATATATCGTTGTGTACGCTCTACTGAACTAAATAATACCGCATTCAGGCTCACCTCTGAATTTTACCGAACAAATCCAGCTTCACGGAACTGATCACGCGCAGATCTGCGCGGCGTTACCTTCAAATGACGCAGATTTGCGTATAATACATTTTCTGGAACTTGTGGCGGACAGATATTTTTGTAATTTTTAATTTTGTCTGAAGAAATTTAATTCCCATTTAAGAAAGAATTTAAATGTGTAGTTGAGAGCCTCCATACAAAAAAAGTTTAAGTAATTGTTGAATTTCGTTTGATTTTTTGCATGCCCCGCTACTACGCCTATATTGTCTTTTTCCGTATAATTAACACTCATCTGTCACATTTGCACTTTTCTATCTTTAAATTGTCAATATGATAAAACAGATTCTACCACAACAATTATCATTTCTCGCCATTATTTTTATTATAAAAAACAATCGACGATGCTATGTCTATCAAAGAGCCTTTTGTACTCTCTACTCTGTATTATGTACGACGTTACACCATAAGCACGACCATAACTCATAACTGTATGGGCTCAATAGGCCCACTTCGCTTCCATTTTTATTTCAGAATGAAATATTCCCCCATTGGAAAATTCATTTTCTATCGAACCTAAACAATATTGCTACCGTCACAGAACCGGGTGTTGTATGTGGTGCATCGTATATATTATAAAATTATTGTTCAGGTCACAAAATGGGCAGATATACTACGTTGAAAAACAATACTAATATGAGTGTTTCTTACATTGGATACCGTAGGCTTACATCCAGGATTTAAAAAAAAAAAACCTTCAAATTGTAATAATTTCTTTACGATTTTTAAAATGAATAATTTGGTAACATAAAACTTTACAAGTAAATTAACTATTATATATATATATATATATATATATATATGAAAGCAAAAGTTTAAGCAACCATAGTTCAAAGAAAGGAAAGCAGAATTTCTACATGCATGCTAACAAAAATCTTTATTCTTACCTTCTTTTAAAATCAGGGGAAATGTTTTTAAGTAAGTAGATTAAAAATAAGTAAAAAAAAACCGCACAACTATACTGAAATTTGTTTCACTCTCTGTAATTTTGAGAAATTATCCTAAAAAGTGGACGAATAGTTCAGTTACAAAAAATTTTTGAAAGGCCGAAAGCTATTGTTAAAATAATCATAGACATAGTCCGCATAGATGGTGCACCGTGCATAAAGCATTCAAGTGCTTATCTCTGTGGTTTTCATAGACAAAATGCATACTATCAATATGACGTAGTATAAGAGTTTATAGGAGCAGGGAGTAAAGTAGGAGCAATAGACAAGAGGAATCAGTTTATGAACCTACCGTACATTTTAACATGGGCCGTGTCCGAATTGACGTATTCGTTATTTTGTAAATTCTTGATTTGGTAGGTATCAGTTCGGACGTTGTCGACAGTCACTTGTTTAGCACTCGCGGCAATGCATCATCACATTAACAGTGAAAAATATTTTTATCTAAATTTAATGCGTAAAACGGACATAATATTTCTACAGTCATCACTGGAATGCTACGAATACTTTAATAAATATGAAAATAATAGAACTTATGCAACAACAACTTTTAAAAAATTGTTGCGAAATATATAAACAAAGCACAACACTTACTTGCTTTTTAAAACATTCCTAGTGTTTTTTTATCAACAATAATTTGATTTAAAAGACATTTAACTTACGTATTCGGGGAAGTGTTTTTAAAGTAAAAACAAACATGGCGCTGGTTTTGTCATTTTATATTTTTGCTAACATCTAGTATATATAAAATACGAAATACCAAATTACCAAATAGGTCTCCATTTTTGTATACAAAATCGGGTCACGTGATCATTTTGTCAACAAAATCTGCCAATAAGACAACGACTATAGACTGATGAGGTAGACCGATTCTTCGTCTTCTGCGCATGTACCCAAAATTCACCTACCCCAAACCAACACAACTATCAAAGTTACATGGTAACACTGATAAACGGGTTTGTTTGTATCTTAATTTTCAAAATACAAGCCGACTTAAATCAACAAAATGCGTTCACCAGTTTTAATTTAATCTAATTGCCTTAAAAATTGTTTAGAGGAAGTACATACAAACATACAAACATCTCAAAGCACTTGTTTAGCCGAAGAGTGTTCTAACCTCAAATCCTAACCATGTAGTTTATGATAACCGTATTAGCATAAAAGCAGCCCAATGTTGGCTTTGCGCAGCAAGCATGACCGCTCTACGCCATATTCACGTTACGCATGTTGTCTGTTTTACTCATAGGCTAAAGATGAGGTAGACCGATCTCGCTGGCTCCGCACAACCAATCTCCTTGTCCCGATATTGAACTGCTTTTTTGCCTATACAGCTATCAGAAACGGCGTGTATCAGATTTGAAGTTAGAATACTGTTTAGTGAACAAGTAAGTGCTTTTAAATGTTTCTATACGTCTTCTAACCTATTTGCAATGCACTTTGATTAGATTTAAATTGGTAGAAATATTTTATTCATATAATAGTGCTTGTCATTTAAAAATTAAGATATGAATAAACACTTTCATCACTGTTGATCACGAGACTTTGACAGTTATGTTCCTTTGAGGTAGATCAACGTTGGGTACATGCGCAGAAGACGAATAAGCGGTCTACCTATTCTACAGTCCATGGTTTTTCTAGGTGAAGCTTGGAAACCATCATCACTAGAGCTCTCTGGCGTACGATATGTGAAAAATGAGCGGCAATTCAGATTTCTTACTGGTCCTTATGACACGATTGGGATATCCCACACAACGTTGGTAGTTGTTGGTGTTGTTTGTAAAATAAAATTGGCGATTAGTGGTTTAACGTCTGGTTCGTTGCGCATATTATTGGTTTACATTTACACGTCGAGTTGTATGCTAATTCATTTTACACACTTGTTTATGTATTGACGTAATGCTAATGTTGTGAAATGTTACTCATATAGGTTAATTATTCAGTCATTTTATTTTATTTCGCATGTGTGTTATGGAACACGCAGCAGCTAGAATTTTGTGATCTACATATTTTATTCTATGTTATTTATTTTATATTGTTAAGTTTTTGTGCAATGTGTTAATTTTCATAAGTTGGCAACGTCTTGTGACGTCACTGGTATTATAGTCATAAGGAAAACACCTCACAGGAGAACCCTATACTGCACAGGAAAATTTGAAATTTGTAACTGCCCCGATTATGGATGTCGTTAAAACCACCTCATCTCCATCTTGTTCTCGAAGGGTCCTACTGGTAGCCAGCTAGGGAGGCTGGTGCTCCGCCGATAATCGGCGTAATTTGTGTTTTAATTGTTGAATTGACCCGGAAAATCATGCTTGGGACAGTTACAACAGGCGACGGTACATATGAAAGCCGTCTGAAGATGGCTGATTAGCATGGTATTTGCAATATCGTCAAATATATGCAAGGTATTTCAACCGCCTTTTTTTAAGTGACCGTTGGTCCGCGGTGAAGTGATCTAGCTACACGTAAGCAGTTTCACTATTAAATAACACCTTCTGAATTGTCACGAGACGCCTGGGAACCCTTAAATATGTACTACCGCATTTAATTAATTACTAGCCAGGATATTATTTTATGTGCAAGCTTACGAATTTATGCTTCAACTTGTATGTGAGAATATTTTTGTTTTGGAACACTAGCTAACTGATCAATTCACATCGAAGAAAATTTTATATTTTCTCACTCAAAGGCACAGTAAAGATTTTGTTTAAGTCATCTGGCACATGTTACATAACTGATATTTTCAACAGACATAAGGAGGTGAACATTTTTAATTTTAAAGCTGATGCGTGCTGGTTTTTCTAACATTTTTAATTCAGTTCATTAAGGTCTAGTTGGAATCTGGTTAAATATTTTCAGCATTCAATTTTTCACTTCACATTTGGAGGTTTCATTAAATTAATGTGTATGTAGATAGTTTTCTCCTACTTCCTGTAGTGTCCGTGACTTTTACAAGTTGTATAAATGTGCTGGAGCTGGATAAATAAGGGAATGTTCTCCCTTTTGAATGAACTATTGCAGTATTGTTTTAATTGGCTGGTAAATGAATTGATTTACAGTCACCTATATGTAATTTTATGTCCTTACATTGAGTGAGTATTTGCAGTGTGGGTATTGATATGCAAACGTACCATATAAGTAATCCAGCCTTTCCCTACTGTGTTCGCCTGTGTACCCTGAACCCCAGATTTGTTACAGTGGCGATTAAGTAATAGTATGTCTTATTATGTGTTATGAGAAAATGTCCTCTTTTTACTTTATTTTGTTAAAGATAACAGCATATTTCTCTCGCTAAATTTATAAGACTGACGAAGATGTAAGCTAGCCTATTTTGTGAACATTCGCCAATATCTCTATGACATTTTTATTATTTAGATTATCCCCCTCCCTTTTCTGTGATTTAGAGCTACGGTAAATACGTAACTAAGGTATTCAAGAGTCATTTTTAATAGCGTTGTTTATCGGACTGCTTAATATTCAAACGATGTTTGAACTTACAGTTGAGAGACAAACTGTCTAGAATACCAACCATTTAAAAGTTTATTGGAAGGATTCTGAAGCAGCTTATTGAATATTATATAAGCATAAAACTATTATGGGGATATACTTGGGGCATACTAAAGTTGATAAATCATTTTCGTAGACATATTTTCTAAATTATATTACTTAGCAGATTATTGATGCAGAATACGTGTGAGGTTAGTCGTGTCAGTGTTGTTTGCCTTGCGTGTTTGCCTTGTTTGCCTATGTGTCAAAAAATGCATCGTCGTGACGTCGAGGAAGGGCTGTTTCAATTCAAACAAACGGTACGAACGCACCCTCAAATGCACCCTTCCGCCAAAGGCTCCTTCACGTGTCCTTCGCAGTAAGTTCTATTCTTCAATTGTTTATATCAGTACTGCATCTTCTTCCTGCCGATTTATGGACAGTGTTGCTGTCGCCTTTCCTGAGGAGATCAGGTCGCGCATTAATCAGGGGGATTAAAGTAGCTAGATGGAAATAGCACTCATGTATAGAAAACACTACTTTTATTCAAACAATTACTCTAATACAATTCTCACCAAAGGCGTTACTCTTTATTGCCGAAGCTCACAATAATGATCTCTAATACAAAGATTATTATAACTAGCTCAACGCTCGGACTCTAATGGAGTCTTAATTCGCATTCACCTATCCCTAAGTCTCAGCAACTTTGAGCGACCTACTGAAGGTATAATTATCCTTTATAGATGAGTCGTCGTCAACGGGAAGACCCCCTCGAAGGCGGCTGATGTCGGCGTCGAAGACCGGACCACGGGCCTGGTGGTCCTCTCTCGCAGGTGTTGCTCGGGCGGCTGGATCAAAGATGGTCGCGAACCGCCATTGTCCCAGTCTTATATACTAGCGACCCCGGTCTCGACATCCATCCCCCGAGCGTTGTTTTCCAAAACCGCTGGCCTGGCGAGGTCATGCGGCCCTGCACGCTAGCATGGCTCCTGCCAGCCCCAGCTGCTGGTGGTCACACCATGGTGTGACCACCCCGTCTCCACAAGACTCATGCGTCCTCGCATTAGAGAACGGGGGTTTGTTGGAGGGGAAGGTACGAGTGAGGTCGAGTCGCGAAGACTGTAGGTTGGCTTCGCGGCGAAAAAGGGGTAGCCCAAGTGCCCCTGGTACTAAGTTGCAGAGAGCCACCGGAAGGGGTCTGTCTTCCTCACGGAAGCTGACAGGGTATAAGTGAATAGTGTCCTTTCCCGCACTGATTGTTAAGCTACCTAGGGCGCAGCCAGTTGCATGAGACTAGGGATGGCGTAACAATTATGGCTGTTATACTGATATCAGTCCTTCTGAGTAATTTTAAATTATTTCTTTAGAGCACCTATTATTGAAAAACTTGCCATTCGGCATGGAAATTAATATATACAGTATAATAACAAAATTCTTAAATTACTATTTTATTAAAAATTAAGAATATCTACTGGTGAAATTATTAGATTAATAAGAGTTATGGGAATTGCCAGTACTAAGATTGCGTAGGCTACATTTCAATTAAGAGGCATACGCAATTTCATGTGATTGCTTTGCGTAATACTTGGTATGAAAGTAATATTATTATACAACTCCTTATTAATACAGTGTGGTTGTTAAAGGTGAAACTTTGTTTAAAAGAACTAATCATTTGGACCTTTGGTCCGACATAGAAAATTGCATTTATAAATATATTTTTAACACAAAATAAAAAATCATATCATTCAAAATACAGTCTTATTGTGCCGACACAAATTAAATTATGGCCACTATGGCTTCCTGTTAACTGCGGAATTGGGAGGGAAGAGCGCTCGGCTCCGTAAGGTAGGTTGATTAAACCCCATTAGCATTAAATGCTTAAAACAATTTAATGTCACCGAATCCGACTGCTTAGGGTAGGAAAGGTAGGAAACATTTGGTGTACCAATGATGGGTTAACAATCCACCATAGTGCCACAAAATTGTGTAAAAATGGACACAAAAATTTCTGTGTGAAACATTATTTAACCTATTTGAATCGAAAGTCAACTTAATATCCTAATGTACACTCAAGGTAGTAATGTGTTGAAATTAGTAATTGAACCATAAAAGTTAGATAATTATATTAAATAAAAATTTCAGTATTACTTCTTCGAAATTTAAAATGTTACAATATCTGAATATGATAGATAAGTCTGTTGTAACTGTCCTTTACAAGTAATGGCCGGTATGGCATTCTATGCTATGTTGGTAAAAGAATGATATTTTATCACATACATATATGGGACCCCTTAAAGAAAATTTTCTTAACCTATTGTCAATGGCGTTCTCGACGTATGGGTCGATCCCGCCTATACTGCTCTCTAGTGCTAGCTTAGAGAAACAAAGTTTGTAGTCATGTCTGCTACCGTACTCTGGTGCAAGAATTGTGCACTTTTGTCATTTACGCACATTTCCCATGTACTCATTTATCTCACCTGTTACGAGAATGGGCTGTGAGTTCGTGCAAACAAAGTTCCAGTGTTACCAACTGCTTGTGTGATTTTAATGAACACGCATTACCTGATGTACCATATGGTGCATATTTGCATGGCCAGGATAATGCACTAATGTAAGAAATCTTTTTAAAACTCAGTGGTAGATTGGCTTGTACTATTTTCCAATTATCTTTTATTGTGTTGTTAATGGAATTAAATGAAATGCCTTCATTTACCGTTAACTGATTTGCTTCAAAATGACTGTGTGTAAGCCAGTGAATTGGTAGAATTGTATGAGACACTACTGCCACTGAACTTTTAATATCACAAACCTGTGTGGCCCCAATTAAGGTTAACTTGCTTACTGTTACCTCGCACCCACATGGCACCTTTAATTCTATGGACCCAATGTCAGAATTAGAAATGGCTTGACTGAGCTCTTATTGGTGCATCTGAGAGCTAGTGTGCCGGGCGCATTAGTGATAATATAATGATGTGGCTGGATCACCGTAATCTATAATTTGTTGCCCTGAACACAAGCGAATTTACAGAAAGAATATAACTGGGCGACACTATGCAATTTAATTACAGCTTTTAGGCAGCTGACCTGATTAATCTCTGCATTGTGTTTAGAGATTAAATAAATACCCTTATCTAGGTTCGACCCATCAATTACTGACCTGGTTATCTGAGTTTTTACGTCAACTGCAATTATTTGGCTAGGCAAATTAATAGTACAAGTTTCATTTTTGAACACATTTGGGACTTGAGTAGCGTGGGAAAACTGCCATCTATGCTTCCTACTTTGAAGAGGGATTTGTATCTTAAACAGTATTTGGAATGGGGAGAACGTGCATTCTGTTATAGGAACAGAGTAGTACATAATTATATTTTGAATAGGGATACTCGGTTTGAGGTTCAATAGATTAATCTTACTTTTTAGCTTTGATAGTTCTTTTGTTAAAGTGGAGAATGGTACTGCTTGTAACGGTAAAAGATTGTTTTGGCACATGTGCAAATAGGTATTGGGCCTTATCTCATTAATAATGTTGTTAAATATCTCTAAGATTATACTAATCAACATTTGGCTCTGAATCAGTGAACTTTCTATGTCATGTTGCTGTTTGTTAAAATTATTTGCTAAAGACTTAAAATTATGTGAAATAGAATTAAGTTTGACGTCTACTTAATTTTTAATTCAAGATACACTGTGGGTGGTGATATTTCAGTTATTGATTGACAATTTTACATTAGCATGGATCTCATTGAGCTGAAGTACCAGCATTTCCTCATTTGATAATAATGCTTTTAAATCATGAGTGGTCAGAAGGTCGCCACACCATGTTGCGATATCGCCAAGGAAGGTGAGGGATCTTTTATTTCTTTTTGGAACTGAAATTTCAGACAAGAAATAATCAACACTGTTTAAATTTGTTTCATAAAAAATGTGGCGTGGTTTTTTGCGTTCCTGCAGACCGTGGAGTTTCTGATGGCACAGGCGCTGTAGAACCATTCTTTTACGTTGGTTGGCAGCCATGGTTGGTGCAACAGCAGCGTGAACAAAAGTGGGACAGTCTCCTCGTACTGTAGTTGCGGCGTCAGCTCTGTGAAGTAGACACTGTGATGTGTCTTATAAAGCTGTTCCGCTGCAGCACTGAAGGAAATTCCCAGCACAAGTAGCACTCTGTGGAATTTGGCAATGCCCATACCAGAAACAGATGAATTCAGTGCCTCTCCTGTAACATAAGTGTATACGTTAGTTCCTAATATTAGCCAGCTTTACGTTACAAGTACTAACAGTATCTATTTTACTGTGACTGCGCTTCTGTATCTTCATGGTAATTGTGGAAGGGCCAAGTATATTGTGTATTCTGTATGGACCCAGATATTTGAACGAAAGTGCTTTTTGCCTTGTTTGGTTTTTGATCCAAACGAATTGGCCAATTTTTAATTCGTTAGGGTGATATTTAGTGTCAAACAATTCCTTCTGCTTTTGCTGCAATGTGATAAGGTTTACATGTGCTTACTCACGTGTCTGCTGTAAGCGCTCACATCAGTCATCGGCACGTGGGGTGTAGGAGTGGCTAATCACATGTGATGGCTGTATGGCTTCAACCCCATGAAGAAGGAAGAAGGGGTGAACTTCGTTCTTTGGTTGATGGTTGTGTTGTAATTAAATACAATGTAGGAAACGTAATCATCCCAGTGGGAGGAGTCCTCGCTGGCACAATAGGTCAGATGCTGTGCTAAAATTTTATTGACCTGCTCTGTTAAACCATTACACGCCAGGTTATAGGCAGTCGTCTGTAATTTCTTGATCTGTAATTTTTTAAGTAGTTCTGCAATAATTTCTTTGTTGAAGGCTGTACCCCTGTCAGTAAGGATAGATTTGGGGCAACCAAATTGTAAAATTACATTTTTTATAAAGTTTGCACATATGAGTGCGTCGATTAATTAAATGGGACGGGCTACCACATAGTGCATGAAAAATTCCATCATAACCAAAACTTATTTATTTCCAGAAGGCGAGGTTTGCAAGGACCATTTAGCATCTTGCCCCACGAATGAGGAAGAGGGGGGTGGTATAGGTTTCATCTAACCAAAAGGTTTCCGATTTGGAGCCTTAACATGCTGGCAAACAGGACAGTTCTTTATGCACTCTTTCGCATACTTGTTCACGGTGTCTCAGTAGTATGTATTGCAGAGTTTTTCTAGGGTCTTGAATTACCCAAAATGGCCACCCCCTAGTAGGGTGACATGATGGCCTGTGATAATTTCCGGAACATAATATTGTGGTATGATAATAAGTTTATTTTCGCCCGTGAGTGTATGTTGTTTCATATAAATTTCTCCATTTCCGAAAATGGTGTAACGTCTGGCTAGGTGGCGGTATTTAGACGTGGCTTTCTCAGGGTCAGTGAGTGCTAATTTTATCTACTGAATATGAGTGTCGTTCTTGTATTCGGCGAGAAATGGGGATGTTATGTTGTCAATGAGTGGTGCTTGCAATAAGTGTGCGTCGTCGTCCACCTTGATATATTCCTGTTCATGTATGTATACAGGATGGTAGTGAGCATTGTGATTGTTGTGCGTGTTGACAATTTGGCACTGTAAGCGCTGGTCAATGCAGGAAGTTTTGAATGTATTGTCATGGTTTTGCATTATGACTTCGATGTTAATGTGATAAAGAGTAGTAGTAATTATTGCTATTGCTTGCAAGAGTAGGTATTCCTCTTTCGTGACCATTTTAGCAACCCGAGATTTGTCAGTGGCTAACAGATCTTGCTTAATTAAGGCCTTAATCTCAGATCAATTTTTAGTTATGTATTTGGCAATATTATTCTTGGCCTCATGATCTTTGGCTGGGTTTTGAAGTAGAGTTTCTGCGAGTGCTTTGTAAAATGATATGCATGCCAGGAATGTACATTTTACTTTATATGTAATGTTACTAACACTAATGTTAGAAGTGTCAGCTGTACCCACTGTGGGAATATGGCTCATGGCATCAGCGAGTGTGTTCAGCTTGCCCTTGACAATATGCGCTGCAAAGTCGTATTCTGTTAAAGCTACGGCCAATTTCTGAATATGGACATTATGTTCGGCCATAGTTTTGAGGTAACGCAAGTCCATAGTCTGTCTCAATGACGAATTTATAGCCATTGAAGTATTGCTTAAAGTAAATTACAAAATACTTTATAACTGATCATTCTTGTTCTGTTGCTGACCATTTTTTTTTTCATTCAGTGATAGCTTTTTGGAGGCAAACAGTACAATTGTTCATTCTTTACTGTGCGGTGGTTCTTGCGTGAGAACTGCGCCTATGGCTGTCTGGGATGCATCCCGTACTAATATTGTGTGGCAGTGCTCATCGAATTTTGCTAGTATTGGTGGTTTTGTTAAGGTGGCTTTCAGGTTTTCAAATGACTGTTGTGCCTCTTTAGTCCACTTAGAGGTGATAGTTTCCTCAGTTAGTTCGGTTAGGGGTTCAGCAAGATGTTCATAGTTTAAAATATATCACATTGAATAGGATGCAAGTCCTAGGAACGTGCAGACCTGTTTGACGTTTTTTGGGGGGCATTTGTTGAATGGTGGTAATTTTCTCGGGGTCTGTTTGAATCCCTGGTGGTGTAATATAATGGCCGAGGATCTTGATTTCTTGCTGCATGAAATTACAGTTTTTACTATTTATTTTGATGTTGTATTTGCACAGTCTCTCCATTACCTTTTCGATGTTTTAAGGTGTTCGGTGAAGGTATTTCCTATAACGAATATGTCGTCGATGTATGCAACAGCAGTATTCCAGCATAGGGGCCCGAGCATGATATCGACAAAATCTTGGAAGTAGTTAGTACTATTGGCCAGGCCCGATTGGCGTACGAGCATACTCATACAAACTGATGCCATCAACGCTAAATGCTGATTTTTCTCAGTCTTGTTGACATACCGGTATTGCGAAAAATCCACTAAACATGTCTATAGAGGAGATATTTTGAGTTCTGGAGAGTATTTATAATGTCCTCTGTTCTGGGGATAGAGTACTGATCTTTCTTTAAGTGTTCATTTAAAAGATGGAAATCTGTAAGAAAATGAATGCCTCCTTGCCATTTGGGATTCGCTAAACTTGGCGCAGCATAGAGAGAGTCCGAAAGGGTTATAATTTTGGATTCCAGCATCCGCTGTATTTGTGTGAGCACTTGCTCGTGCAATTTAGGGTTAATGCGGTAAGGGTGTGTGTGAATGGGCTTGTCCGTAGTTAACTCTAATTTGATCTCATAGTCTCTAGTTTCTGTAAGTTCAGTAATTGAACTAGCAAAATTTTCCTTATATTGTGCAAGTAGTTCTCTCAATTATGTTTGTTAATGAGTAGGTAATTTACAATTAATGTTGGTAAGTGCTTCATTCGATGGCTGAGTATCTGTAGCGCTAATATTTTGAATGTGATATTCTATGCAATTACTCCTGTCATATTCAATAGTGTTCATGTTAATTGGTATATCAATTATTTTATTGTTGTTGGATGCATAGATAAACATTATGTCTTTGGTGAGGACTGGAACTACATTGTATTGTTTAATGAAGTTAACTCCAAGGATAATGTCCAGCTTAAGGTTATCAATTAACAAGAATTCTTGGAAAAAGTTATGTCCATGGATGTTAACGTTACCTTTAGTTTTAAATTCCGGTACTTCAATATCATGTGTACCTCCTATTAAAGAAAATATGTCTGTAACCAGAAGTCTTTTCCCTTTAGTTACTAAGTTGATGTCATACAGGAGTGTGAACAACCTGTGTCCAACAATGCATTGTATGTTTTACCGCCAAGCCACACAAGGACGCATGTTGTTGACGTTTTCACATAACTAGCGCGACACTCGTCCTTGGTGACTAGCATGTGTTGCTTGTGTACAGAACTTAAGTAGGGCCAGTGGCTCAGGTTGCACTGAGGCTTGTCATCATCGTCAGCCAGTTCCTTGTTTGTGTTTATAGGGCTTGTGTTCCCCGTGCACAGCAACTTTAGCTTTGTTTCACCAATCACGAAGCACTGTTTAAACTTATGGAAGTACGCCATGATGTCCGTTTGAGACTCCGTGTTTTGGTTGGGGAACAATGGGCAATTGGCCGCCTTGTAACCTGTATACATACAGAGTGTGAACGTGAAGGCCATTTGCAACCATGGTCAGATGAAGGCCGCACACGTGCCTGTGACATCACGATTATGCTGTGTAGCACATTCTTTCCTGGTTGCCTGCTGAGCAGGGGTTGTCGCTTCCATGTGGGCGCGGGAGTCACCTTTCATGGCCGCCTTGCGGTGTTGATAAACTCGATTGTCCTTGCAGGTCTCGGTTCTTTCCCTGCTCTGCTTTTCCGCCCTGGTTGGAAGTCCTTGAAGCGTGATCTGTGATTGAACTTTGTTATTATAGTGACCTGAATAGGGCTTTGGTGTGCGCAGAATCTAGACATGGCTATACTGAACAAAATTTATGCTTTTGGCATTGAAACACTCTATGTCTGCATAGGAACGATGTGGCACCCATTTCGCAAGTAACACCTGGCATGCATTAATTATACATGTAACTTTCACGTCGGGTGGGACAGGCCTTTTCTCCTGACTTTTACTGCGCGGTTTTCCATGCAGACAATCCTGCGTATGCTGGGCTTCCCGTACGGGGCCTGCCTGCCTATTCTGAGTGTACGGGCAATTCTTGTGGTAGGGCTGGGTTCTGTGATATTCCCTTCTCTGAGGCCTGTGTAATGGCATGTTTGACTCTGCCCTGACGTGAATTGGCATGATTCCATGGTGGGGTGTCTGTTTTGTTTTCGAAAAGAGTTTTGGTGTGTTCCGAAGCCATTGTGTGGTGACATGTTGGTGTTTTTGTGATTTAGTTCTTGTGTAAGGGTGACTAACTGAGCCTTCAGTGTCCTAATTTCGTCGTGGATTTTGGTGTTTTCTGCTATTTTGGGTTGGCTTTCCATGAGTTGCTTGTAACGGTGGATTCCTAACTCAGTAGTGTTTATTGTTGAAGAGTGTCATTTTGCAAGGGTATCAATTTGTCTGCGATTGTGGGGAGCAACAATTTTCAAATTATTTGCATTAGCTCTGCCGTTGACAAGTGTGGGGCGCCCTTGTTTTTATAGAAAATTAGTGTGTCTATGTGTGCCTGGCAACTATCGATTTCCTGTTGGTTTTTTGTGTGGAGCAGCTGTCAGTATTTCTCAGTGCAATCAATTGATGTAAATGTAGTGCATAGTTTTGTTTCAAAGTGTTGCCATGTGAGCTCACCTGCATGTGTGTGGTATACATTTTCGTACACTTGCTTGGCAGTACCTTTTAAGTAAAATGATAAATGCCTGCATTTTTCTATTTCGCTCCAATCATTTATTTCGCTCTCTACATTTATGTCTCCAGAAAATCGTCAACATTTTCGTTACTTTCCCCTGAAAATGTAAGGATGGATTCTGGATGTTTTAAAATTTTCTGTGTTGGCTGTTGTGTGTTAGGTGGTTGTTGTACCTGTATGTTGTTTGTGTCATTCACATATTGGTGTCCGGGGTTGTAAATAATGTCAGTGTACACATGTTCTCTTGTCTCTGAGTTAATACTCGGTAAAGAGATTAAAAATGGCTCGAATGCCTGAAGTGTTGTGAGTGGGGGGGTTCCAAATATCCTCTTGTACTAGGTTGGTATGTGTCGTGAAATGAATAGTCTAGTCCAGCGTTTTGTTGTGTGAGTGTTGTGTGTTCAAATTTAATTAAGTCAGTGTTCTCTGTGGGTAACTCGGTGTACATTTTGCTCCTATTGTGCCCTTGGTGTCGCTTAAATCAAGAGTTGCATATTTGACGAATTACCTTATCGATTTGGAAGCATACTTCTGTGACTTACTCATGTCTGCATGCCAGTTTGAGTGTGGTGTGGTTTTATCTTAATTGCTAACATGCACATACAAAGCTTACTGAAATTCTATTTCCACTGTAGTACACACAGAAGTGGAAATTTTGCATTAGCACAAAGTAAGACTGCTCTAAGAGTGAGTCCGTGAATCAATCATGCATTAATATTTTAGGAAGCGAAAGCACACACACACTAGTCTACAGGACAATGGGCGACTTGTACAGCCGAGGTGTTTGCAACTCAGCAGGTTTGCTCGCGCGCTCTCGAGGGGCCGCTATTTTGCTGAGTTTCTTTACACCGTTGCTTTGAATGAGTGCCTTCAATGTTACTACTGTTTACTACGTGGGTTATGTTGAACCGTAATTTATGTGGGAATTCGAACCCTGTGGGCAGGTGGATGACAGTAAATGTATTAAAGAATTTCTTTAATTAACTTTACACTTTACTTTAATTATCGCTCTGACTAAAGTTTTCAACGAGAATGGGAAAACCCTAGCCTCCACCATTTGCTGTGGCCTTTCCTGAGGAGATCAGGTCACGCATTAATCAGGGGGATTAAGGTAGCTATATGGAAATAGCACTCATGTATAGAAAACACTACTTTTATTCAAATAATTACGCTAATACAATTCTCGCCAAAGGGGTTACTCATTATTGCCGAAGCTCACAATAATGATCTCTAATACAAAGATTATAGTAACTAGCTCAACGTTTAAGTCGGTGCTCGGACTCCGACGGAATCTTAATTCACCTTCACCTATCCCTAAGTCTCAACAACTTTGAGCGACCTACTGAAGGTATAATTATCCTTTATAGATGGGTCGTCGTCAACGGGAAGACCCCCTCGACGGCGGCTAATGTCGGCGTCGAAGACCAGACCACGGGCCTGGTGGTCCTCTCTCGCAGGTGTTGCTCGGGCGGCTGGATCAAATATGGTCGCGAACCGCCATTGTCCTAGTCTTATATACTAGCGACCCCGGCTTCGACATCCTCCCCCCCCCCCCCCTGAGCATTGTTTACAAAACAGCTGGATTTGCCTGGCGAGGTCGTGCGGCCCTGCACGCTAGCATAGCTCCTGCCAGCCCCAGCTACTGGTGGTCACACCACACATAAGATAATCCGTTTAATTTTTTTTTTCGTATATGTGTTGCGAATTGTGAAACGAAAACCGGCGTACGTAATTATATCCACTTCGTTACGAAGAGATCAAGAGAGTATGTGGAATTGTGGTTACTGAAGAGCTCAAAAGGATAAGTCAGCGAGGGTAAGTTGCCTGAATTTGAACACAGCTCAAATCTGAAAAATTTTGTGACATGATTTGGCTTATTCAATGTTTTCAGACTAGTTTATTTTAGTATAACATATCCGAGAGATGACGACATGCGTTGTTAAATAAACTTTATAGCAACATGTGATTAATTTCATTTACGTATTGGAATTAATTGTTATTTTACTCCTTATTTTTCCTTATATATATATAATATATATATTATATATATTAATATATATATATATGAATATGTATTTACAAACTGCTAAAAGTATTCTGTAGTCATAAGAAATTTTACATTGCACCCTCTCCGAATAAAACACGTTTAGAAAATAGTGTTCAAGAGTGAGGGAGAGCTGGGTGGCATTTTACATTTTTTACATCTTATTCTCTTCAATCTAGTACGTATGTAAGTACATGCATATTTTATTTTATTTTAGATTACTTATGTAACACTGTATACAAGTACGACTCATCTGTGTTATTACTTGTTAAATATCTGCTAGAAAAAATTGTTATATAATACATTCACGGTTACTTCAGCCTTTTCTGAAGCCCTGCTAAAGTTCTACTTGGAAGATATTCCTCCGCTTCGGGCAAACTAAGCTTAACTAAGCCTGGAGAATTACACCAGAGGGATGACGCACCACATTCGTGATCACTCAGTATAATAGTATTTTGTATAAGGACTATTTCTCACCAGTCGTTACCAACATACCTATTTTCTCCCTGATTTTTATTCATATTATTTATAAATCAATCATTATAATTTATGGTTAAAATATGAATAGCATTTAAATTTAACAGGAAAAAAAGTAACTTTTAATAACACGAATATAAAACACTTGTGATACAGGGCGTGTTTAGGAAATAACTAAACACGTCATATACATGAGATTTTTCAAAGGTTTGATGCAAAAAGGCCGAAGTAACCGAGAATTGACTATAGAGTGTTATTCACTAAATCTGTTATGTAATTATGAAATTGTGGCCGTACTCACGATAGTTTGTACTTTACATTGTGAGCGTTTGTGATTCCTTTTGGTACATTGCCATTTCAAGTAATATTTGTAACATTAGACGCTGTAAAACGTATTTACAATTAAGAATATGTATCAAATATTACTTTTGTGTGGCAAGACGCTCTCTTTAAGAAGTGCCAGCTGTAGATAATGTAATGTGCAACCTCTTTATTGTATTGCCAATCATTGTTTTTTGTACGCGCCCTGATAACGAGTTCTTCCGGAGTCATGGGAGCCTGTGTCATTAAATTAATTAATTTGATGAATAAAAACTCCAATAATCGGAGAGGTAAAAAAGAAACTCTATTTGTACATTTCTGGAATTATAATGTGGTAGGTACCAGATACCGTTGCATGTTCACATCGAGCGTTATCTAACTTGCAGATATTACTAGTAATGCAATTTGCTGCAAATTATTATTTTTCTATCACACTGTTTTCCAACAGTCAGAGGGCGACCCGAGTTAGATTTCTGACGGGGAATTGTACCGTGCGATGCCGTTGATCGGTGGGTTTCCTCGGGGATCTCCCGTTTCCCTCGTCTTTGAATTCCGGCGCTGCTCCATTTCCACTTAGCTTCTCCTACAATAGTTCTCAAGATCAGGAGGTTAAGAGCCGCGCACATTTCTCCACTCAGCCACATGTCACTACTAAATTTACTGTTTTTACGCCACACAAATCATTAAAACAACTCAACCAAATATTATAAAAAAAAAAATTACCACCAACATAGTTATTGCTAACTTATATGTGAATATAATGCTCAGAAAATGTTTGTACGTTATATAATATTTTAATATCATAGATCTGTAACTACCCCCTCCACACTTCTTAATTTTTTTTAATAAAAATTTCTTTGTGAATTTTAAAATGTAACACAGCTACCCTCAATTACCTTTCTTTCGCGGTCATAACTATTTAGCTTTCTTTTTTTTTCTTTGCAAAATCCGTAACATGTAATTATGCAAAGCTATGCAAGAACACAAGCTTTATTTACTGAAAATATTTTTATTTGTAAGATATCCATTTGCTGTACGATTTCGTCAATGAAGATCCGCGGAGACCCGAGCGAGGCGTGGTACGGTACCGTGCAGCCGGTGTGCACAGTTTTTCTTTAATGGCCAAAGTCGATACTGATCGATGGCGGTGCAGCTATCGATACGTGCGGCCCAGCACGGCGGCAAGCAGGCGCGTGATTGATTGTCCCATTAGCGACGCCTCGATTATACAAGTGTCCCCCACTGCAGGTGGTCCCAGAGGCGCGAGGGCACTCATCACCTCCGCTACTGTACCACGACCTCGCAGCCCGTTCGGAGAAATGCCCTCAACAAACTAATAACAAATACCGTACTGTTATATGTTGACTGTTCAAGGTGAAATTAATAGTTTCGAAATCGTCTTTTTTTCCTCAAATTTGCTGTCCGTTAACTGCATTTATCCTACCGTGCACTCAAACATGCGGGCAACCAGTTAAGTTGGCAGAGAGTTGGGTAAAGTAGTTCTATGTCTTGAAGTTGTACTGCAAGAATAATTTATGGCGCAAGAATAAAGTCATTAGGTACGTGGTTATGTAAATTTTACATATGGCGAAAGGATAAAAAATGAGGACAAAAGTAGACCTTAAGTAGGGATTTCAAAGCTACTCATTTATGGCCACGATCTCCCATTGCTACAGCTTTCGCGAGAATTGATTTTTTGAACCCAAACGGGAGCCGATATTGTAAAATCCGCTAGCAATTTTGTTACAAATTGTTCTTATTATGTAGTCTAATTTTTTCAACACAAAAAAAAACTGTACTCTTTTAAATAATTAGTAAATAAATAAAATTTAATTTATTTTTACTATAAAGTTTTGCAACAAACCCATTACTAAGTCTCTCGTTACATATTTTCCGCAAATTTCACGTGAATATATTTGAAGCAATGAGGATTTATTATATTCTTATCGTAATCGTCAGACACACTGTAAAATGGCGAAAAAATTTTTAGCCAACATGTCTTCCAGGGTACTGTAGGGTATTGATCGTTTTATGATTCAGTGTTGCATTTTTGACTCCACTTGACACTTGGCGGACAAACAATAAACGTCCAGCTAAGAGAATTAAAACTTATTCTCATTGGCCAAGATAAATGGGTAAGTAACTTTGTACACACACGATAACCAATGATGAAATAAAAAATCTCTGACTTGTGCACAGCACGTTGGAACATAAGAAACAGGCCAACTTCTCCCGTGATAAACCATCGTCTCTAGTTATCGTATATCGGTGAAAATGTACGTGTGCACAGATGTGCTGCTATCGTTTGACTTTCGATGAAATCACCAGGTTTTCTCGTACAAGTGCAAAAGCTGTCCGAGAGTGATGTCTATAGGATGTTCAAAGGTCATTGCGCACTTTTGAAATCGACCTTTGGAAAATGTCACTGACTCTAGGTGCATATATTTTGGCGAGCCCACTGACTGGCATTCTGCCAGTTATGCCTCTCTATTTCACTCTACTACATTCGCGGTTACGTCCAACTATTCTGAAGCCTATCTAAAGCTCTACTTCCAGGATACTCCTCCATCTCATATAAACATAGATTAGAAAACTACACCAGATAACCACTGTACAGCACTCGTGCGCTTTCATTGTAATCACTTTTTAGATAAGAACTTTTTCTTACCAAGCATTATCAACAAATTTATATTGTCACTGTCTTTATTCATATTGTAGGCTATTCACGGTAAAATGAGCACATTTGAAAGCTCTGCTTGAGATCTACTTGTATGCACGCTGGGTATTCTTCCAACTTACGTAAAATTAACATTGCCATGGGTCTAATCACTTTAATCATGCATTGGCCAAGTGAAACTGCGGAATTATTAGAAAAGTGAACATGTTATAAATCTGCTAATTTTTACACACTGAGGCGTTAAAAAAAAAAAACAGAAAGTGTAAGAAATAATTTAAATTATCACAAATGGTTACCTAACACTCTTTATTCAACGTTTTCATATAGAACTACTTTCCATCCATCGTTACCAACTTTACCGGGTTCATGTTTCTCAGTGCGCCCGTTAAAATATATGCAGGCAGCGGCAGTGACATTTTGCTAAGGTTGATTTTGTACTGCTTTAAAATGTACGTCGTTTTGCCGATATTATTAACATATAATTTTATTGTCTATTTTACACACTTGCAGTTTTGCATATTATTTTCAGTACGAACGTCTGAAAATTTTGCCACACATGTAATCCAAGTAATTTTAATCTATGAATTTATTTATTTTCTTAAATATGTTTTTTTATTTTCATAATTAAGGTTTTTACGTTAGATGTACGGTGGCAATCAAACATTGTTTAACTTACTTAGGTTATCTAGCTTACGTTTTGTATTTTTTTACACGTAATTATTTAAATTTTTTCTTTGGTCTCGTTTTTGTGAACATTTCTGATTTCATTACATTGTTGTATTTGCTTTGAGGCCCTATACTCTAGGATTTAAATTGTTAGGCAGTTTGAAAGTGGTCCATGAGGGGGGTTCCGTAGTTGCTAGTTTATTATTGGCCCGCAGGTTTAAGCCATGGCATGTGATTGGCTGGAATGTCAGGCCTCTTAAATTAGCTTCAGCCAATGTGCCCTAACGCTCTCTCTTCCTGCAGCAGCCATCACGTACAGATAAAAGCGTAGGGCCCTCGTTTGTAAGTGAATGAAGGGTAGGGTTGTTAATTTAGTTTTAGGGTGTTTTAGGCTTCCCCCGACATACATTTTGTGATTTTAAGGTACCAGCATCGAAAGAGCAGTTTAAATTTCCTTTCCCGCCAGGCTTACTTTCAGGAGGTAGAAGTCCGTTAGGCCGACGTCACGTAATTTCTCTGGATTTAATTACACATCGTACAGCCTTAATAATAAACCCCCTTACACCCTGAGAGCCGCCTACGAGACCGTCGTACATATTAACATCAGATACAGCTGCGAGAGCGCCGAGGTACTTGCAGAACCAGGTGAAAATATTAACTTTCATTTCGTGGTGCGGAATCGACGGCCATAACGATGCGTCCCAGCCGCCATGTTTAATCACACCCTCACTGCATAAGCCAGCATTAACATTCGCTCAAGGAAAACCTGAGTTATATTCCCCGTGCCTACCTGAACTAGTTACAGTACTTAGAAGATTCTAATGTAGTGCAGCATATTAATATTCAGACAGCTGAGAATCAGTAACTTTATATTTCGTCTTTATTTTGCCTGTGAACTTTGACTGGGGACCTGGTAAATAAATACGTTAACCTGGGGACAGTTTATTCTAGGCATGCCACTTATCAGCTGTAATATGATTGTTTGGTTTCGTTAATTTCTTGCTGATTGCCACCACGATTTTTCTAATCCAGTTGCTAAAAAATTTTGAAAAGAATTCTGAATAAAAATTAATGGTAAAATAATTTCTGCCAGGCGTCATAGTTTTTCAGTTCCTTTTTTCCCATGTTCCTCACTCAAGTGTTTGTGTTAATTTCCAAATATTTAGAAACTGATGAGAAAATGGTTTCGTACACAAATTGTGTACGATAATGTGTGTCAGTTGGTTAAGGTATTAAGCTTCAACGGAGTTTTTTACTGCTCGGCCCAGACTAGCACCGGACATAAGTACCAACTAACTGGTTCTGTCGCACATACACATATATGCAGTCCTAATTATATTTCACTACACACCATGTAAAATTATTTACTTTACAATTTCAAAAGTGCTCACATTATCGTGAGCAGCCTTCAGTTATAAATGAAATATATATATATATATATATATATATATATATATATATATATATATATATATATATATATATATAATTATAATTAAAATATAGATCAAATTTAAATTTAACAAAAGAAATAAGGTTCTGTATGTAAAACGCATTTGATATATTACATACTAAGAAAATAACCAAACACGTCATATGTGGTGCGTTTTTTCAAATGTTTGATCCAAAAAAGTGCGAAGAACACGGGAGGAGGAGCTATGTCCGTTCTTAGGCCGGCGCGACTACAGTAGCCTACTTTTCATGTTAAAACATTCGTTTACTATATTTGTTTGTGTATTGATTATTACACATGATTTCACACACACCGAAAACCATAATGACGACATGACCCCAATTCTCAAAGAATTGAGCTATGCTCAACCAGTGCAGGCAACAATAGGCTGTTCACGGTAAAGTCAGCACATTCGAGGGTCTAGTTACTTTCTTTTTTTTTTCTTTCAGCCATCTTTTATACTTTAACTACCTTTCTAAGTAGATATTTCCGTGTGATGTAAGTAATAAACACAGTGTGTACATTCCGCCGCACTCGGAAGTTAACATCTATGGCTAAAATTAAATATATTTATTGAGTGAGTGAAGAGATTTGGACGGCTCTTAACACCGAGGTCTTGAGATCCGATGGGGGTGATTGAGATGAGTATGGAGCAGCGCCGGAATGAAAGGACGAGGGAAACGGGATATCCCCGAGAAAATCCGCCGACCAACGGCATCGTCCGGCACGATTCTCACATGCGAAAATCCAAAGAGACCCAGCCGGGGATTGAACCCGGATCGCCTTGTTGAGAGGCGAGCAGGCTAACCGCTCAGCCATCGTGGCCCCTATATCAGTTGACTATTATTCCAAATGAGAGGTGAGAGGGCTTTCAAAAGTGCTCACTTTACTGAAACCCCGGCACTCAGATCCACCTGTAATCCGGCCGAGTTGCAATCCTCTCCTCTACTGCCTCTCCAGGAGAGCACCGAAGCTGTGTGTACGCTATTTCAACGAGCGCACTGACTGGAGTGGGTCCAGCAAAGTTGGTAATGACAGGCAAATTATAATTCCATGTGCTAGGGAAACATTTCTGAATACAGCCATAATTTCTTATGGTTTCTTTTGTTTGTTTTTTATTGCATATAAGTAGAAGAATTAGCAAACTACTGAAATATTAACTTTCCTAATAATCTCACGGTATCACTAGTCCAACGCATGAATCAAGTGATCAGGCCTATGACAATGTTAACTTTACAGAAAGCGGAAGCATAATATGCAATGTGTATTTGAGTCGAGCTTAAGGAGGGCTTTCGAAAGTGCTCAGTTGCCCATGAACCGCCAGTATTAACTCATTGTTGGAAAATTAATTGATAATTTTATGAAAAACTGCATTAAAAATGACGTTTTTCGACCATTTTGAAATGGCTTTAAAGATGAGCATTGTGCACAAATTTCCATTCCGTCCTAATAGAACAACCCTCCGTTATTAAAAAAGAAACTTTGTCGCTTTGTACGCCATTGTCACCGCAGAAAATTTGGAGTAATCATTCGAGAACGCGCGCACTGCACAGACTCTAGCATATTGGAGGAGCACAGAAATGCTGTAAGCTAATGACTCGAAGCGACTTACCGCTTGGTATTGTAAACTGGAATGGTAAACTGGTATTATACTTCCCTTTTTACTCCCGTTTATGGCGTGAGCGCGCACACACACAAACGCAGATGTTATACGGCAGCTGATTTAGGCCTGCCATGATGCACACTTTTAAGGTATGACATGTTCCTTCATTGATAATGTTCATTTTAAGTGCTTTATGCTTAAGATCATTTTTATCGTCATCTCGCCGTCTAGGGAGCGGCTGGCTATTGCCCGATTTTAGGCGTGCGTACATGTGATCCAGACAACGAGAAACATTTCCCTCTAAGAAATTATTTTACTATCTGTAAATTTACCATGTCAGTGTATACGGACAGTGAAAAAGCGCTAATGGTAAAATATTTTCCTATGCATCCATGGAAATGTTCCTACAGTTGCCCAGGAAAGAGTCAAATGCGTAGGGAAGTTCCCAACTTTGTATAGTAGTGATGCTAAACATTCCCTTATTTTCAACCTAATACTTAGTATTATTTCCATACACCACATAGGTTAAAAACTTCCATTACAGTTTAGGAAGTTTGCGAGAAATTTTTTTACAGTGTAGCATCTCCGCTCCTCCTCATCGTCTCGGTCATCTGCCGTGGAGGGAGCATTATGTTTTACAAATTAGAACTAAGCAAGTTTAATCAGAGTACCCAATTCAGCATATAAGTGTAATTAGCCTTTTAATGCAATTTGGAACATGTTTATTGTGAACGCAACTGGACACTAATATAATCGTATGAATGATCGACAGCCCGCGCAACATTACCGAAGCACCAAACAACTAAGTAAAATTTGGAGAGGAGCATCTTTCCGCCCTGGAAGGAGTCAGGCGGTCTTCCCGCTCTAAAGCGAGTTCAGAAAACCAATTGTACAATACCTAACAACTAGTACCTATATCACGTGATGCTGAGGAACTATTCGAAATATAAAATTCTGTTCCTCGCGGCCACGTTTCACCTCCGCTCCCTTAAACTCAGACTGGCCCAGAGGTTGTCTTTCCCCAAGACGACATCATTGGTGCCCGCGTAGGCACCTGCCACTCCTGAGCCGTGTCTGAATTCACGTGCCAAGGGCCCTTTTAACCATCTTCGTGCCCTAGAAAAGTGCATCTAGGGTACGACGTCAAATAGTCACTGTCCGAATTCACAGCCAAGGCACGAACACACCCTAGAATAACCCCCTACAGCGAAGGGCATATGTCTCATGCCCTAGATCGTTTCTCGATGCTCTACTGTTTATCCACTGCTTACCTTTGGGTGACGAACGGTCTTCGAAAAAACTGAAAACTAGTAAATACTTGTATATTATAAACGGTTTGATGTTATCTAGCCGTTTAACAAGTTGCATCTCGCATTTTTATTTGTGGAAGGGTCAGCGGAATAAACTGTTTGCTTGCAAATGAAAACGCAAACCAACACGCGGAACTCCCATCTTGGCTTCCGATGTAAACAACAGAAACTCGCACATCTATAGGTCAATAATCGAGATACATACAAACGAACAAGGGTGTCCGAGTTCGGATATGCACACTTCTACACGAAGTGGGCAAAGTCTTATAGCCTATTTCCTCGAAGGGCGCAAGGGAAAGTGGACAAGAGCTCAAGGCGGTGAATTCAGACACAGCATTGGCGTTTATCGCCTACGAGGCCGAAGTCACACCCCGCCTGCTGTAAGATCCAACGACTTGTGAACCACTGCACGAATTCTCTGGGCATCTACCCCCAATAGCGCGGCTCGAGGTGCGAAGAACCGTGGCGGAATTTGCCATCACCGGGGTCTTTTTGTGTCATATTGTTACGCCCCTTTAGGGTGAAGCAGGGCTAAAGGAAGGCAAGGAGAAGGACGCACACCATTTAAAAAAATCAAGAAAAGCATGGACACAAAAATTCCAAAATCAATACAAATATATTGAAGCCCATACATACATTATCACCAAGAACAACAACTTTGCAACTTCATTTGAAAAATATAAATTGAATTTGTAAATTTCTGTTGCTTGCTACCAATCGGTGAACTAGGGGAAGGAGAGATCACACATGCACTGGAACAAACAGAAAAACAACAGTATTAATATATCCTGAGAAATCACCCAACCTAAATAAACGCTTGTGAAATCCCATTAAAAAAGGTAAAATGACTCCCTGAGTAAAGCAAGCACCATTACAACCTTAAAAGTAAAGTACGCCTGATGATTCAATAAAAAGTACAACATGGAACACTAATTGCAAGAATACCATTGGAAAGTAGCATAAGCCCTCATTACACTTAACCATGAACATAAAGGCACGCCATAAAATATCCGCTAAACTCCTCGGCATTAAAATTCTTTTGGCAAATCGTAGTCCAGGAAACCATTCTTACAGCACGCCAAAAAAGAAAAAATGAAGAATCCACCTCTTACAAATATTCCCATAAAATACCATATTGGAAATTCACACAAGCAAAACAGTGAAGAAACACTTCCCTACAAAAATTCACATACAAAAAAAAAAACCTCTACCCCCAGCATAACAACAACTACGTTCATTGCAATACTTAACTTGAGTAGTACTCATATATATATATATATATATATATATATATATATATATATATATATATATATATATAACGCGAAAACGCATCTAGTATGCTGGAGTCCCGAACTTCAAAGTGGTGTAGACATGATTTATGGTCGGCCAGCTTACACAACTCGATGAGGAACACTGCACACTTCTCGGGTTAGGGACGAACATTTATACGTGAAAACGCGGCTCGGGAAGATTAAGGAGACGGCAGGAATAGCGGAGAGTGTTATGGAAGGTGCCAGAGTGTGCGAGGCTGAACTCGTTGCCAGTAATAGCCACCAGACAGCGCTCGCCCGCGCCAGAAATGCCGCGCGCCTCTCTTCAGTATAGCTCAACGCTTGGAAGCATTCAGACGAGCCCCCCCCCCCCCCCCTTCTCGGAGTGTGGGGAGGGGGCGAAGAAAAACAAAGTAACTTTTTTTGCTGCAAAAAAATAGCCTCTTCAAATAGTAACCCCCTCTTCAAACAAAATAACAGTTTATTAATCTGGGCTACCACATACAGACGTGGTAAATAACCAAGCAGAGTTGCTAACCAAGTTCATTAACATCATGTAGTTCTGTAAACACACCAACCCCATAATAGCAGCATTTAATCGTTCTCCAGAAAATTGTAGGCATCGCACGTTTCACCAACTGGCGAGACGAAAAATAAATTGTTCAGGCAGGACAGTGTTTTGGCAGGAGAGGAGTACTCACATAAAATTTCTTGAGTTTTTTTACTGACACGCGTAACAGACTTGAAGCAGGGCTTCAGTATGTATGCATTTCTTTTCAGTATGGGACGATGAATCAGTCGCTTGCCGCATGACAGAGATGTGTGTCATGTGGAGACGCGTTGAAGCGGGTTAGGGCCAAGTGCAGGTCATGCGCGGTAAGTTTGGCTCGCGCGCCAAATGAAGATTGTTTCTGTAAATTGTAGATAGCGTGCCGATTAGCGGTATAAGGGGCACTCGGGAGGCCTAGTCTCAAGGTGCAGAGGAGTAGGGGTATTGCTGGGTATATATTGACGACGTGCAGTGAGCTCGGGAATCGGGGGGAAGCCAGCCGCCCAATAGCGCCACTTTCCCCACCGGAGAGGTGTGCAAGCACTTTTTTTTTATATATCTTCAATCAGAGCTCCGAAAATAACGAACGCAGAGAATTTTTAACCGTGTAATAAAATGTTGAAAATTGTTATTTACGTCTTGTCGAACCAAAAATAAAAAAAATAATAAAAACTCCTTAAAACTAGCTGTAACAAAAATTATATAAATATACGATTTTCGTGCACCATTCCCCTTAAGAGCCACGCAAATATCTCCTCTCCTTTCCACTCAGACGAACCTTTATTTTGCCTGTGTGACGAATACCACTTCTACGAGGAATATTCATTAGCTTTTATTACAAAACCGGCTTTCTCTCCGTCCACGAGGTCTGGAGCAATTAAGTTTTATCGTGTTCTAGACACAGGAGCCGCAAAAATTAGTATTTTGCATGTGATTTTTTTTTTTTTTTTTTTTTTTTCGTTTCGTACTGCATTAATATGGAACAAGCACTGGACATCCTTGTAAGGCAGTTTTCAATCTAATAACTTCGATAAATTATGAGCAACCGATCACTTTGCACAGCGTAACGTCAAGTTAGAGTGTACTGCATGAAAGGGCGTTACAGATTTGGTGCGTAGTACGTAGGGTTTACCAAATATCCACTTTCCTGGTACATCAAACAGCTACATGAAAATTATCGTGTACGGAGGTAGAATGTGTAATAAGGAGAAACTCCCGCAACGAAATGTGGACACTAGAAAATGTATACGTGGCAGCTGCCGTCTCAATTTATACGATCCTATCGAAAACTCTAAAGGACACTCCCTACTGGCTGACAGATGCGAAATTTAAAATAGAAAATCCCATGTTTATGGAAATTTCGCCTCAGTGCGTTACGCTTTTCAAACAAAACGTATTGCTGTGGCCTGTGCTGAGGATGAACCAGGCCACGCAAGGGAGGGGGGTGTCGGTAACTAGATGATAGAGCACTCTCGTGTACAAAATACTATATTTTATTCATTCACAGCTTTACATTAAATACTATACAAAATGCACTCTTCTTTACTTTACATTAATCAATTACTTTACTCAGCTAATAGCAATTAATTCAGTAGGTCTTGCCGACCTGTAGCAACGAAGTATATGATAAGTGCTCACAACTTGAGGGGTCTTAATAGTTAGGACGAAGACCATAACGCTGCACAACCTCTGGCGCCCTACTGGAATTATATTTACCCTTAGGCTGTCGTGTCGGCGTCGTCGATCGAGACCTCCTCGACAGTGGCAGTGCTGGGCGTCGAAGCAGGGACCACGGCCTGGTGGTCCTCGCTGGCGTCTCGTTGGTCCCTCGGGAGCAAGATGGCCGCGAGCCACCATCGCTCCAACCTTATATACTACTCCGCATAGTCTCTCGACCTTCCTTGGCGGGGGAGTGTTTTGATAACAGCCGGGCTGGCTCGTCGTGATCGCACCGTCCCAGGTGCTCGAGCGTCGCTTGTTAGCCCTGGCTAATACTGCTTACAGCAGTACGCTTCTCCAATTTATTAGGAGAAGTTCTCTACAGCTGAGATCTCTCCATATCATATATAATATGTTTGCAAGAGATTTTTAAAATTTATGTTTTACAAAAAAGTACATACTGCCTATCTATATTGAAAATATACATCATCCGTACCAGCAATTTTACTAGTTGTATTTCGATTGGGTGACTGTAATATATTAGTTACAACCAAAATTTCTACTTCAATTTTTTTCGGGGAGTTGCATGGTAGTTGCACCAGAATTCCAACAGGGGTGTATTAAATCGAATAAAAACGTATAGTGAAATTACAATTATTATACTTTCATATTCAAACAAGACTTGTTAAATAATTTATTGCGTAACAGAAATTTCCAACAAAAGAAACTCAGCAATATATAACATTTTATATATGCGTATCTTTTCGTTATGATTTATCAGTAGGCCGCCTGTTTTTCGCGAAAAGAACCCACGACTAGTTTACTCCAAAACACGTTAGTTCAGTACCAATATCGCGGTTGGATGATTTTAATTCTCACACACCTTAAGTGTCTGCCAATAAATCACGGACGTTCTGTGTCATGGTGAATTTATTCTGATTGGCCCAGGAGTCGAGTAGAAAATGTCTTCTCACACATACATGCAGTCAATAGCCAAAGAAAATTTGCAAGCTTGCAAGTAATAAGTTGAGCATGAGCATAAATATTTTCGCGAAATACAGGAGGTTCTATTCATCAGTAGTTGAACAACGTTGTGTCTCACTAGAATCGTTCATTTTTCAGACAGGGAAGGACATTGCTAAAGATGTAATATTTACTGTACCTAACTTTGCAACAGAATATCATAGGAGTAGTATAAATGCATAGAACATTTTTTTAAATAACGATGTTTAGCAGATGGAATCCATTATAGATTGCATAATATCCACATAATGGCAAACAAATAATATAACCCGTGCAATAGATTTGTAATATTTTATGAACAGGATTCATAGACGATAACGTTGCAACTATTTTAGGTTAACAAATGTAGAGTATAGAGGGAAGAAGGGCGGCTTACAAATTGAACACTATGAACTTAAATCGAACCCGGTACTGTCTTAAGAGTGGGATGGAAATCCGCATTTTTGCGTAACATTTTTTCGCGCGAATAGGCGTATCTCGGTAAATAAATGTTTTCCAAATATGACTTTTTGTCAAAAAATAGAAAACAGTTATCTATGCACTTTTTTTTTACCTTTGTTATAATAAGTTTATTCTTGGAGAACAAATCGTGAAAAAGGTCAAATATCGCATTTTTGAAGCTTACCTATGCAGTTTCCTTAAGAAGCAAGAGAGAAGTACAAAGATACAGGCGTAGTTTAATCTGTGGTCTTTCATCGCGTGTAATGAAACCCCTGTGTTACAGATCTAATTTGCACAGTACAGCGTCACGTCTGAAACACTTCACGCCTTGCGCGTAGGAGCGACGAGGCACTAGGCGTGCATGTTAGTACAGCCCGCATCGCTCCCTCGCTTCTTGACCTTGGACGCGGGGTTCCCACGGGGGTCCATCCCACTCTTAATACGATTTTGTAACTTTTATGTACAACACCAACCGGCTGAACGAATAAGTCCAATTCCTTCTTAATATGAATTATAGAATAAATATTGTCTCTCCTAAATGTATACGTTTATATCCCTGTCAACCACTTGTGCATGAAAGGGACTGATTACACTGTTATAATTCTCATTATCCAAGTAAACCTACGTCAATAAAACCACGTCGAATTCTTCTGAAGCTTTCATAAGCCAGGAACACTATAATATATAATATATATATATATATATATATATATATATATATATATATATATATATATATATATATATATTGTTGTGTGTGTGTGTGTGTGTGTGTGTGTGTGTGTGTGTGTGTGTGTGTGTGTGTGTGTGTGTGTTGTCACTATGTCATTATTCTGCAAAATTTCTCATCTTTTTTTTTTAGCAAGTAGGCCTATACTGAAGACAGTGAACGAAAATCAACAATACTTAAACTCTCCCCAGTATTAAGAGTGTTCTTTGATACGAGTGTTAATAATGTAACGTTCCAAGACCATTAAAAAATATTACAGTTTTCATGAAAGGACTACAAAAAACTATTTCGGAGATCTATCCTTCGTTCCCTGGTAGTTAGAACGCCCGGACTATAATCGTGAACTCCATTCTCGCAAAGCATACGTAATTAGTGTTAATATACTAACTATATAAATATTTAAACGTATTTTTAATTGTCATAATGAAATCGTTATTGAGTAGTAGTATCTTTCTCATCGTCTGCAAGAAAACATGCATAATAACTACGTAATTTAACCGTCCCCAAAGCAGGAAAACTGACCGGTGTTCAGTGCTAAATAATACCACCTCTTTTCCCGACTTGACTACGATTTATAACATAGCAGTACTTCCCGGCATCTGGGCTGAATCCTTTTATACGAAGTCACTCTGTGCATCATAGCTAAAGCCCCGATTATTTCGCGGATTGAGTTGGCAGCAAGATAGGCTGGACAGTCATATATACAATCGAGACATTATCGTTTGTTTATTAGTTGCAATGATCAACTGATGCCTCTGTACAGGACTGTTAAACACTCACTCACACTACTGCTTCTAGATTATTACTGGCTTACAGTTAAACGGGGCGTGTCTAAATAACTGTCGTCCAATCAGAACTGTAGTAGAAAAGAACAAGTGTTTGGAGTCTACCTCGTCTCCGAATGAATTCACGAAAAACTCGTGGCTCTAAATAGCCATGTGTCCTTACTTCTGCTTGACGAATAATGTTTGGTCCTCAATAGTTCTGTATAGATGGCGAAATATGGCTTCCACGCTCCTTTCAAAGGTCCATAAGGTGCAGCAATGTATTCTTACAGCGTAAGCCCCCAAGGTCGCCACCTCGTACCTTCTTAGGAGTTTTACGGTGGACCCCTGTTCGTGTCTGCGCGTCCGTACTAGCATAATATGCAGCATAACATGCACTGCCTCAAAAAACTTCGCTACAGATGGTCGTAGCCATTGTCTTTGAGAGCGGGAGTCCAGGCGCAAGAGTGTAAGAAGCATTTTATTTTAAACCAGTGGTCGAAGTATCTTTTACGGTGCCCAGACCTGCAATAAAGAAGCCGCATCTCCGAATTCGCAACGGTTGGTAGCAGAGGAAAAAAACTGGTTTTGAGCTACCGCGCCATGTCTTTAGACAAGCTTCAAACAGTTCGTCAAGTGAAAGCCAGGTCCATTATCTTGTAAGCGTTTGCTAATCTTCATCCGCCACCCGCGCTACCATGTCTGCGAACCTAGACATTGTATGAGACTACACGCGTATATGTGAGTCACCGCATGTGTACGGCTCTTAAATTCATTTTTCACAGGGAAATATCACGTATTGCAAAGTGATGTAGTTGATGCAAGTTGTTCATAATTTTATGCTTGTCAAGGTAGCAAATACAACCCACTTCGTATTGCGCTATGGTGTTGCTGTTTCAGGCAAAGAACACAGTATCAATCTTCGGACTGAGTCAGTAGTTTTTAACACTATGTTTAGTAGAAGCTCGGTGCATATTATTAAAAACAAGACAAGTTGTTATACATTTTACACCTTTTCACCCTCTTAGTGGCCAAATTGAAAAAAAAAAAAAAAAAAAAAAAAAAAAAAAAAAAAAAAAAGTCTTGAAATTTATTTTTAGCCATTTATACAAGTAGTATTTTCAAACAAAGGGAATAACGACATCTTATCGCGTTAAGGCGCTGTTAATCGGTCACTGGAAACACGTTTTATCCCCTTTTAGCCATCTTAGGGGTTGAATTTTAAAAAAATTCCTAGAATAGGTTTTTAAGTATTTGCACAGGTTACCTTACGAAGCTAAGAGCACGACGTTATATCATGGGTTAATGAGCTATTGAGGATTCCTAGAAAAAATATTTAACCCCATTCTCGCCCTCTTAGAGGCTGGATTTCGAAAAATCCTTTCTTAGTGGGTGCCTGCACCGTTAGTGAAAGCCATTCCTAAATTTTTATACTTTTGCGTCCAGCAGTTTGGGCTGTGCTTTGTTGAGTAAATCAGTCAGTCAGTTGGGGGAGGAGCAATAGGAGGGTGGGAGGGAAGTATTCGCTCCGTGGCCCGTGAAAGGCTCAAGAGGAAAGCATTGAAAGAGAAAATTGTCTTACTCATGAGAATTTTCAAGCCAGCATCGACTGGGGAACTACAGATTTCTATTAGTCAATGTTGTTATTCATAGTAACTGAACTAGATATAACTGACGTCATATGTACAGTCCATTCACGGTTACTTCAGCCTTTTCTGAAGCCCTGTTAAAGTTCTACTTCCACGATATTTCTCCGCCTCGTGCAAACTAAGCGTAACTAATCCTGGAGAATTACACCAGGGGGACAACGCACGACATTTTTGCGCACTAAGAGCAGCGGTGTTTTGTATAAGGACTATTTCACACTAGGCGCTACCAACATACCTATTTCCCCCCTGATTTATATTCAGATTATTTATAAATGAAGTATTATAATATGCAGATAAAATATGAATATCATTTCAATTTAACAGACCAAAAAAGTAACTATTATGAACACAAGTATAAAAATCTTGTGATACAGGGCGTATTTAGGAAATAACTGAACACGTCATACATAGGGAGATTTTTCAAAGGTTTGATTCAAAAAGGGCGAAGAAACCGTGAATGGACTATAGTCCTGCTACCGACACGTGGAGGCAAAATATAATACTAAACCGTCTCCGTGGTTAAGTTGCGTTGTTGTCCCCCACTTGTGTTGCAAGGGGGTGGGGTCTGGGTTCGAATCTACATGCTGGCCTTTGGACTATCTCAAGTGATTGGAGGGTCTTGCCTACCACCATATTTCGGAAGCCAATGGCATGCTCTAGCAAAATCATCGTGTATAGTGCCCCGGGCGCTATAAGTTTAGGGTTCCTATAGGCTGTTCACGGTAAAGTGAGCACTTTTTAAGGCCCTCATAAATTTTTCCTTTCTTCAATTTCCATATTCCTGCTGATTTTTAATATAAACATTGCAATGTGACCAATAAACACAGTGTATACATTTTACCACCATGAAAATTTGATGCCTGAGGCTGCAATAATATTTATTTATTAGCGGTTAATGCCTGTTGGAGGGACTAAAAAAGTGCTCACTTTACCGTGAACAGCCTACACCAACACTACAGCTGCCTGTCAACTCACCGCCTCATCGCCATTCTAGAAAACACTTCACAAAAAACACGTCAGTTTGGTATATTTTCGTTCACTCAGCGTTTACAGCTCAAGAAACAAACTTCATAAAATATTATTACAGATTTCGGTGCGTAGCCTGGTTGGCAGCAATACGATCGAGATCTTATACTAAATAGATAACTACACCGAATTTCCCTATTTTATTTAAAATATTGCGAAAAAAATTTAGTATTAATTTTAGCAACAGAACCGCAAATCAATTCCTATATTACCATATATACGATTACGACAAAATCCGGCTTTCTTTACATTCTTTCAGTCTCAGCGCTCACTGTCATTTTTGTCGTAATCTGACATTTGTTTGGAGACCATTTCATATTGCCAGCTTTTCCCATATGGACAGGATAGGGCACCATTCCCACAGAAGTGAGCGAATATGATAATGTCGTTTATACTACTGATAGTTTTCGATGCGTCCGATGTAATTTTTGTGTTTATGGCTACGCTGCAAGATTGAAAACTTCAACAGAACAATATTTTGGTACTCACTCTATTGATAAACCACAAATACTGGCGTGCATGGTGATAATGTGGACATTTCCTCCGTTGCTGGCATAGTGGAGAGATGTTTCAAAAGTAACTTATGCATCTGCTTGAATCATTCGAATATTATTTTTAAGACACTAGATTTATTTTTTCACAATGGTGAGAAAGTTCAATACTGCGACCAAAATTATTATATTTTAATTTAGTTCCAGACCGGGCTCAATGCTTTTATCATGTAACCATAATGTACCACACAGCAGAGAGTTCCATTTCCCTTCGAAAAGCGAAAACTGCACTTCACGATGTCTTCCGTCATTCTGTACCCCGGCAGACGAGTTGCTTTCCCACAACGTAAATGTCCAGATTAATTAAAACGTGGAACATGGGTGACAGCGATCAGATGCCTCAGTCAGGTGTCCACGTCCAACAAAGGCCCTCAGGCGTTTGTACCATCCTAATTAACTAGCTTAATATATTTTATAAGTAAAATACTGACGCTAAAGTGCTGCTGGGAGATTGCTATTGAGCACACAGGCTATCATATCATTAACAATTTATGTCAGTCATTGGACTGCTGAATCAACTTCTTGTGACTACACTTCATCTTGGCAAATTTCTGCAAGCTCTTATATATAACGCATGAAACTCTCATCAACACCATCACATAAATTTAAATGACCAACGACTGTTTCTACCAGAAAATTTAATCTAAGAAAACTCGCATTATGCATAGATATTGCCTGTGAATACAACTGTAACATGCTGTTTCTAACACTTGTGACCACAGTTCTTACAAACCAGGGTCTGAAATTATGTGCACCTTTGATCCCGCGAAGGCCGCTTAGAGGCAGAGCCCTTCATAACGCACAATTGCAATAGCTAGGTACCGTCAACGACTTTCAACTGCCTTCCTGTAAATGGGTTAGTCAAAACTTGCAATGCCACTAAACTCATGCTGCTTTCTTGCTATCCCAGAAACACAGCATAGAGCTGTGTTTGTTACATTCAGATTTCCAAGATTTAAATTTCTGAATTTGTCAGTATGGCGGTGTGTCAGTCGTGTCATGGCTGCTTCCACAGGAGTCATGATGTTGTTGCCAGTTTAAGAACAAAAAAGTTACTAGGGGACGGGCCCGCAGAATCCGCGGGCTAAGCCCCCGTCAGTGAAGTCGGTGATCTTACATTTGTCTCGGAACTCCGGCACGTGCTCGCTTGCGCCTATCGACGCTCGCTCCCACAACCCGTCTTGCAGTTGCAAAAAATATATAGCACAAGTGTGATACGTTTGTAATGAATTGGGCGAAAATCAAATCTCAGGGGGCGGGGCTAAGAAATACAACACTCAGCCAAATTTCACGGAAATCGGCCAAAAAATGCACTTTCCAGAGCCTGGGGAGCATAACCCCCCTCCCCCCGGGAGGAAAGGGTAGAACCATAACTGGACCCCTTCCCCAAGGGGCAATATCGATCCCCCTAGGCCCGTCCCCCCCCCCAAACTCCCCTTCATCACCGTTTGGGCGTAAAGCGTTTGACGCGGGGAACTTTCATTTTTGATTAATAGTATATGGCACACTGATTTAGCTTATCATACATGGCTCACCACACCTTTCTACAAGTATGAAGAAAACACAAGTATTTGTATTCTTTCAAGTCTAATGGAAAATACTTAAAGTTCCCTATCGTTGTAAGACAGAAGATAATTTACGAAATGGATAGGTAGTGTTAAGTATACTTAATTGTATAGAAGCTGGAATGGCTATCACATTCCCTCCAAAACATTACGAAGTTCCACGTACATATAGGTTGCGAACGTTAGTATCATATTCACGAACAAATATGTATGTATGCTGCAGTAAAGGAACTCTGTTTCACGAATATATGTAGCTTGTTCTCTAACAAAGTAGGATTTCCTTAGGCCTTCTTCACTCCTATTTGGCATTGAAAGTTATAGCAGTTTCCTTGAGGTGAGTTAATTATGTTGACATAAACAGTGCTACGGCATCACTCACTTCCTTCTTCCAATGGAAAATTCTTCGAAAATTCCTCGTTCATTTGTATGTAACACTGGAAATTCCGATGCTTATTGCAATTTTCTTCTTACTGTCGCAAATCACAAATAATGCACATATCAGTGACACCAAAATTATAGATTTTACTGACAATTTCCTTACATTTCTTGTGAATATGCAATACGCGACTCCAGTGTTATTTTAACACTGCTATATAAAATATCGATTATACATTACAGAAGTTCAATTTTTATCACAAAATTATAAATGAAGTGATATTTTTCACACAAAGATTTTGCTACTTAGGTAAGAAAAATACCATCGAACTGCTGGCGATTTTGTACTGTTCCCCTTGCTTGCTAAGGTATGGTATGCATTGAAATTTCGAACTTGCTATAAAACATGACTGGGAAATACAACCTCTAGTTAGTGTTACAGTAAAAACTTGGAATTCGTGTTGCTATGTGGATTCATAAGAATATTCTAACAACTACCAATACATTTTGGTAAAATTTTGAGAGATTAAACAAAAAATATAATGAGTGTTTCTCATATATAAGCATATTCCCCCTCAAAATAGTGGCTTTATTCGTGTAACTGGAAAGGGAAAAAATCAATTTTCCCATTTTTTTCTCTGCAGTGTATCATTAAAATTAGGCCCCTATATTAAGAAAATTGAAACATTCTGGCGAAGGTTTATATACAACTCTGGTTTATTTACTGTATCTTTGTAATGCTAGTCACATCAGTAACAAGCTATTTAGTATAAAACAGTAAAAATATGTGAGTGGTTTATACCTTTTCTCGAATGTTTAAGCACACTCTACTCTGAAAGTATGCCACATTTTAACTCTGGGCCAAAATTTCAGAGGTTTGTGTCTCAACATGTGTTTGATTACCGAGCTGAACGTTCACACTGAGGACGGACACACACGATTGTGCGCTTGGTGCCTCAGCGTGCCATCTGGTGCGTGCCGCGCTAAGCGGCAATCTTCTTTCTCCTTTAAACCCATCCGCCTCTTGCCGCCCTTCCTCTGGCCAGGCCGTCACGGTTTCCAGAGACAGCGCTCGTTAACAGCACGTTACGTCACGGCCTCCTCATGTCTCAATCACCGAGCGGCAATATGGCGGCGATGCCGGCCTCCAGATAAGTTTCAATCGGCTGGCTGGCAGGAGCGTGGGTGGCCGCACGAATACAAGAATACCTGTCGTGCGTGCTTTCACACAATGCCCTTCGTCCCTCTCCCTCCTCCTTATCTTCTTACCCAAGCAATCGTCTGACTGCAGTCGCTGCCTCAGTCCCCGCTACACGATCACACTCAAAACAGTAGTTAATTATCTTAACATCGAATAAAAACTGTTAGGTAACCATTTGTAAAATTTTTAATTATTTATTTCGTTTTCTATTTTTTAATGCATCGGTGCGTAAAAACTAGCAGGCTTATAAAATGTTTACTTTTCTAATAATTTTACAGTTTCACTTGACCGACGCATGAATAAAGTGACAAGACCCATGGCAAAGTTAATTTTACATAATGCGGAATGATACACAACGTGCACACAAGTAGATCTTAAGCAGAGCTTTCAAAAGTGCAAATTTTAACGTGAACAGCCTATACCTACAAATACTGACTGTCATGAACGTGCAGGAGAAAATTCCATTTAACATGCATGACTATACAGTACGTCTGAATAACTCAAGGTAATGTTTGAACAATTATACATACCTAGAATATAACATACTTAAAGGTAGATAGCTCAAATAGTGAAGTTGGTTGCAGGCGATATAAAGGAACAGGGACAGGGAGTGTAATTTCGTGCGGTAATGTGTCCACTAATTGTACGCATGAGTATGGATGGAACAGAAATCGAATTATACTGAACATCTTGAGTTGAAATCGGTGGCAAGACTGCTTTTTATGCATGTAAAAACTTTCTGCTATAAATTTCGACACGTTTAAAATTGTTAGATGTTGGCTATTATAGGCTGTTGATGGCAGTGAGCACATTAAAAAGGTCTTCTCTACAGTCACTAACCATTAATAAATAATGTTTTGTGGCCTCAGCCGTTAATTTTTGAGAGTTGTGAAATGAACACACTGTATTTGTTAGTCACGTGGCAACTTTTATATTAATACGTGCCGAGAAGACAGAAACTGGCAAAAATAAATAAAATCTAATAAGGTCTTAAAAAGTGTTCACTTTACCGTGAACAGCCTGTAGTAAATGTTACAAGTACATACTAGTTTCGGTAGTTTAAAAAATGGCGCTTTTAGTCCGACGTCATATACAAAATATGGGTAGCACGCACAATATATAGAGTTATCGGAAAGTTCCGGTTTACATCAGTATGTCGAACTTTATAAGCAAACGCGCGAAAAACTTAAATGACATAAATTTAATTTTGAAATATTTCATAATGTTCGAACATGGATTTTCTTTTACGATCAATTATTTCATATTTGACTTTATTTGTGCTATAAATTCTGTACACTACCACAGATGATTAAATAAAGGGCCAGATTTAGTTTTTTAATGAAAAGTGCATACAAATGCTTTTCATGAAATACACCGAAAAAAAAAATTATGCTCGTCTCGTGTGTCTTAAAACATCAAAATATATTGTGTCAGCAAATTTCGTAACAAAATGTAACTGGACTTTAACTTATTTATGTGCAGGATTTTCAGAGTCTGAGGCGAAAAATAGTGTAAACGGGTTAAGCTTGGTGATTTTATTGACATATCAATAGAAACGACGTACAAATAACGCATTTTTGAAGTTTGTAAAAAATTTCACACGAACTACTTTCCCAAATCTCTGACTTGTGGTGTGCAACGGGTTTCACGAAGCACGTTCGCCAAGACAAAGAGGCAAGTAAGTTGTTAAGGACAAAGTACTTGTAAAAAAACACGAAAAGAAAAACAATGCATGCATCCTAGGAGAGGGAGAACAAACAGGACACTCAAAAATCGCTATCACACGGCAGCCATGCTGTATGGGTGAGAAGGCGGCACCATAGTCTTGTTTCAGCTGTTTATGTCTTTCCTTGTATAGGCTCTTCTCGGTCAAATGAGCACTTTTCAAATCCCTGCTTAGGATCTACTTGTATGCACGTTGCGTATTCTTCCGCCTTATGTAAAATTAACATTGCCTTGGGCGTCGTCACTTTATTCATGCGTCGGTCAAGCGCAACTGTAAAATTATTACAAAAGAAAATGTTTTGCAAATTTGTTCATTTTTATGCTTCGATGCATTAAAAAAAAACAGGTAGTAAAAGAAATAATTTATGTTGTCACAAATGGTTACCTGACACTTTTCATTTGACGTTAAGCTATGGAACTACTTTCCATTCCTCGTTACCAACTTTACCAGGCGCATGTCACTCATGTCGCCTGTTAAAATACATGCAGGTAGAGATAGTGACTTTTTTCTATGGATGATTTCATAAGTGCTCACTTTATCGTGAATAGCCTTTATACATGAATTTAAAGGGGGGCACCGGTTCCTCCCTTGAAAATGTTTAAGACATATTATGGAAGTGGAGGTTCAGGACTGCGTGATATAAAAAAAAATGTGTTCAACAATGATAAATAATAAGTTTACATTTTAATAAAATACTACGTACATAAGTCGAAAAGTTACTCTTAATTTAATCTTATTGCAAGTGACTTGTGAGTATAGGCTGTTCACGGTAAAATAAGCACTTTTGAAAACCCTGCTTAAGGTCTACTTGTATGCATGCTGTGTAGTTTTACGTTTTATGTAAAATTAACATTGCCATGGGCCTCGTGACTTTATTTTAGCACCAGTCGAGTGAAATTGTGATATTATTAGAAAAGTTAATATTTTTCAAATCTGCACATTTTCACACTTTGATGCATTAAAAAAAACAGAAAGTAAAATAAGTAATTTTAGTCGTCAAAAATGGTTACCTAACACTTTTTATTCGATGTAGTTTTATTGAACTACTTTCCCTCCATCGTGACCAACTTTGCCGGGCGCATGTCACTCATTGCGCCCGTTAAAATATATATAGATAGGAGCAGTAACATTTTTCTAAGGTTGATTTCACAAGTGTTCACTTTATCGTGAACAGCTTTTAGAGAGGTGGCAACAGGGCACTGCAAATAAAAACATTCCTACAACCACAAATATTTTTTTCCCTCATTTGGTATGTACCTCGTCACAAAAAATGAGCGATCACGTGTAGCTGAAAATATTTCTAAGTCCCTTTCGAGTATGTTCGGCAGGCTGCCCCCTCCTAAGTCACAGGCAAGTGCCGCGGAGTGGGCGTGGCTAAGAGCTGCAGCAACACATGGCATACAAAAGGATACAAAACTCGAATAATAGTTCTGTGAGCTCAGTTTTGTCCGAATATATTCCAACAAATTATATGTAATGCAGTTAAAGTAAATTAGTGGTGAAACCTTCGGAATTATGAACTAGCCCGTAACATATCTGAGAAACAAATAGTAAATTATAAATTTGAACATACCACACTGGACCACTGGAAAAAATTACTTCCAAATAATGCATAATTGTAAATATGAAAGGAGGTGTTACATTATAATTCCCCTTTCCAGTACATACGATATCTTTGAAAACATAAAGTGATAATCACTAAAAACATTAAATAATACATCATATGGAATAATGTTTTCATATGTATGATAATTAAAGACCATGAAATGTCTCGAAATGAATGTCCTGTAGTCTAGACTTCACAGTTCAATGAATACCCGAACAACTACTGTATATTCACTGTTAGTTTCTCCAGTAAGTGGCCAATATTACTCTAAAACATACAGCACGTGATCCCTAAACGTCTTTCCTTGCCAGTTTCGTATTTACTTCACACATTCCTGAGTGAGCCTTGTTAACTGTTATTCAATGCAAAGGTAGATTAGGTCTATAAGCGTGTAAAGTCTAGCTTGTCCTCAAAATAATCCGCGCAGTTTTCCTGTTCCTACTTTGTTCCGTTCATACAGTAAAGGCCTATTTACATGAACCGACATGTCTTAACCAAATTTAGATTACAGTAACCAAATTTAGATTACAGTAAATAGTTATTGATTATTAAAGTGTTATTACACGAATTTACTACAGTATTATCTGCGGGAGTAATTATAGTCTCTTGAAAGATCTACGGTTATTAAAAAATACTCAAACTATTCACCTTTTAAAACATAATAACACATAGAATACATGCAACGAGCTACTAGATATATTTCGAAGGAAACTATTCGCATTAATGTGAGCACTTCTTGATGCCTGTCGCATTTTATATATGGACGTATGCACCCAAATGTCAATAAAGATTACGTACTAAATCGTGACTCAGTTTTTATTTTCATTTATACACGAACTGAAGTATAAATAAAATTGCTTGCATGTTTCATGTGTGTGTTATAGCACCATTACGAAAAGTGTTAAGAGCTCACTTTGGCGCGAACAGACTATGGTACCGTTACATTCAAGCTCGACAGTTCAACTCGAAGTGTTTTGTCATGATGTGGTTTCTCACCGAACTGCCTCCATTAGCGATTCGTGCTACTATTGGCAAGTAAACCAATTTGAAATACTTGGTAGCTAGCAGACACTACACCGACCAGGCACCTAACAGATCGGTGGATACATGTGTAAGTGTGCTTTCTAGCAATTGGCCTTTCATTGTTTCGCGCCATGTTATGCGAATGCTAGCCATTGTGGCGTACACAACTAACATTTGTTTGATAATATTTCACATTGTGATCACAAACATGATTCGCCAATATTTTATATATATATTTTTATAAATCTTTGTCAGTCCCACAACTACAAAATAAGCAAAATATATACCAATTTGATACTTGCGTTATCTTGGACTGTCTTACACACGAAACATTCACGCATTTAAATATTTACTAAATGAATGTTTCTTTAAGAATTACTTCCTCGCGGGATAAGGTATTGCAGTTTCTAGAGTCCAAATTGGTTGACCAAAAACCGAAAATTTAACCGTTGGAAGACATAGGTAAAACCTGTAAGAAATAGATACACAAATAGAGAATTGCATTTTCTTTGTAACACACCTACCAACATCTGACTTTGAAGTCTCCGCACTTTGACCTCATACCTACCAAAATCGTAGAGGTTATAGTGACGTAAAGTGTTGGGAGAGTAGAGGTACGTTTTAAAGATTATTAATATGACATGCAGTCAAATGAAAAGTTACTGAGCAAGAGTTCCAAAATTTCGTACGAGAACGTCCATCCTGATCCACTCAAGTTCCATTTCACAGTGGTTGTTTAACAATATTTAATGACTTATCGCACATTTTTTCTGCTTTCTAACCCTTTCTTCTCCGTTTATTAGGTTTGGTATTTCAAGTCAAAAAATTAATTAATTCACAGTAACAATTTAATTTGTAATATTGTGAGTAGTATGTAAAATTACTTTGGCGCAAAGGGATAGGGGATAGGAGCAAAGGAACCGCCCGCCATCATGTTGGAATTTCCCGTTTTTCCCTTTTGTCCCTCAAAATTTCCATGTTTTCCTCAAAATGAACTAAATGTCCCTAAAAATTTAGATGTTCAGTAAAAACGTCCTTTTTTCCCTTAAAAAATTCCCATTTTCCCAGGGAGATCAGCGACCCTGGGTAGAGCAGTGAGACGGATCAGCGACTCAGGGTCAAGGATCAACGACCCTGGTGACCGGGATCAGAGACCACAGGGGCAGAAGAGCAGGGTCAGGACCTTTGCCCTTGACCTTTGACATTTAACCCAAAAAATCCAAAAAAGTAAAAAAAATCGACAAAATTCCAAAAAATTATTTTAATCCCAAAAAGTATACTATTAAAAGCACTAAAAAATTATTTCAAAAATATTTAAAAAGTTTTTTAAAAATTGTTGAAAATGTATCATCAACAATTTATTAAAAATTATTTATAAAACTTTAAAAAATTCACTAAGAAATGTATTATTAAAAATGTATTAGAAGTCATTTTTAAAAACTATAAAATATTATTATTAAAAATTAATTAATTAATTATTATAAATCGTTAAAAAATGTATTAAAAATGAACTTTACAGAGGTCAGCCTTCACCCATACACATCCACCATCTTGGTAGGTGCAAGGGGCGACCATCTCGATAGGTGGCCACCATGTTGGTAGGCGACCGCCATCTTGGTAGGTGGCCACCATCTTGGTAGGCGACCGCCATCGTGGTAGATATCACTTGTCCGCCATATTGGATGCAGGTAACCATGACCTCAAACCCATGACCTTGAATGACATTGAAAACCAAAACTCAAGAAAAAATACATAAAAGTCAACAAGCATAATTCATTACTAACTACCACTGCCATACTGGATGTAGGTGCCATCGTCCTTGACCCCATGACTTGAAAAATCTTGAAAACAACATCTCGAGAAGAAATACATAAAAGTCAACAAGCATATTACAACTAACTACTACCACCATATTAAATGCAGGTGACCTGACTGTGAACCCTTGATATTAAATTACCTTGAAAACAAAAACTAGAGAAAAATACATCAAAGTCAGCAAGCCCATTTCAATACTACCTACTATAACCACATTAGATGCAGACTACCTTGACCTTGACCTCATGACCTTGAAAACAAAAACTCGCAATAAAATATATTAAAGTCATCAAGCATACTACATTATAGACTATTAATGTCATATTATGTGCAGAATACCTTAACCTTGACCCTATAACCATGAATGACCTCGATAACCAAAACTCGATAAAAAAAATTAAAGTCTACAAGCACACTACAATAGTAACAACTCCCACCATAATAGATGCAGACTATGTTGACCTTAACCCCATGATTTTGAATGACCTTGCAAAACACTCTTAATAAAATACATAAAAGTCAGCAAGCATAATACATTACACACTACGGCCACCATATTAGATGCAGGCAACCTCGACCTTGGCCCCATTACATTGAATGACCTTGAAAACTAAATCTCAACAAGAAATATATGAAAGTCAACAAGCATTATACATTCCTAACTAATATGATCATATTAGATGTAGGTGAAATTAACCTTGACCTTATGACTTTGAATGGCCTTGAAAACAAAATCGCGAGAAAAATACATAAAAGTCAACAAGAATATTACATTACTAACAACTACCACCTATTGGATGCAGGTGACCTGAACCGTAGCATCATCACGTTGAATGACTTTAAAAACAAAAACTAGAGAAAAGATACATAAAAGTCAGCAAGCATATTACTTTACAAACTACTACTATCGTTTTAGATACAGACAACCTTGACATTGGTCCCATAACCTTGAATGAACTTGAAAACAAAATTCGAGAAAAAATACATGCTTTCGAATTCTTGTATGTATAGTTGTATGCCCTTTCAATCCACTGAAGTTATCACTGCCAAATTTATGTCTTAGCTGCAACTTGTGAAATCGAACAAGGCGATTTGGCCATTATATCATATGTCTTCTGGTAGTCACAGTTGTCTGCAATTTTTTATATAGTGAATTTATAGCTGCCATATTCATATGTATCGCTCGTGATATCTAACAAGGCGATATATATGGACTATCATAACACAAGCCTTCATTATTCTTTGGATAAACCTGTTACTGATGCCAGAATTGTTGGCAACCCTATAAGCTACTTTGTTGATCGGTATGTATTAACACTCATACCTATTTAGCCTGGCGGTCATAACACTTACTCATACTTTGTTACTTCTTCCCTTTCTCTTCTATAAATAACCTTTTCATATATTCCTAAATATTCACTGGCATGTATTGAAAATTAAATCTGCAGTTAAACTGCATGTGATGAGGTAATGTTTCTAGGTCGGGTGCTACAAAGCCAGAGCCGCGTACGTAGTTGTTCCACCTATCTCCAACAAACCCCCGCATCAACGTTCAGACAAGTGCCACAACTTCTGGCGCAGAGAATAGCGTGCTTCTTGAACGCTGACCCGGACCTGGTCGAGCGAGCGTATACATGTCTGCTCCGTAACTAGGCCAAACAATCCTATAGGTCATTTGGAAAGCTTTCAGTCATTCTCGTACAAATATCCCTACAACTGGGCGTGCAGTGTCGTCTCATTTCGAAATATTTTCCGCGCCTAAATATTAGAGATAATTTACCTGCATTATGTTTAGTTCATGACATAGCAAAGTCATGTTTTCGGCTATTCTTTTAAACTGGTTTCTTCAGCTACATTGTTTTTATTCCTTTTAATAAAATATTCTTTAAGTAAGCGCTTTTAGGCAGACATAACCGTTTAAAAGCGTAGCACTAATATTAACATACTTAAAAACACTTGGCTTTAGCATGTTAGTACAAATTTGTTGTTACGACGTCATTGCGTATGTAAGACATAACATTTATAATCGGATAGTAAACAAGCATTCCTGGGGCCATGGTGGTGTAGTGGTTAGACAACTCTCCTCCCACCATGGAGACCCGTGTTCGATTCCCGACGAGGTCACCTCCGGATTTTCGCATATGGGAATCGTGCAGAACGATACCGCTGGTCGGTGGGTTTTCTCACTGATCTCCCATTTCCCCCACTCTTGTATTCCAGCGCTGCTCCATACTCATCTCACTTTACCCTCAAGGGCTCTCAAGACCTCGGTGTTAAGAGCCGCCCAAATCTATTCACTCGCTCATTAAGCATTCCGCCTACGAGGACGTATGTTGTCCAGAAGAGCGAGACGCTGAGAACGACCCAGGCACGCGCATCACATGCATCATCGTCTCTATGTGCAAGGTACGGAACAAGTTTCTTTCCTTCAAAACGTACATCTGAGACAACTTTAAAATTATGCCTATTTCATAAAATATTTGCTACATTTTCTTATTACCAAACAATAAAGTAAATATATATTTCGATTTTAGTTTCTTGTCGTGCATTTACGTCGTAATCCTATATTCATAAACTGAGTTTTCGCCCATGCACTAAAACGGCAATGCCGAATATCTATTTACATTTGGACGGCTTCGTTTGGCGTGATCGGTGTGAATGTGAACTGAACCAGGCTCTAGTGTGAAATTATCCAACGGAAACCTTGGATTGAGTGAAGAGATTTGGGCGGCTCTTAACAGCGAGGTCTTGAGAGCCGATGAGGGTGATTGAGGTGAGTATGGAGTGGCACCGGAATGAAGGGGTGGGGGAAACGGGAGGTCCCCGAGAAAACCCGCCGACCAACGACATCGTCCGACACGATTCCCACTTGCGAAAATCCAGTGACCCTGCCGGGGAGTGATCCAGGTTCGCCTTGGTGGGAGGCAGGGAAACCTTTGAAAATGCTTTTAGTAATGAGTACAGATAATCGTGCCGTTAGTATTTTCTACCCGTTGCAGCGCCTGTCCGTGTCCATCGCATTACTGAAGGACGAGGGAGCTCAACAGGGCCACGATGTCTGGCGCGAGCAGTAGTGCGAGCTGCAAGCAGTGTCAACCGCATACAGCCAGGCGGACTATGAAGCAGTTGAATGGGGAAACCACCTGACTGCCTGTTCGTTTTATCTCGGCACTAGGCACTCCTTGTTTAAAAAAAAAAAAAAAAAGTCTACTTGGCTTATTTATTCAAACAAATTACCGCTTACGAAATAAAATTGACTTCATTTTTTGTTCGGGGAAAAAATATCTTTGGAAAGCAAGGTTAGGGTGCAAACATGTTGAGATTGTTTATTAATAATGTATTATTCCTAGTTACACTTATCGATTAGATGAACAAAAACATAGTTTGACTAAATGTAATACACTGCAAATACATTATATTATTTTCTATATAATTTCTCATATCATATGTGTTCTCTTTTGCATGTTTGTTATTTGTTTTTATATGCTCAACAAACATTTAATTGTAGGGCTGGAAGTATTAACACTGACAAAGGAACTGGAGCCTCTGTGTTACAGACCACAAGATTAACTGAAGCTGAGTATTTGCAAGTTTCATAAGAAAAAAGTTTCCCACAAAGAGTCATGATTCTGAACATAATCATAACTCAGTCGGCAAGTTGAAACATGATAGGGAAATTTGAAGGCACGTACAGAACCCGTATTTCACTTCATATCTAAGTGGCATCTGCATTAATATATGATATTCGTTGGCCACAAAATTAACATTAACTGAGAACAGAGAAGAAAAATGTATGTAATTCGTTAAACGATCAATGTTGATGTGAAATACTGTATGTAGGTGAAACACAGCTGTAAGTTAAGAACTGTGACATGAGAGACACATAAGCGGCGGTTAACAACTAAGATCTTCAGAGCTGATAGTGACGAAGAGAGGTACAGATGGAGCAGTGACAGAAAACTGATTGTCGAGAATACCCCGACACTACCCACTGGCCAACAGCAACGCCCGCCACGTTTCCTACACATGAAAATCCGGATGTGACCCCTGTTTATCGTGGTGCGAGGCGAGTAGTCTGACAGACCACCACAGCTCCTACAAGCGATTAAAAACTTTAGAAGTACACATTCCTTTTTTGGCGAGGTGGTATTCCCAGAGAAATAAGTTTCCCTACCCTATTGTAAAAGCGACAAGAGAAACCTGAGGTTCCATATTAAAGTTATTTAACTTGTATTTCAGTGCTTAGTTAAGTCAGCAAGAAAGGCAAATAATCTTGCTTCCTTGAATACCTCTATGTCATTTTATGTCAAATGTTTGAACGCAGATAGTGCAAGCTGACCTGGTTGGAATTTTGGGCTGACATGCATGTTAAAAATGTTTTAAGTTCACTTACAGCGCACGAAAGCGTGAAAATGGTCGTGGGATTGCATAGTATAGCCATGGTAGTAAAATGTACAGAATTCTCCTGAGAATGACTGCGAGGAGGTGGTTTCAGGTCGGAAATGCATGCAGCAGCGAAACAAACCCTGCAGCTCACATCATTATGTTCGGGCTACAATATCGTAGAAGGCCGCAGCCAGTTCCTTCGACCCCCGCTCTACAGTTTCCTAGAGGGCTGTGCTTTGTAAAAGTTATCGTATAAAGCGAAGAAAATATGCACATTTTGTACGAGTAAATGAACTAGTGTATACATTTTTTTAAATCTGGCACTTGAACTTGTCAAAGTTGTCAGAAAACAAGCGAAATGCCCTCAAGCCTCTTAGTTTTGCAAAATATTTGATTGCAAACTGGCTGCCGGTCAAAATATTTAATCTAGTTTTTAACAAACAGCTATCATATATTTTTCTGCATGGGAAATTGTATAGAGCATAAATGAAGAGAATAAAACGTTCTACAAAAAATGTTTTTGATTCATTGAATCGTTATTTTAATTATTGAGAATATGCACACAAACCCTAGGAGTCAGTATATTTGCGCATGTGAGTACCCAATTTATCAATGATAAAAAGAAAGGTAAGCTGAATTGCTTTGATAATGCATGTATTATTTTATTTTAAACCACATTTAACGTACCTATATCGGTCCAGAAACTATTTATTCCAGTTATTTTGTAATATATAACATGTTTTGTTTAAAACACTGATAAAGTCTCATTTCATTCGATTGTTTATTTACAACATGCTGTGTTATTTGTATCAAATTTCCGATAACATTCACTAGTACATGTGCAATATTTAAAAAGTGTATGACCCCTCCCCCCCCTTTTTTTTCTCTTTTTTCGTTCCTTGGTTACACGGCTCTGTGGTTATAGAGTAGTAATCAAAACGTTCATGTCGTCGCTATGTTAAAAATAAGTGACCGACCCACGTAAAACGTATAAGTTTTTTGGACAGCGTTTGCCAAATTAGGTAGTAACAAGTTTATTGTTTTCCTGTTGTAGCGGTACCTTACAATATTGCAGACAAAAGAGACAATGCACCAGCATGTTTAGTACTTGTAGGTGATACGTTCAACACATCAAGTTTGGTTGAAATTGGCCAAAAAACAGTATGCTACATGCTGTATTGATGAATGAAAATGGTTATTTATTGGCATATTTACAGTAATGCCTTTAGTCTATACTTTCTTCATATCAAATGTACTCAAATTTTTTATATATATATATAAAATTTGATATATATATATATATATATATATATATATTATATATATATATATATATATATATATATATATATATATATATATATATATATATACCAAATTTAAAAACAAATATTTGTATGACGCCGTTGTGAAAATACAGTAAGTACCACATTAATTTTTGTTGTATATATGGTACCAAGGCCTAAAAGTTACTAGTTGCCTGCAAAAATGTGGCAGGAATCTATTGTGTTATTTCCGAGATATGATGTTGAAAGCTTATTGTTTTCACAATGGCAAACCGATAAGAACGTACCTTCCTAGATTAAAGACGTAAAAGATTAACTGTGAAAATACACGATTTGGTTTTACCTAGTAAAATAATTCCCCAGATATGAAATGGCTCCCTATTGTATTAAAATAACAACCCTTTTGAAATTAAGCAAACGGCTTTGCAGAACATTGTAAAAATCAGATGTCCTTACTAAGTTCAATATGTGCACCGAATTTGGCGAAATATGTTTCACAGGATCGAATTTAATTATGAGGGGACATACAGTACATCACAGACAGACATTTGCATGATTATATAAGCTCATTTTTCCAAGAAAATGAGCCTAACATTGAATGGAAGTGAAAGTGAATTGAATGTTTCAAGTTAATCAAGAAATTACGGAGGGGTTATCACTTATTTCGAATTATTAAACAACTGTTAGCAGCAACATTAATTTTCGAAATAAACTGTTTACGACCGAAAATAAATGTCTCATAAGAAAAAATAAATAAACGGTTTAAATATTATAAGCTGTGTATAAAGTTTCCTTTTTTACCTTGCTTTTTGTTGTTGTTGTTGTTAATGTTTAAATGGATTCAGAAAGTGTTTCGTACAACTAGTGGCGTGCCCTGTTATTTTCCTTGCATTTTTTCGTGGTTTCACAGAATTCTTCGAGGATGTCATTATTTTCGTTTTTCCTTAAATAATATATCTTTATGATATGCACTTAAGATTGTGTTGGTTCAGCGATGCAATGAGGTAGGCTACCGTTTAAACAAAAACGTTCAGTTTGACTCAATGCTACATACACTAACGCAGAAGAAAACAATGAGAATAATAAGTCTGGCGGACGAACGATTACTTCCACCTGAGATTTAATTTAGGTTACGCCACATATACAAAACCTCTACTGGAATCACGCTGCAAAATGTCTTGTTGCCTTCTCTAAAACATGCAGTAGTAAGTCATCTTCTTGCTTCGCATCCAGTACAATAAATATAAACTGATCTCTGGCGTGGGATACTTTATTATCGTATTTTTGCTTATATTCACAACGAGTTTACACGTCATACTTTATGATTGTTTAGTTTTGTGTGGAGTGTACGACGTCAGGGATGCGATTCCTAACATAAATTATACAGGCTACGTAAAGAAACATATAGTATGCATTGTCATGATTACGGACAGTACACGCAGCGACGTGTGCAAAGCTCAAGGCAGGTACCAGTGCATATACAGCCGTTAGATGGCGCAGGCTAAATTGGCCAGGCTGTTAAAGCAGCCTGCCTGTCTACGTGGGTCCGTGGCAGCTCACAGTGCCACTGCAGCTGAACTGACGCCATAAACGTGGTTAGCGTACGCGACGATAGAAGGGAAGAGTGTACAGAGAGCGAGAACTTCGCACGGTTGCAAGGTGTACAAATCAGTGTGAGCCAATGTTCAGGAACTTAATGACAACCCATTACTTCACGCTGCGATGCATATGGCGAGAGACAAGGCGTTTTAATTGCCCCTGGCCATGCGGAAAAAGAGATCAAGTTAATATCTGTCATAACCACGACGAAAATACATTGAAATTAATGTGGCTCGATTATGCGCCGTTAAGAAATCGGGAAATCTGTTCAAGTATTGGTTCTTTTTTTATTGCAAGCATGCCGACATACGTACATTATCTGCTAAAGGCTGTTCACGGTAAAATGAGCACTTTTGAGGCACTAGTTACTTTTATTTTTTCAGCCATTTTTTAATTCTTTAACCACCTTTTTAATTAAATATGGCCATATAAGTAATAACCACAGTGTAAATATTATACCGCACTCTGAAGTTAATGCATAAGGCTAAAGTAATATATATTTATTGACTATTATTCCAATTGAAAGAGCTTTCAAAAGTGCTCAATTTACCATGAATTGCCTATAAAATGCAGGCATTCGCGGCATAGACAGATAAACGCCAACTTACAAAAGAATGGATCTTAGCAAGGAGGTTTGTGCAGTTAAAATGAATGTATTCTATCCCTGTGCGTGTGATGTGGGAGGTAGAAAAGACATATAATGCCGATGAATGATTTACAAACACCACGCTGTTCCGTATCTTACTTCAAATATTTTGCAGGAAAGGTTTGCTAACAAAAATCAAAGTGAATAAAACAAAGTGTAAATTGTAGGTTTGAGAAACACGTTGAGTCCATATATACATACAAAAACATAAAATAACTTCTTTAAAAAAAATTATTAAACCCCAAAGAATTCATACGAACCGTTAAAAGTAACAAATATTTTCATATGCTCTAATTACTCCCGTAGTACTACCCGTCTAGGCGACTGTGCAATGTACCGTAAAATGATATACAAGTACAAACATGCTGAGACAAACCGAGGAGTGGATGGCCAAACGTACTTTCGCGTAGAGAAGAAAGTTGTATTATGAAACTATACGCTATTGCAAGAGACCTACGAAATACTTTCAAAGTCACTGTCACCAATGACAGTGAGAAGAGTGTTCAGCAATAGTGACTATAATGCAATAACACCACAGAAGTAATCGTACATAGGCAAATGTAATTATAAGAAGAGACTTAACTTTGCGAAGGAATGTTTACAGAACGATTGCTGGACAGACGTAACATTTCCAGATAAGAGTAAATTCAAGGTCTTCGATCATGACAGTCCGCTATAAGTGTGGAGAAAATCGAATAAAGAGATAAATCCCCAAAATTCTCGTCCTACCGTCAAGCATGGTGGGGGTTCAGTTACGGTGTGAAGGTGCATGAGCGCATGTGGTGTAGATGAACTGATGTTTATATATTGACTGTTGGATCAATAAAACTATATTGACCAGTTTAAACATAATTTGGGACCTAATGCCATACAACTTGATGTAGTAATGCACATTTTACTAGGATAATGGTACTAAACGTAAATCTTGTGCAACACGAATATGGCTGCTGTATAATTGTCCTCGTGTAATAGAAACTGCACCCCAATCCTCTAACTTAAATTCAATAGAACATATTTGGACATACTTAGACATTAAGCTACGAAAACATTATATTTCAAGCACGCGGCGGGACTTGAAGGAGAAAACCCTTCATGAGTGGAGCAATATCCCTCCTAGTGTCATACAAACGGTAGTAAAGTCAGTGCCAGCGTATTTGAGAAGCGTTCTGAAGCAAAAGGGAGGGCATGCTAAATATTAAATGGAGAATTTATTTTGTTTATGTTGATGTACGAAAACATTTGTTCTTCGTACGAAGGTGTATACACATTTCTGATTCGGAGAACGTGCATTTATTTACATTTGTGTAATATATTTCTTTGTTTCTTTTATACGGAATGTTGTTTATTTGTTGTATTTGATGAAATGGAATACAAAATACAGCTGGACGCATACGTGTGTGTCAACATAATTGCTTATTGTACAGAAGTCATGAAAGGAACAGGATGTATGAATATTTGCGATCGTCACAGTATATACATATTAGGGCCTGTTCTATTTGAAAATGCTTTGCGTGGTATTCTTCAAACACAATAATGATTTAGTTACATTTGCAATTTGACCTTACTTTAATTATTATGCAATCTGAACAACTTTTAAGCCAGTAGAGACTACTGATATCAGACTTAATAGACACAGATCTGCCTATCACTGACATCTAGAATGTTTTCAGTCTGAAAACAAAAACAACTTAAACATCGCGTATATGCGGTCACGGGCAGACGTATAAGGACAGAGGTAAATAGCAATTAGTGACATTCGTAGATAAGCTTAGCCTAAAGGCAGAAAATAGGTAATCAGCCATGTTTTATGTTACTTAGTGAGGTACAATATGACACACAAACAAACAACATAAACTACGGTATCACTGTATAAGACTACATCATCTGTCTCCGGTTCTTATAAACGTTGGACATACATCAGCAAAGTGTTGATCATTGTTCACTCCACAGTTATTTGTTAACTTCCCTTTTTGCGAACAACGTCCATCAGTCTATTTAGCTCTAAATTAACAAGTTTTCTAGTAATGTCTGGCCCAATGCTACTACAATTTGGTAGAAACGCCTGTTTGTGTTTTGTGTGAAAAATGATTTTTTTCTCATTCTTCTCTATTTCTCTAAAAGATTCTCAGTAGGATTCGGGTCAGCTGAGAGTGATTGGGTATTGTATGGCATATGGGGTGTGTTCTAGACGATCCATTTCGCAGTGTGCTTGAGGTCACTGCCATGTTAGAAATAGAATACCATTAGATTTCTGGAGTTCGACCTTGAATTTCATTCCTACTGATTATGTTATTTTGTTTCGTTGTAATATAAATTTTTCCAGTATCATAGAATGTATTTTATTTGTTAGCATATGTTTGCATCCATATAAAAAACACATGTCTCGCGTGTATGGTTCTGACGTCCGCTGTTTCGGGTTCTAAACCACCTCGCACCTTTAATTTGTATCACAATGTGGTCATTATGCCACATGGTGTGCCATTGGTTTTTTGTGTCACGTTTTTACGTGAGTGTTTATTTGGCACTGAAAAGGGCCGATGGTGTAACCTCAATAAGAGGACCAGTATCCCTCATTCTCAACCATCTGCCGCAGTCAACGTGGTAGAGAGGCGACCAGAGAAGTAGCATAGCATTGGCTAGTAGCTACTTCATCCCAGGCATCCGCTACTAGCTCCCAGAGAGCATCTTTATTTGCTGACTGTGTATCAGGCCAGTTTTCCGCCACCGTGCCCTTCGTCTCCGACCAGACATTCTCAGTTGGATTCAAGTCGGCACTGTAAGGTGGCCAATCTACGAACTCTAGTTGGCCTTGCCTTGCGAACCATTCTTGAACCCTCTGAGAAGTGTGTATCGGAGAATGGTCCTGCTGGAAGCGCAGCACACCATCGGGATACAAAAGTCGCACCGAGGGAATCATAATGTTCTCTAGAATATGTCAATACTGCCCGGCATAAGGCCACGTGTATTCGGACCTCGATCGTCGATTCTGTGCAACACCGCCTATCCCGCGTGCACTTATCCATCCCCAACACGCAACGGCTGCATAACCATAGCGCGAGCACTCGGCCACATATTCCGGATTGTGCCGGGTCCCACGAGGTCTGAAGACACGCTCTGGCCCATCACTAGCCGAGGAAAACACACACACGTCGGAGAATACAACATCTAACCAGTCACGGTCAATGTTGTCCTCGGCAAACGCGAGTCGATAGATCCTGTGCTCAACGGTGAGCCTTTGCTTCCTTGAAGCACACCAGGATTTCAGTCCCGTCGCCGTCAAGCGCCTAAGCACGGACTCAAGCTGCCAGGAAAGTGCGTGGCACGTTCTAGCTGAATGGCGCTCCTGAAAGGAGTTAACTGCGCCTGGGTAATCCGACTATTGTACTCGGCTACAGTCGACACCCTCCATGAACCCAATCCTCCGCGACGTGTCACGTCACCTATGTCTCGGAACTGTCATATCCATCGACTCGCAGTGCTCTCTGGAACACCGTAACGTCGGCCTGCTTCAGCGTCGGGAAAACCTGCCGCCTCAACAAGGCCTATGACTCTCTCCCTAACCGACTGGCTGTGGTGAGACATCGCTGCAGAATGACGTTTCACTTCCTTGAGCCGCCTGGCTCTGGCGAGACATCACTACACGATGATGTGTATTAAAACGGTTGTATATGCCTGTGACGTAGAAGGTACGCTTGCCCAGAGTCGAATGAGGACCAAAGATGTTCGAAATGTGTATGTTGTCAGATGATATCTGTTTAAAAAGGGAGACCATAAGGCATGTCCGAAACTGCAGTAAGGTCCTCAAATGATCACGTGACGTAGTTCAGGGATACAAATGCATGGGCAATCAAGACCAAACTCTGTGACTTTGGAGGGGCACGCTAAATGCCCAAACCACCTGTCAAATCATCTGATGCTTTTTAGTTTCATTACCCATCGCATGACCGTGCAATCACAGAGGTGTATAATGACACGAATATGAACAGTAAAACACAGATATGTTATTTTGTGTGAGAGTAACCCTTTTTTTTTTTGTCAATACGTTTAATTTGTATTATATTTTGATTTACTATATGAGACACCAACAAGGCAGCTGATAAACGTAGTATTATTTTAGGCTGTTCACGGTAAAGCGAGCACTTTTTAAGGCCCTTCTAAATATTTCCTTTCATCCAATTTCCATCTTCCTGCTGCTTTTTAATATAAACATTGCAATGTGACCAATAAACACAGTGTATACATTCCCAGCCCTAAAAATATAATGCCTGAGGCTGCAATACGATATATTTATTATTGGTTTATGCCTGTCGGGAGGGTCTTAAAAAGTTCTCACTTTACCATGAACAGGCTATTGCAGAGACCTAAAATATTAAACGAAGAAATAGGTTTCCTAAAGATAAAATCGACTGCCTCCTTGGCAAATGCGCATCTGGATGTGTTAGATCACAAAATTACCTAATATATGTATACACATTCATATTCCTCACATTGCCTAAGTGATAAAACAACTTCGAAGTACACATTTTCGTAGTCAACAATTTTACTACTATCAGCGTTGACACATTACTTAGAATATATCGTACATTCTGTAGGTTGTTACTTATTTCGCACAAATTAAATGAATGGACATTATCAGTGAAACATAAATGTGCTGTCAGTACTGCTACGTGTGCCAAGCACAGTAAAACGAGCAGTAGGTACGTAAAAAAGCTCTGAAAGAGGTTTGGAATTTGGGGAGTTGTGAGTGGAGGGCGGTTACATTCACTATTTGTTAGGTGCACGCACAGTAGGAAAGAAAAGAAGGTTAAAATATGTATGTGTGCGTCACAAGTATAGGTTGGACGTAGTTTGAGTTAGAAGGTGTCAAACGTAGGCTTATACGTGTCTATATGAACCTTAATAATTTTGCAACATTTAGCTTACCATAGAAGAAACTGAGGACATCTGGATCACCGTAAATAACATGCACAGAAGCAACTTTCATGCATTCTCAGCACTTCATATAAAATACAACATGTGAAATCTGAATAATTAATATATTAATGAAATTAAAAATAAATAAAATCAGACCAAATGTGTTATGAATTCAATGAGATGTAAAATTCAGATGTAAAATATATATTAAACTTTAAATGTGTGTAAGGAAAATCACTTTACTCAAAAATCAAATTAAACTTATGTTGATGACCAAAATTGAAGTACCTCCAACCAGTATAGAGTTAAATAAATTAAGGAAATAAAACCAAATTAAAAGATAAAAAATAAAATATTACTGTAGTGCTGCTGCAAAATTAATTGACAACTGATTTGAAATTAAATTCAGAAATAAAAATTTGTTCACAACCGGAAGTAGCTTTCTTCAATTTTTAACTGTTTAAGAAACTGACTAAGCTCCTAAGTAGTTAGTTGCATTTACAGTTATCACGATCCAAACCTTCACTTGAAAATGTCAATTTAAGTTTTAATTACTTCAGAAGAATTACTCCTCACTTTCCCTCAAATAGTTAAACTCTGCTCAAATGAGATTACACTGAGTGTTTAGATGTTAATGTGCTCCGGCGTTACTAGCTCATATGGGATCTCAGGACTACTGATTATACACAAGTTAAAGTTCAGAAAATGCATAGTTCCGTAAGTTAATCTTCTTCTGAAAATACTATTAAGTTCGTAGAAATAGATTACAAGTGAAGTCTTTCACATAGGTCTGCACCCAGACTCTCAAACTCCTTGGCGTCACCTGTATTATGATGCGCCGCTAACGTGACCGATATGGCGCCTGGCGTCTAGAGATCGGTGTCCTGGCGTCTCCAACAAAACTCACTAATACAATTAGCTAGACACCTGCCATCAGCCCTCCTCTATAATCGGTTATGGCAGTGACCTAATCACTACTTCAGGGACTTATTACTAACTTATTCTTAGGTTGGCGCTGGGGATTCCCTGATATCGAAATCTCAGCGAAAATACTATTAACTATCCATGCTGAAAGTCCCACCCAGAAGCAAGCCTTCCGGCATCTCCATTCAAGACTAGCCAATCGCGGCCTACTTCTGACTAGACTTCCTTAAAATAAAAGAAACCAACATTTTAAATCTTTCTAATAAGAGAATAAAGTAGATAATTAAGCTTTAAGAATCGTAAAGTAATTACTGAGAACAAAAATAAACATATAAACAAAATATAACAATATTGAAATAACAATGTGTCAAAACTAAGAATACTGCATGAAAATTATCATGGAATATAGATATTAAGTGGACTGGTGGTTTACATAAATCATAAATTACGTGATTTAAAAATGTTACCATTACATATGAGAAATGTGTGAAAATTAATATTCAAATTACAATAACGTGTAAAATAAAATAAATAATGCAATTCAAACAATTATACAGCTAATCTGCACGTACCAAACATAACATAAAAACATACGTTCTGTCGACCTATAACAATAATTACTCTGTTCAGGATATTATGCTTTCTATATTACTAAATTCCTATATCTTACAATGAGAGTGTATGTCTGTTTTGTGTAGAATAATTATGAAAATGTTTTTTAGTATTGTCATAACCAACTCTGTTTTTGTGATGAACTGGCAGAAGAAAGATGCATAGTCCAATCTTGAGGTAATTTAGACAACATATTCTCATTCGCAGTGGACGTACAGTAGTTGCACTAGTCTTTTAAAGCTCGTGGTGTGTATGATCAAGTTACCGTATTGATTTAACTGCTCTTGACAATTATCAGTATTCACAGGACGAGCTCTCGACACAATCGGCATTCTAACATCATCGATCGCTGTAGCTTCTTGATAACACCTTATCCCAATACAAACACCACGTACGAAGACAACAGCTGATCTCCATAGACTACGTATACCACAGTCGACGATATATTCACTGTAGTTAGTTATACTCCCATATACTAATAAGCGAAAAAGAGCTCACCCCAAAACGATCTAATCGCGTGAACATGCAACACAGAATGACTAACGCACGCACTCTTTGAGTCATCTGACTCGGCAACAGGGACGTTTGCAGCAGCATTCTGGCATCATTAAAATTAATAGGTCACGGTCCACAGTGATTGATAGCAGTGGCCTGAAAGTTGTTCATTTGCGATATAAAACAGAAATATTCAAGTGTTAACTGGATATTTTAAAGTACTTGAGAGTAATTATCACTCTTATTATTTACTTGTCTTGAATCCGCGTTTTGTTCAGAGGCAAAATGTTTGTTATACTGAATATTTTATTAGACACTATGCTACTGTGTTCAGATCTGTGTTCATTATTTATACAGTTCGCACAATATGTTATATGCAAAGTAATTTACTCCACAGCGATTACTAACTATGAAGGCATTTTCAGGTATTCCTTCACATTAAACACACACGCAACAATTTTATTTCTGTTTTAGTTTTACTGACCTAAATAAATATTACGGCAACACGAACATTTTTCAACGTAATGACTATAGGAATGTAGTTTTGAAACATATTACAAATCACACTTAAAGGTTTTCTAGTGTAATTATACCACGATCGCTAGGAAGTGTGTGACCTTCAACAATCTTGTAGTTTTCACTCCATACGGATATTTAGTGACTATGTAGAGTCTAAATGGGCAAGCAGTAGGTTGTTAACATTACAATTGCCTCCTAGTTCTACTGTTTCGTGGGGTTTTGCGTTTATAGGTTGTTCGGTGTAATTTGGGCGTTTTTGCAAATAGACAGTGCCCGTAACCGCATATAGTTTAATATGTGCACCGGCTGAGGTACTGCTGTAATGCTAGCCACGACTCACGTAAACGGGTTCTTTGTTTCGCCATCGCATTATAATAGTCATGTTCCAAGCCAATGGCCACTGAAAATTGATCCCTATAATTTGTGCAGGCCTACCACTGAACAAGAAGTGGCAGCGTAGAAACACGTTAATTTTGCAAATAACTTAACAGTGTTGCTTGATAAACATACTTACTCAAAACCATGATAAACATGCATATGTATACAAGTCACTTGACCTATAGTAACACCAATTTTGCATGAGGCGAAAAACACAAGAAAGTGTGAAGGGCTTTCAACATTGTACTACGTTAATCGTGGGCAGTGTATAAATGGTGATACTGTAGCTTCTAAAGAATTGTTTTCCTGGATGGACCGTAGTAGCAGCATTGTGTAAAGTTATTTGTCTCGAAAGTAAAAAGACAAAACGCCAAGGCAGTAGCCAACGAAATTCTTAATTTGTCACTACGTAGTGAGTTCGATAAATACTAAGAAGATACGTTCAGTGACCACTACTTAAAACGGTATTTATTTCGTGATGTTAATATAGTTTTACAACTGATAATTTCATCACGTAAATAATAATTAAATTATAGCAAAGATTCATAACTTCACTTAATGCGTTTAAAGGTTCGTAACTAAATTTCAAAATTTTTTACAGTACCACTGTAATTATGTTCTAAACAGATAGGAGGACGTTGCCTTGATTGTGGTTTTATGTGCTAAGTATGTTACACTGTTGCACTGGTTAAAAAGATGCAGTTTAGTTATTTGTGAAATCAACCCAATGCATAAATATTATAAGACTAAACCCAGTAAATCAATTCCATAAAGTAAGTAATACATTTAAAATGACTACTTAATAGTATTTTATTCTGATGAGTAATTTCTCTGTTGCATTATAAGGTCTATAATATTTATTAGAGTCCAATTTTAAAACAGGTCTTTAAATTAATATTGGAATACACAACCATATTCATACAATACTTTCCTGTGCAGTGTATTCGGTCCTACATATCATTCTAACTACTGTTTCTTAACATGAAATTCAAACTGCATTCCAACTACTCCTGTTCATGAAACTTGTCCTCCCATAGTACATCATGTGTATATATTGTGGAGTCTATTGTGGAGTCATATTGATTGTCTTCCATAATGCGTTTCAGTTATGGCTACAAATATTCTATCATATTATTCAGATCTGGTGACCAAGGAGGTCAACGCAAATGTTGCATGCGTTGTTGGTTCCGAAACCATCTCTAAAGTGGTTTTCTTCTATGGAATACCATTTTCTATATCTGTGACTATATTACTCTAACATGCTATAACATTAAAGGGCTCGATGCTTTAATACACCGCTGGCCACTAAACTTGCAATACCATGAAGATCATGAGGCATCGCAACCGGATATATTGGACAAGAATAGCCATCATACACGGGTGACATGTTTATACTTGCAGCATGATGCTACGTATGGATTGTAGGAAATCAGTACTTTGTGCCCCACATCCTACCCCTCTCAGACAGAATTAACCCCTGCTACACCCACGTGGCTTCGATCTGTGCCCAAAGTTCATCCGATGTAGTGGCGGGAATCCTGTCACAACCCAGTCATCGTTTGGCCATGGACCACACGTTTTCGATTAACAAGAGATCCAGTGAACACGCAGTCCAGGAAAGCAGTGTTACATGTTGGTAATCTAGCAGCCATAGGAGGATGTGTGTCACATGAGATCGCGCATTGTCCTATTCGCACATGTCCCCAAGTTGGCCCTGAGGTAAGGGGACGACAACAGGTTCCAACACCTACGCAATGTAACGGTTGCTGGTCAGCGTGCCAGCGATGTGGACTAGGCACGAGCGAGACTGGAATATAATATCACCCTATGTCATTATTCCAGGTGCCAGGTCGGTATGACTATGCATTATATAGTACTCAATCAGGCGTGCACCACGGTGCTAAAAGCGCTTAATGCTACCATAATCATGCTACAGGTAGAAGCGGAACTCGCTGGTGAAGACTACGGCAAGTTAATCGTCAGTCCATGTCCGAAATTTCACGCATAATTGCAGCCGCAGGCACTTACAGTATGTGAGCATTCAGTGGCAGCCGCAGTAATGTGCGCCTGGATATGAGGCGTCAATGGTCTAGATGGCGACAACTGTGCGTGAGAACACAGACTGCTGTACCAGACACCTGACATCCCGAGCGAGAGTGCTTGATGTGACTGTATGGTGTGTAATCGTCATGAGTTCCAGATGTCTGCCCTGACGTTTGTTGGTATGACGGGGCCGTTATGGTTTCCTGCACATCGCTCAGCCCATCCCTCCTAGACCACTGATCTCATATCTGCTTCGCTGTAGTTACACCTCTTCCAATCCGAGGACCAATATCGCATTAGGCTAATCCACAATAATGATAGCTTAAGACTCTTCCGCAGTCAAAAGCGGAAACATGTTTGTGAGGTCCCAGTGTTCTCCGAACCTACATACTGATTCGTTTGTGCACACAAACAGCAGCGAAACATACAGCCCCTACATCCCAGTTGCTCTCCGACCTCCACTTGTATACTGCTTTACAGCGTGGTGCCACACGACGAACAACTAATTACGTCATTGTTCTACACTGTGCTACGCAGTCTCCCAATGTCGAATCAATACATTGCGTCCTTTGTGTTGAATTTCGAAAGGCCAGCAGTGTACTAAGCGTTATATGTACTTACTGATTACCTTTGTAGTATTCCAGTAAGTAGAATTATTTGGGGAAGCCTGCATACGGGGTAAGGAGATCGGATAATCAGAGATGTTTATGCTCTGCCATTCTGGTCACCTGGCTGCCATTTTAGATGTAGCTGACCTTGACCGACCATTAACCTTGACCAAGACCTTTGACCTCGACCCCGGTGAACATTGAAATTACAAAATATTTCAAAAACATCTAAAACAATATAAATCATTTTAAAAAATCCAAAATATATACAAAAACTTGTAAAATATTACTTCTACTTTTATTTATTTAAGAATTATTAAAAACATTACTTCAAAACTATTAAAACACATTTCCGGAAGTCCACAAGGAACACGCTCAGCAGACGACTGACCCCTCCACTCCCACTCCCCATGCGATATGGCGCAGTAGTAACTCACTGGACTCGCATTTGGGAGGACCCGGCTTCGATTCCCGGTCCGGCCATCCTGATTTCAGTTTTCCATGGTTTACCGAAATCACTCCAGGCGAATTCTGGGATCGTCCCGTAACAAAGGCCATGGCCGACTCCTTCCTCAATCCTTCCTGTGAAATTTGCTCCGTCTCTAATGACCTCGCTGTCGACGATACGTTAAGTCAACTACCTACCCACCTACCGCCCCCAGACTCCTCACCTATACCCATTCTGTCGTATGCAGTCATCTTGGTTTTTCGTTTGTCTTTGTTTATACATTGCTGAAGGCTACAATCTTGGATTTTTATCTGTATTTTGTTTATACATTGCTGAAGGCCACCATATTGGATTTCATATGTTTACATTTACATTACCTATACGGTACTAGTGTATAAATTATCGATTTAGCAACCAGGTGGCGGCCATAATTAATTATGTTTTAAAGTATATGTAGTGCTGATGGCGCCCTCCGTATTGGATTCTATGTTCAATGTTTAGGTAGTGCTATGTTCTCGGTTATGCCGCCAGGTGAGCGATGGTACAGGTTCCCTCCATCCCCACCCACATTTTTCATTGGCAAATTACTTAGATTCATTCAACCCCCACCACCACCACTCTTGATTCTCAATGGCTAATTAATCATGTGTTTTCGGAAACCTTCGTTCCTATCAATCAGCGGTCATTCAGCGCGGACTATTGTTTCCCCCTAAAAAAATAACTCTTATGCCATATGAAAACATTCCCAAGATATTAAAGGTGTCCCTAATCAGGCAGTATTCTGTGTATGTGATTGGAATATGCCAAAAGCCGGCGATTCACAATCCGTGCCCCATCGGAACGAACGTCCTTGACATTAACAATTAGCGCTGCTGAGCGCCGTTTCGACAGCTCGTCGAGATGTATGCCACAAGACGTCATGTGTGCCAAAATCAAAATCATTTTTGTGCTCCTTGCCACTCAGAAGCCCTACGACTATGGAGTTATGAAAATCCATGGTACATTTAACAAATATAATGTGTTTAATGCCATCCTTGACTCAGAGATAAAAATCGTTTAAAAATAGCAATTGGAAGAATATTGTGAGATTGCGTACATAAATAATTGTGTTTTGTTTTAAAACTAAATGTTTCGTATCTCGAGTTATGTACTGCTCACGAAAGTATACAAAACACTGTTGGTAAAGGAAAAACATATATTTTATATATTTAGTATATCAGTTTTATTATAATTTAAAGAAAATAAATAATATTCAACAAGACTCTAGCCATGTGTGTGTGTATATATATATATATATACATATATATATATATATATATATATATATATATATATATATATATATATATATATTTATTTATTTATATATATACACACACACGTGTGTCACAAGTTAAAATTAAGTTCCCTTATTTTAAAGTAAAGTTATGTAGTCTTCTTCCAAAACTGAAATTTGTATTATTTATTTAGTAATATCGCTTTGAAATTTATATGTATATATATACACATGTATATATACATATATATATATGTCCCACGGTATAGTTAATAGCTTACTAAGTAAATTGTTTTTGCAGTTTGCAATAAAATTTCCTAGCACCATGGCGGGCATCCAACAAGCTTCGCCAATTGTTGAAAAAATATTTTGCACTTTGTTCTCAACCAGGCAGCACACACAATCAGTATAGGAGGAAGGAATCGAACATGACCTACGTTAAGTAACCATCTTAGTGTATTCCTGGAGAGATTTCAAGAAACCATGGAAGAAACTCAAATCAGGATGTATGGACTGAGAACTGAACCTAGGTCCTCCCGAATGCACATACGGTGTTTTATCATGGCAGCGTCTCATTATGTTTAATAGAATCAGGAATGTTGCCCCACAGATGCTGGGTCATACAATACATATGTATGCATTTTGCCTCGCAATCATTTATGTGGATGTCATTTCTGGTCTCACTACCATCGAATTCAGATACTGAGACATTGGATACCTAAGAGTGTAAACCGAAAAATTCGGCATGAACTGCTCAACATTATCAAACTTCCCTCAATTACATAAATACAGCTAGCAGCTGGTAAGCCGTCGCGGGTCTGGGATATGTGCCATCTTTCACAGAAACCAATAACAGATTAAAAGTGCTGTGAGCTTGAAAAAATGTGACCTTTTTGTCTCGATGCACCAATTCCCTCACTATGGAAAAGCATTAGCCTGCTTTGATTTTTTTTAACAGATATTTCTCTTTAGGAGTTTTCATAAGGCTGAAGATTTCTACTGGCATTGCATCAAGGCCCATTTTTAGCAACGAGCTGTATGTTAAGTGTTACTGGCAATATGGTGATGACAATGAGTTAATGAGCTGGTGAAACATATTTTTCCTCCCATTCTTCGAATTTAACACTTACGACTCTTTTCCTTGCGAATAATGGTGTATCTGGCAATGACTCGTGATATCAAAGTACTCTTGGTGGATAGAGAACCCAGATATTTTTCAAACTTATTGGAATATTAAAACATGCAAAACTGTGCTGCTGAAGTAGGATAGGCATGGTGTAATTTTTCCTTAGCATGTTTATTGGTCATATATACTGTAAAATTTATTATTGGGGTTGTGAATATTAATGGTGAACAGTTCTGTTGAAGTTTTATACCCATGTTATGAATTTGGCATCTATATCTCATGTGGTTAGGATATTACATCCACCTATGATTATAAGTAGATACTTGACCCTGCGAACCTCCTCGTAGTCACAGGTGATGTCTATATTATGAATTTAGCAACTAAATGTTATGTGGTTCGGAAATTACAGTCAACTGTGCTTATAAGTAGACATGGGGTATACCTGGCCCTGCGACCCTTCTCATCGTCGGCCTGTGTTATGATGTTGACAATTATATCTTATGGGGTTCGAAAATTACAGTCAACTATGCTTATATGTTAGGTCTGGTGAGCGTGTAAGCCAATGCTGGTATTCGGTGCTGCATTATGGTGCTAGGTCGACAGATCCCGAAAGGCATGAGACTTGGCACCCACCAGGACACTAGGTGTAAGGGTCCCAACACCCTGGCATCATGTTGACAGAGCTGGAGGTTGGTATCCAAGATGGCCACCATGGGTATGAAGGAAAATGGAAAATTTTTGGGGAAAATTGGAAATTTGTCCCTTATGGCGTCATCAAAGATGGTGGTTGCCTAGTTCCCTTACCCGCATCTCCAAGCCCCTATTAGATTGCCCGTTTGTATACTACTTCATGCAAAGCTTTACATGAAGATATGCATCAAAATGCAGTACATAGTGGTTACTACATTAGAAATATAATTATATACAGCTTTTTAATGTTCTCATTATGTTCACTGATGCCAAATCGGTTGAAAGAATCCTGAGAAATGCTATATAAGCATTATTTTAGAGGTAGTGCTGTCTTTCAAAATGGCCACAAATATAGACTTATCTACTGGTACCAGCAAACGTCTGTGCACGCGAGTCCAATCTTATTCTCTAGATTGTGGCTAGGCACAGTCCGGTCTCTAGCTGAGCGACAAGATTGCATCCTGGCAGTATTCACACGGACATAAAAACATTCGGTATTTTGTCTTGAGTAACAGCACATGCAAAACCAGAAACGGAGACTTTTTACTGGCAACAACAGGTAGCAGTGCTCTTGTGACAGTGTGTGCTGGAGGATTTCTTTACCATCTGCGTGTATTGTTCGATATAATACAATTGCTTTTCTGTTATTGAGTACAATTTTTCTGTTCAAATATTAAATAGTATCGAATTGAAATCACATTATATAAAAGTAACAACAATGGAGGTGGAATACTTTCTGTGGTTTGATGCATCAACAGATTACTTGTTAATTTCCCACATTTTCATAATATCTTTCACCATTAAAATGGGGGTGAGTGGAGGATATAAATATTTGATCTGAAGGTTTACGACGCGGCGTACGAAATATTTCAACGGGAATGCATTACTCAAGACAACATTTGTTTACAAAATTTGCAAACGTTGAGAGGCTTGAGATATCATAATACTAAGCCAACTTGAACACATTTTACAGCATAGCAGTTTTACTTCTAAAAAAATCCAAAACATGCAAATATTAACACACAATGTCGTACATAGCTGTCATCTATCTAGTCAGTGCCGAATGTAATTTCGTAACATATCCAAAGTTGTTGGCACGATATTTTTGATGTCATAGAATTCTTGAATTGTGTCTTTTGCCGAAATCATCAATCACAATACGGAGCATCCAATAAATTTATTTTAATAATGAACAATAAATTTAAAACATTTTTAACTATGATAATGTTATATTAAATGATAAAATAATATTTAGTACAATAACTGCTAGACAATAACACAAATTAGAACTGAGAAAAGGATAAAGATATATTTATATTTTCAATTTTTTATTCCAAAGAAAGGAGTGATGTATGAAGGTTAAGCTAAACTATAAAAACTTTGTCTGCTGTTTCTGCATTTAATTTAGCGCAAATATAATGCAAGCCAATACCAACCTATGTGGCAGTGAATTATAGGTACAATGTGGAACAAGTAATTAATATTGTTACACTTTCTCTCTCTAGAAATTAAGTGGGCTATACCAAGTTCGATAAGGGATGTAGGTCTTAATCAAATAAAATAATTAATTACAGTTTCCTTATTTTATTTACAATAACTACAACGAAATTCTCTAAACTCAAATTTTCACAATACATTGAAATAACTTACTGTTCAAAATTGACACCAATTAACAAAATTTATAATTAGGACAAAGAAATAAATTAAATTAAATAATTAAAGATCAGTCCCAATAGATAGTGTCTCAACCTAATCAATTATTTGATAATTTATGTTTCAATATTTGACAGTTCGAATATTTACAATAAAATCAGTATTATACTTCCATTCAGTCCCACCCCAGTTCAGTCCATATCCCGCCAGTCGTCATGTTATAGAGTCCTCCAAACGCCCTCACGCACAGAAGGCTTCACTTGTCGGTAACACACCCTCTCGTCCATTCAAGCCACGAACACCTCACACGCCGTCGTCCCGCAATCGCCAGTCGCCGTCCACACTACACTTCGCTCGTGCACACTCGCCAGACGGCCTCCGTCAAAGACTGCCGGCCGCTGGGTTGCGGCAGTATATATAGGTCTTAGGCCGCCACCTAGAATCTTCCCAACTCGCGTGATATACGTCGCGGAGGGCTAAGGCGCCAGCCAGTCTCATCAGAACATTCTTGCATCGTCGTTAAACGTATCGGAAACTCTAGCAGGCGAGAGGAGGTCTGTAACGCCAACAAGTCTCGCTACTGTCGGCATTCGCAGGATTCCCAGAAGAGGAGAAAACAGCCACGAGCGCATCGTTCCAGAAAGAGGGGAGGGCGAGGTGGGTCTCCGATTATGGCGTGGGGCAGCGAAGTCGGCGCCAGCTGCAGCACGTAACAAAACATTACTTAAATTGTAACTTATAAATTATCTCCAATGAAATAAGCTGCTTTCTGTTCGCTTAAAATAAGTTCTTATAACCACTGACAGTGTTCTGGTTGACATAATGGTTGCCCACTGTGGCGCAGTCGGTTAAGTGTTGAGCGTGAGTAGTTCCGGTTTTGAATCCCGGGTAGAACAAGGGTGTGATTTATGCTTGTCCGTAGGAGTCAAACTTGCATGGGAAATGTCATTTTCAATAGGAAAAATACTATAAACGGTTGTCACGGAATTAAAAACATTAGTGCTGTAAATCTGGAATTGTGTGTGAATTTTATGCTAATTTTACAAGTAAAACCTTGAAAACTAGTAACTAAAAGAATACGTGCCTTTTCTTGTAATAAATTAACTAACCTACTAAGTGAATTTGCAATATATAGAAATTTAACATTACATTCAAGCTTGTATCTCAGTCACATTTGTAAATAGAAAATCTAAATTAATATATAACATACTTCCAAACATATTCATACCACAAATATAATACAAAGATTATTATCTTTTATATTATATTTAAATAAATGCGTTCCAACTAGAAATCGAACCTACTACTTCTTGAGCAAATACGTTTGGCCTTAACTTCAACACCAACAAACTAATTTACTTATTACTATAGCCTAACGATATCGTTAATTTCGAATCTGTTTGTGTAATAATTTGACAGGCATATAATTTTAAACAGTTAATGTTTTAGTTTTTAATGAATTCCAAATAGGATTACACATTTGCACAATCTTTGTTTCACTATCGAGAAAATATATTCTCTTGGCGAACATTGCATTTGGAATAATATTTACTGGCATAAATTATAGACAAACGTATATTACGGTCTGTTATGTTAGTACAAATAATTGTATCATAAATGCTACAGAAATATTTTTATATTGGTTACACCGTCTGCTGAAGCCAGCATTATTTGGAAAAACATATTTACAGGTGGCATTAAGTTTGCACGTGAATCGGAATTCCAGAAAAATACATAAACCGACAAGATACTTAACACCTTTTTATATAAACTCGAAATGTTTACTGCGATTTTCGTGAGCTTTTTAATTTGAACACCTAGGCGTATGTAGGCCACGATTTCACATAAACTACAATCTAGCACGGCAATAATGCTTACACACAATACTGATGGTGAACGTAAACTTCTGTCACCACAGTTCAATGTCCGAAGGTCCGATGTCATAATATTTTCCCCATCTTGAATTTCGTTTCCTGACCATGCCCGAATGTTAGCCTCATTTTGTTATGAAAAGAACAAGAAATATAGATCCTGTTAGGTGGAATTTGTGAAGTATATGAACATTATGCTGTAGATTGTAATTTTATTATTTTATTTCTTGTTTTTTATGAACACTGTGTGTATGCTTTCTTTATAGTGCGGGTCAGCCCACTATGAGTAAAAACGCTCATTTTTGCGACTTTGTGCAAATAAAGATATAAAATATTTCCCATAGTTTCAAAAGAAAAGCGCTGGCCTGAAATTACTGTTTTGTTATACTTTGATAAACTGTACATATACATTAATTCAGGTGAAATTGCACCGAGTGTTAAAAGCTAAGTAGCATTCCAGTTGTATATTTTATATGTGGTATTATATACATAAAATTGTCAAGTGCAAATTTTTAACACTGAGGATAAATTTCCTGTACCTCTGCGAACGTCCTTCGTCCTATATTGCCTTACATATACCTACCTGAGCCCACCGTAACTGATGTTTGTGGAATAGCAGATAGTACAATAGCCGATAGTACGGCCAGACTGACGTGCGCATCTCTCCCCCCCCCCCCCCCCCTTATGTTGACCCTTTTAACACGCTCCGCCCGCTCAGACATGCACAGACGTCTGCCGGCTCTACAATAGATAATACGAAACCTACGTAAGGATTTGATTTGGCAGGGTAGAAATTGGCCCGGTTAGATAGGACGTGGCTTTTCATACAGACAGCAGCTAGTTGCAAGAGAAACATTCTTGATGTGTGCATACAATAATTACATCTGCAACATGCGCCGATTGTTTAATTAATGTTTAGTGGCCTTATTTGCTGATTAATGTAACCATATATTCCGCTAAAGTGTGATATTCGATTTTCGAAAATGCGTACGACAGAAGGAAATTCATTTCAGTGTATCGTTGTTAAAAGACAAATATTACAACTACTTAACGTCTTACATAGAATAGGGTATATTTTAATTATTAACAGAGGAATTATGCATTTCTCTTTTACAGTTATCTGGAATTATAGTCATTTCACATACGTTTACTGTTTCATTGTTTGAAGCATCGAATGAAGCAAACAAATTTTTTTCCTATTAATTTTTATTATGTTGCCTGGCCACATTGTTGTTGATGAAGAAAGCGTAATGACAGGATAAGTTTGAATTTTTTTAATGCGTTGCAATTCTTTGCAGAACATCGTAATCTTCTGATCCAACGCATAATTCATTTTATTCCACTGTTGAAGGTGGTCCACAAGTGTTCAAATTTTCTAAAGATATTGAACGGTACGTGTGATTATAATAATATTTGTACTGCAGTTTTAAGAAGTTCCAGATATATCCGCCAGGAGCGCTGTAAGTACTCAGTAGCGCCAACTTCGTAGTTCGAAGTGATGCAGTAGTTGTGCCGTCTAAGTTGGTGTGCGCGGAGAGGGCAAAAATAATTAGCGACCGCTCAATAACATTGCTGTTGCAACTCTGGTATAGGCTGTTCGCGGTAAAATGCGCACTTTTGAAAGCCCTGCTGAAGATCTACTTGTATACATCTTGCGTATTCTTCCGCCTTATGTAAGATTAGCATTGCCATTAGTCTCATCACTTTACTCATGCGTCTTACACTTCAATGCATTAAAAATAACAGAAATCGAAAGAAATAATTTAAGTATCACAAATGGTTACCTAGCGCTGTTTATTCGACGTTAATATATGGAACTAATTTCCCCTCCATCGTTACCAACTTTACTGGAAACATGTCACTCAGGGCGCCCGTTAAAATTTATGCAGGTAGGGGCAGTGACTTTTTTGTAAGGTTGATTTCAAAAGTGCTCACTTTATCGTGAACAACCTATATACACCTTATTTACTCTGTGTGTTTCGTGAGTTACCGAACCTATTTACGAGAGCGGGGACGCGTCTGCTTTTAGTGGAAATCTTTGGATCGTGTAGCAGAGGCTGGAAGTCCCCGAACACCACAACAAAAACAACAGGAGATATGTGTGGCGAAACAGGATAGCTTGCCCTATCATCTTCACCCGGACCGACCCTCGCCAATTAAAGCAAAACAATCACGGTCCGAAACTCAACTATCCCAACTTCGGGGCTAGAGGGCGGGGGAAAAAAAAAAAAATCTCCCCTCGCTTTTACGTGCGCCTAAATAATACTGGCCCTCCTGCTCTTAAACACCTCCAGCAATGACTTACAAAGCGTAGGGTTAACAGGCTGTAATATGGGGTGCTGCAAGACTAGCTGTTCGTTAACTGCATTTACTATTCCATTTGTATCCTTCGCGTTGACTCCACTAGAAACAAAAAAATAGGAAACACGTGAAGTGTAACTGCTACGCGTATTTCTTTGGACGCCTATTGAGTAAACACGACGACTAAAAAAATCGTATCTGTACAGTGCAACCTCTTCGTCAAATGAACAACTTCTAAACTTTACTCACGCTCCCGCAACTATACTCATTCATTATTATTATTTTAAGTTATCTCGTAAATATGTACTTAAGGGTGATGTTCCAAACTCTGCTAATAACCTACCTAGTTACTTTTTCCACTCGGCCTTTTTTTATCCTTGAACCACATTTTAAAAACAAAATATTGCTATGTGAGTAATAAACAGGGTGTGTATATTCCACCGCACTCGTAAGTTAACGTCTAAGACTACAAGAAAATATACTTATTTAATATTATTTCAAATGAGAGGGCTTCCAAAAGTGCTCACTTTACCGTGAATAGCCGCTAGTTTTCTCCTACAGCGACTACTTTGCTCCAATAAAAAAAAATGTTTCAGTGTTCTCGATGACCACTATCGATTATTTGTACCGTCACAGCATAGGTGGCACCACATAGCTTAAAAATAAGTCTCTAGCAGCTACTCCCTTGAAGATTACTGTCGCACATAGTTTACTGAAAATATACGTGTGTTTTTGTTGAATTTTATGCTGTAAAAAAGTAGTCAGAATTTTGCAGAAATTAGTGAACAAATTTGGTGAGCTATTTTTATTTAGATCATATATTTGCCCGTTATTTAGAATCTGCAAAGTGATATTTGTTCATACAAGTATTTTATTTTTTTACGTTTATTATTCTTACGCAGGTTCGGTTTTCAGTATAAATGGGGCAAATCTGCTCACATTTTGCATTTCGTGTTATTTTTATCATTATTTTCATTTGGTCAATAACTAAGTGTATGTGTGCTGCTGTTTAGGTTTTTGAGTGGACGTGTGTGCATGGTTGTGATAAGAATTTACACTAATGCGGATAGTCTTTGCTTCAGTAAAGAAACATTCAGAAAAGAAGACAGAATAAGTGGCCGGATACCATATGCAGACGATCCAGGTAATAGTCAAATGTAATATCAAGAATCAGAAAACTAACAGGAATATGTATTCCAAGCAGTAAACAGACAAATCGGAGTGTTTGTTATATTCCAGTGTCAAGATCGAATCTATCCAGGAGTTATTAAAAGTTTTAATGAATGTAGTACAACAATAAGTGCAATGACGAGGTCTCTGAAATCTTGGCAGTGGCCATCCAAAAAGGGCATCCACGAAGGCTCAGTAGCAGAGGTTTCTTCCATGTCCCATGTGGCAGTTCAATGACTACAATTAAAATATAGAGACGTTCATGAATGTATTAGATGTTAATGTGGTGTAATGGTTTTCCATTTCAGTGGAAATAGAAAGAACGGATATGTGTACCATATATTTATTTTATTTTTTACGTCCAGAATGGAAATGCGCTTAAATGTTGTTAAAAATACAAACTATTTTAATAGATTTTTTTTACATTTGAAAAGTATATTTTAGTGAAATATTTTATAATGTTGCAAAATATAATACATTCTTTTTTCATATACAGCATAAATCGCAATTTTTTGACAATTGTTATGGTGACTGTACTACTTATATACTTTGTATACTTCGTATAGTCGGGCGCAGTGCTCCATAGGCAGTTGCTTTACTTCAACCTTAAGTCACTCGGCTGACCGCAAAAAGGCACAGGTTAAGGCCTGGATCAAAGTTTACATTAACATTACACGTACACAGTTACGGCACTAAACATATACGCTACACAACACAATCACACTGGCCTTCCTACGATTGATATAACATTTGTCATGTTCATTAGTTTATTTTTAAGATTTCCTTTCCGAACAACCGAGATAATTTGAAAACACTAAATTAATCTCGTTGCAGTTTTCACTGTAAACGCCACTTTAAAAACATTCCAAATCGCTCGCGATTGCGATGCTCCAGAAATAAACGGAAGGAAACAACAGCCCGGGGAATGAAGTCAAGCCACACACTGTTTTGTTTCATGAACAAGTTTCTCACTTGACAGCGTAGTAGAACAGTTACGGCTTCTCTATGGCTAAACGCCGACACAAGAAATAGTAAAGTAAGTAAAGTTCAAAACTTGTAATGAGTGATCAGTGTAGGGCATAATTTCATGAAAATAAAACTGTTACATATACACGGCGTTTTCTAAAAGCATGTCAAAATTAAAACCGCAGCATATATGGACTAATACAAACCAAACCTCTTTGTAACAAAATTTTTGGAAAGGTCATCTAGTATATTTTAATTTATGTTGAAGTTGAGTAAAAGAACGCAGGAAGTACGCAACTATACGTACCTGCTTGAATCAAAAGAGGCGATCGGAACTAGTCGGAACTAGCGCTTGCGGACACCATAAACTCGAGGTACGTGGGCGCCGCTAGTGGTTGCTTGTTAGTATAGGCTGTTCACGTTAAAATGAGCACTTTTGAAAGCCCCGCTTAAGATTTACCTGTATGCACGTTGTGTGTTCTTCCACCTTATGTAAAATTAACATTGTCATGGGCCTCATCACTTTATTCATACGTCGGTCAAGTGAAACTGTGAGATGATTATAAAAATAAATATTTGGCAAATCTGCTTATTTTTACACTCTGACGCATTAAAAAAAGAAAATAAATAATTTAATTTATTACAAATGGTTACTTAGCACTTTTTATCCGACGTTAAGATATGGAACTACTTTACCTCTATAGTTTCCAACTTTACTGGGCGCACGTCACTCAGTGAGCCCGTGCGTGAGTAGTGACATTTTTCTAAGATTGATTTTAGAAGTGCTCACTTTAGCGTGAATTGCCTTTAGTGATTGAGTAGTAAAGGCTGCCAGAAGTTGTTGCAATTTACTTCCCTCATAGCGAGCCAATTCCATTCGCCTACGTCGTATGGAATTTGTTGCGCAAGCAAGTAATAGCTGCGGAATCCCCCGTCGTTTTGCTTAACTTCAACTTAAATTACAAAATACTAGATGACCTCTCCCAGAATTTTGTTACTAGGAATTTTTGTGATATATTAGTCCATATATGATGTTGATTGAATTTCGACATGTTATTCAAAAACACCTTGTATAGTTGATTCACAGTATCTTCAGACTAAATTTCTACTTCTGATTACTGATACGTATCCTTCCGCTACACCGAAACATAAACACTGCTATGTGACTTCTACTTTCATAACTGTCAAATGCGTTGTTTACTGTTTACAGCTGTTAAAAAACTATTCTATCATATCCCAAAAACCATTACGTACGAATATTCGTAATTTAGGTCTGTAATATTATTTAGGTCAGCCTTAAGATTTTTTTAAAATATGTCTGTATTGACGATAATTCTTACAGTTATTATTTTACCTACATTGTTAATATATTTGAAATAGCACATCACACGTAATACACGTTAATATTTTACCGCTATTGTGTTTATCCCTGTTGGAATAAAAATTAAAACGAAGGAACAACCAATCCAACGAAAAGACACAGTGAATTCAAGCACACAACTCGTGTCGCTTTTTTTTTTTTTGTGCGTAGCAGCGACAACTTAAAGGATAGTGGTGAACAGGGACACAAATAGCTCCACAGTAACTTTTATTCCACTCATATTTATATGAACTGGTACTTGCTGTTTTCTAAGTTTATTTCACTATTTAATTAATTTTATCTGGCTGGGCATAGTATTTTGTTGGGATTGTGGCAAACATTCAAATCACGGACATGTAAGTACGTTACACAATTGTGTTCCAAACACACAGGGGAAGTTACAACGCTGTGATAAATAAACAGTCACGATTTTCAAAAAAAATTAATTTAGTCATAAAAACAGTTCGCGGTTAAAACGTATAAATTTCTCACGTCCAATATTTGCAATCACACTCACACTGGCTCGACGTAACGTAATGTCAACAACACTATTTCACACAGCGGTCACGACGCACGTTACAGTATATTTATTCCTGCCGTGAAAAAACGGATATAAACTTATCACAGCATCGTAAATTGTCTAGGTGGGTTTAAAAAATATATAAACTTGATGTGGTAGTTTTGAAGTATTTTTTTGGAGCAAGACAAATTAACGCTTCGCTGCGCGATAGCAACAACACGCCACGTCATGTCGCCAGTCGCCACTTCTGCCAACTTCAGAGGGTTACAAACCTTCCCGCCATCACATATAAATATAATAAAATAAGTATTCAAGCATTAAAATCTCTTTCAGTTGTAAATTACAAATTCAAATATCATTATTTTTATAATAAGTGTGATATGTTAAAATTGAAAAGTGTATAATTTTACTGCTTCTACCAGCGGTGCGAAACTTCTCGAGAGCGAGAAAGAGAAAGAGAGAGAGAAAGAGAGAGTGATAAACTCCACTCAGTCGACAGTGTCTTCCTCAGTCGAAGAAACAAACACCCATGTCACTATGGCCTACGCACAGTATTTTGCGCTGTTATTTGAAACTGTAACAATGCAATATGTTTCCATCGTGGATACCTAATTATTTAAATATTTCAATAGGCAACGTTTAATTTTAAATAGCTTACCAAAAAAATAGGTTTAAAACAATATTTATATGTGAACTATTTCCTACTAGCCGTTGCCAACACATCGCTGCTCTCGCTATTTTTAATTCGTATTGAATACGAAATAAATATTACAAGTTATAGAAAAAACTAAGTAAATGATTCATCTATTTAATAATACTGCTGCTCTCACGGATTTTAATTATTATTAAATACGAAATAAATATTACAAGTAATAGAAGATACTAAGTAAAATATTCATTTATTCAATAATACAGTAGTTTAAAGTTAATCGCAGTGTTATATAATTGTGGAATACAAGTTATTGAAAAAAAAGCTTGGCATGTTACGCCTAGGGCGTTTTTTCAAAGGTTCAATTCAAAAGGGCCGAAGAAACCGTGAATGGACTATATAACAGTTTTATGTTCGTAAAATTATTGTGTAAATTGTGCTGGGAATTTTAAAGATAAATATTTTGTGTCAGATCAGCAAACTAACTCCGAAAACCAAAAGAAATCTGTTTTACGGGTTGGTTCCCTCCGTAGGCCTAGTGTTCTTACATGCAATGCTAAAAAGTAGTTTGGCGGCTGGTCTGACCTCGTTAGTGGAACGGATGTTACGTCCTTGTCCGAAAATAAAGTTCTTCGGCCTTCCTCCAGGCGTCCTTACCGATTATTTGTAGCAGTGTAAGCCTGAAGAAGCGCCCACTCTTTGTGTAACCAATTTACAGCCGCCGCTGTCTTCAAGGGTTTTTTTTTTTTTTTTTTTTTTTTTTACATAATTACCGTGTTGAAGCCTCTGGCATGCACAGCTAACGATCGCACGTTCGAATTAAGTTACACGAAGGAAGCAGGCCGCAGGCATTAGAGCTGTCAACTCATCAGCAGTGAACGATTTGCTCTACATTAGAGTTTTTAATTACATTTCTGAATCTGATTCGTTGAGAAACTGAAATCCTTAGAATTTCATTGAACTAAACATTTGCAGACTTCAGTGTCGTAACAACATGTTATAAGATCTAAAATATAATAGAAAAGACTATTTACACAAACAGTATGCCTAAATGGTTTTGGTCGCATTACATAGTATTGTCAGTTGTTCAATTACCCTTGTTAAAAGGACATCAAGGCCAATACACACACTGAAGTTATCATGGGGCTCCGTTGTGATAATTTTGTGCTTACTTTATGTTAAACATATGACTAAAATCTTAGTTGGGTACGTTAATAATGACGTGTCTTATAGTGATTCGTAATGCTGGGCTATCAAACGTATGATCTCGCTTCTGGAAAAGGCTTTTGTATTTGTATGTGTGTGTTATATATTTATGTGTGTATATTTTTATATGTATATATATACATATACATATTGTTTATGTGTATATATACATATACATATTGTTTATATACATATACATATACATATATGGTAATTTTACTCATGAACACTTACGTACTCCATCGAATTTCATCTATGGCATGCCAAATTTAACGCCGATTTTCTGCCACTATTTTCCTTAATTTTGGCGTTTTAAAATTCATTAATTTATTTACCATTATAATATTGCATGCTCACTCACAAACATAACTAAAACTCCAACTTAACATGCACTAGTGTGAAATTTTCAACTGATGACTTAACACAGTATAAAGAACAAATTAATGTTGGTATGATTGAAAATTAATTATGAAAACATAACACAACAAATCGTTTTTCGAATCTGATTGCCTGTCACTATGTTATCTTCTCGTCGAGTGTAAACTTTAACATTAATTCAGTCTCTTAGTATGAAATCACTGCCCCATGTTGACTTCGATCTGAATCAACCAGCTGAAATTAATTTTTCAAACGCTAGCAAACCGTCTTAAAATAAACAGTATATAAATCACTGCTTAGTAAGTATGTTATTGCGCCATTTACTATAAATATGGTTATAACTATTTAGTATAATCTATTAGGGGTTTCTTCACCCTTTTTTGGTCAAACCTTTGAGAAATCACCCCATGTAGATGTGTCTGATTTTTTTCATAACTATGTCATGTAACACAATCATTTTATACATAAAATAACATAAAAGTACCTTGTTTTTTGGTTGAATTGTAAATTTATTTATGTTTTATCTACAAATTATAATATCACATCTATAGTTAATATGAATGAAACCAGGCAACAAATAGTTGTTGTGGTAATACCGAGTTAGAAATAGGTCTTATACAAAGTATTACTTGAATGGATTGTGCACGAATGCGTTGCGTTGTCACTTTGGTGTAGTTTTCTATACTTAGTTAAGCTTCGTTTGCATGACGCGGAGGAATATCCTAGAAGTAAAACTTTAGCAGAGCTTCAGAAAAGTTGGAAGTAACCGTGAATGGACTATTGGAACGCTCTTTTTTAGTTTTGTCACATTGGATTTTTGAGATTCTGTATGATTCGACCAACAAATCTGTTTAGCATGTGTTTGCTTACGATAATGTTAATGTTTACCGATTAGTTAACCATCGATGACCGTGGTTAAAGGCTGTTCACGGTAAAATGAGCCCTTTTAAAAGCCCTGCTTACGATCTACTTGTATGGACGTTGTGTATTCTTCCGTCTGATGTGAAATTGGCATTGCCATGGACCTCATCACTTAATTTATACTTCGATCGAATAAAACGGTGAAATTATTATTTTATTAACCTGCTCATTTTTACAGTTCAATGAATTAAAAAAACAGAAAGCAAAAGAAATAATTAAAATTATCACGAATGGTTACCTAACACTTTTTATTCGTCGTTAAGATATGGAACTACTTCCCATCCATCGTTACCAACTTTACTGGGCGAAGGTCACTCGGTGCGCCCACTAAAATATATGCAGGCCGTGGCAGTGACTTTTTTTTCCAAGGTTCATTTCAAAAAGTGCTCACTTTATCGTGAACAGCCTTGAACCATGGATGACCGTGGTTAGCAGGAGTTGTCACTAACTTGATGGAAAACGAGCTCTGCGGAATGGCAACTTCCAGATTGTTGGGGTGACGACAAGTAATAGGATTCAGAATGACACGCATGCCTCACGTGGCAGGCGGCTTGTTTTAGCAGACAGCAAAGGTGATACCGCCGCAATGATACGCCATAAAACAATCGCAATAACAGCAGCACGCTGCACAAACATAAGCAATTTGCAGTGCGGATGCGTGAAACAGAAACGTTACGAGAGCCTTAGATGGCAACTCCCAAGAAAGGCGTTCCTTATTACCTTCTTATGGTGCGGTACCTTTGTACACGCAGGACGTACAGGGAGTCTGGACAATGGGCTGTTAAACTTTATATAGTCCTTGCGACACCATCTAATTTCTTGTTGGAACGACTGGTATGCGTTGGCTCGCTAGCTCAAGCCTGACTTCGATTACTTCAAATATTAACAACAGTTAATTAAAGAGAGAGGTTTTAAAACTTGACACTGTAGAACATCTCCTGCAGTCTTTCATCAAGTACTAAGTAGGTTTCCATTCCGATACACAACGTACAACATTATAGGCTGTCTACAGTAAAGTGAGCACTTCTGAAGTCCTAGTTCCTTTTTTCTTTCAACCATGTTTCATCCTTTAACCATCGTTTTAAATAAATATTGCTGTGTAAGTAATAAACACAGTGTGTATATTTGACAGCACTTGGAACGTCTAAGGCTAAAATAAAATACATTTATTGACTATTATTCGAAATGAGAGGGCTCTCAAAAGTGGTCACTTGACCGTGAACAGCCTATATCAACATAATTCGTTGGTTAAACATGCACAAGTGGCACTGCAACAGTATGAACGCCAACTATAGTTCGTTCATGGTTACTTCCAACTTTTCTGAATCCCTGCTAAAGTTCTACTTGCAGGCTAATCCTCCACCAAATGCAAAAAAAAGCTTGACTAAGTCTCGAAAATTAGAGTCGAGGGATAATGCACCATATTCATGCCCACGCAGTTTAATAATAGCGTACACTGTAAAAAAAATTGAGATAGAATTCCCTTACCTTTCAGGGAAGCTAATTAATTACCTCTACATGTAAGGTAAAATTACTTCTCAAATGTAGAGTAAATTTACATAACAAGTAAAGTACTATTTCCTAACCGTACGAAAATAGTACCTGACAAAAGTGTGGGAAAATCCCATACAAGCAAGGGAATATTAACTATAGTATATAATGAAATTACATTTAAGAATATTAGCACTATTAATTTTTCATTATCCGTATTCTCTTACATATTGTAAACGAAACCTCAACTTTAAAATCCTCGACAATTGCTGGGGGGGGGGGGGGGGAACCATGGACCTTTATCACGATAGGCCGATGCGCTATCCATTTTATTTTATAAAAATAGATTTATTATCACACACGATATACAGAGGCGTTTACCCTTAACCTATTATCTACAATACATATTCAACCCACAATATAAACAATAACAAAATACTCAATAAAATATCTACACAATTCTTACATAGGGGCACAAAACGATATGAACATTTGATGAACTGGTTTTACTGACAAAGTCGATGAATACATAAAAAATTATTCAACGCGAGGGGCAGCGCACGACGTACACCCCGACACGTGACACTGACTTATAACACTCCCATCTATCGACGATTACTACTGGAACATTAAATTGTACACTTGTAAGGACTGAGGGGTGGACAGCGCACGACGTACACCCAACCTCGGTAATAAACACGCACTTCCTGTAGGCGTGAACGTCAGAATGAAAATAAAAAATTGGCGTACCACTGACGCAATGTGCCACACCCACGCCATGTTCCGCCTATCTTGACGACGAAGCTGGACAAAGTTTTGAACTGTAACCGGTGTCGAACGGTCCACCAAAAAGACGATCGCATGAAGTACAAACCAGGCCGCATCTCTTCGTCGAACTGAGGGGAAGGTGAAGAAATCGCAATGAAGTATGTGCGTGTCGCTGACATCTCCATGTTCATCGCGAATTATTTTTCGTACTCGTACGTGACACCACTGCCACATGAGAGCTGCATAAACACAGGAAATTACCCTATGAAGGGCCGTGTCAGTGTTGCCACACAGCGGGCATACAGAGTCAGCTGTCGGGTTAATGCTGTATTTACGCTGCTGAGTTACCACGGTATTTTGTAGAAGCCGAATGCTGCAGCTCGAAGATCTGAGGATAGGTTAGGATCGGCAAGTATTTTCCATGGGCGCCTCCAGTAGATGGATGGGGTGCGATTCACAACAAATGGTATGACTGCCGACATTTAGGGAGCCCGAATGTACAAATATCTAGCTGATGAGACTGTCCCTTCCGGTAAGTGTTCTACTAAATATGCGAGCGCTTCCTTTGCCTGACGGTATTGAAGTGGCATGCGTCTAACTTCAGACCACATCATTTTCTGTAATGATGCGTAAATGTCCTCTGGGCACAAAATTGTTGCAATTGCTGAAAACTGATATAAGGCCTCACACTTCAAAACGTGATTAATTAGACTCAGCCCTCCGTCTTGCAAAGAAAGATAAAGTTGCGGCCTAGATAATTTAAATATATAAATTTCCACAATATGCGGCCAACAATCTGTGATTTGTACACTTTGTTGACGTGGTAGTGAGAATATATGTGACACATACCACAGCTTCGCAAGTAAGAATACATTTATTAAAGTAACCCTCTGTATAATATTTGTACGACGATAATTCATTTCTATTTGACGAGCACGGAGTTTATTTATTGCCATGTTCCAATTATAATGCAACATAAGAGTGGCGTCTGCGTGGAAGTATATGCCCAATATTTTCTCAGTTTTGGCCCTCCGAAAGGGAAAAATGTCGTCAAATGGCTCGCTGGTCGCGCTGAGCTCCAGTACGGCAGTATTGTTAGCATTCGCTAGCAGATTAGAGACACTGCGAATAAGATCCAGGCATTCTGCCGTCTCTTTTATTTCACGCTCTGAACGAACGACTCATGTGATGTCATCAGCATAGGCATTTGATTTAAAGGACAGGTTCGCTATAGGGAATCCTTGCAAGCCGGCACTGAGCATTCTGCACAGAGGTTCAATGGCGATAGTAAATAAAATCATGGATAGCCGACATCCTTGTCGAACTGAACTCTCGATCTTAATACGTGGGGTAAGGAATCCGTTAACCAACAGCGGTGACCAAATTCCGGTACACACCATCCGCACCCACTGTACTGCATTGGCTGGAAAATCGAAATGATGCATAACATGAAATAAAAATTTATGATCGACTCTATCGAATGCCTTATTCCATATACATACTCAAGATGGCCATTTTACTGTGTTGTATTGACGAAAGTTATTGAATGTCCCTTAGGGCAAGCACGCCTTGTAAAATGGAACGTCCTGGAACAGTACATGTCTGGCCGGGACCAATAATACCTGACAATCCCTTGGTTAATCTGATCGCACAAAACCAAGCAATTATTTTATAATCGGCGCATAAAATAGTAATTGGCCTATAATCTGCGGGTTTAAGTGGACGGGATATTTTGGGTATAAGAACAATTATCCCTTCTTTATGAGACTTGCATAACTCCCCTCTTTCAAGCACATCGCGAACAACTTCGCAGAAGTCGGTACCAATAATATCCCAATAAGTTTTGTAAAATTCGTATGGAATACCGTCAATACCAGGAGATTTTTTTATGGCAATTGCTGTATTATTGTATTAAATTCCGCATCTAAACATGGCGCCTCCATGCCCGTCTTGTTGTCACAGCTAACTCTGTTTTCACAATCTTGTAAAACCGATGGAAGCAGAGCATCGCCCGTGTCTTGTATCGAGTATAAATTTGCAAAGTAACTGCAAAGCGTTTGCACTATTTCCGGCCGGTCCCGAACAATAGCGCCATCACTATCAGTAAGCTTGTTGATAACCTTGCGTCGTATTTGCTGTTGTTCCTTAATTATATTAAACATGCTAAATTTCTCTTCTGCGAATAGACTTTTATCATTTATATTAATATGACGACTTTTCAACTTTTCACTGAAGAAATGCATAAGCTTATGTTTCGTGTCTCTAATACGTGGAGTTACGTGTGCACCATTGTTTGCCTGCAGGTGAAGTTCGTGTAGCATACGTTCATAGAATGCACGTGTTCCCCTACGTTCTTCTGCCAGTCGGTATGCATGCCTTTTAAAAAGCCTCATGACGTTCGGTTTTACACACACATCCCACCACATCGCCACAGAGGGGAACTGGTATTTTTTGCTATGCTAACGTATCCAATTAGCTAGGAAGTCCTCTTTTACTTCTGAGTTGTCTAATAAAGACGTATTTAGACGCCATGTCCCTCTGCCAAACCGTGTTACATTCGCAAACTTTTCATACGTAAATATCACTGCAGAGTGATCGCTGAACGCTACCGGAAGAATGTCATATCGATGCACCTTATGTATATGCTGTTTTTTCACGTAGAATCGGTCAATCCTAGACTGACTCTGTGAAGTCACATTGGTGTAATGAATTCCTTGGATGTTAGATGCAACATCACACAAGTCTAAGCGAGTTATTAAATCAGATAGGGCAGCATTAGTAGGATAAATGCCACCCTGATGATCATGGGGGTGAACTATGCAGTTGAAATCTCCACCGAGTATGAACTGATTACAGGGTGGATGGAAAAACGGAATAAAATCCACGGAGAAAAACTAATTTCTTTCATATCTCGCTTGGGTGCCGGAGGGAGCATAAACATTGACTAGCGACACATCGTTTATTCGTCCTGACATCACTCGGTCTGGCGGGTGTCAGCGCAGGTCTTCAAGTTCCAGCCCCGCACGTGTAATAATCGCTGTATCGCTGTCCCCCGTCCCCGGTCACCAACGTTTGTATACACACTGAAGGTATGAAACGATATAAAATCTTGAATCCTTAGTTCTTGCAAGAATGCAATGTCAACTGCCTGTGTTCGAATCAATGTCTCTAGCGTCGCCAATCGCGCACTGGCCGAGGCTGCACAAATATTTAAAGTTAAAATTGTCCATAACGCTTTCATGTGTGCCTCAAAAATGTAGTGATAGTATCAGAGAGAAGGAAATGGAAAGGTGGACAAAAAGGAAAAGTGGACAAAGAATAATGGGGGCCCGTAATAGGGCATACAGGTGGAGATGCACACATGTGCCGGTCGTATTGTTAGCTAGTTGGGTTATAAGGACGTTCTTGGCTAGAGACACACATTTTATTTATAACGGCCTTTGCTAGTTCCAAAGATTCCTTCCTGTCTTGTAAATGTGATTGTTCACTCAGCGATAACACCTTCGCTTTGCGAACAGGACTCACTCTTGTGGCCCGGGTGTCACGTTCGTAAGGTCGCTTTTCTCTTACGGACATATTTTCATCCGCAGTTGTTACATGCTCCCGTCGTGTGGTTGCATTGTTTACGCTCTCCACGTCCATGCTGTCCACCCATGAAGCAGAGGACAATGGAATGTGTAGCGGCGAGACGTCCTGTGTGTGTGGTGGTAGCCCTGCGCGAGCAGTAACAGTATTTTGAGCCGCCTCCACGTGTATCTGGCGTGGCGCGGTCACTAAGGTGTTGAGGTTGACCGCATGCTCAGCAGACGAGTCACCGACAGGTGTTTGTACTGGACATTGCTGCTCGCGTCTGCGAAGTAGAGGGTAATCCGCTCGGGGAGAGTGTTGGGCAGGGGTGGACAGTAAAGGCGTGTCAGCTGCGGGATTTTCCGTTGCCCTATTCATCCCCCAGCGGCGTATTGCACGTGCGTCCTTTTCTTGCAAACTGCGACACGCAATTCGTTCATTAGTATGAGACTGGCAGTAACTGCACGTTCGTGGTTGTCCGGGATATATCATTACAGCCCGAAAGCCGTCAACTGAAACGTAAGATGGATTGTCTTTTTTTATTTCCATCTTTGCCATGCGTACTCCCGTTTTTACTTGAAATTTGTATTTATGATTCCATACTTCATCTTGTAATGTAACAAGTCGACCATACTTCACTAACTCCGTCTGAATTTTTTGGTTGTCTATTTCTATAGGTAAATTTAGAATTCTTACCAGTTTTAAGTTGTCGAAAGCTTGTTCGATGGTGACGTTGATCCTTTCCTTGTTTGCGGTGACTTAAGTTGACTGGCCGTTGGTGCGAAGCAGTATCGCTTCACAAGGTCCAGAGGAAACAAGTTTTAAAACACAACAGTTCTGGTGCCCATCCAGTTGGATAGCTTCAATTTGATCTTCTGTTACAGTTAAAACCGTATCAATCCATTCATGTATTTCCATGGCCGAAGGTCATTTGGAAAACACGATACGCAAGATATTCACGTGCACATTAGACATGTTGGACAAACCTATACGTGGCTGACACTTATATAGATCTATTACTACGCGCGTCGGAACAGAGCCCCGTTTAAGAGCGCGGGGCGACAGAACTCCGCACACCGGACGCGATGTTTACTCCGCCGCTGCTCGGCCACGACTGCAACATTCCTTTTTATTACACCACGACAACAGCATGACAGGAACAGTGAATATTAGCGTGTTAAAGGATTGTTTCTTCCGCCCGTCTCCCCACTTAGCTGCTGAGACAATGCTGAAGAGATGCACACGTCGTAAGGTAATTTTCCCATCCATTTATGGGATTTTCCACCGCTGTGTACGTGAATTTTACTTTAGAGTGCGGTAATTATATCTTACATATAAAGAGCCATGTTGGACAGCTTATACGACCAAAAAATATAAATTAATTTTAAGGTAAAGAAATATATAAAAAAATAATTATCAAATAGTAACAAATGGACAAGGAGATTCACACGTCGGAATATTTTTTCCCATCCATGTACGGAATTTTTCACTAGCAAGTGCTTAACTTTTACTCCAGAGTACGGTAATTTTACCTTACACGTAAGGAAAACTATGATTCCCCTACAAGTTTGGGAATATTGCCTTACACTTGTCAGGTAATTACAGTGTAGGGCCACCCTGTTTCTCGCGAAAAGATTTCAAGACTTCATGTACTCCAAAACACTAGAGCTCAGATCCACTGTCCTGATTGGATGATTTTAACTGTCACGCTTAGCAGGCGTCCACCTGCAAATTTTAGACATTCAGTATCGGAGTTACCTAATTCTGATTGGCCCAGTCAGTTAAGGAACTGTCTCCCGACATAGACACGTGGCCATTAACCAAAGGAAAATCGCACGTATACAATAAGACATTTTAGTCTAGCTTTCGCGTGCATCTTTTCGCGAAAAAACAGGTGGATCTAATAATAGGCTATTTTGGATAGCTACTATTTCGTTCTAGGCATCACCAACACATCCATTCTCTCTTTCGTTCTCTCTCTCTTTCTTCCTCTCTCTGTTTTTATTCATATGAATTATAAACGATATTATCCCCTTAAGAGTCCTATGCACTGAAAAGTATTCTGTGAAATCGTTGTTTGCGCGAAAATGCGTATCTCGGAAAATAAAAGTTCTGGAAATATGAATTTTATAATTTTTCTTTTTTTTTACTTTTGTCACATTAAGTGTATTCTTGGTGAAAAAAAAATGAATGAAAATGGTCAAATATCACATTTTTTAAGCTTGCCTATTCAGTTTCCTTAAGGTTGTAGTAAAGCAACTGCCTATGGAGCACTGCACCCAACTATACAGAGTGGAGAGCTCATAAATAGTAGTAGAGATACCATAAAAATTGTCAGAAAAGTGCGATTTATGCTCTATGTGAAATAAGAATGTATATATTTTGCAAAATTATAGAATATTTTACTAAAATATACTTTTAAGTGTTAAGAAATCGTTTAAAATAGTCTGCATCTTTAAATAAATTTATTATGTTTCCATTCTGGATGCTTCAGAAAATGGATTTGCAAGAAAAATTTTGCCATGGAATATCGTCATAATGTTTAAAATGATTGTATGTAACAAAATTGTAATAATAGTGTAGGAAGTAATTTTCATGATTGATTTCATGTTCGTCCTTTTGTCACAAAAATTAATGGCTGAAATTGAAATAAATAAAGTTAATCATAAAATTGATATGATAGATTATTACTAGAGCCAGTGATTTTTCACTAAAAATTCTGAGTACGTGGTAGATTTCAATACTAAGTGCAAACAGAACTTTCTATTTTGACATTGGTCGCCCTCTGCATGAGAGGCGGTTTCTGTTTTTAACCGGACCAATTAGAATTCAACAACTATGGCGGTGAACCAACGTGATTGCCTTACTAAGAGTAACATGTAAATGTAGCCAATCGAGAAAGGTAAACAACCACACAGTGTTTTGAAATATAACATGTCTCGAAATCTTTTCGCGAAATTTCACTGCCCCTAATTATTACTATGATTTTATTACATATCATCACAGTAAATATTATGACGATATTTCTTGTAAAATACTTTTTTATGAGTTCTTCACATTGTACAGTCAGGCGCAGTGCTCGATAAGCAGTAGTTTTACTTCAGCCTTAAGCGGCAAGAGAAACGTATAAAAATACGGACGTAGTTTAATCTGTCAGCTTTCATCGAATGTAATAAAACCCCTATGATACAGATCGAATTTGCAAAGTACAGCGTTATGACAGACACACTGCACGCCTTGCGCGTAGGAGCGATGAGGTGCTAGGTGTGCGCGTTAGTGTCGCCCGTATCGCTCCCTCGCTTTTTGACCTAGGACACGCAGCTACTTAGTCAACTTAACATGCTATCCTGAGTATACTCGTTTACGTTTGACATGTTCCAGAATAGGTAGAGTCATGGCCAGTGTTGTGTAAATCCAGAAGGTTAGCGCCAATGCGGACATTTCCCTAAACAATGCTACTGATTGCTACTGACTCATCAACATGGTTGCTTTTTGTGTCATTGATCTGCTGAAACTGTTTCCATAGGGTGCAAGGGTCAGCTGTTATGAGAAATTCGTAGGTACAGTTCACACCAAATATTTCCTCTTTGCAACACCTGAAATAAAAAATTAATGTGTGCATAAAAGGGTTAAAATTTATAGATAAGAGACCAGAAAAATTCGCGAATTCAATAACCTGCAGGCTAGACTCTACAGTATTACGTGCAAATATGTCGATATCAACTGAGCATTGGCTGTATGCTGTCACAGTGGTAGGCGACAATTGGGCCAGTGTTCTCCAGGAGGTGGCAAACATCGTGTAGACCAACGGCTAAAGTTATATAAACATACGTGATTTTAATTTTAGCTTGTCCCAAAATGAATCCGCGAATTCTTCAGGACTCTATTTATAGATAAAACATAAGTGAAAGTCAATTTAATAAAAATAAGATATTTTATCTTAACAGAAGTATAAAACGCTTGTGATACATGCCATAGCATTGCCTAGATCACGCACTGTTTTAATGTCGATGAAATCTTTGCGTGCGTTTTAAACTAAAACGGTGGGTACTGAACAATTACCATAAGAGGGCCATTTTTAAAATTTGGTTGTACTGCTCAATGAACCGGCACCGAAAGTCCATTAATCCTGACGGTAAAAGTGTTGTATGCAATAAGACCCCCCCCCCCTTTTTGTACTCTTTTTATGAAGGGGAAAAGTATTAACAATGTTTTGTCCTTTTGATGAATATCTCGGTAATATAAATCACTGTTATGCGAAATATATAATTTTACGTCGTTTCTGATATTTTGCAAATATACAATTAATAATATGAATTTTCAATAGTGGATATATTCCTTGATAATTTTAAATAATTTTTCATAAGGCGAATTTCTAAACAGTCTGTTTAAAATATGTAATAAAATTGTCCCAATTTAAAGCAGTTTATAAAATTAGTTGTTCGTACATTTAAAAATTTCTTAATTTACGCTGCCTCAGGAAAATACAATTGCTACGTTATTTTAATTTGCAGAGATTCATTACGGTAGTTTCTGAAATATGACAAAAAATGTTATATCCAGCAGACGTTATTTAAAATACGGTGGACGAATAACTGACTTTAAATACATTTATTGGTCATCTAAGTACATACAGCATACGAAGTTTCCTTGAAATAAGTCTAATTATTCTATAGATAGAGACCTGGAGAATTCGCGGATTCTATTTGGGTCAAGCTAGAATTCAAAACACATGCATTTAAATAAATTTAACCATTGGTCCACGCGGTGTTAGATACCTTCTGGAGAATAGTGTCCAGTTGTCATCTTCCACAGTGACAGCAGACAACCAATGTGCTGTTGATATCGGCATATTTGTACATAATAATGTAGAGTCTAGCCTGCGGGTCATTGAACTCGCGAATTTTTCAGGTCTCTATAGATAGACCTATGGCGCAATAACCTAAATATTTATATAGCCGTCATTTTTAATATAATTACCTGCCATACACGTGAAATGTGATTTACTATAAAAATATCTATGCCAGATTTGGCGGGAATTGTTTGAGCGTTTTCTCAGATATGTCTAAATTTCCAGTTAGTATTATATTACATAATGGCGTTCAAAATAGTCATTATACCAACTTTGTTTTAAATTGGTAAATAGGTTAGGTAGATATGGCATTATAACACGAAATATTAAAATGAAAGTAATTTTGAACACATGTTCTTCATATACCAAACTATTACATATTTAATTAGCTTTACTTTTCATGTAGTACTGTCTTTGTTGACTTCTAAAATGGCGGACAAACGAATCATTCAGTTACTTAATTTAGTGCTGGAAGTGAGTACTCTCAACACATAAGTTAAACCTTTATTTAAATCGGTTGGATACTATCTGAGGTACGACGCAGTGGCAAACATGTAAAATTGCCAATATTTTGGAAATAGTTATCCGAAATACCCGAGAAGCATAAAAAATGTATATCCGGAGTAAAAAATGTATGAGGGGACACACATGCACACACACGCATACACACATCTAATAAGTAGGGCAGGAAAATTTTGCGTTTTAGACGCCTGCATGATAGTCTCCACTGCATTATATATTCCTAGAGCCGCCTGTTTACGCGAAAAGATTTAAGCGGAGGCTAGAAGTCAATATCCTATGTACACATTTGCAGCCTTCCTTTGGCTATTGGCCGCTTGTCTTTATGTGACGAGAGTCTGTTACATGAGTCAGCCAATCAGAATAAAGTTTGTCCGATACTGACCGTCCTTGATTCGAGGGCAGGCGGATAAGATGCGTAGAAATTCAAATGATGCAATCGCGAAATTTGTTCTGAACCAAAGTGTTTTGGAACACAGCTTGGCCTGAAATCTTTTCGCGAAAAACAGGTGCCCTATATTCCCGAACCCCATATTTCTATTTATCGACTGATGCCCGAGTGTGTAGACAGCTTTACCTCAGACCGAGTGGTGCGTATTCGGTGATTGGTTAATTGCGGGTTTGTTATTGGTTCAGAGTTTACCAGGGCGTGTTTAATAAACTGTGATCCAATTGCAAACATAACGGAAATATACACGTGTTTGAAGTTTAGCTTGTCCTGAAATAAATACGCAAAATTTTCCCCAGTCCTTATCCACAAGCCTATCTGTCCTTAGGAAAGAAGGATTAAAATTGACGGATTATCGAATAAAGAAAATAATTTTCCTGATACTATTGAATTTTTTATACTGCGGTCACCAGCAATTAAAATCAATGACCATATAGCTGTTAAAAAAGTTTCATTTTAGTAGCACATTTTTTAGCCGTGCGTATACCAGTAAACAGGATACAAAAACACTCAAATATTAAGGATAGTTTTTGAATCCATAAGGGTTTCAAGTTACACACTTATTTATGTTTGATGACGGTTATGGTAATTATTTACATACGTGTTTTGGACACTATCACACGTCTATTTACATATTGTTTTGAGTAATAATTATTATTGTAACCCCTCCTAGGCTTATGAATGTTTAATTACACAGACGTAATACTATTTTTACTGTAAACCACCATTCCTAATTTTGCTTAATCTTTATTATTATTTGTGTTATTCTATGACAAGTGGAAATGTACACTTAGGTGAGAGGTTATAATTTGAATAAGTTAATTTTGAAACATAATTATTTATTTTGTTTGTTGTTTTGAAAGCAAGTCAAGGTTTGATTATTTTCCCGTTTTTTTTACCGAAAGTAGTTAAGTTCCTACCACGTAACGTCTTAGGAAGGTTGCAGGAAGTGATTGCTTCTGGGTGGGACCGTTGAAGGTCCAGCAGCGTGATATTTCGCTGGGATTTTCGTTAGGAAAATGCCCAGCATCTTCGTAAGAGTAGACCAGATTTAGTACCCAGAAGTTATAGTTAGGATTTAAGAGCCAGCCAGGTTAAGAAGAGGGCCGAGACACTTGTAATTGTCAGCTATATTTATTAGTGACTTAGGTCTAAGAAGAGACGCCTGATGACTTCTTCGACGCCATGTTACAGGCATAGGGTTTAGCCTATAGTCCAGGTGACACCTACGTTATTACAAGGTCTACTCTTTATCTGATGAAAACTGAAAGTGTTCTACAGAAACTTAATCAGTTCCACTTTTATTAAGATTTATCAGCAGACTCAATATTTTGTGACTTTACATGCTTTATTGGACAGTAGTAACCAGTAGTCCTGCTTTACTGATGAGTCTAGTAACGTTGCAATGCAATTAATAATTTTAAGAACCCAATAAGTTTTTTTTAGTAGTGAACTTTCAGCAGAACTAAATTTTATTTGAGATTAAGAGTGTTCATGAATAGTAAGTTTAAAGCTACACTTGAGTTAGTAATTTGCGTTGAATTGATATGGAGCTCTATAAACTCATGCTAGGAAAGAAAGCACTAAGTGAGAACTACATCTGGGAAACGATAATGTGAAGTTATTTTATTTTACAATTTAATTTATTTTTATGTCAGATTTAAATATGTGTTTTAAATGAATTTTTATGTAACGTTTCAGTAATTATTTATCCTGAAAGGATGGCGGTATAAATTCTCATTTTACAGTAATCCTACTTGCAGACACTTTATTTAATTGACTTTTATCACACTTAATTTTATTTTGACAAGCACACATTTTTTATTTTTACTTAAGCATTTTCACACAAGTTAAGCTGAATAATTTATGGTTATTTTCTGGTTCAAGTTTAATCTAATAAAAATCAGTTTATCCCAGTGGTTTGTTTTCATTGATTTGCATTATCATAGTGTTTATGTGCACGAGTGTGTCTTTCCTAAACGTTTCAGAGTTCCAGTGTCTACCAGGTATTATACCTAGGGTAAAAGGTGATAATTTCCAGTGCAAATATATGTCTAGTCATGCACCAATATTCTCGATACAAATCTAGTTCTGTATATTCCACTACAACCTGGCAGATAAGATAAATCTTGTGGTAGGATTGCTGATAGCGTTGTCTGTTATACAGAAAATAAAAGTGTCTTAATATATCTGTGCTGTTCCGTTGCATGAACGTTTCCGTAAAAGCCCAACTACGGAAACGTTTTTTTTTTTTTTTTTTTTTTTTTTTTTTTTTTTTTTTTTTTATGCATTTCATTTTGCCAACTATTTTAGGATATGTGTTGGTTTTATCCTTAACCAGTTCCTGTAGCACGTCGGGTAGTTATGCTGTGTCTTAACTATTCCCAAGTACTAAAGTTTACAAACTTTACCTCGCCTGTGACATCACTAGTGTGTATACTAATGTTGCCAATATGTCTAGTAAAGTGCATAAATGCTCAGCAAGTGAATGTTGTTGATTTATGAAATCTATTGCCGTATTTGAAGTTGATTTTACGTGAGACGCTACGTTACTGATTGTTACGCATGTTAAATTTATGCGAAAAACAGTACCATCCGGTATCATTTGCTTGAAGAGAATCATTTTAGAATAAAACTGACAACTAGCCAAAAAAAAAAATACGTTTCCTCTAGAAGGGCATACAACCAGCCAAGTACTCAAATGGAAAATGACTAGAGGCGCCTGTTTTTCGCGAAAATATCTCAAGGTGTTCCAACGCACCACAGTTCGGAACCACTTTCGATATTGGATCATTTGAATTATTACGTGTCTTATCTGTCTGCGCGCGAATCACGAACGGCCAATGTCGGGGTAAATTTAATTCTGATTTGCTCGCTCATGTAACAGACTGTTTTCACGCAAAGACAAATGCCCAACAGTCAAATGAAAACTGCAAGTGTGCACATAGGATATTGAAGTGTAGCTTGCGCGTAAATATTTTATAAAAAAAAAAAAAAAAAAAAAAAAAACATGTGGCCCTAAAAATGACGCATCCAAATTCTTTGGACAAGTAATAGCGAGGAAAAGGGGAAGGAAATTTTACACCTACTTAAAATGTCATGCTAACTCTTCGAGCGATGTGTTAGTATAGGCTGTTCGCAGTAAAGTGAGCACCTTTGAGGCCCTAGTTCCTTTTTCCTTTCAGCCATTTCTTATTCTTTAATCACCTTTTTAAATATATATTGTCATGTTAGTATTAAACACAGTGAGTTTATTCCATCACTGAAATAAAATATATTTAATGTGTATTATTCCAAACAAGACGTATTTCAAAAGTGCTCACTTTACCTTGAATATCCTATGATTGTGAAGACTTGTAATGCCGCTCATGGAGAATCATTCGAACGTGTGCCGAATAGCCATTTATTTTTCAAAAATACATTTTCTTCGAAATTGTTTATATTTATTTCTCTGAGTAAGCTACGTTACTTGATTTGCGAAACGTAGGTTCACCTCGTGCTCTCGTTCCCTGAACGATAAATGAATGCCTGTGTGTTCTCGTCACGTACTCGCCAGTTTCACGGAGCGACACTTAAAAATGACCGCAGATTCCAGATGAGAAATACGAGGAACGATTTTTTTTTTTTTTTCCTTCCTTGTCCCACAACTTTCGCAGCCACTTCGTAGATGTCAGACGCAACTTACTTTCCCTATTTTACGATTAGTTCGCCCCTGCCATCAAGACCACGCAACGAATGGGGGTAAAAATAAATAATAATAAATATTTGCAACACGTGGGTTAATTTTATTTCAACCATTTCTTTTTCCTTAGCGAGGCTGCCTCAGGAAGCTATCTGATTTTATTACTGTGCCCACGGTAGAAAAGGGGAGAGAGCAATTTATTTGTTTAAAAATACAGGCTGTTTCAAAGTCCCAGGACGCTACAATATAAGACTAAAGTACACAGTAGACAAACTTAACCAAATGTCACAATGTTAACAATAACACAACATAACAATGTTCGTGGAATAATACATTGCGATTAAGGCGTCGATTGGATCAGTATGACGTCCATTGTATTCGTAGCACAAATTTAAAAGAATCTCGATTGGGGAGTGAACCCAGGGCGAAGCAACACTCTCCGAGTGACGGGCTTTCCAGTTGGGACCCGCAGGTACCCGTCATCCCCGGACATTACATGAAATGAGACCCTAGAATGGAGTGGCGCTGGAATGCAAGGGCGGGAGAAGCGGGAATATCCCAAGAAAACCCGCCGGCAAGCGGTATCGTCCAGCATGATTCCCACATGCGAAAATTCGGGAGTGAGCCCGCCGGGGATCGAACCCGGATCGCCGCGGTGGGAGGCGAGCGCCCTAGCCACTGCGCCACCGCTGCCCCTAACACAAGGGAATTCTACGCCATGTGCGATGCGCAAACCGACGCAGCATGTTGCGTGTAATGGTTGCAAATGTGGCCTAAACCCCTTGTCACAGTTCGCCAACAGTTGCGTTGCGATGTTCTGCAACCTTGGCTTTGACGTTGCAGAACATCGCATTGCAACTGTTGGCGAACTGAGACAACGGATTGAAGCCACGTTTCCTTACATCTAGAGACCTGCAAAATTAGCTTTATTATTTAGCGGCACACTGAACTCCAAGTTACTGTGCACTGGACCGACTTCTGCCATAGGCCGGCAGAATGTCTGGCACGCCTCGCAGGAATTTCGAGCCAATAATGTAACTTCAGCGGCGGAGTAACCAATGTTATTTAGACGACTTCCCGTAGCGCAGTCGGTTGGTGAGCCACCGCTCTGTGGTGCGGGAGGCTCGGGTTCGAATTCCGGGCAAGGCAAAGGTGTTAATTTAAGTTAGGTTATAAGTTATTCTGTAACCCGTCCCCTGCTAAGCTTTCAAGCATAAAACCGGGGGACGTTAAAAAGCTCTTTACAATACAATACAATGTTATTTAATGAAGTCAAACAGGTAGTTGACTCCAGTTAAAGGTTAGCGGCCAACAAAACCACTGACGGTACTCACATGGAAGGTGATGGAGTTTAACCTGTCACCGAAGGAGAAAGATAACGTGAATTTTGCTGGTCTCTACTTATATCTTAATGTCCCGTGACTTATGAATAGAGCCCCGAGTATTTCGTGGATTGAGTTGTCAGCAAGCTAGGCTGGAGAGTCCTCTATACACTCGAGACATTATCGTTTGCTTATTGGTTGCTATGATAAACTGAGACCTCTGTACAGAACTGTTAAACATTCACTCACACTACAGCTTCCAGCTTATTACTGGCTCACAGGTAAACGGGGCGTGTCTAAAGAACTGTCGTCCAATCAGAACAGTAGGAGAAAAGATCAAGTATTTAGAGTCTACCTCGTCTCCGAATGAATTCGCGAAATACTAGTGGCTGTACTTATGAAACATTCTGTATGTATTCAGACAGTTGCGAGGCGGCGAAGTGAACTACGGCGGTTACCTCGCCCGCAAGGAACTGAAACAGTAATTCATGGGCACGATGGCCGTGGAGAACTGCGTTATGTCGGCCGAAACTGACGACGACTGCTACGATATTCAACTGTCCGCGGCAAAATTCTCTCGCGTTCACGGCTCGCGGCTTTGAAATATTACGAAGTCAGGCGGGTTTCTTCCGCAAGAGGTCGCACTTCAGAATTAAGCAGGCGCTCTGGCACCACGTAAAAGCCAAAAAATGGCGAGGAAAAAAGGATTATATATTTAATGTCAACGTCACTAGACAGGGGAAAAAATTACAAGGAGGCGTTTGCTAGTAAATTTTACCCTCTCCTAATAAATATTTTAAAGAAAAAACTGGCCGTACCATAAGAGTTATTAATGTTGTACACGTTCGTAATTTTCGTAGACAGATAATACTTTTTTATTGATTAGAACTCTTATGGAGATACGATCTTATAGATATTATTTTTATTTCATTAGGTTTATCAACACCCCCACTTTCAATCCGATATGCCAATAAGGAGTTGGTTCCCAAATTTAACTCTTAACGGCTTAGCCGAGATTCTAACCCGTGAAGTAATGTTTGAAGGTGACTCTAAACGACTCTTGGTGAGCTCAGCCACAGATCGGAGAGGCAATCTTGCAGCGATTCGTACTTCTGAACTATGAATGTAAAGTGACCATGACAAGGGAGAGCAAGGATAGCAATTCATTTCAGGCAATAGTGTTTCCTTACTGTGTGCTACCAACTTCGTTAAAGTGATAGTTCTTACTCCACCATGAGGGCAAGTCACATACGCGTCGATTATTAATTACGTCTTTTTAAATCATCTTCACTTCTCTTGAGATTAATCGAAGATCTATTGGTATGCAAACCTACCCACTTGAAAGATTCAAGAAAATTTCGTTTTAAAAGTTCTACTCTTTCGTTAATTCAGAATTTGATACATGGGGATGAAATAATCAGACTTGCCCTTTTTCATTTCTAGCATTGTCCCCGGAAACGAAGAAGATATTGTGTCCTACCTTTATAACCTTATGATCAGAGACACTGGAAAACGAGAAAATGTTTTGAGACAGAATATCGTCGGTAACACTGTAGCTAGGTTATCCTTTAATAACTGCATAATTAAGTTTTCGGCTCTACAAACCAATCACGAATGTTCTGCTTTAAAACATCAGAATCATAACTGGCCAAATGAAACGGGATAGTAGCTTCATAAAAAATTACAGCGAACGAAAACTTGTCAGACGTGTGCACAGAAAGTTAAACTCGAGGAAACATTCAGTTTTCCCACGTTTAACTGTCGTCTCTACTTATGATGTTTGTAAGGGACAGTTATAATTATATATTTCAAAATTTGGTTCATAAAGTCAAAATTTCTAGGTAGTTAAAAGCCTTTATCACTGTGAAAACTAATTTCCTAAATGTTGTACTGTATGGCAATAGACAGTTTTGTTTAAAGATACGTGTAGTCGATCATTTTAAGGTAGTTTCTGTATAACCAGTGTTTGTACACCTATCGAAACTTTAAACCGTTGTCCAACATGGCGCCAACAAAAACACTGCCTTACAAAGTCACTAAAATATTTTTGTAGTTTTTTTTCTGAACGCATTAAAGTCGATAGTCCTACTTTACCTTGAGTTCTTTGAACGATTGTCCTTATAGGGTAAGCAACTGAACGAACCGTTTTTGTAGATATAAACCACTACGTTGCTCTGCAGTGATGTATACCCGTTCATTTATTTTTCCATGTGCAGTGCTTATTTCGTAAAAAAAAAGAAATCTCACAAATAAAAATAGTATTTAGAAAATTTTCATCCCAACCAAGCTTTGAATAACTTAACCACAAACACGAGTGATCCGTACAGCTGATCTGTAACTCATATTCTCTATAAACACCATACCTATGTATGTGGAGACACGTGGTGTTAATGATTTCCTTATGTTGCTTTATTTTGAGTTACAACTGTATTATTGTATTTTGTATTCATCCTCTGGAAAAACAGATATTTACTTATTTTGAAAGCCGCTGTAAGGATTACCTAATCTCACACACACTTGTTAACGTGGTGTGTCGTTTCATTTCAGATCTTCTGTCGATGCGGTTTCCTAATAAGTTCAGGTGTAATTTTGCGTTTAATATTCTCTTAGGTTACAGTTAGGACAACATCAGCGTTAAATTTTTCATCAGCATTAAATATTTTTTGAACCAAACGACTTCGGAGAGTTTAATTGAACGTGAAAACATTGAAAACCCAAGATTTTGTAAAACAAATCGTACTCCAATGTCAGGTTGATTGAGACACTGCCACTCCTTAAACATAAATATATATTAAGGTAGTAAAATTGCATAAAATTTTAGGAAAAAACACAATTGTAAAGAAAAAAAATACGTTTTATAAATATTGCAAGAGTTACTTCTTGAAATAGTTATTGCGAGGATAATACGTATCTATGTATTACAATGACATCTTGCATAAAACATATCTTACTAAAGGCTGTTCACGATAATGTGAGCACTTTTGAAATTAACCTTAGAAAAAAGTTACTGCTACTAAAATCGTATATTTTAGCGGGCGCCCTGAGCGACATTCGCCCAGTAAAGTTGGTAACGATGGAGGGAAAGTAGTTCCATGTGATAGCGTGGAATAAAAAGTGTTACGTAACCATTTGTGATAATTTATATTATTGCTTTCACTTAAAGTTTTTTTTTAATGTATCGAGGTGTAAAAATGAGCAAATTCGAAAAATGTTTACTTTTCGAATGATTTCACAATTTTACTTCACCCACCCATGAATAAGGTGATGAGGTCCTAGAAATCTTAATTTTATATAATACGGAAGAATACACAACGTGCATACAAGTAGATCCTAAGCAGGGCTTTCAAAAGTGCTAATTTTACCGTGAATAGCCTATATCAAGATTTCAGAAATCAAAAGTCTAATGTGAGCACGTCAAGCATCATAATACCTAGAAGAAAAAATAGGGGGTATCCAATATATCCGACAAAAGTCCGTCATCTCTACAAATGAAACAAAATCGATGTATATTCTATTAGCGTTTATTTGAGTGATTTCGAAAATACCGCTTAGCATCTACTTTCATCTTTACTTGGTAGCCTTCCGCAATACGTTAAATTTACATGGTCATGAGCCAAACGACTTTATTCATACGTCGGTCAAGATAAGCCGTGAAATTGTTACTAACTTAAAATATGCGCTGATTAGCCAATACGTACTCTACAGTGTACGAAGAAAAAAAGGAACTATACGTTGTTCACAGTAAAGTGAGCATTTATTAAGGCCCTTCCAATTGGCATTAACCACTAATAAATATATTTTGTAGCAGTTTTAGACGTTAAGTTTTGGTAGTGGTGAAACGTATACACTGTGTTTCTTAGTCACATTGCAATGTATATATTAAAAAGTGGCGGAAAGATAGAAAGTGGCTAAAAGGAACTATTTTGCAGGGCCTTAAAAAAGGCTCACGTTACCGTGAATAGACTATACCAACTTGAATTTGCTATAACTTTAAACACTACATTTTCGCAATACAACGTCAAGACTTGAAAATATTTCACTTACTTCACTGCCAACTTAACAAGGTGTCAGTATCTACGATATTATATACGCAGACAATGAGCAGTGAGATTTTTAAATGTTGATTTCAAAAGCGCTTACTTTATCGTGAAGAGCTTACGTGCTGAAATAAGCAGAGGTAACGTCTACCGCCCCACACAGGATGGCTGAAGTCCTGTTTTGACTTTATCACAGGTTCCCGATAGGACAGACACGGAAGACAAGTTACATAGGCTATTCATGGTAAAGAGAGCACTTTAGAAAGCAACCTCATTTGGAATAATAGTCAACAAATTTATTTTATTTCAGCCTTAGACGTTAACTTCCGAGAGTAGTGGAATGTACGCACTGTGTTTATTACTTACATTACAATATATCTTTAAAAGGGCGGTAAAAGAACAAAAAACAGTAAATAGGGCCTCACAAGGGCTCACTTTACTGGGAACAGCCTTTAATTAGCCTGTTTGTACACTGGCAATAATACAGTGATGCTGTTATTACTGTGACGCACATATCAAAGTTCAATGAGCGAAAACGGCTAGGTATAATGTCCGAACAGCCAATAAGTTGCGGCAGACAACGAAACGCGTCGATTATAAAGACTTAATGACGAGAAATTAACTCTTTCAGTCCCGAATTAATTTCCGAGCCCTAATGTTGCGCTCGCAAAATTTACCCGTGTCGACCGTGCTTCCCGCAACCGGTGAACAAAGTACAGCAATGTTCACTGAACGTCAGCATTGACCATTCACAAATGAGCGACACAGAAACTTCAACAAATCGTATTACTCGGAAGAAAGACGCTCAAAACACAGGTCGCTAATTCCTTGTCGTGTATCGCGTACAGTACCGACCATAAATATCCTCATCGTTCAAGTTCTCGATCATGGACAGCACAAGGACTGGACAGATTAATAATAAATGTGCCGACTTTTCAGGATCTGAATAATGTTTCATTATACTCAGTTACTGGTTAGTGTAAAAAAAAAAAAAAACAGCACGCCATTCTTTAAGAACCCATAAAGATTAAGTTATAATATCCTATCTAACTTCTGGTAACGCACCAAACGTCCCGCAATGACTTTACTTCGCGAATTCACACATGGCTAATGACACATTTGTAAGCGATTGAAACACCCAGCATTTCCTTTAATAGAATGTTATTGTCCAAAGGCATTATTTGAGTGGGAAATTACGTACGTCCACATGATCGGGAAAACTATAGTCCATTCCCCACTGGAAGCAACTTTCTCGGAGCCCTGCTAAATATCTACTTTCGTATCATTCCACCAAATGTAAACAAACATTGCCATGTGACTGCCATGTAGCATCTGTCAAAATCAATGTTTACATGCCATTGTTTTGTACATGTATTCGTATACTTTCTCTACACCTAAACATAAACATTGAAATGTGACTTCTACTTTTATACCTGTAAAATATGTTGTTTACTGTTTTTAGCTTTTCAAAGAATTCTGTCTTAGGTCTATTTAAAAAACAATTTCGTACGAATATTCACAGTTTAGGCCTATAACGTTATTTAGGTTACCTTTATGACGTTTTAAAAATGATTGAATTGACAATACTTCTTGCGGTTATGTTATATTAACATATTTGTTTTCCACGTCATAGCACATTACACGTAATGCACGAGTTTTTTTTTCGCGATTGTGTTTAACACTGTTACAACTGCGGGGTAATGAACTATAGTATTTAACTTTTTGTTATTGATATGTGCTGGGTTATTTCTTTAAAAGGACGGCCTCAGTTCGAATAACGAAGGAATAACAAGTCCAACGAAAAAGAGACATTAAAATTAACCACGCAACTAGTGTAGTTCATTTTTGTCATACAGACTTAAAATATAGCAGTGAACATGCACACAAATAAGTCTACCGTAACTTTTACTCCGCTCATATTCATGTGTATTGCTACTTACTGTGTATTAGATTTATTGAAATTTATTGGAGCTGGGCTTGGTTATTTTGTTGGGATTGGTGGTAAATCACATTACACGACTGTGATTCAAACACCCAGTGCAAAGGTACAACGTTATGATAAATAAACAGATGTGGATGTAAATAAATAACTTTGTCATAAAAACAGTTCACATTTAAAACATATAAATAGTTCACATCAAATATTTGAAATCACACACACAGATCAAGTGTAACAATCACCACGCAGCAGTGCTACACTATTTCTCACGCAGCGGTTAACGAAACACCGTAACAGTATATTTATTACTGCCGCGGAAACACAGATTTATCACAACATCGTAACTTGCTTACCTAGGTTTAAAAAATACTACGTCTACAAACGTGATGTGGTAATTTTGTATTTTTCGGAGTAAGTATAATTTACACTTAATTTGGTAAAAAAAAGCAACACGCCATGTCATGGCTCGCCACGTCTGCCAACTTAATTTTGTTTCTGCCCCGTTATCATATCTAAATATATTAAAATAAGTATTCAAACATTAAAATCTTTTTTTAGTTGTAAATTACAAATTCAATAATCATTATTTTGCTGTAATAAGTATGAAATATGCTACAACTAAAAATATGTAGAATATTCTTGCTTACTAGCGAATTGAATCTTCCCGAGTGTGAAAGAGACAAAGAGAGAGATAGAGAGAGAGAGAGAGAGAGAGAGAGAGCGAGAGAGAGCGACAAGCCTCGCTCAGCCGACAGTTCCTTTTTCGCTCGATATAACAACACGGTACCACTACGGCCTACTCACAATATTTTCCACTGTTATTTTAAACTGTAAAAATTAGATATGTTGCCATCGGGGCTACCTAAATATTTAAATATTTCAATAGGCACCGTTTAATTTACAAATAGTGTACTAACAAACTTTGTTAAAATAATATTTTAGCTGTGAACTATTTCTTACCAGCAGTTGCCAACACGTCGCTGCTCTCGCTGTTGTTAATTCATATTTAAAAATAAATAAATATTACAAGTTATAGAAGATATTATGGTAATGTTTCATTTATTCTATAATATAGTACTCTAAAGTTAACCACAGTTTTATATATTTGTGGAATACAGGTTATTGAAAAAACAGGTTGACATGTTATTTTCAAAGGTTGATTTTCATAAGTCGCTTCCAATCGGGAATAGACTATATCAACTATGCCAGAAAAAATCAGGAACAAGAAATAACCATTATTACTTTTACAAACAGCACTTCCTTGAGAATCTAAATGTCCTTAATGTGATGGAGGTTTTATTGAATTCAAATAAAAGTGTAAGTCGATTTTCCTTTTTACCTGGCACATTTAAAATCTCAGTAAACTAGCACATAAAACGTATGAACTGTTATACTAATATAAATCAACGGTTAGTAATGTATTACGTTGTCATACGATAGAACAAGAATACAATTTTCCCTTAACTTGTTTTTTTTTTTTTTTTTCACATCTTTACGTTGTTCTAAAGCTAGGTAATCCTTATACGTAGCGGTACTCACCTGGGTTTCGAAACGGTACTATTCCGGACACCTGAGCAATCTCCCACCCTCCCACACACCTTTCGACATTAACATGCATCTTCATATTACATGATTCATAGCAGGCGTCTCAATGCTTCTGGGCAATAGGTCAGGAGGCCTGATTGAACTGGCTGTATAACGCTCGACTAGGTCACCGACATCCATCACTTTCATTGGCAGTGTGTAATTTTACGTCATGGCAGCTTTCTCTCTCCCACTCTCTGGCTGAGCAACATGATCATCCATCCTTGCTCTATGCATTCTTGGAGCCGATTTGTTAACGATATGGGAGAACGGAAGGCAGGTGGTTTGTTATACGACTCACAGCAGTGTTGCAATATATACCTACTGTGGTTAACTATGTTGTAAGTATGTTACGAGTGGAAGATGACTTACCGAGTATGTTAAAAGCGAATAATGACTTTAAACATAAGCATGCACATTTGCCAGTTGTTACTGTTTGAGTTGGTTGTCTTGGATTCCTGGCTGGAACCGTAGGAAGCGATGTTTCACCGTACAAACACCACGACAATGCGCCAGACCGGAAATAGAGACAACCATCTTGACAGCAGCTGCGAAAGCATGTAATCTACTATTACTGTTAGAAGTGATCATTTTTAAGGAATGAGGACGATATACGAAGTCGAGTTATGTTAGTAATTGTCCTCCCCCCTCACACACACCTACACACACACACACACTCCCTCCTTTCAATTATATTTCATATTACACATAATCTGCATAACGTCATAGTTGAAATATGTTTTTCGTCATTTTGGAAGCTTTTGTCCACTCTTCACTCCAAACAGAACGCGAGGCAGTGCTATATGCTGACCCTGAAGTTACAATCTGAGCATAATGATAGACGGTAGCAGTTAGAAGAGGACTGAGGCACGATCAGGGTTTTAAAAGAGTTAGTGAATTAAGATTATTTGTTCTACCTGTTTGCTAAATTATACAATTTACTAATCACAGTAAACATACTGCAACAGGAAATATTACGCTCCTTTACATTACTACACAAGAAAGTTGTCTAAATGTCAATTTTCTTATCATAAGTCAATGACCATAACAGGGACGCGACACGAACAGAAAATTTATTCCTGATCTACTAAGAAATTCGCACTCTGTCATTTAGGTGTACTTGTCTTCTCCGCCACTCGACAATGTTTTTTATCTATCAGCCATTCAATCATTATAAACTTACGTACCACAACACTCTTAAGAAATTATTCGTAAAATTACCATATTAATATATACGGATACTGATAAAATGCTAATGGTAAACTATTTTCCCGTACATCCATGGTAGCGCTCCTTCATTCGCTCACGAAACAGTCAAATGCGTAGGCAAGTCCCCAGCCTTGTATAGTAACGACGCTCAACATTCGTTTATTTGCCGTCTAATATGTGGTATTTTTACATACAACGTAAAGGCTAGAAACTTCCATTACAGTTTAGGAAGTTTACAAGAATATTTTTTACAGTGAAGAAAAAAAAATTCGGATAGACGAGGTCTTGCAAACCACAGAGCAGTTTCCCTTTGCATTTTGATGTTGCTTCCGCGTACTACATACATAAAGCGATAGATATCTCAGAGGGCAAGTATTCTCATAAAGATAGTTATCCTTATTTAAGCGACTTTCGGCGCGGTGTTATAGCAGTAACCCATGCAAATACAAATTTTGAATTTTCATCTTGTTTTATTACTTTGAAGGATGAACGCGACTACAAAAATTGTTGTAAAGTATGGAGCATTCGACGGAAGTGCATTCGTCAGAAAACTCTGGATGAACGCGACCCATGTTGAACGTCAATACTCGTTTCAAGCGACAGGTGTGTAACACTGCAGACAGGTAACATCACAATTCAAAGCTGGAGACTTGGCGAATATGTAAAATACTGCCCCACATAATCCGGAATTAGCGGACGGCACCCAACCTAAGTATCACTGATAACAGCACGACACAGAACTGTAGGCCTCGTTTAGGTTCGGGAATACTGCCGATGGGCAGTTGACGACAGAAAAGCGTAGTTTTGTCTGGCAAGTTGTGGTCAGGTCTGACGACTCTCAGGCATACAGGAGAATCCGCAAGTGAAGAGAAAAACCCAACGAATCAATATTCCAACATGTCAACAAGGGAGTGTACTAGCTGGTGGGGGTTCTATGATGGTATGGGATATATTCGTTCAGTTGACACATGTTAGGGCTCATCAAAAGTTTACAAATGTCTCCATCTGGTATGCCTTTTGTGTACATCCTTTCGAACGAATTATTCTGTACTTGTTCATTTCTGCGTCCTATCCTTATTGGTTTTGTCTCTTCCATTAGGGCAGTGCACCACTACACACGTCCAGAGCCGTCAAATTATGGTTGTAAAAATACTCACTCGGTTTTGGGTCATGCGATGCGGGGTCATGCAATGTCTCCTTGATCTAAGCAGCATCGATAATACCTGAGATGTCCTCCAATGTGCTACTGAAAGCAGAGATCTATTCTCTTGGAGTATTAGAAAATTGTAGACTATTCTTGAGCAACAATGGTGTTAGCAGTCTAAAGATCTATTCAGGAAGCTCATGGCGTCCGTGATCCGTAGAGACATGCAAAATTCGTGTTATTATTTGGCACCACGGTAGATTTCACTGCTCTATATACATTAGCGAATGTGTCATTTGTTTATCGGCTTCTGCAAAAGCGAGTAGCCACAATCTGTTTTAATTAGGTGGGACGTGATTGGGCTATCGTGTCGTTACTTGCTTCCGATTGGTTCAAGGCAGCCCAGGTCCTGTCAAACCAGCTGTAATCCAATGACAAGAGCAATACAAACGGATATGTGTTTGAAGTCTATTCTGTCTTCAAATAATAACGCGAATTTTGCAGGTCTCTAGTGATCCGTTATGTTTATGCAGTTCTACGATCCACAAATGGACCTATATGATGTTACACCTACTCTATGTTACACCTACACGATGTTACACGGCTATTTCAAATTTCCGGCTCTTCTGGCATGTCTTGCAGCTTAATTCCCCAGTTCAAAGTTTTTTTCTACCTCTCACATATTAACATGTTTTCATTCCTTTTGACTCTGGCCATTTTGTCAGCGTACGATTGACTATTAGTGGTTTTACGTGCTATGGAGTTTGTCATTCCTTTCGGTTTTGGCAGGTTATTCTTCGTTGTCTGCTGCGTTTATGCATTAGTGTTATTCCTAACGATTACGGCTCTTCTATCTGCATACTGATGAATATCGGGAATTTTGCGACCTAGGCTGGTGACATCCATATTAAATTCTTGCCGTTCTACCAAGGTTCTGTAAAAGCTAGGTGGTTTTTCGGAATGTAATCAAGTCGTAAATTGAAATCTCAAAATAAATGAAGTAATGTAACCTCTGATTTTGTTATTGCTCAAAGGGGAAGGGAGAGGATGGGGGATGGAGTTTTTAAATTTGCAGAAATGTTTGTTTTATAATGATAAGTTGGAAAACGCTACAATGTCTCTCTAGTTAGGAAATACTCCTTAAATTAAAGTAAGCGAAGAAAGTCTAAGCACGATTTCTCTACTAAAAATTTCGAGGCTACAATTTTATTTTAATAATTCCCATCACAAATAAAATATCGGTATAAAATAATTCAGTGAGAATACAGTAAAGTGAGCGAATAGCCCTCTCCATCATACTTCTAGTGTCATTAAAATTATTTCGCAAAGCAACTAATCTTGAACTTCTGCGAATTTACTGATTTAACAAGCCATGTAATAATAGCAGGAAACTACGATTTATTGCAGTAATAGTCTATCCGCGGTTTCTTCACACATTTTGACTGGAACCTTTGAAAAATCCCCCCCTGTTTGACATTGCTTGGTTGTTTCCTAAATAAACCATGTAACACAAGCATTTTATACTTGTCTTAAAATAAAAGTACTTTATTTTTGTTAAATTGAAATTTTATTTATAAATTATAATGTTTCATTTCTAATTAATATGAGTAAAAATAGTGAGGAAATAAGCGTGTTGGTAGTGCCTAGTAAGAAATATTCTTATGCAAAATATTATTACATTGAATGTGTGCACAAATGCGGTGTGTTGTCCCTCTGGTGTAATTTTCTAGACTCCGTTTAACCTTTATTTGCACGAAGGGGAGGAATATCGTGGAAGTAAAACCTTAGCCGGGCTTCAGGAAAGTGTGCAGTAACCGTGAATGGACTATAGTTAAGTTTATCACCTCTGGCTGGGGGTGAACAACTGCTTTTCCACCGTTTAACAATCCATGCAGCGAGCTCCAGATGCAGCCCTATTACCACGACAAGCTCCCGCTGTGGAGTCGTTAGCCTGTAGCCGAGAAGTGGCCGGGAGTCGACATGACGAACAGGAAATAGGACGCGAGCTCGCACCCCGGGGGTTGAAGGAGGGTTGCGTCCGCCGAAACTCGCGCGCACCGGAACCCCGGCGGGTGCGCGCGGCGATAAATTAGCCTCTAGCCAGCATCTCACACTCTGGAAGCGGACCAACTCGTTAAAGCCCTCCCCCCCTCTCCCCCTCCCATCACTCCACTAGCCAGCGCCACCTCGTCGCCGCCGGCCTCACCAATCCTCCGCATCGCTCCCAAATTTTTTATTATTTCACCGTCGGCGTCAATGGACACGCTCCTCCGCTCCATGGGAAGGAACTCGTTGCCCCGCCGGGAGGCGGGCGAGCTCTCCCCGTCCTCTTCTTCTTCCTCTTTTTTTTATTTCAACCCCGTGCCACCCCTCCTCCCCGTCCGCGAGACGCGATACCCCCCACAGACTCGCGGGCCACCTCTGAGGAGCCACAACCTGTTGGTGACGTCACGGCAGGCCGCTCCGCTCCGATCCGTGGAAGAGCGCTGCTCCGGGCCGGAGTCAGTCGGTGAGTGTCCGCGGTGGGGAATGGACGGGCTGGGGCAGGGCCGTAGTGCGAGTTGACAGGAGGACCCCATGGCAGAGGTGAGTCGGCGCCGCGCGCGTCTTTCCTCCGTCCCGCTCCAGAGCAACACAGGACGTCGCTCCGGACAAACCGCGTGTGGGCGTCCCCAGACGGACACATCCGGCGTATTAACAACATCCGCTCAAGAAGCTCTAGAAAACGTAGACTACAGATGAGGTAGACCGATCTTACTGGCTGCGCACAACCACTCGCCGTGCCCCAGCATTCAACTGCTTTTCTGCAATTACTAGTAAAAATGGCGTGGTTTGGGTTTAAAGTTAGAAAACTGTTTAGTAAACAAGTGCTTTCAGATGTTTTTATACTTCCTCTAACCAATTTGCAATGCAGCCGGATTAAATCAAAATTGGTTAAAATATTTTATTCCTGTAATAGTACTTGTCATTTAAAAATTGAGATATAAAAAACACGTTCATATTGTTGACCATGTGACTTTGACAGACGAATAAGAGGTCTACCTCGTCTCTGGTCTATGCTAGAAGACACCCCCCTCCCCCCACTTCCGCCACTAGCACCCAGCGACACGTGTGTGAAGCACTCGCTTCTTGAAATTCTGGTTCATCTCACGACGTCACGGCTTGTATACAAGTTGTAGACATTCAGCCGCGGTTTTAACATTCATCGCGTGTAAGACGCATAGTCAGTTCACAGCGATCTGTTTTGACCCCTGTCTATTTCACGCGAACTACGTGACTAGGTGTCACCTTTAAAACCATTTGGTAATTCTTTAATAATAATTAAATTATAAATTCCAAGCATGGCATCCTTTCAAGACTCCGATCGGAAACCACGTGTTTGAGCAACGTGCATAGCCATTTATTGTATCTATTTCAGTCGCCCGTCTTCTTGAAAGTTACAATTTATACCCGAGTTCAGTTGTAGAGGAAGATGAATAGTTTCCACTGGCCATCTGACCTCACGAGATGGCCCATCTGCTATGTTTACAATAAAAGATATTTAGGCCTTAGTTATCCGAAAACTTGCCATTCCAAAAATCATATTTATAAAAAGTAGTGTGGGTGTGTTATGTTAGTATGGTAAAAATATGCTCTGCAATTTTTCAGAACTAAATTCAGAAAAATTTTCGGGCACGATGTCCCTCTGAGTACCACGAGAAAAAAAAAAAAACTTTATATTAAAGGATTAAATTAAAAGTATTAGCTGGGCCTAACTCTGGTAATGAGTGAGTGAAGGCAACCCTTTTCTAATGTGTTCGTTTTCCATCAGCGATAACCTCATTAATATCTTGAGGAATTATAATGTAAACTTATGAACTTACATATCCTATGTGCTGGGTGCTGTGGAGCACACAATGCAGAGTGTGTGTTCTCCAACCACGAAGACGTTTGTTTGTGTCCATCTTCTGCAATGGATGTGTGAAGTTTTGAGTTATACAAGCTACGCTAAATTAGTACGACTCCAATTTAGCAATACTAAGAATATACATTTTTATACCTATCTGCTTGACAAAAATAACATTTCGTTTTCTTTGACGTCTTCTAACATTTCCAAATATATACAAAACTGTATTGGTCTGTTATGTAAACTTACTCACCATTTAAACAGGAGCGTTTTTTTAGTTCTAAATCTACTAGGTTCTATTTTATTATACAAAGTTAAGTAACTGATTTACTGCAAATATTACACGAGTTTAGAAACATCGTTTAAGTTAAGAAATATTTGGGGAGAGCAGTAAAACAGAATGTGTCATATATGTATTTGATTATTACTTGTAATGATTGCTGAGGCCACGTATACTAATTTACTGTACAAGGAAAACGTGTAAAATGTTTACTAAAACTTCAAAAACTGAAACATTTATCTTGCTCATTACTGTACTAGTTATTCAGTAGGCTATCTCAGTTGTTCTTAATAGCGGCTCAAAATTACTGTGTTTTCGCCACATTAACTTTAGTAGAGAAATATCTTTATGTATTTCGATATTCAGCATATTTTTGCTTCGTACACAATGAACGGTATGCCTAAAATTAATTGTGAAACCCCACAGTTATTCCAGCCAAGAAATCAATTACATTTTTTACATAAATGATTACAAACCAAACATTTTCATCGCACTGAAACTTCCAGATTTACTACTCGGTTATATGCATTATTTGCAAACATCAAAGGAAATGCTATTTTGCTTCAGAGGTAGCGGCAGTAGTGACTTTAACGCACGTGTAAGCAAGTAAATGTTGAAATGCGCGCAGAAACGCTAAGAGAAAGATGTAACGCTGCCAACACACAATATACATTGTAACAACTCTAAACAAAGTTCGTAAATTTTCATATTTTGTGATTTAATAACGAATTAAGATATTTAATGTAGGTTTATCGCTAAAAAAAATAAATAAAGTCTTAGGTGCTATGGGTTGTGACCAAGTTATATGAAGTGAGCTATTTAAAAACGGTTTGGAAAACTATAACAGCATTATAAAATGATATACTAGTTGATACACAAATTTTTCCCTTAAATTTCTAAGACTTAAAGATAGTGTATATTTTTTTTATCATGCAGGCCAGCCTTGCAGATAAATAAAATAGGCATTTATTTTGCGGTACTGTTAGATTAACAAATGTTGGGCGTTTTAGTTATAAATATAATTTTACAGCTTAAGCCATTTTTTTACTCCGTTTTGCCACCAAAGATAAGAGTGTTAACTTGTCGACACGCACTATATCTAAAAAAATTACTGAGCTTAAAATGTAGCTGTCTATAAAACCTGTAGCTACAGAAGCAAGAAAGACTTCGTAAAAGTAGTTAAGGTATTATTTTGTATGTCCGAGAACTCAGCGTGACAGTGTTTTATGTAGTTTCATAGATTTTAAATCTCCGTGGAAAATAGCTTTGAAGCCAACACACAGTCGTGAACCTGTTCCGCGCTCTGTATTACAACCGAAACGTGGCAGAGATAACGCGTACTAAACGGGGGCAAGCTTTATTTATTTCCGTGGTTGTTTCCACCCGCAGCTTTGTGCGTTGTTTACAAGCTGCGCAGCGTGTTGTTTGACGAGAGTTCCCGAGCGCGGCCCGACAGCGAGTCACGCACATGTCACGGAACTAGGTAATTACCCTGTTCCTCCCCCATCTACATAGGCCCCCGCGTTAGTTTCCGTTTCCCACCCCCCTTCTTCCCCTTGAACCCCCTTTCCGTGCATCACGCCTTGTTTGCATCACTACAACCGGAAAACTAACCAAGCAAACAAGCACACATCTGTTGCAAAGTGCGGATTCTTCATAATTCTGGAAAACGACTTTCATACAGAACATATACGTGATGATTTATATAGAACTAACACATTCCTTTATTTAATTATTAGCGTCCCGGCCTGGCCTCGCTGGGGTGCGATTTACAAATATAGCGTTATTTAGGTTGGTAACTAGCACAGGATTAATACTGTGTTGTTCAAAACGTCTTCGTAAGTGAACCCCTATTCCTAATCACATTTTAGAAGACAAAAATGGTTGCTGTAGGTCATCCTTAAAAGATAACGTATGCTGTCGTGGACATTTTTGTAGACCTTTTTGAGATTTAGAACTCTGCAGTACATTAATTTGGTGTATATCTTATGGTTTAGTCAGCGTAAGCCATGTAAGCACCTGAAAAGCGTCTTTTTCCGACTTGGTTATAAAACGTCGACATTTCTCTACTATACTTACATTAAATATTAATGTATTTTATACCCAAACCTTTCTCAAGAAATTCTCTAAATGATGGTGAAAACCGCATCAAAATCCATTAAGTAGTTTATAGAGGCCTTAGCCGAATACATAAGACAAACTCGGCGGGCGATTTTGTTTTGTACTATGTACAGATATACGAAGAAATGATATGAACTACAAATAGTTGCACCTCACATTGACAATACTTTTGGGAGATTGTATCCTCTATAGCAAATGTTGAAAATGTCCTCCGTCCTGCATAAGGCACAACTCAACATGTCGTTCCATATTACTGGTCACTCGCGGGAGGACGCTGACATCAATACCGTTAATCTCGTATGTAGTGTTGTGTTTCAAACCGTCCACTGTCTTGACGCGTGTTGTGTAAACTGTCTCTTTTAAGTAACTCCACAGGAAGAAGTTCGATGTTGTCAGATCTGACGAACTCGGTGCCCAAAGGTTCTTGTAAATTATCCGGTCGTCAATAAAGCTTCCAATGAGCGCCATGGAGGAGTTTGATGTATGGTATGTGGCGCCATCTTGTTGGAAATAACCTTGACGCAGCTCGACATCGTCCAGTTGCTCAACAAACTCCATGATAATCCGTCCGTACACAGTAGTGTCCACAGCCTGGTTTTAAAAAAAAAAATTGCCCCGCGATTCTCTGTGCGGAGATTGCGCACCACACCCCGACTTCAACTGAGTGCATAGGCGCTTCATGGACACGTGGAGGTGCCGCGGCCCAATAGTGTGAGTTCGGTGAGTTCACATAGCGGCATAAGTGGAACCATTCTTCATCCGTGAATCATGTGATGGACAATATGCATGGATTTTGCACAACGAACGCCTGAAACCAACGACAATAAGTCCCTCGTTTATTCCTATCTACTTCCTACAATGCATGGGCAGCCGTAACCTGATAGGGCTTTAGATGAGCTCATTTAGCAGCTCTCTGACACAGTGAGTAGTGGCGCCTGGTCTCATGCGACAAACGCCATAATGGACTGCTCCAGTGGTGCCCGAACTTCCACGGCAACCGCGGGCAGACGAGGTGGACGACGTTTGCCTCTTTCACTCACCAGAGATCCAGTTGTTTCCAATTTGCGGACCAGTGCCAATATTGTGTTCCTCTCCGGAGATTTGCGGACACCCAATTCCCTAGTTTATTCCCGTTTGCATTTCCATAAAGGCTGTTCACAATTAAGTGAGTACTTTTAAAATCAGCCTTAAAAGAAAGTCACTGCTCCTACCTGGATATATTTTAACTTGCGCACTGAGTGACATGCGCCCAGTAAAGTTGGTAACGTTGGATGGGAAGTAGTTCCGTATCTTAACGTCGAATTTAAAGTGTTAGGTAACCATTTCTGATAACTTAAATTGTTTATTTCGCTTTCTGTGATTTTTGATGAATCTAAGAGTATAAATTGGCATATTTGTAAAATATTTACTTTTGTAATAATTTTCACGGTTTCACACTTGACCGACGCATGACTAAAGTTATGAGTCCCGTGAGAATAGTAATCTTACATAAGGCGGAATAATGCATAACGTATTTTGGTGTCTATATAAATGCATTAATAAATGCGCGTATCTTTGTACAATAACATAGTTTAGACATAACTGAACTTTCTGGCTTCAACTGCATTACTGTGCAGATTCAACAAACACAGATATAACTGGCGTTCTGGTTAAGCTGTGTTCGTGCTAAAATTTAATTTTAAAAAAGACATGACACAGATGTAGCAGGATTTACTGAGATTTATTATTAGGGACATAAAACTAACAGGCGTTCGAATTATGTTTGTCAAACTGACAGTTTAAATATATTTTCGAATTATTTATACAATTCATAGCAACATAGTTTACAAGATATTATAATTACCAAATGAATCACCTCGTGTGGGTAAAAAAAAAAAACACTTGAGATTACGATAGTAAGATGGCTGTGTGGAATAATATAATGAGAAAACACTAATTTATAGTTGCTGGTTTTTTTGCGATATTACTTTCGCCTATTGCTTATGAAATATCTCCAATGAAATAGCTCGGGAAAGTGTAAAAACACAGCAGTGTTTTACAGAACTAGGATCTACACTGCCGGAAAGAGGATGAACGAAGTTATCGTTTTTCTGAAAAAAAAATGTTGAAGAAAAGATACAAGATTGCAGTTCGTGTTGCTAACTTGCAGTTTGTGGAGGAAACATGTTTTTTTTTTTTTCATGATTTCTTTGTATTATTTATACCTTTGAGGAACAACTACTAAGCGTGGTAACTCGAAATGATCAAATTAAATGCGTGTGAAGGGAGGTTTGTAGCTATATTTGACTAAATTTACAGTTGGTATAGCGAATTCAAAGAAACTACCAAAAAAATTAAACTCGCCCCTTGATTCAGCTCGCAGTGCCGGAATTTTAAAAACAAAACGACGGCGAAATGAGGAGAAAGAACGTCATTGGAAACAACTGCACTTTTGTATGTTCTTGCAACTGACCATTTTCCTGCCACTGTCAAATTTTCGCCTCCAACAATATTTTACAGTAAGATTTGAAGATAAAATTCTTCCAACAAATTTGTTCAAATAATCTTGAATGTGTTTGAAAATGTGTCACAGTGTCAAAATTTTTTTATTGGGAGAACTAATTTTGAAACATTATTAAAAAATGATTTTCATAGTGAGATATTTATTTTAGTTTTTCTATGCGGTTCATTGCAGGAAGAAATATAAGTAATATTGTTATTTATTTTAGTTTCTTTACTAAATTAAAGATTTATTTATTAGATATGTTTCCTGCACAATGGCAATTAATGCATTTAATGCCTCCGAGTTCGTAATATTATGTGCAGGGCAATATTCAGCTAAAATAACATTCATGCCCAGACAGTTTCTACATAAATTAATTATCATTATAGCTTACTTCGTTCCCAGCAATTGTTTGTTATTTTAAGTTTCTTAACGTCCATTTATGTCGTGCACGATTCTGATTGGCTGAGACCGTCAAACATCAAATAAATTTTAGAACAGGTCCAATTTTCAAATGTTTGATGGAAACTGAAGCCCTCCAACTTTTTCAGACAAAAATGGCGGCGTTTATGACGTTTCGGTGACATCATAAATGTCCACCTTTATTTGACAAAACTTATTGGAAGCAGTTTGACGGGAAAGTTTGACAGTGTGACAGGGGCTTAACCGATTTTTCTTCGTCCGGTTTCTGTGGTGTCACTGAGTAACCGATGCGTTTATTTTCCCCCCGCTATTATTTTGTGTCTGTGTGTGTGGCCAAAACATCTCGTTGAAGCCATTACATGCGATACCATTATCTCGACCAACCAGGAGCGGGGAAGGGAATCGGCCAGGGCCTGAATTACTATCCCGGCATTCCCCTGCAGCGAGTCCTGAAAACCATGGGGAACCGAAATCGAGATGGCTAGACCGGGGTTCGAACCCTGGCCTTCCGAAACGCCAGTCCAGTGTGCTAAAGGCTGTTCACGATGAAGTAAGCACTTTTGAAATGAACCTTAGAAAAAAGTCACATGCACCAGCCTGCATATATTTTTTATGGGCGCACCGAGTGAGATTCGCCCAGTAAAGTTAGTAACGATGGATGGAAAGTAGTTCCATATCTTAACTTCGAATAAAGAGGTGGTAGGTAACCATTTGTGATAACTTAAGCATCCAAGTTGCTATCAGAATGTATTCAATTTTACCATTCTTTATTTAAACCGCTTGGAGAAGTGTAGGACAGGTTGGTCCTCTTGACTGAACCTTAATGGCTCCCAGACATGATGGTGGCATAATACTTTATCCACGAACATGAACAATCTATAAACTAAAATAGTAGACAGTCCGTAAGAGCGTAGTAAGAGATCAACGCCTGCGTGAGGTTCTAAGTGCGTGAGCGAGAATCAAAGAAGCCGCGACCAGCAACGCGTTGTCGCTCAGCTGGCCGAGGCGATCAGCCAATTACGGCGTGCTTTCAGTTCGGCGTGAAACATTGTAGGTACACTCCCTTCACGGTTATTTCCAACTTTAATGAAGCCCTGCTAAAGTTATATTTACAGACTATATCTCCGCCTCATGCAAGCAAAGCTTAATCAAGTATATGAAATTACACCACAGGGGCAACGCACCGCATTTGCTCGCACTCAGTGTATAGGCTGTTCACGGTAAAGTGAGCTCTTCTGGGGCCCAAGTTACTTTTTCCTTTCAGCAATTGTTTATCCTTTAACCACCTTTTTAAATAAAAACTGGCATTTAAGTAATAAACACAGTGTGTATGTACCGCCGCACTCGGAAGTTAACGCCTAAAACTAAAATAAAATATATTTATTGACAATTATTCCAAATGAGGGGCTTTCAAAAGTGCTCACTTTACCGTGAATTGCCTATAATAATATTTTGCATAAGAACTATTAATTACTAGACGTTGCCAACTCACCAATTTTCTCACTGTTGTATTCATACTGATCATAAATTAAATATAATTTGTAGAATAAATAAAAAGTAAAAGTTAGGTTTAACCAAAATATATTATGCGTTTACATTAACAGAAGAATGAAACCCTTGCGACAAACCAAACACGCCATACATGGGGTGATTTTTCAAAGCTTGGATTCAAAAAGTGTGAAGAAACCGCGAATAGACTAAAGGCAGACATGCAGGGCTTAAGAGACGTCATTTAATTTTTCATTCGTTGTTTGCGCAGTTACGTGTATCACAGTAAGTAAATATTCTGGGAAATCGACTGTTTGGCTGAAAAGGTAAAAAAAATCGATTTTATAAACCTGTACGGTTTTGATTTTATCACATTAAAAAAAATATGAAAAAGGTAAAGAAAATGTACAGTACATATTTAGAGCTCACCGATTCGCCGTTTTTTACCAAATTTTTTACCAAAAATTTAATTTTACTTCACGTAGTAAATGACAATTGTTAAAATTATAACAAATTTGATTATGTTAAAATAAGGCCTCTCTCCGAGGCAGTTGTCCATCCGACCCTGAACAGCCCATAAAACTACTGTATTAGTAAAAACAAACATGCTTCAAACAGACAATTTAGCATTAAAAATATAATTAGTCAAGACTAATTGTTTCATAGAAATTTGGCCACATCAAATATCAGAGTAATTTTCCTAGAGCGGGGCAAGTGGTTACAATGAAACAACTTTCCCCCGGTTACATGTAACAACGTGCCTCACGTGGCACCATTTTATGTTTCCATATCGCACATACTGCCAGACTAAGTAGTCACTACATACAGTTGTAATGTACCCCACAAATAACTATTTCGAATGGTAATATTAACCATACACTACCTTGAAAGATGTTCGTGCAGGACGACTTCACGTCATTACTTCCGCACTGACAGAACAATAACTGTAAAATAACTCCGTCCGCACACACAGTGAAAACTAACCTCCACTGCTGCCTGCCTTCATGCAAGACGCACGCCACGTAGGTGCTGCGCTCTCTTGCTTACTTGTAGAACCAACTGTAACAACGTGCTCCTGTAGCTTTTAACCCCGGCCTCCCTTATCCTTCCAACATATGTAAAATTACCGTTGTCATGGGTTAGATCATTTTATTCATGCATTGATCAAGTAAAACTGTTTAGCATATTTGCAACCTCCGTTTCATGAAATACGATTCCGATTTTTGGAACTCGATCTCAAGTACTTCCTGATATTGTTAAATTTATCATGCATTTCAAACTTTGATTTTCAATGCCGCATACCTACTTTAATATTCACCACAAGATAGTGTTTGTCTATGTATACCGCACCATATTTTTCATTAGGAATCATCTCCTGGAGTTTGGCATATGAATTATGTTCGTCGTTGTATATATAATTATACTGTGTGTGTATTCGGAAGTTTAAAGCACAGGATTTTTTTTTTTTTGGTTAACTAGACAGAAATACTCCGGAGAAATAAATAATACATAAAACATTCTCCACTTTTGTTGTACTATTTTTAAGTTATTTAACAAAGTCACTGTTTATTTGTGTATGTTTATAGGTCATTGCTTATAAATCAAAGACAAAGCCTAATTGTTAATTACAAAAGAATCGTTTAATTACGTGAACTGCTGCTGTGGCGACCAATTGTTTTCAACGTCGGGCTCGGGCGAGTTCCATGTTAAAGTAGATAAAAAAAAGTTCAAGACGCGTGTTTAAAGAGAAATTTCATGGCACCGCCCGGCTGACAAAGCTGGTGCTACAAGCACTTCGGTAATGAATAGGCGTTATCACCAGCATCGGGGAAACTGCTCCAATTAAAATTCCATCTCATTTTGGCCTCTCCTTTCATCTCTCATTTTTCTATCACTAATAATAATAGCCTATAACGTCAGATGAAAAGTATGTATAACGAATACTACTCAGTATCATACTCGGACGTAATAAACAATTTTTTAAACACAATAACATGCCTCACTAAACCTTAAGAATGTTATCCTGTAGCATCCAAAGTGAGAACAACGTACTAGTTTTGTTATACTGTTATCGATTTATTACTATTTGAGAAACATAATCTACTTTCGTTGTAAGAGTAAAAGCGTTCCTTATTGAGGATACGATATTACGTTTTGATTTTACAATACAAAAATTTTATTTACGTGTAAAAAAACTAAATTGTTCTACACAATTTCCAGTTAAATGGATAACAAGTATCATTTGTAATTAAAAATTAGTGGAAGTTAACAAAAATTCCGTAAAGAAAATCACTTCAAAACCGTCATAGTTAAAAAACTTAATTTAATTCAAATCATCCACAATACTTAAGCTGGACTCACAACCATCCCTTTCATCCGTCAGTCGCCCGTCCGTCGGTCACGTGACCTTCAACCAATCGTAAGGCAACTTTTGTTTCCATCTGTTCGTCCGTCAATTATATCTCAAACTTAAACTTTCGACGGACCGACGGATGGACCACCGCCTTGTAATATCATTCCTTGAACATGGCTGTCGGAAAACCGTCACTTGTTTTTTTGTCTGAATATTTTTCTTTTTAAATGCACAAGGCTGTGAAGTTGTTTACGTTTTTACGTTTCACATTTTAATTGAACTAAAGATGGCGTGTAGATTTTCGGAGGAAATGCTGATAAATTACGTTAGGGAAAGAGAATGTATTTAGGTAATACATTAATTAGAAATATTTGTGTGTGAGCGAGAAAGTTAGTGTTGTTGGGTGGTAACACTGAAAATGTTCTGGCCCAGCGGATTGACCGACGACGGACTGTTGTGAGTCGCTTTCAATTGACGTACGAAAAAACCAACGGATGACTGACTGACACTGACGGACGGGCGACTGACGGAACCGCCGGATGGTTGTAAACCAAGCATAAGTCTGCCATGTTTCAAAGCCATATTGTGCTGCTGCTTGCTCTCTTCCCGAGTTCCGCGCCAGAGAAGATTCAAGTTTAAAAAATAAAAGCGTCACTCGTTCCACCATTTTGTTTGTGACGCAAGTATCGCGCGACTTTCGACGCGTGACTGTTGGCAATGGCGACGATTGGAAACATTTTTTGCGGATGCGCTGAGGTTGTCCCGTCTTTGTACACGTTTTATTCAGTACTTCTCGGTCGAACCGAAGTGTATAAAGGCGAAACACAGGTAGTCCGTGTTGGCCATAATAAATAGTGGTGGGAAATCGCTCTTACTGAGAGTAAGATTAGGTGTAGGCTGTTCACGCTAGAGTGAGCACTTTTGAAAGCCTTCTCATTTGGAATAATAGTCTATAAGTATTCTTTATTTTAGCCTTAGACGTTAACTTCCGGTTGCTGTGGAATATATACACTGTGTTTATTACTTACATGTCAATATTTATTTTAAAAAGGTGGTTCAATGATAAGACATGGCTGAAAGGAAAAAGTAACTAGGACTTCAAAAGTGCTCACTTTACCGTGAACAGCCTGTAGCATTGGGGTTAAGCTTGGCTCGCAACCATCCGTCGCTTCCGTTAGTCGCCCGTCCGTCAGGCAGTCATCCGTCGGTTTTCTCGTCCGTCAATTGAAAGCGACTCACAACAGTCTGTCATCCATCGATCCGTCTGGCCAGAAAATGTTCAGTGTTATCACCCAACAACACGAACTTTCGCGCATAGAGAGAAATATTTTTAATGAATGTCATAAATATATTCTCTTTCCTAACATAATTTGTCGACATTTCCTCTGAAAATCTGCAAGTCATCTTCAGTTCAATTTAAAGGTGAAAAGTATAAAAGTAAACAACATCACAGCCTTGCGTATTTAAAAATAAAAATATTCAGACAGTAAACAAGTGACTGTTTTCCGACAGCCATGTTCAAGGAACGATATTACAAGGCGGTGGCCCATCCGTCGGTCCAGCGAAAGTTAAAGTTTGAGATATATTTGACGGATTGAGGGATAGAAAAAAAGCTGTCCTGCGATTGGTTGAAGATCACATGACCGACGGACGGACGGGCGACTGACGGATGAAACGGATGGTTGTGAGTCCAGTTTTACATATATGAATGTGTGCAAGTTGTGGCAGATCCTCCTGCCCCACGTTCTGAAAATGGTTACCGGTAAGAGCCCAGAATTCGCTACGTTTTGCTTAGTAGCTGTATTGAGCTGTTCTGTTACTTATACGAACATCGGCTCGACGACGCTTATGCTTTGGCGTGGGTGGTCGCCCATTGCTGGTGTCGTCTTACTATAATGAACGTAAATCTCTCCTTGTACGTACAACATTTTCCCGAGATCTTAACCCTTTCAGACACACTTCAATTTACGGTTTCAAGAGTAGCAAATAAAAATTTTTTATGAGCGTGCTGTACTTAATTCAACACAACGCTTTGTTTCGTTGTCACAGCCAATGAGCTGTAGGCTTCGTGTTTGGATACAGTTATATGTAACAATCAAGACCTAGACCAGTAAGACGGTTTGCGAATTATTTACCCATAGATAAGATATTGGTCATTGAGCTTCGAAGTGTGCAGCACAGACCAAAAATTACTAACACGCGCGTAATGTTCACAATTGTGTACACCGGGTCTGAATGGGTTAACGTAATGGTGGGGAAATAAGCGTCACTGATCCACAGTTGTATGTAAAGTAGAACTAAATACATGTGTGGCGATGATTTGGTGTTTTGTATTTGGTACTATGTCAGCTTCGGATCTGACAACTCGCAAATTGCAAATATATGTAATCGATTTAGTCCACAAAATCGGGTCACGTGGCCAGGGCCGTGTTTAGTGGGGTGGGGGCTCCCCCTCCCCTCGCGATTGCTGAAGGGGACGAAATCCTCTACAAGGGACGACAAATCGAGAAAGTGTGTATGGTAAACTAATAACGTGTGAGAAGAGGTATTTGCAAGCATCTCACATTCTTTTGAAAATAAATACGATGCTTATTGTGTAAAATAGTTTTATTTTAACACTTGGTAGACTACGCTCGAGTGTAGCTCGAGCAAAGCTAATTTCAAAATTTCTTTGTTGTTCAGAACAAAACTCGCAGGATGTGCAATCTACGATTAGTGTTTAACACGACCTCACAAGAACACGACAGCGCAATAACAATGATATTGCTAACGATAGAATATTTTTATAGCCACATAAAGGGACATGATTGATTGTAAATACTGTTATACGATAAAGGACATTTGATTGGGACAATATTAGCTCAGCTCTCCATTGGTTGATGACCGGCAATAATGTACGCTGTAAAGTAGAGGGTAGTGTCCGGTGGGGTATGGACCAATACGACGACGGTGGGTTCTAACACAGGACAGGCACCAACAGAACCGGTGATCTTGCAGTATTGGATATAGGTGGACTCACTTCTAATTTGTCTTAGGTGCAAGTAAATGTGTGCAGTGTGCAGACCTCAATGTGTTAATGGAATCTTATTATAGAATAGGATGGATGACTTTTGAATTAGTTTATCTGCTATTGAAGAATGTTAAGATAAGTTCAAAATAAAGTTTATCTATTATTGAAAAATGTTCTGAATTTTTTTAATTTGGAAAAGGGGGGGGGGGGGGGAATTTTTTATTTTCACCCTCCAATTTTTATGGCTGTGCACGGCCCTGCACGTGGCCATTTTGTTTAAAAGAAAAAAGTGCCAATTGGAGTGCCACCTCAGAATATTTTCGGCAGATCTACGTGAGTTAGTACCAGCAGAGGAGGAACGGTCGTCGTAACAACGATGCAATCAATATGAAAATATTAAAATCACATCCGCTCAGTGGTACGCGCATGGCATCAGAAAAAAAATGTGATGCCATTATTCACGCCTCATAATGAAAGGTCCCCTTGGCGCCGTGATCGCCAAAGCGTCACGCTTTTTGTGGTGAGCAGGCCGAATCAGTGATGATTTCGAGACCCCCTCGACATGACTGGAATTTTTTTCCTCTGCTCGTCGCCTTTGGCCTTTCCCCGCATAACCGTGAGAAATTTAACAGCGCGAAATACAATTTTCAATCCTCAATAAGAGGTCGTTGCCAACGCATTCTTGTTAACTGCCGCTAGAGAAGGCCTTTTTGAATATACGAGGATCTGATTATCTTGAACACTATCATGCAAATTTTTGGCTGATTGGGGTTTTTGTTCCGACACATTCCTCTATCGTACTCTGCAATGAAACGCATGTAGGTATCGCTGTAAAAAAAAAATCTGTAATTTGCAAACAGTATTTTAAAACTAGTTACAAAGATTATCGTTGTTGCTCTACAAGTTAATTGGAGCATATTTCAAGACTGCGAATTATTCAAATCATAAAGTTGAATTTTAACAAGATCGTGCTGTAGAAAATTGAATATAAACATGGAGATAAAGATTTTATATGTTCAGTATTTTTCTTTTAATAACACACGGAATTTGTTGGTCATATAGTTTACAAAGAATACTGTTTTGTAAATAGTAACATAAATTTTTTACTGCGTAGAGCGTATAAAGCATTCGACAGAAATTCATATTCTGGCAAAGTATTTGCTCACTAAGTTGGCAAAACCTATGAATTGCACTACCCTTTCTTGATTTATCTCTGTTGGCTTTAAAAAAAATTCATTTGACTACAATTTTAGGCTGTTCGCGGTAAATCAAGCAATTGTGAAAGCCCTACTTAACGTAGCTTCGGAGATAAATACTGCGTGTTTACATCTCGGCCCGCCCTTCGTTCTTTTGTATAATAACCGTAACAGTAATTTACGTACAGCCAAACAAATATTTAGTTCCACCATTCACATCATACACGTTTGGAGCAACAAAATTAGGGGGAGAAATATTAATATGGTTACAGCAAAAAGAATATTTAATTTCCTCTGTACAAACTATTAATTTGGTTGAGCAAAAAAAATTGTTTCATTCAAGAAAATCTTTTTCTCAGTGAGATGCTAGGGCCCCTTACAGAGCGTCATGACTATGTTAGGAACGATTTGTAACGCCTTGGCAAGCCGTATAACCCACACCTGCCCATAAACACACGTATGGGCTGTTCACGATAAAGTGTCAGGTAACAATATGTGATAACTGAAATTATTTATTTCACTTTTTTTTTTTTTTTTTTTTTTTTCGAAGTGTTAAACTGAGCAGATTTGCAAAACATTTTCTTTTGTAATTACGTCACAGTTGCACTTGAATGCAGTTGCATGAATAAAGTGATAAAGTGTGACGACGCCCAAGGCAACGTTAATTTCACATGAGGCGGAAGAATACACAATGAGCATACATTACGAGATTACGAGAAAGATAAACTTGCAACCCTATTAGATGTTCAGGCCCTCCCGGGTCTTCTTCTATACTTAAAATTTTTTGCATAGTTTATCTATTCTTCATCATTTTGGGGAGACCTTGTTTTCCATTTGCTGTCTTTAGGAGGCATTTTCCAGGGGAAAAAATGGCATTAAACTTATACTTTAACTGTTTGCTTGCCACTCCCATCTGGGTTAAGGTTGAAGTAAAGCAACGCCTATGGAGCACTGCACCCGACTATACAACGTGAAGCACTCATAAAAAAATTGATACTGACATCATGAAAATTGTCAGAAAAGTGCGATTTATGCGGTATATGAAAGTATATCGTATATATTTCGCAACATTATAGAATAATTTTCTAAAATATTCTTTTTAAATGTAAAAAAACTAATCAATTAAAATTGCATGTAAGAAAATGGTATTAACAATATATCATATAGGCTAAATTTTATATTTAACTTTATTTACGTCACTTTCAGCCATCAATGTTTGCGACAAATAGAAGCACAAAATCAATTACAAAAATTATTTCCTACATTATTATTATGCAATTTTCTTACATGCAATCACAGTAAATATCGTGACGATCTTTCTCAAAGAAAATTTTGTTGTAAATTCTGCTTTCCGAAGTTTCAAAAATGGAAATGCGCTTAAATTTTATTTAAAAATGCGGACTATATCTATCGATTTTTTTTTACGTTTAAAAAGAATTTTTTAGAAAAGTATTTGGTAATGTTGCATAATATATACATTATTCTTTCATATACATCATAAATAGCACTTTTCTGACAATTTTCATGGCGTCTGTACTACTTTTTTAGTGAGTTCTTCACGTTGTATAGTCCGGTGCAGTGCTCCGTAGGCAGTTGCTTTACTTCAACCTTAATAGCTATATGCCATTCACGGTAAAGTGAGCACTTTTTAAGGCCCTTTCAAAATGCATTGACACCTAATAAATATTTTTATTGCAGCCTAAGACGTTAACTTTTGAGAGTGGTGAAATATACACCCTGTTTATTTGTCATATTGCAATGTTGATATTAAAAAGTGGCAGAAAGTTAGAAATTAGTTAAAAGGCAATTTTTGCAAGGCCTTAAAAAGTGCTCACTTTACCGTGAATAGCGTATACAACTGCCAGTACGAATTCTTTCCTTCCGTGAGAACCAACGATACGGGCTCAGAGGTCACCTCGTGCTTCTTCTTCCTTTTCATGGCACTCGTGGTTTTCCCGAGGGGCATACAAGTCGATCTTGAGCAAGGCTTCCAAAAGTGCTCATTTGACCGCGAACAGCCTATAGCTAAGCTATAACTGATGTCCCCCGCGGGCGCTGGACCGGCGATATCTTCGCCGCGGTGCCGTCGAAATCTCTCCCCCGAGTACGGACAGCCTTTCAGCGTCCCCGCCGTAGCCAGTGGCGGCGCCGTAAATCACGCTCACATCAAGATACGCAACTTCGCGAATGTAAACGATTACATCGCGCCCGCGGCCGCCGCACCACGAAACGAGCCAGTTTTCATGTTTAATTTTTTACTCTTTTTTTTTTTTACATTATAGGTGAACGGCCAACAGCTCGCGTATGTCTTCTGATACTGGCACAGAGTCGATAGATACACGGAGGCGAAATGTCGTGGTGGTCTTCCTTTGTGTGGGCGTACCGATTCTCTCATTGGCTGCGCGAGGCTCCGGAAGTAGGCCTCGTGTCTGGTTGGCTACTGCATGCTGCGAAAGTTTCCCCATCGGCTGGTCGGTGTGCTGACAACTAAGTTACCCAAGCGCCGACTGGCGAACGACGTTTCGTAAATCGAGCACTTACCCTGCTTGCGATCTACTTGTATGCACGTTGTGTATTCTTCCGCATTATGTAAAATTAACATTGTCAAGGGCCTCGTCACTTTATTCGTGCGACGGTAAAGTAAAACTGCGGAATTATTAAGAAAGTAAATATTTTACAAATCTGCTCATTTTTACACTTCGATGATTTAAATAACCGGAAAGGGGGCGAAATAATTTGAGTTATCACAAATGGTTACCTATCATTTTTATCCGACATTTAGATATGGAACTACTTTCCCTCCATCGTTACCAACTTTACTAGGCGACTTTCCCACCGCGCGCCATTTTAAATCCAGCAGGAAGGGCAGTGACTTCTTTCAATGGTTCATTTCAAAGATGCTCATTTTATCGTGAGCAGACTTTAATGAAGACACGGATGACCTTACTACAGTTAGTTTTTCAACACCTTCATCAGAAAGTTAGTAAGTTGATGTATGTCCTAATACAAAATGTCCATTACTACTAATTGGAGTTTGCTTGCGTCAACGCATCAGCGCACAATTCATATTAGTATTTTTGGTGGCATCGTTTTCCTTTTCTCTCTTCTTAAAAAGTGAAATTATAATTAGATTTTTCATGGTTTTGATATCATGTGCTGCTGGTAAAAGAGCGCACAACTATTACAAAAATATTATGCTTCCAAGTGACTGAGATCCGGCGCATATCTATCTATCTATCCATGAGAAACTTTAATAAGTAAATGTCATTGGTTGACTGTGTATCTATTTTTTATATTTAAAGTTCCTTTTGCGTGACCAAACCGCATCATCGCTGACAAACCACTGGACCAATTGAGACCATATTCGCACCATATGTTATTGAGATGGTGAGTAAGGTTTTTAGTTATGTTTCATTCCTATAGGTGGCGCTGGAGTTTTAACTTCTATATTTATGGGCCGATTTTGTTCATATTTGCAGGAAATTTTTGTTGGGCTAAAAGAGAAAAATGCGAACGATACCACGGTCAAACATCGGTCTACGTACTAGACGTAATAGAGAGGACGCATTGAGAAGGCAAAATAGAACGTGAAAGAGGCGGAACAACGTTCGCCGGGATCAGCTAGTCTTTAAATAAAATTTTAAAATAAATGTAGCCTTGTAGCTAGCACACGTGCTACTTACTTTAAATATTTGTAATTCATGATGTTTGAAACCTTTTCCTACATGAAAATAAGCACTACATTTGTGCATTACCACAGCATAAACATTTGGTATACAGCGAGCGAGAGAGAGATAGAGAGATAGAGAGAGAGAGAGAGAGAGAGAGAGAGAGAGAGAGAGAGAGAGAGAGAGAGAATATTGGACTGACCACAGGTATTGTCAAAGTATGAACTTGCCCCCGTCCCCTTGTAGCGACGTTTATGATAATGCTCTTATTATCTCACTTTGGCTCGTATGTACAACGGAAACACAGTTAACTGTGGGCCGTACTACCTTTCCTTGTGAATGCGACGGCCTAAAATTTTAATGCTATGAATTCGATATTTTGGGTAACGTATACCAATCCGTTTACTTAAAAGTTTTTGCTACCTTTAATTTAAAACGTTTAACCAAATTCTTAGTTTAATCTGCGAGGGCTAGGGAAAGTTCGCAAGAATTTTCACGGGAGGTAGGGATGTAAAAGTAATTGAGAAAAACAACCCAACACAACCACGTTATCAGCACTACAACACAGCCAAATAGGGGTGTCCACCAGATCAGCCGCGCCTAACCTCAACCCCAACACAGCCAGGCGACATTCCGAGTCTAACCACGTGGTTTGGTGCTCACGACACAACTGATCCACCCTAAGTGCTCTAGTTATATTACCACTCTACCAGGTGATTTTTAAGGCGAACTAAGCATTACACCATGCCATGGTACAGTTATGATTTTTAAGATGGATGGTCCAAAATGGTTTCCAGCTCTTCTCTCTCTCTCTCTCTCTCTCTCTCTCTCTCTCTCTCTCTCTCTCTCTCTCTCTCTCTCTTTATTGCTGCTCTTTCGTTAAAAGCTAATCACGCTCAGTTAATACAGTGCGTTGACTATAGGTTGTTCACCGTAAAATGATCACTTTTGAAAGCCCTCCTTAATATCTACTTTTAAACATGTTGTGTATTCATACGCCCTATGTAAAATTGCTATTGACAAGGACCTCGTCATATTTTATTCATGCGTCAGTTAAACGAAACTCTAAAATTATTAACGAAGTAAATACTATACAAATCGGCTCATTTTTACACTTCGATGAATTAAAAAAACATACAAAGCGAAAGGAATACTTTTAAGCTAACACAACTGGTTTTACATAACACTTTTTAGTCGACGTTAAGATATGAAACTACTTTCTATCCATCGTTACCAACTTAACTGCGCGAATGTCACTCAGTGCGCCCATTAAAATACACGGATGCAGGGTCAGTGAATTTTTTCAAAGGTTCATTTCTAAAGTGCTCACCTTATCGTGAACAGCCTTTAATAGGAACACTGAGGTCAGTTTTAATTTTCTACGGTTCAGTGATGCAATCGCATGCCTGACTCGTATTTGGAAAGTCAAGAGTTCCATGACCGAACAGTTCTAGTTGAGATGTTTTTGCTCACGTGGATTCCCGTCAATGATGACTGCGCTATGTATCTGCCTTCCAGCATGCACCTTTGGTATAACTGGCGAGAGAACTCATACGCAGGTGCTTGCAATGTACGTCCTTCATGCACTGTTTCCTTACAAAAATTACCACCACTTCAAACGATTTCAAATACCTTGGAGTCGAACTTCCAAGACATCTCGCGTGTTTCAAACGTTGCTTCGCACATCTTAGCCCCCAAAAAATTGATGTAACTGAATGAAAAGATATTTTAGGCTGCTCACGGTAAAATGAGCACATTTGAAAGCCCTGCTTAAGATCTACTTGTATGCACGTTGTGTATTCTTCCGACTTCTGTAAAATTAACATTGCCATGGGCCTAATCACTTTATTCATGAGTCGGAGAAGTGAAACAGAATTTATTTAGAAAAGTAAATATTTGACAAATATGCACATTTTTACACTTCGATGTATTAAAAAAAACAGAAAGCGAAATAAATAATTTAAGTAATCACAAATTATTACCTTACACTTTTTATAGGACGTTAAGATTTGGAACTACTTTCCCTCCATCGTTACCAACTTTACTGGGCGTGTGTCACTCAGTGCGCCCGTTAAAATATACGCAGGTAGGAGCAGTGACTTTTTTCTAAGGTTCATTTCAAAAGTGCTCACTTTATAGTGAACTACCTTTAACTGAATGCACACGAAGTTGTATGGATGATTACAACGAACTTAGGCACAGACATTTCGCAACACTGCCTACATGACAGTCTAGAAAGGACAGTCAGTCAAGGAAGGTTGTTCATGTAGGTTGCGTGCCGTTGATTGGTTCGAATGTCCAAGGGGACCAATTAAATTCACGTTATCCTACATTAGCATTAAGACAGTCCTGCACACAAATTACAGGTGTGCTGAGCGGTAAAGTTAATTAAAACTATTAGTCAAAGAATGATACTGACAGACAGTCCTTTTGCCTGTGATCCGTTATGACGTGCTACATCTTGAAAAATGTAATGACTACGTTAACATGTTTAAATGATGTAATCACTGCGAGATATACTTCTTTATAATATAGTCTTGCGTAAACTGTAACACTGTTTAACTTTATACAGTCCCACTGAAATCTTTGCAGATGGTATTTGAACGGGATCACTGAACTCCACGCAGTACTGTTCGGGATCATAAAAACTGAGTCAAATTAAGAGTAACTCTTGTCATTCCCATTCTGAATACTACGATCAAATTTATTTAATAATTTTTATACAAACGTAATCTCTATTTAAGTCCAAGACAAAGATCCTGAGTAGGGAGGTGCAATATCTACTCTACAAAATCGTTTCGAAACCTGTTGACCATATCCGTATCGGTGCGATATATCGCTCCTAGAAAGGACTAAAAATCGATTGCAATACTTCGCAAATATCGCTAACACTGATATAGCGATATCGCAAATCAGCATCGCAAATAGAGGCCAAAATGATATCGCAAATATCGCATATCGCTAACATCGCATATCGAAAACATCGCATTTCGCGATATGCGATATGTTGTTCTACGCTGTTGGACTACGTACCGATATATGGCCACATCGCACATCCCTACTCCTAAGAGGATGTGTTCACTGAAACTCATGCTCATTGTGACGGTGAGTCAGGACCTGGTGTTGCCTCACACCCAGCCACCAATTGACTCCATTTTAAGCACCGTTATCAAGTGGGGGTCGGTTCCCACTGTAACTAGAAGTTTTCTCGTCTTTAGGCTCCCGAATTAACCGTGAGACGTAAAACTCGAACAATATCAGTAACATAAAACTAACATCGTCTAATGTGTCGAACGAATGTGCCGGTAAATGTCGAGGCAATGCTCAAAGGTTCTACCATGAGGTTGCATGTCACTTTCTGTCAAGGAATTCCCTACACCAAACAACATAAAAAATACTATGCCTTTATGAAAGAATATTTAAATTTACATGCGATTAAACAACAAAAGTTCGAATACACCAGGCATCGCTCGTTATAGGCTGTTCATTGTAAAATACGCACTTTTGAAAGCCCTGCTTAAGATCTGCTTTTATGCACGTTGTGTATTCTTCTACCTGATGTAAAATTAACGTTGCCATTGGCTTCATCACTTTATTCATGCGTTGGTCACGTTAAACTGTGACATTATTAGAGAAGTAAATATTTTATAAATTTGCTCATTTTCACACTTTGGCGCTTAAAAAAAACATAAAGCGAAATAAATAATATAAGTTATCACAAATGGTTACCTAAGACCTTTTATTTGACGTTAAGATATGGAACTACTTTCCATCCATAATTACCAACTTTACAGTGGGTGCATGTCACCCAGTGCGCCCGTTAAAATATTTGCAGGCAGGAGCATTGACTTTTTTCTAAGGTTGATTTCGAAAGTGCTCACTTTAACGTGAACAGCCTTTACCTGTTCATAACTCACACATACTCACACGTATCATAGGACGTTTTGTACGTTTATATTACAGTGTGTACTATTCGTTTGTTGCTAACTAGCTTATCGTTCGCGTGTTTTGTGCCTACCCCTCAGATAACACAGATTCCATTCAATTTTATTCGAAAAAGGTTCGCCTGAGGATGTCGCGTCAAGACAGCATTTTTTGTTCATTGGTCCCTCTTGATATAAATGATGGCATAAAACCTCTAAAGAATCTTGTGGAAGAGAAAATTAAGCCAAAAAGGGGGTGGTTGCCGCCATTATTTTAATGAATGAGGTAGGTGTTCGAAACAACTTCTTCACAGATTGTCGATCTTGTTAGCATAAAACAGAATCCAGAGAAGTGTACTTAATTTCTTAATAGTTCACGATATTTTGCCTAAATACGATATTTATTTTCTATTTACAAGGGCGAATTTCTCCTTAGGATTTGCGCCAGGATATAAATCGCATTACATAACTGCACCTCATTTTCGACAAGGAATCACCTCGCAAATTGTGTAACATACTTTCATATACATCCCGTATAGGTACACGAGCGAAACGGCACGGCTGTTCTTTTGATTCATTATTGGCCACGCGCGAAGCTCTGGAAACGAGCCTTGTGTCTCATTGGCTACTGCGTGCTGTGGGAGATGTCCTATTCGTCGGGCTGCCGTCTGTAAAGTTACGTAAGATAACAGAAGAACGGAAGGACCTATGAGAGGTCAAGAGAGTGATGAACTGAATGGGTGTGAGTGTAAATGTGAACCGTATCGAAAGACTGCAGTGTGGTGTGACTTTGGTGAGGTGGCGGGAATGTTTCTGGCTACCGGGCATTCCCAAAACTTACAGTAGTCCGTCACAGCTCGGCCGCTCTGGGCCGCGAAAGTAGTTATAGGCTTTTCACGGTAAAATGAGCATTTTTGAAAGCCCTGCTTAGGATCTATTTGTATACATATATTTGTGTATTCTTCAACCTTATGTGGAATTAACATTGCCGTGGGCCTCATCACGTTACTCATGCGTCGGTCAAATGAAACTGTGAAATTATTAAGAAAGTAAGTACTTTACAAATATGCTCATTTTTACATTTAGATGAATTATAAAAACAGAATGCGAAAGAAATAATTAAAAGTTATAACAGATGGTTACCTAACACTTTTTATTCGACGTTAAAATATGGAACTACTTTCCACCCATCGTTACCAACTTTAGTGGGCGAATGTCACTCAATGAGCTCATCAAAATATACGAATGCAGAAGCAGTGAGTTTTTCCTAAGGTTCATGTCTAAATTGCTCACTTTATCGTGTACAGCCTTTAATGAGGATATCGGCATGGTTAATTTTAATCGTGAAAGAAGGCAAATGCGCGGGCGCGACTAGTTAGTGTGCGAGTGTGTGTAGATTTAAAATTGCAAAGTTCCCGGTGGATCCTGATGACAAAAGAGCCGATTAAGCTTTTGATCTTTGTGGGGGATAACGTAAAAGTATAAAGAAGTGCTCTAGGTATTACCTTTAAATAGGTATCGGCCACCTAGAGGGGAGGTTTGGTGAGGCCAGCGCTGGTTCCATCGGGAATTTTGTCAAGTTTGTCTTCAGCTGCTGACCGGTCAATGACGTTCCGCCGAAAATTTACTAGCCTGTGCGGCCATTTTGCTGGCGTGTATGGCTGCAGTTTCTTATCTGCATTTTTAAATATTCTGTGACCACGCACCTCAGTCATTCTGGGAGACCTCCTAGCTGACGCCGCTTAAAACCTTTAAAAAGTAACAATTAAAACAAATATCTAGTTGTCATATGGGTCTCATTGTACGCAGCTGCGTCTTTCATATTTTTTTTTTTTTTAATTGAGTATTTCAATGTAAATCATTCTCAGGGCAATAATGAAAGTCGATATTTGTTGCCAGTTTGTAGATTTGGTTACTGAAACAATGTGGTCGTTGAAAAGTGTCAGAAATCACCAAAAATCGCTTTAAGTATCCTTTATTTTATTATACTTATTTGTCTGTAAAATTTTGTTTTAATCTGTAGCGGCAATGCTGTATCAAAACCATCTACTGGCCGCATAAAATTTTGATGAAACAGATTACACATGTGAAGCCTGTTCTGTTTATCTATCGCCGTCGCAACGCTTTCTTGCGTGCGTATGTGACTTTGAGGCATTTAACGTTGTTCACTAGAGATTTCTCTCGCCAATGAAAAAGCCTCGGCAGTGTGCGAATTTCCAGAACATTAAATCAATAACAGAATTTGTAGTACTGTACTTCGATGGCGTTGGATATAATTTCAAGATTTTTTAATTAACAAAACCATCGCATAGAGCAATAAATAGCTGATACATTCGAAAAACTAATTATTGGCTGGTTTTTTTTTCGGATAGTGACATATATAAATCACAAAATCAGTAGGTCTGCATGCGCCAAAATTATTGTTTTAAAATGTTTTATTATTTAGAACTTTATAACTACATAATTAAAAAAAAAAAAAAAAAAAAAAGCTTGAACAAAATTTCATATTCTAAAAATTCCTCTTGAAAAATGTTATTTTTAAAAGTTGTTCTCAAAACTGTATAGATTTTAATGTCATGCAGACGAATATAATATTATTTTATTAATCCTAAGACAAATTATTTTGGCATATTTACTGATTTTGTAGTTTATATTCCTAATTTTTTTCGCAAACAGTTGAGCAATTTCTAAATCGAAAACAGAAGACATTATTAAAGATTGTTGTTCATGATAGTTACCAGAACTGAACTATCTTGTCAATAAATCTAAACCGATAAAGTAATTCTAATTCTGTTCTTGATTTCGTGTCTCCGGAATTTGCATAGCTCGAGAACTTCCCGTAGCCCTGAGATAGCGTCAATTTACAGAGCGAGATGTTTCAGTTGATCCGGCTGAATTATTAGCGAAGGAATATTTGTGGGTCGCCTATAGACGTGAATTTCACGAATGGGTGTAGCGGCGGCGTGGTGATAAGTGGCCGTAATTATTTGCCTCGTGATATACACCACGTGGAAAAGTGGTGCGGGCAATCAATTTTAATTGCGGACTTTGTTTTCCTTGTAATCGATGAACGCGGGGAGCTGGTCGTCGCGTTGGCAAACACCAGATCGCCGACGCGATAAAGCTGGCCGGCGAACCGGATCGCGACGCTGCAGACACCTCGGTCGAGAAGTCGTGCAGCCTTGAGCGACTATCAATACTGCAGGCTGCTCACTGTAGGCCTAACTCAACTGCCGTATAACATCTGCGTTTGTGTGTAATTTGTTTTTTTTTTTTTTTTCTGGCGAGACCCTAAACCCCGCTTCGCCAGCGTGAGCACCTTCACACCTTATGCAAAATTAACATTGCCGCGGTCCTCATCACTTTGTTCATACTTCGATCACGTGGAAATGTGGAATTATTAGTAAATTATTACAAATCTGCTATTTTTACACTTAAATGCATTTAAAAAAAAACAGAAAGCCAAAGAAATAATTTAATTTATCACTAATCGTTAACTAACCATTTTTATTCGACGTTAAGATGCGGAACTACTTTCCATCCATCGTTACCAACTTTACTGGGCAAATGTCACTCGGTGTGCCTCTTTAAATATATGCAGGTAGCAGCAGTGACTTTTTTCTAAGGTTAATTTCAAAAGTGCTCACTTTATCGTGAACAGCCTTTAGTGCCTAAAACGGTTGGAGAATGGAATGCGTCTCGGGGCAAGCCCTTTACGCCTTAGGTCGGGTTTATTATAATAAATGGACCCAAGCATCGCGGCTATAGCAGGGTTGTCTGGTGACATGGCCGCTATTGTAGCCATGGACACTCCCCGAAAGAAGAAAGAGTCTTGATAAAGGGCATAGCAAACCAGGCAAAGCGGAGAGCGCAGTGGGAAATCCATGTGACAGTCGCGGAGGATAAAATTAATTTTCTTTGACTGGATTGGGGCTGAAGAAAGAAGGGTAAGTTGTTAGTTAGCGAAGATAGACTGTGTGAAATGAAATGTGGTCGCAACTGTGCGTAACCAGGGTCGCGCTATGCGGCCCTGGTGTGTGTGTGCGCGCGCGCTCACGTCATAAATAAGATTAAAAAGGGAAGAACAACATCAATTTAGCACTCTCCAGTTTACGATATCCAGCGGTAAGTCGCTTCGAGTCATCAGCTTACAGCATTTCTGTGCTCCTCCAATATGCTAAAGGCTGTTCACCATAAAGAGAGCACTATTTAAATCAACCTTAGAAAAATGTCACTGCCCCTACCTTCATATATTTCAACGGGTTCACTGAGTGGCATGCGTCCAGTGAAGTTGGTAACGGTGAATGAAAAATAGTTTCATATCTTAACGTCGAATAAAAAGTATTAGGCAATCATTTCTAATAATTTACTTTTTTTTTTCTCATGTTTATTTTTTAATGCATCAAAGTGTAAAAATGAGCAGATTTATTAGATACTTACATTTTAACTAATTTTACAGTTTTACTTGACCGACGCATGAATAAAATGATGAGACCCATGACAATGTTTATCTTAAATAAGGCGGAAGAATACACAACGTGTATACAAATAGGTTTTAAGCAGGGCTTTCAAAAGTGCTCATTTTACCCTGACTAGCATATAGAAGTGTGTGCAGTGCGCTCGTTCTCGGGAATTATCGATTCATTTTCCAACAATGTTGTACACTAGGGCCCTTCGTTAACATTTTACCTCCCTTACTGTTCGATCAGAAATGATCCTTGTACAATACGTTTTAAATGCTATTCGTAAGCAGACCTTACCCAGCCATGTTAGGCGGTTTTTTTATTAAAACGTTTTCTTCTGGAGCTCTGCACCCCATTCGATATATTACCCAGGCGACCACCGTAAGGCTGTTCAAGTGCCTAATTTTTTTGTTGAGTATTTAAGATATTTCAAGATTTTCTTTATATAATATCAATAAAAATTTGAGAATACCAAATCAACTTAAAAATAACATTCACCTGCTTATGTTTAGTAGAAGAATAAGCATTCTAACCTTATATTCTGTGCCAGACAAATTTCAAAATTATATACGAGGACATTGTTTGATTGCAGCGAAAGTGTTGCTTGACGTTTAAGCTTCCTTGGTGGAAGAGTGTCTGTAGGTTGTCCACGATTAAAGTAAGCGAAGTTTTCATATTCACTTTCTTTTTATTGAATGCAAATAAGAGTAAATCTTGGCGTGAACTTAACAGTTGATAACTCGCCACGTATATCACTCGTTTTGAAACAGTAACGCAATGAAAATGTTCTATACTGCATGTTAAACATTTCTTTAGTTTTAGGAATACGTTGAAACAGTGTTATAACGTCTGTCTGAACGGTTTAATTTATATGAAACAATGTATTAACCAGTAAGTTACTAGCTTCTATGATTAACCTTCAAGGTAGGTAATTTGGGGGGTTAACAAGATTCTGTATTAAATGAGTGGATGGAGTTTCATAAAATACATTGTCATCAGCTGGGCATAGTGTTGTTAGAATTTTGGTAAAGTTACACCCATATCAACACCGGAATAATAATTTTATAAGTGAGAATTATTTCCATAAGCAATGTCCGTAAGCAGAAGTGAAGTGTTGTGTGCTTAATAAACTGTGCGGCTGGACAAATTTCCACGAAACTTGTATCGAGTGATAAAAATTACCGTGAAAGTGTGATGCAAAATTTTGGTTCAGCCATTGACTTCCATGATAATTATTTTCGTAGTTCGTAATGTAGTAGCAACAACGCCCATTATTTGCTTGTGCGTAGTTTTGTAATAGCAATCCGCGCTTTTTAAAGTGGAACGTTCGAAAGAGGTGTTTTTATATAACGGGAGAAATAATCATGTTTAACTCTTCTACTACTCTGTTGACAACTTAAACGAAAACATGTACTCTTAGAAACAGGAAAGGAACCATAAACAAGTCAATATTCACAAACCAATATTATTTACTGAAATCAACGTGTGCGTGTTTATAGTGTTGATTACACTATTTTTGTTGTTGTTTATTTGATGAGTAAGAAGCCGAAATATGAGCAGCAGATGTAAACACCGGCTGAAAGTCACATGCCAATGCTTATTTTCATATGCGGAAAGATATATGGCCAGAAAGTAGAATCTTAGGGACCCACCCAGCATTCGCCAGGAGTGATTTCGGAAAACCATGGAAGGCCGAAATCAGGATGGCTGGACCGGGAATCGAACCCGTGTCCTCCCGAATGCGAGTCCAGTGAGTTGCCACTGCGCAACCTCGCTCGGTGTTCACGATAAAGTGGGCACTTTTTAAGGCCCTTTAAAAATGCATTAACACCTAATAAATATTTTTATTACAGCCAAATACGTTAACTTTTGAGAGTGGTGAAATATATACACTCTGTTTATTAGTCATATTGCAATGTTTATAGTAAAAAGTGGCAGAAAGTTAGAAATTAGTTGAAAAGAGAATTTTAACAATGCCTCAAAAATTGCTCACTATTCCATGAACAGCCTTTACAGAAGCGAAATGGCGTGGCTATCCCTTTGCTGTGAGCGCGTCCATTCTCTGGCTGCCCAATGGGCCTTGCGTCTGATTGGCTGGTGCGTGCTGCGAAATGTTCCCTAGTGGCTGGCTGGCGAGCTGGTCACCAGGCGACTATTGGCGAACGGCGTACTAACATTTTGCTGGCGCGTCCAGCTGGAGTTCGCGTTTTTCTCGGCGACATCGTCGCTGTCCCCGCTTCGTGCGCCCAAAGTTGGTTCCACAATAGTGCGATGCGATGCGTTGCGACGAGCTACATTTGCTGTTTCACAACTAAGCGATGATCTGTCGGCGACGGAGGCCGTCTGAGATGGTGCTTACAATCTAGTTTAAGGGTGGAAATTACATTTTCAGATCTCACGAATGTAACCAAAGACACGAGTATAAAGTTGAATCAGTGTGTTTTAAAAGATTAAAACAAGGTATAGACTGTTCACGGTAAAATGAGCACTTTTTAAGGCCCTCACTAAAGGAATTCACCGCTAAAAAACATGTTATATTACAGTCTCAGGCGTTAACTTTTGAGAGTGATGAAATGTATACACTGTGTTTATTAGCCGTATTGCACTGTTTACATTAAAAGGTGGCGGGAAGGTAGAAATGAATTGAAAGGAAAAATTTAACAGGGCCTTAAAAAGGGCTCACTTTCGTGAACAGCCTATAGTAAATTATGAACGCGATGTGTGACGAAAACGTCACCGTAAACACGATCGTCGTTTTCAAATTTTGTATATATATATATATATATATATATATATATATATATATATATATATATATATATATATATATCCTTGCAAACAAACACTTATTCTTCTTCTTCTCCGTCGCAGGCTGACGCCGACAATCGCAACGGAAGAATTTCGCGCAACGCACTCGACGCCGACGCGCTGCGACGGAATCTGCTTCATCCTTATTGGCTACCGCTCATCGCAACGCATCGCATCGCACTATTGTGGAACAAGCTTAAAATGTACAATATCAAGTAGCTCATCGGCATGTGGTGAACTGTTGTAAGGTGAGCCGTGTTTTGCTCTGTGTTCTACCTAATCGTTTGCTAGTTTACGCATCGGCCACTTAAGAGTAGGATGGACTGAAACATTCTCTGTGAAATAGTTGTTTGCGCGAATACGCGTATCTCGGTAATTGAATGTTCTAAAAATACAACATCTTGTGAATATGGTTAAATATCGCATTTTTAAAGCTTGTGTATGCGATTTCCTTAAGCGGCAAAAGAAAAGTACAACTATAAGGGCGTAGTTAAATCTGTGGCCTTTCATCGCGTGTAATGAAACCCTCTGTTAGAGATCTAAATCTAATTTACACAGTACAGCGTTACGTCGGAAACACTGCACGCCTTGCTCCTAGGAGCGATGAGGCACTAGGCGTACGTGTAACTGTCGCCCGTATCGCTCCCTAGCTTCTTGACCTTGGACGCGGAGGTCCATCCCACTCTTAATCAATGTTAAACGAAATTCCTTCTCATTGCGTCGATTTTAAAGATAACTATTTCAAACAAAAAACACGCTGACGCGATTTTCTCATACAATATTGTTACATGAAATTGTTATATATATATATATATATATATATATATATATATATATATATATATATATATATATATATATATATATATATATATATATATATATATATCCATATATAATCCATATTTCTTTTTTGTTAAATGTAAACTTCAATATTTACAGTTAGAAAAACATATTAAACGAAAAATTGGCAAAATATTTTAACGTAGCATCATTCCTTAAGAAATTACACGTAGGATAATTTTTGTTTGAAATAGTTAACTTTAAAATTGCCACAATGAGAAGGAATTTCGTTTAACATTGATTCCCCATTTGAAGTTCGCGGCTGCCGGCTTGGTAGGTAGACCCGTTAAGGCTTTCATTCCCAGTGTAGACAATTGTCTACATGTTGCACATGAAGGTTATATTTTACTGGTACTGTACACTGCGAAGCTCATTATCCAATGAAATTTATGGGTGTAACTGATTCGTAAACCGTACTACAGCTCTGCGTTATGACTAGTGCATACCTCCGACGACTAAATATAACGCCTGCAGCTCATTGGTTGTATTGGCGATGCATATTCTTTGCCAACTCTAGTACAGCACGCATCAAAAACTTTGTATTTTTGTAGCACAAGAAATATTAAATCAACGCGGGAATGAGAAAGGGTTAAACGCAGCAGTGCATTTGACGTCACAGCACGTGTGCGACGGGTGCCTCGGCGCTCTCTCGTGAGTGGCCGCAGTACATTCAGTTTCTCCCGGTTCCACTGGATCCTGCTGCGTGCTTCGAGTGTGTGCAGCGCCGAGCGAGCACCGGTTCCCCATGCAACACTTCACCACACGCCACTGATCAAGCGAGCCTCAGCGTAGCCTTCAGCAGTCGAGGACCTCTAGTGGGGTCAAAGCAAGCCACTTAGAGGGTTGAACACCGAGAACTAAGTTTGTCTGGCGCAACCAAATTAATTATTTGTGTAGGGGCAATGCAATATTTTGCTCTTGAAACCAAATCGTATTGTAAATTGTCTGTCTTATTTGGTTGCCCCAAACAAAAATTTGGTTGGTGCAACTAATGATTTGTTTGGCTCTATATACATTTGCCAGTTCGGTTAATACAAAAAAAAAAGTTGAAGCCTGACCGAGATTCGAACTCACAACAGCTGCGGCCGAACCCTACGCCTGTGCAACCTCGTCTTTTGTCGTTGTTGTGTTGGAGTGACGTTGTCAAGCTCAAGTTAGACAGACTTGCAGACAAATTCCCAGCGCGACAAGCGAAATGAAAATTCGCCGCGGAGGGGTCGGGGCGCTAACCCACGACCTCTCGACTACAAGTCGGCCACCCTAGCCCTGAGCTATTGGGGCAGGGCTCTAAAGTGACTACTGATGTTAGTGAAATGTTTTTAAATTCATACATTTCAAATACTGGACAACGTGAGCTAGTAAATATTTCACATTTCAAAGGTTTACTTTTTATTTTCCTGTTGAACGTGTTTCATTAGGACGTTTGTAACATTATTAAACATTAGCGCTGAGGCTAGACTTCAGTATCCTATGTTTACACTTGCAGTCTTCATTTGACTATTGGCTGCTTGTATTTGTGTGAAGACAGTCTGTTACACGAGTGAGCCGATCAGAATTGTTTCTCCGATACTGACCGTCCGCGATTCGCGAGCAGAAAGATTAAGGCGCGTATAACAATTCAAATGATCAAGTCACGATTGTGGTTCTGAACTAAAGTGCGTTGGAACACAACTTGACCTGAAATATTTTCGCGAAAAACAGGTGCTCCTATTAAGCATCAATAAAGGCACTAAGAAACACAGTTGTTACCCTAATTGTCACAGAAAATGTAAACGAACTCTCGAGCTGTGTCTCCGAACGAAGGCAATCAAATGAGTGGCCAAATAAATAAACGCAGTTGACTCAACCAAACATTTTGTGGACAGTCTTATTTCTTTTGGCCCAAAACAGAGGTTAGGTTAAGTCAAACGTGTATTTTGTTAGATGAAAAAAAATATATTTTCTTGATTTTTAATTTTTCTATACTAAATAAAATATTTTGTTGGCGCAGCTAAATATATTTTTGGGCCTACACAAACTAATATTTTGTTTGCTTTTCTCTCAGTGAGGACGAGGATGGGTGACCGGCCCGGAGGGGAGCGGATACAGGGAGTGCTCTCCTTTAATTAACATTTTATTGGATGATGGTATCGCGGGGCTGCGTGACCTTGACAGGCGGTGGCGGCGGTTATCGCCGCAGTGATCGAGAGGTATCGATGTTGAAGCGAGGGGTTGGCGACTGCGTCCCCCGGCGCGATGTAATCCAAGTGTAGGATTCCCTGGCGGGCGCTCGACAAGCGCCCCTGCTACCGCGGTCACTCGCTGTTAAAGGTTGTTAACGATAAAGTGAACACTTTTGAAATTAACCTTAGAAAAAGTCAATGCTACTGCATGCATATTATTTAATGGGCGCACTGAGTGACATTCGCCCAGTAAAGTAGGTAACGTTGGATGGAAAGTAGCTCCATATCTTAACGTCGAATAAAAAGTGCCATGAAAACATTTGTGATAACTTAAATTATCTCTTTCACTTTCCGGTTTTTTTTATGCATCGTGTAAAAATGAGCAGATTTGCAAAACATTTTCTTTTGTAATAATTCCACTGTTGCACTTGACCGACGCATGAATAAAGTGACGAGGGCCATGGCAGTGTTAGTTTCGCATAAGGCGGAAGAGTACACACTGTGCATACAAGCAGATCTTAAGCAGGGCTTCCAAAAGTGCTCATTTTATAGGGAACAGCCTATGCCGCTGAGTGCTTCAGATTACAGAGCTTGAACCAAATACACTAGAGACAAATACCGGCCAGCTCTATATAAGCTATTCACAGTGACACGAGCACTTTTGAAAGCCTTCTCGTTCGGAATAATAGTCAACTAATATATGTTATTTTATCTTTAGACGTTGAATTTCGTGTGCTGTGAAATTAATAAGGTGTGTTTATTACTTACACAGCAAAATATTTATTTTTAAACATGATCAAAGTATTAAATATGGCTGAAAGGAAAAATTAACTAGGGCTTTCGCTATTCTTAGCCTTACAGAATAACGCTACTGTAAGTTTTAATACGAGGGTTTGCATTACTTTGCATTGTAAAAAACACGATACAAATGTGTCTTCCCAAACTATAAAATTTCAATATTTAATTAAGGGCACGTAAAGTGATATTGTGACAGAGTCGTTGAAAACCCAGATTGAGGGTGGTTCCCATTTAACTGTCCCCACTCCCCCCTTTCTGTGTAGCGACTCTCCTGGTTTAATTACTTTTCCGTTAATATCTGTTATCAAAAGTTGCTAAATTTATAGCAGTTACAATCGCTGCTGCTTCACGACAGGACATGGCATCTTTGCTGCTTAAAGGCCATATTACACGGTACCAGATCTCGTAAAAGCTTGTGCAGGGTCTGCCATAGCTGCCGGTATACCGGCCTGTACTGCACCCTTCATAGAATTTTTCGCCTGGCGCTGTCAGATTTCATCAGAGGTTTGGTAATTGGACCTGTCCTATTTTCCGTGGCAGGTTCCATACCGGCTCTCGTACCTGGCCAATCACATTGCAGTTTCAGAGCGTAAGGCGCTTCCCGTGTCTACTACTTGAAACGAGTTGATGAAGAAACCGAAAAGGAAGCCTCCGTCTTGATTTTACATCCGTGAGGTTGAAACGCTTTCAAATAGATCTAAAATACGATGACGACGAATAATATTGGTCATAACAACTTTCAATTACTGCTTAAAACCGTTCTAAATACTTAAAACATTACCTACTGTATGAAAAAAATTAATTCAAACTCCTACGATATCTATGGCATATAAATTACCGACACTTCGAGTGAACTGGTAGTACAGTGGTAAAGTCGTGGGATACGCGATGAACATGTAACGATTGCGTGTGAGTTCGAATTCCCGCCGGACCCAAGCTGTTTATGATCATTAAATTTTACATGCGGATAATATCCCGGCACGTAAAGAAAAAACTATATTGTAACAACCAGTCGGTAATTTTCGTCAATATTAAATATAACACACTCCTACTCTTAGTGAATATACGACATTCTCAAGAAAATTAATGAAATTCTACTAGCAAGCAATCAATTTATATAAAACGTGAACAGTAATGTAGCAATATTAAGATGTGCTAGCTAGTTTTTTCACACACCTACGCAAGTTACTAACTGTTAGCTGTTCTACGAATGGGGTTCATATTTACTACAAACCACACACTGCGCACCATCTGAGGGTACCAAATACTAGTACGCAAACTTCTATCGTGTAATATGAATCTTCCATGGCGGTTCATATAGCGGCTAGTATACCGGCTCGTACACCAGGGCCTGTAGAAGCTTGTACAAGAACCAAGTACGGCAGCAGGTATCGTGTAATATCCGCTTAACTGTTGAGTGCTTCGAATAAGAAAATTCCTCGACGACAATTCGCAGGCCAAGTGAACGGAGTAAAATATTCATTGTTCATAGCTAGAGACATGCAGAATTCGCGTTATCTCTCCGTGACATGATAGACTCCACTGCCTTATACGCAAGTGACCACAGTTCGTGTTTTCATTGGCCTCTGCAATGTAACCAACGTCACGTATCTTCTTGATTACCTCAGAAGAGATTGGCCACTCCACCACTGAACTTGTATTATTGGCTCAAGAGTTCTCCGAGGCGTGTCAAACATATGTTTGGCCACTGGCTGAAGTTGGCCAAACGCACAGTAACTTGGAATTCGGTCTGTCCTTAACTAATAACGCGAATTTTGCAGGCCTCTATCCATAGCATATAGTAGCACATGACGGGTCTTAAATTTCCTCTGCTGATCATAGGCTGGTTTCTTATCTGTTCACATGTTCATTACGACCTCTTTTTGTTTGCAGTAAACCACGAGAATATATTTATTCTCAAAGTGCATAATACATTTTTTTTCCTGTGAAATTCATGCTAGTAAATAGGCCTAAGTGACTTCCACCAAAAATCCAGTTTTGTCGTTCCATCGGGCAGACTGCATCTTGCGAACGAAAATTATGTTCGTCCAACATCTCCCGTCGATCAAGCGAGTCAAAAAATATTCCCCAAGGCTTCGTCATACCGACTCTTTAATTATGCCCCCACCTTCAGATATGGCTATATGGTAAGCAGGCATTTCTACATCGCTGAAGTGCAAGTCACGGCACAATCAAACGAGCCACCTCATCTTACTTAAGGAATACCCGAACAGTGCACGAACTGCCGAACATACTATTTATTCCGCTCCATAAAGGGAGTCATCAACTTATTCAATTTCGATGCTAGGGAGAGGAGGGACAGAAGATAAAGGGGGATAAAGGGAGATAAAGCGGGAGAGTGTATTAAATTATTGAACAAGGAAGTTCTGAAGAGATGCTTTCTGGTACAGGCTCGTCTTCAGGCTTTATTATCCTCGAAATTAATTCAGGCAGCTCTCCGTAACACGAAAGCGGGTATCAGTCATCGTATCAGTTTCTGTCATGGTCGAAATGCGTCGTCGACAGCGACGTGACAGTCCGCCTCAGTTTCGACCAGGAGGCAACTTTTACATCGCGTGAGAAACTACCGCCGCGTGGCCGCCTCTTAAGTGCTCCCGTCAGCCTAATTCCGTAAGGGCGCCGCCTACCTGGCGACGGAAACGCGTTGCAGAGTGTTTGAAATCCACGTTTTTTTACGAAACCATTAAACGTGTCCCCATGATACCAATGTACGAAAAGGAAACACATTTCGGGCGAGGTACGTATAATACTCTCAATACATGTACTTATAAATGCTATTCCAGGGCCCTCCGACATAGCAAAAAACGGCTATTTCACACTGTTGTAGCTATTAATATACTGGTTGGAAACTTTCGAAACTATAATAGGGACCTGCACTGAACCTTGTTATAGGCTTTCAACCAATAAAATTATAGGGTCACCGCTTAAAGTCCCATAGGTACACGCAGCCCAACGGAAACATTGCACGCCAGTTCAGCGCCTTGCGCGTAGGGCCGAAGGGACATCAGGCGCGCGTGTCAATGTCGTCCTTATCGGTCCCGCGTTTCCCTTTCTCAAACGCGCTAAAAACATCCAAGTAGGCGGTGCCCTTAAGGCGATATTACACGATACCAGATTCCGTAAAAGCTTGTGCAATGTCCGCCATAGCGGCCGGTATACGTGCTAGTGTGGCACCCGTCATGGCATTTCCCGCTTTGTACGGCCAGATTTCGTACCAGGTTTGGCAAATGGACACGTCCAATTTTTCGTGGCAGGTTCCATACCGGCTCTCGAACCTGGCCAATCACATTGCAGTTCAGAGCGTAGGGCGCTCCCCGTGTCTACTACTTGAAACGAGTTGATGAAGAAACTAAAAAGGAAGTCTCCATCTTTATTTTACATTCGTGAGGTTGAAACGGCTAATAATATTGGCCATGACTACATTTAATTACTGTTTAAAACCGTTCTGAATACTTAAAACATTAACTACTGTATGAAAAATTAATTCAAACATATAACTATATTTAGAGTATAAAAACTCGATATCTGGTGTGTGAACTCGTTGTATATAAGCTGTTCACTGTAAAATGAGCACTTTGAAAGCCCTGATTAAGAGCTACTTGTATGCACGTTGTGTATTCTTCCGCATTATGTAAAATTAACATTGCCATGGGCCTAATCACTTCATTCATGCGTCGGACAAGTGAAACTGTGAATTTATTAGAAAAGTAAATATTTTTCAAATATGTTCATTTTTACACTTCGATGTATATAAAAAACAGAAGTGAAAGGAATAAATTTAAGTTATCACAAATGATTACCTTTCACTTTTTAATCGACGTTAAGATTTGGAACTACTTTTCCTCCATCGTTACCAACATTACTAGGCGCATGGCACTCAGTGCGCTCGTAAAATATACGCAGGTAGGAGTAGTGACTTTTTTCTAATGTTCATTTCAAAAGTGCTCACTTTATGTTGAACTACCTTTAGTGGTAAAGTCGTGGCGTTCACTTATAACATATAACTAGAGCCCCGAGTATTTCGCGGATTGAGCTGGCAGCAAGCAAGGCTGGACAGCACTGTATGCACTCGAGGCAATATCGTTTACTTATTGGTTGCTGTGATCAAGTGAGGCCTCTATACAGGCCTGTTTAAACACTCACTCACACTACTGCTCCTGATTATTACCGCCGCACAATTAAACGGGGCGTGTCTAAATAACTGTCGTCCAATCACAGCAGCGGGAGAAAAGGACAAGTGTTTGGAGACTACCTCACCTACGAATGAATTCGCGAAATACCCGTGGCTCTACATGTAACAATCGGGTATGAGTTCGAAACTCCGCCGGACCAAATTTCTTATTAAAGTTGACATGCCGATAATATTACGGTACGTAAAGAGAAAACCATATTTTGCAACCGGTCAGTAATTTTCGTCAAAATTAAAAATAGCACACTTGTACTCTAGTGACTTCGCATAATTAAAAAAAGAAAAGAATGAAACTATACTAGTGAGCAAGCAATCAATTTATGTAAAAGGCGAACAGTAATATTGCAGTATTAAGTTGTGCTAGGTAATTTTTTCATAGTCTTACGCAAGTTAATAGCTGGTATCACTTCTACGAATGGGGTTCATATTTACTACAAATCACACACTGCGCACCCACCGAGGGTGCCAAATGCTAGTATGCGGCTGTCGTGTAATATGTATCTTCCATGGCGGCTCATGTAGCGGCTGGTTTACCGGCTCGTGCACCCGGCCATGTACAAGAACCAAGTACGGCTGCAGGTATTGTGTAATATCGGTTTTAGAAGTGCTGAGCGATCAGTATTAGTCCGCCAGCTGAGCGTCATTAAGTTCACCGATTTCCATACTTATTCCTGTCCCGTACCTTGACAGGCGTAAGTTTATTCGAACGCGTAAAGACTTTTCACTAGCTGTAAAGGAAACACTTTTTAAGGCTGTGCGTTACAGTTCATTTCATTTTGTTTACATCCTTTCCCCGAAGTTAATATAAAAATTGACATGTGACGAATAAGCACAGTGTATAGAATTTGAAGCTCTCTAAAGTTAACATCTGAACCCACAGTAAAATATAATTTTTTTGTTTGTTATGCTTGCTGTAAGGGCCTTAAAAAGTGTCACTTTTCACGTGAATAGCCTGTAGGTAGCACCGTCTGATGGGGTTGTGCGATCTTGCGATATATCGATCACGAAATAATATTTGTGAAATATCGTGACAACGATATGGTCCAACAGTGAATAACAATATATCGCATATCACGATATAAGTGGTATGCGGCATTAGCGATATGAAATGTTGGTGACGTAGGTTGAAGATATGCGATATGTGAGATATCGAAAACTCGCAGTAGTAACAAGAAAATACAAATGGTTTAAAGTGAAATTGTGAAATTATAAGAGAAATAAATGTTTTATAAATCTGCTCATTTTCACACTTCGATGCATTAAACAAAAAAAAAAAAACCGAAACCGAGAGAAATAATCTATGTTTTCACAAATGGTTACCTAACACTTTTTATTCGACGTTAATATATGCAACTACTTTTTCACCCATCGTTACCAACTTCACTGGGCGCATGTCACTCATTGCACGCGTTAAAATACATGCAGGTATAAGCAGTGACTTTTTTCTAAGGTTGATTTCAAAAGTGCTCAATTTATCGTGAACAGCCTATATCGGGAAATGCCCTTTAAAATACAAGCAGGTGAGCTCAGTGACACTTTTCAAAGGTTGACTTCTGCAGTGTTCACTTTACCGTGAACAGCCTATAAGAAATATTTCTTATTTAAAATATCATTACACTTTGTGCGCACGAATGCGGTGCGTAGTCTCTTTGGTGTAATTTTCCAGCCTTAGTTAAGCTTTGTTTGCACGAGACGGAGGAATATCGTGGAAGCAGAACATTACCAGGGTTTCGGAAAATATGGGACGTAACCGCGAATGGACTATATACCCGTTGTTGTGAGCACCGGGACCCGAAACAGCGTTCTAAATTCGAATCATTGGGAAACCACTGATTCGCAGTGAAATTCAACCACTATATTAAGTGAAAATGGCACCACTTAGAATCAGTAGAAAACAACTGATTGTTTCAGTGAAAAATTTCGCTGACAGAATTAGTGACGTTAAACAATTCACTGTTTGAATAAATGACGGCTGACTGCAGTGGCAAATTAAATATTACTTTTATTGGATGTAGACAAATAATTACATCAAATAAATATATTTAAGACAGTTTGCTATTTATATTGTGCAATTTACCGTAGTTTAAAAAAAGTGAAAAAATCTTGCAGGTGGCCGGAATTGAACTCACGCACCCTTTGCTTCTAGGCCGTTGCCTTACCGTCATTTTTTTAATTATTAGTATTATTGTTGCAAACAATATACAGAGGCGTTTGCCCTTAACCTATTATACAGTACACATTCAAACACACGATAGTACTATATAAAATATATACACAATTCTTACATGGGGGCACAAAACGATATGAACATTTGGTGAACTGGTTTTACTGACAAAGTCGAAGAACCAAACTTCAGTGTTTTATGAAAATGAAGGAATATTATTGGTTTGGTATCCCCTGGTGTTGAAAACTGCCCCAGTTTTGCAGGCAGCTCACAATCCACTACATGGTACAACCGAGGATCATGAGCATGTGAGGCGCACGTGTTAACCACTTTTTATGTGTTAAAATTCTCAATTGTATGCTAAACACTGTGTGTGTATATATATACACACAATAAATTATTTAACGTGAGGGGCAGTGCATGGTGTACACCTAATCTCGGTAATATAAACGCACTTTCTGTAGGCATAAACGTCAGAATAAAAATAAAGAATTGGCGTACCACTGACGCAATGTGCCACGCCACGCCATGTTCCGCCTATCTTGACGACGAAGCTGGACAAAGTTTTGAACTGTAACCGGTGTCGAACGGTCCACCAAAAAGACGATCGCATGAAGTACAAACCAGGCCGCATCTCTTCGTCGAACTGAGGGGAAGGTGAATAAATCGCAATGAAGTATGTGCGTGTCGCTGACATCTCCATGTTCATCGCGAATTATTTTTCGTACTCGTACGTGACACCATTGCCACATGAGAGCTGCATAAACACAGGAAATTACCCTATGAAGGGCCGTGTCAGTGTTGCCACACAGCGGGCATACAGAGTCAGCTGTCGGGTTAATGCTGTATTTACGCTGCTGAGTTACCACGGTATTTTGTAGAAGCCGAATGCTGCAGCTCGAAGATCTGAGGATAGGTTAGGATCGGCAAGTATTTTCCATGGGCGCCTCCAGTAGATGGATGGGGTGCGATTCACAACAAATGGTATGACTGCCGACATTTAGGGAGCCCGAATGTACAAATATCTAGCTGATGAGACTGTCCCTTCCGGTAAGTGTTCTACTAAATATGCGAGCGCTTCCTTTGCCTGACGGTATTGAAGTGGCATGCGTCTAACTTCAGACCACATCATTTTCTGTAATGATGCGTAAATGTCCTCTGGGCACAAAATTGTTGCAATTGCTGAAAACTGATATAAGGCCTCACACTTCAAAACGTGATTAATTAGACTCAGCCCTCCGTCTTGCAAAGAAAGATAAAGTTGCGGCCTAGATAATTTAAATATATAAAATTTCCACAATATGCGGCCAACAATCTGTAGTATTTGTACACTTTGTTGACGTGGTAGTGAGAATATATGTGACACATACCACAGCTTCGCAAGTAAGAATACATTTATTAAAGTAACCCTCTGTATAATATTTGTACGACGATAATTCATTTCTATTTGACGAGCACGGAGTTTATTTATTGCCATGTTCCAATTATAATGCAACATAAGAGTGGCGTCTGCGTGGAAGTATATGCCCAATATTTTCTCAGTTTTGGCCCTCCGAAAGGGAAAAATGTCGTCAAATGGCTCGCTGGTCGCACTGAGCTCCAGTACGGCAGTATTGTTAGCATTCGCTCGCAGATTAGAGACACTGCGAATAATATCCAGGCATTCTGCCGTCTCTTTTATTTCCCGCTCTGAACGAACGACTCATGTGATGTCATCAGCATAGGCATTTGATTTAAAGGACAGGTTCGCTATAGGGAATCCTTGCAAGCCGGCACTGAGCATTCTGCACAGAGGTTCAATGGCGATAGTAAATAAAATCATGGATAGCCAACATCCTCGTCGAACTGAACTCTCGATCTTAATACGTGGGGTAAGGAATCCGTTAACCAACAGCGGTGACCAAATTCCGGTACACACCATCCGCACCCACTGTACTGCATTGGCTGGAAAATCGAAATGATGCATAACATGAAATAAAAATTTATGATCGACTCTATCGAATGCCTTATCCATATACATACTCAAGATGGCCATTTTACTGTGTTGTATTGACGAAAGTTATTGAATGTCCCTTAGGGCAAGCACGCCTTGTAAAATGGAACGTCCTGGAACAGTACATGTCTGGCCGGGACCAACTGATACCTGACAATCCCTTGGTTAATCTGATCGCACAAAACCAAGCAATTATTTTATAATCGGCGCATAAAATAGTAATTGGCCTATAATCTGCGGGTTTAAGTGGACGGGATATTTTGGGTATAAGAACAATTATCCCTTTCTTTATGAGACTTGCATAACTCCCCTCTTTCAAGCACATCGCGAACAACTTCGCAGAAGTCGGTACCAATAATATCCCAATAAGTTTTATAAAATTCGTATGGAATACCATTAATACCCGGAGATTTATTTATGGCAATTGCTGTATTATTGTATTAAATTCCGCATCTAAACATGGCGCCTCCATGCCCGTCTTGTTGTCACAGCTAACTCTGTTTTCACAATCCTGTAAAACCGATGGAAACAGAGCATCGTCCGTGTCTTGTTTCGAGTATAAATTTGCAAAGTAACTGCAAAGCGTTTTCACTATTTCCTGCCGGTCCCGAACAATAGCGCCATCACTATCAGTAAGCTTGTTGATAACCTTGCGTCGTATTTGCTGTTGTTCCTTAATGATATTAAACATGCTAAATTTCTCTTCTGCGAATAGACTTTTATCATTTATCATAATATGACGACTTTTCAACTTTTCACTGAAGAAATGCATAAGCTTATGTTTCGTGTCTCTAATACGTGGAGTTACGTGTGCACCATTGTTTGCCTGCAGGTGAAGTTCGTGTAGCATACGTTCATAGAATGCACGTGTTCCCCTACGCTCTTCTGCCAGTCGGTACGCATGGCTTTCAAAGAGCCTCATGACGTTCGGTTTTACACACACATCCCACCACATCGCCACAGAGTGGAACTGGTATTTATTGCTATGCCAACGTACCCAATTAGCTAGGAAGTTCTCTTTTACATCTGAGTTGTCTATTAAAGACGTATTTAGACGCCATGTCCCTCAGCCAAACCGTGTTACATTCGCAAACTTTTCATACCTAAATATCACTGCAGAGTGGTCGCTGAAAGCTACCGGAAGAATGTCATATCGATGCACCTTATGTATATACTGTTTTTTATGTAGAATCGGTCAACCCTAGACCGACTCTATGAAGTCTCATAGGTGTAACGAATTCCTTGGAAGTTAGATGCAACATCCCACATGTCTAAGCGAGTTATTAAAGTAGATAGGGCAGCGTTAGTAGGATAAATACCACCTTGATGATCACGGGGGTGAACTATGCAGTTGAAATCTCCACCGAGTATGAACTGATTACAGGGTGGATGGAAAAACGGAATCAAATCCACGGAGAAAAACTGGTTTCTTTCATTTCTCGCTTGGGAGCTGGAGGGAGCATAAACATTGACTAGCGACATATCGTTTATTCGTCCTGACATCACTCGGCCTGACGAGCTACCACACCAAGTCAAAGCAATTAGAGGAAAATATATATTTTATATTATCACTGCGAAATTGTATAGTTTGACATTCTTTGTTTATACTTTTCGTTTTTGTTTTCATTGGTACCGTTAGGATTGTTAAAACGAATAGTACATATGAGTGAACTCTCTTCGCCGCATTAAATGCAGTTTAAACCTTCAGAATGCTGTGACGATTAAATGAAAATAAAATGAAAGACGTAAAGACGAAATTAAAAAGGTAATAATGGAATGAAAGTCTGTGTGCTCATGTTACTTCGTAAAATGGAGTTCTGAAAGACGAAACGCATTTTAGATAGTATTTTGTATTTGTTTTATTCGTTTAGTCGTTGTTATTGTACTTCACATGATACACGTCGTTTAACGGCCATTTTTAAACGATGTTTGACGGCGATTTTTACACGCAGTTTCACTGGTACACCAGTCAAAAATAATTAGAGACGGAGCAAGTTGCTCAGATGTTTCACTGGTCCATCAGTCAAAAAATAAACCACTGAGCAAACAGTGGAAAAAAACGACCGACGAATCAGTGGTAAATGTAACTGAATCAATCAGTGAAGGAAATATGGCTTTTTTTTTCAATGGTTCATCAGTTAAATTCATTGAAGTGACTGTTGTATAAGTCAGATACGTTTGAATTATTGAAACAGTGAAATTCTCACCTATTCAGATGTAGAGTGTGCGGCAGAGGCACATGAAAATGCGTTCAGTTTCTTGTCGTCGGGTTGTTCGGGGGGGGGGGGGGGGGGTGGGGGGGGGGGTGTTCTCTACGATACTCGACGTGACGGACTCCACAGGAGGACATCTACAAGCCGGTGACTAGGAAACACCGGACGACGCAGGACGTCAGCCAGTTATAGTCCATTCACGCTTTCTTCGGCCTTATGGAATAGAACCTTTGAAAAATCACCCTAGGCGTATTATGTCAACCTGTTTTTCCAGTAACTTGTATTCCACAAGTATTTAACACTGTGATCAACTTTAGAGAACTGTGTTATTGAATAAATGAAACTTTACCTTAGTATCTTATATAACTTGTAATATTTATTTCGTATTAAATACGAATTAACAACAGCGACAGCAGCGACGTGTTGGCAATGGCCGGTAAGAAATAGTTAACAGTTACAATATTTTTAAACCTCGTTTTATGTATACTATTTGTAAGTTAAACGTTGCCAATTGATATATATTTGTATTGTTAGGTAGCACTGACGGAAACACATTTCGTTGCTACAGTTAAAAATATCCGCGCAAATTCCCGTTTGTAGGCTGGTGTTTCCTCCCCCTACCCTTCCCCCCTCTCATCGGCAGGAATAAAGGTTCAATAAGCGAAGCGGAGCGTGTCTCGTTCTCTCTGTCTCTCTTCTCTCTCTCTCGGGAAGATCGTACCACCTGTGTAGGAAAGGTATACATTTTGTTATTTCTAATTTCAGCACATCTCATACTAATTACAGTAACAGTAATGATGTCTGAGGTTGTAATTTACAACTGAAATGAGAGTTTATTGTTTAAATACCAATTATATGTTATTTAGATGCAACGACATATTTTAGATGCTATGGCGCGACACAGCTCGTTGCGCGACACTTACAAATCCAGCAGGTTGGCAGACGTGGTGTGGAAAGCGTTCCCAATATGGCGGCGGCGGGCGACATACAATGATACGGTATGTTTCAGAATGAATCGTCAAGTTCGTACTCGTGTTTTTTAAACATCCTACGGAAGTTACAATGTTGTGATAAATATGTGTTTCCACGGCAGAGTGAAATGTGTTGTGATCGTTACGTATGAAAAGGTGTGTGGCTGCGTTGTAATCGTTAAGCAGGCCAGGTGTGTGTGTTGATTTCAAAAATGTGAAAAATTTATACGTTTTAACCACGAACTGATGCTTGACGACATTAATTATTTATATTCACGTATATTTATCACAATGTTGTACCTTTGCGCTAGGTGTTTGGAAAACAGTTGTGTAACGAGTTTACGTTTTTGTGATTTGAATGTCTGCAATAATCCCAACGAAATACTAAGTCTGCCCATATAAAATTAAATAAATAATCAAATAAACCTACAAACCAGTAAGTACCAATGCATGTAAATATTAGCAGAATAAATGTTACGGTAGGCCTATGTGTTTCCTTGTTCACCACTATATTTTACGTTTGTCGATGTACAATAAAAAATAAGTGACACGAGTTGCGTGCTTGAATTTACTGCGTCGTTTCGTTGGACTGGTTGTCCCTTCGTTTTAGTTTTTATTCCAAACACATATTAATAACAACAGGTTAAATACTACTGTTTACGCCACAGTTATAACAAACACCGTCGTGGCAAAATATTAATGTGTATTATGTGTAACGCGCTATATCGTGTGTAACAAATAATTATAAAGCCGACCTAAATATTGTTATAGGCCTACATAGTGAACATTCTTAGGAAATGGTTTTTGCAATATGACATATTTATTAGAACAGCTGTAAACAGAAACCAACGCATTTGACAGTTATAATATTAGAAGTCGCATGGCAGTGTTTGTGTTTACGTGTAGCGGAAGGATACGTAATCAGTAACCGAAAGTAGAAATTTGGCAGGGCTTCAGAAAAGACCGAAGTTATTGTGACTCAACTATACCTACGAGGACATCAGGATCATATCACGACGGAGGAGCTTCGTGCGTGGTCGATAAATTATTCAGTGCAGGCCGGTTAAGATAGGGAAAGCTACGCGCCGCGATCTGAGAGTATAACCCAATTGAATGTAAAGTAGTATCTCAGCTATAATATATTGTCCTTTTGCTTGCAGACACATTCTGAGGATTCCGTTCGAACAACTAGCTACGTTTTGTTCTTATGGTGTTCTATAATTTATTGTAATTCAAGCTGAGATTAAATGAGTAGTTTGTAAATTATCTGAATTATTATTTTCCGCCGCCAAGCTCGCTCCCTAGGTTATATAGTTAAAGGCTGTTCACGATAAAATTAGCACTTCTGAAATCAACCTTAGGAAAAAGTCCATACTCCCTCCTGAAAATATTTTAACGTGTTCACTAAGTGACATGCGCCCAGGAAAGTTGGTAACGATGGAGGGAAAGTAGCTCCATATCCTAACGTCGAGTAAAAAGTGTTAGGTAACAATTTGTGATAACTTAAATTTTTGATTTCGCTTCCCGTTTTCTTTTCGTGCATAAAAATGTAAAAATGAACAAATTAGTACAATATTTAATTTTATAATAATTTCTCAGTTTCACTTGACCGACGCATGAATAAAGTGATCAGGCCCCGGCAATGTAAATATTACGTATGGTGGAATAATACACAGCGCGCATACGAATAGAGCTTAATCAGGGCTTTCAAGAGTGCTCAGTTCACAGTGAACAACCCATAGCTGAGTTTAACGTAGTGGAGATTGAGAGCTGTAAAAAGAGTCCGGTTGAGTGATCAGCCAGCATCGACGGCAGCTTCAAGCCTCATTACAGATTCCCGCGGCGAGGTCGCAATTAACACCTCGCTGAGCCACCGCCTGCGTGCGTGCGCGCGCGTGTAGTGGGGGGGACGCGGCGCCTATCCTTGCTCGTGTTCGCGCGAACTTCCTTCACCTCCCGCGTATGATGATCGCAGAGCCGGCCAGCATCTTCCCTGTTGCCTCGTCCGTTAAGCCTAGTAAAAGCTGTTCAAGATAAAGTGAGCACTTTGGAAATAAAAAATTTAGAAAAAAGTCACTTGCATGTCTTTTAACGGGCGCAATAAGTGATATATGCCCAGTAAAGTTGGTAACGATAGAGGGGAAAGTAGTTAACATATATAAACGTCGAACAAAAAGTGTTAGGTAACCATTTGTGATAAATTAAATTATTTCTCTCGCTTTCTGTATTTTTTAATGCATCGGAGTGTAGAAATGAGCACACGTGTACAATGTTTACTTTTGTAATAATTTCTTCACAGTTTCACTTGACCGATGCATGAATAAAGTGATGAAGCCCGTGGCAATGTTAATTTTACATAAGGTGGAAGAACACACAGCGTGTATACAAGTAGATCTTAGGCAGAGTTTTCAAAAGTGCTCATTTTACCGTGAACAGTCTAGTACACACGGTCATCTCTCTTGTACAAGAATGTGAAAATAACGGTGAACAATAAATTGAACACTAAAATGCCTATTGACTGTGAGCACTTTTGAAAGCCCTGCTTAAGGCCATTGGTGCATGAAAGCAATATATTTATTTAATTTCTACAATAACTTGTTTCACAGCGGATTTTTCAAATTGTTGGCTCGGCAAGGCGTAAATAACAACTTTCAACACCTTCTTAAGTTAGATATTCACTGCCGTCGTTATCTCGGAGCACTGATGGAAGAAAATAAAGAATTGTTGTTTTCTTATCTGCAATCAATGCTCCGAGAATAACGAACATAGTGAATTTGTAACAATGCAAGATGGTGCTAAAAGTTGTTATTTACATATTGACGAGTCAAAATTTTGAAAAATCCCCTGCGAAACAAGTTATAACAAAAATCTAATAAATATACTGCTTCCATGCACCAATGACCTAAAGATCTACTTGTATACACGCTGTGTGTTCTTCCGCCTTATGTAAAATTAACATTGTCATGGGCTTTATAACTTTATTCATGCGTCGATCAAGTGAAACTGTGAAATGATTAGAAAAGTAAATATTGTACAAATCCGCTCCTTTTTTACACTTCGATGCATGGAAACACGCAAAGCGAAATAAATAATTTAAGTTATCACAAATGTTACCTAGCACTTTTTATTCGATGTTAAGAAATGGAACTACTTTCTATCAATTATTGCCGACTTCACTTAGCGCATGTCACTTGCGCACCCATTAAAATAATTTTAAGCAGGGATAGTGACTTTTTTCTAAGGTATATTTCAAAAGTGCTCACTTTATCGTAACCAGCCTTTACTAGCTAGTATGTACGGAATTGTGTGATCCATGCACACGACACCAGCTGGTGAGTAAGAAAGTGGATGGCTGATGTCAACTATGTATGATTTGGAAGCAGTTTTTGGGGCTGTAGAGGTAATTTGTGCATTATCAATAGAATCTGCCATAAAAAAAGAATAAAAGATGTAGTCCACTCATACATATTTCAAGCACTAAATATTTACAAATGTAGAAAATTTAAAATCGCTCACAGAGAAAAAGACAAACCTCTATTTTTATTTTTTTTTTAAATTCATACACCGAACTATTGATGATAGTGGGACTATTAAACATTTTATCGTATTAAAAACATTAACATATCTGCTTATTGCCAGCATCAACAACATATATGTTTTGTTTACATTCGAATTGTACAAGAAAGGTGGTGAAAGATAGGACCGTCCCTATATGGCACTAGCTAGTATACAAGCTCTTGTGTGCTAGCAACTAGCATACTCGGCGACCGTTCACACGATGCAAGTCGGAGTGAACAAGAACGTGCTCACTTTCTTGTACAAGAAAGATACCCGTGTGTACTAGGCTTTCGTTTTCTTGTTTGCTCACGCCGTTCTTCGAAAACGAAAAAAAAAAAAAAAAAAAAAAAGTGTGGCTGTGATGTTTATTTTACGTTCCCGGCACCGCTTCACTCGATCATATGGGGTTTTATTAGTAACACTGGATTGCTTTTGAGATGCTCTTTCCAACCGTATACTATTTCTGAATTTCGACTTGGCTTTTTGAAGAGTATATGCCGAAATTGTGTTAAGTTTTCTTAATTTTTTACGATTCCACCATAACCACACCACACAAATGTTTTTTATACATGCAAGCGATTGATTTTGACGAGAGCTTCCGACGATTGAAACCTAAACGAGCGTCGTAGCTTCTCCTAGTCAAAAGTTATACTATACTAAGCGGAAGTTATGAGACGCGGCGAAACGAACTCCAAATTGCGGCGCGATGCTTCACAGTCCTCACTCAACGTAACATATTCTTTGATCCTTTGGCAATCGAGTGGCGTAATTGAATTTTGAATGTAGAGCTGCAATGCCAAACTGTATCCCCCGATTTTATCATAGGATTTTCTGGATTGTCTCCTATTATGTTTGTAAATTGAAAGACGTATTCGCATCAAAAATATATATTTGAAAGTTTCACCAGCTCTTTCAGAACGCGACGCAACGTTTTCTGTGCCGTTCCAACGCTGTGACGTGGCACGCTACTTTGATTTCACAACATCCAATGACGGAGATTTAAATTGAACCTCCTACTATTTATACGGGCTGTAACGGCGCAGTGCCTAGAGAGCTCGCCTCCCTTCAAAGCCGGGTTCAATTCCCGGCGGAGTCACTCCGCGGATTTTCGCCGGACGATGCCGCTGATCGACGAGTTTTCTCGGGAATCTCCCATTCCCCACACCCCCTTGCATTCCGGCGCTGCTTCATGCCCATCTCTCTTAACCGTTGTCGGCTCTCAACTGTTACTGATGCGTTATCGGGTTGTTTACACGTTACTACCGCAAGGCATTTTCTGATAGGCCTGTAGATTGTTCACGGTAAAATGAGCACTTTTGAAAGCCCTGCTTAAGATCTACTTGTATGCACATTGTGTATTACTCCGTCTTATGTAAAATTAACATTGCGATCGGCCTTGTCACTTTATTCATGCGTCGGTCACGTACAACTGTGAGATTATTACAAAATAAAATATTTGGCGAGTCTGATAGTTTCTTCACTACGATGCATAAAAAAACAGAAAGTGAAAGAAATAATTTAAGTTATCACAAATGTATACTTGACTCTTTTTATCCGATGTTAAAATACGGAACTAATTTCCCTCCATCGTTACCAACTTTACTGGGCGAATGTCACTCAGCACGCCCGTAAAAATATGTGCATGCAGGGGGCAGTGATTTTTTTTTTTTTCGAAGGTTCATTTTCAAAGTGCTCACTTTATCGTGAACAGCCTTTAACTGCAGCACCAGGAAACCGATATTCTCATCACAGGGAACAACCACAAAGGTGCCGTCACACGCCATCGCTGCTGTTCAACGAACGGGAAGGAAATACCATCGTCTTTCCGCGTATACGTTGGCGCTCTGCGCATCTAAACAGAACGAAAGGCAATCCTGCCTGCGCAAATTGTCTCGTGCCCCGTTCCACGCAACATACCCAGCACCGAGCGAGGTGGCGCAGTGGTTACTCCACAATGGACTCGCATTCGCAAGGAGTCGGGTTCGATTCCCGGTCCGGCCATCCTGATTTCGGTTTACCATGTTTTTCCCGAAAACACTCCAGGCGAATGCTGGGATGGGTTCCAAACAAAGGCCGAATCCTTCCTTCTTCCCTGTGCAACTTGCACCGTCTCTAAAGACCTCGCTTTCAACGTGACGTTAAGCCCAACTATCTACCTTACCTACAATACTCAGCAAACAGCCCGAATGAACGCCAGTTTGGATGAACTTCCCGCTGGGATCGGGGAAGGCTCGAAGAATGCGTACATATAGGTTGGAGTAGGAAAGCTTGTCTGTCGGTTTTGTGTGCACCCACACATAAGCATGAATTTACAAATTGCTTGCAACTTAAAAAAAAAGTAGATTTATAAAATTGTAAATATTTTTTTTGCCAAGTGTGCCTAATCTTTTGCAGCTAATCCAACGGTTTCAGGTCCTACTCGGCACCAAATTATCAATATTAAAGGCTGTTCACGATAAAGTGAGCACTTTTGAAATCATCCTTAGAAAAAGTCACTACCCCTGTCTGCATATATTTTAACGGGCTCACTGAGTGACAGGCGCCCAGTAAAGTTGGTAATGATGGCTGGAAAATAGTTCGATATCTTAACGTCAAATAAATAGTGTTAGGTAACCATTTGTGCTATCTGAAATTATTTCTTTCCTGTCTCTTTTTTTTAATGCTTTTAAGTATGGGATTGAGCAGATTTGTAACATGTTTACTTTTCTAATAATTCCATAATTAAATTTGACTGACGCATGAATAGTCATGAGGCTCAGGCAATGTTAATTTCCCATAAGGCGGAGGAATACACATCGTGCGTACAAGTAGATCTTATGCAGGACTTAAGTGCCAATTTTACCGTGAACAGACTATACCTCGCCCCCCCCCCCACATAATACGTAATAATCATGTGGAGGGAATAAAGTTTTTTTATAGGCTGTTCACGGTAAAGTGAGCACTTTTTAAGGCCTTTCTAAATTTTTCCTTTCATCCAATTTCCATCTTCCTGCTGCTTTTTAATATAAACATTGTAATGTGACCAATAAACACAGTGTATACATTTGACCACACTCAAAACTTAATGCCTGAGGCTGCTATCAGTTAATATATGTATTAGTTGATAATGACTTTTGGGAGGGCCTTAAAAAGTGCTCACTTTACCGTGAACAGCCTATATTAACATAGAGCTGCCAAGTTGAAAGTATCACTGGTTTTTTTTCCTACTGTAGGTACTGTGCTCTTGAGAATAACGTATTATTTTTATTACAAACAAAAAATTACAATCATTAATAATAAAGTCCAGATTATCCATGCATGAGAAATATAAAATAGGTTTAAAGAAGATTAAATGACTGCCAAAATATCAACAACAATTATCAGGTTTTTTTAAAGCTAGTTTCAAAGTCCGACACAAGATAGCTCTCTAATCGTCGTCGTATGCTCGCGGCGCCGTTGTGCGGCAGACAAACAACTATTGCAAGACATCGCTGCTTTTTCTGATGGTAGATCCACGCGTTCGCAGATCACGGTCCGACAAGATAGAGCAGGCTAAACGGATTTCAGTTGCAGCGATTCACACGTTTACATATCTCCCGCGTGATAATATCTACTATAGGCTGTTCACGGTAAAAATGAACACTTTTGAGACCCTAGATACTTTTTCTTTCAGTCTTCTTTTTTCCTCTAACCACCTTTATTTAAATAAATGTTGCAAACTAAGTAATAAACTCAGCGTGTATATTCCAAAACACTCGGAAGTGAACGTCTAAGACTAAAATAAAATATATTTATTGACTATTATTCCAAATGAGAGGGCTTTCAAAAGTGTTCTCTTTACCGTGAACAGCCTATGTATAGTATATTCGCGGTTTCTTCACACTTTTTAAATCAAACCTTTGGAAAAACACACCATGTATTACGTGTTTGGTTGTTTCCTAAATATGTCATATATCACAAGCGTTTTATCCTTCTGTTAACATAAAAGTACATTATTTTAATGAGATTTAACTTTTACCTATATTTTAACGAAATTATATATATTTTCATTTATAACTAATATGAGCAAAGAGACAGTAACAAAATAGGTGTGTTGGTAATGACTAGTAAGAAATAGTTCTTGTGCAAAATATTGTTACACTGAAAGCGCACGAATGCGATGCGCTGGTCCTCCGGTGTGATTTTCTAATCTTTGTTAAATGAGGCTGAAGATTATCCTGGAACTGGAAGTAGACTTTAGTAGGGCTATTGAAAAGTTGGAAGTAACCGTGAATTCCTCTCCCAATTTGTATTTTTCCTGCTCATCTTCAGTCTGTGGCCGTACCAGAAGTCGCATCTGCGGTTATTTCACTGATGGTCGTCTTCTCGTGTCTCAAATTCGATGAAAAAATCCTCGAAACCAGCTGTGCGACTTCTCATATTCTGTCGTAACTGGTTTCGGAGTCACTGCGTAAAATCCAATCATGGAAACCTTGCCGCTACAAATTGATAATTCTTTCGATTATCCTAACGATATATTTATAGACGTTAATCGTTACCCACGTCTTTCCTCTGTATTTTATTATTTCGTCTGTTATACGGACTAATGAAATACGACGTAGTAAACGAATAAACCCGGCATCGTAAACCGCCGCTCGGAATGGACGAAGGAGTGAAACACAGCCCGAATGATAAATCACTCTTTCCATTAAAGGAAAGGCGAAAAATAAAGTACGATTCATAAAAATTAAAAATGCTTATTTGAAACTGCGATTTTCCTGATAACTTAATATTTTTACTGCAAAACGCGTGTTCGTATAAAATTATGTTTAGTTAACATAAATTTCGATAATGTAAACGTCCAACAAATGTGATTTAACAGCCAACAAATCCAGACTACAAAAATTGCTGTTTCACATCCGGTTTTAACCCATTCAGACCCAGTGTACACAATCGTGTACATTAAGCACATTTAGGTAAGTTTTGGTCTGTACTGAACACTGTGAAGCTCAATGACCAATGATCTTACCTGCGGGTAAATTATTGCGCAAAACGTCTCATTGGTCGTGGTCATAATTGGTTCATATAACTGTAGCCGAACATTCAGTCTACAGCTCATTGGCTGTGACAACGAAACAAGAGCTGTGTTGACTTAAGTACAGTCACATCATAAAATTCTTTGTTTGCAACAGTTGAAACCGTATATTAGAGTGGGTCTGGAAGGGTTAAAGAATTTAGTTTCCCAGTTACTCGTGTTTTGAAAGTCACACTGAGTGTAAAGTAGAACAATCGCTACCATTTATACTTAAGCTGTGTGAGATGAAAGATAGAAACCCGGATAGGCCAACGTTGTGATTGCATATTTTTTGTAAGCTGAAGTTAGTTAATTCGATCAACCTTCCTGATATATTCTAAGTATGATGCAAATAAAGTCAAGAAGTAAAGAACTGAGTATAGCTTTCTCATTATGAAGAAATAACGACGCGTAATGAGTAGCATTTTTAAATAAAAGGAAACTCATTTTAGCTTTTTAACAATGCCATTCTCATGGTACGAAATTTTTCTTACAGTAACCTTACAAATTAAGGTTCTGTTGTCAGATTCATAATGCATTTATATTTTTAAAGATAAATTTTAAGGATGTGAAGTATGGTTACATGATATCATTCACTGGCTTGTCGATTGATATTTTTTCAGTGCTTTTTACAAACTTTTCATTTGAGAAAATTTTTTTCAACTCGTAAACACATTCATTATTTACCGCTTTTTCTGCCATATGCAGGCGTGTTACTGGATCGTAGCGTAGATCTTCAGCAACGATTTAGTTACCCTCCCCTCCCCCTTTTCCAGATTTACTATTTCGCAATTTTCGTTTTACACAATAATTTCGGAGTTCAAGTGTTGCAATCACGTCAATCTTTGGTATAGGCTGTTCACGATAAAGTGAGCACCATTTAAAGCCCTGATGAAGATCTACTTGTATGCAAATTGTGTATTCTTCCACCATAGGAAACCCCGAAATTATTAGAAAAATAAATATTTCACCAATTTGCTAATTCTTACTCTTGTATGAAAAAAAAAGTGAAAAAAGTAAGAAATTATTTCAGTGCTGAGAAATATTTACTTAAATAGTGCATGAAAGCGGTATATTTATAAGATTTTTGTCATAACTTGTTTTCCAAAGGGTAAGTCAAAATTTTTCGCTCGACAAAACGTAAACAAAAACTTTTAGCACCTTCTTAAGTTGTTAGATATTCACTGCCGTCATTATTTTCGGAGCAATGATGGAAGAAATGAAAGGATTTTTGTTTTCTTATCTGCAATCAATGCTCCGAGAAAAACGAATATATGAATTTGTAACAATGTAAGAAGGTGCTAAAAGTTGTTATTTACGTCTTGTCAAGCTAAAAATTTTGAAAAATCCGCAGTGAAACAAGTTACGATAAAAATTATATAAATATGCTGCTTTCATGCACTAATGGCCTTAACAATTTCAATTGAACGTTAAGACACGGGACTACTTTCGTTCTGTCGTTACCAACTTTATTTGCCGCATGTCAGCCAGTCAGTGTGCTTATTAAGTTAAAAACTATGAGCTGGTAGAGACAGTGACATTTCTAAACTTAAATTTCAAAAGTGCTCAGTTTACCGTGAACAGCATATATGCGCAGAATACTCGGGCTCAGCTTTTTGTTTTGCATCCAGTGGACAGAGTGCTGCGTGCTCTATGATGTGGGCACTGGCCATTCACGTGAAAGAAGTGTGTAAAAATTCCACACTCTTAAAAAATCCATACATAGTTTTCTATACGACAAAGGAGACCATTTCTTTGAGGCTGTTACGGGGCCAAGGGGGCAGAGCAGTTAGCCTGCTCGCCTTCCACCAAGGCGATCCGGGTTCAATCCCCGGTTCGGTCACTCCGGATTTTCGCATGTGGGAATCGTGCCAGATGCCATTGGTTGGCGGGTTTTCTTGGGGATCTCCCATTTCCCCCGACCTTTCATTCCGGCGCTTGTTCATACTCATATAAATCACCCCATCGGCTCTCAAGACCTCGATGTTAACAGCCGTCCAAATCTCTGACCCTCACATTGAGGCTGTTTTGTTTACAGCAACACAATGCAGCTTTAAATCAAAGAGAATGTTGCAGAAACATAAATTTGATTCTAATAAAAGTTTTCTTTAGACTTTTTGTTTCATGACAATATTACCTTTCTTTATAGCAAAGAAATAAACATTCTTTGAGCACCTCTAGTTCAAAGTAAAGAACTATTACTTTGTACCAAAGGTAATGGTTTATTGGTTCTCTGTCATACATTGCAGCTTTCCGTAAGTAACTGATGTGCCGACGCAAATGTTCATAAACCAATGAGTATATTCTTCAGTTACGAAGCTGTAGCTGAGCATATTTATAGTCCTCCTGCAAACGTTTAAAGCCATTCTGAAGTTCGGTGATTCTCCACGCCACTAATCTCAATTATTCCAAAGAAATAGCATTGTATTCTGGTCCATCTTACTGCCTAAAATAACATGCCTAGGTATCAAAAGTGATACGAATGCAAAAGACAAAGTGGTCGTGTGGTGCAGGGTGTTAGGTTAATAACACAAGGTGAGGGTTCGTACTTCGGAGCCGCGCTGGTTTTTTTTTTGTATTATTTTGAAATATTTGTTACTTCTATATTATTTATAAATAACTTTTATTTTTCAGAGCAAAAATTTTCTTTATACAAAGTAATTGCCATTATAGGCTGTTCACGGTAAAATGAGAACTTCAGAAAGCACTGCTTAAGATCTACTTGTTTCCACGTTGTGTATTTTTCCGCCTTACGTGAAATTAGCATTGCCATGGGCCTCATCACTTTATTAATGCGTCAGTCAAGTGAAACTGTTAACATACTAGAAACATTTTTTTTTTTTTACAAATATTGTAATTTTTACACTTCGATGCATTGACATGAACAGAAAGCGAAAGAAATTATTTAAGTCATCACAAGTAGTTACCTAGCACTTTCTATTCGACGTTAAGATATGGAACTACTTTCCATCCATCGTTGCCAACTTTTCTGGGCGTATGTCGCTCAGTGCACCCGTTAAAATATATGCAGGCAGAAGCAGTGACTTTTATTAAAGTTGATTTAAAAAATGCTCACTTCGTCGTGAACAGACTTTACCAGAGAAGCGTCTGCTAAACTGCTGTAACGAAAATGCAAAGTTATCATTGCCATTACAATATAGATCGAACAAAAATTATGTTTGTGGCAAGGTTACTTTGCAATGGTTCATATTTAAAGGCTGTTCACGATAATAAACAGAGCACTTTTGAAATCAACCTTTGAAAAAAGTCACTGCCTCTACATGCATATAGTTTAATGGGTGCACCGAGTTACATTTGCCCAGTATTGTTGGTAACGATGGATGGAATGTAGTTTCGTATCTTGACGTCGAATAAAAAGGTGCTAGATAAAATTTTTCGACAACTGAAATTATTTCTCTGGCTTTCTGTTTTTTTTTTTTTTATACAGCGGAATGTAGAAATGAGCGGAATTTTTTAAATATTAATTTTCTTAATAATTTGACAGTTTCACTCGACGGCAGCGTGACTAAAGTGACGAAGCCCTTATCAATGTTAATTTTACATAATGCGGAAGAATACTCAACGTGCATACAAGTGGATCGTAAGCAGGGCTTTCAAAAGTGCTCACCTTACCGTGAACAGCCTATAAACAAATTTTCCTTAGCGGCAACTATTAATGTGTTGTAGTGAAGAAAGCCTTTTGCCGTGCACAAATCAGAAACCATAAGGCTGTGTGCATACGTGCAGACATAGACCGCGGCGCCGCAGCTATATGTGCACACGGCCTAAGGAAGACAGGGCGCTGACGCCTTGCTGTGTGCAGCACCGTCTGCTCGTAAACATCAATCACGTACATCGTGTCCGCGATCGATGGACATCCTCACTGAACGGATTAATTTAAACTTGAATGCTAGAGAACAGACTCCTTCTAGGCTGATGGGACATCGAGTCGCTTTATTTCTTTCGTAGAAATTTTACCTTTTCGTGTAATAATTTCGAATTCAGTGTAATCACTGACAATGTAGGATTAAAGAAAATGTACACTTTACGAGTTGTTTAATATTTTGTTTGTGTTATATTTCATTGTGTGTTATCTGCTTGTTGTAAAAAGTCAGCAACATCTTTAAAAATAATTTCCTACCTTTTTTTTAGCTACGGAAAATAACACACAGTGAAAATTAGATACAGAAGCTTTAAACAACAATAAAATTTAATTTTTCGATAGTCAAACATTTACAATCGTACTTCTGAAACTGAAATTATGACACGAAAACAAAGGATTTCTGCGTAATAGGTGAAACCGAGACTTAAGGGTGTCGGACCCCAAAAAATTAATAATTTTACATTTGTAACAAACATTGTTCAACTCGTACGCATTGTATAAGGTGATATTTTCCTCGAATAAAAAAAAATTCACATTACAGTGTGTTTGTAATACACATTTAAAAAAAAACATACTACTATTTCACGCGTACATTAGGGCTTTTAGATATTTATATATATCGATATCAAAAATAACTTATCAATCTATATGTAACTTAAAAAATATATGTATATCGATGTTTCTATATCATCGATTTTTCGGTATTATCGATAATTTCGATATTACTGATATGTCGAAAATACCGAGTAACTGTTTGGGAAAATATCGATGTTAAATATTTATGATACCGAGCATCCCTAGTGTACACAATCTGTTTGCACACGAAAAAAATTACCCTGCAGGCGCACTTGTTCGTGGCGGTGTCACCCTTATCGCTCGCTCCCGCGTTTCTAGGTCTCAATCGTGGGGAAACAGCCAGGGGCAGGCCTTGCTTCTAGTTACGTAGGGAGAAATGGTGAAGCCTGTTTCTTTACCATCACCATGTTTTGACGCCTAAAGCGTTGAGATTTTAACTGGCAAGATTTCGATATGGCTGTTATTTCCAGAGCGTGTTGATTTTTGGCTTAATAGTTCGACTGTGGTAGATCTATATCAGGGTGTAAACTGCTGCAATAAATATATATTTGATACATAAACAAACAACTATTTTGTCAATGTTTTTGACGTCACAATGTAGCGTTCGGTATAAATGTAGCTTCAGCTACGTCACAGCAGGCTCATTTCATATCGCCACTCATTAACCTCACAAAGTCTATCTTCGCGAACTAACAAACACCCTACGTTTTCCAGCCCTAATCCAATTAAAGGAATTACATTTGTCCTTCGCGACTGTCGCATAGATTTTTCCACGCCCTCTCCGCTTTGCCTGGTTTGCTATGCTCTTCCATCTAGAATCTTCTTCTTTCGGGGTGTGTCCATGGCTAAAATTGCGACCATGGCACCAGACAACCCTGCTCAGTCGCGATGCATGCGCCCAATTTTGATCATATATCCCTACCTAAGGCGTGTAGGGCTTGCCCTGAGACGCATCCCATTCTCCAGCAGCTACTGACAAGCATGCCAGAGGGCACCCACACAGAACTGTGAAGGTGCTCACGCTGGCGTAGCGGGATTTGGGGGTTCGCCAGAAAAAAAAAATCACAGCAGGCCATCTCCTGCCTTTTCTTATCTGAATGGCAGGCTTACCTTTTAAACCCCCTGCCACACTGCCAAATTTTTCCGTCAAACTGATTACAATAAGTTTGGTCATATAAAGTTGGACAGTTATGGCGTCATCGAAAAGTCATAAACACCACCACATTTGTCTGGGAAAATTGGATGGCTTCAGTTTCCATCAACCATTTAAAGATTGGACCGGTTCTAAAATTTCTTTGATGTTTGGCGGTATCTGCCAATGAGAATCATGCGCGACAAAAATGGACTTCAAGAAACTATAAAATATCGAACAATTGCTGGAAACGAAGTATGTAATGAAGACAATTAATTTATGTAAAAGCTGTCTGGGCATGAATGCTATTTTAAGTCAATATTCAACATAATATTACGAACTCAGAGACATTACATTTCATTGTGTAGTAAACATTGCTGATAAATAAAATATGAATTTAGTAAATAAGCGAAAATAAATTACAACATTCCCTACATTTCGTCCTGTAATGGACTGCATGGTAAAACAAAAGCAATATCTCACTATGGAAATAAATTCTATATAATAATTAAAAGTAAACTCTCCGCGCAGCAAAAATTTGACAGTGTAACACATTTCCAAACACATCTCAAGATTATTTAATAAAACTTATTGGAAGGAAATGTTTGGTTGCTGTATTTGGTCTCCAGATTTTATTGTCAAACTAGCTGTTACCCGCGACTCCACCCACGTGAAAAATTCAAACCTTAATTATAATGACCAAATGCTCTGTCTTAATTGTTCTTCTTTATTACTGTAATATTCTGGATTAGCACATAGGGCACTTTTCATTCCGAAAAAAAACAGTTCCTTAAGGAATATAAAAAACAGACCACCACATGGTTTTTATGTATTACGTAAGAAACTGTTAGTTTTTTTTTTCCCGTGATGGAAAGTATCATATATGCTAATCCAGAATATAATCTACCCCTATATCAAATTACATCCAAATCCATCAAGCCGTTACGACGTGATTGAGTAACAAATAAACATGCAAACTTTCCCATTTATAATATTATTATGATGTAGTTCTGTGCGAGGCGAAAATTTGACAGTGTGACAAAGGCTTGAAGTTTTCTATGGTCACGACACGACTTGGCGGCCGCAGTGTCGCCAACATCCTGCGAGTTGCATGTTGTAACGGCTGCACTTCGAATTCATTACACGCGAGCGTGATCGCTTAATCGCGCCGTGTTTTTCGGAGCGCTCGAATGTGCTTGTGGGGGCGCGGAGGAGAAAAAAAAATTGGCCCATCCTAAACGGCGGGGAACGAGTTCGCCACAGCGCGCAGGCGTCGGCATGCAAACAAGAGGCAGAGGGCTGCACGCGCCATAAACAACCTTGTAAACACTCGCCGGCCCATTGTGCGCAGATGGCTAGATAAACGCGCCTAGCCGCCAAAGGGGATGGGAAAGGAAAATAAGAAAATAATCGTTGTTTATGTCGAGTGCACGGAACTTAATAACAGCCATCATCGAGCAATAAAAGAAAACCCTCCGCGAAATGATATCACCAGCAACGTTGTTTATGACGTAAGCGAAAACTACATAGCACTGTATCAGGCGAGGCTACTTGTCCTTCGGGGCAAAGGATACACACGCCAGACATAATATATGTGATGTTACTGGGGCGCACTGGCCTTTTGGCGGAGTGGCTGCAGTCGATTCTTAGCAGGGTAGAGGCGGTATTGCTAGCAAGCCCTCCATGACTTTGCTGTTTGGATTGGGTATAGGGACATCCTTTAAAAATTACTAATGTAGATATGAAAATAATCCAAGAAATAAATTGATTATCGGGTCAAAATAATTATAGAATATAGTTATAGATTATTCACGGTAAAATGAGCACTTTTGAAAGCCCTGCTTATATCTACTCGTACGCGCGTTGTGCATTCTTCCACTTTATGTAAGATTAACATTGTCATGGGCCTCATCACTTTATTCATGCGTTGGCCAAGTAGAACTGTGAAATTATTTAAAAAAGTAAACAAAAAAATCTGCTCATTTTTAACCGTAGATATATAAAAAACAGAAAGTGAAAGATAAAACTAGAGTTAGAAATGGTTACATAACACGTTTTATACGACGTTAAGATACGGAACTCCTTCGCGTCCATCGTTACCAACCTTACTAGGTGCATGCCACTCAAGGCGCTCGTTAAAACATAACGTCGAACAAAAAGTGTTAGGTAACCGTGAAAACTGACATTAATTCTTTCGCTTTCTGGTTTTTTTTTTTATGGAAGTGTAAATATGAGCAGAGTTGTAAAATATTTACTTTTCTAATAATTTCAGTTTCACTTTACCGACGCATGAATAAGGTGACAAAGCCCACGGCAATGTTAATTTTACATAAGGCGAAAAGAATATACAACGTGCATTCAAGTAGATCTTTAGCAGGGATTTCAGAAATACTCAGTCTATCGTGCGCAGCGTATAGATTTCGAAAGATGGGTTCACAGGTTCGCATACCAGAGCTCCGACAACCAATCAGAGAGCTTCTTACCGTTTCTACGTTACCAGCTTTATCTGCGTCGAAAAAGTTGAGCCTGTCTCAACTGCATTGTCCATAATTTAGTGCGTTGTGCCCAAGGCGAATAAAATGGCTACGGTCGAAACTGATATATTGAGCGAGTGAGCGAAGAGAATTTGGGTAGCTTTCAACGTCGAGGTCTTGAGAGCCGATGAGAGTGATTGAAGCGAGAACGGAGAATCGTCGAAATGAAAGGGCGGGGGGGGGGACGGAAGATCCCAGAGAAAACCCGCCGACCAGCGGCATCGTTCTGCACGATTCCCACATGCTAAAATGCGGGAGTGACCCGGCCACGGATTGAACTCAGTTTGCCTTCTTGGTGGGAAGCAAGAAGGCTAACCGATCAGCCACTGCATCCCCCTAATATATTGAGGTTAAGGCTTACTATCATATGATGGAAAAGTCAATCTTAGATTGACGCATTGGAAATAAAAATACACAAATGTAAAGGAAAATAAAAATACATTGCTAAGAAACCTCAAAATGCTCATGATGCAAATAACTTTGAAAGAAACGAATCTCTGGGCAAAACTTGATAAAGTTTGTATAGGCTGTTCACGTTAAAATTAGCACTTTTGAAAGCCCTGCTTAAGATGTAGGTCTACTTGTAAATCCGTTGTGTATTCCTCCGCCCTGTGTAAAATTAACATAGCCATGGGCCTCATCACTTTATTCATGTGCCGTTCAAACGAGACTGAAATTATCAAGAAAGTAAATACTTTACAAATATGCTCATTTTTACACTTCAATGCATAAAAAAAAAACAGAAAGCGAAAAAAATAATTTTAAGTTATCACAAATGGTAACCTAATACTTTTTATTCAACGTTAAGATATAGAACTACTTTCCATCCATCGTTACCAAATTTACCGTTAAAATACACGAATGCAGGGTCAGTGATTTTTTCTAAGGTTCATTTATAAAGTGCTCGCTTTATCGTGAACAGCCTGTAAATATAGGTGCACAGATAACGCAGACGTTCTGGATATGGGTGAATGCCCGCCGCTGAAATACGTTCAGTCTGCTCTGCCTGATAGCCGTGATTTGCGAACGTGTGAATCCGCCTCGACTCATCGACGTTGGAGACCTCGTCTGCCCTGAACTGCGTTACAGTTTGTTCACAATTCACGTTTTTCTATTAAGCGTGCGTCCAAAGTGCTGCTCTAAGAAAAGAACCTACACTTCAGACGAGAAATGTTGCGTGCTTTAAGACGTCACGCGCATCAGATACACAACGTCTGAACACTCCTAAATTGTTAAAAAACAGTTTTTTTTTTAAAGAGTCGTATTTCAAAAATTACGTGTCAGGTACACATATAAAACTGCTCAAGTGCCCTGCTTTAAACCTTCTTACAGATTTTCTACCAATAAAATAATAGGGACACCGGTGGAACTCCCATAGGTATAGGCTGTTGACGATAAAGTGAGTATTTTAGAAATGAGCCTTAGAAAAAGCCACTGCCCCTGCATGCACATATATTTTAATGAGCGCACTGAGTGGCATTCTCCCAGTAAAGTTGGTAACGATGGATGGAAAGTAGTTCTATATCTTAACGTCGAATAAAAAGTGTTTAACCGTTTGTTATAACTTAAAATTACTTCTTTCGCTATATTTATTTGTAATGCATCGAAGTGTAGAAATGATTCGATTTGCAAAGTATTTACTTTCTTAATTATTTCACAGTTTCACTTGACCAACGCATGAATAAAGCGACGTGGCCCATGTCAATGTTAATTTTGCATAAGGCGGAAGAATACTCATCGTGTATACAAGTAGAATGTGCTCATTTTATCGTTAACAGCCTATACCCGCAGTGCGACGAGAACACTGGCGAGACCTGCGCTTAGTGGCGAAGGCGCACTTGATGCGCGAGGCAGTGTCGTCCTTATCGCTCCGCTGCGCCTCTCGAAGGAATAACGAGCAAAACAACAGTTTATTTTACTTGTTCGATGGTTTGCCGCGGGCGGTGGGGAGGAACTCCGGGTGGGAGCACTCGCGTCACGAGTGGCCGGCTACGGCGCGCCCAGTTCCTGCAGCGGCCACCCGCGGCGTCACCGTCGCCACCACAAAGACACGTCTTGTCGCTCCCGCGGAGTCGCGAATAAAGGCGCCGCTGATGGCGTCTGCGAGGAATTTCTCGCTGGTCGACGACCCCGTGGGCGCGCGTAGCTCCGCACCTCGGCGCGTGGAAACAACGCATCGTCACAGAGCAGGCCTACTCATCGAAGCCCGGCTTAAGATCTACTTCCAGTATGTTCCTCCGCCTCATGCTTACAACGCTTAAACAAGTCTAGAAAATTACACCAGAGCGACAACGCACCGCATTCGTGCGCACTCACTAACATGATATTTTGCATTAGAACTATTTTTTATTAGGCATTACAGGTTGTTCACGGTAAAATGAGCACTTTTGAAAGCCCTGCATAAGATCTACTTGCATATAGGCCGTTCACGATAACATGAGCACTTTTGAAGCACTAGTTACTTTTTTCTCTCAACAAATTTATATCCTTTCCATACTTGTTAATGTAAACCCTGCCATGTGATTAATAAACACAGTGTATACATTCACCATAACGAAAACCAAAAGTCCAAGGCCACAATGAAATGTATTTATTGGTTATTATGTCTGAGTAGATAGCTTCAAAAAGTGCTCACTTTAGCGTGAACGGCCTATACACTTTTTGTATTCCCCCGCCTTATGTAAAATTAACACTGCCCCATTGACTTCGTCACTTTATTCATGCGTCGGTCAAATGGAACTGTGAAATTATCAAGAAGTAAATACTTCACAAATATGCTCATTTTTACACTTCGATGCATAAAAAAAAAAGTGAAAGTAATAATTTTGAGTTATCACAAATGGTTACCTAACAGTTTTTATTCAACTTTAAGATATAGAACTACTTGACATCCATCGTTATCAACTTTACTGTGCGAATGTCGCTCAGTGCGCCCATTTAAATATATGCATGCAGGGGCAGTGGATTTTTCTAAGGTTCATTTCTAAGGTGCTAACTTTATCGTGAACAGCCTTTACCAACATACAAATTTTCCCCCTTTTTTGATACACTAAATTTATAAATGATATATTAAAATTTACAAATAGAATATGTAGAGACCTGCAAAATTCGCGTTATTAATTGAAGATACGCAAAATTTTTAACAAGTGTACCTTTGCAGTACGTTTGTTATTGGACATACTTTATTTAACACGCCTCGGGTACTCCTGCGCCAGTAAATGAACACTTCACAATTGTGTGCCCCAATCACACGCGGTTCAGTCATAAAGGACGTGGCTTCACATCTATACAGTAGCCAATGGGAAAACGACACCGGCTCCGGTATATACAATACTGTGTAGTTCAGCCTAATGCCAAATAATAACGCAATTTTTGCGTGTCTCTAAATATAAGTAAACGCTTAATTGAACAAAAAATAAGGCGTTTTTATGTTGACAGAGATATAAAATGCTTGTGATACATGGTATATTTAGGAAACAACCAAACACGCCATACATGGGGTGATTTTTCAAAGGTTTGATTCAACAAGAGTGAAAAAGCCGCGGGTGGACAATAGTTGAGAGAGAATACGTGAAAACAGTCGTTCGAACTGCGAACCCGAGCCTGGTAACATGCATGCCAGCGTACGCCCCGCGGCCAATGTGGAATTTTTCGCAGCACGCAGCAGCAGCCAATCAGACACCAGACACGTTCGCAGAGCCGCGTGCAGCCAATCGTCGTATATAGGCTGTTCATGGTAAAATGATCACTTTTGAAAGCCCTCCTAAAGATCTACTTCTGTACACGTCGTGTATTCTTCCGCCTTATGTAAAATTAACATTGCTACGGGCCTCGTCACTTTGTTCATGCGTCGGTCAAATGACACTTTGAAATTATTAAGAAAGTAAATACTTTACAAATTCGGGCGTTTTTACACTTCGATGCATTAAAAAAAAAAAAAAAAAAAAACAGAAAGCGAAAGAAATAATTGTAAGTTATCCCAAACGGTTACCTAACACTTTTTACTGGACGTTAAGATATGGAACTACTTTCCATCCATCATTACCAACTTTATTGGGCGAATGCCACTCAGTGCGCCCATTAAAATGTATGTATGCAGGAGGTGTGGTTTTTTCTATGGTTCATGTCTAAATTGCCCACTTTATCGTGAACAGCCTTTACTTAATATACTCTGCAATCTCGTAGTTGGCTTATTGTTGACTGAGAAGTCTTGAAATTCCTGCGTGGTGATTATTTCGTCTTTCTGCCATTGAGCAGCATTCCGCCACGTGAAACAGTGTTGTCGTCGACCTTAATGGCGTTCTGCATTCTAAAATTGTTTTCTACATTTTTAGCAAGATCCATTACTGTTGGGGTATGAAATAATTGTCTGAAGAAAGAAGCATAAATATTGATATATCAATATCCGATATAATTTTCACCCATGGTCAAGAAGTGAGGGAGTGATACGGGCGACACTAACACGCACGCCTAATGCCTCATCGCTCCTACGCGCAAGGCGTGCAGTGTTTCTCTTTTAACACTCCACTGAGGAAATTAGATTTGTAACAGTGGGGTTTTATTATAGGCGATGAAAGCCCACAGATTAAACTAGGGCCCATATGTTTGTACTTTTCTCTTGCCGCTTAAGGAAACTGCATAGGCAAGTTTAAAAAATTCTATATTTGAACAGTTTCACGAATTGTTTTCTCCAAGTTCTCCATGAATACACTTATTATGACAAAAGTAAAAAAATAGGGGCATAGATAATAGTTTTTTAATCTTTCCTGACAAAAAGTCGTATTTGCAGAACGTTTATTTGCCGAGATACGCGTATTCGCGCAAACAAGTATTTCACAAAAAATGCGGTGGTCCATCCCACTCTTAATGACAGAATCACATAGCCCCGACCAACACAGCCCGACACGACCAAACACGCAACCACGATACATTTCAATGTGACTACTTGAATTTACAGCTAGACCGACACTTCGCTCTCGGCATTTAACTTTACGATTTAGAAGGCGCTGATGGGCTACGTTAGTTTCAAAGGCGGTGAACAAGAGGGTAATTTGTAATACATAATGGTACAAATTGGTACCGCTAATGCATACAAAGGTAAAATTATTATTTTTAAGAGTTAGATACAGTAATTTTCAATTTATTTTTCTTTTAAGCTGCGTATTTACCGCTGTAGGGAAATCTTGCAATCTTGTACATACGTTCTGTGCGTCGTGTTGCACGACACGACGAAGAATATAAATAATTTCTAATCCAAAATTGCTGCTCGGACGACAAAATCGGTCGGGCTTACGACGATCTATCTTGTATTTTATTGGCTGTTGGCCGTCGTGTCGTGCGCGTCGGGGCTATGTGATTCCGGCATAAGTCGTTACGCACATTAGAAACACCATTTCAGAGCACTCGAACGTGATTTAAAAAAAGGCCTTTTGAAAACGATGTATCTCAAGATATACGCGTTATACACACACAGACGTACTCGAAAAACACGCACTGAACCTTACTACAGATTTCTCAATAAAATTACAGGGTCACCTCTGGTAGTCCCAAACAGGTACAGGCAGCACGAGAAGAACACTGTACGCCAATTCAGAGCCTTGCGCGTAGCGGCGATGGCGCACTTGTAGCGCGCCTCACTGTAGCGCTTAAAGCTCCAGGAGGAAAGGAGAGAGGGGGGGCTAAGAGATAAAATTAAAACGAATCATCAAGAAGTCGAACCCTTTCACAAGAAAACCATGTGCCAGATTACGAGCAACGTGCCATACTTGTGACGTCAATTGACACTTTCATTAAACCAAACTTTGTGTTAAAATAACATTTTTTTTGTACTGATCTAGATTTGAAATTAAATTTCTCTTATTTACGCTTTTTTTAAAAAAAATACGATTTTTGACGTGAATGCGTCTTTAAATTTGCGACCATAGCGAGAGGCAATCCAGAAAATCCGATGATAACAAAATCGGAGGATACAGTTACGCGTTGCAGTTCCGAATCTATCTTCTACGTTCAAAACAAGCGCGCGGCGGGAAGGGGGCGCCGCAATTCTGAGTTCGTTTCGCCGCGTCTCATAACTTCCGCATAGTATAACTTTTCGGTAGGAGAAGTTACGACGCTCGTTTAAATTTCAGTCGACAACTCTGGTCAAGATCAATCTAATGCGCGTGTAAAAACATTTGTGTGGCGCGGTTATAGTGAAGTCGTATGTGTTTAATGTAAAAAATTTATAAGACTTAACACAATTTCGGCCTATACTAGTCAAAAAGTCAAGTCGAAATACAGAAATCGTATACTGTTGGAAAGAGTATCTCAAAAGCAATCCAGTGATACCCATAAAACTCCATATGATCGATTGAAGCGGTGCCGGGAACATAAAAAATGTCTGTCTTCCAAGATGATTAGGAAATGACAGGACTGTTCCCCGAGTAAAGTTGTTAGCTTAGCGGTAGCGTTCCATAATCTTATTTATGCTGACGCTGCTTCAACGAGCAACTACTTGCAGATGCCTTAAGAATTGGAATTAAGTCTTATAACTACTCTGAAATCCTGATGACTATTTTAACAGCAGAAAATACACCATAAAGGCTTGATACGAATGTCTTTGATCTTTCAAACTAAAAGTGAACGAAATGGGAACGTTTTGTTTATAAAAATATAGAAAATAAAATCTGGATAATTTTAGTGAAAAAACTATAGAAAATGGTTTTTGAAAAATAAATTATCCTAAAAAATGTTTGGGATTCCTATTGAGTGAAAATAACAAGCATAGAAGAGAATATCCCCAAAATAAATATTACCGATAGCATTGTAATAATATTTATGTGGATATTAAACAATTTAGGTAGCATAATGTAGCAAGCAAAAATTCATTGGAGGAATACTGACAATGAAATAGAGAAATTTTTAAAACTACAGTACAATTTTTAAACCTTAAGGATCAAAGACTTCAGGCCCATAAGTTTATGTTTTATTCAACCAAACCCGTGTTAAAGTTGTTAATTGTAAATCGGTATCGCTTCATAAACGTCAGAAGGACCATAACATAACGAAAATGAGTAAACAGGTGTGTATTTAAAAAAAAAGTATATATGTCGTGTGTGTTTACTTAAATGTTCCTGTTTATGCATGTAATTGTGTAATGTTTTAAGCACGGATGTTATTACGTTAATGTTCTTTCATTCTCCTCCTCAATCTTTGTTGTATGCTGATGAAGTCGTCAAGCACCAAGCAACCAATTACCTCAACAAAGCAGCTAACGAAGCACGCATGGTAACAAGCTTACTGGTATGGAAATATTTACTTACGTATTATCAAAGGTGCATCAGGAAGTTTAATGTTATTAAAGCTTCAACCGGAAATAAGTTACTTTCAAGATCGCGCGTGGCAGATACAGGCCCGCGATTAGGTTACTTTCTCACGCCCAGGTACACTGTTAAAATTTTACGTATAATTACGGAAATGTTTACGAAAATGCACAGTAAATATACGGAAACGCAATAGGCGTAATGTCGAAAAACGGAGTTAAAAGCGTAAATACAAATAAACGGAAAATCTCCGCGTTTCCTATAACTTCGCGTTTCGGGCACGAACAATTCCGAGTCTACACGAAACTTTCTTCGCCACTGTAACCAGAAAATTATCGTTTCTGCGGCAATCAAGGTTATACATGTCACTAAAACCTGTTCTTTCAAACATAAAAAAGTAGCAACAGGCGTATGAAACACTTAGCAACACTTAAAATACACTAACTTTAACAGAAACAAAAAAGTTGCTTATGTGACTAATAGATATTCAAAAGTTATCCATATGTACCACGTGAGCATTGTAGCTAAGTGGTTAGGGTCGTGGACATGCATCATCTTAACTCGGGTTCAAATCTTACTTTATTATTTTAAAAAAATTAACTTTTTTAAATATCTTTTTTATACACAGTAGAACACCCACATAACGAAATTAATAGATACTATAAGTACAGAAAACTAACTAGGGAATTAACGGAGAGGTTCCGTGAATGATACGGAGAGTCCGTTTTTGAAAATCAATGTGATCGTAATTTTACGGAGAGTTTACGGACAGAGGTGTCCGTAAACTCTCCGTAAAATTACGATACATTTTTACCAGCACTTTTCCGTAAAATAAAGGATTTTTTTTTTTTTTAACAGTGTATTTGTCTCGATAGGTCTCGAAGTCAAGGCGTTGCAATCAAATAGTGCTTCCAGTGGATGTCCCCCAAACTGTATTTTACCGACCCACAGTCGGAAATAAGAAATATGGACACTTGTAAGCGACTGACAACAAAAGCCATTGATGATGACATTCCTCTTGTAGATGCTTCAGATCGATCCACGATCCGCTTGACACAGTAAACACTTTCAATGTTGTTTTTTTGGAATTTTTTATTTTGTTGCGTAAGTTAGTATATGTTTATAACGTTTCTAAAAAAATAAATAACAATGTTTATAATCGCCGACCTTATTTTATGTAACTAAGATCAAAAATTAATATCGTTGCCAAATACATTTTTTCTTTTGGCTTAGCCCTCTGACCGAAAGATGAACACATTAAATGGCCCCCCCTTTCTTATTGTATTTGGCCAGCTTTGCGATAAAACGACGTGACTTTCTGCCGTAACCGCTTCATGAACTTAATCCCCAACTTAGTTTGTCTGGTGATAAGTAATTTTTTCAACTAATATTTCGAAAAAATGCGTTTTGTAACACTGTAGAGTCCTTTATGTTTCTGGAGCACTGAGTGGATATTCAACACTTCCTTGTCGGCCTATCCACCACCTAAAAATGTTTCATCTAGGAGCGACCATATGTCACGACGATAGTCTAATGTGGCGATGCACCGTCCTGCTGAAAAAAGCAATCATAATCTGCAGGAGTAGTTGGTGAACAGCTGATACTATGCTTTCCTGCAACATGGTATGGTAACTTCCATCTGTTACCATTCCGTCAAAGAAGAATAACCCCACACGTCCTCTGGCAGGCATACTGACCCACGCTGTTAACCCAGGAAGATTAACTGCTTTTTATACCACAATGTGGGGCTTTCCATCGGCCCAGTGGTGGTTGAAAATTACGGTACATTCAATTTAAAGGTTGCCTCATCGGAACAAATATCAATGACAGTAAAATGTTCATTGTAATTTAACGCGTTCACAAGCCATTCTCAAAATGCAACACACCTATCTGGATCATCTTCGTTCGTACATAGGCTATTGGTTGTTCACGGTAAAATGAGCACTTTTGAAATCCTTGCTTAGTATCTACTTGCGGCACGTTATGTATTCCTCTGCCTAATGTAAAATTAACATTACAATGGGCCTAATCACTTTATTCATGCATAGGTCAAGTGAAACTGTGGAATTATTATGAAAGTAATTATTTAACAAATCTGCTAATTTTTACTCTTCGATGCATTAAAAAAAACTGAAAGCGAAAGAAATAACTAAAGTTATCACAAATCGTTACTTAACATTTTTTATTCAATAATAAGACATGGAACCACTTCCTATCCATCGTTACCTACTTAACTGGGCGCATGCCACTCTGTGCGCCCGTTAAAATATACGCAGGTGAGGACAGTGAATTGTTTCTAAGGTTGATTTCAAAATTGTTCACTATCGTCAACAGTCTGTAGTGTGAAGTAACATGGGAATGTAGGGCATCCACTTAACTTGCTTTACAAAATGATGAGCACGTGATTTACCGTCATCTTACTCACGTGCAGCTTGGCTCAATGACTTAGAATTTTCGCGGGAACGTCTGAATATATTCAACACAACCCCCACACTTCCTTCGTCCTTTGTCGTTCTCTTCTTGCTGCATCGTTCTTTCTTCACATCACACACACAGTTCACTCACTTTCAAACTTGTCATGTAATCGTATCGTTGTTACACATGACGGCGGCGCAGTATATAATTATTCCCTACGTCGTCTCTGCGCCGTAATCATGATGTCGTTACATTACCAGTAACAATTTAAAATCCATTTATATTGTCCACATCCGCCATGTCCTCTACGATTGTAGTGCTGCCGGTTGTGGCTGCAAACGGAACTGACTACAGCAGAATGGCTGCACGCGATCGCACACATCCAGTTTTGTTTATAAGAGTGGGATGGACCCCCGTGGGAACCCCGCGTCCAAGGTCGAGAAGCAAGGGAACGATACGGGCGATATACGCACACCTAGTGTCGCATAGCTCCTACGCGCAAGGCATGTAGTGTTTCCATCGTAACTATGTACTGTGCAAATTCGTTCTGTAACAATGGGGTTATATTACACGCGATGAATGACCACAGATTAAACTACGCCCGCATCTTTGTACTTTTCTCTTAAGGAAACTGCATGGCAAGATTTTTACGACTTTTTTCTCCAGGAATACACTTGATATGACAAAAAAAAAATAATAAAAAAATAAGGCCATAGATAAGGTTTTTTTAAAATATTTTCTGATAAAAAGTCGTATTTACTGAACATTTATTTACCGATATACGCGTAATCGCGCAAACAACTATTTCACGAAAAATGCGGGGGTCCATCCCACTCTTAATAGAGTCAAATACATGCAGTCCCATCAGATTGTCTTTAATAGTTCCTGTGTTGTTTAATGCCTCTACGTTTTCCAGTATTTTTCCCGGTATGTCACAATTTAAATAAAAGTTTTAATTCATGACAGTGTGAGCCGATCTGCGTGGCGCAATCGGTTGGTGCACCGCTTGTCTGCGGTGCAGAAGGTTATGGGTTCGAATCCTAGGTAAGGCATGGGGGTTAGTTTAAGTTGTGTGATAAGTTAGTTTATAAACCGTCCTCTGATAAGCGTTCAGAAGACGTAACACCGGGGGACATTAATAAGCTCTTTTCAAACACCCAAATTATTACAGTGTGTTTTTTTAAGAACTATGCCAGGGAAACTAAACCTGTGTGGTTTTCACGAATGTATGTTGCTTTTGTTGCATTCATAATGCTATTTCGTAATTGATTTGTGAAATATCTAGAAAAGGCTGTTCACGATAAGGTGATCACTTTTGAAATCAACCTTAGAAAATAGTCACTGCCCCTGCTGCATATACTTCAACGGGCGCACTGAGTGAAATACGACCGGTAAAGTTGATCACGATAGATAGAAAGTAGTTCATATCTTAACGTCGAATAAAAGGTTTTTATGTACCATTTGTGATATTTTAAGTTATTAATTTCGCTTTCTGTTCTTTTTTAATGCATCAATGAATAAGTATCAGCAGATTTATTAAAAGGCTTACCATTATAATAATTTTACAGTTTCACTCGACCGACGCATGAATAGAGTGATGAGGCCCATGACAATGTTAATCTTACATAAGATGGAAGAATATATACAAGTATATCTTACGCAGGGCTTTCAAAAGTGCTCAGTTTACCACGAACAACATATAACAGGAGAACAGCGAGGAATAATTACAGATGGACCGCCGCGGATTACTGACGCGTGCCGCTGCCGCGATAAGCCTAGAGGGACTCGTGTCGCATCCTGTCTTTGGGGTATTTAATTACATGGGTTATCGTTGCAAGCATGTTCTGGTCATCGCCCTCGCCTCCCTCAGCGCGACTCGGGGTGCATGGAACCTTCTGGATCTGGCCAGCTGATGTATGTAAGCCACGGCGTACTTCCGATTCGAGAGTCTGGAGTCTTGTACGTGTGCTGTGCCAGCGAAGTGACGAGAGGCAACGAAAGTCACCAGCGGAAGTGGATCCCGCGAGAATGTGTACAGTGAAGAGTGACACTGACTGGCGGAACTACGTGAAACTGTATGCGTGAGTAACAGACATACGCAAAGATTCGCTGGTTCGTCTCGTGCAGTCCTGTGTGCGGGGCGACACTGGTGTCCTTGCCAAGAAACAATATTCGATGGACATGAACTGCCTGTGATTTTTTTTTTTAAATCTAGCGTGTGTAACAATAGTTGGAATACATGTGGTTAATTTTATGACTTGGTCGATTGAATTTTATTTATTAATACGGAAGCAGTTATTCTCATGAAGAATAAGTTTGTTGGTGTTATACTAATATCAAGAATTATGGTTAAAATATGCTATGTACATTAAACACAAGAAGCCGTCTCAGAAAACCTGTAAGTGATCTAAATTTGTTCTGGTGGCTAGTTTCGGTAAAGCGTATTTCGCAATTGTTCCTACAAAATACTGTAAATACAAAATCACTTCCAATATATCGGTTCCAAAATCTATTATTCCTACTCAGGCATTATCATTCACGAACCTAAAGCTAGTCGTGCATCAAATTACCAGTTCATCAAGTACACTGATCAATTAAATCATTTTTCAATACTCGTTACTTTGCGGGGTCTTCGTGAGGCTGTACCGTCACAGCAGTTTGACTGGATATGAGTAAATAATAAGTGTGTATTAAGTGACTGTGGCAAGTAAAAAGACAGTGATAAATACTGTAACTAGTATTGAGAATAGCATCAAATACTGCGCCCACTGAGAATAACAAGTGTTAATAATATATAGGTATATTAATGTTGTAAATAATAGCTGTATGCATTTTATAGCATTATAAATTGGATTTATGAACAATATTCGTTGTTTTCTTTTATTAATGTTCTCCATTTGTCAGGACATCGGATAAGCCACTGGCTTCTTTTATCAGTAATAAGTATTTTTAAAATAAAAATAAAACATTGGTATGTCACGATTCATTTTTCCTCCTTTCTACATGTTCATCGATTCGAACACTACCCAAGCATAAAGGAGCGTTCTACCAAAGGGTAAAATCACATTTTAACATCAAAATTTTACATTTTGAAAGAGAGGGGGTAGTGGAGAAACCCCGAAGACTCCCTTTTACTAATCGAATCAGAATATACTTAACTATTGTCGTAAAAATTTTAATTAATGATCGTGGTATGTTCTTATTGATGCGGGTTCTTCTTGAGGTTGTTATCCAAACACAAGTTTTATAGCCTCTGTACACTGATCACAGATGGTCCTCAAGTGTTGAAGGAAGTAATTCATCCTCGATTTGACACCTTCTACCTACTACCCGTTTTCCTATTTACAAAAAGCACCTTCACGAGGTCATCGTATCCGAAAGCATGTATAGGCTATTCACGATAAATTGAGCACTTTTTAAGGCCCTGTCAACAGGTATTGACCAGCAATAAATATATTTTATAGCAGTCTCAGATGTTTACATTTGAGATTAGTGGAATTTATACACTTTGTTTATTAGCCACATACCAATATTTATATTAAAAAGTGGTGGCGAGATAGAAATTTACTGAAAGGAAAAATTTAGCATGGCCTTTAAAAAGTGCTCACTTTACCGTGAACAGCCTATATCAACGTGTAGGACGGACGGCTGCAGAGAAGGCCAGGCTCCTGTATCTTCCGCGGTAACTCTCGGACGTTTTCCAGATGCAGACTGATAGATACCCTCGTATCTGCCGCGTACGTTCTTCCAGCCATGGCCTGCTGGATCCTAGAGAGTGCAATCAGCAGGATGTATGCCGTGTAAAGCCGAGACATCTGGACGGGCAGTCGGCTTCCGAAGTACTAATTAAGATGGCGGAGAGCGACAACTGTGCCCAGTTCGCGTGGCCTGCGATGTTAGAGGGGAAGGGGGGGGGGGTTGGTGGTGTATACGGGATAGGACACTCCCGAGTCCGATGAAGACGTTTCTCGGGGCCGCGGCTAATGAAGTGGATGCTTGTTGTCGCCGTATGCAAATGAAGGCGATCGCCGGCCGGTGCATCCCCTCCCCTCCTTCCCCCTCGCGCTTCTACTGTACCTTGTTGCCAGATGGCGCTGATGTAATTCTGGTAGCATGCACGATTAAAACCAAACAGTCTCGTTATTTACAAAATACTTTTTCCTGTTATATTTATGTGTGTGTGTGACAGGCCTACCACAGTACATTTAAGAAAATTTTAATTAACTAAGAGCAAGAGAATACCATAACAACTTTCTTTGAATCTTAGGCCATAAGTATCACATGCCCAGTTAGTGTGGGACTCCACTTTACATAGAGTGTTGTTCAAAAAGCTAGTATCGTGTGAGGCTTACCTAGACTCGAATACAAATAAGCTATAAATATAGTTTAAATTGTAATGGACGCTTACTTATTTTATTTTTTATGTCTGTACGGGGCTATAGTTTTGATAATGTTACTAAAGGCTGTTCACGATAAAGTGAGCACTTTGGAAATCAACCTTAGAAAAAAGTGACTGCTCATAACTGCATATATTTTAACGGACGCACTGGGTGACATGCTCCCAGTAAAGTTGGTAACAATGGAGGGAAAGTAGTTTCATATCTTAACGTCAAATAAAAAGTGTCAGGTAACGTTTGGTGGCAACTTAAAATTATTTTTTCACTTTCTGTTTTTCTTTTTAATTCATCGAAGTGTAAAAAATAAAGAGATTTGTAAGGTATTTACTTTCTTAATAATTTCACAGTTTCTTTTGACCGACGCATGAATAATGTGATGAGGCCCATGGCAATGTTAAATTTACATAAGGCGGAGAAATACACAACGTGTATACAAGTAGATATTAAGCAGGGCTTTCAAAAATGCTCATTTTAACGTGAACAGCCTATACCTAAATAACGTTTTTTTTTTTGGTAGGAGCCAAATTCTAGGTACCATGAGCAAGAGTCGGTTCTGGCACGCGTACCAGTATTGTGTCGCGTCTGGCAACATTGGTGATTAGGGAAAGGGGAGGCAAGGAAGGTCAGATATCGTTAAGGCGACTTCCTTCGCTCTGGGTACCAGGCGAGGAGGTTGCGCCGTAAATCGGCGTCATTAACGTCGTCGCCGGCCGGGAATCGCACCCGGCACCCGCCGCGACAGATGCGGCCGCCGATAGCGCCCGGTTTCCCCCACCGACGAAAAACGACCCAGATCGTAAACTGCCGGCCGAGGCTTCTGGCGCCCAAAAATTTCTCCCCCTTCCCTCTCTGCTACTTATAAAATATCTCCACATCGTCTGCTCGGGAATTTTCTTCTCTGGGCGAGGGAAAATATGTGCTTGGAGAACTCGTAGAGGCAGGAGTGAGATACGTGACGTAGCGAGCTTTCAAGAAGCTGGTTCCGGCCCCACGAGTCCTTTCGCATCCGCCGCCTCGGCTCTGCGGCTTCCCACTTCGGGAATCACCGACTTCGCTTGTTTATCGTGGTTTATAAATTTCTAGTACGTACAGCACGTCAGTACAGTTTAAACTCCTCGTGCCTACCTGGAGCTGTTTTCCACGTTTGAGGAGCGATAAGGGCGACATTTCCTCGCGCACCAAGTGAGCCATCGCCGTTTAAGCGCAAAGCTCCGAGCTGGCGTGCAATGTACTAGTCGCACTACGTGTACCTGTGGAACGAACAGCGGTGAGCCTATTATTTTATTGGTGGAAAGTTTGTATATGCTGTTCACGGTAAAATGAGTATTTTTGAAAGCCCTGCTTAAAGACTACTTGTGTGCACGTTGTGTATTCTTCCGCCTTATGTAAAACTGACATTGACATGGGCCTCATCACATTATTCATGCGTCGGTCAAAAGAAACTGTGAAATTATTACGAAAGTAAATACTTTACAAATCTGTTTATATTTTTACACTTCGATTAATTAAAAAAAAAAAAAAACAGAAAGCGAAAAAAATAATTTTAAGTTGCCACTTTTTATTCGACGTTAAGATATGGAACTATTTTCCACCCATCGTTACCAACGTTTCTGGCCGTTATGTCACTCAGTGTGCCCGTTTAAATATATGCAGGCAGGGGCGGGACTTTTTACTAAGGCTGATTTCAAAAGTGCTCACATTATCGTGAACAACCTTCAGGAAGGTTCAGTGTAGGGTATTCGAGCTACAGGGCTTTAGAAAAGCCGTTTATAGTCCTTTTGGATTGCTCTAAAATGGTGTTTCTAACTGCTGGCGTGACATTTTGAATGCTCTCGACAGCTTTCGTATGAAGTGTGTGTAACTTTCGTAGATCAGTATATTGGACACACGTTTAATAGTTTCGACGCAAAACGTGTATTTCAAACACTGCGGTTTCTTCACACTTTTTGAAACAATCCTTTCAACATCACCCCATGTGTATATATATATTTTTTTCTAATTACGTTATGTATCATAATCGTTTCGTATTTGTATTAACACAAAATAAAGTAAAAATAAACTATTCTCGGTTCAGTTGAAATTTTATTTCTATCTTATTTATAAATTGTAATTTTTCATTCGTAGTTAATATAAATAAAAACAATGAGGGGAAAGGTGTGTTGATAATGCATGACAAGAAATAGTTCTCGTGCAAAATGTTGCTACACTGTGTGCGCACGAGTAGGTGCGATGTCCCTTTGGTGTAATTTTCAAGACTCGGTTTTAACTTTGTTTGCATGAGGCTGAGGAATGCACTGAAAGTAGAACTTTAGCAGGGCTTCGGAAAAGTTGGACGTAACCATCAATCTATACATAGTATAAAACAAAGTCGCCCGGCTGCGTGTGTCTGTGTATTCGGCCAAGGCTTCTAAACTACTTGATGGATTTTGATGCGGTTTCCACCATCACATAGAGGATTTCATGAGGAAGGTTTTTAAGTATATAATACGTAAGTATTTAATGTAAGGATAGTAAAGAAATGTCGACGTTTTATAATAAAGTTGGAAAAAGCCGCTTTTCGTGCGCTTGCACGGCTTACGCTCACTAAACCATAAGATATAGACCAAATAAATGTACCCACTAGATAATTGTATGTCTCAAAAGGTATACAAAAAGCCAGTCATAGGATATGTTTATGTTTTAAGGATGACACAGATCAACCATTTGTGTCTTTTAAATTTCGATTAAAAATAGGGGTTTTCACTTATGAAGACTTTGTGAACAACACAGTTATAATGCCATGTTAGTTATCTCAATAATTTAGTGTATATACTTGCTGTAAACCTAAACAACGCCATACTTGTAAATCGCACCCGAGCGAGGCCGGGGCGGGTCGCTAGTGGAATATAATATGAAATTCGTAGAGACCTGAAAAATTCGCGAATTCAATGAGTTGCAGGCTAGACTCTACAGTCTTATGTACAAATACGCCGATATCAACAGAACATTGATAGTCTGCTGTCACGGTGAAAGGCGACAATTGGGCCATCGTTCTCCAGGAGGTGTCAAACATTGTGTAGGCCATTGACTAAAGTTATTTAAAGTTTTTGCTTGCCCCAAAATGAATCCGCGAATTCTTCAGATCTCTAGAAATTGGCCATTAGACTTTGTTTCGAAGCTCTTGAATCACGACTTTAAGCCTCGTCGGCATCGAACGCCACTAAAGACGGAGATTTTTGCTAGTTCTGACAGTCAGGAAGGAATCAGCCATGACCTATATTAGGAACCCACCACGGCCTTTGCCTGAACTATAATTACGAACAACCAGGGTAAATAGAAATCAAGGTAACCTGCCAGAGAAACGAAACCTTGCTAAAGGCTGTTCATAATAATGTGAGCACTTTTGAAATCAGCCGGCCACTGCCCATGCCTGCATTTACTTCAATGGCCGCACTGAGTGACATGCGCCCGGTAAAGTTGGTAACGATAGATGGAAAGTAGTTCCACATCCTAACGTCGAATAAAAAGTGTTAGGTAACCATTCGTGATAATTTTAATGGTTTATTTCGCTTTCTGTTTTTTTAATGCATCAGTGTGTGAAAATTAGCAGATTTATAAAATGTTTACTTTTCTAATAATTTCATAGTTTCACTTAACTAACGCAAGAATAGAGTGATGAGGCCCGTGGCAATGTTAATTTTACATAAGGAGGAAGAATGCACAACGTGCATACAAGTAGATCTTAAGCAGGGCTTTCAATAGTGCTCATTCTACCGTGAACAGTCTATATTCCCAAATGCGGGTCGGTGTGTTACATCTCGCTCGAAATTGCTTCCCGTTGTCTGAAGTTTTCATTTTTGTCGGGAAAGTTGCTGTACGGTCGCGAATAACTCACGACTCTCTGGAGAAGTAATGGCGCCATTCAATTAATTAGATTTTTATACTTAACTTTATGCGTGTTGAAGACACCACTTTCGTGTCGTAGACAGCATGTTATTTGATGTATAGACTGTTCACGGTAAAGCGAGCACTTCAGAAATGAACCTTAGAAAAAAGTCACTGCCCCTGTATGCATGTATTTTAATGGGCGCATTGAGTGACATTCGCCCAGTAAAGTTGGTAACGACGAATGGGAAGTAGTTCCATATCCCAACGTTGAATAACAAGTGTTAGGTAAATATTTGTTATAACTGGAAATTATTTCTTTCACTTTTGTTTTTTTTTTTTTTATGCATCGGAGTTTAAAATGACCAGATTTGTAAAGTAATTACTTTCTTATTAATTTCATAGTTTCATTTGACCGACGTATGAATAAAGTGATGAGGCCCATGGCAATGTTAATTTTACAGAATACACGACGTGCATACAAGTAGATCGTAAGCAGAGCTTTCAATAGTGCTCATTCTATCGTGAATAGCCTATAACTGTTTGTGTGTTTTGGCCACCAGTTTACTGGCGCGTCATTATTTCGGTCGCCGTCCTTGTTCAGTTTAACATTTGTTGTCTTCAGGAACAGGATATTTATACTTAAAAAAGATGTTTCTCTGCCTCTTCTAGGTAATTTTCTTGAAAGAGTGAGTCATTTTAAGCAATTAGTGTGTTCCTGGTGGGTTTTTCTTAGTACTCGTGTCTTTGTATAACACGATCATGTCATTAGTTGACAAATCGTCCTTTACCAAGTTTCAGGCGTGAAGAAATTTGTCCATTTATTCACAAGGTGGTGGTAGGGAGAATTACGCAATGTACAGAAAAAATTATCTTATACCGTTTTCAGCATTTAAAGCCATTTTTTAAATTTATTTTTTTGGTTTGTTTTGGAGTTGAGTGTTTACTTATGTTAAACGTATTCTTAAAGCCTCTACCCTCATTAATAGTTACAATTATAATTCAGGATATCACCTCAAAATTCTTATTTGATGATTTTGTTTGTTTACATTTAACGTATTTTGACACTTCTATTTCTTTTCTTATATTTTGTAATGTGAACTGAGCTCAATTATCTTTGGAATTGTTAGTTATTTTGTCACCGTTTTCTATTTGCACTTTACCTGGCTTAATCAAGCATGTTTTGCCACGGAGGGATGCATTTAATTCCAGTTCTGATATGCACTTACACTTTCTAGAAATTCAAATATTAAAATTACAGTATATTATATTAAAACTTATAAGTATGTAGTATTAATTTACATACTTATAATTTTTAATGTATAATTCTAATGTTTGAATTTCTAGCAAGTGTAAGTGTATTATGTTATGGGTCCAGTGTTAGATAAGATGACTATGCCTTAACTGCGCCTTTAAACCGTCAATAAATAATAAGGTAAGTGCCACGTCTCAGGAAGGGACTAATATCCTGAAATGTTCCCGTTTTTAATTGGCGTAACCGTGTGAACCCCTTTTGACTGAGAGTCTCTCCTTAGACGCAATAGATAGAAGTACATCTTAACTTCCTAGCTTGTTTAAATATACGGGGCGTGATAGAGAAGAGGCTCTACACGCATTGCTGTAGTTTTGAAGTGCTACGCAAAACTGCGTGAGTTGTCGTCTCCGCCAGTACTGAATAAGTGTGGCCTACATCAGGTATGGTACTGCAATTTTAAAGACCTGTTGCGTATGTGCCCTGCAATCATTTTGAACAGTTTGGATTATAAAATTAACTTGCATTTTCAATAGAGTGATTCCTGGAATTGTAAATTATTTTATTAAATTAATTAAGGGCGTAACTATTTGGTCGGATATTGACAAAATACCAGCAGATAAGATCTTTTGTTCTGTAACTGTGGAAAACTATGAACATTCTAACGATATTAATTTCTGAGTATACTACGAGCCAGTTGAATTTTTAATTTCTCTCGTAAATTATCAATGTTTATTGTTAATTTTGAGAGGTGATATAGTATTCAGATTTATTTCAACTGATTTTCTTAACTGAACGAGAGCCAATTTTAATCCATTTGATTAATATTTCAGGATGTTGTGCACTGAATAATTTTTCAGCTATCATTGACTTCTCAATTTCCCACGTATCATTTCTGCAATAAAACTACAGTTTTCACGCCAATTGAATGACTTACGTCTTGTGTAGTATTTGAAAGTAGTCTTAGTATTTCTTTTCCAAGGGTATTTTATGTGTGAGAGTTTATTTCATACAAAGGATGCAGAATTTGGTGTTTTGTCTATGTCTGCTTGTAAAAGGGCAATGTGTCTCCAAGTAAGTCAGGATTCATTAATGGTTATTGCTAATGTGTCAGAAGTTTCACATTAATTACCTACCTGGTTCTGATCAAAATAATCAGCCATACTTTCATTGCATTTTAAAGGAAAATAATTTTTCCCACGCTCAGTGAAATACAAAGGGAAGCCGACTCGCCTGGCGTCATTACAGTCCAGCTAGACGCCACGAGCAAAGAGAAAGTAAGCGGCGTAATAGGAATTCTGCTAAGCCTCACACGTACTTCCGGCATATCTCTACTTAATTATTCACTTACAGCTCTCTTTTCTATTCACACTCCAATTTTTACTATTGGTTACTTCACACTCTACAACAGAGATCTTTTTTTTTTTTTTTAATCTTCAAAAATCTTTTAAGTGGAACTGTACACATTTTTTTTTTTTTTTTTTAGGACAGATGCTAACACTTTGGTCTAATTTCTTTCCTTAACATATTGTCCAATTGTGTTCTTCTCCTAGTAGAGGCTGTTCACGGTAAAATGAGCACATTTTAAGACCTTGCAAAATTTTTCTTTTCGGCAAACTTCTATCTTTCTGCCCCTTTTTAATATTGCTATATGGTTAATAAACACAGTGTAAAACATTTTATCACTCTCAAAGGTTAATGTGTAAAGCTGCAATAAAATATATTTATTAGTAGTTAATTGCTGTTAGGAGGACTTTAAAAATAGCTTACTTTACCGTGAATAGCCTATTACATCTCGTGCTACACAACACTTACGTTGTGTTTCCTTGCAAGAATTTCCAAGTTCCGCTGTTCTTTCATCAAAAACTTCATGTATTAGGCCGTATGGTCTGTTCCGGCTCATGGCTCTCATTCTCGGAATTATTGGTCGATGCCACTCCGTCATCCGGTCGGGAAACGATGTGGCAATGACTAGGTGACTGTGACTCCATCCCATACCGTGTTCAGTAAAGCGTTGAATTAGATCTTGCAATTTCAATACGCCGAGTTCGGTAAAAAAAAAAAAAAAAGTGCAGGAGAACAACCTACTAAAACTTCTAGCCACGTTTTCTCATAGAAAAAAACCCCGTTCTTAAACGGTTTTGCCGTCAATTTGACAAGGCTCTTTAAAAGTGCTGCGCCTCCATTGTAGTTGCGGAAGAGAAGTATTGAACCATGACGCAAAGTAGTTTGGTCTCACAATTTTGACGTCACGCAAGTTACCGCGCCTTACTGCCCCACACTGCCCGACTAGTGGACCTCAACTTACTCGCCAACCCAGGACGCTAAGAGTACAGCATCCGCAATATCAGCATTTCGTTCACTACGTATGTGTCCAGCTGTCTAATGAAAAGCTTTCATAATGAAGAAAAAAAAATGCACTCACTCATACTCAAATGAAACGTAAGTGTGCGTTCTATTATTAAATTGCAGGCTTAATATTCAACTTCCCCCAGCTTTATGCCGACTGGCTAACCGGATAACGTCTGATCTATGACATTCCCCTGGACTTAAACTGAACAAAAAATTAACATCCACACCTGTGCGAAATATGAATTCCGGAACTACGTGATCCAAAGATGCCATCCTATCGATCCAATCGAAATTTAAAGACATTTTTATGTATTTTAAGTTAATATTGCAAATTTCCTTTCAGTAGATTAAAAAATTTAATTACATAACTTTTGCCAATGTTTGCATCCTTTGTCTGTATTATGGACTCCGGTGCTTACTGCCAGTAGCAAGAGAGTTCACAACCTTGTTACAAATAATTCATGCCTAGCTCAAAACACGCGTGAAAATATGCGAAGGATGTTCACGATAAAATGAGAACGTTTGAAATCAACCTCGTAAAAAAGTCACTGCCCCTGCCTGCATATATTTTAACGGGCGCACTGAGTGACATGCGCCCAGTAAAGTTGGTAACGATGGAGGGAAATTAGTCTCATATTTTAACGGTTTATAAAAAGTGTTAGGTGTTCACAATGACTTAAATGATTTATTTTGCCTTCTGGTTTTTCTTTTTTATGCATCGAAGAGTAGAAATGAGCAGATTTGTGAAATTTTCCTTTTGTAACAATTTTACAGTTTCGCTTGACCGACGCATGGATTAAGTGTTGCGGCCCAAGGCAGCGTTAGTTTTACATAAGGCGGAAAAATACACAACGTGTAACCAAGTAGATCTCAATCAGGGCTTTCAAAAGTGCTTAGTTTACTGTGAACAGCCTATAAGCTACTGCATCGTAACCTACAATATATAGTACCAGTTGCGCTTGCTAGTAATGTAAGTACTACAAACAACCCAAAAATTACATACCGTTATATCATTTGAAAAACGATTAGTAGAACTTGTGCGGCCAATCAGAGAATGTGTACGGCCACAACAAAGGAACCGCAGTGCCATTCCTTCTCTGTCTAGTTATCTACTCTGTGACATAATTTTCTCGGAATAGGACAGAGTTCGATGACTACTGTTTGGCGTCAAAGTGACAAACACACACACACAAACAGCGAGGCTTTCGTGTGTCAAAACCGCTCAGGTGAAATGTTATGTCGTTAGAACAACACTAGCGCTACCTTAGAACTGTCAAAAAGAGGCCTTCATAACCGAGACAGAGTATAAAACATGCCATAATTGTTGTTAAAGGCTGTTCACGATGAAATGAGCACTTTTGAAATCAATATTAGAGAAAAGTCACTGCTTCTATCTGTATATATTATAACGGTCTCGCTGAGTGGCTTGTGCCCTGTAAAGTTGATAACGACGGAAGGAAAGTAGTTTCGTATCTTTACGTCGAATAAAAAGTGCTAGGTAACCATTTGTGATAACGTAAATTATTTCTTTAGATTTTTGCTTTTTTCCTAATGAATCAAGGTATAAAAAGAGCACATTTGTAAAATATTTACTTTACTAATAATTTCACAGTTTCAATTGACCGACGCGTGAATAAAGTGATGAGGCCCACGGCAATATTAATTTTACATAAAGCGGAAGAATACACAACGTGCATACATGCAGATCTTAAACAGGGCTTTCAAAAGTGCTCATTTTATCGTGAACAGCCTATAACTCTAATACGTATATTACTACGCTGAGGTGTTCGCTACACACTAAGAAATTATTTGCAGATCTAGCACATCAGTGCATACGTATAATGAGAAAGCGCACAAATAGTCTATTCGCGGCTTCTTCACACGTTTTGAATCAAACCTTTGAGTTGAGAGAGTTGGGAGGTTATTAGGGGACTATATAGCTGCGGGTCCAAGGTCAAGAAGCGAGGGAGTGATACGGGCGAAACCAACATGTACGCCTAGCACTTCATCGCTCCTACGCGCAAGGTGTGCAGTGTTTCCGTCGTAACGCTGCACTGTGCAACTTAGATCTGTAGCATAGTGGTTTCATTACACACGAGGAATGCCCACAGATTGACTACGCCCATATCTTTGTACTTTTCTCTTGCCGCTTAAGGAAACTGTATAGGCAAGTTTTAAAAATGCGATATTTGACCATTTTCAAGATTTTCTTCTCCAAGAATACACTTAATATGACAAAAGCTAAAAAAATAGTGCTGTAGATAATAATTTTTTTATCTTTTCTGACAAAAAGTCATATTTCCAGAACTTTTATTTACCGAGATACGCGTTTACGCGCAAACGATTTCACAGAAAACGTTTCAGTACATAGGACTCTTAACAGCGAGGTCTTGAGAGCTGGCGAGTGTGAAATGAGGTGAGAATAGAGCAGCGCCGGAATGCAAGGGCGGGGGAAAACGGGAGATCCCCGAGAAAACCCGCCGACCAGCGACATCGTCCGGCACGATTCCCACTTGCGAAAATCCGGGAGTGAACCAACCGGGAAATCAACCCGATTCGCCTAACTGGGAGGCGAACAGGCTAACCGCTCAACCACCGCGGCGCCTCACACATTTGAAAACTCAACCCATGCATGACGTGTTTGGTTGCTTCCTAAATATGCTGTGCAACACAAGCGTTTTATGCTTGTGTTAATATGAAAGTACGTTGTATTTTATTAAATTAAACATTTTTATTACTTATCTAGGAATTATTATATTTCATTTATAAGTAATATAATTAAAAACGGTGCAAAAATAGGTGTGTTGGTAATGCCTAGTAAGAAATAGTTCTTATATAGAATATTAGTAAAATCAGTGCACACGAATGTGGCGCGTTGTCCCTTTGGTGTGATTCTCTACACTTGGTTAAGCTTTGTTTGCATGAGGCGGAGGGGTATTCTGGAAGCAGAACTTTAGTAGAGCTTCGCAAAAGTTGTGAGTGACTGTGAATTGACTACAGTAAAGTTTTTTCCCCATAAATTCATGGTAGTGTTCGTTCGCACATTTGCTCAGAAATTAGTCAAATGCATGGGGAAGTACCAAATTTGTATTGTAGTGACGCTAAACATTCCTACAAATGCAGCCAGATGTGTGTGTTATTATTTCCTTACAACATATAGATTAGAAACTTTTATTGCAGTTTAAAATAAAAAGTTTACCAGAAATTTTTACAGTGTATTTTCACATAGCTGCGCACAAACCTAACAAGTATTAGGTAACAATTTGAGAAAAATTTATATGATTTCTTTCGCTTTCTGTTTTTTAAATGCATCGAGGTGTAAAAATTAACAGATTTGTAAAATATTTATTTTTCTAATAACTCTACAGTTTCACTTGACCGACGCATGAATAAAGTGATGAGGCCCATGACAACGTTAAATTTACATAACGCGGGATAATACGCGACGTGCGTACAAGTAGATGTTAAGTTGGGCTTTCAAAAGTGCTCATTTTCCCATGAGGAGTCTATACAAAGTGAGTAACACTAACGGCGGTTGCTTTTGATCAGAGATTCTTGCTCACTATGCAACGTTTGGATGGACAAACTGCATACGTCGTGAAGCATGCACAGCGTCTTTTCATTTTGCAGTTCAATAGCGATGCAGTTCACACACTTCTGCAGGCGCTCTGTTGAAATATACTAGACTTACTTTTAGAATTGCCTTACGTCAATACCTCGAACGCACATGAAACTTTCGAGTAGGCGGGATACCTTGTATATTGTACTTAAGTATTTTCAGGCGAAAACGGTTAGTGTAAGGGGGCGTCCATAAATTACGTGAGGTGATTTTGGCGATTTTTTGACCCCCCTCCCCCCCTTGTGAGATGTCGTGAGATTTGGCTCGACCCCCTCCCCCTCCCCCAATCTCACGTGAGATTGTTCAAAATGCGTATTTTCAGTGTAAATGCGTTAATCTATGCTTAATTGCGTTGGATTTATTTTATTTAGGACTAGTTAAGACTAGTATTTAAGACTACTAAGACCGTAATCTAGAATCGCAGTGACAAAATCGAAGAATACAATACTTAAATGAGAACTACTAAAATTGGTAAAAGAATATTCATTCTAATTCAGTCCACGGAGACTCATGTACGGTCTCAAGAGTGACTACTGGAACCAACATGTCCATGTGATTTTCAGTAAAATCATCTGCTCCTTCAACCTCGTTCCGATTTAGCCACTCTAAACCGTTGTCGCTTGCACACAGAAGGTCAGTAGCTCGACGTGTGACAATCCGTGAGGGTCGCACTTTGCGCGCTAGTGCAGCTGGTGCACGGTGGACCGCGCGCCGGTGCTCTGCAGCTCTTGTGATGGATGAAAAGTAGATACCGCATGTACTGCAGCATCTCTCTTCTAGATCACGACGTACACTGGGGCAATAGAGGTCATAGGGCATGCCGATGAAGGCATGCAAAGGTTGAATCGGTAAGCAGTGGCGAATCAAGAAGGGAGCAAATGACTTTCCGTCATGCTCTTCAGGGTCTGGGATCGTCAGATGTCCATCAACCTGAGTGATAGGGTATGGAGGTGACAGAAAACGGTCGTGAAGAATCATATGCAGAGCACTCCGGCGTGGGCTGCAGCAGTCCCGGTAATCGCATTTCACAACCTAAAATAATAATTATAAACAATTCATTATTTTGACCTCCAAATAAAAATCTATTTGTTAGCGCTCGCGCTCGTTAAAAAATTTCAAAAAAATAAAAAAAAGCACGCATCAAATCGTGGTAAAAATAAAAGGTAAACTACTGTGAAAATTTATACGGAAAAAAACAATAATTATTAATTGTCAACAAATTACCGCGTACATGAAGTAAATATTGGCTCTCTCTAGCGTGCTCAGCGTACCATTATTCGGATGGCAGGTCTGGGACGATGGAAGTGTCATTGTTCGGGTCAATATATTTAGCAACTACTTCGTGTCCGTCAATGCACACTGCAGACCATATTTCAGCCAAAATTTCCCCTGCCTTTTTGAGATTATCCTTTTCCAGGCTAACGTCTACTGTTCTGCCGTTGGAGTCAAGATGTGTCCCAAAAGAATCATGGGGAAGAACAACACCCGTTAGCTCCCGGCTGAGTGGAGCCATGCGCCTCTCTACTCTATTAAAAGCGCTTCTGCCAGGGGCATTAGTCACAATGAATATTGCGTCCAGATCATATTTTTTTTAATGCTCTACGGCGTGTGCGATCACTTTGCGATATCGTGGGTTCTCATCGGGACCGCCATCGCTCGAAATGATAAGGACAGGTTTAACTTTACCGTCTCCGTTCTTCATAAATTTGTAAAAAGGCTCCAGGGTTAAAAGAGTTTCCAAGTCTTGAGCGTGACTAGTTGCAGTTGGCGAAGAGCGCTTGCCACTTCTGATTGCTATATAAGTTGGTCCACTGTATGAGACGGCTTCTGGCAGTCCCATCTCATTGGGCTTCACTTCACAAAGAGCATACACGCTCGGAATCAATTTGTGCGTAGAAGCAATTACAAAATCGTGATCTGGCAGCGACACTTTGTATTCAACGTGCATTACCAAGGGCGCCTGCTTGTTTGCCGCTATGAGCCCTATGGGAACACGGGCTTTATCATCCTGAGATAAAAAATTCACGGAGTGAGGACCAAGTACTGAGGCTACTGTCTCCAGCGACCTTATGAAGGCCACACAAAAGTATTGGTCTTGGTGTGCTTTATGATGATCAGCTTCAGGACGGCTCAGCTTCACTGGGACAGTCACTACGTGGCGCTTAGCCTCGCGCGTATCTGTCCGTCTAGGTAGCTGTCGAATGTAAGTAGCACTTCGTGAGATATTGAACCCCAGCTCAATTAGTTTATCAGTAAGCTCTGAAAGCGTATGGACAGTGAGAACTATCTCACAGCGACGCCGCTCCTCAGTAGATGCACCAAACATAGCTAAATCAACTACTGCTTTCAGCAATTCAGACTGCTCTTCTTCTAGACGTGGACGTCCAGGGCCAGCACGAGGCGTTAACGACTTCGCCGCATCGGGATTTTTCGAACATAATTCAATTATTTTTTGCTTCTTATTTTCCCTGTGTTTCATAGCGTACACTCTCTGTTTTTCCTTAAGCTTGAGCTTCTTTTCGTAACCATCGATTTTCCGCCGCAACTTACGTGCTTTCTCGTGTTCGGTGACGTCAGCAACAAGAGACTTTTTGGCTATTTCTGTCAAATCCAGCTCCACACGAAGTTTAGCAATCTTTTCCTTCATAATATCTTGAGCCGGAGTGGGACGCATAGTGGATGGTGTGGAGTTCGATGTGACTTCATCCTCATCATCGCTGACCACAAGAGGCTGAGCTTTCCGTTTCGGAATACCTGTGGAGCGAATAACGTTTTGATTTAAACAGAGAAAAAAGGAAGAAATCGTCACGCAGGCATAGGAAGGCGAATACTAACCCGCCAGTTGAGGGTCGTCGTCGTCTTGATCCCTTGACTGCTGATGAGTAGTCCCATCCTGATCCGCAGATTCCGTGTTTTGAACATTCTGAGCGCTCGTCCCAGCCTGACCTGCGCATTCCACGTTTTGAACACTGAGCGCTCGTCCCAGCCTGAGCCGAAGCATCGTTGGAGGTCTTAGTGTTTCCCTGGAATCAGAACATCGCGATGAAGACATGAAACTGATAAATTATGAAAATAGATCGTTTTAGTAATTTTGTGTGAGGCAAATATAGCGTTAAAAAAAAACTAATAGCGCTCTTCATTAAATGGGTGCAAAATATAACATTGCACTTTTGTTGCATTAGAGTGCGTGATGTACATAACATTTACATCAAAAAAGAAAGGAAAAAAAGACATCTAAATAATTGGCTTGAGTTTTTCCCCTCCGTATCGCGATCTCGAGATGTCGTGTGTATAAATAGAAAGAAAAGTGTTTAGCCTACCTTATTAAGGAATGCCAGAGCAGTCCGGGCTTTTCTCTCCTCCGCTTCTCTGAGGAGCTGTTCAATCTCATGCTGAACGTGCAGCACCAAGTCTTCCTTTTTTGGGAACCTCTGTTTTGTTGCGTTCCATAACTTTGTAACTTCTTCCTGGCAGCACTTCTTTGTCTTGTAGACGTGTCTTTTCACGTATGCTTCATAATAATTATGATATAAAGTTCATTTTAAATAAATGACAGCGTTGACTGAGCCGTCGAGTAACTAAACATGTACGGGCGTAAATACAACAGGTCGAGACCTGTCTATGCGTCGCTGTCACACGGTTCGTACATCTCAGCGTTCGGCTAGCCGGTGGCTAAACAATCGAAGGGCTACTGTGTTACTTTGCGGCGTTCGCATAACCGCGATAAATATTATTGTGTAGAATTTAGTCATATTTTAGTAGAGAAACACGTTTTACCCAATTTAACCCAGTTTTCTCGCAATTTTACACTGTTTCTTGCGAAAAAAAATTACGTGATACTTGCTAGGACCTCCCCCCTCTCTCCCACGTGAAATTGGGTGAGATTTGGCTCGACCCCCTCCCCCCTAAACGCCTCACGTAATTTATGGACGCCCCCTAACCTGGACTTTTGTTTTGCGGTTGATATTCTGAAGTCTGGAGTACCAAAAATCCAAAATAAATACGAAAAAAAGTATTTAAATTAAATATTACTTTCTGCTTTCAGCATTCTTCTAGTAGCCTACAAACATATCCTTCATAAATGATCATGTGTGCCAAAAATCGATTAATTCAACCACTTATTTTAATTTTTCTTCAATAAAAAAAACAGTATATACTCAAAATATTATGTTTACCTTACAAATGATCCTTGTGCGCTAAACCTATATGCGATGCATTAAAAGAATTTCATAGTTTTTCAGAAACAGTGGATGAAGTACTTCAATCGAACACCTGCTGCAGATCATTAACTAATATAAATGTCCATTGAAAAACGTGTAGATTGAGTGGGCATCCTTTACAGATTTCATAGTTTCGCAAAAGATATTTCGTTGTAATTATTTCTATCTTTGTGCTCACAAAGTGTATTGTAACTGATGTACGGTACCCGGTGGGAAATCTAAGATATTAAAACAAGAAATTCTTTTGTATAACTTTTTGCCTATAGATGGTTCTAACTGTTGACACTTGTTTGAGCTTGACAACATAACTAGCATAACAAGTTACATTAAGTACGGTAACTTAAGTTGAACCAGCCGCCGAACACCTTGCGATGTCATAGATGGGTATATTTCAGTCGAGACTTGAACGTAAATTTAAATTTTAATATTGTTTAAACAATTTAGTTTATACACCTCTCCCTTGACTTCCAAGATTCTTCTCCGGTTTTAAGCGAGGGCATTAATAAACGGGGAAGTCTGTAATCTTATCCTCCATCTACATCGTCGTCATCAAGTTTCGTAGGCGAGGCCACTATTGTACGCAGATATTAAAAACGACGAACAGTAAGCATGACGTGAGATTTTTAAGTTTAAACGCTCTACGTGGCACGTGATATTTATTGCCAACTTCCTTCGTTCGCCGGACTGTAATGCCGGCTATGGTTTCGCGGTAAATTTTGGGCAGAATATTAAATGCTGCGGGTGCAATCGCGTAATCTACGGTATTTCTTCTCTCCGCTTGGAAGCGAAAGTTGTTTCCCCGCTTGCAGCGCGTCCTCCGAAAAGCCAAGCTGTTGCCATACGACTGCGTTTTTACGGCCGACGACGACTGGAAACACGGGAGATGCTATCGCGGTGTAAAGTATTTGGCTGGTAAAGGATGCCGCTGGCGCGCTCAGCTCGGACTCGCTACCGAGGACGTATTTACGAGCGGAGTTTCCCGATCGTACGTATGCAAGTTGAAACATCTACACCTACTCGGTAGAAAAGTAAGATGATGATTCTTAGCGACACAGGCCCCTTCCTGACTTGCCGGCGCTGTTGAGAATAGGACGATTTAATCGAGTTGATTCCTATCAAATATCTCACCGCGAACGCAAGATGTCTGTGTGTTACCTCGCTTTAGTAAGTAGTTTTCTTTAATAACACCTGTTTGAAATATTTACGGTTATGCCCTTACCCACTATCAGTAGCGCAGGTTTTCGTCTGCAATGGTATTTTGTTAATTTCTTCCCACGCTAATTTTAAACAATGTCGTAGGATAATCGAGGAGTAAATGTCTCAATTATCACAAAAAAAAAACTTTTTGCTCTGTACAATAAAAATGCTTAAAGGCTGTTCACGATAAAGTGAGCACTTTTGAAATCAACCTTATAAAAATGTCACTGCTCCTACCTGCATATATTTTGACGGGCGCTCCGAGTGACATGCCTCCAGTAAAGTTGGTAACGATGGAGAGAAAGTAGGTCCATATCTTAACGTCGAATAAAAAGTGTTAGGTAACCACTTTTGAGAACTGAAATGATTTTTTTTTTTTTTTTTTTTTTTTTATTACTGCCTCGTAGAGTATAAAGTGAGCAGATTTGAAAAATATCTATTTCATTAGTAATTTCACAGTTTCACTCGACTGAGGCATGAGTAAAGTGATCAGACCCAGGTCAATATTAATTTTACATAAGGCGGAAGACTACACAACGTGCATACAAGTAAAATTATTGCATGGCTTTCAAAAGTGCTCAGTTTGACATGAATAGCATATAACGTGAGGTACACCCATGAGCGTAATAGCACACGTTTAAATGCGGCCAAGTACATCGACTTTTGTTATGCCCCGTACTGTAGTAATCTTCCAGCCCGAGCAGATGGACACACGTTCGCTTGATCTGCTGCATTACATTCCGCGAGCTCATAATTATATCAAATGCATGTCTGCCATTCCCTGGTTGGAATAATCCATTATCACGCCCAGCTAACCGAGCAACACACCATAATCTGCTCTTGTCAGGAAGACAAATACGAATAACTGTGAGCCGGTAATAAACTGGAAGCAGTAGTGTGAGTGAATGTTTAACAGTCCTGTACAGAGGCCTCAGTTGTTCATAGCAACCAATAGGCAAACGATAATGTCTCGAGTGCATAGAGGACTGTCCAGCCTAGCTTGCTGCCAACTCAATCCGCGAAATACTTGGGGCTCTAGTTATGAAACGTTCTGTATATGAACTGTATATTCCCATTTTCGTAAGAAGGTCCCGTTAGTAGGTATACGTAATTGTTAATAGCGTGGACTTGTTTTTCATACTCGTGTTCTTCCAAATCTCTTCCTTGAACTTTTTACCGAGATATATAGGGCTCACTTTTCTAACACATTTATGCCCGGTTGCACCAACATCTTCCCCGATCCGAGGAAGAATGATCCTAGTTCCGAACCAGGATCCAGTTTTATCTTAATTCCAATGTAAAAGTGTTGCACCAACGAAATTTCATGATTCTGGATCTCCGATTCGTCGATCTAGGTTCCAAAGTGAGAGATCAAGATTAAGTATGAGATAAATTTTGCTGTTGGTTCGTAATATATGACGCCATGGAAGTAGGAGTATTTTTCACTACAGATAGAACTAGATGTGCGATGTTTTTATCTGTTTTAAGTGAATTATGTAGTGCGTACTTTACTGAATAATATTCAAATGCATATAACGTTGTTTTAATTTCCCAAAAAAACAATCGAACCTAGTTCTATCTGTTGGCGTATTTTCAAACTACATTTGTGGACGATGGCTGCTGATCTCTGATCGAGATTTCGAACCACCAATTTCGGCGGTTTGAAATGAACTTCATCTCGATCTCCAGTCCAGCTCTGAACTCGAATGGTGCAACAGTTTTCTGTGTCAATATTAGATCCGATCTCGGATCTAGTTTCGAACCATGATGGTGCAACCGGGAATTAGTGTAATAAGTGGTACGAATAGTCCTTTTTCAGGACAGTTAAAAATATCTATGAAGGTTAGAAACTGTTTACGTGTCCAAGTTAGGAAAATGGTAACATAATTCCTAAAATATAATATAAAATTCCACACATGGCAAGCATTTTGTCGATGCATGTTATAGGAACAGTATTGGCTTATCACGTGATCTTACCACTAATAATCGAAATGTGTTGCTCGCTATAAACAATCCGTATTTGCTCGTAGGAATTATCGTAATTTTTACTCTGCGCACGAACTGTCGATGCATGTAAGAACAAGATGTAAACCTCGCCACAAAAAAATAATACAAGACGGTAGACATGCTTATAATTTATAGTTAGCTCAAAACATTAATTTTCAGTGTGCGACTTGAAACATAGTTATTTTAGCTGCCGGCTCGTATTACACGAACGTTTACTCCATCTTTTCGCGTCCATAACTGGCCTCCCCTTCATCTCGAGGTATCTGCAGCAGTCTCAGAATCTGACGGCTAATAATAATGATAAACTCTTCCCCGTGCAGACGGAATGTTCGAGCCTCCCGCCGCTGTAAATAAATGGACAATCCTGCCCGGCCGCCTCAGCTGTGCAGACATGCCCTTCAGACCTACCCGCGTTTAATTTTCATTTTCTTCCTTGCTCCTTCCATCCTCACAGATTCGTTCGTCCGCCCAGCGTGGGCTTCGGAGAAGGTATAGGCTGTTCACGGTAAAATGAGCACTTTTGAAAGCCCTGTATTAAGGCGAATTACCACCCGCCATGTTGGAATCATCGATTTTTCGCTAAAGCTTTTATTTCAGAAGGTGTATTGAAATTTCCCGCACGACATATCCTAATTAACAGCTTCCCAGACTTCATCGAGCTGCCACAGCTTAACTAAATTTATTCATTTTTATCTGGTAGCTCTCGAGGTGAAACGCGAGATTATTTCTTGCGAACGGTTACAAAGGCGACGATATCAACAGTAATCGAGAAATACTGACCTTAGACAATGCACTAGGCAATGATCTATGCTCTGTCGTTCCGAAAAAAAAACATGATACAAAACTGTATTTCCCGAGTATGGAAAAAAATCCATAAATCCAAGATTGCGGGTGGGAATCAGCCTTAAAATCTACTTCTATGTATCATGTGTATTATTCCGCCTTGTGTAAAATTAACATTGCCATAGGCCTCATCGCTTAATTAATGCTTCGGTCAGGAGAAACTGTGGAATTATTAGAAAAGTAAATATGTTACAAATCTGGTCATTTTTGCACTTGATGGATTAAAAAAACAGAAAATGAAAGAAATAATATAAGTTATCACAAGTGATTATACCTATCACTTTTTATTCTATGTTAAGATATGGTGCTACTTTACTTGGCCCATGTCACTCAGTGCGCCCGTTAAAATATATGCAGGCCTGGGCAGTGAATTTTTTTCTAAGGTTGATTTCAAAAGTGCTCACTTTATCGTGAACAGCCTTTATTGTCGTTTTACAAAACGACAACGAAGAATAAAGCGAGGAAATCTTTCCACGGGGTATAAAATGGTTGAAATGCTATAAACGTTTTTGTTTTCTATCCCTGCTTGTTTGGCGTTCCATGGCTTTATCAAGTCATCGTGCTTCCATTTATCATTTAAAAACACGCTTATTTTTATTCACCTGGAAAACATGGAATCTCGATACTGGAAAAAGTTTTTAATCTGCATCTTTGAAAAATGTTGAAACGCAGTTTTGAAGACATATGCTATCTTTTTCAAAATGTTGCAGTTATGTAAAGTAACCTACTCAAACCTAAAATGAAATTACGTTAAGTATTATCGCCGCCGTACACCAATTAGGATACGTAAGCAGTTAAGCAATGTAGATATTGATCTACCGCTCTAATGATTCGTTTCACGCCTGTCTTACATTGCTCACATAATTACTTTTCGCATAAGTATATCATCAGGGCAGTTGTGTGCCTTTGCTCGTCTTATTTTATCTGAATGTATTTATATCACACACGTCCTTTGAAAATGTTTATTGTCTTTTTAACCAAAAGTAATATTTTTCATAACATATTTATTTATTAAACTACATCTATGCTCGTTACATAAGAAGGGTAACTATAGCCCGTTATGTTGCCGAATAAAGTTGAGCTGAAATTAAAATCTGTTGGTTTCTTTAAATAGCCTATTGGTGCCAGCTTTATATGATATAATTTTAACATTATTAAAATAAATAAGATTCATATTATTCCACAATTTGTTTACGTCACACAAATAACAAAATTGAACTGAGATCCCAGAGAAAAAAAATTTAGTCACTTTGCAAGTTTACATGTTAACTTCAGAGAGTGTTTCAAGAGGTTTTTGAGCTATAAATGATTTCGCAATGTGCCACGGGATTCATACATTGCGAAGAGGTGGTATAGGGCAGTGAATGCCTCGTTCGATTAGTGGAATATGGAACGCAATGCAGATGTTAACTATTGGCGAAAAAAGAATTACTCTAGACATACTAAAGGGCATAGTGATATTGAAATAGCTTAACTTGCAGGTGCGTCAAAACTTACCGTCACATTGGTCTAAAAATCCCAGTCTGCAAGAAATTCTCGTCAAAATTCTGGCCGAAATACGACACTGACAGATAGAGACTGCTGGCATGGTACACGATTGTGAACAAAAACGGCTCCATTTTCAGGTAAGAATTGCTGCTGGTAGTCAACGCAAGACCTCCGTGATAAAACGCTTCGCAGAAAACTATATGCCGTGAACATGTGGAGCAGAGTGGCACACAAGATACCTTTGCTCATAATGTTGCCGGTCACAATGGGCTAAGAGACACTGACGGTCGACTAGACACACTGACGGTCAAGTGTTCGTGAGTGGAAATGCGTCAACTGGTTAGGGTAATTCCTTACTGCCTATTGGGAATTACGATAAGCATGGTGTTCGTTTCATATCTCAGTAAACCTGAAGTGAGAACTGCGTACAGTATGTCGTCCACATGGAAATGGTTCCCCAAAGATCCGAAGGTGTTTTTATTACGAAAAAACTGAGTCTTTCAATTGTAGAGATAGGAAATTAGTACCGCATTGGCTGCACTGATCTGATGGACAACCACGTTTTGCCTTTTGTTCATCATATTACTGAGTAACAAAACATTCTTACCCACATATTCTACGATGATGATTCGCGCGTTCATAAGGCTGCAAATGTGATCTCAGCATGGTGGACATTCTGGGACATTCTAGCACATTTGGAATGACTCGCAAAATCCCCAGATTAATATCCCTTTGAAAACATGAGGTACTGCCTAGAACAAAGAGGAGACATCAGCAAAATCTTGCCGTACTTCGCAATTCTTCAACGCACGTCAAATCGAATGACACATGTTATTCGTGTTTGTGTAGGTATTACATCGTACTAAAGTCTGTTCACGATAAAGTGAGCACTTTTTGAAATGAACCTTAAAAAAAAATAGTCACTGCCACGGTCTGCATATATTTTAGTGGGCGCACTGAGTGACATTCGCCTAGTAAAGTTGGTGACGTTGGATGGAAAGTAGTTCCATATGTAAATGTCCAACAAAAGTGCTGTGTAACCATTTGTGATAACTTTAATGATTTCTTTCGCTTTCTGTTTAATTTGATGCAGCGCAGTGTAAAGATGAGCAGATTTATAAAATATTTACTTTCCTAATAATTTCACACTCTCACTTGACAAACGCATGAATAAAGTGATGAGGCCTATGGCAATATTAATTTTCCACACAATGGAGGAATACCCAACATGCATACATGTAGCCCTTAAGCAGGGCTTTCAAAAGTGCTCATTGTACCGTGAACAGCCTATAGGTACGTTTTCGTCACGGCGACTCATTTTTGTCCGGCGAGCTTAGTATCGACAAAAAGGTCACATTCTATCGAGCATGCCCAATCATACGGTAAAGGTTGTTCACGATAAAGTGAGCACTTTCGAAATAAGCATTAGAAAAAAGTCACTGCTCCTATCTGCATATATTTTCACGGGCGCCTTGAGTGACATGCGCCCAGTTAAGTTGGTAACGATGAATGGGAAAGTAGTTCCGTATCTTAACGTCGAATAAAAAGTGTTAGGTAACAATTTCTGCTAACTTAAATTATTTCTTTCGCTATCTGTTTTTTTTTTTTAATACATCGAAGTGTAAAAGTGAGCAGATTTGTACAATATTTACTTTTCTGAAAATTAAACAGTTTCGCCTGACTGACGCATGAATAAAGTGATGACGCCCATGACAATGTTAGTCTTACGTAAGATGGAAGAATACACAGCGTTTATACAAGTAGATCTTAAGCAGGGCTTTCAAAAGTGCTCGTTTTTATCGTGAATAGCCTATACTAGGCCTGTCTCGCACTGGGAAGGCCCTACGCTACATACACGATTAATCCTGGCCAGGTAAAACTAAGCGAGATTATTAGTTATGGAAAACGGGATGGCAAACATAATACGAGCTATGACTAGAGACCCCGAAATTTCGCGGATTCATTTGACGACGAGCCCAAACACGTGTACAGTTGACTTTCTTCTTCAATTGGATCGCAGTTTCGAAGACACGCCTTGGAAGGACTTGAGCCAATAACTAACCTGCAAGAAAACAAAGACCGAGTTTCGCGCTGCCTGGTCTGGGGTAAAAATGGTTCATCAGCCAATGGTAAACTAACTGATGCTCGAGTACCCAGAGGATTGTGGAGTCTAGCCTGATAACAGATGAATCCGTGAAATTTCCTACACTGAGAAAAAGGTTTTGTTGAATCAAACAAGAATTGTTTGGTGCAACCAAATTATTTGTTTCTATAGGGGCAGTGAAAATTTTGTTGCTGAAACCTAATTATTTTGTTGTTTTCATTTGGTTAACCCAAACTGTGTGATTTGGTTGGTGCAACTAAAGATTTGTTTGACTACACGTGCATTAAACAGTTCGGGCCGATATAAAAAATTTTGCATTCAACCGAGTGTGGTGCGTTGTCGCTTTGGTGTAATTTTTTAGATTCGGTTAAGTTTTGTTTGCACGAAGCGGAGGAACAGCCTGAAAGTAGAACTTCAGCAAGACTTCAGAAAAGTCGTAAGTAACCATGGATGAACTATACCTAGAGTTCAGGATAATCCTGTATATCCGTACCCGGCTCATGGCGGTAAGAACGAGTGCTTACTGAAACGTTTTCTGTGAAATCGTTGTTTGTGCGTAAACGCGTGTCTCGGTAAATAAACGTTCTGGAAATACGAAGTTTTGCCAGAAAGTATAAAAACGATTGTCTATATCGCTATCTTTTTACTTTTATCTTATTAGGTGTATTAATGCTGTTTACTTTTATCTTATTAGGTGTGTTAATGGAGGAAAAAATCGTGAAAGTGGTCAAATATCGCATTTTTAAAGCTTCCCTGTGAAGTTTACTTAAGCGGTAAGAGAAACGCACGACTATACGCAGGTAGTTTGATCTGCGTACTTTCATCGCGTGTAATAAAACCCCACAGTTAAGTACACATCTAGTTTACACAGTAAAGCGTTAGGACGGAAACATTGCACGCCTTGCGCGTAGGAGACGATGAGGCGCTAGGCCTGCGTGTTAGTGTCGCCCGTATCGCTCCCTCGCTTCTTGACCTTGAACGCGCTGGTACATAGGACTCTCAAGTTGTTTTGCCCCCGTTACAGACGAATGCCCGCATTTTTTCTTAATGTGGATCTTCTGAGTCGTGACCAGTTACATTAAGTCTTTTATTAGTATTGCATAAAAAGGAATAAATACATAATATGATATTCACGGTAAAGTGAGCACTTTTGAAAGCTGTCTCATTTGGAATAATAGTCAATAAATATATTTTATGTTAGCCCTAGATGTAAACTCCCATGTGCGGTGGAATATATGTACTGTGTTTATTATATCAATATTGATTTGAAAATGTGATTAAAGGATAAGAAATGTTTGAAAGAAAAAAGTAACTAGGACCTCAAAAGTGCTCACTTTACCGTTAACAGCCTATACATGTAAAGAGTACTAACTATATAAGGAAGGAAGGTATTGAAAGTTTTCTGCTCGTTTTCGGGTTTGGTCTTCTAGCCCAATATAATGTGAATTTGCAATTGCCTCCGTATTCGCGGGGCACTATCACACGGGAAGACAAGTTAGGTTCGCAAACCATCCATCTTTCTCCTTCTAAGAAAGTCAGGCGTAAAGGATACGTCGCTAGGGGTCGGACGGACGTGGTAGAGGGGAATCACGAATCTCATTTGGCTCCCCTAGAAAGAGTCAGAGCGACGTCTTGCGATAGTCACTTTTCTCCGCTCGACCGCGCCACGAGCATAAGGCTGCCGATCACAGAGAGACCTTGTGATGGTCCACGAAGCTATTGCGCCAGAAATGCGAAAATAATCAGCAATTGCTTCGTTATTTTTATTGTGTTCTTTAACACTTTGTAGGCTATGCTCGAGTGTAGCTCGAGCAAAGCTAATTTCAAAATTTCTTTGTTGTTCAGAACAAAACTCGCAAGGATGTGCAGTCTTTGTTCGGCTAGTGTTTAACACGACCTCACAAGAACACGACAGTGCAGTAACAATGATATTGCTAACGGTAGAATATTTTTCTTATAGCCACACAAAGGGACATGATTGATTGTAAATGCTGTTATACGATAAAGGGCATTTGATTGGGTCAATATGAGCTCAGCTCTCCATTGGTTGATGACCGGGCAATAATGTACGCTGTAAAGTACAGGGTATAGTCCATTCACGCTTTTGTCGGCCTTTTGGAATCGAACCTTTTAATAATCACCCTAGGCGTAACAAGTCAACCTGTTGTGTTCAATCACTTGTATTCCAAAATTATATAACCCTGTGATTAACTTTAAAGTACTGTGTTCTTGAATAGATTAATAATCAACTTAGTATCTTCTATAGCTTGTAATATTCATTTCGTATTCAATACGAATTAACAACAGCGAGAGCATCGACGTGTTGGCACAGGCCCGTAAGAAATAATTCACAGTTACAATGTTTTTTAACCTCGTTTTTATGTATACTACTCGTAAATTAAACGTTGCCAATTGATATATTTGTATTGTTAGGTAGCACTGACGGAAACACATTTCATTTGCTGCAGTTAAAAATATCAGCGCAAATTACCGTCTAGAGTGACACGGCGTTTTTTTTTCGTCCAAGGTTCAATAAACGAAGCACAGCGCGTCGCTCTCTCTCGTTCTCTCTTCTGTCTCTCAGGAAGTTTGTACCACCCGTGTAGCAGTAAAAGTATACATTTTGTTATTTCTAATTTCAGCACATTTCATACTTATTACAGCAACAATAATGATTTTTGAAATTGTAATTTACTACTGAAACGATATTTTATTCTTTAAATACCTATTATATGTTATTAGATGCGTTGCGATGGCGCGACGCTTACAAATACAGCAGGTTGACAGACGTGGTGTGGATGGGAGAATCTAGAATTTGATCACATTTCCCCATGACTCGCATTTAACCCAACATGGTGGGCGATTATACCCAATGGCTTATGACTGGCAGTGATGTTGGCGACATGTCGATGACACGGCGTGTTTCTGAACGAAGCGTCAAGTTCGTACTGGTGTATTTTAAACTTCCTAGGCAAGTTACAATGTTGTGATAAATATGTTTTTCCACGGCAGTAATAAATATACTTTTATGCGTGTTTCGTTAACCGCAGCGTGTGAAATGGCGTGGGCGTTGCTGCGTGGTGGTCGTTTGGCTGGCTCTGTGTTTGTGCGTGATTTCTAATATTTGATGTGCAATATTTATACGTTTTAACTGTGAACTGCGTTTATGACGAAGTTAATTATTTATAGCCACGTCTGTTCATTTATCACAACATTGTACCATTGCGCTATGTATTTGAAACAGAGTTGTGTAACGAGCTTACGTTTCTGTGATTTGAATGCCTGCAGCAATCCCTATAAAATACTAAGTCCAACCAGATAAATTTAAATAAATAATTAAATAAACCTGAAAACCAGTATGTACTAATGCATGTAAATATTAACAGAATAAACGTTACGGTAGGCCTATATGTTTGCATGTTCACCACTATCTTTTATGTCTGTCGATGCTTCAAACAATAAATATGCGATACGAGTTACGTACTTGAATTTACTGTGTCGTTTTGTTGGACTGGTTGTCCCTTCGTTTTAATTTTTATTCCAAATAAGGCCGTACTTTTAACGAAATAACCCAACACATATTAATAACAACAGGTTAAATATTACTGTTGTTTCCGCCACAGTTGTAACAAACACCGTCTTGGGTAAATATGAATGTGTATTATATGTAACGTGTTATATCGTGTGTAACAAATATTTATAAAGCCGACCTAAATATTGTTATAGGCCTCAATTGTGAACATTCGTGGGAAATATGACAGCATTCTTTGAACAGCTGTAAACAGCAACCAATGCATTTGCCAGTTATAAAAGTAGAAGTCACACGGCAGTGTTTATGTTTTCGTGTAGCGGAAGGATACGTAATCAGTAACCAAAAGCAGATATTTAGCAGGGCTTCAGAAAAGGCCGAAGTTATCGTGAATCAACAATAGTGTCTGGTGTGGTACGGACCAACAGGACGATGGTGAGTTCTAACACAGGCACCAACAGAACCGGTGTTCTTGCAGTATTGGATATAGGTGGACTCACTTCTAATTTGTCTTAGGTGCTAATAAATGTGTGCAGACCTCAATGTGTTAATTCAGTAGCCATAAAGGCTCCCAGTCGACATTCGACTTAAAAAGGCCCTAACCTACAATTTCGCGTTATAAGATACCAGTCCCCGTGGTCCTCATACGAGCAGAGGTCACCCCTTGTTCATTCGCAGCCGCCACAAGCAAAACTCATTACGGAATGAAACTATAGGCTATTCACGGTAAAGTGAGCACTTTTGAAAGCCCTGCTTAAGATCTACTTGTATGCACATTGTGTATTCCTCCGCCTTATGTAAAATTAATATTGCCATGGGCCTCATCACTTTATTCATTCGTCGGCCAGGTGAAACTGTGAAATTATTAGGAAAGTAAATATTTTAGAAATCTAGAAATTTGTACACTTCGATGCATTAAAAAAAAAAAAACTAAGGAAATAATTTAAGTTATCGCAAATGGTTACCTAACATTTTTTATTCGACGTTGAGATGTGGAACTACTTTTCATCCATTTTTACCAACTTTACTAGGCGCATGTCACTCATTGCTCCTATTAATTTATATGCAGACAGGGGAGTGCCATTTTTCTAATGTTGATTTCAAAAGTGCTCACTTTACAGTGAACAGCTTTAAGAAATATTTCTTATACAGAATATTATTCAATTGACTGTATGCGTATGCGGTGCGTTGTCCGTTTGGTGTGATTTTCTAGACTCGTTTCAACTATGTTTGCATGAGGCGGAGCAATATCCTGGAAGTAGAACTTATGCCGGGATTCAGAAAAGTTGGAAGTAACCGTAAATGGACTATAAACTTGCGAAAGTAGGTTACAGTACAGGTAGGCACTGAGCGGTCGTTGTTTAAAGAGAATGGTGCATGAAAGCAGTATACTTACCCGATTTTTTTTATTATTTCCAAGGGGATTATGGGAATTTTTTGGTCTACAAGATGTAAATAATAATTTTCAACACCTTTTTACATTGTTGGATTCTCACTGCCTACATTATTCTAGGAGCACTGATGGAAGAAAATAAATTATTATTTTTTTCTTATCTTCAATCAGAGTTCCGAGAATAACGAACGCAGAGAATCTTTAACCATGTAATAAGGTGTTCGAAATTATTGATTACGTCTTATAATTTTATATAAAGTGTAAGACTACACGACCGTGAACAGCCCATATGTTTTTAGGGTGAAGAGCGAGTGAAGAGATTTGGGCGGCTCTTAACATCGAGGCCTCGAGAGCCGATGAAGGTGATTGAGGAAAACGGGAAATCCACGAAGAAAACCCGTCGACCAGTGGCATCGTCCGGCACGATTCCCACGTGTAAAAATCCGAGAGTGACCCGGCCAGGGATTTTAACCTAGTTAGCCCTGGTGGGAGGCGAGCAAGCTAACCGCTCAGCTACTGCACCCCGGTCGAGGTTTAAGTAGGTCTAACGGCGCACGCTGGAATATTGCCATTACGGGGGACTAGCTACTCCCTAAAACGTCCTCCTCTCTAGAGCATAACTAAGATAAAAGTCATTCGGCAACATTCTGCAATTTCTGGCCATATTGCAGCTTCATTTCCAAACAAAGGACCAGTAAAAGAAATTAAATATTTACAGGTACGAGAAAAACCAAAGTTTCCATTAGTTTTCGTTTTCAATAGTTCCACTTTTCTTGCGAGTTTTATTTTTCCGTGCTTAGTTTTCATTATCTTTATTACAAGTTTCGTATCAGAGAGGTCTACTTTAATCCCTTCTTCAATTAACATAAGTGTAACATAAGTGACTAGAATCTGTTTGTGGCAAACATATAAAGCTTTTTCTATTTTATTCGGATACAAGCTCATTAGTTAAAAATTGTGTTTTTAAATTGTTTCGGACTAACCGAACGGGCGACTGGAATGAAATCAAAACATACAAGATAAAAAATGTTAACACTTAAAGTAAAACCTTATATAACTTGGGCCATTTTTCTGTTGTTCGAGCCATCAACAAATGAAAAAGAAAGCCTATATTTTTCACTTCAACTTCAATATGCCTCCGATATAGTTTTCATTTCAGCCTAGTTGCGAATTTTGCTGCAAACCCAGTCCAATTTTGTTCCTGACTGAAATTGTAATTGAAATGTTAATACTCGTACTATCACCAACAACTTGACGCTCTTGTACAGTACATTTACATCTCACGTCTCGTTCGATGCGGGAAAAATCCGTGTTGCCAGGAGACCGTCTGAGCTATCCCTCATAGTAATGGGCTTGTTTTATCCGGTCGATCTCTCGCGGGACGCTGACGAGTCATCGATCAGAGACGGCGTCGTGTGCCTCCGGGGCACTTGGCGACATATCGACTTGTGCGATCGACCATAACGGGCGTCCGTCCGACTACCTGTGCCCGACAGCGCGCCATGACGAGGCCAAGAAGACCCGTGATTTCTACCCTCGGCCTCCCGACGAACAATGACGACCTTGATTGCCAAGGGGCCGAGATAGCCCATCGCCGGGGATTTTGATTACTTTTAAAGTTTTTTTGAATGTGTAGCGCGAGGTATTCAATTAGACACAAAAGTCATGACGTCCTTGTGGGCACAGAAATAAATTACCTCCGAGCTGCATGGGTATGATGCATCGCGGGAGATTAGAGAGGCTAATGATCACATTCACGGGACGTAACAAGAGGACGTTTGACATCTGGGAGAAAAGGTACTTGATCACTTATCGGCTCACAATGGCGTTCTCCCGGCCTCTTCGTCCATTGTTAGCGAGTTACTATTATTTTTTATGCGCGCCTGCGTGGAAATATGCCCGCTTTCGGTATGGGACGGGAGGAAAAAGACGTGGATTAAAACAAGAAGATGGAAGACTCCGGCGCGGACAATGGCTGATTAGCCAGATAACACGTGGCCGGTTCGAGTCTCAGGCGGCAGAAGTCGTCTCGGCGCATTCGTGGAAGGCTGCGGTGACCTATCACACGACATGAGCATCTTTCCTTGCACTCCGGGCGAGTTGGGGATACAGCATCCCTGTAGCTTCATTCTTCTACACGAGTCTCTACGCCCCTGCACAGCTGGTTCACTTGTTAAAGGGAATAGTGCACGCAAACCGTATATTTTATCATTTTTGTCTTAACTGGTTTTACAGCGGATTTTTTTTTAAATTTTAGCTCGAAAAGACGTAAATAACACTTTTGAGCACCTTCTTACACTGTTAAAAATTCCCAGTGTTAGTTATTTTCGGAGTACTGATTGAAGATAAGAAAACAAGAATTCTTTCTTTTCTTCCATCAGTGCTCTGAGAATAATGGCGGAAGTGAATATCGAACAATGTAAAAAGGCGTTGAAAATTATTATTTGCGTCTTGTCGAGCCAAAAATTTGGACAAACCCTTTGGAAAACGACTTATATCGAAAACCGGGTAAATACACTGCTTCCATGCACCATTACCCTTAAGGGGACTATGTAGATGGGCGTCCAAGGTCAAGAAGCGAGGGGGCCATACGGGCGACGCTAACACGCACGCCTAGCGTCTCATCGCGCCTACGCGCAAGGCGTGCAGTGTTTCCGTCCTAACGCTTTACTGTGCAAATTATATCTGTAACAGTGAAACTTTATTACACGTGATGGAAGTACACAGATCAAACTACTGCGTATAATCGTACTTTTCTCTTACCGCTTAAAGAAACCATATAGGCCAGCTTAAAAAATGCGATATTTGACCACCCGAATTTTTTTCTCCATTAATACCCTTAATATGATAAAAGTAAAAATGTAGCGATAAATACAATAGTTTTTAATCCTTTCCTGCAAAAAGTCGTATTTCCAGAACTTTTATTTGCCGAGATACGCGTTTGCGCGCAAACGACGATTTCACAGAAAACGTTTCAGTGCATAGTCCTCTTTAAGTTTCAGTTTTTACCACAAATACTAACTCGCATGCACTCTAAACCTGAGACAGTGAGAATTGAGACAAACCAGTGAAAACCAGTGATAACTGAACGACTGGTAATGAGTGTCAGATAACTAATTAATATGATGGCTGAATTTCGATGATTCATTTGTGATTCCCACTGAATGTCGATAATTTCACTGCCGTAAGTCATTCCCAGGCCAGTTGCTTGATTTGTCAGTCAGCAGTAGTTTATCAACTGACTTTCAGTGAATTTTGAGCACGAACGAACTCAAACCATCACCCGCCGCCATGATAGTTCGCACTGAGTCAACTAAAACAATGGCATCAGTATGGCCGACCAAACAAATCAGCCACACACATAAACAGTATTATGCACTATATACATCATGAACATACCACCCACCGAAAGAATTATTTTCAAAATCACAAGAAAGCTATACAATATAAACACGGAATGAGTCGGTCTAATATCACATGGTGACGTTAATCCACAGGAAGTGGACAAATCTCGTTGACAAGTCGTACGAACTCCCCCTGTGGTGTTCTTAAGATTACCACACGGACTACACCATCTTGGCCTGGATGTACCTACTGCTGACACTCTGGCATTCTTCCACTTTAGTGGTGGCAACATGGAGTCTATCGGCAGCACTAACTGGTTGATGCACATGTCAGAAACTGGTTGTGTCCATTTTACCCTTTGCTGGAGTTTGTGTAGGTACTCCACACTCCATGATAGGTACTGCAAACTGTGTGATCATTTATCAGCTGTGAAGATGGTTCAAATGAATCACTCAAACAATACTACAAACTGAAAAAGGTAAGCGTTGTTACGAGTTGTGATCAGGCCTTAACTGAGCGACTTGCCTGATCACACTTCACATATTTATCCAGGACACGGGCCGTGATTGCTGTAATTAGTTATGTAATCGCAAACCACAGAAACCCCCTCCGCCATCCAGTAAACAGGAACAACGCAGCCGATACAGGGCAGTGTAGCCGGTGGGCGGTGTCTTTTGTCGTCGGGACATTGGAACGAGAAGACCACTGAAGATGGGCATGTCCGGCCGTCGACTTCCGCCATTGTAATCAGCCTCCAGAATCATGAACACGGTGGGGACTCATCTATTAGACTTTACTCAGAATGTGTCTGGTTAAATCTTTACCATTTAATATAATTTAATATTTCAGTATAGTTGTATAGCTCCCCCCGGGCATAGACAAACATGTTTATATTGAAATAATATTGTACAAACTTAATGTTTAAAAAAATACCTTTTATATGGTGTTCATTACATAACTCTTATCAAAACTTGTTACATCCCTATAGCCACGTTAAGGTATGGAAAAATCATAAATCGAATAATAACAGTATGTAACATTCCTAGAAATAACATTATTATACGCTACATTCAAACAAGGAAGTCGGCGAGTGGTGAGAGTACCAGAGCCTTTAATGTGTGTTCTAATATCTAATATCTAATATCGCTCCAATATATATATTTTTTTGGCATTTTAAAATTTATTTTTATACACTGCAAAACCCTAACGAAAATTGGACATGTGTAATCAATTTTTTCCCCACTGGAAGTAGCTACCGAAAAACTGACTAGCAAATTTGCGGTGAGGTTCCATGAATTCACGAGATGTACTGTGAATTTACGGAAAGTCTGTTATTGGAAAAGGAACTTACTCGTCAAGAATGTTGTACCAGCAATTTTCCATACAATTACGGAAGGTTTTTCTTTGATACTGCAGTTGTGGAGAAAAATTTGAAAATTTTATTCGGCAGTAGCCGAACCTATGCTGCAATGGAATATTATCCTTTTCTAATAATAAATAAATCTTCAAATATTCTATTTATAGTAATTTGGTACGATAAAGGAACGTGGGGAATTTTCGTTTACTTTGTGCTTGTTGAAGCCCTTGCTTGTACGTCTTCTGGTTAACTGACGAGTGGACCCCTGAATTATGTATTCCTAAAAACAAGGGCCACGGTGGCTGAGCGGTTAGCCTGATCGCCTCTCACCAAGGCGATCCGGGTTCAATACCCGGCCGGGTCACTCCGGATTTTCGCATGTGAGAATCGTGCCGGATCTTCCGTTTCCCCCCTCCCTTTCATTCCTGCGCTGCTTTATACTCATCTCAATCACCCTCATCGGCTCTCAAGACCTCGATGTTAAGAGCCGCCCAAATCTCTTCACTCGCTCTTCACCCTAAAAACATATGGGCTGTTCACGGTAAAATGAGCAGTTTTGAAAGCCCTGCTTAAGATCTACTTGTATGGACGTTGTGTAGTCTTACGCTTTATGTAAAATTACCATTGTCATGGGTATCATCACTTTATTCATGCATCGGTTCAATGAAATTGCGAAATTATTCGAAAAGTAAATATTTTTCAAATCTACTCGTTTATACACTTTGATGCATTAAAAAACACAGAAAGCGAAATATATCATTTAAGTCATCACTTTTTACTCGACGTAGATATATGGAACTACTTTCCCTCCGTGGTGACCAGCTTTACTGGGCGCTTGTTACTCAGTGCGCCCGTTAAAATATATGCAGGTGGGAGCTGTGACTTTTTTATAATGTTGATTTCAAAAGTGCTCACTTTATCGTGAACATTCTTTACACATAGTACCCACGCGTCAGTCGGATTATTGTATCCAAATTGAATTACAGAGAATGTGTTGTGTACTCTTTTTGAAATGTATTAATAGTATCATTGCGGTTGATCGATTATTTTTAATATCTGTATCTGCACAAGGCCGTACAATTTCGACAATGACAGTGTGCCGAATCGTTTTATATGGCAATTGTCTGGAGCCGGTAAGGAAAACAACTTGTGAAATTCGACCGGGTTCGAACCCAGTGTCTCCTTAAAGAGGGCTACACGCACCACCTCATCAACAGCCTCGCTAAGTTTGACGAGGTAAACGATTATTATGGCAAACGCACGTTTAGCACTGCCACATAAAACATTGCTTCTTTGTCACGCCTGAAATGGAAAAGGGCGAATTTCGTTTCAATTTTTTTCTAAATGGAGTTCAAATGAAAACCATCGAATGAACTTTCTATGAAAAATTCCGGACAAGGCATTTAATAATGCTTTTTTTTTTTTAGGAGAATTATTTTTTATTTATTCTTTGGCTAATACTTGTTCCCCCATTTCCAGAAATTCGTGGGTAGACGGCCAAACGGCGTGCAGAACTCCAGCAGCAAACGTTTTATTAAAAAATCTTTCAACGAGTCTGAGTGAGGTCTGCTTATGAATAGCATATAAGAAACGTTACGCATCTGTTTGCGTATTTCAGTTACTCCATTTCTCTCTAAAGCACTTCCACGCTTTTAGGGCTCAGACGTGCAAAATTCCTTCAAACAGGCGGCCACCCTAAAACCCACAGACCCAGTCGTTGTGTTTCCTTTTGCCTCGATGAGTCGCCAGATAACGTTCGTGTTTGCTTATGTAACATAAATGTGATCTCCAAGCCGCCAGCAACAACAAACCAATTTCGTCTCCCGCTGAAAAACTGAATTGTAAATGCCGACCAATTTCCAAGGCACGCTTGTTTCCCAACGTCCTAGCTGTTCATCACTTTCGCCTTATCTCTTCTACTCTATCTGACTTTTGCGAGCCTTGTTTGTTCTCTTCCTCTCGTAATTCTTTGTTTATTGAGTTTAATGTCTTACTTTCGGCGCACAACGGCGGGGTTAATGAGCACGTGAACTCTTGATTATCGTGCTGTGCAGTTGGAGTAAGTCATTCATCCCCTCCACTCCAGTTGTTAGCGAAGAGTCCACGCTAGTGTTCCAGCCACTACCGGTAATTTGCTCATGATTAATTCATCTCCCTGTACCACATTGTTGCCCCGTGTTATACACTACCTATCATGATAATCTCTCTAGTCCGGCACACCTGCTTGCTTTCGCTCTAGGGTTAGATAATGCTTCGTGTGGAGGACTTTAATCGTAAATCTTTCAGATGTTGTAATATGTTTCTGTTAAGTCTAAAGTACTCTCCGTCTCATATAAGTTGGCGAGATTTTGACAGTTCAACGAATGTTTACTTTTAGTTTATGAATCCTTTCGTCATCAGTTGGTGCGTCAATTTATTGGAGGCTACACGAAGACAAGGAAATGGGTTTCCAAAAAAAAAAAAAACATGGCGTGTTTAGGACGTAGACGGTCAATTACTGGCCCAGTAGAAATTACTAGCAATCACAATCGCTGTACACGAAATATATGTTACTTTAAAAATTATTCAGAGCTCGCGGAAAAATAAAACTATTGGTATCGGTTCGTAATTTTTTATTTTATTTTACATACGAAACCTATTCATTTGATCTTTATAGCTGGTTAGGTTCGAGAAAGAGCACACACATGGCGCGCACGTGGTAAAGCGTGTGAGCCCCGCGCGGTACCAACAGATAACAGCAGGTTCGCCGCCTCTAAATCCTGCTTTTTAAAACTTGACTTTCCTTCTATTACTGTCTCGAAATGACGCGAATTTGAAATATATTTATCGTTAAATTATTTGAAAAAAATAATTCGATATTATCATACAATATTTCTGTAGTCTTTTGGAATTAATATCAAGCACATATAGAATACATGGATGGACAGTGGGAATACGATACGACATGAAAAGATCTAAGGTTTGAAGTCGCGTTTCATTCGGCTATGAATCGTCTTATTATGCATTTCATTTTTAAACACCTATACATTACTACTTTAGCATGAGGATTAGTTTGTAACACTTACAACCGCTGTTTTGTGACCACGTAATGTAAATATATATTAATTAATCTAGGAACTCTTTGTTAACGCGTATTTTGTACTTGTCTGATGTGCGTCGCGAGAGCACTTAGAATAGCCAACTTGATATTAACATTTGTTCGTTCGTGCATCAGATGATAAAGTGCCGTATACAAAATCGTGTGTTTCGTATAAGTCAATTTGCCACTCACTGTCAAAATCTCTCCACCGACTTTTTTTCGTGATCGTCATGTTTATTTTGAAAACACTAGCGGATACAACAGCATGCTCATCATCCTGCGTTTCAAAGACGACACAGTACTGCACACCGAAAATTGGAGTTTATTTTCAAATAAGTAAATTTCCGCTTTTAGAACGCTTATCGCCAAAAAAGCTAAATGGCTGACATTCCGAAAAAAAAATGTTCCGCAGATATATAGCAAATGAGAAAGCTATACCCTGAACGGGAATTTGGGCGACTATGTTCTTTCAGAAAGAAACCGATACAGTAAGAGCGGCAGCCAGCACGTTCTCGTTATTTGCTGCTAACAGGAAAGCTTTTAGATGCCTTAGAAACAGACAATCCTGAGCAGCATAATATACATAAAAACATTTTAAAAGTAAAAAATTAACTACTCTATCCAAAAAAAAAAAAAAATTAACAAATATTATGAAGGTAAACTAAATTTTTATTTTCCAGATTGTAGAGTTCAGCCAACGTGTTCAACATTCGTTTACATTTCAAATACACTTAATACAAGTTAGCCAAGGCGTTTTAATGTCGTAAATTAACACAATATATTGTACGCCAGAGGGCGACTTACTCTACTTTTAGCTGAATGAAAAAAGAAACATCCGTGGCTCGACCGAGATTCGACCTGTGTCGGGTATTCCAGAGGTGACACACTGTAAGCGCAACTGCTGGCAGCTCGCTTCTCTAGGTGCTTGGTCCACCAGCACGGCCAACACCCTCTGGACTTCAGGCCTGCTCTCAAAACAGAGGGCGGCGTGCGACGTCATCGAGAGTGGTCCTAGCCGCTCCCTGCCGGAGTCCAGATGCTAACACGTGTTTCCTCCCTCGTCTTTGGCGCTACAGTTGCCAGTTCTTGGGGTGACTTCCAAGTTAGCGGCAACCTTCCACTATGTGCAAGTGTTTTGTTACTTAAATTGACAACATGCCGCATCGTTGCTGTGTTACCGGTTGCAATGGAAATTATGAGAACGGCCCGCGAGTTCAGGTGTTTGGTTTCGCAAAAAGCGAAGAAAGGCGAATGTTATAGTCGCGCAAAATTCCTCGCGCCAACTTCAAACCATCGGACTCTTCTAAAGTAAGTATACTGTGTGTAACAAATAACTCTATATTTTCCTACAGACGTTCCTGGCTATTACAGTCATTTCCTACTTTGTTTAACATATTCCGCAGTTAAAAAATATAACGTACAGAACAGAAATATGTAAAAATACGCGGAAGCTTGTTCAGATGAAATCAAGTTTCTGTATTACAACCGCATAGCTACAAAACTGAATGACTTAAATAGATGCAACTGGTCTGTAACGTACTATTAGCTTTTAGTAATTTTTATAGCACTGAAGAATGAATAAGGCCGAACGTCTAAAAAGTTTTCACATATTAGGTTCATACAAACTGTAACGTCATCTTTGTTTTCTCTGTACAAAGTGAAAAAAAAAAAATGCACGCACGTAATGATAAGTAATACCTGCTAGGTTTACGTCCTGTTGCGTGGAAGATGCCGGGAACTAAAAAATGTACGTAAAGAGAATATCAGTTAAATCATTATTAAACCCGCCTAAATCTATTAGAAACCAAAATGCCTATAGGGATTAACTAACTACTCAGTTCATTTGTAATCGATGCGTTTACAGTAATCGTAAACTTCGACGAAGTTACCGGACTACCTACATAAAACGGAAAATAATTTTGTTAAAAGAAATTAAACATTCCTTAAGTTTCTTACGTAGTCACGCTTCGTAGATATTTCCGCTAATAACAAAAATTGTAAATCCATACCACAGCGTGTACGTTAAGAAAAATTATTTTAATTATTCTATAGCGTGCAATCGTTTACGATAAACACATTTCCTGTAACATTTACATACGTAGCGTATTTTTTATTTAAAAGTATTTTTTAAATTCCGACGTGTTTCATTTTGAAAATAGTTTTTTTTTGTTAAATTTAAAGTTTTTAGTTGTGAGGCTGTTACTCTAATATTTTATACACGCCAGTACATGTGGTTATATACTACAGTTTAATATTTAATTATTTGGAATCTTTGCTATTACATTAATTTTTACTGTTGATACAATATTATAAAATTTTCTGTTTTCGCATTTATAATTTCCGTGGTGGATTTTCCACAGGATATTAGACAGCGTAATTTTATTTTATATCCAACCAACATAAGAGTTACAATTAGGTCAAAAGAAGGATAACGATTTTCAGTCGAAATATCATTTATTATTTGTTGTGTCTGTATTTTTGGGTTTTGAAATCATTGCCTATTTTAGACTAAGATGATTTTAACTGTTAATTCCTGTTAGAAAATTTTTATTAACATATAATTTTTAAACTTAATATATATTTTTATTAGCAGGTCCAGTTGTATACACAAATGGTTAAAATAAGTCGCTTCTTAATACCTTTTACTTATATTTCTAAACCTCTCTTATTCAACTTCTACCCAGTAGTGTTAACACACTATTAAATAATACGCCATGAGATAACGTACCATTGTTTATAATGTCTAAGTTATTGTAGTTTTTGGCATATTGTGGTTAATTTGTCAATTGATATTCCTACTCTAATTTTCGGCCAGAAAAAATCAACTAGGCATCATTTTCAAGAGAATAATCAGAAGGTTGCCTCTGTGTCTGTATGTCTGTACGTGTTTGTACGAGTATGTATGTATATGTGCGAATGTGTATATGGTATGTATATGTTTATGATTATGCATTTGTAAGTAGACTATATATAGGCCTACTTATGCGTATGTGTGTAACTGTATGTATACAAAAATGTGCAAACACACAGATACACTTACTATTATGTTCATTTCACTGTGATTGACGTAAACCCGTTAAAAATTAAATGTAGGCACCAAATATGTTAGTTACCATAATGTCAGTAGCTGATCTTGTTGACATTTCTTACTATTGTAAGCAAATTCGTGATTACTATTTTTTAAACTAAAGTGTTATGCGAGCTTTCATGTACACGCCACTTGAATTTAATTGAAAGACGATCTCAATATATCCATTATGCAGCTGGTGTCGCGGCAACCTACGATGCAAGGTTTCCGGATTCGAAACCTGGTTAAGGCATGGATGGGTGTATCGTTTATTTGTTTACGAATAGCTTTAGTTTATTTTTTAAACCCCACTTCCTGGCTGTGCCTCCCAGTATAAAATTAAGGCGTTAATAAGTAACAACATTATCAATTAATGGTTCACCCCCCTCCCCTCGGATTAAATTAATCGTTTTTAAATAAGGTGATTGTAGTTTAATGGGACATGCCTATTAAACTTTTCGTAGTGGAGTTTAATATGATATTTGTATTGCACTTTTCGTTGTGTGTGAGTACATACAGAGTTGAGTCACTTCAGAATCCAAGTTTCATGAAAAAGGAGTGATGTGGAATTATCAAAATATTCGCTCACTTAAAAATCGAATCCGCACTGAACGACTAGTGTCTTTTAAATTATGACTGTAATAAATTATGTGTAAAATGGTTTAGGCCAAAAAATTAAATTACCATGCCCTAAATGTATTTAACAAAAAAAAAACTATTTACAGTTCATCGGAGAACTTCATTTTGTTTACTTTCACCAGGAGGTATGAATATTTCCATGTTTATGGGCTCCCCTAATTGTGATAACGGGTCTCATTGTAAGCTATTGTGCCTAAAAATTAAAAAAAAATCTATGGAATCTTTCAATATAAATCTTTTTTCAGGACAAAAATGACAGTCGATATTTTGTTGCCCTTTCATATATTTGGTTCCTGAAACATAAATGTAATCGTTGAAAACTGTCAGTCAGCACAAATTGCTGTAAGTAGCCCAGCTTCTGTTCACGGTATTTACTCTTCTGTACAACAGTGTTTTAAACTATAGGGACATCTTTTCTGAACAGATTACTGTAGGTACTATTAAAACACTAGTCACCGCTTGAAATTCCGATGGAAAAAGAAGAGGCGAGCTTGTTTATGCTATTTGCCATCGCTGTCACAACGCTTCCTTATGGCAGGATGTGATCTTGAAGCTTTAATGATTGTTTTCTAGAGATTCCCCTTCATGTATCATAATTGAACCTGGTCCGTATCACTGTCATGTCTGCCCACGGTTCGAACCATGAATCTGTTGAATTGAGAGCTTATTTTTCTATACATTGCTGTTAAGAATAACTTCATAATACGCCAGAACTATAGAATTATCCATAAGGTCTCTCACTTAATACCGCAATTAACATAAGGAAAATGGCAGTTTAGTTTACATGCCATTAAATAGTTATGATGTAAGAGCATCTTGAATTATAGACACATAAACCACACAGCTCGTACTTCAGTAATGTCTTGCTAAAAATACTTTAAAAATAATATAACACATAAAACACCTTTTATTACTCAATTTTTTTTTGTTATGTAAATACTGAACTGTGTGGAAAGCGTTACCCTAAGTCTTTGTAAAAAAAAAAAAAAAAGCAAATATTATATCGCAAAATAGGTTTTTTCTTTTACAACTGGGCCTGCTTAGAGGAGGGCATACTTCTTAGGTACTATTTCCTTTATTTTATGGTGTGCTAGTTGCATTTCAAGTCCGACTACATACTAAAGGAAATCAGCTGTTACGATTCAAAAACTGGTAAATATCTGACTGCACCACTTTCCCACCCAACATCAGCGAGGATGCCATTCCAGAAATATTTTCAAACTGCCCCGCCTATTTGTCCGCCACTAGTCGCAGCCGAGAAAGTCCTGATACGAAAAGAGTACGTTTGGAAAATAAAATGCTTGAAGCTGCTATTTCTCAGAGTGTTGCACTGAAAAATAAGGAACACAGGGAATCATCTTTCGATTCACTATCGGAACTCAGCTCAGTATTGAGAAATAGGAAACCATCTTCGTTTTGGACAGTGATAGAAAAGGAATGCACAACTATATTTGCAAACATAGATGTAGAATGTGGACCTGTTATAACTTCATCTGTAGTCATAAATAACGGGTTACTCATGTCAGCGTACCATAACACAACCGAGCTGAAGCTTTGCGGACAGTACAGATTGCCTATGGCAATAAAAAAAAACACCACAGATTGGTTTCTTGTGTTAGATGAACTTCAATCGTTGAAAACAACGCAGTCAGAAAAAGGAAGCCAATTCTTATTAGACTATGTATCAAATTTGCTTCAGACAAATAAACACGTGTTCTGTGAAACCCAAACTTCAATTACTGATTTTATCATTTTAACAGATTATGCTCCTGAAATGTGACAAGCGACATTACATTTATACTTCAGCATTTTTAATATTTTCTTCTCTTGTTTACTCCATTTCACCTCATACGTACATGTTTTTTTTAGGAACTCTGGAAATATAATTTTGCCACATCCTTCCACAATAAGAAAAATATGCTCATCAATAAAATCTAGCCCCATCGAAGAATAAGAAGATTCTAACTTTCTGAAATACCCAAGAGAAAAGTTTCCTTTACTTACGAAAAAAACATCGTTTATTAGTCCTAAAGGTAGATGAAATTCACTTGAAACCTTTTTTTTTATTACAAAGGTGGAAACGTATTTGGTATGGCATCAAACAGTGCGGAGACTGCAACAACTGCTCACGTTTTTTATGGTTGCCAGTATTTTGTCATCTCATAAAGATGTTGTTCATATTTTGCCTGTCAAAACAATGACTGCAGAAACACTTCACCAAAAAATTTAATACAGGACTGGAAGAAATAGGTTTCTCTGTTCTTTGTGTTGTCAGCGATAACAATGCTATAAATAGAAAAGCAATGACATATTTCTGTCCCAATCGAAGGGTGAGCATCGTGTACGCTCATCCAAGCAACTCAAAGAAACCTTTATTTTATGTGATCGACAGTCTCCACATATTAAAATGCATCATAAATAACTGGAGCAATCAACTAAATCCAAGACAGTGCATGTTCTTTCCACAGTTTGATAACATTTTAGACCCTGCAACAGAAACTGCTTCTTTCGATGACTAAAAAAAATTGTGTAGTTCAGAATCACAGTCTCTGGTGAAATTTGGGTATGGTCTCACCCTTAAGGCCTTGAACCTAACAAACCTCGAAAAACAAAATGTCAAACTAGTCCTTCAAGTGTTCAGCGAGTATGTTACAGCTGCTCTTTCAGAACTACGAGAAAAGCAAAACTTGCCAACATACAAAGGAACAAAAGCCTACATCGAAATTATTTTACGGTGGTGGAAAATCATGAATGTCAAACACCCAAACAAAGCAACTCGTTTGAAAGACATGTACATGCAGCCCTTAGCTCTTTCTCCAGGCAACGGATCCATTGCATTCCTTGAAAACATGCTAGTTTGGATGGAACTGTGGAAAGAATCCAACTTGGAAACTGGTAAACTTAGCAGAGAGACACTTTGGCCCTGACACATACGACCCACGCCTTACTCGAACTTGCTAGATACTGTATGACAGAATTCAATTTCAGTTATTTTCCTCCAGGTAAAATACAAACTGATCCTTTGGAAGAAAGGTTCGGAAAGTATAGAGTGTTAGCTGGCAGTCAGTATAACACATCAGTTAGACAAGTCTTCGAGTGCGAAGCAAAGCCAAGACTGCATGATTCTCTGCCAATAGTTCTGAACTCAAGCAAATATGGTTTGACATCAGCGATGCTTGTGAAGAAAAATCTACAGTGAAATTAAGCGAAATTATTCATAGCATTACCGTAGGTGAAAAAGATTTACGTGACTTGGAGCCAGTAATACCAGTATTTACATATTTAGCTGGGTATTGTGTTTATAAACTGTTAAAGAAACTCAAATGTAATGCGTATCACAGTGGTTTAGTATCTGATAAATACTTTGATTCATCTCATAGCCTCATAAAGTGAATGTATTTTTATTAAGGCGATAATACACGCCATTATTCAGCAACCAGCAATATTTAATATTAAAAATCTCATTTATAGTAGCATAAAAGCGAAGCAAATCAAGCCAGTTTATTATACTTGTTGGCGTTTACGAAGCGATTGCATGATTACATACTAATTTGGGGTCGCTGTGTGAATATTATATTTGTTTACAAAATTTAGTATAGGCCTATTTATTCTTAGTATAACGAAATAACTTAATGTTTTAAAAATAGCTTATTTCTGTGCTTTATTTTTAAAAAATTAATGTCCGCAGTAAAAGTCTTCTTTGCTTAATTATACAAATTCAAATTCCAGCAATAGCCAATCAAATAAATACTTCCTTAATACTTTACTGCTATCTGTTGACACAGTCGCGAAACAATTTACAACAACGCCAACACTGACTGTTGTGCCATGGAACACAACGCACACCAGCCGAAAACCACCAACACCAACAACCGCCTAATGGCCAGGGGCTAAACTGATCCCTAAGGGAGGGGCAGGGCAGGTATCCTTCCACCCCTGCCTGGATTATCTCTAATGGGCATGAGAAGTTCTCATTAAAAGCCTTTTTTTTTTAACGCTGATAGTACACTTGGCGAAAGACAAGTCGTAGTACAGACATAGTAATTGAATAAAAAATAACAGTCTATAATTTATTAGTACACTTCTCCATAAACTGTTCAGTTGGCGGACAATGTGAACGTCAACACAATAGGGGAAGCAGTAAGTGTAACCAACCCTTTCAAAAAATCTATTGCGAAACTTTTCCTCTCGCTGTATTTTCGCACATTCGTTCACTCGCCGTAAGGAATGGGTTGGCCATGCGTTATTCTGTGGCTTTGTAGTAGAGGGGAAGGTACGTGGCAATGGTGGTGCGATGATCGTTGTTCGCCTCCAGCCTCCGGGTGAGAGTTTATGAGCATCTACTTCCAACTTTTCGGAGGCTCTGCTTAAGTTCTGCTTCCAGTATATTCCTCCGCCTCGTGCAAAGAAAGCTTAACAAAGTCTAGTAAACTACGCCAAAAAGACAGTGCACCGCATTCGTGCGGACTCACGAGTAATAATATTTTGCATGAGAACTATTTCTTAATAAGTATTACCAACACACCCGTTCTCTCCTTGTTTAAATCTATATTAATTATATATGTAAAATATTATAATTTAGACATAAAATATCAGTAAATGTTCATTTTAATAAAATATAAGCTATTTTTATATTAACACATGTATAAATGCTTGTCATACATAACATAATGAGGAAATAACGAAGTATTTCATACATACTTTTTTTTCCCCAAAGGTTTGATTAACAAAAAGTGTGAGGAAACAGCGAATAGACTACATAGTCCATTCGCGGTTACTTCAGCCTTTTCTGAAGCCCTGCTAAAGTTCTACTTCCAAGATATTCCTCCGCCTCGTGCAAACTTAACTTAACTAATACCGGAGAATTATACCAGGGGGACAACGCACCACATTAGTGCGCACTCAGTGTAACAGTATTTTGTATAAGGACTATTTCTCGCTAGGCTCTACCAATATACCTACTTTCTCCCTGATTTTTATTTAGAGTATTTATAAATGAAGCATTATAATTTATAGATAAAATATTAATAACATTTCAATTTAACAGAAAAATAAAGCAACTTTTATGAACACAAGTGTAAAACGCTTGTGATACAGGACGTATTTAGGAAATAACTATACACGTCATTCATGGGGAGATTCTCAAAAGTTTTATTCAAAAAGGCCGAAGAAACCGAGAATGGACCATAGTCGGCAATCCCGAGGTACGAAGACTACTCACTAAATATATTGCAGGGACCCCCGTCCCTTCATCTTTACAGCTTCCCGTGCATAACCGCGCAACATAAACTTTATATTTTTCGAAGGATTGCTCCACCACGAGAGGAGCAAAAGGACACGTGTATTAGTGCCGGACGCTACGGCTTCTCCTAATACGGCGAGCGAAGTGGCTTTGCACGACCATTGCCGCTTGGCCGCGTGCATATACAGGGCGTCGGCGATGAGTCGCTAGTAACAGCCCCGCCGAGGGCACAACGTAGTTAGAGGTTAAGAGCCCGCATCACCCACCATATTGAATGTTGCACTTATTTCTTCTTGATTCAAATTTCGGATGATTTCTTGAAAAATTCGACAAGAGAAGCTTAGCTAATTACTTTACCCAGCTTTACGGACATAAGATTTGAGCCACTTACACATCATTCAACAATTATCTCAGTACGAAATTTTATATGTTAATTCATTGTCACCTTTTAATGACGACCAGAGAACACCTAACAACCTATTAACGATCAGTAGAGACCTGCAAAATTCGCGTTATCTCTCGGTGACATGATAGACTTTACAGCCTTATAAACAAGTCACCACAGTTCGTGGTTTCATTTGCCTCTGCACTGTAACCAACGTCACGTATCTTCTTGATCTCTTCAAAAGAGATTGGCCACTCCACCATTGAACTTGTATTATTGGCTCAAGAGTTCTCCGAGGCTTGCCAAACATTATTTCGGCCACTGGCTGAAGTTGGCCAAACGTACAGTAACATGGAATTCAGTCTGTCCTTAAAAAATAACTAGAGACCAGAGAAATGCGCTAGTTAAATGACCTGTAGGCTAGACTTCACAGTCTTATATACTCTCATACAGATATCAACTGTTTATTGGTTGTTTTTGTGGTAGTAAAAGGCGGTGGTTGGGAGCACAATTTATTGCATGTATGTTATTGACTCATTTATATCCAGGAGGTGTCAAACAACACGTCGACCAATTACAAACGTAACATGAACTACAAGTGGGTGAATTCCAACTTGTCTAGAAATGACCCGTAAAATTCTCGGGTCTCTAATAATAACGCGAATTTTGCAGGTCTCTAAATATAAGTTACAAAAATTTGCACATAACTTTAGATTGTAATGCTTAAATAATAAAATACGTTCAGTAATGACCCTAACTCTTCTGTTACGACACTAAAGCGAATAATTGCTGTATAAGGATGTTGCAGCTTCATAGTAACAGCGCGCAGATGAAGCGTTATCAACGCTGCCACGCCCCTCTCACCTTGGTCATCCGCGCGCTTCCCAGCAATCAATTCATTTCCCTCGAACACAGACGGCCGCAAAAGGAACAACCGACGCCTCTACAATATCGCCACGGTATTTATTGCGTCCTCGCGAGTGATTTATTTCGGCCGGGCGCGCACGGAGCCGGGCCGGGCCTTGCATTCGGCTCCTCTCTCGCCTTTATCGGCCGGGCCGCAGAGAAGACCGTTTTTCTTTTGTTGTCGGCGAGGGGGTATGGGGTGGCGACGAGACGAGAGTTGTCGCTGTCTGCCAGGCGATTGTCGTGATGCTCTGGGAACTAGGGGGAGAGCCCTGGTCGGCTCGCCCTGGGGCGTCGCGGTGGGTGTCCGTCGATAGCTCACCTCTACAAGTTGAACAACTTCGAGGCACTCTGCTCTCGAGGTATACTGCTACAGGACAATACCGGACAGCTCCATTTGAACCATAGACTAAAGATGTGGTAGACCGATCTCGCTGGCTGCGCGCAACCATTCTCCGTGTCCCAACATTGAACTGCTTCTTTGCCAACACGTCTAACACAAATGGTGTGGATTGAGTTTGAGGTTAGAAACACTTTTTAGTAAACAAATGCTTTTGCGAAGTTTTTATACTTCCTCTAATCGATTTGTACTGCTTTTTATTACATTCAAACTGGTAAAAGTATCTTATTAATATAACAGTGCTTGTCTTTTACAAATTAAGATGCAAACAAACACGTTCATCACTGTTGACCATGTGACTTTGACAGTTGTTATCCTTTGGGGTAGGTCAACGTTGAGTGCATGCGCAGAAGACGAATAAGCGGTCTACCTTATCTTTAGTCTATGATTTGAGCAATACCTACATGCTGTTCGCCGTGAATTGAGCACTGTGAAAGAAACCTTTGAAAAATGTACTGTTCCTACCTGCGTATATTTTAATGGGCACAATGACTCGCATGCGCGCTGTGAAGTTGGTCATGAGTAGAGACCCGAGAATTTCGCGGGTTCACTTCTAGACAAGTTGGAATTTACACATACGTATGTTCATGTTACGTTTGTAATTGGTCGACGTGTTGTTTGACACCTCCTGGAAATAAATGAGGCAATAACATACATGCAATAAATTGCGCTCCCAACCACCGCCTTTTACTACCACAAAAATCAACCAATAAACAGTTGATATCTGTACTAGAGTATATAAGACTGTGAAGTCTAACCTACAGGTCAATGAACCCACGAATTCCTCGGGTCTCTAGTTGAATTAAAAGTGTTAGATAAAAATGGGTCAAAATTAATTTTATTTATTTTCCTTTCTGTGTTTTTTAAATACATATAGATGTAACGATTATTTTTTAATATTGTATATATATATACATACAAACACTATATATATAATAGTGTTTGTATGTATATATACAATATTTATATATATATAATATATACACACACACATACATATTCAGTTTACAGTTTTACTTGGCCTATGAATAAAATATTTATGTTCATATCAATGTCAATTTTACGTATCGCGGAAGAATACACCATACAAATAGAACTTAAGCAGAGCTTTCGAAACTGCTCAGTTCACCGTGAACCCATACTGGAAATAGCGCCAAAAATAACCTAGCCGCAAAAGGCATCACTACAATAAATCGTTAGCTAGAACTGTTTAGTTCATGCACATTTAGCAACTGTATTCAAACGTTTATCTCTTTCCGCACACGTTTGACTTATTGAGGTAATTATATTACATCACATTTTTCTTACCGCCCTGGAAAAAACGTAGGCCCTAATAAAAGAAAAATGAAATGAAGTTTCCAAGCTTTTTATTTTGGCATAGGAGCTTTTCGATCTGTTAAATACATTAGTAAACAGAAGTGCTGCTATCTGTCGGCTCGAGGTGACATCACCAACACCACGATTTCTGCAGAAATGCACAAGCTGTCAGTTATAATACCAATAATAATCGTTATTTCCTTTCATGCGCAGAGTCTAAGGAAAATATTGTTACAAGAGCGCGAAAAAAAATAAACTAGATTTAATTTCCTAATTTAGCTAAAACAGTAAAAATAAATGTACAGCTGTTTCTTTTACTATGTACTTTTTTATCACTCATCGTATTACAAACCTCTTGAACTTCGATTTGGCGCTCAGGAATTTTCGCTTGTCGGGAGACGTCTTCGATCTGTTTCCTTTCCGATCTCTTAGGTATACAAGGGAGAAGCCTAAATGGCATTGTCTACCGAGGAGCCATTAAAAAATTTAAAATACAATAGTCCATTAACAGTAAACTGAGCACTTTTGAAAGCCCTGCTTAAGATATACTTGTACGCACATAGCGTAGCCTTCCGCCATACTTAAAATCAACATTACCTTCGGCCTGCTTACTTTATTCATACGTCACTCAAGGGAAAACTGTCTAATTATTAGGAAAGTAAATATTTTACTGATGTGTTGATTCCTACGTTTATATCTTAAAAAATAGCAGAAAGAAAAATAAATCATTGTAGAATTGACAAATGTTAACATTATACTTTTGATTCGTCGTTAAGACTTCAGTCCGTCGTTGCCAACTTTACTGGGCACGTGCCACTTAGTGCATTTGTTAAAATACACGCAGGCAGGGACAGCGACATTTTTCAAACGTTGATTTCAAAAGTACTCACTTTACCGTGAACAGCCTTTAGGCATGAGTTCTCTGTGATAATAATCTGAACTTCTAAAAACTATAGCCCTAAAAATGAGAGGAATTTCATTCAAATAAAGCCCATCGCCAAAGTTAATGTAGTAAGGAAATATCTGTATATGAACGCAGCGCTCCGTGACAGTCTTCCAGGAAAAGCCGCAGGTATGTTTACCTTAGTTTATTGTGTCCAGTAGATCGTTTGAGAACACATGTTTGTACAAAGTTATAGGCAGGGGCAGTGATATTTCACGAAAAGATTTCGAGACAAGATGCAGTTCAAAGCACTCTGGGATCGTCCCGCTTTTTTGATTGGCTGAAGCATGTTTTGGTCGGTGTTAACTGTTTGCGCACGAATCACGAAGGTCGTGGGTCAGAGTAACTGAATACTGAGCGGCTCAGGTCAGATACGGAAACGACACCAGCAGCCAATGGAGGTATGACAACAGCCGACTTGTATGTATAGTATTGAAGTCTATTGTGTGCCCCTATTTATTCGCGAAAAACCAGTGGTCCTAGTTATAGGACAAGACAAGTTATATATGCTATGTAATAAATCCTCTGAAATGGTTAACAAACGTAACTTGCTATAAATACCAAAGCTAATACATACGCACTGAGAAAAAAATATCGTTGTAGGAATCAAATTTCTGTACACACAAATCATTCAGGCTTTTAACATAGGGGCAAAAATCAGATGGGTTGTTGGTACCATCTAAATATTGTTAATGTATAATTGCATGTTGTGTTCCCGCCTGTGACTGTACCTGCAACTAGAGCCCCTACAGCAGTGCTCACTCTCCTTACTACAGAATAGACAGCCCCCATCTGTAGAACACCTTCCGTAATATTTGAATTGTTCCTGCAACTAACAGAACATTCTGTTGCAGGTACACAAGTTTGGCTGCCTCCGCCATGAAACAAGATTAAAAGCTGTTCACGATAAATTAAGCTCTTTCGAAACCAACCTTGGAAAAAAAAGTCACTGCTCCTAGCTGCATATATTTTAACGGGCGCCCTGAGTGACGTGCGCCTAGTTAAGTTGGTAACGATGGATGGGAAAGTAGTTCCGTATTTTAACGTCGAATAAAAAGTGACAGGTAACCATTTCTGCTAACTTAAATTATTTCTTTCGTTTTCTGTTTTTTAAATTAGCAGACTTGTCAAAATATTTACTTTTCTAATAATTTCAGTGTTTCACTTGACCGGCGCATGAATAAAGTGATGACACCCTTGGCAATGTTAATTTTACATAAGTCGGAGGAATACACAACGTGCATACAAGTAGATCTTAAGCAGGGCATTCAAATGTGCTCATTTTACCGTGAACATCGCATACACAATTGTCCTCGTTTATGGGAATCGTTCCGGACGATACCGTTGGTCGGCGGGTTTTCTCGACGATCTCCCGTCTCCCCCGCCCTTGCATTCCGGCTCTGCCCCATAACCCGCGCCGGCTCTCAAGACCTCGATGTTTAAGATCCGCCCAAATCTCTTCACTCACTTTACTCCCTCACGTCAGTCTTGTTGTCACTCGTCTACTGATTTTTTCCTGTGCGTTTGCCCGAACATGTCCTCCTTGCTGTGCATTCCCAGGGAGGTTCACACGCATATAAGACCCGCGCGCCAGTTTTAGGCCGTGTCCGAATTCAGGTATACACTGGCGTACTTGCAGCCCTGCATATTTCACTCACCCTTGGGACAATAACTTGATGAATTCGGAGAGGAAGCCTTGTTGGTTTCGGTAACAGTTATTAGCCAGCTAACCAATTTTAATGTACAACATGTATTCCGATTAAGAATTTGATAATTGCCAAAAGTTTTAGGGGTTAAATCAAATATTAAGTAATATTGCAATTATATTCACATAACATTTATTATATTGCATTATTGTACGTGAGTTTGCAATTTTGATTGCTTGTTTTATCTTTATCTTCTGTAGGTTAGGAACATAGACCTAATACGAATTTATTGTTTAGACCATTTTTTTTTTAAAGTGAACCTTGTTATAATTATCAACTCTGTTCAAAATCCTATACCTACGAAGAAGTAATGTTGCCCTATTAAACTTCAAATAAAATAATTATGTCGGAAATCAATTGTAACCTAAAAATTGCTTCTCAAAATGGTGGCACATATTTCGCAAGTAGCTTACGCGAGAAGTATGTACCTTCGTATACTTGTATAGTTCACTTGCAATTTGGACAGTACTTACGTCACTTCCGGTAACAGATACGCGCAAGTATGTACTTCAGGCGAATTTCGGACACAGCCTTAAGGGCCTGTCTACAATTGCGCTATCCCAACCTGTGTATTAGGACATGGATGCGATGATCAGTGCACGTGAACCTTTGATGTCATGGCGCTTTCCCAAGCTGCCGTGTCCCAAGTTGAAGCATTCGAAAAATTGAACTTTTGTCCGAAGTTATGTCCTAAGCTGGCAGAAAAAAAAAAAGGTTTCAAATACTTTCGCGCGCATTCGTGAAATGTTTGCGTTATTAATGTAAACATTGGATGTGCAAGGCGGGCTTTCTCAAAACTAATATATTGACATGATAATAAATAATTAGTGGTGTCTTTGTTCGGTCTGACAAATTTATTTGAAGGCTAAAACTTTTAAAACGTTAGTTTAAAAGATACAATTTGGATATCAGTGTGGAGAACCTTATTAAAAATATAACCGTCAAGGCGTTTATTACAAATAAATATTCAAATCGCACATTTAGTAAACATTAAATAATCAATAATTCAGCAAAATTTAAACATCACTATGTAACAACAAATAATGTACCGAATTTTCTGCCACATAGTGTCAGATTCTGAAAGCTCACTTCGGACAACGCATTTGAAAAGGCTGTTCAAGATAAAGTGAGCACTTTTGAAATCAACCTTAGAAAAAAGTCACTGCCCCTACCTGCATATATTTTAACGGGCGCCCTGAGTGACATGTGTCCAGTAAAGTTGGTAACGATGGAGGGAAAATAGTTCCATATCTTAACGTAGAATAAAATGATTTAAATTATTTCATATTCTGTCTGTTATTTTTAACGCCTCAGTGTTTAAAAATTAGCAGGTTTATGAAATGCTTACATTTCTAATAAATTTGCAGTTTTAGTTGACCGACACATGAATAAAGTGATGAGGCCCATGGCAACGTTAACTTTACGTAAGGCGTAATAATGCACAACGTGCATGTAAGTAGATCTTAAGCAGGGCTTTCAAAAGTGCTCACTTTACCGGGAACAGTGTATAGACCGGAATCGGACTGCGTCAATGTGACATCACTTGACGCCGAGCTTCGGACACGTCCACGTCCACAGGAACTGCCGATTGTAGACAGGCATTAATCGTCACGCTACGGAGGACACAACAGAGACACACGACCAGTTCCAACGCAGTTGCGACGTCGCGTCGGGAGCGGGGCCCGGCCCTCTTCCCGCAGCGCCTCGCCCGACCACGTCGCCCCTCCAAATGATATATCGCGTTTAATTAGGGCTTTGCTCAGCGAGGCCCGTATTATTGATTCTGGTTCCAAATGGCACGCCGCGCCTTTTGAATTATTACTTCTGACCTACCACCGTGCCGGCTGGCGTTCCGGAAAGCGAAAAAGAGGCTACGTTTCCCCCGAAGGCGTCTCCGCCAACAGGCTGGCCCCGTTGCCAAGGACGCAAAGCGGCTTACAACCGCGAGGTTTCCTGTTTGAATCTAAGGGGAAGCCATGCACTGCAGCTTTTTTTTTGTTAAGTTTGTTCGCCGTAAATAAGCACTTTCGAATTCAACCTTCAAAAAAAATATTACTGGCCGTATAGGCTATTCACAGTAACGCTTCCCCGTTGTGAATAATAGTCAATCAATATATTTTATTTTAGCCTTTGGTGTTAACTTCCGAGTCCGGTGGAAATTACAGTGTGATTATTATTTACAAGGCAATATTTATTTTAAAAAGATTCTTAAAAGATAAAAAATTGCTGAAAGGAAAAAGTAACTAGGGTCTCAAAAGTGCTCACTTTACCGTGAACAGTCTATAGTTACATAATAGAGCAAGTGATTTTCCCGCGAAAAATTCTGAGCACGTGGTAGATTTCAATACTCTACATAAATGCAAACAGAAATTTCTATTTTGCCATTGGTCGCCCTCTGCATGAGAAACGGTTTCTGTTTTTAACGAGAAATCATCAACTTTGGCGGTGAACCAAAGTGATTCGCGAACTAAGAGTAACGTGTTAATGTAGCCAATCGAGAAAGGTAAACAACCACACAGTGTTTTGAAATATAACTTGTCTCGAAATCTTTTCGCGAAATTTCACAGCCACTACGTATGTTACAGAACACAATTACATGCGGTCTCCCGATAAAGTTGGCAGAGAAATAATAAAATAGTTCTAAGACTTAACACGTGGATTGCATGCTCACTAACATATTTGTTTACTGAAGATATATTTATTAGTTGCCACCAAATATTTAGTTGGCAGCAGTAGCATTCGTGTCGTCCAGAGAAAAACATTTTGCTGGCGCTAAAAAACTAGGCTGTTCACGCTTAAGTGTGCACTTCTGAAAGTCCTCTCGTTTGAAATAACAGACAATAAATGTTTTTTTATTGTAGATTTAGAAGTTAACTCCCGAGTGCAGTGGAATGCACACACTGTGTTTATTAGTTACATGGAAATATATATTTAAATAATATGTGTAAAGGATACAAAATCGCTGAAAGTAAAAAGTAACTAGGGCCTGAGAAGAGCTCACTGTACAGTGAACAGCCTATGCATCCATTATTTTCTCCCCATGTGCGCTGGCGTATCGAAAGTGATCACCTTCTGGTTTTGCCACGACGTCATGATTGACCGTGTTCGTCTCCTCCCATCTGGTTACGAACGAATCCATGAGGTACTTTTCAAAGAAATTGGGAATGGATTGCATGATCCCTAATGTTCTGCATACATAATTGATTCCAGAAAATGGATGTTTCGTCAGTTGACAACTTCGGGATTTGGCGTGTGTGTCACTTGTTATGACTTGTGGTATAGGCTGTTCACGGTAAAATGAGTACTTTTGAAAGTCCTGCTTAAGATCTACTTGTATGCACGTTGTGTATTCCTCCGACTTATGTAAAATTAACATTGTCATGGGACTCATCACTTTATTCATGCACCATTCAGGTGAAACTGTGAAATTTTAAGAAAAGAACATATTTTACAAATCTGGTCATTTTTACACATCGATGCATAAAAAAAAAAAACAGAAAGTGAAATGAATATTTTACGTTATCACAAATGGTTACTTAAAACTTTTTATTCAACGTTGAGTTATGGAACTAATTTCTATCTATCATTACCAACTTCAAAGGGCGCGTGTCACTCAGTGTGCCCGTTAAAATATATGCAGGCAGGCACAGTAACTTTTTGTAAGGTTGATTTCTAAAATGCTCACTTTATCGTGAACAGCCTTTATATGCGCGTGCTCTAGTCAAAACTTGCAACACTGAGCGAGATGGCGCAGTTGCATAGGCTATTCACGGTACATGAACACTTTTTGAAGCTGTTTCATCAGATATAATAACCAATAAATACATTTCATTATAGCCTCGGACTTTTCGTTTTGGGCATGGTGAATGTATACACTGTGTTTATTACTCACATGGCAAGGTATACATTAACAAGTGGTTGAAGGATATAAATTGGTTGAAAGAAAAAAGTAACTAGGACTTCAAAAGTTCTCACTTTGCCGTGAACGGAATATACCACAGTGAACTGGCATTTGAGAGGACCCGGGTTGTTCGATTCCTCACCTGGCTGGTTCGCTGACTTCTTAATAAGGCCTTTGCTGATTCCTTCCCCAACTTTGCTGTCGACGAGAAAACCCATATTATAGTATACTAACAACCCGTTTCGCCTTCGTTCGGGTGTGATTTACAAACATGGCGTTGTTGCGCGTGATTAATAAATCTGTGCCATCTCCTGAAACATGGTGCAACTAACATATTAAATTTGATAAGGATTAATACTGTGTTGTTCGAAAGGTTCTTTTTTAAGTCACATTTCAAAAGACAAAAATGGTTACTATGATAAACATACGCTGTCGCGGACTTTTTTGTAGACCTTTTTGAGATCTACAATTCTGTAGTACATTAATTTGGCGTATCTCTTCTGGTTTAGTCAGCGTAAGCCATGTAAGCGCCCGAAAAGCGGCTTTTCCCGACTTCATTAGAAATCGTCGACATTTCTCTCCTATCCTTATATTAAATATTAATGTATTATACATTTAAACCTTCCTCAATAAATTCTCTAAATGACGGTGAAAACCGCATCAATATCCATCAAATAGTTTAGAAGCCTTATCCGAATACACTGACACACGCGGCCAAGCGACATTGTTTTATACCATGTATAGATTCACGATTACTTCCAACTTTTTTGAAGCCCTGCTAAAGTTCTAATTCCAGTATATTCCTCCACCACATACAAACAAAGTTTAACCGAGACTAGAAAATTGCAACAAAGGGACAGCGCACCGTATTCGTGCGCAATGTGTGTAATAATATTTTGCATAAGAACTATTTCTTGGTAGTCATTACAAACACACCTATTTTCTCCCTGTTTTAATTCATGTTAATTATAAATGGAATACATAATTTATAGATCAAATATAAGTAGACGTTCAATTTAATAAAAAAATATAATGTTTTTACGTTAACAAAAGTATAAAACGCTTGCGTTAAATGAAAATTTTAGGAAACAACCAAAACCGTCAAACTTGGCTTAACTTTTAAAAATTTTGATTCAAAAAGGATGATGAAACAGTGAATGGACTGCAGTATACCTACCAAAACCTGTAAATCCACAAACCACGTCTATGAATTCTACTGTACTGCTGCAAGCATCGCGTCATTTTTGCTGACACACTCCTCCAAGCCGCACGCGATGCTTCGCAGCAGTCCTCACTCAACGTAAAATATGCTTTGACCCTTTGGCTATCGAGTGGTGTAATTGAATTTCGAATGTAGAAGATAGATTCGGAGCTGCAATGCCAAACTCTATCCCCACATTTTGTTATTATCGTGTTTTCTGGATTGCCTCCCACTATGGTCGCAAATTTAAAGACGTATTCACTTCAAAAATTGTTGGTGCCACAAAATGTGTTGTAATGTCTGTACTGACGAAATAATTTTATGATCACCAATAATATGGTCATCACGAAACGGTTTTTTCAGGGTGTGAAGATAACCGTGACTGGAGTATATGCGGTACTTTCATCCTCCTGGTTTTTTATTCGAGATCTATTCCCTTGGTCTCCATCGATTGCTAATGTGCCGACTGCACGGACCTGGCCGCACAGTCACCGGAATCATTCCTAAAACTGCGGAAGTTCGTCTGTTGAATGGAACACGGATGATGGAATTTATACCAACAGAAAATCGCAGCTAAGGCACAAGCCTAACCGTCCCACCTTCAAAAAATTCTATAACCGTCTGTAGCCCAGAGCTCTTTTCCCAGATATCGTAACTTACCTGCGCACATAATGCGCAATCAACTTTTGCCCGTGGCAACATGAAAAACTTGTAGCGCAACTGCTACTCTTAAAAATAATGGCGTAATTAAGTAATTATCTGCGAGTCTACAAGTACCGGCTGTTATTATTTGTTAATTTAGAGGTAAATAATAGACCATTTCCACCCCTCTGGCTAGGTATGCAGAGTCGAATGTGCCGTTGCTTAGGCAGGCACAAATGAAAAAGTATATGCATCATGTAAGTAAAAAAAAAGATCGGTAACAGCAGGTGGAAGCTATTCAAGTTAAATTCGACACGCTGGTGTTTAATTTAGGTTGATTTTAGTTTATAAGAACACCTGTGATGATCGGTCGTTACTTGTCTCCTTAATATCTATACGAGACCTGAAGAACTCAGCACTGTATTTCCAACGGTCTAAACTTTGTGCACACAAAATGTCAAAGAAAGATCCTCTCCTGTAACGTGATGTAAGCTATGTGGCAATGCGGCTGTGAAAATTGTGTACATTTTGAAGATGACAGTGCTTACTGGTGAAACTGCATCACTGTTAGCCAGTAGCAGCCGGATTCCAATGTGCGATAGCGTGTCATTGTGGACAAAATAACTTACAGAGGTAGGAAATAAAGCATTTCGGCGTGTACTGACCTTGCGCACAGCACAACATCGTAAAACCACGTGATTTATGTCCATGTTGTGATATTTCGCACTTGGATTAACAATTTATTGATTTATCGACGAGTTAGATAATCTAAAATGAGGGGGGAGTAAGGTTTACACTTATATTCAAATACAGCTATCTTTGTCATTTTGGCTAAGAGTTGCTAGTCTAAAACGTTGGTGGAAAAAGTTTGCCCAGCATCATGTACCAGTTCAGGAGAACGTATAGGCCTATATAAATTCATTTGAGATAATTTTTAGGTTTGACATTTTTACTGTGTGAATCATAGACAACAGAGGACGAAATAAAGTATTTGTTGAGAAGTCGAGGTGCAAACGTGTTCATAATAAAATTACCTTATCTTTCGTCCGAGCAACATGGCCGGCCCATTGCCACTTCAAGGTGGCTGTCTTCTCCAGGATGTCTTTGACTTTAGTAACTCATTTGATATTTGTTGCTTTTTCTTGTCTTTTCTAGTAAAACCCAGGTCTAACATTTCCATATATATATATAATAGAACACGACACAATATACACGCTGATAATACGTTAAACGCTGATAATACGTTAAATGTCGACAAACAACGATTACGTCGTAAACAAACACGACTAAAGCGTCAAAATACGAAGACTTCCAAAAACCAAAAATCGAAAGTCCAGGAAACTCGCTAATCCCCCCCCCCCCCCCGGGTTACCAAAGCCCAAAAATAAGAACCGTAGGGGAGGGGATACGCTACTACTAAAAGGTGATAATGGGTTCCGAACTACGTGATGGTCGAGTGCGTCGAGTCGAACGGCGGGTATGTTTTGAACCGTCAGCGGACCGGATTTCTAATCACTGAGACGAAGAAAATCTTCACTTGTACTCCGTTCCAAGGACGTGTGCACAGCATCCGGGAATTAACTACAACCGGAGTGTCCCCCTCGCCTCGCCGTGTAATCGGATGGCGTTCGTGATGTGTCCCGCTCTCTCCATCTTGACGTGAAAAGTGTTGCACCTAATGGGATTGGGTTTTTCCGAGGCGAAGATAAATATTTCACTGTCATCTCATTAATTAATTTTATTGATCGGATTGAAAAGGAAAGAAAATGAATATCGGATGAAACGTGAAATAGTCTCGCGCGGTGCGGCCGCGACTTCGAGAAGATAAACGCGGAATGCGGTCGTGAGGGAAGCGTGGAGCGCGTGTAAACAAGACGGCCGTGAGCTGGCTGGGGGCAGTAAAAAAGAAGAAGAAGCTAGGAGTTATCTCCTTTCTTTGATTTATTAATTATTACCTGCGAGCGGGGCTGTCAGCGCGGCTTCCCCGCCTAGCGCCGCCGGCAATATCTCCGCGCTGCAGCCTGCAGCCAGGTACAGTCCGGCGCCCGCGGCCGGCAGCCGTTCTGACCTGCATGCCGAGTCACATCACTGGGACCACAAAGCAAGTAAGATAAAGGGTCGTTACTGCTAGTAACAATTTGTTAAAAATGTTATAATTAAATGCTGTATTTACAAACGGTAAGATGGAACTAAATGTGTGTTTAACAGTTGATGGTAGAGAATACATAGGTTGCCTACTCTGTTAACTGCATAATCGTTTATTAAGACGCTAATCGTACATATTTATTTCTTTTAAAAAGGCATTGTCGCTGATATCAATAATTCTTGTACCATTTATTCTTAGACAATCAGCATTTGAAAATTCAATAAAGCTCAATTATTTAAATTCCTGCAACTAGTTGTAAACATCAACTCCACCTTCTCCAGCAACGAACATAAGAACAGAAACAAAACAAGTGAACAGCTCAACGCTCAGGCGCTGGCAGTGCATGTCTACATAACAAATATATATTTTATGAATGATGATGAGAATAAATAAACTTAATTTACTTGTGAGTTAAGTATATTAAAAAATAAAATTATATTTTGATAAAATACACAGCTTTCTTTATTAAAGAGCATTATTTTCATTTTTTTTTCAACAGTTGTCGAAGTCATTCTACCTAATTATTTAGTGGCTCATGAAATCCCTATAGAGCTTCGACCCCCTGACTGGGACGCTACCACCTCAGCAAGGAGGTGGATCGATCCCTTGTGAGGGATCTTGGCCACCCAGATGGTTTTCATATAGGATTGCGGTGGTAAAGAGAAGCTAACCCCCCTCTGCCCTCCACAACTATAAAATTTTTTATTGCTGCAAAGCAGAATTTTACAGTATTCCCAGGGTAGCTCCTGGAAGCTGTTCCCATTGCTGTATTTTTACTCTCCTTTCCCCTGCCTATACGGGGTAAAGGAGAGTGGTGGAGTTAGTTGAATTTATCGGCTTGGAATTTTGAAGTTCAGGACTTGCGAAGTACTGTCGCGAGCCCCCTGAACGACAGTTTGGTAAAAACAAGCAGAAGTTAACTGTCAAATGAAGTTAAAATATCGGATAAATGTTGTTTCCCATGACTGGAGTGGCGAAGGGTTTAATATTAAAAGTTTCGTGGAGTGTGGTGAAGTTAAGTTTCGCGAATAATATTCAATGTGTTTTGTTGTAGTATAATAATGTCCGCCCGTGCAAGCAAGGAATACGACGTGGAGAGCGCACGCGAGATGCGCAGTAGCCATTCTCTGTGTTCCAGCATCGCCAGTAGCACTATCATCTATTCGCGGTTTCTTCACGTTTTTAAAATCAAACCTTTGAAAAATCACTCCATGTATGACGTGTTTAGTTATTTTCTAAATATCCATGTATCACAACTGTTTTGACATGCGACTATAGTTGCGGGGAGGGGGGGGGGGATCCAGAAAACCCGATCGTAACAAAATCGGGGGATACAGTTTGGCATTGCAGCTCCGTATCTATCGTCTACATTAAAAATTCAATTACACCACTCGATTGACAAAGGATCACGTTGAGTGAGGACTGCGAAGCATCGCGTGCGGAGGAGGGGGGGAGGCAAGGGGGGGGGGGAGGTGCCGCAATTTTGAGTTCGTTTCGCCGCGTCTCATAACTTCCGCGTAGTATAACTGTTGACTAGGAGAAGTTACGACGCTCGTTTGAGTTTCAATCGACAGCTTTCGTCAAGATCAATCGATTGCGTGATATAAAAATATTTGTCCGGCGTGGTCATGGTGAAACTGAATGAGGTTAATGTAAAAAATTAAGAAAACTTAACACAATGTCGCTGGGTTCAATCCCCGATCGGTTAACTCCGTATTTTCGCAAGTGGGAATCGTTCCGGACGATGCCGCTGGTCAGCGAGTTTTCTCGGGGATCTCCTATTTCCCCCGCCCTCTCATTCTGGCGCTGCTCCATACTCGCCTCACTTCACCCGTATAGGCTCTCGAGACCTCGCTGTTAAGGGCCGCTCAAATCCTTTCACTCACTTTGCTGGTCGGACATTCCGAGATTCCGACATATGCAGATTGGGTTATGGTCGCTATAGCAGCCAGTCGCAGGCCTCATTCTTTACAGTTAAAGCGTTGGCCACGAAAAAATATCTTATTTTATAGTTTTACCACATACTCTTCAACTTCTAGACATCATCAGTAATTACTTTCCCCGCAAAAAAATCGAGCGCAAAGTTTTCGCACAAATACACTTCAAAATCAGATTTTTACTGTTTTACAAATGTGTAAATGAAGATCACTATATTACGTACATAAATGATACAATTCACACTAAAATAAGCTAAGAGCTACTTTAAGACATCTATAAAATTTTACTAGTTTGTTTTTCCAATTAATTAAAAATTGCTGGAAATAAGGGAATTCTTGCATATTTACTTGTAGCTGCCGCTATTTTTTTTGGAAAGTTGTTTCTGCTTAACATACCTTAGTGTTTTAATATTACCGGAACTATAATGTGCGTATCTGTGCCCCTTCACTTCACTCCTTCAGTGTGTTAATGTGCTATTCTGTGTGACAAGTATTTAAAAAAACCACCCACAGATAGTGTAATTCCTTATTACAACAAACTCATAAATGTTACAATATACTGTAATAAGCTGCGGAAAATTAAATCTTCGTTTTTTACTGGTTGAGTATGGCTAAGATGGCACCTAGAAACTGGCAAAGTTCTTTACGCTAAGGAACCACGCTGCAGATAAACTAACAATATTACTTTCGTCCACAAAACAAATGTTTTGTTTTGTTTTATTGCATCCGTAAGATCTTTTTTCAATAAATAGCGGTAAAAAGATATTGGACAAGTCAAATTACAGTATACAAAATGTATACACTGGACATAGTAAATAAACACACACACATATGTCAGATTACACGTACAAGCATCATATATTTTCTTCATAATTTGACTAATCTTCCAACATGGTGTGGGGCGTCGTCGTTTTGCTGAAACAGAAGAAAAAGGAAACCAGAAAAACCGGAACAAGAAATGTGTACAATGACATGTTAAGCAGTAATTATTTAAGACATATTGTACAGCAATTTCTTAAGACGTGTTATACAGTGATTTATTAAGACGTGTTATTGATACCCACTCTGAGCAACAAAAGCGACACAGCCCATTTCACGAGATAGTTAGCTCACTGCGCTTTAGACACGGGACCGTGAGAATTGAGCCAAATCAGTTAAAAAAGTGAAAATTGAGCTAGTAATAGATAATGAGTGGCAGATAACTAATCAAAATGGTGGCTGCATTTTACTGATTTATTTGTGATTCCCACCGAACGTTAAGAATTACATTGCTATAAGTCTCTTGTGCACAGTTAAATTGCTTCATTCGCCAGTTGGCATTAGCTTAAGAGTGTGCCCTCCTCAAGTTATTAGGTCCATACTCTGCAAGGTTCTAAGAGCATAACGAGAAATTTATTTTAAATACTTCCTTGTCTGTGTAATTTAAGTCAATACTTGTTACAAAAAGACCACATACAAGAAATTTATTTTTTATAATTTATATTGCAGGTAGTTAACTCAAAAGTTGACAGTATTTTCTGTAACTGCAGGCAAGGCTAGACTTGAGTGCAGGGTTTCGGGATGGGTTAGGGCCACGATCTCCCATTTCTACAGTTTTTGCAAGAATTAAGTTTTTTAACCCAAACGAGAGCCAATATTCTAAAATCCTCTCACAATTTTGTTACAAACTGTTTTTATTATGTAGTCTAACTTTTTAAACACAAAACACAGTAAAGTTTTAACTAATTATTGAATTAACAAAATTTTCGTTAATGAATTAATTAATTATATAAAAGCGTACAGTTTTTTTGTTTTGAAAAAATTAGACTTCATAATAAAAACTATTTGTAACAAAACTGTAAGAGGATGTTACGATATCGGCTCCCGTTTGGTTTCAAAAAATTAATTCTCTCAAAAGCTTTAGAAATGGGATATCATGGCCTTCAAACGGAACAGAAATTCTCCCAGCGGAGTCGCGCTGCAGCAGGTACTATAGACGCGAGCGGACGTGACTGTCCTGTTACGAGAGCCGTTTTTCGTACGGGCCGTAAACGCACTTGCACGTTTTTAACTGCGCGACTTGAAAGAAACGACGCCGGTCGAGTCGAGTCGGCCTGCCTCTTCAATTAACTCTCGCCGCCGAAGCACAGCACGAGCAAATCGAGATGGATTCGATTATCGAGAAGGCGCGGAAGGCATCGGACTCCGCGGGCGGCTTGCACGCAGCATCCTGGCTGCAGCGGCGCTGAGTGTTGGTTCATCCTGTCTGCGCCCGGGGCGATGGGGATGAGTTCGCCCCCCCCCCCCTCCGGCTGCCTTCCATCCCCTCCTTTCACAACAGGAAAAAATAATGGCCTCTGGTTTCACGCGACTCGCCAGTTTCGCCGCCAAAATAATTACACGTCTCCCCGCATTAAGAAGCCTGCTCCTCCCATTCTGCGTTACGCATTACAGCCAAACAAGACAAAAGAGCCGGAGGAAAAAAAGGGGGGTAGGGTGAATTGTACCGTTAAGGGTTCTGCCTACCTGAAGTTCCCCCTTCTGCTTTTTTGTGAGCGTAGTGTCAGGCCAGAAGCCAAGTATAGCTAAAGAAGCTGTTGCACTGTCAAATTTTATATTAAGACTGAACGAAAGATGATCATTCAAACACTTTTGCTTGAAAATGTTACATGTCTTTAGTTTCTGTTAAAAAGTTTGTGTATAGGCTATTCACGATAAAGTGAGTACTTTTTAAGGCCCTTTCAGATTTTTCTTTTAAGCCAGTTTTTGTCTTTCCGCAACTTTTTAATATCAGCATTGTCATGTGACTAATAAATACGCGGTATACTTTAGCACTATCAAAAGTTAATATCTGAGGCTGCAATTAAACATATTTAATAGTGGTTAATGCCTTTTGGGAGGGCCTTAAAAAGTGCTCACTTTATCGTGAACAGCCTCTAAGAGATCTATATCTACATTATTTCGGCTAGTACAGCTGATAAGAATCGTGCACCAGACCGACCCTGTCACACCGTATCTCCTAAATCTCAATATTGTAGACCCAGTGACATTTTGTGTAAAATTTATAATGCCCTGAAATTTGTAAACAAATATAAATGTACCAATTCGAAAATACTTAAAAACACAAAACCACTATAACTTCTCGTTTTTGCAGGCTTATACAAATGCGTATTTTCCTCTTCAAAGTGCACGAAGTAATTTTTCTCTGAAAATGAAATTGTGTATCACTCCGCCCGTTCCCGCGTTTGGAATGGTATTGATGATGTTGCCAACCGCCAAGCGCGTCTTTACAAATCGGCTATCCAAATCATAAATCAAGACCCCTTCGCGTTCACATTACAAAAGCAATACTTAATTTAGTTACGTAAGAAGCAGGCACGACGATAATGATGAATCACACGTGGGGCGGGCACGGTTATAAAAACACACAAAGCCTTAGTAACTAAAGATCATTCATCAACAATATACTGCAGTAAAACACGATGTAGTACATTCGCGTTTAATTCCAACTTTTCGGAAGTCCTGCCAATGTTCTACTTCCAGGATATTACTCCGTCTCATGCTATCTAGGCTTAACCATGTCTAGAAAATGACACCAAAGGGACGACGCACCGCATTCGTGAGCACTCGATTCAAGAACATTTTGCACGAGAACGATTTCTTACTAGCCATTGCCAACACACCCATTTTCTCCTGGTTTTTATTCATATTAATTACGTATTAAATATTATGATTTTTAAATAAAATATAAGTTCAATCTATACTAATATTATAAAGAGCTGATGTGAGTTTATTTATTTGTTTATATGTAACGGCTAATTTCGGAAACTACAGGGCCGATTTTTATAATTATTTTACTGTTAAGAAGCTACATTCTTCGAGACGGACATAGGCTATGTTTAATTTTCTAAAAATCCTTGAGGAATTTCAAAAATTTGTAAACTAAGTCGGAGAAAAATGAGCTACTTAGCTGCTTTCTAAGCAAGCGCTAGCAAAACCATTATTAAAGATAAATTAAAACAGTGTTAGAAGAAATTGTGTATCTGATTATAAAAAAAATCGCAAGTAGTAGCGGGTAGTCGCAGGTAAAAATATTACAAACCATATATAGGTATGTATTTTAATAAATCCTTAAAACCTGAGTGAAGTGATGGTGGACTGCTAGTTTATTTATTAATAAGATACCTTTACGTTAACAGAAGTATAAAACGCTTGTGATATAGGAAACAACCAAACACGTCATTTATGGGAGGGTTTTTCAAAAGTTTAATTCAAAAAGTGTGAAGAAACCGCGAAATGGAACATATGTGAAAGCAGTCTCTCACTTGCATGCTCAGGTCTGAAAATAGCTCGAAACCGTCCCAAGTCACTAGTATCTGAAGAAGTGAGTGTCTTCCAGATGTATAGTGAACCGGTCCTGAAAGTCGTCTCGTATATTGTCTGGAGCGAACGTTTTGATTTCAACATCCTGAACATGACTAACGCATTCTCGCCATTCCTCCGCATGGGCCGATCGCGACAGGCAATAATTCTCTTATCTCGGCTATTTTCAACGAACTGTTACGTCTTGTGACGTATCTTATCACCTAGTTTCTACATTAATTCAATAGAATTCATCTCACGGTGATAAAGGGGTCGTCAACAAAAACACGCTCCGATTTGGTCGCAATTTTGCCAATAACATATTGTCATATTAATACTTGTACCTATTTATTTATAATTTTATATAGTTGTCCTTTATATAGTTGTCAAAAAAAATTTTCTTCTCGTAACGAGTCTGTGATGTCACTTTTTCTACCATCATCACCCCCTCTCCTCTCTCCACCACCCAAATCACGAATATTTTGTTCTTTCTGATTACAGTAAAGAGGCACTATCCATGACGGCATTCTCATTTAGCGAAGGGAGAGCTCTTTCCAAACCACTTACCAATCGCTTCACTTGTAGTAGCTTCACGAATGTCTTTCGGAGTTTTTTTTTTAATAAGTGACTGAAATCCCCCACCAACAAACCTTGTGTCGGTACCTGTGTGCAGATTAATTAATGTTGTGCCATTTCCAGACGAAATTTTTTTGTCCCGTTGAAAGAACTCTCAGGAAAACTTTTCTTTTATTAGTCAATGTACTGTTAACCCACACTTTCGATCCGGTTCACAGTAGGCTGGGAACGTCCTTGCTTCATGATGGCAAAAATCCTATTTTATTCTCCTACTTGTGATAATTGCTTCATGTTTAGCATGCTTATATAACACAATAGTATAAATTGATTGATTTTGTTTGTCCATAACCGGTGAAAGGAGTTGGGGGAGGCTGAATGGGAGGGGTGAGTGAGGAAGAATTTCCAGAATTGTTGAATTTTTTTTACACATCTAAACATTTCCATTAAACGCCTTATAAGATTAACGCCTACCTTCAAAAACCAATTTACCGAATTTGCAAGAAACACATTAGTTTTGCGGGATTAAGTAATGACTTTTTTCTTTAGATGCGATAACGCAACGTAAATGGTCATATCATTTAGAGAGTTAGTGTTTTTTTTGCAGAAAATACCATATAGTCTAATACAAACATCTAGATTTCGTTAATAATTTATTATATATTTTTTTACCCATATATATTTCAGTCATAGGCCGGTTAGCAACAAATGAATATCGACTATACACTACATAATAACACCAACATTCTTAAATAAGTTAATTTAAACTAATGTAACTAATTAAAGAATATAACAAATACGGTACCATATAAACCGCATCGTAACAACAGCAGGGGAAAAAAATAGCATTCAAATTTCAAGCTAATTTAAACTAATGTGCTTACATGTTCAATCATCTAACTCTTTCCAAATTTGGTTTTTAATGTTTTTCATTGCAACGAACAAAGATGCACAGCTTATAAGCCATACAAAGGACTAGAGTTTCTTATGGTAGGATTTCAGGATGGACCGAACTTATAAACTGTTCTCGGTAAAGTGAGCACGTTTGAGACCCTAGTTACCTTTTCCTTTCATCCATATTTTATCCTTTAACCATCTTATTAAATTGCTATTGTCATGTAAATAATAAACACAGTGTGTATATTCCCCGGCATTCGGAAGCTAATGTCTAATGCTAAAATATAAAATTCATTGACTATTACTGCAAATGAGAGGACTTTCAGAAGTGCTCGCCTTACTGTGAATAGCCTATAAACAGGATATGGACTGAATGGCTGTCTCACTTCTGTGTGTTTCCTCACGTGCACAGAGCGCGGTAGTCCGGCGACCACCTGCCATCTTCTAGGTAACGCGGTGGGGGCGGCCTCAACCCACTCCCCCAGCGACCCCCACCAAGCCACCCCCCCCCCCCCCACGGCGAGTGCGCAAGGCGCGCCGACAAAGGTGAGGACTGGGCTCAGCAGTAGAGTGCCAGGGAGGGGAGAGGTGTAGCGCCCGGTTCACACGCAGCGCGCAGGCCCGGCCCGTAATTACACTGCAACGGATATGGGAGGACGGGGCGGGCTGGACCACTCCGTGGCTCCGCGAGGGGAGGGAGGTAGGTGAGAACTGCGCCTCACCTCCCATCAAGCGCGCAGACAAGTCGACAAGTCACTTCGCCGCGTGCCTGCCTGTCCGACCTCGAGAGAGGAGAGAGGGGCCAAGGAAAAAAAAAAGTCTGGAAAACGGCGAAAAATAAATTACGACGTCGACAGCTGAGCTCCCCGAGGCTGGAACGAAATACCTCCTCTCACCCTCCCTTCATCGTAAGACAAGGGAACACGGCTTGGGAAGATTCTCCTGCCTTTTCCGACTGCATTAAATTAAATTAACGTAGCTGTGCGCAGTTGATTTGGATGCCGTTTCGCCTGCTGCGCTGCTAAGTATACTCCATTCCCGGTTACTTCCAACTTTTCTGAACCACTGCTAAAGTTCTACTTCCAAGATACTCCTCCTCCTCGTACGATCAAAGCTTGGAAAATTACAACAGAGGGCCAACGCACCGCATTCGTGCACACTCAGTGTAATAATATTTTGCATTAGAACTATTTCGTACTAGGCATTTCCAACACACCTATTTTCTCTCGGACTTAATTCATATTAGTTTAAAATGAAACAAGTACTATAATTTATAGACAAATATAAGTAAAAGCTACTTAAATGTTAACAGAAGTATTAAACGCTTGTGATACATGGCATATCAAGGAAACAACCAAACACATCATACATGTGTTTTTTTTTCTTCAAAAGGCCTGACACAAAAAGTGTGAAGAAACCGGTAATGGACTATAAATCGGCGTCGTTCCAGCTGCAATGGTTCGATGTGTACAGGCCTGTACACTGTACTCACTGTACGAAATTAAAGGGGAGGGGAGAATTCGTACGTGTTTAGTTTGTTACCGACTTGCTTGAAACGATTGAGTTTTGTTAGTAGTTTTATACTGTAGCTGTAGCCTTCTTATGTACTCATTTTTGTGTTTCGTGTGTACTGCAATGCTCATTTCTCTACATCAAAATGATTTACTGTCGAAAAGTGTGGACAATCTTTATTTAATTATTATTACTATTATTAATTAGTTAAGGTCCGCGCTTTCTGGTGACAGGTTAATTGGGAAAAGGTGTTGAAAGGGGAAAGGGGAGCAGATTTCCTTATATAATAAAAAAACTTTAGGTTATACGTTTGTTTTAATATATCGCACACGTCCATGGCTAATCTAGGATTGGAACCCGGAACTTAATTTTTTCTAGCCTAACCGTCTTAGCAGGAGATATAATTATGTTATATATGTAAATAATGAAAGCTTCAAACATCATTACGTATTATTGATTTCACTTCATCCGTCCGTAAAACAGGATCCCGAAGTCCCAGTGGATGATAATTTTGAGAAAATATTGTGTCTTACCTTAAAATATATACATACTGGCCATTCACCTCTGAAAATGGCAACTTGATCGAACAACCTGCCGATTATCCCATTCTCCTTTCTTAATAATTTCAAAGTTTCATTTGACCGACACATGAATAAAGTGATGAGGCCCATGGCAACGTTAGTTTTATATAAGGCGGAGGAATACACAACGTGTATACAAGTAGATCTGAAGCAGGGCTTTCAAAAGTGGAAGCTTTCAGTGGAAGCATTACGCTCATGTAGCGAAGTGGTCAGGAATAGGTGCTCGTTCGAGTGCAGCCGGTCTGCATAGAACATAATTTATGAGCAGCAAGTCTGTACACTGTTGGTTCCGAGTTCACTTTAATTAAAATGTGCCGTCGTCTTCATTTTTCCAAGCAATGCTTCAGGAAAAAGCACTGAAGCAATCCAAATAATTGCTACTCACGATAAAGTGAGCACTTTTGAAATCAACCTTAGAAAAATGTCACTGCCCCTGCCTGCGCATATTTTAACGGGCACACAGAGTGACATGCGCCCGGTAAAGTTGGTAACGATGGCTGGAAAGTATTTCCATGTGCTAATATCGAATAAAAGGTGTTAGGCAACTATGTATGTTAATTTAAATTATTACATACGCTTTATTTTTTTTTTACACCTCAGTGTGTAAAAATGAGCATTTTATTAAATGTTTACTTTTCTAATTATTTCACAGTTCCACTTGAACGACGCATGAATGAAGTGATGAGGCCCATGTCAATGTTAATTTTACGTAAGGTGGAAGAATACACAACGTGTATGCAAGTAGATCTTAAAGAGGACTTTTAAAAGTGCTCATTTTATCGTGAACAGTCTATAGACTTACTGCAACTCTGAGTGCAGGGTCGCGGTTTTGCTGTCTAGTGTAACGGCCCTCTGCCACGACGATCAGGGTTCAGTATCCCACGATTTTAGTCATGTGGAAAACGTGAAGTACGTTTTCTTTTGCCGACGGGTTTTCTCGGGGCACTCCTAACTCTCGCTCTCTCTCTTACTGCGTCGCCCCTCCAGCTTATGGGTCACACCTTGAATACTTCGGGTTACAGCGCATTCGTCAGACCACGACTCTACAAGGGTAACTAACACCTTCAAGGGATGCTGTTTGGGAGAGAGCTCCGCCTACCCGGTGACTTGCTGTTCGGACGTCCAGTGGAAGTAGAAGCAGCCAACCCATAATATGTCATTAAACTACGTTAGAAGTTGACCGACATTCATGAGTTTTCCCGGAGGCATCTTAAAATTAAGTGACAAAATGAATACACGATATGACCGAAGGGGCCACGGTGGCTGAGCGATTAGCGCACTCGCCTCCCACCATAGCGAACCGGGTTCAATCCCCGGCCGGGTCACCGGATTTTCGCAAGTGGGAATCGTGCCGGACGATGCCGTTGGTTGGCGGATTTCCTCGGGGATCTCCCGTTTCCCCCGCCCCTTCATTTCGGCGCCGCTCCATATTCACTTCAATCACTCTCATCGTCTCTCAAGACCTCGCTGTTAACAGCCGTCCAAATCTCATCACGATATGACCGAAGAATGCTTGAGTAGACTTTTCAAGAAGGACAGCTGGTGCGGTTGTATAGCCCTCAAAGAAAGAATTGATACTGCTCGAAGCTACACAAATGTAGGACAGGTCCGTACAGGGACCTCAAACAGATAAATTATGTGGTCTACCAGATTTGTCGACAGGGCTCTCGGGCGAAACCTAAGGTTGTCCACATCGACCGACTGGTGCTGTACGAGGGTCCTGATGTTAGAGAGTCTGTTCAGGACGAACAGACTTAAGGAGGGGGCAGTGTTACACGCGTTAGCTCGCAACGGCCATGAGTTCCTTTATGAGCAGGCTGACACTGTGGGAGGGCTGACTCCCCTCATCATTCATCAAGCGGCTCCTGTTGGAGTTTCCGACAAATGTAGAGGAGGCGCAAGAATATTCTGGGAATTGGGATTCTCAGTGCATCGGGGGATTTAGCGAAATTTCTGAGTCATGGCCTACGACCCTATAAATACTGCAGCGGTACAGCGGCCAGCAGTTTTGGCGAAGGCTATATAGCTGAGTGTGGGTGAGAAGTTAAGTACGGTACGACTGCGGAAGAAGTGCTCGTGGTGTGAATGGACGAGAGGGCGTGAAACCCGACGAGGGAAGCTTACTGTGCGTGCGCGTGCTCGGAGAACTCCAGAACATTGTGGACTGGAGAGGCATGGACTAAACTGAGTTGGGACTAAGTCGACATGTAATACGGATTTTATTGTAAACTAGAGGACTGCAGCCCCACTTGACATATATCTATACACTGCGGCCCCACTATTAGGTTCTCTACCCACTGAGTTTCTACGGCCCCGCTATTGGGATCCCTACCCACCGAGTTTCTGCGGCCCCACTGTTGGTTTCACTACCCACTGTGCTACTGCGGTCCCACCATTGGGTCCTCTACCCACTGAGCTACTGCGGCTCTTGGGAAGGAATGGAAGACAGACCATAGACAAAAAAGAAAGGAGAAATGACTGAACTTTTTATTTTAAGAATACCTTTTTATGCAGTAAAATAATTACAATAAGAATTTTTATGAAGGAATTTTATATATATATATAAATTAGATATTTTTCCGGGATAAAAAGTTCCCTATGTCACTCTCCGACCCTCCAACTATATCTGTGCAAAAACCACGTCGATACGTCGATCCGTTGCTCCGTTTTGACGTGAAAGAATGACAAACAAACACACTTTCCCATTTATATAGTAGTAAGGCTATTGGAACTGTCAAATACGGACACATAATTTATAAAATAATTGAATGGGTTTGGATACACTCTTTATTGGGACTGATTTTTAATTCTTTAATTTCATTGATTTCTTTGGGGTAATTATGACTTGTATTAATTGAAGTAATTAATTGTAGTTAGTAAGTGATATAAATTTATTGTGTGAAGTTAAGTCGAAAGAATTATGTTTGTAGTTTTGTAAATACAATTAGGGGATTATCAATAACACTTTTATGTAAATAAGACCTCCATCCCTTAACGAACTTAGTTCAGGCCACAGACTTTGAGAGAGTGAAATTGTAACAGTAGGCAATAAACTTTGATCTGCAGAGAAACTTAAACTCGTTTTAATGGTAAACACGTTGTTTGTTCATGCATGCATTCTTACGCCTCTGAGAAACATAATTAATAAACTGCGGCAACGCAAATCTTCCTAAATCTTTACGGATTAAACATTAATAATTTTAGCCCAACTTCTACTACACTTGTGTCCTAATTTGCGGGATAAAATTTTATATGCAATACATGAATTAGAAACGTGAGCAGGTGACATGGCGAAAATAAAAACAAACCCATGCGAAGCAAAGATAACACAACGTCCCTATTGTGATTGGCCAGCGAGATCACGTGGTGCAGAGTGACGTATCACACAAAATCTAGACTGACTAGCTTCCCCATCACATGAAAGTTATGTGAAATGATCGTAATAGGTCTCCTCGGAACACGTTAGTCAAGATGTAGCCGGTTTACGTGAACGTGTTGATATAGAATGTTCACGGTAAAATGAGCACTTTTGAAAACCGTGCTTATGATCTACTTGTACACATGTTGTGCATTACTCCACCTTATGTAAAATTAACATCGCTTTGGGCCTCATCCCTTTATTCATGCGTCGGTCAAATGAAACTTGTGAAATTATTAAGAAAGTAAATACTTTACAAACCTGCTCATTTGAATGCTTAGATACATTAAAAAAAACAGAAAGAGAAAGAATTAATTAGAAGTTATCACAAATGGTTACCTAAAACTTTTTATTCGACGTTAAGATATGGAACTACTTTCCATCCATCGTTACAAACTTTACTGGACGAATGTCACTCAGTGCGCCAATCAAACTACATGCATACAGGGGCAGTGACTATTTTCTAAGGTTCATTTCTAAAGGGATCACTTGATCGTGAGCAGCCTTTATTGCTACGTGTGTTACGTGAAACGTAAAGTCATCGCAAACCCGGCCTCAGGTTCGCCGAGCAGCACAGAGCGCGTCGGCAAGCGGCGTTGTTCCAGGAGGGGTTGTCGCAGATGCGATATCGTGAGCGATCTCGCGCAGCTCGACCAGTTTCCATGATTGGCCGGTCGATAAGCGCGACGACATGCCAGCCACACACACTGCCCGTTTATTCAGCTCTCGACAACAATTCGCTCGCTCTCGCTGAATAAAAACCGTTTGTGTGCTAATGAGAGTCTCCGGCTATGGAGAGTAATCGCACTGGCCGTTCAGCTTCACCTCGATCACTTTTGCTGCGACACGAACGGAATAACTCAGGTCTATACTTCGCGCCAGATATCTAGGCGCTTGAAGGATGGGGGACGTCACTGTGGAGTGTGTCTAGACTTTCTTTTGTAGCCGGAGGATGGTGATTTGGGGGGGGGGGGGGAGGTATTTTCCCATTTTAGGAAACAATATTGAATCAGTCAAATAAAATCAATATTTAAAACAATTCTAATATTAAATATTTGCATGATAGTTTTCTGTCAATGTGATCGCTGGAAAAAAAAAGGGGGTGGGGTCATGTCCTCTGTCACGAACCCTCCCCCACCCTGGATTCCTCCTGACGTCATTTGCGATTCCTGGAATCCATTAGATAGCGCGCGAGGTAAGGGTGTGACCAAGCTGTGCTTAATCATGTAAAGACTATCGGAAAACATATTACATCTGTAGTAAGCACTTTTGTTCATTTCCCTTGAGATTTTCAAAGCTTCCGTCGATGAGAGTACACCACTGTCGTTTCTGCTTTCACCATTAACACTGCATAGTAAAGATGTTATTTTGTACTATATTAACAATATATTATATGCTCACTTTTAAGTATCGTTCTGTAAAGCTATTGTTTTCTCCACCATATAACCCCAGATCAAATGGGCTCTCTCTGTGAAGTCTGTGCAGACTTACAAAAAATTGCTAACCAGAAGCATAATGTTACGGCCTAGTGGCAGCCTATCTTTGAACCGAATGTCAAGTGACACCATGTTAACCTATCGTTCAACGCCTTCTTCAATGACTGGTCTTTCTCCGATGGCAACTCTTTTCTCTGAAATCAACATGGTTAGGAGCAGATGGGCATTAAAAGGTCCTGACGTATTTAACCTCTCCGAGCTTAACAATGCGACGCAAAACAGTCATTAGGATACACTACCACGCGTTTCGTTAACTAAAAATATAGCTCATCACTCCGACTTTGAACTGTCTATTGACGAGGCAACCATAAAATGTATACGTCGTATTGCAAAATGTGAACAGATACTGGCACTGTTTACTGTGGCATATTTTATTCTCAGCGTATGCTCTGAACTTTGAAAAACTAATTTACCTTCGCAGTGCTGAACTTATTGAAGGAGTTAATGTTTTCCGATCAGTTAGTAGGAAGCGCTCCGCGCTGTGTTCTCAGGTTACCTGCTCCTACTTCGTACCTCCTCCGAGCGGTAGTGACCAATAGCAGGACTGTTCGTGACCGTCTACCAGGCTCCAGATACCTGGCGCGAACTATAGGCAGGGCTGGACTTCACTCGTATAAGTGATGGTAATGCCAAGGAGCGCGCCCAAGTTCAATGCGAGGCTCGTTTATGCGCTTGTTCAGCCACGCAATATACGTCACGAGCGGCAAACAACCTGCATATATTAACCGCCACAGTTGTTGAACGCGAGGTCACCGATTCGAGTTAGGCGTTGTGCATGGGCGTTGGATTTCATCTCATCTCGTGGTAACACCAACTGCTAAACACGGTTGACGACTAAAACCGATATTACACGATACCTGCAGCCATGCTTGGTTCTTGTATGTACAAGCTTCTACAAGCCCTAGTGCACGAGCCGGTATACTAGCCGCTATATGAGCCGCCATGGAAGATTCATATTACACGATAGCAGTTTGCGTAATAGGACTTGGCACCCACGGTTGATGCGCAGTGTGTGGTTTGTAGTAAATATGAATCCCATTCGTAGAACTACTACCAGTTAGTAATTTGCGTAGGCGTATAACTATGGAGAAATTAGCTAGCACATTTCAATATTGCTACATTACTGTTCGCCTTTTAACCTGAAGTCACTGGAGTACGAGTGTGTTGTTTTTATATTTTGACGAAAATTAATGACCGGTTGCGAAAAAAAATCTTTTTTACTTACGTACCGGGATATTATCCGCATATAAAATTTTATGATAAAAATTTTGGAACCGTTGGAGTTTTGAGCTCACGCCCAAGATTCGCGTACGACTCGCGGGCGCCGCGACTGTATCACTGTACTATCTGTTCCCACACTAAGAATTATGTTTGTATACTATATAGAGAAATTTAATTATTTAATTAATTTTTTCAAAGAGAAGGTAATATTCTAAGTATTTAGAACGGTTTTAAACAGTAATTAAAAGTTGTCATCACCAATATTATTCGCCGTTGTCGTTTTTTAAATCTTTTTGAAAGAGGTTCAACCTTACGGATGTATAATCACGATGGAGGCGTCCTTTTCAGTTTCTTAATCAACTCGTTTCGAGTTGTAGCCACGGGGAGCGCCCTACACTCTGAAACTGCGATGTGATAACCAAGGTACGAAAACCTGGTATGGGACCTGCCACGAAAAATACGAAGTGTCCAATTACCAAACCTGGTACTAAATCGGGCCGTGCAAGGCGGGAAATGCCATGGCGGGTACCATACTAGCCGATATAACGGCCGCTGTGACGGACCTTGCACTAGCTTTTACGGAATCTGGTATCGTGAAATATGGCCTTAACGATGCCGTTATAATCTCATCTACGAGAGTATGCTGTTTCATGAAACCTTAACTGGTGCTGTCCTGAAGTATCAGGAGACCCCCCCCCCCCCCCCCCCGAGTCATATACGAAGAGTGTTTCATATGTTTCGAACTCTGCAATCGCGTAAATGTTATCCGTTATAGAGACGTTAAAGTTAGGTGTGGCTGACACCGGAGGTAAAGAACGAGAGCGTTTGGTGAGTGAACCAAGCGTTTACATGAGACTTGGCACTGATTCACGTTCGTGGTGCACGGGAAAAGAGAAAGTTAAATACGTGTCCAATTTATTCCTCAGCTTTAGCTAACATCCAGTTACACATTCGTGCAATAAGCGTGGCATAAACACCAAGTTAGAGAACAGCAGGATTCGTAGCAGACTGACATCAAAAGATCCTGGCGTATTATACCGTCCTGTGCTTAACAATGCCACGTAATAAGAGATATTAGCTTTCACTAGTATGCATTTCGTTAACTATGAACAGAGCTCATCACTCCAAGTTTGAACTGTCTATTGACGAGGCAACCATAAAATTTATACGTCATATTGCAAAGTATGGACAGATTTTAACAATGTTTACTTTGGCATATTTCATTTTCAGTAGTGTTAAGGTTAAAAAATAAGAGACACCATATATAAATAATAGTTTTTGAGATCAACCATCTACTTTATGGTCACTAGGCTCATTATTAAGACCTGTTTGTGTAATATATAAATATGATACAACAGAATTATAGGCTGTTCACGGTAAAGTGAGCACTTTTGAGCTCCTAGTTATTTTTTCCTATCAGCAATTTTTTATCCTTCCGCCATTTTTTAAAATAAATATTAACATGTAAGTAATAAACAGCGTATATATTTCACCTGACTCAAAATTTAATGTCTAAGGCTACAATAAAATATATCTATAGACTATTATTCCAAATGAGAGGGCCCCAAAAAGTGCTCACTTGCCGTGAATAGCCTATATTTGGATTAAGTTGAATGGACCGAACACCTGCCACATTTGATATAGGCCTGACATAGGCTTGCATTAAAAAAATATATATTTGTTGGACAACAGATACAATAGTGGATTACAGGAGAAGCTCCGTTAATAGGCCTACTGAAAACTTCTATAAGGTTACTTCAGCACACGTTAGAACTGGTGTATGCAACTGAAAATTTAGCACGATGGCGTGCGTTATTTCGTGATAGAGTCCATCCCTTGTCCAATTTCCTTTGAAAATCGCCTAGTGAAAATGTGCTAACCTGCGCGATCGCGAAAATATATTGTGCCACACGCGTCCTCCAGAACACTGCAGCATCTTTTCGTCGCTTTATGATCTGGTGATGCATTTCAGTGTAAATTAATTCATTTGCACACAATTCACAAACTTCCACTCATTGATTAGCATAATTCGCATTGGCCAGTGCAATGGAGAAACATCTCCACCAACACACTTTAACTAAGAAATAAAGTGAGTGAGTGAAGAGATGTGGGCGGCTCTTAACATCGAGGTCTTGAGAGCCGATGAGGGTGATTGAGGTGAGTATGGAGCAGCACCGGAAGGAAAGGGCGGGGAAAGGGGAGATTCCCGAGAAAATCCACCAACCAATGGTATCGTCCGGCACAATTCCTACTGCGAAATTCTGGAGTGACCCGGCCGAGGATCGAACCCGGATCTCCTTGGTGACGAGCGAGCATTCTAACTGCTCAGCCACCGCGGCCCCACCAAGAAATAAAAACGCCAGACAAGTACACGATGAACTGGAAGCTATTGCAGTCATTCATTTTTCCCTGCAATAAATCAGTGTCTAGCGATTAAAGCATCTGGGGCCGTGACATGCCTTCTAGCTAAACAGAGCAGCTTATGTACATAATTATCTATCTCTAATTTATTACTTTCGCACACATGGTTTCCAAATAGGTATACTTCAAACGTGACATCTGATCACGATAAACGCCTGATTTAAATCAATATACCCTTCCTGACTAATGTCAGCTTGCACTTAAATGGCCGAAGAAGAAGGGCTTACATTTTTAATGCACTACTTTTTTCTCAGTGGCACACGCCACCGTATTTCATTCTCAATAGTTTAAACATTGTGCCCTTTAAAATGTGCAGGAATATTCTGAGCGTCTCGCTGCAGCCTACTAAGGTCTACCAAGCATTACAAAAATATTCAAGTATTAAAAACCTTTATAGACTGTTCACGGTAAAATGAGCACTTTTGAAAGCCCTGCTTAAGATCTTATACACGTTGTGTTATCTTCCGCCTTATGTAAGAATAACATTGTCATGGGCGTCATCACGTTATTCATGCGTCGGTGAAGGAAAACAGTGAAATTATTAAAAATGGAAATTTTTAATTTATCTGCTCATTTTTACACTTCGATGCCTTAAAAAAACACAGAAAGCGAAAGAGATAATTTAAGTTATCAGAAATGGTATCCTAACACTATTTATACGACGTTAAGATACGGAACTACTTCTCATCCATCGTTACCAACCTTACTGGGCGCATGTCCCTTCGGGTGCCCGTTAAAATATATGCAGGTAGGGGCAGTGACTTTTTTCAAAGGTTGATTTTAAAAATACTCACTTTATCGTGAGCCAACTCTTCGATTTTACACGTGGCGGAAGTAGATCCCAATCAGGACTTTCAACCGTGCTCAGTTAGCCGCGAACAGGCCACAACTGCATCAAAGCATGCGCCACGCACGACCTCAAGAGTACAGAGGCGAAAGCCACACATACCCATGGAGGTAATAGATGATGGAGTGGTAACAGCCTATTTTCTCCACGATTATCAAGTGATGCTGATTTCTTGTCCGACTTCTTTCAACTGCGCATGTGCAGACCAGTTGTTTATGTCAGCCGCCATATTATGAGTGGCAAGAGTTAGATAGTAAGCAATGTAAAACATGCACCTTTTTGCCACTACTAGCCCTGTCCTTGTCTTTCATTATCGTCTGCTGCCCGGCTTCACTTTCGTGTCTCGGCTTCCACTCCATAGACTAATACCTCAACGCACACGCTGACAAAATGACGTCACTGGCCAGCTAAATATCGGGATGCCGTTCGCCAATCAGCGCCTGGTAACCTTTTGCAGCACGCAGTTATGATTCAGACTCAAGTCCCGTTCCCAGAGCTTTACGCAGCCAATCACAGACTGGGTAACGCCCACATCAAAGGAACCGCCACGCCATTTCGTTTCTGTGTGGCTATCGTCTTATTTTCTCTGTGGTGAGAGGATATGAAACCACATTAAAGGCTGTTCACGATAAAGTGAGTACTTTTGAAATCAATCTTAGAAAAAAGTCGATATCCCCACTGCATATATTTTAATGGGCGAACTGAGTGACATGCGAAGTAGTTCCATACCTTAACGTCGTATAAAAAGTGCCAGGTAACAATTAGTGATAATTTAAATAATTTCTTTCGCTTTCTGTTTCTTTAATGCATCGAAGTGTAAAAATTAGCAGATTTGCAAAACCTTTTCTTTTGTAATAATTTCACAGTTGCACTTGACCGACGCATGAATAAAGTGTCGCGGCCCATGGCAATGTTAATTTTACATAAGGCGGAAGAATAAACAATGTGCGTACAAGTAGATCTTAAGCAAGGCTTTCAAAAGTGCTCATTTTACCGTGAACATCCTATAGCAATCTATTTATTGTACTTACCTAGGTACTCTGTGGGGCAAGGCTGTGAAGACGCTTAGCGTTCTATCTCTGTGTACTTATCTACTATGTGGCGACAGGTTGTGAAGCCACCTTAACAGTCTACGTATGAGAAGTTGTCTTACTCCGTGGTGAGATGTCGTAAAGCCACCTTAGCAACACATCTCTATGTGTTCGCCCACTGGTCTATTCTGTGGTGAGTGGTTGTGAAGGCACCTTAGCAGAGGGCAATGGACGAAGGTAACGGAGCCAGCGGGCTCCACACATTTCCTACTGCCTGTCGCCGTGAAATCTCACTTACATGCCTTTCCGTGGTGGACGTAGCGGCGGCTGGACAGGCAAGAGGGAACAATGCGTATCCAATGTGACTGATCTCCACCGGCCCCCTCCCCCTCTCCTTCATCTCTCACAATCCTGCCTTTCCTTCCAGCCGCATGCCACAACACACATACTCTTCTCTTCAGACGTCAGCGACCAGCGAGGACAGATCGTTTCCCTTAAGCGGGCTTTTCACTGGTGCGTGTCCGCCCGCACAAGGTGACGTTCCGTGTTCGTGGGTCCCCCAAGATGACGTCCGCCTGCTCACGATCAGGCCTTTCCCTCTGCAGGTCAGGCTACGCACGACCCGCTTGCTCGCGATGGCCCGCTCGTGATCGTGGTGGATGAGAGAGAAGCACAGAGGATATTTCCACTGTACGTGTATCCCAGCCGAGAAGATACTGCAGTGCAGACTTGTATCCTAGTCAGTAGACATGAGTCGGGCGGTAGAAATATGTGCCGGAATTATATCAGCTTATGTTTTAGTAGCTGAAACTTGTAATTGTCTAAATAGTGCCGACAAATTAAAACTCCTAAAACATGTTTCCATATCCATGTACATTGCATAACGTGGTTTAAGTCTACCTTTGTTATTTACTACAACTCAGAGCCCTATTAAATATGTAGCACCAACTCTGACAATCAAATTAGTTTGTAACACTCAATATACGCTTTTAGAAAATGCATCCAAACAAATAGTCCGTATAAGATACAACATTACTATAAGGTTTTTTTTTTTTTTTAGAACCAACTTTTCTTTATAAAATTCCAAAGTTTGTACCAACACGGATGTAACTTCAAAATATTTGCAATTTAGTACCTAGCTGATGACAACTTATATCATCAAATGTGTTAAAGTAAAATTATATTTACTCTCTCTAGGCTATTTAACGGAAGCCTAGGAATCTGTATTTTTCCACAGCTGTTCGTGTATAATAAAATTATTAAAAAAATGAAACTTTTGTGGGTTAATAACACTCTAAAGGCCATTTAACACAATCAAGTGTTTTATCAAATTTAATCAGTTGAATTAAAATTATTGAATACTCATGCAGTTCAATTTATTGAATTGCATAGAATATAAGTTGTATTCAATAAATATTTAATTTTAAATTTACACAATTTTTTTTAAATATTTCAATTTAAAAAAATACTTATATGTTCAGAATTTTTCTCTTCAAACGATTACAAACCATGCACTACACGAAAATAACTTGTCGAAATTGATACAGACTTTTTTCTAGCATATATTTACTTTGTATGAAATAATTATATGCAAATAGTTTTGTTGTTTAAATGCGCATTAAATACTGTATTATGGCAGAAAAACTTCATAGTTATACTTTTTAAATGATTCGGAGTGCTGGTTGAAAAATTTGATTCCAGAAAATATAGAACATGTTATTAAAGAAAAGCTTTGGATGAATTAGTTATTCAATGGCTTGAAAGACAAAATGGCCTGATTATGACGTCCAAGTAACGTCACACAGGATTCATTACATTTGCATTCTACATTTTCAATTTAGTACTAACCTCATTTAATTGTATTTATCTTTACTTTGGTATCAAACACATGATAGGTTAAGTATCGGGGAAGAGGAAAGGATGCCAGTTTCTGTGTAATGCCCCTTTACATACGGTAAATACATGTAAAAAATAAAATATCATATAACAACTGCTCTAATTTGTTTACAATCTTCTAATGACGCGATGAAGTAATATCGCAAGGCTATTAGTGTGGTATGAATATTTGTGAAATCAACAGAGAAGCTGTACAGTTAAACATAACCTCAGGACATCGAGGTGCAAGAATCTTTATAATCCTGCTATGGTGTAAATTTATAATAAATAGCATCTGTAATGTGTGCTACTAACATAAGCCTAATGCTGCCAGGTTATTGTTTATTTTCACTCTTAGGTGATCCCTTGCAGTATCTCTTGGTACAATTGCCCTAAAAGTTAGAATAACATAAATCCCATAAGATTAACCTGGGGATTAAAACGGCTTACCCCGACTACGTCGCACAAAATTTATATTAATATCGTAATGAAATTCCTTACCAATATTTCAAACACCTGAATAACTGTCACGAAATAAAGTTAACACACCAAACAAATTTCACACGTTTAAAATGTGCAGAATTGTTAACGATTAGATTGAACAGACAAAATCCTACAACAAAATATTTAAATATGAAGGCATGAAAAAAAGATATTTTACACTTACGCAGGAACGAAATAATGGTAACACACTAAATTATTTACTTATCGCCCACGAAGCCAGGTGTAATAAATTCACAAATCAATAAAAACACACGATTTACAATAAAAATATAAGCTACAAGCCCAAACAAGCTAAAAATTTCCCCCTAATTTAATGACCTCCCACGCAGCCCAAATCTCCAGGTGTCATAAAAATTTCCCCCTGACAAAAATCCCCCCCCCCCCCCAACACTGACGTACACATAAATGGCCAATTTTCATTTTACGTAGATACATTTCGCCTAACTTTATTTATTTCGTATAAACGTGTTCGGCCCAAATGCATGTCGCATAACTTTATTTTTCCTGTTTTTTACCTAGAGTCTTAGCATAAAGGCGTTACGCAAAACGCTAACTCTTTTTAATATCCTTTCTGCACGTGTCGTCTTACTCATACATATTTGTTTTCTATTCCGACAAGGCTTACCGGATGCGTGGATACTTTCTGCACAGTAGAAATATACATAATTCAAGTTAATACATACCTACATGATTATTCATAGCAAAATAACTAATATTAAAATTGTTTCGTGGATCTGAGCAGTAAATTTTGCCTACGTGTATCTTTGGCATTCAAAATTTTCCCGAGATTTTATCCCACAAAATGAAAACGTTTTATTTTATTTTTAAAAAGTAAGAACGTATTAGTGTTGAACTTGAAAATACGAGATACTGAACACTTAAAATGTAAGTTTTAATGAATATTTTGAAAGAATTTGCATGAAGTCATACTTGAGAATAATTTCCCGGCTTAACAACGCAACGGTGCGTTGTTCTCGCATGGAGCAGGGTCGGCATGAAGCTGAGTGGAGCCAGTTACCATACTGAAAGGACAAACTTGGAGAATCTGTGAGGCGAGATTAACATGGGAGAAAAACCGAGAACGTATTTACCTATAGAAAAACTACTACATATATATATATATATATATATATATATATATATATATATATATATATATATACACACACACACACACACACACACACACACACACACACACACACACACACACACACTATAATCGCAGTTAATTGAAAAGATTTGAAGTAAACCTTAGAAAAAAGTGCACGTGTGTATAAATACATACACTGGTGGAAAATGAAGAATTAACACCCCTTAAATGGTGACGTAGAAAACCATATGCGCATGGGGCACTGATAGAGGGCAGTGCATGCAATAATTATAAGAGTGCTGTGCCGTGGACAGAGAAGAACCCGCGCACTAGGCATAACACCGCTGAGCTCAATACAACTGTAGTTGACTCGGTGAAAGAATAGTCTGTTGTTTTAAACATCGGCCTGTGTGTAGTAAGCATTGTAGACATGCCACGACGGCATAGACGACCACACTTCGTGCAATCAACGGACTTTGAACGAAGCCGTATTGTGGGCCTAAGGAAGGCTGGACGATCCTTCCGAAGAATTGCCCAACGCGTAGGATGTGAAGTGTCTGCTGTGCATTATTGGTGGTGCCGATGGTCCGAAGATGGTGCAGATGATCGTCAACCTGGTTCCGGATGGCAGCGGCATACGGATTTCCACCTGGACCGCCGCATCAGGCGAGTAGCTATTACCGATTGCACGGCGACCGCCGCACAGATCAGGCCCACGGTTGCACCCAGGATGTCAGCTAGAATCATCACCAACCATTGTTGGACGCCGGATTACAATCAAGGGGGCCGCTCGCCAGATTTCCTCTCACACATCACCGTGCAGCCCGCCTCGGATGGTGTTGCGAACGACACAACTGGAGGGATGAATGGCGCGGAGTTGTGTTTAGTGAGCCTCGGGCTATAGGTGGTACGACCCTGTGATCATCATCATGTACAGTGTACAACTTGTATAGTTATTCAATTAAACCTTCATTCATGTGGGACCACTGCGTCCGGGTATTCATTTTCCATTTTCCGCCAGTGTATATACACATAAGTTACTTGATGGTGGAGTTGAAACACAGGTTTATTGACTTACAGGTTAATGCGTAGTTGAACGAATAACTGCAATTACTACAAAACCAGTCACTGTCATAAAATCATGCTAAAGAGAATATAAGGGTTGCAATCCTGTCGTCACATGAATGTCTGTAGTGCCGAAGCTTAATCATTGGTTTTACAATAATTGATTATGAATGAGCACGTTAAAATTAACGTAATGAGGTGTCTTATGTTATCACTCTATTGTTTGCGTGGAACTTACGCATAAAGGCCAAAACCATTGCGTTACTGCACCTGGCAAGCAAGCAACACGTAATACACATGACGTAATTGTTTTCCTATAATAGTATCCATCTCAATTAACACGCGTGTGAGCAACGCTAATGCCGTCAGTCAATGTGCCCCCTCCCCCAACCAGCCCCCGCCCTTCAAGCATCATCGCGGAAAATCGAGACATTTCTGGCTACGCCACTGATATATATCATACGTTCTGACAAACACGTTGGCTTGAATAATTACGGAAATAGTGACAATGCACAAAAATATTTCCATTAGTGAAGGCAGTTCTCTGGAAGAAAGACTACGTATCTCACAATTTTAGTCGTTTGTCAGCCACCGTGCAGCGAAGAGAGATGCGAAAGTCATTGCTACGTTTCTTTAACATAAAAAAAAAAAATGTTTTTTTAAGTTTGCAGAAGTATGCGGTATGCGTAAATTAGGTCTATAGTCATGTTAATTTCTGCGTGTTATATTCTGTAGAGCGATACACAATGGACTGGAATAAACAACGAAGCAGGACTTACGAAATGACCAATGAACGGCGAACAACCTGGACTAAATATGCACCATTTTATTTACATGAGAATGTCAGTCCACGGGAGTCTGAGATCGAACGGTGGAACTCATAAATAGAAAGCTGCGGTCCTTCCACGGTTTCTTCCAACCTTTCTAAAGTGCTGGTGAAGTTCTACTTCAAGGATATCCTTCCGCCTCATGCAAACAAAGCTTAACCGATCTAGAAAATTACACCAGAGGAACAATGCACCGCATTCGTGCGCGCTGAGTGTAATAACATTTTGCATAAGAACTATTTATTGTAGAGAGTTCGTGATAGAGTGAGCACTTTTTGAAGCCCTCTCATTTGGAATAACAGTCAATAAATATATTTTATTGTAGCCTTACACGTTAACCTTCGAGTTCGGTGAAATATATACACTGTGTTTATTACTTGCCTGGCAATATTCATTTTAAAAAGTGGTGGAAGGATAAAAAAAATGTCTGATAGGAATAAAGTAACTACGGCCTCAAAAGTGTTCACTTTACCATAAACAGCCTATACTAGGTATTACCAACACACCTAATTCTTCCCCTTTTTAATTCATATTAATTACAAATGAAATATAATTTATATATAAAATGTAAGTAAAAGTTCAATTGAACTAAAAATAATGAATTTTCATGTTGAAAGGGAGGAAAAAAGCAAGGACGTCTTACATGGGGTGATTTTTCAAAAGTTTTGATTAAAAAAGTGTAAAGGAACTACGAATAGATTACAGTCACTAATCACCGAGAAGATAAATAATTAAATATAAAACGTGTACACTTTACATAGGGACCACGGTGGTTGAGCGGTTAGCCTGCTCGCTTCCCATCATGGCGAAACGGTTCAATCCCCGGCCGGGTCACACCTGGATTTTAGCATGTGGGAAAATCGTGCCGGACGATGCCGCTGATCGGCGGGTTTTCTCGGGGATCTGCCGTCCCCCCTCCCCGCCGCCTTTTTATTCCGGCGCTGATCCATTCTCACGTCAATTACCCTCATCGGCTCTCAAGACCTCGCTATTAAGAGCCGCCCAACACATTTTCTCTCGCTCATGAGAAGAGCATGAGAAGTTAAGAGATGGTGTGTTCCGCAGGATGGAAATGTTCACGGAGACGTGTAACTTCTGCCGATTCTTCTCGGGTGATTGACGTGACCGATCACGTAGCGCGTGCTGAGCGGACGGCGGTAATAAATAACTCGCTGAGAGGGAAACCTCGTAAGGGCGAGACTCCCGGACCGATCTCGACGTCGACAGGCGTGTAACATCTCGATGAGTGTAAGGGGAACCAGAAGAGATGATGGAACGAGCCGGTATCTCCCGAGCAAGGTCGATCAAGACGGAATATATCCCTTATGGCCACGGAGATGAATGATGGACCATTCTCTTTAACTTTCAATTAGATTCGTGGAAGCAAAATCTCGGAAAGTAAAACGGGTTTCAACGTTTGCACAATAATGGAATCTGCTGTAAAGAGTACACGAGATACAGTGACGTGAATCCTAAGGTGCTGATTCTGGGGTGTCACCTGTTGTCAGTAGTAGATACAGAATGCGTCGAAGCCATGAATAACTCCTAGGGTACTGATTATCGGTACCTATCATTTATTGAACCTTGATCATTAAGTTGCACGATAGAATTGAGGTTTCATTTGACTTCTTCTCGTGGTTTCCCGGCCAAACACAACGCAGCGGCGTAATGATCTCTGTGATACTGTAGCGCCTTTACGTGTGGAGACAAGTAAGTTTCACAATACGTAGCTCCTCTAAAAGTGTCACATGCATGCGCCATTGACGACTGCCAGGGGAGAGAGATTAGCGTGTTTGGTTCTCTCAGAAGGAGGAGGAGAGGCGTCTTGTGGACGTCACCGGTGATAATATGGAAGGCGATCAGAGAGGGTCCTTTTGTCCGGCCGGAAAACTAGCTTCAAAATTGCAGAGTACACTCATTGCAGGTAACGCTACTTCACATTACCCAACGAGAAGGTTTCTTTAATACACTCGTTACCTCGATTTGGGATGATGCTCTCTCTTCTTGGGGGGAGGGGGGACGCATACGTTGAAAACACGTAAAAAATTTTTAATGGCTATTGTAACAAGTGCGAACACATGTGGTTGAAGGGGGGAGGGGCATACGATGAAAACACGTGAAAGATTTTAATGGATCTTGTTTGTAACAAGCGCGAACACATGTGCGGGCAATTAAAATTAAAGTTACAAACTACCGTGTGTTTTTGTTTCTTCACAATTAAAAATCCCTTTTAAAGGGTTATATTTATTTACCGCCAAATTCTTTTAACGAGTCCAATAAACACTCATTACGGCCAAAACTGTTACACATTACAAACTAAAATCAAGTGCAGTTTTTGATAAATATTTTAAATGAAATATAATGCCTTAACAAAATTTTACCCATCAGCCATCTGAAATAATCCCAACTTACAGCTGTAAAATAGCATGACATGTCAGAAAGCGCAAGACAGCGTCGCGAGTATACAACTTCGTACCCTCGTTCTTTCACACATTCTCCAGATAGCGCTCTCTTCTCTGTGACGTCATCCGCGAGACAGAGAGTACGAGAGAACGCTCCCTGGGCTAACTGAGGCACGGCCTTATTAAGTAATCACACACATTACAGTAATACAACAAAAAGCTTATCTGAAGTCTCGACAGTTTCGTACAACGTCGGAGTTTGGCGCCATAATGCTGCGAGAGATACACGTGGCTACAATATTGACGTGCTTAAACCCAACCAATGTTGTATCTGTGGATCGTGTGCCTGCCTGGGGACCCAAAACAGCGAAACCCCTTGCAGAGATCCGAGTGCCTCCAATAAGGTGGTTGAAATACGGACGCCCGTTCCCAACGTGGGAAGCTCTCCTACAGCCTAATTTCTGCGTACCTTCAAGACGTCGGTCGTTTATTAGCCTGCAGCGGTGCTGAACTATGGACAGATAAAATCCTTGCTCTATTTACAATGTGTTCTGCCGTTACTCCATTTAAGATTTGTGTTTGAAAATGTGACTGTGACATACTATAAACTTTTTTTTGCTTATACAAGAAAAATCCTTGGAAACCCAGTTGCCTAGAAAATCCTTTGTAAATATACATACAGTTTTCTTGTATAATCTGCAAAACATATATTTGTAATATTACAAATGATAGTCTTTTATTACAATTTACATTATTGAAAAGTGTACAAATTTTTCCTCCTAAAAACCAATGTGAAGAATTAATAACAGAGACTAATAAAAAACATATTAAAAAATATAACTTACGAAAAAATTAAAAAATTACACTTTGCCAGCATGAGGACTACAACCCATTCCCCCTGTATTATTTGTACGCATCCTTAACCATAAGACCAACTTGTCTTACGGGTGAAACACCTTTTCTTCTATTAAATATAGGTGCAATTGCCTACAAAATAATATGACAATTGATTAAGAAAAATATATTTGTTTCATTTTAAGAGTTCTGTTCTTGAGTTGAGAGATCTGGACGGCTCTTAGCAACGAAGTCTTGAGAGCCGATTTAAGAGTTCTGTGTAGCTAGGAAACACTTAATTAGTAATACGGTCACGTCTGACTGACATAGTCACTTTATTAGTAATATTTGAGTTCTTTTAAGTGCTTTATGTTATTAAAACTTGCAATATATTTATTTTTACACGCAACTACACTTTACATCACCCATTCCATACACGGTTTTACGTAGTTGAGTGTCCGCCATTTTTCTGAAGCTCGTGGATACGGGTCAGTATAGTACAAACATTTCTTGACGCTTATTACAAACGCAACCTTTGTAGTTTTACAAGCGAGTAGTTTTACAAGAGATATCTTTGTACGGTTACAAGCAATTAATAAAATTACAAACAATTTCTCAGTAAAAATTACAAACTTTTTTTTTTTTACAGTGTAGAGCATAGGACGTTTCTAAACAGAATTTCTATGGAGACTTTTGCAATTAGGCGATTACACTGGGAGTTGTTCCAAGGAGGTAGTTGATCGTCCATTCCCGATTAATTCCACAGTAAAAATTAAGCAATCCATTAACATTAGTTTCAAAACTTTCCTTTGGTAATATGACAACGGGTCACCGAGTGTATAGCGTTGTGTCACATGTCATATGGAATCAACCTGATGACACCAGTTCTTCAGGCAACTGATGAAATATGTTTCCTATTTTGGCCTAACTTTTTGTAATAACACCACTCTCGAAATCCGTCTTCCTTCCAGAGCTTTTTCTGCTGCGAGAATGTCAATGATAATGAAAAACCGTTCAAATTTTACCCATACAAAACCCAGAGAAAATTTCTTTAGTTTTGTGAGGTTCAGTTCAGAAGCTAGATCTATCTGTCGCTGCACTAAACTCGTCAGCGACAATATATGGCTGTTTTGGAGCACCTGCGACCTTACACCACATGTTTATAAATCATGAAATCAAATTTCTGCAGGCAATTCCTTACGAAAATGTAAGACGAAAATGTATGTACAACTTATTCCCTAAAATGATTATTAATGGAGATATGCGCCCCCAGAATTTGATTTTTAAAATGCGTTAGCTGAAAATATCAAAACCACATGCAATTAAACAACAATCGGTGAATGGTGTTTTGTATAAAGGATATTTTATACCTCCAAAAACGCGGTCGGAAATATCGTCCCCCTTACTTTTGGAAATGGCTGTTGGCACCCTGTGTTTGCATCAAACTTCGTAACACTATACGTTCTAAAAGATTTTTAAAGACAACATGTGAATCAGCACGTCTAAATAAAAAAAAAAAGATCGCTTTGTCGGATCACACTCAGGTGAACCGTTTGTGAGATAATTCATGTTGGACATCCAAAACAGAACGTGTCTTGCATGCCAGGTAGGTAAACCACGCTACAGAGAAAAACAATTAAAATGAGGACTATCCAGGGGCATACGGCTACCTTAATAATCACTTGACGAGAAAAGTGGAATTTTCTTGAGTAACACACTGCCGAAGTTCGTCCCCATGATTTGGACGCACAACGTATTTGTGAGTGTTGGATTATTGTGTATTCACGGTTTTTTCACACTGTTCAATCAAATTTTGAAAAAATATCCCATGTACAACGTGTTTCGTTGTTTTCTAAATACGTCATGTATCACCAGTTTTTTATACTTCCGTTAACAAAACAGTACTTTATTTTTTGGTTAAATTTAACTTTTACTTATATTTTATCTATAACTCATATTTCATTGACAACTAATATGGATAACAGCAATGTGAAAATAGGTGTGTTGGTAATGCCAAACATGAAGTAATTCTCATACAGAATCGTATTACTCTTGAGCACGCACGAATACGGTGCGTTGGCTCCCTGGTGTAATTTTCTAAGCGTTGTTAGCATGAGTCGGATGAATATCCTGGAAGTAGAACTTCAACAGGGCGTCGGGAAAGTTGGATGTAACCGTGAATGGAGTATACGAGTCCAGAAGATGAAAAATGCATTGGCAAACCGGCCCGGGGTCAGCTCACTACTGGCAACGAGCATACAAGTACCAGAGACGTCACTCAATAGACTCAAGATGAAGTAGATCGCTTATTCGTCTTCTGCGCATGTGCCCAACAACGACCTGCCCCAAAGGAACATGGTCGACAGTGATGAACGTGTTTGTTTATATCTTAATATTTAAATGACAAGTACTATTATACTAATAAAATACTTTTACCAGTTTGAATTTAATCAAAAAGCATTACAAGCTGGTTAGAGGAAGTATAAAAAAATTAAAAAATCAGTTGTTTACTAACCAGTATTCTAACCTCAAATCCAATCCACGCCATATTTGCTAGTCGTATAGGCAGAAAAGCAGTTCAATGTTGGGACACGGAGATTGGTTATGCGCAGTCAGCGAGATCGGTCTACCTCATCTTTAGTCTATGCGTCACGCAAGGCAAAGCAACGGAACGTTTATTTTTGCCCAGTGTAAATGTGCTACTGTCAAAACAAAACAAAAATTGTGTTCATGGATTGGCACTACTACACGTAAACAGTTTTCTGCATAACATTTCAGTCGACCAAATCCACCCATTTTAATAAAAACGTGTTCAATATTCACATATAAAATATGAAGAATTATATCCAAAAACAAACGGCCACTGTGAGCTGTCAAGTGTTAGTACACACCGCCAAATCGTTGTTAAAACTCTATCTCACTTCAACGACAATGCACGGCCGTACGAGAATGCAATGCTCACATCACCACCAATATCGTAAAAAGAAATGTGGAATTATGTAAATCATTGTACTTCAGTCTCTACAATTGAATCAATATAATTATACTTTTTGTTTTCAATTCCGTTGAAAAATATTCATAAAGCGATACGCAGTATATTTATGTTATATCAAATAATTTTCCGTTTTTATATTGCCGGTATTGGACGGGGCAATGTAACAAAATCGAATCGGAGATAAATTAAGCGTTCTTTTTACTACTATCCAGTGCCTAGGAGTTGAAGGTGACTCCGGAGTGCGAGAATGCCCGGCACCTGCCGTCGGCTATCGCGTCGTCGCCTCAGGGGAGGCGGCCGGGCCACCTGCAGGCGTTCTGCGAGGTGTAAGGCGAGGCGCGCGCACCTCGTTCCAGCGACCCCGCCAACCTCCCAAGGTTGCCGAGCGCACGATGCGATGCTCGGGGATATTTCTCTTTTATCTTCGTCGGGAGCCGGCGGCATCGCGGCAACTCTGCTTACTGTCCTCCTGCACATCCTTACTGCCCCGCCTCGGCCACTTGCTTCAGTTACGCCCACAGAGCAAATAAGGAGACAAGAGCGGACACTTCCATGTTGTAACGATCTTATGTTAAAGTCTTTTTCAAGGGTGGTGGATGGGTCGTAGGTGCATGGATCAATATCAACAGTAGACATGCATTACGAAAAATAACCACCTAGTATAATAAAACCTAGATAATAGTTTTTAAAGATTATATTGTGATATTGAAGAAGATAATAATCACGATGTGTTCAATATTTAATAAAATAGCTTATTTATTTATTTATTTTTAGGCTATTGCCAGGTAGAATTTACAGTATGTTTACATCTTGCATTATTCTTGAGAGTTTCTAGAACTATGGTTTAAAGTTGCTTAATTAGAACCTACTTGACTAACACCATTTAGTTGCCGAATGCTGTTTTCGGCAGTAATTAAATATATACCTGTGCTGTTTGTGTTAGCTCTGTCCTTTAAATATTTACGATACCTCCAAATGTGACCAACAGAGTAGAATAAATCTTGCACAAGCAGTGCAAAAAACGGATTAAATATTTCTAATCGTTTCAGTAAGTTAATAAATCAGCACCTGAAATATATGTAGGTTAAATCAGTATGTTTGAGATACAAAACACTCGTAGTTTTGACTTAAAACCGATCTGTTCCATAAAATCATTAATTCTAGTAGTAAAATGTCTATGTTGGTGTTTCCACAGGCCCTAACTTTAAGTAACGCGATTGTAAGCCCTACCTAGTGTCACCCTCTTGGTTACGCCCGCCTCTTTCACGCAATTCCGTTTTCTTGCCCGTGCGACCGATCCAATCGCTCGCATCACCGTGGGTGGGTGGAGAGATGTGGCCGGCTCGTAACATCGAGGTCTTGAGAGCCGATGAAGGTGAAGCGAGGTGCGCATGAAGCAGCGCCTGAATCCAAGGGTGAGGTTAACGGGAAATCCCGAGAAAACCGGTTGACCAGCGGCATCGTCCGCCCGGATCACCATGTTCGCCCCTCATGATACGAGGCATGATCAAGAAATATCAGGAAACGGGTTAGTAGAATTAATTATATCAGTGATCATTAACGACGTGAAATTAAGATGTAATATTATACAATTTGCAGCTGAAAGTTCCCCCCCCCCCCTTCCTTCTTAAACAACGTTGCGTAAACTTAAAGGCAAGGCATTTTATACAAACTTTACTGTATTTTTAGCTATTTTGTTTTTCTCATTGCGTGCATTTATTATTATTATTCTTTTTACGTTCAGGCCAAAATAATTTAATTAGTGGTATGATACTGCTTTTCATTTAAAATAAGGTTGAAATTAGTGTGGACTAATATATACTCGATTGTTTCATACCTACGCGTGTTTGCAGACATGCTCTTGTTTTTGATTTGATCGAGAGACTTTTGTTTGCGGACCTTGACTTGCTGTCTTTGTACCATGCGTAAACAGGAGATAGCAACACTGGTTACAGTTTATTTCGTACCTACAACTGGCAACTCGTGTGTTTGCCGACTGTTGGATGACAGCCTGTTACTGTATCGCCATTATAGTCAGTGTGTACAGCTTGTTACGCCGGCTTGAAGGCGCATATAGTTTACATCGTCACCTGAACACGCCCGCTCACATTCAGTAGAATCCAGGACAGCGATTGCGACAAACGGGGCGTGCATTGCCAAATTACTAAAGGCTGTTCACAATAAAGTGAGCACTTTTGAAATCAACCTTAGAAAAATGTCACTGCTCCTTCCTGGCATACACTGGGTGACATGCGTCCAGTAAAGTGGGTAACGATGAAAGGAAAGTAGTTCAACATCTTAACGTCAAATAAAAAGTGTTAGGTAACCATTTGTGATTATGTAAATTTTTTTTTTTCGCTTTCCTTTTTTTAATGGATTAAAGTGTAGAAATGAGCAGATTCATAAAATATTTACTTTTCTAATAATTCCACAGTTTCAATTGATTGATACATGAAAAAAGTGATGAGACCCGTAACAATGTTAAACTTACATAAGGCAATAGTTAACAGTCGATATCTCATATAGCTCCCCCCGGTTCGTTTTAATTGCTTTATGTGATTGTAATGTTTATTAATTCAATAACAACCAGACTCTCAACCTAGACAGTTTTACAGTTAATCAATCCTTGTCAACCACTAGCTACAGCCCCTATCATGAATCACAACAATAAGACCCCTAGAGCATTTCACGCATAAATATGACTAAACATCATATTTATAAAAAGCTGCACTAACAATCCCGTTGGGGTAGTCTTCAGTTACCGCCTACACGTGATTTTTTATAAACCATAATAGACATAATTCTAGAGGATTTTTTCTGTGCGAAATGAAAGAATGATCATAAATAATGGGGTTTTACTTTTAAATCCTTTATTAAAGGGAATTTTCTTGAGTTTTAAGAATATCTTAAATGTATGTTTTAAGGTTTTTGCACTTACTGACGTAGCAAATAAATGTACAAAAACTCTGAACTACTATAAAGGAATAAATTACAACTGTAGCTTTATTTATTTACATTAAATCTCCAAGGTCACACCACGAAATTCCCAAGACGTTTAATTTCTCTTTCCCATGTAGACTCGACTTTAGTACTGCAGTCATAAAGTCGGCCTAATTGTAGAACCTCACACAAGCAAGTCACTGACGTACAACTAGAAAAATGATCCTAGAAGATGAGAACACGCTTGAATGTCGGGGAAGTTAACAAAACAAAATAATGCGACCGAAAAAATCTGTGTAAATGGAAGATAACGCCAGAGAGAAAGCGGGCTGGCACTAAAGAAACAATATGGTTCTTGAGGACGACTGCTGGAAGAACTTGAGAGCTGAAACTAGAGCCTGATAAACCTTGAAGTATGGGAGTAAAGGTACGACACGCGCGAGTGGTCGCATCGCAGTCATTCGGAAAGCACCCCGGTATTTACCGAGTACACCCGAAGTGTTGACATCAACATGGTTACTGCCATAAAGATGAGTTAGATCGGTTTTTCGTTTTCTGCGCATGTACCCAGCATCACCAATACAACTGTCAAAGTCACATGGTCAACGGTGACGAACGAGTTGGTTCACCTCTGGATTTTCAAGAGATCCGCCATTTTATGTATTTCAAGATGCTTTCATCCGTCTGTTTTTTTATCCGTCAGTTGAAAGCGACTCACATCAATCCTTCTGTACAGCAAAATTTCAGTGTAACAACATAACATCATGATATTTCTTTAGTTGGAGGTATATTTTGGTTGGAAATACATCTTCAAGAGAGAATCATTCGGGAAAATAATTATTTTTACGTGATAAGAATTTCTACTGAATTATTGTTTACATTTATGAATTTTCCACCAAAGATAATATACATAGATCCACAGCCTTGCATTTTATTTCAAAATGCGTATTCGCATCTACGGAATGTCGTCAGAAGGCAGTAGCCCATCGTGGGTCTTTAGAAAGTTAAAAGTTTGAAAAATATCTGATAGATTGACGGATAGTAAAAAAAGTTTCCCTGCGATTGGTTGGAGATCACGTGACCACCTGACGGACGGGCGACTGACGAATGCGACGGATGGTTTCACGTGAGTCCACAGTTGCTTACATAAATAAGTGTTCTCACCTCAAACCCTATACACGTTTTTGATAGAAATATTGGCTAAAACGCAGTTCAATTGTCGGAACATGAAGAGCGATGCTTCACAGCTACAATGCACAACAGACTACCCACGTCCCTTTTCAGTTACTGCGCATCCTTCTGTCGGGTGCACAAGTTGGGTACGGTTAATTAAAAACAAATATTTATTCACATTTTGCCTTTGCTTAATTTAGGTGCGTTCAAATTACAAAAAATCTTATTCGCGTAGGTTAGGAAACTACGTGATAGTGATGAGAGAAATGTATCATGACTCAGACACAAACGTGAGATATACTCTTCACTCCGCAAGTGCGTGCGAAGTGACCACCAGTTGTTGACACATCAGGTGTAATCGGTATAGTTCTTCACGGTTACTTCCAACTTTCCTCAGTCACATAAATTTAATTTCTAGACATGAACAAAACCAGTTGTCATGCATATTTGATGCTTTCGTTCATTCAAGATCATTTCCTACTTTTCTGAAGTCCTGCTAAAGTTCTACTTTCACTATTTCCACGATATAGGCTGTTGACGGTATAATGAGCACTTTTGAAAGCTCTGCTTAATACCTTCTTGTATTCACGCTGTCTCTTCTTCCGCCTTACTGCCACGGGCCTCATCACTTTATTCATGCGTCGCTCAAGTGAAACTGGAAAATTATTTGAAAAGTAACTATTAAAAATCCGCTAATTATTACACTTATATGCATTTAAAAAAACCAGAAAGGAAAATAAATAATTTAAGTTACCACAAATGGTTACCAAACACTTTTTATTCGGCGTTAAGATATGGAACCACTTTCCATCCTTCGTTACCAACTTGACTGGGCGCATGTCACTCAGTGCGCCCGTTAAAATATATGCAGGCAGGGGCGGTGACATTTTTTAAATGTCGATTTCAAAAGTGCTCACTTTATCGTGAACAGGCTTTAGTTCTCCATCTCGCTCATGCAAACACAGCTCAACTGAGTCTAGGAAATTACACCAGTGGAACAATGGACTGCATTCGTGCGCAATCAATGTAATAATATTTTGTATAAGAACTACTTCTTACTAGGCATTGCCAACACACATATTTTCTCCCTGTTTTTATTTTTATATTAATTAAGAATTAACAATTATATCTACACATAGAATATAAGCAAAAATTCGATTTAACTATAAATACATGGGATGGGGTGTTTTTTTTAAAAGGTTTGTTTCAGGAGCATGAAGAAACCGCGAATTATATATCTCGTGATTGTTGTACGCGGCGGCCACAACCACTGACTTGTGCAAAGTTCATGGTGGGTTTACAATTGAAAAAATACGACTTAGTAATTATATTAACCGCCAATCACACACACGGACCACGTAATTTTTGTATTCAGATTGACACGATAGTTTTCATTCCAGCCGATGAACACTCGTGATAAACGTGAACACTTTATATTTTGTTTATAACGCACCTAGCCTCACATAACGCAAGGATAATTTAGTCACGCCCTTCTTTTAGGCTGACGTTTAGTAGCAGAGATTCGTCTTATTATGAATTAAATTCACAAATATAATCGCAAACAGCCTCACACCCTTCCACTATTAATACTCTTAATGCCTGCTTGTAACCGTAAACAATAGTTTACCGCCAACCTTCTCAATGCATCAGTTTTACAGATAACAGTTTCAAACGAAATGTATTCTACGTGACAATTCTGAAGGAATATTTAGAAATCTTGCTAATTGTGATATATTGTGATACTTCAGATTTTACATGCAACAAAACAATTTCTTTTCATGAAAAAGTTTGCGTTTTTTTTTTTTATTTCCGCAGGAACTGTTAATTTGATGCACTGAGAAAGAATGTTCATCATCTCACATTTCTAGAACTTTTGTGATAATTAATTTTTAAAACCCTAGCGAGAGTCTTTATTGTAAAATCGCTCTTGCCATTTTGTTACCAATTGTTTTTACTACGCAGTGTAATATTTTTAACAGAAATAAAAACTGTATAATTTTTAACTTATTATGAAATAAACAGATATTTTGTTAATTATTTCATTAGATAAATTTATACTGTTTTTGTGTTGAAAAAATTAGACTACATGATGAAAACAATTTCTATAGGCTGTTCACGGTAAAATGAGCACTTTTGAAAGCCCTGCTTAAGATCTACTTGTTTGCACGTTGTGTATTCTTGAACCTATGTAAAATTAGCATTGCCATGGGTCTCATCACATCATTCATGCGTCGGTCAAACGAAACTGTGAAATTATTAGAAAAGTAAATGTTCTACAAATATGCTCATTTTTACACTTCGATGCATTAAAACAGCAGGAAGTGAAAGAAATAATTTAATTTAACACAAATGCTTACCTAACACTTTTTATTCGACGTTAATATATGGAACTACTTCCACCCATCGTTACCAGCGTTACTGTGTGCATGTCACTCAGTGCACCCGTTAAATATATATGCAGTAGGGGCAGTGACTTTTTTCCAAGGTTGATTTCAAAAGTGCTCACTTTATCGTGAACAGCCTTTATAAAAATGGCCAGAGCGATTTTATAATATACGCTTCCGTTAGGGTTTGGAAAATTAATCCTCGCAAAAGCTGTAGAAATGGGAGATCATGGACTTAACGTTGATTCCTCCATTTAAACTGCGTGGTTGTATGCAGGTTTGGTGTGCAGCGCCCTTGAATCACGATTGTTTCCAGCAGTAAACGCAGCTTCACAGTTCCCGCAGCGGGAAGTAGGCGGGTAGGGATGAGTGATGACGGTGGGGCGAAGACGGAAAGGTGCGCGCGCAGCACGTGACAGCGGCAGAAGGCGTAGTGGGCTGGCCGACGCGCCTTGTCGGTGGGTTGAAAGGTGCCAAGGGGTGTTGGCTCGCCCCAGCAGGAGGCACCCGGGGCCTGCTCCACGTCCCACCCCAGCTTTTTGTGCCTGCCTACTGACGTGCGTCATGGCCGCGGGACTGAAACGCCGCGTTCACACCGCGGAGCAAATACCGCAAGAGGAAGACTGGGGTAGAGCGCGCACTCGAGACACGCAGTAACCAATCTAAGTGCCTGTATTACGACCTCTATAGGCTGTTCACGGTAAAAATGTGCACATTTGAAAGCCCTGCTTAAGATCTACTTGTATAAACGTTGTGTATTCCCCCGCCTTATGTAAAATGAACATTGTTATAGGTCTCATCGCTTTATTCATGCGTTGGTCAAATGAAAGAGTGAAATTATTAAGAAAGAAAATACTTTAAATGTAATGGGCTTCTTAACGTCTCCCGGATTTATGCTTGAAAGCTCAGCAGTGGACGGCTTACACATTATCTTATAACATAACTTAAATTAACGCCCATACTTTACCCAGGATTCGAACCCAGTGCCTAACGCACCCCAGAGCGAGGGCGCACCAACTGACTGCGCCACGGGAGGTCGGCAAGTATCTTACAAATCTGCTCATTTTTACATTTCGGTGCATAACAAAACCGCAAGCGAAAGAAATAATTTTAAGTTAACACAAATGGTCACCAAACACTTTTTATTCGTTGTTAAAATATGGAACTACTTTCCATCAATTGTTATAGGCTGTTCACGGTAAAAGCTTTTGAAAGCCCTCTCATTTGGAATAATAGTCGAAATATGTGTTTTATGTTAGTCTTAGGTGTTAAATTCTGAGTGCGGTGGAATATACACACTGTGTTTATTACTTACGAGGCAATATTTATTTAGAAATGTGGTTAAAGTATAAGAGATGGCTGAAAGAAAAAAGTAACTAGGGCTTCAAAAGTGCTCACTTAGTGTGAACGGCCTATACCAACTTTACAGGGCGAATGTCACTGACTGCGCCCATTAAATATGTGCATGCAGGGGCAGTTACTTTTTTCTAAGGTTCAATTCTAAAGTGCTCACTTTATCGTGAACAGTTCTGGGATAAATGTATTCCATAGATAAGCTATATGATGTTAAACTGTATTATGGACATTCCTTTAGTTAAGTTATCGTTCAGATTACTAAACCAAGTTCCTGGTCTGTTACTGTGTATATGTTAGCAATAAAATTCACTGTTTTTTTTTTTTTTTTGGTGTCGAGGGCTTATGTTCAGTTGTCCAGAATGAGCACGAGACGTGTTTTGAATATAATATGTAGGTCAATGCTTCTTTAGGGAAAGTGAATTAAATAAAACTACGAAAATGTATTCTAATGAGAACGCTGATGGGTCTGTCGTATGAATATATTTTTATAAATGCAACACAAATAGACATAACTATTCAGTATCAGGACCTCTAGGTTAAAGTAAATTAAATATATACCCGAAATATGCAAAATAATGTACCTATTCTTCAAAACACCAGGCGAATGTTGTGTCCTAGCACAAATAATAAATGGAAGTTTGCACAAAAGCCAAGGAATCATTTTACAACATCCTCGCGATAACGAACTATGCTCCAAAGAAATTTAAACGAATTCATTTAAACGTTCAGTTGGTATCAAGCAATTTCTGTGCGCTACTGGTTACCTCAACGAGTGTATTTGTTGGAAAACTGACAATTCCAGTGACATTACATATTTTCGTGTTAATAATGTTACTATGGAGTGCCCCAAAATAATTGATGTTCTATATAATATGTTTCTAATGAATTCATTGGAATAGATAAAAAATTATTTTGGCGCGCTTACAGTTGATTACAATGTAGGGAGTGAATTTGAATTAGAAATGTTTACATAGTTCTTTTATTTTTTTAATTAATATTAATTTTTACTGCAATGTTTATCGTATTTAATAGTCTAATATATTATCTGATAGTATGCAGCTGCACAACTTGAAAACCCTTTAAATCAATCCATAGACCACTGTATTTTCGTTTGCTTAAAAGTCGTCAAAATCAATTCACAGTACACATTTTCGTTGGGTTAAAAGTCGTCGAATGCCCAACAACGAAATGCTGGGCTATTTAAGCCTCAACATACAACATATTTCTTCGTACTTAATACAGTCACTGGTGATATAGGCTATTCACGGTAAAATGAGGACTTTTGAAAGCCCTGTGTAAAATCTACTTGTATGCACGTTGTGTATTCTTCCGCATTATGTAAGATTAACATTGTTACGGGCCTCATTCATGCGTCGGTCAAGTGAAACTGTGAAATTATTATAAAAGTAAATCTTTAACAAATCTGCTCATTTTTACACTTTAATGCATTTAAAAAACAACGAAAGCGAAATAAATAATTTAAGTTATCAGAAATGGTTACCTAATAATTTTTATTCAATGTTGAGATATGGAACTACTTTCCATCCATGTTACCAACTTTACTGAGCACATGCCACTCAGTGCGCGTATTAAAACATATTATGGTAGGCGCAGTGACTTTTTTTTAAGGTTGATTACAAAAGTGCTCATTTTATCGCGAACAGCCTTTATCAAACCTCTCTCAGCTTGTTGGCAACTTCACTACACGTTATCACACTGCATGTGACTCTTTTCTTACATCCCAACATTGAGGGTAGTTCCAGAGATTTTTAATTATATTAAAAAAATATTCGCAAAGAAGAAAGGGGAAAATAGCTTTTTTTTTTTATTAATAGCATCCAATTCCTTAAAACGATTAACCTGAGGCTTAATATTTTTTTCCATTTTTTTTAACATACTGAAACAACCAAATATTTGTTTGGCACAAACTAATTTTTTTTAAATGCATTATTTGGCTTTGTGGACAAATTTCATTAATTTGGTGGAACAGAGACTTGATTGTACCAACACAATATCGTTTATCTGAAACAAACGCCACGCAAACAAATATATTTGGTGTACGGAAACAATTATTTTTCTCAGTGCGACCTTTAGCAAGCATGGTGTCCGTGGTCCACAAAATTTAAAAAAATCGTGGCGTCCATGTCTCATTGCATATACGCATTTATAAGACCCAGAAGAGAACCTACGCGGTCTTAGATTGGTATCCAAAATTCTTTTGGTTCTTCAGAGTAATACTTCGTAACGAACCGCTTGCGATAGCTGTCGAGATAAAATTCTCCCGCACTCATAGAAGAGAAGAACAATGGACGAATCGTTAGAGGAAGGCTGATCTAACATCAGAGTGAAATAAGAGCCTTCCTAGTATTTCAACAGCCGTAGCACTGCGCGATGGCGCCAAGTAGCACTGTTTGGAGTCAGGCAACGGAACTACTGTAAAGGCTGTTCGCGATAAAGTGAGCACTTTAGAAATGAAGCTTAGAATAAAGTCACTGCCCCTGCATGCATATATTTTAATGGGCGCACTGAGTGACATTCGCCCAGTAAAGTTGGTAACGATGAATGGGAAGTAGTTCAAGAGCTTAAAGTTGAATAAAATGTGTACGTAACCATTTGTGATAACCCAAAATTATTACTTTCGCCTTCTGTTTTTTTATTGCATGGAAGTGTGAAAATGAGCGGACATGCAAAGTAACAACGAGCATGATGAGGTGGTATTTCCCACTAAAGCTATGTTCGCTGTCGCACTGTTCTGTGTCTGTTCGAGGTATCGCGTTTTTTATTAATTTTTTCTAAATTAATTTTGCCAAAGAATTCAATACATTTAAATTGTCATATCATTCTCAAAATTTCCGTGTAATCCTAATCTTAATAACATTATAAATGCGAAAGTTTGTACGTTTATTTGTTACTCAATCACGTCGTAACGGCTCAGCGGATTTGGATGAAATTTGATACAGGGGTAAATTATATTCTGGATTAGCAAATAGGGTACTTTTCATCGCGGAAAAACAAACAGTTTCTTAGGGAATGTATAAAATATGCTACCAACCATTAAGATAGAGCACTTGGTCATTATAATTAATGTTTGAATTTTGCAGACGGGCGAAACTGCAGGTAACAGCGCGTAAATTATATAACCGAAATTAACATGTTTTCTAAAAACTTCAACTTTATACAGCAGTACTTTTCGTAAGCTAGGATTCAGGAATATTAATCTGTACTGTTAAAGGGAGGTTAAAATATCCAATTATATATTTTTTATGCTTTATTGATTTTAATTTGACATAAGAAGCGAGAAAGACGTTTCAGGCGTTGTATCTATTTAAAACAGCTATCCTTCAAGAAGTGCCAACTTGCAATCCGAGGAATTACTGCCTTAATGAATAAAAACTTAAATTTTGTCGATGACGTGCGACATAATATATTCAGTTGAAGAGAACAAATTTTCAGATTAAAGATACCTAAGCATACAGTTTCACATATTATGAAAGTGATAGTAGCAAACAAAAACTAAATACGGGAAGTAATAAGTTATCTTCAGAATCTCAAGGAACTTTCTTCATATATTCTTAATATACCCGATTAAAATTATTTCGATATGCAAGAAAACCTTACAATTGGCCGAGCATATGTAATTATCCGTTAGTAAAGCACAGATAAATAAAAAACATACAATGATGAAACATTTTAAAAAGTATGGCAAGAATAAAAATCACAGATAATCTTGTGTGCTTACATAATATTGAAAAAATATATATATTTGTAAGCCACGAATTAACCTCGTCTGTCGTTTTATTTATACCACAATCAATATTTCTGCTAAGGTGTTCCAAAGAGAAACTATGTAGTACAATTTCAAGCCAAGCTCAATCACGTAGACAGTGCTAGAACGGTATGGTATTTCACAACGCCCGAGGATCGATTGTAGTAGTCCATTTACGGTTACTTAAAAATTTCTTGAAGCCCTGCTAAAGTTCTACTTCCGGGATATTCTACCGCCTCATACAAACAAAGCTAAACCGAGTCTTTAAAGTTGCACTGAGGGAACGACGTACAGCATTAGTGCGCAATAGCATTTTGCATCAGAATTGTTTCTTATAGGCTGTTCGCTGTAAAATAAACACTTTTGAAAACCCTCCTTAAGATCTACTTGTGCGCGCATTGTGTATTCTTCCACTATACGTACAATTAACGTTACTGCTGATCTGACCACTTTATTCGTGCGTCAGTCAAAGGCAACAGTAAAATTTTAAGTATAGTAAATATTTTACAAATGTTTTTACTCTTACACTTATATGCATTTGAAAAACAAATACTAAAATTAAAAAATTCAGTTTTCGCAAATATTTACTTAACACTTGTAATTTAAAGTTAACGCATGGAACTACTTTCTCACCGTCGTTGCCAACTTTACTGGGCACGTGACAGTCAGTGTGCACTTTAAAATACACGCAGGTAGGTGCAGTGACATTATTCAATGGTTGATTTCAAAAGTGCTCACTTTACGGTGAAAAGTCCTTACTATTCACTAGCAACACGCCTTTTTTTTTTCTTCCGCTGTTTTATTGATATTAACTATAAACTAAATATTATAATTTATGGATGAAATATAATTAACATTTTAATTTAACCAAGCATAAGACAATTATGTTAATACAAGTGAAACACGCCTGTGATATATAACAGAGGCCTCGCATTAGAAAAAAAAAACCAAACGTGTCGTACATAGAGTGATTTTTCGAAGGTTTAATCCAAAATATGAGAATAGACAGCTAATCTACTACATTAAACTGTCTCTTGCGTTCGTTGATACAGCTCCACAAACTACACTACAGAACACGCGAGTGTGATCAAGAAGCTACGCTACTTTTCACTCTACTGATCCATATCACATACAAGAAATGGCTCTTACGACCGCGACTTATGTGTGCTTATAGCCCATTATTTGCCGAAGAACATTTTTTTTTTTTTTTTTCCCCAGTTTAACCACTATTCGCAGAATACATTTCCTGCAGGTCGTGCGCAACCAATCAACTCATGAATTTGTTCTGGAATTGTGTTTGAAATTTCGCAAATTCGTAGTGCTGAGACAACAAATAAAGTTGTAATTGGTTATCAGTTTGTGGGCGAACATTGACGTCAATATGATTATAGGCTGTTCGTGCTTAACTGAACACTACTGTTTAGGATCTACTTTTCTGCCCCTTTTGTATCCTTACGCTATTGCACAATTAAAATGGGCACTGGTTTCTTCACTTTATTCATGAGTCTGTTAACCGTGACTGTGTAACTGTTAGGGACGTAAATATGTTACTAACATGATGATTCTTGCTTTTATGTGCACAAACCAAGCGGGAATAAAATAAAATAAACGTAGTCTCAACAAACTTAAAACACTGCACATCAAATATGACACAAGGGAAAAGATAGCTAATGAAAATTGATTTTTAAAGTGCTTATTCAATCGCTGCACCAACATTATACCCCATATCAAATAATTATCCTAACAGCAAAATTCTCGTAAACTGAACAACTTTTAAGTAGACGTGTGTCTGTCCTTAACCACATAATATACTAACAACGTAAACAATGGGTGGCCCATCTATTGCAAATATGGCACTGAAATGGAAAATAGTTTCGGTGAGTGGTAACACTGTATTTTGTGTTCTGTCAACACTAGGTCTTTTCAGAGACGGAGTGGACTTAAAGGAATACCGGATGAGGTATTTAAAACAGGCCACCTTAGTAAATCACCCACTTTTAAAGTTAGAAGAAAATGGTCCAGACAAACGTTGTTTGGGGTGAAAGGGGCCATAATGTGACGTTAATAGTTTGTATTTACGTCGAAGGGTGAAGGAGATATGGGGCTCAACGGCATTATTGTAGATGTGACGAACTACTTTATTACAAACCTCTGAAAATCTCTGTGCAATATGAATACAATCACAGTGTTTGAGGACCATCACAACGCATTGAACGTCAGCGGCGAGACAACACGTGTCTACCCACAAACACGTGTTATGCGGTCCTTCATGTCCTCACGGGTCGTTGGTACTTCTGCATACACCTGTTTTCTTATTTTATCAGCGTCATATTAGCTTGTTAGGCTGCGGATCATCCAAGTTATAACACCAACGCTCCACTGTTCTACACAATTTTACCTACTACCATCTTCACTTTATGCCAGGAGGCAAGTAGAAGTATAAAATCCAGCGGTGTAAGGTCCGGTGATCGTGCAGGCCATTTTAAGTTTCTGGCCCGGCCGATCCAATGGTCTGGAAATGTGTAGACACAGTAGTCTTACTCACTACTACAGCACAGCACGGACTAAAGGTATCCATGCAAACATGTGTCAAACGTACTATTGAAAGGTGAACAATAAACCACATCGTCCTATTTAACATACCGAAGTAAACCCCATATTTCCGGCACACTATAGCCCCTTTCACCCCAAACAACGTTAGTCTGAAACATTTTCTTCTAACTTTACAAGTGGGCGATTTATAAAGGTGGCCTGTTTTAAATGCCTCACCCGGTATATCGACAAGGAAATTTGATGAAATTTGTGATATACGTTAAGAACTCTATTTTGTGTTCCAAGTATCCTACATAGAATGTAACATGATTTTTCTTATGGAAACCAATTAGTGTCTCGAGTATTTAACACCATACTGTTGGCTAACTTGAAACACCAACGTAAAAATTCATAAAAAATATTTAAAACTCTAAAGATATCCTTTTTATAGACTGTCGCCTGTAATTCATTACATATAGAGCCCACATTTAACAGCTGTAAAAGAGGGGTTATTGTAGAGTTTAAAAGTGTTTCAAGTAACCCCATTTTACAGTACCGTCTTTTAAAATGTGATATTTTTTTAAAATTGGTAACACCGAAACTGGTTTCTTTATTCGCATTACAAAAAGGTTCGGCATTCTATTGAAATATTTATTTATTTTACCCTTTTTCTTTTTTTCCCCCAATAATGGTTGAACGGCGCGTGGTTCTCGGATAAGTACTTTTGATATCAACCGCTGGAAAAAAAAATCCTGCTAGTAAGTGCATTTATTTGATGGCCACGATGATAGTAATGCTCCCAGTAAAATTAGTACCAATGCAGGGAAATATCACAGAACTTCAAGGTCGTATTTAAAGCATGACTTTTAAATTCTGTAACCATTAAATTTATTTAATTTACTTACTTTTTATTTCTACGCCCATACAACAAGCATGTATCATAGAGTAAAAATAACAAACAATTAACATATTCACAGTTAGTTTTATCGGTACATGAAATAAGTCATCGGGTCCACGCAATGTCAATTTTACGAATGGCGGAAGGATACAATATGGACAATGGAGAACATCCTAGGCTTCCAAATGTGTTCATTTATCACGAACAGTATTTAGTCATTACATCCGTTTCTATTTTGAAATATTTTAACAGAAAACAGATAGTAAACTACGCAAATAAAAAAATGTATATAATCCATAACTGTTAAAACATAAAATAAATAAAAGAAAATTAATTTTACAAGAAACTATATTATTTGGCAAAGCAGTCAGTATTCAAACTATCAGAATACAAGCTAGGAAGCTGTCTACATATGAGAAATTTCGCGCTCCTACGATGTAGCTAGATGCTTAATTGTTACAGGAGGAGGAATCGACTTCACATAGGTAAATAATGCACAGGATCTGCAACCAACATGACTGATTCTGCGATGGTGATGACGCACGAATATCACTGATGCCAAGTTGTAAATCAGATTATTTCATTCGGAAAGTCACTACGGCAATTTCAAACATATGCATTACCACATTGCAACACTTGCTACCGGAACGCAAGTATTGAATCAAGTCGCTACTATATGTATCCTCATAGTTTTAAAAAGAGTGGGGTCTGTGAGGTGCTACTTAATAAATTAGTTAGCGATCCAGGGATTTCGATAGTTGAAGCGGTGCTAGGATCGAATTTTTAAACACTTGTAATTTCTCTTCACTTTTGTGATTAGGCCACTCCTTTCCTGACACGCCCTGCAGCACTGAGAACAAGTAAAAGGCCCGTCTACAACCTGCCATAACCATGGACGTGTTACATTGACGCAGCCCGAATGCGCAGTTTCTTCACACTTTTTGAATCAAACCTTTGAAAAATTACCCTGTGTATGACGTGCCTAGTTTATCCTAAATACGCAATGTATCACAAACGTTTTATACTTGTGTTAACATATAAGAACCTTATTTTTGGTTAAAATTAAACTTCTAATAATATTTTACCAATAATTTTATTTATAATTAATATAAATAAAACAGGGAGAAAATGGGCATGTTGTTAACGCCTACTAAGAAATAGTTCATATACAAAATAATAGCACATTGAGTGCGCACGAATTCGATGTGTTGTCCCTTTGGTGTAATTTTCCATTGTTGGTTAAACTTTGTATGAGGCGGAGGAATATCCTGGAAGTATAACTTTGGCAGGGCTTCAGAAAAGTTGGCAGTAAACGTAAACAGCCTATATCACAATAATATAGCGCTTGTGATATATTTAGAAAGCAACAAAACACGCCATACCTAGGGTGATTTTTTCTTCAAAGGTTTGAATCGAAAAGCGCGAAGAAACAGCGAGTATGGGTACGAATTGCGGAAGTGCGGCGGGCATCTGGCGCACAGTGGGGCGACAATGCGGGTGCTAGGGGATGGTCGGGGCGGTAAGTGGCCTGCGGTACACATCGCGGGGGCTGTGGGAGGGATCGCCGTCGCGTCGCCCGGGCCGGGCCAGCAGTGCGGTATGTGTGATGAAGACGTCAGGGAGCGCTGGCAGCTCAAGGCGAGCAGGTACGCCCCGCGCACCGCCTCACGACCTGTTAGGGGTGGCCACGGTCTAGCCTCCGCCGCCGCCGTCGCTCTCAACCTCACATTCCCTTCTGCCCCACTCTCGTGCGCGTGTGCCTGCCTCTGCTCCCGCTGAAGGGACGTCCTGTCCAGCTGACGGCACTCTTTTTTTTTGTGTGTGCTACCGCCTTCAGTTCGTTGACTGGCTGGCATGGCGCCCTGAGTGTAGGCAGCCACGCATCACGGCGACGATAAGTAAGTTCGTGAACTGGTGCCCCTGCTGCGTAGGCAGTCATGACAACAGCGTCCGCGAGCTTATTCGTGCGCGCGCGTGCACGTGCGTATGTATGTGCCATTGTATGTACAGACTATGTTTGTATGTATGTATGTATATTACACAATATGTTATATGTACCTATGTACACTACATGCATGCGTGCATCCATGGTTGTGTGTAGGCATGCATGTATAAGATATTCACGGTGAAGTGAGCACTTTTAAAAGACCTCTCATTTAGAATCATAGTCAATAAATATATTTTATTTTAGCCTTGGACGTTAACTTTCGAGTGCGGTGGAATATACTCACTGTGTTTATTACAATATTTATTTTAAAAGGGTGAAAGGAAAAAATAACCATGGCCTCAAAACTGCTCACTTTACTGTGAACAGCTTGTATTATATGTACAAAGCATGTACGTATGTATGCGTGTATGCATGCCCGTAGATGCACGTATGTACGAATGTGTGGCAAATGTATGTAATGTTATGTATATAAGAGAGGTGTGATTACACACACACACACACACACACACACACACACACACACACACATATATATATATATATATATATATATATATTATATAATATATATATATATATATATATATATATATATATATAATATATTGGGCCACCCAAAAGCCAGAAGCCATCAACAGGGTGATAGACAAACAATACAAATAAATAATATAAAAATAAAGTACCTCCATAGCAAATTATACTAAACACACAATGAACACAACAAAAAATCACAATTACTGTACAGAATACAACAAAAAAAAACACAGAAATATAATATTACTTACAACAAGTATTTAAAATATTAAAAGAATAAATATATTCAATCAGAACTGACATAGAAGGACAATAGGGTAAACATAAAAACCATCACATTCAAGAACCAAAAATTAAGAAAAAAACTGTTAAAATAATTTCGTAAAATCGCGAAAAGCTTTTTTCTACCAATATTTTTCCTTATAGGCTGTTCACGGTAAAATGAGCACTTTTGAAAGACCTGCTTAAGATCTATTTGTATACACGTTGTGTATTCCTCCGCCTTATGTAACATTAACATTCCTGAGGGCCTCATCACTATATTCATGCGTCGATCAACTTAAACTGTGAAATTATTAAGAAAGTAAATACTTTAGAAATCTGTTCATTTTTACATTTCGATACATAAAAAAAAAAGACAAGAAAGTGAAAGAATTAATTTTACGATATCACAAATGCTTACATAACACTTTTTATTCGACGTTAATATATGAAACTACTTTCCACCCAGCGTTATCAACTTTACTGGGCGAATGTTACTCACGCGCCTGTTGAAATGTATGCATGTAAAGAAGCAGTCACATTTTTCTAAGGTTCATTTCTAAAGTGCTTACTTTATTGTGGACACCTTTTACCACCCCCCCCCCCCCCCACACACACACACACGCACGCACGCACGCACACGCACACCTGCACTACCTAATCAGAAGAGATGTTAAGGGACCTAAACTCCGTTTATCGACTGGGGATCTATTTGTTTACGAAACCTGTAATACTCTACCATACGATGCCCTGCACTCTTCTAAGCAGTGAGCTCCGCAATAAAAGTATTTTAAACCCCCAATCAACGAACGTACGCACGCACGCTTTGCCGGTTGGTGGGCGGAGCCGCACAAGGGCGTCACTTCATGCAGACTCCGCTGTGATGCACACAGGGAAGTCCATAGTTGGAGCTGGGACGCTGTGATTCATCAAGAGAATAGTTAGATACATTGAATGTATGAGCATGTCTGTGAGAGTCCGCAGTCTGATTCCGTCACTGAACTGTTGAAAAAATTTTACATAAAATTATGGAAAAGTACTAGCAAAAATTTCTCAGAAAATTTTGTAAGTAGGAGACTGAAAGTCTTTCTTTTTTATTAAGGTTGAAGTAAAGCAACTGCATATGGAGCACTGTACCTGACTATACAACATAAAGAACTCATTAAAAAAATAGTACAGACAGCATAAAAATTTTCATAAAAGTGTGATTTATGCTGTACATGAAAGAAGAATGTATATATTTGCAAAATAAGATATTTTACTTAAATGTACTTTTTAAATGTAAAAAAGTCGATTAAAACATTCTGTATTTCTAACAAAATTTAAGCATATTTGTATTTTGGATGTTTCAGAAAGTAGAATTGCATGAAAATCTTTGTCATGGAATATCATCATAATGTTTACTATGATTGTGTAAGAAAATTGTAATAATAATTTAGGAAATAATTTTTATTATTTATTTTTAGAGTATCCATATGCCACAAACATTTATGGCTAAAACTGACGTAAATAAAGTTAATTATAAAACTGATATGATACATTATTATTATGATTTTATTACACGTGATCACAGTCAATTTTATGACGATCTTTATTTAAGAAGATTTTCTTAAAAATTCTGCTTCCCGAAGCATCTAAAACGGAAATGCGCTTGAATTTGGTTAAAAATGCGGACTCTGTCGATCGGTTAATATTTTACAATTAAAAAAAACTTTAGTAAGCTATTCTATAATGTTGCAAAATAAATACATCTTCTTTCATATACAGCATAAATCACACTTTTCTGACAATTTTTTTGGTGTCTGTAATAATTTTGTATGAGTTCTTCGCATTGTACAGTCCGGTGCAGTGCTCCACAGGCAGTAGTTATACTTCAACCTTAAGAATGAACTTTCTGTAGATTCTACAGAATTCTCCGTGAATCTCCGGAATCTCTCTGGAAATTTTCTAGGTATTTTTTCTGTGTTTCCAGTTTATAAATAGGAGTTGCGAAAGGAAAGATTTTTCTTTTTCCTGTGCAGACTTGTAACTATGTATAAATAAGTTTAAATATTTGAAATATTTTGTTCCGGAGCGGGATTTAAACTCTCAAAAGTCCGATAGAAGACTGCCGTTCGAAACTATCAAGCCTGAACTGAAAAATCTGCTATTTTCAACGAGCTTAAATTGTTGGAGCGGGGGAGAAGCAATCCAAGACACTTACCTGATGACAAAACCTCTGATGCCAATAAAAACAGTTTTTTGTGTATCTTGCAAATTATATCCATACTGCTAGTGTACTTAAACGGTCGCGAGAACTCCATCTGACAAAGCTTATAGACTGTTCACGGTAAAAATGAACACTTTTGAAAGCCCTGCTAAAGATCTACTTCTATGCACGTTGTGTATTATTCTACCTTATGTAAAATTAACATTGCCATGGGCCCCATCACTTTATTCATGCGTTGCTCAAGTGAAACTGAAATTATTAGAAAAGTAAATACTTTACAAATCTGCTGATTTCTACACTCCGGTGCATAAAAAAAACACACACAGCTAAAGAAATAATTTAAGTTATCACAAATGGTTACTTAACACTTTTTATTTGACGTTATTATAAGGAACTACTTTCCCTCCATCGCTACTAACTTTACTGGGTGCATGTCACTCAGTGTGACCGTTTAAATATATGCAGATAAGAGAAGTGACATTTTCTAAGGTTTGATTTCAAAAGTGCTCACTTTATCGTGAACAGCCACTTTTGAAATCAACCATTGTATTTTAACGGGTGCCATGAGTGACATGCGCACAGTAAGGTTGGTAATGATGGATGGGAAGTAGTTCCGTATCTTAACGTCGTATAAAAAGTGTTATGTAACCATGTCTGATAACCTGAATTATCTCTTTCACTTTCTGTTTTTTTTTTATGTATCGAAGGTTAAAAATGAGCAGATTTGTTAAATTTTTTTTTTTTTATAATTTCACAGTTTCACTTGAGCGACGCATGAATAAAGTGATGAGGCCCATGGCAAAGTCAATCTTACATAAAGCAGAAGAATGCACAACGTGCGTACAAGTAGATCTTAAGCAGGGCTTTCAAAAGTGCTCATTTTACCGTGAATAGCCAATAGAAAAATATACCAATCAAACAAGTGCTCATGGTCGTCCACCCAACATGGCTGGTTCTCCCATTGCCCAGTCCAGTCTCCGGGTGAGCGTAGGAAGATTACAGGACCTTCCTCTCTTCTTTTTCTCCCGACAAGGAAGTTAAATGCGTGCATAGACTCGGTGCGTGTTTTTCGTCCAACTGCTATTAATATCTCACGTTCATTAATTACTACTCTTTATCACTGTATATTGCTCAGTCCATTTTACGCCGCCTGTCTACTCGTAAAGGCGGCGTGTAAGATGTACGTTCCTGAATAATAATTTAAAGCCGGAAGTGCTATATTTGTACAAAGAACACAGAAGAAACATCTTCAGCTGTGTAATCATTTACCGTTATTGCTTCATTAGTGTGACATTTCTCAAGAGCTTTAACATAGGTTCGGTATTATTTCGTACAATTTTTGCATTCCCTAAAGTAGACTATATATTTTTTGTCTCCTGGTCAATCTTCTAAAGCGACGTTATTCTTAAAACCCTAAAAATTTTACCCAAACGTGTAGAAAATAATTATGGTTTGTATTTTTCTCTATTGGAATAACCCAATAGATGTGAATAGAAAGCATTTGCCTAGTCCCAGTGGATCGGCCTCAACTCATCTCATCCCAGATACGACCAAATGAAAAATTCTATGCGCCTAAGAGGGCATGGGAAATAAATTAATGCTATTGAGGTTTATCATATTTTACAAATTTTATGGAAGCCGATAGTGAAAACAAAGAAAGGGCAACCATACAAAATAGTTTTTACTAACTACGAGAGCAAATATTTTACTTGAGTGAGGTTATTCTGCCGAGATATTTCTGACGCCGTCAGTTTTTGTGTGTTTTCGTGCCGCAAGACATTATGCGAAATTGATACAGTAATACTGTAAAATACTTGGTCGTTAAGTTGGCAAAACCTATTATCTAGGATTGCCAATTTTACTTTTTTCTATATTGGGTTTCAAAAACCAGTATACATCAATTTACGTATTTGGTGTTAATTTATGTCCCACGCCCCCTTAATGTCATGATCTTCAATTTCTCCAGTTTTTGCGATAATTCATTTTTTAAACCCAAACGGGAGCTGATACTGTAAAATCGGTCTGGCTATTTTGTTACAAATTGTTTTTAGTGTGTAATCTAATTTTTTTTAACAAAAACGGTATAGTTATATATTATTTATTTATTAACCATGTTTCCGTTTATTTAGAAATTTGTAAAAATTATGCAGTTTTTTGTGTTGTAAAAATTACACTATATAATAAAAACAATTTGTAACAACATAGCGAGAGAGATTTTACAATATCTGCTTCCGTTTGGGTTTTAAAAAATTAATTATCGCGAAAGCTGGAGAAATGGAAGATCACGACTGAGACACCTCGCATACGATTAGATCAACCCAGAACTGTCAAGCTCGGATGCGCTATCGTCCAATTAAATTAAACTCGGGATCGCAGAGGCATTTTCTGTAAGAAGAAATATTTTGCCTGCTAACGGAAGTGTCTGAAAGCGTAAATTGCTACAGGCGGTGCTAGTTGCACGCAAAAAACACACGTGCGCAAAATATTTGGCATACGTAATGTGCTCTAAAATAGCAATACATTCCATTGGCCGTGTAACAGTTCTTTGAATCAGAAGGTTTCATTTTTTAATGAAAGGGGAAAAAAGTTGCTGTTTTCGTGTTCCACAGGCCTACGCACAATGAAATTGCTATGAAAGATAAACGTCTGGATAAAAATGGAATTGTTTGCCTTCCTTGTAACGCAAATATGTCATGCTTCAACAAGAACAGTTTTTTTTCTATTATTCAAGGCATGCTTAACGCAGAAACTGTTTATCGTCTGGCGTATTCATTGTATAAGCTATTCATGATAAAAAAAATAAGCACTTTCGAAAGCCCTGCTTAAGATCTACTTGTATGCACGTTGTGTATTCTTCCGCCTTATGTAAGATTAACATTCTCATGAGCCTCATCACTTTATTCATGCGTCGGTCAAGTAAAACTGTGGAATTATTAGAAAAGTAAATATTTTACCAATGTGCTCATTTTTACACTTCGATGCATTTAGAAAAAAAAAGCGAAATAAATAATTTTAATTATTAGGAACGGTTACCTAACACTTTTTATTCGACGTTAAGATACGGAACTACGTCCCATCAATCGTTACCAACTTTACTTGGGCGCATGTCACTCAGGGCGCCCGTTAAAATATATGAAAGTAGGGGCAGTGACTTTTTTCCAAGGTTGATTTCAAAAGTGCTCACTTTATCGTGAACAGCCTTTAATGATGGCGACAACTAGTCCTTGCAATGCTTTTCGCGGCCAAATGGCTGAATGGATCTAGGCTGTGCTACTCTGATATGAGTTGATCAAGTGTTCGACCACCTTCAAACTCAAGGACTTGGCACAAATATTTATTTTACGCCGAATATCATTTCAATAATAACATTTTGATGATTCTGTGCTGTAACTATTTAATGTAGTTTGTACCTAACCCTTTCAGTTCCTGTATCCAGTGTACATGACGCAGAGAAAGGGAATGCATGCCATGAGTTGTGTAGTACATCTAGGATTATTGCAGTCAGTTTCTTTCTTGTGGGTAACGTGATTTATGGATATGTCTACAGCCCTGGCTTGTAAAACGTTTTCCCAATATCTATATAGCACCAAAGACACCTTTCGTTAGTCGAGGGAACGAAGCAAGTGTTGAATCAGTATATGTACAATTCTAACCCAAATATTACTTAATAGCAACACTCAAGACGATACAATAATGCAGGACTGAAAGGGGTTTAAGTTCTTAAATTTTCTATCATATAAATATTGTGTGATGTGAATGCAGAAGTACCTACTTAATACCTACGAGCTGTCTTTTTGTAGCACTCCAGTTACGTTCATTTGGAGCTAGAGTTTTACATCCTTATTCTATGACGTATGTTATTCCTTTTCGTTCTGAAATACATAAAAAAAAAAAAAAAAAAAAAAAAAAACACGTTTATCTATGCTAATTGCTAATTTATGCGTGTCTTAATTTTTAGCAAGACTCGCATAAAAACTACTAAACATATCGAGACAGGAGACAAATCTCGTGTTTTCTATTACTATCTTACTGCCATTCTTTTTCGATACACCGCTGAACACAGAGGTGCATTACGAATCTTAAATTGTTTATGTTATGCCTCTCTGTTGAGAAGTTGATCGTTCTGGATAATATGCTCTATAACTATTCGAGTTATTATGAGTAGTGGATGGCGACCTTTGAAAAAAAAAAAACAGGGAAATATTATGGGAATTTGGCATTAGTTGAAAATAATTATTACTGATTTCAGAATACCAGCTGAGCTGTGGAGTCAGCTCTGCGCTAGCTGCTAAAAATTCGAGAAGCTGTCTGCGTTCTTGTGTACATTCAGGTGTTGCTAGTAGCATTGTTCCGTACTTTTAACGCCACAAAAAAAAAAGCATAAGCGAAGCGCTGGTATGATCTAGATAAGGCAGTGATGAAGGGTTTGTAACCTTCCATTTCGTTGTGTCGGCGCGAACATATGGGGCGCACCGCGGGGCAGCCCAAGTGCCCCAGATGACGCCTGCACTGATACTATCAGCTCTGCCCATTACAGCCTTGAATCAAGAAGAGCGCAGCCTACTGGCGGTCGAGGGAACTTGCACAGCACGTCGCCCGCTCCGCTATGGCCGCCACCTGTACATTGCTGAGAAGTTGTTTTGCGCAGCCACAGCCTTGCTAACTAACCTTTAAAGCTGTAGTCACAATACCCCGACGACCACGACACGACAACCCCGACACGACGAAATCCGAGGCCAATGAAAAGAAAGGTCACTGTGACGTCAATCCGACCAAATTGTAGCCCCGACAGCACAAAAAAAAAGTAGGATCTATTTCTACTTTACGTCGTGTCGGACTAGTCGGGGAGCGCAAAAAAAAATGTAATTACAACACTAGAAAACAAAATGCCGTGCGTATTTCCCTGCTGTAGTAAATGATAAACTAACTTGCCTCCAAAATAACGTTCCGGTCGGTTTCTAAATACTTTTTATATCTCATATAAATTCAAATATTCTCAAAAGCAATATAATCATTCACTTTGTCGCGAGTTTTAACGAGTAAGTATTGGATATAATAAGGATAACTTGCCGTTTTAGTATTTTCCAACAGCCAACTAACATACTTGTGCAGATTTTGTCGGGGTATTGTGAACATTTGAATAAAATTTAATATGAGATTCCGTCAAGCTCTGACGTCATATCCGTCTTCGTGTCGTGTTCGTCGGGTTATTGTGACTCCAGCTTTAGAGTGGGATGGACCCCCGCGTTTTTTGTGAAATAGTTGTTTGCGCGAATACGCGTATCTCGGTAAATAAATGTTCTGCAAATACGACTATTTGTCAGAAAAGACAAAAAGTAAAAAATAAATTAAAAAAATTATCTGTGCCCCAATTTTTTTTCTATTGTCATATTAAGTGTATTCTTGGAGAGAAAAAATCGTGAAAATGGTCAAATATAGCATTTTTAAAGCTTTCGTATGCAGTTTCCTTAAGCGGCAAGAGAAAAATACAAAGATACGGGCGTAGTTTAATCGGTGGTCTTTCATCGTTTGTAATGAAACCCCTATGTTAGAAATCTAATTTGCACAGTGCAGTGTTACGACGGAAACACTTCATGCCCTGCGCGTAGAAGCGATGAGGCATTAGGCGTGCATGTTAGTGTCGCCCGTATCGCTCCCTCGCTTCTTGACCTTGGACACGAGGTTCCCACGGGGGTCCATCCCATTCTTGAAAACAAAACTGCATTATATTCCCGTTTGCTTCTATCTTTCGTAAAGCCCTGCTCGAGCTCTGCTTTCGGACTACCCGCTAGGTAGTTTGTCCGCCACGTGTAAACGAAATTCACACTACCATAGAAAAAAAATCGGGGGAAATAACGAGCTGCATTTGTGTGCTGAACAGGGAAAACAGAAATGAGAAATTTGTACATAACAATCACGTATGTTTCCAAAAGTTTTACCTAAAATACGTCCGTAAGAAATAGTTTTTTAAAAAATACTTTACAACTAATGCAGGCCCTATCATGACTCAATTTGATACAATTTGACATAAGAACCATTTCAGTCACTTATCATTATACCACTTTGTTCTATTGCATATTTACTATACGCTATTCACGGTAAAGTGAGCACTTTTGAAAGCCCTCTCATTTGGAATAATAGTCAATAAATATGTTATTATTTTAGCCTTAGACGTCAACTTCCGAGTACGATGTATTCTACACACTGTGTTTATTATTTACACTACAATATTTATTTGAAACGATGGTTAAATGATAAAATAAAATGGCTGAAAGAAAAAAGTAACTAGGGCATTAAAAGTGCTCACTATACCGTGAACCGCCTATACGAACTAAATATTATAACTTATAGACGTGATATTAGGGAAATTTTCATTCAGTCAAAAAAGATAAAGTATATTTTAACTTTAACACAGTAGTTTTTTTAATTAACCTTTGAAAAATATCCATGCACGTAAACTGCATATTTCTAATGGCCAGACTAAAGTAGGATTCACAAGTTCGCGGCTCCCACCGACCAGACAGAACGATCCGACCGCATTTCAGCGGCAGCGATTCACAAATTACGAGAATCTCTGCATTGTACGTGTATCAATTAATTAATTCCATGCATTATTTGCTTTAACCACCAACTACTGGGAGCTATATTTCCGTTTCTTAAAATTTATTTGCATATTGAGGATGTTGAGATTTAATGAGAATGTTTTTAATTTTCCTGTATATATCTACTAGCTCATAAGCGTCAGGTTAAATTTACGATGAAAAAAAGTGTACGTAACAATAAACGTGTACATATCAGAAAGCAGGTTGAAATCATAATTATAACTGTAATTACTTAAACTGTGGATTAAAGGCTGTTGACGATATCAACCTTAGAAAAAGTCACTGCCCCTACCTGCATACATTTTAACGGGCGCAATGAGTGACATATGCCCAGTAAAGTTGGTAACGATGGAGGGGAAAGTAGTTCCATATATTAACGTTGAATAAAAAGTGTTAGGTAACCATTTGTGATAACTTGAATTATTTCTCTCGCTTTTTTTTTTTTTCATCGAAGTGTATAAATGAGAGGATTTCTTACATGTTTACTTTTTAATAATTCCACAATTTCACTTGCCTGACGCATGAATAAAGTGACGAGGCAAACAAGTAAATGTTAAGCAAGGCATTCAAAAATGCTCATTTCACCATGAACAGCCTATAGTTATAATAAGGTTTTTTGCTGCTTGTAATCACTTGCTGAGTTTGGACATACCTACGTGTGGTACTGCATGTGCACAACTATAGGCTGTTCAGGGTAAAATGAGCACTTTTGAAAGCCGTGCTTAAGATCTACTTGTATGAAACATTGTGTATTCTTCCGCCTAATGCAAAATTAACATAGCCATGGGCCTCGTCACTTTATTCACTTGTCGGTCAAGTAAAACTGTGGAATTATAAAAATAAAAAAAAACTGGAAATCTGCACATTTTTACACTTCGATGCATTAAGAACCAACAGAAAGTGATTGAAATAATTTAAGTTATCACAAATGGTCACCTGGCACTTTTTATTCGACGTTAATGTATGTAACTACTTTCCATTCATCGTTACCAACTTTACTGGGTGTATGTCACTAAGTTCGCCCGATAAAATGTATGCAGGTAGCGATAGTGACTATTTTCTAAGGTTGATTTCAAAAGTGCTCGCTTTATCGTGAACAGCTTTTATTCGTTAGGACTCAGATCATTGTCACTTCGTGTACACGCTATGCAGGGCTCATCCACAACCTCTAGAAATGTACAAAACGGTAAGCCATGCACTGAATTGTGGGTAATATCGGCGTTGTCTGCGCGCGGAAAAAAAAATTGAGATCGGCTCAACTTTTTCGGCGCAGGCAAATTCCGAGAAGCGGCGAGAAGCTCTCTGATTGGCTGTTGGTGCTATCTGCTGTCTTTTCAACGTGATGTGCGAACGTATGAATCCACCTTAATTGATAGGGTATGCTCCTACGTAAGTTACCAGCGATGTGTAAACAGTTGTATGTTCTAACGTAAAAATAAATATGGGACCTTTACTTTCATTGACACGGCATTTATTTTATTTAGTATATGTATTAGTATAGCTGGTTGTATATCCCATTTGTGGTTACTTCACACTTTTTTTAAACGAACCATTGAAAAATCCCCCCTTGTATGACGTGTTTAGTTGTTTCCTAATGCCGTCATGTATCACAGTATTTTGTACTTGCGTTAACATATAAGTACGTTATTTTTGTTTAGATTAAATTAATGTTATTACACTGAGTGCGCACGAATGCGGTGCGTTGTCCCTTCGGTGTAATTTTCTAGACTCGATTAAGCTTTGTTTGCATGAGGCGGAGGAATATCCTGGAAGTAGAACTTTACCAGGGCTACAGAAGTGTAGGAAGTAATCGTGAACAGGCTATAGCATCATTCATGTCTAGAAATTAAATGTATGTTATTAACGGCCAAAAGCAGCTTGCAGCGCATTTCAAGTCATTTTTTTCTAAAATACAGACGAGACTTCAGAGTTGCGGAGGGAGGACCAAACCCTTATGCGTTCTCCTCCTCCTCCTCCTCCTTCCAAACGGACGCCCACGGCCACGACGACTTCCACACCGAGAGATACAGCATGGCCGAACAGTCGGCATGTTGCAAGTCGCCCGACCGCTTGTACCGGCTCGGGCGTGGATCAAAACAACTTATGTCATTAGTTACGTATTTTTATTCGCCCGCGGACAGTTAATTGAATCCGCCGATCCTTAAAGGAGACATTAATCACGAACGCATGCCACGGTTTCCGAATTAATAAGTAGACTGCGCCTGCGCGGCCCTGGGGTGGTTCAAAAAGAACTAGGAAGAGGGAGGTGGAGGGGAGTTGTGGCGTGCGGCGATCCTGCGACTCTGGTGGCGATAACCCCGCTGCGAGTGGCAGAAACGAAAACTAATTTTCATGAGTCATCAATTACACGCGGACTCGGGGAGCACTAGAACGTTGGTCGCCAGCCTAACAACACACCGCCATTGATCCCGCTCGGCGAGTAATACTGGTTCGATTTGAGCTGGGCCCTTTTGAATGCACCTTCTTGCATTCTTCGGGGTGCTGTTATAACTTAGAAATATCCAACTTAGATACACATAACTTAGAAACACAATATATAATTATCTCAGTTATGCCATTTTCTAAGTTACGTGGCTCTCACCTGTGAACTTTATCATTTGTGTTTTTCTGACTTACGATAGTTCTAAGGTGCGTGCTTCTACTATACGACTGTCTTCAGTTGTGTATTTCTCAGTTACGTTAGTTCTATGTTATGCCTTTTTAAGTTACGGAATTTCAAAGTTGTCATCTTATGAATTACAGTGGTCCTAAGTTATGGCAGTTCTAAGTTATAAAAATTCAAAATTATGGGGATTTTTTCAAGAATTCTAAATTATGACTGTTATAAGTTGTCATTTTCTAAGTGATTTGTAGTTTCCGATTTCTTCTTTTTCCCCCTTTTCCACCACTAGTAATGATTAAAACTGGGCGCGTTCAGTAGGCAAAGCGATGTTGCAGCGCTGCAAGTTAGCAGGTAGCGTACAAGTTCTACTAAAACTGCCGTTAGTAACAATACTTTTTTTTTTTTTAATTAGAGAATTCATTTCTACATTTTCTGCTGCGCGGTTTTGTGATATTGGAAGCAGAATTTATTTTTTCGATGTATTCAGATGTATATTGCATTTCTGAAAATAAAAATAATAAACGTCTAGTGCCCGGTTGGACCAACATATTCCCCGATCCGACATCGGTTGATCCTAGTTACGAACCAGGATCCAGTTTGATCTTGGTTCCAATGTAAAAGTGTTGCACCAACAAAATTTCATGATTATGGATCTCCGATTCGTCGATCTGAGTTCCAAAGTGAGAGATCGAGATTAAGCATGAGACAAATTTTGCTATTGGTTCGTAATATATGACGTCATGGAGCATTTTTCACTATAGATAGAACTAGATGTGCGATGTTTTATCTGTTTTAAGTGAATTATTGTTGTACGAATTTTACTGAATAATATTCAATTGCGTATAAAGTTGTTTTAATTTCCAAAGAAAACAATCGAACGTAGTTCTATCTGTTGGCGTATTTTCAAATAACATCTTGTCGACGATGGCTGCTGATCTCAGATCGAGATTTCGAACTGCCAATTTCGGCGGTTCGAAACGAACTTCCTCTCGATCTCCAGTCCAGCTTTGAACTCGAATGGTGCAACAGTTTTCTGTGCCGATCTTAGATCCGATCTCGGATCGAATTTCGAACCACGATGGTGCAAGAGGGCATAGATCTGGAGGGAAACTACGAGAAGGGGAGTAGGTCTACTTGTTTCAGACAGCTTACTGTGCGACATACAGTTGCTCTAATCAGCGAACTGCACTGACGCTTGTTCGACACTGCGGCAAAGCCGCTTCCCGGGTCGCCATTAGTGTAACCCACCGGACGGCCACTCAGTAAACGCGAAGGTGCATTCAGCTATAGGCTGTTCACGGTAAACTGAGCACTTTTGAAAGCCCTGCTTAAGAATTGCTCGTATGCACGTTGTGTATTCATTCGTATTACGTAAATTTAATATTGTCATGGACCTCATCACTTTATTCATGCGTCAGTCAAGTGAAATTGTGAAATTATTATAAAAGTGAATATTTTAAAAATCTGCTCATTTGAGACTTCGATGCATAAAAAAAAACATAAAGCGGAAGAAATAATTTAAGTTTTCACAAATGGTTACCTAACACTTTTTTTTCGACGATAAGATATGGAACTACTTTCCCTCCACTGTGAACAAATTTACTGGCCGAATGTCACTCAGTGCGCTCGTTGATCCCAAAGAAAATCCGCAGACCAGCGGCATCGTCCTGCACGATTCCCACATGCGAAAATCACACCGCCGGGAATCAAACACGGTTCGCACACGTGGGAGGCAAGTAGTCTAACCACTAGACCACCGTGACCCCATATGCTAGGAGAGATAGGACACGCGGGGCCTGGGTTGGCGTCACGCACATGTGGCGAGGAGGAGGAACTCGTAATGGTTCGTCCGCAGCCTGCGGCAGGAGTCACAATTTACGAGCTCCGAGTCGGTATCCAAGAGATTCCGGAGCCCGCTGCGCCATTTGTAGCCCTTCTTAATTATTAAGTGCAGTGTATGTTAATAGGCTAAGAGCCTGGACTGTTGATTCAGCGACAGTTCAGTGATTACTGAAGGACATCGTACAGATGTTCACTTACAAAGCCCTGCTTAGTATTCTTTTGCTGCAACTCGTAAAAATTATCATTGCTATTAACTTGAGGTTTGATATTCATGAGCTGAATAGGTATCACTGAAATTGTTAACACCATGCATACGTTACTATAGTATATACGTGCTCTGTTTTGTATACAAAAATTGAAAAAAATCTTAAAGCAATTATTCTGGAAGTAAATCTAAAAATGAATTTTAAAATAAGACGTAGGGCCTACAGCTCTTTTTCTTAAGCTGTGTCTATCTTTACTATATAGACAGTTAGTTCATATAATTTTTGAGCAACTATGGGCAAGAATGATTCCATATATTAAATTAACCATGCGCTACTATAGAAATACTGTAGATGAATAGCACTGGATATCAATAGTAATACGTAACTACCTTGGGCGCAGTGCCCGAAATCAAATATCCTTTCTCAGCACGACGCCCTCCATTCGGACTATGGAAGAGAAGTACTGCCGTAGTTGATACTAACACACAAATCTGGACTCTAACCTATGCTCCTCTTGCGCTACACTCGAACTTGCTAACCAGTTCACCAGAGGGAACCAGCGCGACCGGCAGTATACCTTAGGTGGTATCTCATGCAAATTTTGGTATCAGGCAGGAATGTGATCAATTGGTTGATTTTATTTGGATGAAGGTCACTTACTTCTTAATTAACGTTGTATGAGTAATTGGGGGGGGGGAGGGGTAGGCGGTGCAACCACATCCCATCATAATGTTAAAAGTCTTTGAGCGTAGCCGCGCAGTAAGAGAGGCATAATTTTTTAATTAAAAAAATAATTCAATGTAATTTATTAATTTATTTACAATTTGAAGTAACAAAATGCAGCTCTTCAACTCTCTTGGCATATCACTAAAAATGTTACACAACTGATCGCAATTTAAAAAAAAACGCTATCACAATAAATAGAGTCACTGCGTTTAACACATTAATCAATCAAGGGGTTAAGTTTGTCTTGCCAGAAAAAATATACAATAAGATATCAGATTATCTTTATATATAATATATATATATATATATATATATATATATATATATAATTCTTCTGTGCGTGTGTATGTCACTGAACTACTCCTAAACGGCTGGACCGATTTTGATGAAATTTTTTGTGTGTGTTCAAGTGGATTCAAGAATGGTTTAGATTCACAATTCGGCAAAGAGATGGGGAGAGAGAGGGGGAGAGAGAAGGGGAGAGAGAGGGGGAGAGAGAGAGGGAGAGAGAGAGGGGGAGAGATTTAAGACATATGTACAGGACAACGTCTGTCGGGTCCGCTAGTTTTCAATAAAACTTGAACAGTCAGTTTTTTTTTTTTTTTGCTAAATTGTTCCCACCTCTACCGTCTAGTGTCCAGTGGATTCATCACATCATACGCTGACCATCCGGAAGGTCTCCTCGTAGTCGTACCACCCTCTGAGGAGCTGGTCACGCGCCGCAGATATTCTCACAGTCCACCGCAGTCTCTACTACCTCCTCCTTTTCCCTTCCTCTTTCTGTTTCAGGTCTCAACTGGCGGCATGGAAGGGGAAATGCCCAATTGTGCATCCTCCCCTCCAACGGGGGGGGGGGGGGGAGGCGCTGGTATCTCCCACCCCCCTGGTTACAAACTAAATCCAGCGTGAGCATTAAAATGAGAGATAGCCCCCCCCCCCCCCAATCTTTCTCTTCTAGTGTTTCAAACACCCTTTCAATAAAGATTATCCTTTCCCATCCTCTGGTCTAGTGGAAATCTTTTTCTACTTTATAAATTGCATGCAATCTTGCTATTCTTATCTGTCGAAGGGTTTTTACGGTGCCTATGCCACCCCCCCTTTTTTTTTTTTTTGTAGTTCAGGCTAAGTTAGCATGGGAGGTAAACATGGCCCCAATCGCGGTCAAGTTTGCCCAATCCCAGTAAAGCCACGAACATGTGCCCTTATAGTTAGGAACTTCCCTGCATGTCTAGACGTAAGGGGCTCAGCCCTGAGACGCACTGGACCTCCGACCCTCCTCTTAGTTTTAAGGTAGATTAGAAAAAAATTCTCAGTCCGCCACACACGCGTAGGCTACACACTTCGCCGTCGAGGGCTCTCGATGTTTATCAAATACTTAATATGAGTAAATATATTTTTTCTCTGCTTTTTGCGCATTTCACCAACATTTAGTCTTGAATTGCCAAAAGATGGTTAAAAATTTCTTTTTTTAAACAGTGAAGTGTCCTTTATTTACATTTGTTTGTACCCCAATTCCGTGATTCTAAGAGAAAAAAAACATTTTGCGTAACTTGATCGCATCGTATTTGCATTACATATCAGTTAACAGTGGTGTACTAAAATATCAACACAAGTATGTAAGTAAAGATTGTAATAAACCTTGTGTAAACCACACAGTTTAAGTTACCTACGGAAACCTGGGCTTGGCTTGGAGTGGCACATCTTGTATTTTCGATATAGGCTGTTCACGATAGAGTGAGCACTTTTTAAGGCCCTTCCAAATTTTTCCTTTCATCAAATTTCCATTTTCGTGCTGTTTTTTTAATATAAACATTGCAATGTGACCAATAAACATAGTGTATACATTTCACCACCCTCAAAATTTTATGCCAGAGGCTGCAATAAGATATATTTATTAGTGGTTATTGCCTGAATGAGCACTTTTGAAAGCCCTGCTTACGATCTACTTGTATACACGTTGTGTATTTTTCCGCCTTATGTAAAATTAACATTGCCGTGGGCCTCAACACTTTATTCATGCGTCAGCTGTGAAACTGGAATTATTGGTGAAGAACAGATTTTACAAATCTGGTCATCTGGTAATTGTTATATTTTGATGCATTGACAAAAAAAAAAACAGAAAGCGAAAGGAATAATTTAAGTTATCACAAATGGTTACTTAACACTTTTTATTCGACGTTAAGATATGGAACTACTTACCATCCGTCGTTACCAACTTTACCGGGCGCATGTCACTCAGTGCGCCCGTTAAAATATATGCAGGTAAGAGCAGTGACTTGTTTATAAAGTTGATTTCAAAAGTGCTCACTTTATCGTGAACAGCCTTTAACATCAATTTCATTTATATACGCATAAGAAAGGCTGGCGTATTATGAGCCCGTATAAAAAATCACATTTTCAATAATCCACAACCCGGCTTTGCAGTCATACCCTGCAAACCTATACAAAAATGAAACGGACCTAGATTATTTCGGCTTCTGTTCATAACAAACTAGGTTTTAAACCGTATTTGTGCAAAATATCGGTAACGAACTAAAATACAATCAACATAAGTGCCGATATTTAGCACAAATACATACACATATGTGTGTGAATATATATATATATATATATATTGTATATATGTGTGTGTGTGTATATATATATATACACACACACACACACACACACACACACCTTTAACTGGATAAGGGCGGGAGAAAGTAGGGTAGTTGTAAGTTAGCGAAAATAGACTTGTGTGAGTTAGATGCAGGGTGGAAAGTCGGACAGTTGAGTTATTAATCACCAGGGTCGCGCTGTGTATTCACGTGCGCACGCGCAGTAGCAGATGCAGGTAACGGCCGCCGTGTAAAAACCGGACCTCGAAGTCAGGCAGGTAGTCACCAACGCAACTTGGTCGTCAATCTCCCTCCCCCTGCCCCCTTCTTCGCCACTGGCTACTTAGTGAAGCTTATCTGATGCGAGAAGCCTGCAACACCACTTCATTAAACCACTTCCTCTGTCACTCAGGCAGGTCGGCCGCCGCAGCGCCGCCTGGCTTGTCGCTCGCGAACTGAAGGGCGCGGAGGAAGGCGAGAGCTTCGTCAAAATAAATTAACATGCTTCCTGCGTTAAGGAGCGCCGCTCAAAACAAAACAAAAGCTTGCGCGCCCGTAGATAGCGCGCGCAACTGCAGCCGCCACACCAATTTGTAACACGAACCGCACGTGGCTGGCGACTTAGTCTGTGTCCTAATTCGCCGTGAGAGTACTCTCTCGTTCACTCTTGACGTCATAGAGAGTCCTCTCTGCTGTCCCAACTCCGAGGAGAGAGCGCGAGAGGGAGAGCCCACTCTCGCACCCTCTCTGGCAACCATGTTGTTTTCAAGCCTAACCCCAAATATCCAGACATATATTTTATTATTTCTAAAGCAGTGTTAGAAATATTTTATGAACTTAACTTAAGCATTGCTATTATGAAATATGAAATAACAATATTTCGTCTGATATGGAACATAACAAATTATGTTATTATGTTCACGTTTCATTTACGTTAATTGTGTCCACATGATTAAATACTGTAATTTGAACATAACAATGATGTTTTTAATCATGCAAAAACGTAACAAATTAAAATAAATTACTATTTCACAAAATACTGTACACTTATTTGAGGAAAGTGAAAGGCCAGCAATATTTTATTTTTCACTGTTTATTATATTACCTTTTCGGTCAGAGAAATAATGCCGAAAGGTTACAGAGCGCCCAAGTCTCAATTCGCTAGAGTGAGCCAGAGTGTGCCAGAGTGAGAGTGAGCACATTGTCGAGTTGGGACATGGCCTTAAGGCTCGACTCACAATAGTCCGTCGTATTCTTCAGTCGTCCGTCCGTCCGTCCGTCCGGCGGTCACGTGCTCTTCAACCAATCGCAGGGCAACTTGTTTTCTATCTGTCCATCCGTCAGAAATTTACGCAACTTTAACTTTTAAAGTGAATGGTGCACGAAAGCCGTGTATTTACCTGAATTTTGGGCAAAAGTTACTTTTCAGAGATTTTTTCAAAATTTTTGGCACAAGACATAAAGAATAATTTCGAACACCTTCTTACACTGATAAATATTCTCTACCATTACTACTATCGGATCACTGATGGAAGATTAGAAAGAATTTGTTATTTCTCATCTTCCATCAGTGCTTACAGAGTAATAAAGGTGTGAATATTAAACAATGCAAGAGGTTGTTAAAAATTGATATTTACGTCTTGTCGTGCCAAAAATTTCGATAAACCCTCTGAAAAACAAGTTATAACGAGAATCGGGTAAATATTCTGCTTTCGTGCACCATTGGCCTTAATGAATGGACGGATGAGCCACCGCCTTCTGATGCCATTCCTTAGACGTGAATGCACTTTTAAAAATAAATTGCAAATGTGTTTATTTATCTTGAGTGGTAAATTCAGAACTTTAAAATGTAAAAAAAGTCAGTAAAAATTCTTACCACGTACAAAAATATTTCCCGAAAACGTCTTTTTCTTAAACATGTATTTCCAACCAAAATATATCTCCAACTTAAGAAATATCGCAATGTTAAGTTTTCACACAGAAATTTTGCCGTACAGAAGGATAGACGGTCAACGGATTGCTGCGAATCGCTTTCAACTGACGGACGAAAACGATAGACGCATGACTGCCGGACGGACAGCAAACGACGAATGTGACGGACTATTGCGAGCCCGGCCTTTACCCGGCAAAGTCGCCCTACTGCAAATGTAGTGTCGCTACGGAGTAGGTAACTGAGAGATGGGTCGTAAGCTATTTTATGTACCTGTTCCAAACTGATACTGCTACAGAATTGTAGGTATCTGATACGAAGTAAAGTATATTCGCGGTTTCTTCACACTTTTTGAATCAAATCTTTGAGAAATCAGCCTATGTAAGAATTGTTTGGTTGTTTCCTAAATACGCCATGTATCACAAGCGTTTTATACTTATGGTAACTTACAGGATATTCCTCTGCTTCGTGCAAATTAAGCTTAACTATGTCTAGAAAAATACGCCAAGGAGAGAACGCACCGCATTCATGCGCACACAGTTGTAATAATATTTACGCATGAGAACTATTTCTTACTAGGAGCTACCAACGCAAGTGTTTTCTCACTGTTTTAATTCATGTTTACTATAAAAGAAATAATGTAATTTATAAATAAAATATAGGTGACATTTCTATTTAAATAAAAATAACATACTTTTATGTTAACGAGTTATAAAACGCTTGTGATACATGGCATATTTAGAAAATAACTAAATACGTCATACATGGGGTGATAAGGTTTGATTCAAAAAGTGTGAAGAAACCATGAACAGACTATAGTTAGGGGGGGGGGGGATATCACCATCTTAAATTTTGTTGTTATTGCTACGTCATTTCACTCGAGCGTCAACCATATTGAAATTTCGGATACCTGGTGTGGTAGCTATACGGAATGTCGTTGTTCCTACTCTCATTCGATATGGATGGCAGCCATGTTGTATTAAGTTGACCTCGAAATATAGATTAAATTAAAACAAAAACCAACTACACATTATTTTTATATACACTTTTATTTGAAAATGGGACCTCAGAATTACTCCACAATCAGTCTTCATTCGAATCGCAGACAAATTCCAAAAAATATTTTTTAATAATTTATATTATTTTATAACTAATAAATAAAAATTTAACCACACTTAAACTCTTAAACTTTGCTCAAATACTATAGACAACTAGACTCAAAACTTTACGGATGTCATTCGTACACCAAAAAGACATTAAACAGCGAACCAAGAACCTCTGACACTAAACGTTATTACATATGTACCATAGTCACAACCAACTCCTTCTCAGCCCACACTCCACCCGTACTAACTATACTTTCAAAAATTTATCTAAGAAACAGGAAATATTTACTAGGCGATGACTAACGGATTCTTCTCGTAAATTCCACAAACAAATATCTCACATTCTGGATTTTAAATGCCGGCATAAATGTAGGTATATTTTGACACAGCTCTGTGAATGATGTTGAAAATTATTGTGTTTAAGAAACCAATAATGCTTAGCCGTTTCTTTCAGCAGAAGTGTTTTACCCTACACCAGTAATTATTTCCACGAGGGTTGAATCCCCGACCGGGTCACTCCAGATTTTCGCATGTGGGAATCGTGTCGGACGATGCCGTAGGTCGGCGGGTTTTCTCGGGAATCTCCCGTTTCCGCCACCCTTTCATTCCGGCGCTGCTCCATACTCACCTCAATCACCCTCATCGGCTCTCAAGACCTCGACGTTAAGAGCCGTCCAAATCTATTCACTCATTATTTCCACGAACCAAAACGTGAGCATAGGTATTCATGTTCCCGCCAAAATGACGTCACATGCAAGCAATGCTTTTGCTCCAGGCTTTGATCAAATTTTGAATTCACTTCTATTAGGCCTATATCGAGAATTCCGGTTTCGTGCTTTGTGTGCGCACCGGAACCGCAGCTTCCTGTGAAACGGCGCGGGGGGGGGGGGGGGGGGGGAATCTTCAGGGATCATTTTTATCTTTGTGCGTGCAACCGACCTTGCCACATCAGACCGATTTTTTGCTGCAGTTGCGGTATTTAACGACCGTAAACCTTGCGTTCTGGCGTTCTATTCTTACAGCAGCGTAATACCGGAAGCCAGCATCGTCGTAACTCCGCAACCGTAACCGCAACCTTAACCGTAACCGTCCACTCGACTCTGTACCTCGCATGATAACGCTATCTCTAAATACACAATTTTAAAGCAACTGATTTTAAACGTGGCAGCAGGCAATAATTTTAATGCCTGTACGTCGCCACCCGAAATAAACCAAGTCCACAACCTTGAAAACAGAAAATGCAATAACGCCAAAACCGATCAACCGAATTCGGTCAAACAAACTGTTATGTCATCACAATCACTCCAGCAGCACAATAATGAAATGCAAATTTGCAACAACAGTAATTATGTCACAGTACCAACAAATAATAGACCAGGTACAGTATCGAACATTCTGTATATTGGATCTCAGATCAAATATCAAAATACAACCACAATACACCGCAAGGGTATATTCTTCCTAATGAGTTCCCTTCAAGAACTGTTATGCCACTGTCAACTGTCAATCACGTATGTGTGTATTATTATTTATGTATAGTTTGGTGCAGGGCGATTGGTAGGTGTGTCTTTAAACCAAGTATATTTATTAAAACATTTAGACATTATTATTATACCAACTGTACGATGAGATCACATAGTTACAAACAGATCATTACATCCCTAATAATTACTCATTATTAAGTATAGCATAATTATTATTAATAATAAAATTAAATAGAACAATGACAAAACATAGACCGATTATTACGGCAAAATATATTTATTATGGATTAAAATACAGTTCCGCAAGACCATGAATATGAAAGTCACCAGTGGTCCCAACCAACTTGCGATACAACCAGCGTTCGGTGCTACCCTGCCAGTGGAACAATATGCCGCTGTCAGAAAATAACTTTGCACCATTTTAAATTTGGTTTTAAGAGCATACGCTCTAAAAAATATCTTGTATTTTTACAAGAAAAATCCTTGGAAATCCTGTTGCCAAGAAAATCCTTTGTAAAACTAAAGAGTTTTCTTGTAAAATCTGCAAAACATTTCTTTGTAATATCACAAATGATAGCCTTGTATTACAACTGACATTACTGAGAAGCGTACATAAAATTACTTTTTTTCTTTAAAAAAAACCAATGTGATGAATTAGTAACTGAAAACTACTAAAAAAATAATTTCAAATTATTATTTACAAAAAGAAATTACTCTCTGTCAGCACGAGGATTAGAACTCACACCCGTTGTATAAACAGCCGGCACTTTTAACCACAAGACCAACTTGACTTAGTATTATTATTGCTTATCTTTCATACAAATATAGCCGTACGTACATACAAAATAATACTGTGGTTATACCGGTAAGAAGAATAGGTAGGCCTACATGTATTTCAGTTTAAGAATTTAGTTGTTGAGTTAAGAGATTTGGACGGCTCTCAACAACGGGTTATTAAGAGCCGATGTAAGCGTTCTGTGTAGTTAGGAAACACTAACAAATAACGAATAATACGCTCACGTTTGATTGAAATTGTCGTTTTATTATCGTTCTTTGAGTTGTTTTAAGTTTTTACGTTATTAAAACTTGCAATACATTTATTTTTGTGCGCAGCACACTTCACATCACTAATAGTTTTTGCACAAACAGCTTTGTACGGTTTTACTTTGCTGAATGTCCGCCATTTTGCTGAAGCTCGTGGATCCGGCTCAGTTATAGTGCAAACATTTCCTAAGGTCTTTTACAAACCCGGACCTTGTAGTTTTACAAACAAGTAGTTTTACAAGAAAAATCTTTGTACTGTTACAAGTATTTGTAAAATTACAAAGAATTTCTCAGTAATAATTACAATTTTTTTTTAGAATGTACGAATAACATTCTACGTAGAACGATTTATATATCACGATCAACTTAAAAAGTATAATACATAATTTAAAATATATAATAACAGTATTTATTTTTCTTTGATATATTCGTATACATACATATCATACGTATTCATATGTGCGTATAGATGATGTGTAATTTACACATAGTATAAAACAAAGTCGCCTGCCGCGTGTGTCTGTGTATTCGGCTAAGGTTTCTAAAATACATTACGTGATGGATTTTGATGTGGTTTTCACCATCATTTAGAGAATTTCTTGAGGTTTAGGTATATATTACAATAATTTTTAATATAAGAATAGTAGAGAAATAACGACGTTTTGTAATAAAATCGGAAAAAGCTGCTTTTCGGGCACTTACATGGCTTACACTGACTAAACCATAAGAGATACACCAAGTTAATGTACGACAGAATTGTAGATATCAAAAAGTTCTACAAAAATTCCGGGACAATATATGTTTATATTTTAAGAATGACCCGCAGTAACCATTTTTGTCTTTTAAAATTTGATTAAAAATAGGGATTCACTTATGAACTCAACACAGTATTAAGGGGACTATGTAGCTGCGCGTCCAAGGTCAAGAAGCGAGGGAGCGATACGGGCGACAGTTACACGCACGCCTAGCGCCTCATCGCTCCTACGCGCAAGGTGTGCAGTGTCTCCGTCGTAACGCTGTACTGTGCAAATTAGATCTGTAAAATAGGAGTTTCATTACACGCGATGAAAGACCGTAGATTAAACTACGCCCGTATCTTTGTACTTTTCTCTTGCCGCTTAAGGAAACTGCATAGGCAAGTTTTAGAAATGCGACATTTGACCATTTTCACGATTTTTTTTTTCTCCAAGAACACACTTAATATCACGAAAGTAAAAAAAAAAAAAAAAAAAAAAAAAAAAATAAGGCCATAGATAATTTTTTTTTTTCTGACAAAAATTCGTATTTCCAGAACTTTTATTTACCGAAGTACGCGTTTACGCGCAAACAACAATTTCACAGAAAACGTTTCAGTAGGCCTACATAGGCGTCTTAATCTTATGTTAGCTACCTTAAATATTTACTGCATATTCTTGCTGTCAACCTAAACAACGCCATATTTGTAAATCGCACCAGAGCGAGGCAGGGGCGGGTCGCTAGTGTATAATAAAATTAAGTTATCTTTCCCTGAAATCTAGCCAGGTATTCATTTCGCCCCTCGCCCTGGCGATGAGCCAAGTCGACGCCCTTGCTTGGCTAATGGCCGGTAAAGGCTGTTCACGATAAAGTGAGCACTTTTGAAATCAACCTTAGAAAAAAGTCACTGTTCCTAACTGCATACATTTAAACGGGTGCACTGAGTGACATGCGCCCAGTAAAGTTGGTAACGATGGAGAGGAAAGAAGTTCCATATCTTAACGTCGAACAAAAAGTGTTAGGTAACCATTTGTGATAACTGAAATTATTCATATCCCTTTTTGTTTTTTTAATGCGTCAAAGTGTCAAAATTAACAGATTTTTAAAATACTTACTTTTCTAATAATTTTACTGTTTTACTTGACTACCGAAGCATGAAGAAAGTGATGAGGCCCATGGCAATGATAATTTTACATAAGGCGGAAGAATACAAAACGTGCATACAATTCGATCTTTAGCAGGGCTTTTAAAAGTGGCCATTTTACCGTGAACAGCCTATAATATTGATTTCAAAAGTGCTCACTTTATCGTGAACAGCCTTTAGTAAAAAGAGAGCCAAGCTCCGGTAGTTCCAGCTCTAAGTACCACGAGGCGGACAGTGTTTCAGTTGTGCGTGGAAAGGTCACGCGAACAGACCGAGGGAGCACGCTGACGTTGAACCACGTGATTCATGCTCGGTTGCACCAACATCTTCCTCGTTCCGAGATCAAATGACCGTAGTTTCGTACCAGGATCCAGTTTGATCTTGGTTCCAGTGTTAAAGTGTTGTACCACCGAAATTTCATGATTCTGGATCTCCGATTCATCGATCTTGGTTCCAAAGTGAGAGATCGATATTAAGTATGAGACAAATTTTGCTATTGGTTCGTAATATATGACGTCATGGAGTAGGTGTATTTTTCACTTTAGTTAGAACTAGATGTGCGGTGTTATAACAGTTTTAAGTGAATTATTGTTGTACGGATTTTAATGAATAAGATTCAAGTGCGTATAAAGTTTTTTTTTTTCTTCTTCTAATTTCCCAAGAAAACAATCGAACCTAGTTCTATCTGTTGGTGTATTTTCAAACTACACTGATGACGGTAGTTGCTAATCTAGAGATTTCGAACCGCCAATTTTGGCGATTCGAAAAGAACTTCATCTCGATCTCCAATCCAGCTATGAATCGAATGGTGCAACAGTTTTCTGTGTCGATCTTATATCTGATCTCGGATCGAGTTTCGAACCACGATGGTGCTACCGGGCATCAGTCACTTTCGTCAGGCCGCCACAGTCAGACGTAATTATTTTGAACACTGGTGATTACCCAGCACGAATGTCACGAGTGTCGACTGGACAGAATTCCGATTGCCCATGCATGCAAGTATCTTACTATAGGCTGTTCACGGTAAAGTAAACACCTTTGAGGCCCTAGTTACTTTTTTCCTATAAGTTATTTTTTTTATACTTTCACCGCTTTTTAAAACAGATATTGCAACTTAAGTAATAGAGTAATAGACACAAGGCATATATTTCACCGGACTCGAAAGTTAACGTCTGGGGCTACAATAAAATATATTTAGTGACTATTATTCCAAATGAGAGGGCTTCAAATAATGTTCGCTTTACCGGGAATCGCCTATACAAAGATGAGAGTTTTGGCAAGGAAAAATTATTTTCTCATTTACAAAATACTTATTGGTGTTGTTCCCGTCACTAATAAAAAAAATTGCTATAAGTAACACTGTATTTGTCCTTTTTCTCCATGTCTCCGTTTCTGGGAGAGTTACTGAATTTTTTTTAAATTTCATAAGGATTTTCAATTTTATTAACTCTCTGGAAGTTTTCCAAGTGTGTGTGTGTGTGTATGTATATATGTATGAATGTGTATGTATATATATATATATATATATATAAATATATATATATATATATATATATGTAAAGAGGTAGTGTTTGTAACTTTGTGTGTTTGTGTGTTTGGATGTAGGAGGTAATCTTCGAAACTACTCATCCGATTTTAATAATTCTTTCACCAGTAGAATGCTACGTTATCACTGAGTGTCATAGGCTATATTTTATTCTAAAAATCAATAGGGATCCCTACTAAAACTCCAATAATGTAACCCAAAGTGTAAATAAATGACCTATAAAATTCCTTACATTGCGTGCGCTGCGAAAACTATTGATGATAGACCAAAATAATGTACTACGGCTTTGCTGGACGGACAGATTCGGAAAATAAAACGTGCTGTGTGCTGCGTACGGCGCCAACCTTAGAAGCTCTACTGCCATTATGGGGGGAGTTACTTTTGTGTTTGCTGGGGATTTTCGGCAGAAACTCCCTGTAGTTACAAAAGGGACGCGTGAAGATATCAAAGCATGTCTTAAATCATCTCCCTTATGGAGTTCTATTCAACACCTAAATTTGCGAACGAAAATGAGAGCCTATCTTGGTGGAGACACGCATAAAGATTCCCCACAACAATTGCTCAGACTTGGAGGAGTTTTTTCTTCTCTAAATTTGGGCACTAATTCTGCCGAAATCATTTTAAATGAGACATTAGGTCAGATATTCCACAGTCTGCAGCATCTTATAGAAGCAGTATATCCGGGCCTCGAAAATGTACTAGAAAGAGACTTTCACTGGTCGTGTTCCAGGGCAATAGTATCGCCTAGGAACGACACTGTCAATGAAATCAACAATCTCATGATAAAAAGAGTTCCCGGCCAAGTCAAAACCTACAAGTCGATTGACACAGTCACCAATGTTGACGATGTCGTCCGCTTTCCTCAAGATTTTCTAAATTCGCTTAATCATTCTAGCTTTCCACCTCACGAACTATCATTAAAAGTCGATACTCCTATCATGCTTTTAAGGAATATAAGCCCTCCTAACATGTGTAATGGCATAAGATTGCTCATTAAAGACTTGAAAGAAAATTTGATTGTCGCGACCATCCTCACCGGTCCAGCAGCCGGCCAGCTGGCAAACATCCCGAGGATTCCTATGATTCCCACGGATTTGCCAATATCTTTCAAACGGTTGCAATTTCCCGTAAAAACATCGTTCACGATTACTATTAATAAGTCCCAGGGTCAAACTTTCTCTTTGGTTGGAATCGACCTACGAAAAGAGTGTTTTTCCCATGGCCAACTATATGTTGGTTTATCACGAGTTGGAAGTCCCGAGAAACAGTACATTTTGCTACCAAACAATAACAGGACGCCAAACATTGTCTACAGAGAATGTCTTAGCCAATAACATATTAAATACTTCTATCTCAGATAAATAGCATTGTAATATAATGTATATTAATATGAAAAATTATAAAAAAGTAAAAAAATATCAAATAAAAATAGCAAAAAAACTTTAAATTATAAATTATTTAATTAATTATTAAATTATAATGTGCTTTTTTTTATTGATTTAAGAGAGTTTACCAAACCTAATTAACGCTGGGTTAAGCAGTTTTTTTATTCTTAATTGCACCCGTGCGAAGCCGGGGCGGGTCGCTAGTGTGTGTATGTATATTATATTATATATATATATATATATATTATAATATAATTATATATATATATAGTTGTAGTCCTGAGTATCAACAAAAGTTTGTAACATTGCGGTTTTTCAGGTGTTATATAACTTTGAACTTTGGTTCTAGCTATTATGTTTGTCTGTGATTACAGAGTATTTGCTTAGGATGACAATTAATTTAATACAATTTCCAAATTAAGCTTTATTATATTATTTAAACAAAGTGCAGTTTAATTTCTGGTTATTTTTCTAATTTATTGAAATAGAGATCATGTGTAAGTTAGATTTCAATTGTTTTTAGAGGATATTCAGTATTCCGATTTTTATTTTTATTATTCATTTATTCCCTAGAGTTTAGTAAGCATTGAGTGTTATAAAACACATGAACGAAAGAAATTTATCCTGGTTGGCTCTCGTATCACCATTGCTGATAAGAAGAGAGATGTGGCGTGGTCAGACGACAGCCAGTCAGAGAGCAAGTAACAAAAGAAGTATGACTGAAGTAAAATCTAACGTAATTTTCTTTAACAGAAATCATACAACCACAGCCAAGGATGGCCATGGTGGGTTTAACGTAATAAACATGTGATAGTATATATTTTAATACCAATGATATAGTTGCTGTTAGAAGTTTTAAATATAAATACTGAATAATGAAAGACTAATAAGATTGATTTATTGTGTTTGAGAAAAAGAGAGAGTTATCTGTTATTCTGTTTGAAACAAAGAACGAGGAAATAAGAAAATTGAGAAGCTGTAAATTTCGACCTTCTGGTTTAACTGAAATGTTAAAGGCTATTCACGATAAAGTGAGCACGTTTGAAATCAACCTTAAAAAAAAAGTCACTGCCCTTACTTTCATATATTTTAATGGGGGCAATGAGTGGCATGCGCCCAGTAAAGTTGGTAACGATGGAGGAGAAAGTAGTTCTTTGTATTACCATCCAGCCAAAAGTGTTAAGTAACTATTTGGATAGATTCAATTATTACTCTCGCTTCCTGTATTTTTTAATGCATCGAAGTGTAAAAGTGAGCAGATTTGTACAATATTTACTTTTATAATAATTTCAAAGTTTCACTTGACCGACGCTTGAATAAAGTGACGAGGCCCGTGGCAATGTCAATCTTACATAACGCAGAACACACAATGTGCATACAAGTAAATCTTAAGCAGGGCTTTCATAGGTGTCCATTTTACAGTGAACAGCCTACAAAGTAGTAACAACCTTAAAAATTATGAGTTCGATTCCCGAATAAGGCACGGGTCGTTGTGATCGGATGTCATATGAAATACACTTCCTGTGTAAATATGCAACTAGATCGCCAGTCACCCGTAAACCTTTGGCAAGTGGTTATCTTATTTGATAAGCCGTGGAAACACATCAATACATAAAACTGGCAGCCACAATAGCTCCCAGCATAGAAGGTTAATAGGATGATGACACTGACGGTTCAGTAATTTGTTAAACTCCGGAGAGAATTAATGAGATGATCCACGACAGGGCGAGTTGAGGGGAAACAAAAGCCCGATTGCAACCACAAGTAGTTGTTCGTGTCTGACCGAAGAGCTCCGTAATGGGCGACGTACAGTTCTCAGGAGCGCGTGAAATGTTTTTGTCTGTGAAGTAGGGAAGAAGGCGGCGGAGCGTGGTGCAGGCTACACGCCTCGATCATTTCACGACAACCATCACCAGCGGCCCTCGTCCGCTGTGACCGCAGGAATCCAGCTGCCGACGAGTGTCGCTCGGCCGCCGCGCGTTCGCGAGCACAGAGCAAGTAAAGTACAGATGCCACAGTGTCCATGTATTACGTCCAGTTCTCTTATTTTAGACTTCAAAATGTAAACAGGTCGTAGTTATATTGCCAAAGTAACATTCCTCAAAGCACATCAACACGATGAAAAGCTATGAATTCAGATGCTGGCTACCCTGATGAAACAATCTTAGGCCGTGTCTCAATTTGAAGAATACTCTCTCGAGAGAGCACTCTTTTGCACAACCTGGCGAGAGCATTGCTTAGCGCTCTCTCGTACTCTTGCTCTGGGAATTGAGACAACCAACTCTCGTTTCTCCTCGACGTCAGGCAAACAGCTAATTCCAAAAGGCGGGAAATAATATTAAGCTAAAATCGCGGTTATAGCTATTGTAAGTAATTTATGTGTTCAAAATAATTCGCAAATAATTATATCACTACCAGAATAATCACTAGCGCATAAAATACTATTATTTTCGTTTTATTTTTTACCGTCATGTTACAGCAAAGTGGCAAAATAAAAAACGAAAAATCCGTATTTATATTTTTATAAATACATGTTGCGTATGTCATTTCGCTGTTTATAACAGTTGAAATTATTCACTTACAGTTAATATGCAATGCGGTTTTGGCCCAGAAAGCTACTATAACCTTATTCAAACACGGAAATAATGTAAACAAATATGGCGCCTGCGAGAGCGCGCCAGCGAGTATACAACTTTGTGCTCTCTCTCTCTCTCTCCTCTCCTCTCTCTCTGTGCTCTCGCTCTTTCGCGCTCTCTCCGACGAATTGAGACGACCAGAGAGTGTTCTCTCCGACGTCATAATGATGTCTTTGCGAGAGCGAGAGCGCTCTCTGGGTCAATTCAGACACGGCCTTATTCAAGGTATGGGCTCTTCACGGTAAAGGAACACTTTTTGAGGTCCTAGTTACTTTTCCTTTCAGCCATTTCTTATCCTTTAAACACCTTTTAAAATAAATATTGACATGCTAGTAATAGACACAGTGCGTATATCCCACTGCACTCGGATGTTGGCGTCTAAGGCTAAAATAAAATATATTTATTGACAGCTATTCCAAATGAGAGGGCTTTCAAAAATGCACACTTTACTGTGCGTAGCCGATAAATATTGTTTAGGGAACCCAAGTTGCCTTAAGATTTTCTACTGTTAATTCTGTCGGAAATTGTTGTAAATGAATTCGGGGTGGACTTCCAATTCTTTCTAAAATTAGGCATTGAAGTCTGGCAATTTTTTTCAAATACCTTTGTATTTCGAACGTCATTCTAACAAAAAAAAAAAAATCGAAAATCAACTATCTCGTCTCGGTAAACTTAACACCACGCATCACAAAGCATCAGTGGAACAGGGCAGCAACTGTGCTAATATCGTGTCAAGTATATACACAATCGTTGTGTAGTGTGCTATAATATTAAAACTGAAAGTGTATATATATATAATATATATAATATATATATATATATATATATATATATATATAATATATTTCAAACATGAATAAATTTTCATTGTATTTTTGGTGTTGGCAACATGGCAGCAACCCGAGAAAATAGTGGACCGAGAGGGCTTGTTCGCAACTACTGAAATAATTCACGTTTTCTACCCTGAGCGATCTTCTCACTGGCGAACACGATGTCATGTCTGACGTCACAGTTGGGGTATCTGTCAAACAACGGGCTGTAGAAACCCTCGCTTGGTATTTGTCAGGCATGTCCGGGGCAGGGTGCCCAGACGCCCCAGTTTTACCTGGACAGTGCCTGTTTTAGTTGTTTTGTCCCAGTGTTCCGAAAAACTTTCTCCGGGCATAAAAAAGTCTCGGATTTTTTTTAATTAAATAATTTACTCGTCAATAACAGGGGTTTAGTTTGTGTCGAAATTATGCTTATATCATCTTAAAGACTGTTCACGATAAAGTGAGCACTTTTGAAATGAACGTTAAAAGAAGTCCACTTCCCCTGCCTGCATATATTTTCATGGGTGTACCGAGTGCCCGGAAAAGTTGGCAATGATGGCGTGACTGTATTTCAATATCTTAAAGTCGAATAAAAAGTGTTAGGTAACCATTTATGATAAATGCAATTATTTATTTCGCTTTCTGTTTTTTTTTTTTTATATATAACAAAGTGTGAATATTAGAAGTTTTGTAAAATATTAATTTCGTAATAATTTCACACTTTCACTTGACCGATGACTGAATGAAGCGATGAGGCCCATGTCGATGTTAATTTTACATAAGGCGGAAGAATACACAACATACATACAAGTAGAAACTAAGCAGTGCTTTCAAAAGTGCTCATTTTTACCGTGAATAGACTAAAATGTTAAGAATTAAACCTATTATATACTTCTGAACGTTACTGACACGGATAACTGTCAAAATAAAATATTTCAAAGAAAAAACGGTGCAGTTTCAGCAAAACACAACTTTTTAATGATCGCCACAACCATAAAACAATGACCGTCCGCCATATTTCTTGCTGCTACTGAGTCAAAACCAAAACTTCCCACGATACAACGCACACACAACTTTTACACACAAAATAAAAAGTCACGCTATACGACATGATGAAACCAATGAATATAAATAAAATATTAAAAAGTTTTTACTGTCCTCGCTACAAAAAATCAGGCAAAGCCTGTTCGTGGTTAACCGAGAATGTTTGAAAGTCCTGGTTAGGATATATTTTTCTGTGTATTTTTTATCCTTCCGCCATGTGCAATTTTAACATTTCTATGGATCCGAAGACTCAATCCATCTGTCAGTAAATTGTGATTGTAAAATTGTTAGGAACCAATGCCAGTTCTTACGCTTGTGTGCATAAAAGAATAGAAACTATATTGAGTAAATTTTATACAACTTATTAGAGCAACTACATTTCCTACCTCGCTGCAAGCTCAACTGCAAGTACGTGTGTCCGATAAAATGTACGTATATGCAGTTAAGGGCGGGCATCCTTTTCTTTTTTTTTTCCCCAGCTGTTGATTTTAAAAGTGTTCCAATAAGCCCGGACCAGCCATTATAACAGTGAATGGGCGACGTGTTTTAATGGTCACTCATAAAGTTATTTTTATGGTTTACATACAATCTGCTATCTGCTATGTCTCCAGGATGTGGAAAATATATCATTTCCCAAAACAATACAGCAGCACATAGAAAAAACTTCAACGTACATCATGAATATAAGTCAATTTAAATGCCATGCATAATACTTCATAATTTAATAATACATTAAGGCGGTTACAAATGAAGATTTGAGTATTCATTTACAAAATAAAATGAGTTAAAAAAAAAGAAACTACTTTTTTTCAATACATTTTTTAAAGGAGCGAATTTCCAAAACATAAACTCAAGAACAGAATTTGAACTGCTTAAATACATTTTGGGAATTATCATAGACAGCAATAATTAAAACGATCGATAGTGTTCGTCATAAAAAATTGCCAACATTTTGCGAAAAATGGGGGATAGAAACCATAAAATCTAAATATGCCGAAATAATTGTTTAAATTTACTAAGTTATTATATTTATAATTTTATCACACCTATTTAAAAAAAAAAGGGGGGGGGAGGTATTTTAAACAAATTTTTATGAAAAGGAAAATTTTAGAAAATGAAATTCGGTTAGATTTAAGATTTTTTCTATGTTGCTATTATACAGTTTTGAAAATATATATAATAAATTTTGCATAGTCCTATGTACTGAATTTGTGGTTTCTATACGTCATTATTCGAAAAACGGCCAACCAACTTTTTATTCGAAAACGATTGTACATTGTATCAACTATTGATATATTTGGTGATTACTAGCATTCGAATATATTGCCGAAAAATCTAACACCATCGAAATAAATCAGGTGATTCGAATTCTGTTGTTAATTTTGTTTTTCGGGAATTTGCGAAACGCGAGGCCTTTCAGTGCCCGTTAAAATACAAGTCTCGCCATTGCATAGTAATTTCAATTCCTAAATATTTATCGTAGAATAATAGAACTGTTTTTGATAAAGTTTAATTACGTTATAAAAATATTCACATCCAGGCTGTTCCCGATATACAGAGCACTTTTGAAAGCCCTACTTAAGATCCACTGCACATCGTGTATTCTTCCTCCATATGTAAAATAACAATACCATGCCGTTCACTTAGTTCATGCGTCGTTCAAGTGAAACTGTAAAATATTATAAAAGTAAATATTTGACACACTATTTGCTATTTCTAACAGTAAAAAAAAGTAAAATAAACAGTTTAGTGTTAACGAATGTTTACTTACAGCCCATTCACATTTCCTTTCAACTTTTCTGAAGCCCTGCTGAAGATCTACTTTTCAGGATATTCCTCTGCCTAGTGCAAACAAAGCATAACCAAGTCTAGAAAATTACGCCAAAGGGACAACACACCGCATTCGTGCACACTCAATTTAATAATATTTTGCATAATAACTATTTCTCACTATACATTACTAACACACCTATTAAAATTAATTATAAATCTAATATTATAATTTACACATAGAAAAAAATAAAATTTCAGTTTAACCAAAAATAAGGTAAAATGAATGTTGCGATTTTTCGAAGGTTTGCTTCAAATAGTGTGAAGAAACCAGTAGTAGACTATAGCACTTGTAATTGAAAGTTGAGATACGGAACTACTTTTTGTCCGCCCTTACCAACTTTACTGGCCACATGCCAGTCAATGCGTGCTGGTCAAATTATAGGAAGGCAGCGGCAGGGACATTTTTTATACGACTACGACGGCTAATGGTAAGTCTTCAGTTAAGTGTACGAGTATAATCATAAAGCCGTAGTCACACGTCGTGACAGATCAAAGGCATTGGTAGAGGCCTTCGCTCAGCAATGGGATACAATAGGCTAATAATAAAATGATAAGTCCATCCGTTTGTCCATCCTGTGATGTCACAGCGATGTAGTTTCTACTGCACTGAACTGAAATGCATGAAATTTAGTACATAGAGAGCTACTTCAGTTAGATTTTTTTCTCCTGTACCTCCCCTATATGGAAAGTATCTTAAACGGCACGACGCGTGACTACGGCTTTATGATTATACTCGTATACTTGACTGAAGACTTGTTTTTAACTTTTAAATAGCTGGTTTATAACGTTTTATAACATTATTTTTTAAAAGTTCGATTTCGAAAGTTCTCAGTTAAGTTAAGGTTTATTCTAATCAGGTTAGGAACAAAACGTGACTTCTTACGGGAGTGTTCGGCATAGCGGAAATTTACGCCACTAGATTGGCAGTGTTCCAAAAGGTAACTCTTAACTAAATTTAAGGTAGCATACGTAAATAATAAAAAATAAATATTTTACTTAGTTACAAAGTTTTTTTATATTTAAATTATGATTAATCTTGTTTTTTTTTTTTTTTTAACGTATGAAATAGAGAAAACGCGGTAAATTGTAGACACCAGCGCTTACCTAACAGCGAGAATTTTTTGTTTCCAAACTTGTAACATTGATCTTCAGTAGCTTAAAAAAAGAGGTTTCTGGCGGACCTGACTCCTGGTTGAGGAGATGAGGAGCCACGGCCGCCATCTTGAATGACGTCATTAGGAAAAAGCACGAGTTCCCTCATGCTTCCAACAGCCATCTTGTATCAGAATTTTCTGCTCTGTCAATATGGTCCGCCATCGTACTAGACAGTGCCACAATTTTGCTAGACAGTGCCTTTCCTCATGACGCAATTCAAGATGGCGGCCGTGGCTCCTCAGCCAATAGCCAGGTGCGCCAGAACCCTCTTTTCTAAGCTACTATCTTCCCGTCCTGTGGTAAAAGTACCAGCCTGCCATGATGAAGTGTTTGTGGGGTTGGTGTTGCGCAGACGCCGGGGCTGGACGGGAACAGCTCAGAGACGGAGGAGTGGCAGTGGTCGAAGGCGGAGGACGAGGAGGAGAGGGCGGCGGCCGAGCTGTGGGCGGGCGTCTTCGTGCCGCCGCCGCCGCCGCGACCCGAGTTCCTGGACGACGCCGCCGCCGTCGCCGACGGACTCACCACCTGCGACCTCTGTGTGTGGGCCAGCCGCGGCTACGACTCCACACCCCCAGGTACATACCTACCCACACGCTCTTCACCCTCAACTCAGCACTTTTCGAAGCCCGGTCTAAGTTCTACTTCTTGCACCTTGTGTATTCGTCCGCCCGATGTAAAATTAATATTGCCGAGCAATTCGTGTATTTGTGTATGTCGTTTTTAGATTCAGATTAGTTTATAAGCTATTCACGGTAAAATGAGCACTTTTGAAAGCCCTGCTTAAGATCTACTTGTATGCACGTTGTTTATTCCTCCGCCTAATGTAAGATTAACATTGTCATGGACCTCATCACTTTATTCATGCGTCAGCCAAGTGAAAGTGTGAAATTTTTAGAAAACTAAATATTTTACTAATCTTCTCATTTTTACACTTCGATGCATCAAAAAAACAGCAAGCGAAATAAATAATTTAAGTTATTTGAAATGGTTAACTAACACTTTTTTTCGACGTTAAGGTAGGGAACTACTCCCATCCATCGTTACCAACTTTACTGGACGCATGTCTCTCAGTGCGCCCATTAAAATATATGCGTGCAGGAGCAATGACTTTTTCCAAGGTTGATTTCAAAAGTGCTCACTTTATCGTGAACAGCCTTTAGTTGGCTTTCGTGGATAAATCGACAAAATTATTTGCACTGATTAGGCTGAAAATGCTCCAACACATAGTGCTCAAACGGTTACGGCAAAAATCAAATGGGAATTAGTTATCCTAGTTTAGATTATAGGTATACACAAGTGCGAAAAATTCAAAACTGAGAAATAACTGCTTGTTCTGGTTTATAGTTACATCAATTACAAGGAAAACTGTAGGAAATGGGGCGTGGTTGTGTTGGGGACACGGCCGTTTGTTTTGCGTGAATACGTCTATGTTGACGCGCTCGGACGCCTAGATGTTTCTTTTTACGTTCCCGGCACCACTTTACTCGATCAGATGGGGTTTTAATGGTATCCCTGGATTGCTTTTGAGATGCTCTTTCCAACCGTATACGATTTCTGTATTTCGACTGGGCTTTTTGTCGAGTATAAGCCGAAATTGTGCTAAGTTTTCTTAATTTTATACATTGAACTCATACAATCTCACCATAACCACGCCACACTAATGTTTCATACACGCAATCGATTGATCTTGACGAGAGCTATCGATTGGAACCTAAACGAGCGTCGTAGCTTCTCCTAGCCAGAAGTTATATTGCGCGGAAGTTATGAGACCCGGCGAAACTAACTTAAAATTGCGTCGCCCTCCCTTTTTTTTCCCCCTTCCCCCCAACGTGTGATGCTTCTCATCACTGCTTCGCAGTCCTCACTCAACGTAACATATTCTTTGATCATTTGGCAATCAAGTGGTATAGTTGAATTTTGAATGTGGACGATAGATTCGGTGCTGCAATGCCAAAATGTATCCCCCGATTTTGCTATCATAGGATCAAAAGATGAGCCATCTATCTCTACATCGCCGTATTCAGTACGCACGTTCTTGCGCACTGATTCCGCACAGTACACCGTGTATACAGCACGAATCCCTTCCTCTAGCAGTGAACAGGCAATATTTGCTTCTTTCTCTCGTAAAATGCCAGTCTACTTGTATATCAATGCGTGCAACGTCGTTCCGACATAAATAGCCATCCAAGTTGCTTATCGCTAGGGCACATGCAAAATTTGTGTTATTTTTTTAGCACCAGGCTGAACTCCAACTACCTCCCCCCAGGTCTTCTGTGCATGGCAAATGGCAGTTCGACCTTACTTACGCACAATGAAGCACGAAACCAGTGCATGCAACAATCAACATCGGAAACAAGATGGCTGCTTGCTAGTGGAGCTGGTCTGTAAATTGCAAATTTGATATTACGATGTCATTGGCTTTCGGCACCACTATTCAGCGGTTTTGTACACACTCGGTTCTTCGAGCATATACAGAATGTTCAAAAGGTTACCGACGAACTTAAAGGGCATAAATAACGGACAGAATAGAGCAACTTCCTACTAGGAACTCATGGTCTCCAAAGCGATCCTGAGTCACTACATGACGGTGACTAACATTCATGTATTGTGTTGCTTTCAAGTTTCTAACCAAACAATAAAAATTTCTCGAGAATACGCACGTGGTACCTCAAAGTAAAAAATTTCCTTTGAATTTCACTACTTCAAAGAGGTCAATAAAACTAAAATTAAAATATTGCAACTAACCTTTCTAATTGATTCCTGTGCAGTATATAGGTATAGGCTGTTCAAGGTAAAATGAACACTTTTGAAAGCCCTGCTTAAGATATATAGTCCATTCCCGATTGGAAGCGACTTATGGAAATCAACCTTAAAAAAAAAAACACTCTAGTCGTAACATGTCACGTGTTTTCTCAATAACCTGTACTCCACAAATATATAACACTGTGGTTAACTTTAGAGTACTGTATTATTGAATAAATTATCGTTTACCTTAATATATTCTATAACTTGTAATATTCATTTCTTTTTTAAATATGAATTAACAACAGCGAGTGCAGCGACGTGTTGGCAACGACCGGTAAGAAATAGTTCAGAGTTAAAATATTATTTTAACCTTGTTTTTTAGTATACTATTTGAAAATTAAACAGTGCCTATCGAAATATTTAAATACTTACGTAGGGGCAACATATGGCAAGATGGCAATATATCTCATTTTTACAGTTTAAACTAACAGCGGAAAATATTGTGATGGTAAGGTATTGTTTTATCGAGCGAGAAAGCAATTAAAAACTGTCTGCTGGCGAGGCTTATCGTTCTCGTTCTCGTTCTCTTTCTTCGTCTCTTTCACACTCGGGAAATTTCACTTCGCTAGTAAATTTGCATATTATACATGTTTTCAATTGTAGCATATTTCATACTTATTACTGCAAAATAATGATTTTTGAATTTGTAATTTACAACTGAAAAGAGATTTTAATGTTTGAATATGTATTTTAATATATTTAGATATGATGGCGGGGCAGTTACCAAGTGAAGTTGGCAGACGTGGCGAGCCATGACATGGCGTGTAGCTGTTTTACCAAACGAAACATACATTATTGTTACTCCGAAAAATACTTCAAATTAATACATCACGTTTGTAGACGTGTTTTTTAATCCTACCTAGGCAAATTACGATGTTGTGATAAATCTGTGTTTCCACCGCAGTAATAAATATACTGTGACGTGTGTTTCGTTAATCATTGCGTGTGAAATGGCGTGCCTTTGTGTATCGTGGTCGATACGCTGGCCATGTGTGCATCGGGGATTTCAAATATTTGATTAGCACTATTTATACATTTTAAATGTGAACTGTTTCTATGAGGAAGTTAATTATTCACAACAACGTCTGTTTATTTATCACAACGTTGTACCTTTGCCCTAAGGGGTTTGAAACACAGTCGTGTAACGTAATTTGCCACTATCCCAGAAGAAAAATACTAAGCCCAGCCCGATAAATTTCAATAAACCTAATAAACAGTAAGTAGCGATACATACAAATATGAGCTGAACAAAAGTTATCGTAGGCTTATTTGTGCGCATGTTCACCGCTATCTTTTAAAGTTTGTATGGCAAAAATGAGCAACTCGAGTTGCGTGCTTGAATTATTGAGCCCTTTTCACTGGTTGTTCCTTAGTTTTAATATTTATTCCAACTTAGGGTGTCCTTTTAGAGAAATGACCCAACACATCAATAACAAAAGGATAATTACAATTAGTACAGCCCTTTACCTCGCAGTTGTAACAGTGTTAAACACAGTTTGCGGCAAAATTCTAACGTGCATTACATGTATTGAGCTACGTCGTGGAAAACAAATATGTTAATGTAAAATAACCCTAAGAAATGTCTTCAATTCAGGCATTTTTAAAACGTCATAAAGTTGACCTAAATAATGTTAGAGGCCTAAACAGTGAATATTCATACGGAATGGTTTTAGGAATATGAAAAGAATTCTTTGAAAGGCTATAAACAGTAAACAACATATTTGATAGGTATAAAAGTAGAAGTTACATTTCAATGTTTATTTTTAGGTGTAGCGAAAGTTTACGAACATATGTACACACACACACACAATGGAATGTAAACATTTATTTTGACAGATGCTACATAGAAGTCACATGGCAATGTTTGTTTACATTTGACGGAAGGATACGAAATGGGCCTGCAAGTATTTATTTAGCAGGTCTCCGAGAAAGTTGTTTCCAATTGGGAATGGATTATACTTTTATTCACGTTGTGTATTATTCCGTCTTATGTAGAATTAACATTGTCACGGGCCTATCACTTTATTCATGCATCGGTCAAGTGAAACTATGAAATTATTAGAAAAGTAAAAATTTTATAAATACGCTAATTTTCACACATCTGATGCATAAAAAAAAAAAAACAAAAAAAAAAAAAAAAAAAAAACCAAAATAAATAATTTAAATTTTCACAAATGGTTACCAAACGCTTGTTATTCGACGTTAATATATGAAACTACTTTCCATATATCGTTACCAACTTTACCGGGCACATGTCACCCAGTGAGCCCGTTGAAGTATATGCAGGCATGGTCAGTGACTTTTTTCTACGGTTGATTTCAAAAGTGCTCACTTTATCGTGAGCAGCCTTTAGTATAAGTACCTACTACTGAAGATGAAAAAAAAAAAAAAAAAGGCTCACGAGGTGTTATCGATACAAAGAAAAATAACTTTTGTCATAAGCCGAATTTCCATACTTTTAGTGTACCATAAAATTTCCCTACATCTTTACTTATAGTTGATTCAAGTTATCTTCGGCCTTTTCTGAAGCCCTGCTAAAGTTCTACTTCCAGGATATTCCTCTGCGTCATGCAAACTATGCTTAACTAAGCATAGATTATTATACCAGAGGGACAACGCACCGAATTCGTGCGCACTCTGTTATAACAGTATTTTATATAAGAACTATTTCTTATTAGGCTCTACCAACACATGTTTTCTCACTGTTTTATTCAAATTATTTATAAATCCAGCAATGTAATTTATAGATAAAATATGAATACAATTTCCATTTAACAGAAATAAAAGTAACTTTTATGTTAACACAAGTATAAAACGCTTGTGATATATGGCATATGTTGGAAATAACCAAACACTTCATACATGGGGAGATTTTGCAAAGGTTTGATTCAAAAAGGCCGAAGAAACCGCGAGTAGACGATAAGCAATTAAACTTCTGTACGGTTGGCAACTCTGTGTGTATGTTGCAGAGGACGCGCCCCGGAGCTGGGCTGGGTGCTGACCCTCGTGATCGTGTCGGCGCTGTCCGCCGCCATAGGCGCCGCGGTCATGATCACCGTCATACAGTGCCGCAAGTAAGTAGTTCGCTCGCTCCTCCCAGCCGTGCATGTCCCTGTGCTGGTTCGCCACATAGACTAAATATGAGGTAGACCGCTTATTCGTCATCTGCGCATGTACCCAACATTGACCTACCCCAATCCTACACGACTGTCAAAGTCAGATGGTCAACAGTGATGAACGTGCTTGTTAACATCTTAATTTTTAAACGATAAGCACTATTATATTAATAAAATACTTTTACTAGTTTGAATGTAATCAAAAAGCACTACAAGTTGATTACAGGAAGTATAAAAACATCCTAAAAGAACTTGTTTACTAAACAGTGTTCTAACCTCAAACCCAATCCACGCTATTTTTGCTAGACGTGTATGCAGAAAGGCAATTCAATGTGGGGACACGGATATTGGTTGTGCGCAGCCAGCGAGATCGGTCTACCTCATCTTTAGTCTATGGTTCGCCAGCGCGGGAATGTCGACGGCAGTTCGGCAATCTGACGAACTTGTTTTGTTCGACTGTCTCCCCAAAGGGCGCTAGACCCCCTCCTTTCCCACTCTTCCAGCTCTTCATAATTCGTATTAAAAGAGTATGGTTCCCACACCCTCTGTTCCCCGTAGCATTTCACTAATGCATGCACAAGTTTTCGACTTCTTTCCTGTCGGGAGAGGTTTTTTTCCGTGCCTATGACCTCCCCATCTTCCCCTACGTTAAAATAGCTATAACCTCAGGCCGTGTTCGAACTCACAAATTTCCTTATTATGTTATTTTGTAAATTCGTGATTTGGTAGGTATCAATTCGGGGGTTGTCGACAGTCACTTGTTTAGCACTCGGAGCAACACTAGCAGTGCAAAATATTTTTATCTAAATTTAATGATTAAAACACTCGTAATATTTCTGCGATCATCACTGGAACACTACGAATACGTTAGTAAAAAAAGAAAATAAACTATGCAATAACGACTTTTAAAAATGTCTTTTTGAGAAAGATATATACAAAACACAACACTTACTTGCTTTTTAAAACATTCCTAGTGTATTTTTTGTACAGTTATTTGTTTTAAAAGTAATTTTATTCAAGCATTCTCGCATGTGTTTTTAAAGTAAAAACAAATATGTCGCTGATTTTGTCATTTTGTATTTTTGCTAACAATCCGCTAGATACCAAATACGAAATACGTCACCATTTTTGAATACAAAATCGGGTCACGTAATCATTTTGTGTACAAAATCTGACAATTCGGACACGGCCTCAGCTATTTGTTCACTTAGTTCCTTTACTGCTGACGAGCACTGAAATCACTGATGGTTTATCAATGTTCGCCAACAATAAGGGAACAGTCGCCAGTAAGGAACAAATATTTCTCTTCGTCAGTAAATTGGTTGTTTCGGAGCGTCTGGCAGTAGTATTTTCGCGTGCAGGAAAATGTAAACAAGTATGGCAGACACACTAACCTCACTAATTTCCATATATCATTTAGACTAAAACAATAAAAATGTTACTCAACTTCTACTGGTTTTTGGGCATCTTCTGACGTCACCACAGTATTATAAGTGATTGCCTCAGCACCTGTACCTTCCGTGAGTACCAATCTCTTCGAACATGACTTGAACTTCCCACCTGACAACACTGACGTTTTAAACGCCAGTAAAATCCACGATCTCAGTAACAGTTGTAGCCTCGCACAGGGTACCTCTCAGATTCGACCATCTGTGGCCATCAGCTGACGTTACTGAAATTACTGACCAGTGAAATAACGGAAGGCGGCCTTAGGGAGGCTGTCGTGGCCCCAAACATTGGCCATCTCGGCCGCGATGCACGCCTCCTTTGCATGACTTCCTTTCATTTTATGCTGGATTTATAATGCCCCGACGAGGTCGTCTCGACAGTCCGATACGACTTCTCAGTCCGACCATTTCTGCCACCAAAATTAGTTCAGTGCTTGCAATACCACTACAGTTTCCTTCCGACTAGTGTTGCGTGGCTTTCGGCAAACCCTATGGAATACAAAGAAATCACAAATCATTCTACACTATTTTGTTTTGATAACTTTGTAAACGAAGTATTTTTAGATTTTGGAGCAGTTATTTTCCACGAATATTAATTTTCGTCAATTCAACAGCTTTCTGTTACAAGATAACCAGGATGAACACCAAAAATAACATATTTTTAGTGTGAAATTTACCACAGTAATGAAATCCTCACGACATTTTGTTTTGTAAAGTAATTTTTATGATTTTTTTCTGCTGCCAAGAGAGGCCGACTCGCCCGATGAAAGTAGAAATAGAATCTACTTTTGTCGGGCTGTCAGGGCTGCGATTTTGTCGGGGTGAACTTGCTCCTAATTGGCCGATGAAACATTTTCGTCGGTGTCAGGGCTATTTTGTCGCACTGTCGGGTTTTTTGTAAATCCAATTTAGGCGTATGGGGCGTAGCGCCGAAACGCAATTAACTCCCGTCCCAACCTCGCTTGATATAGGTTGTTCACCATAAAACGAGCACTTTTGAAAGCCCTGCTTTAGATCTACTTGTATACACGTTGTGTATTCTTCAGACTTATGTAAAATTAACATTAGCAAAGGCCTCATGACTTAAGTAATGCATCAGTCAAGTGAAACTGTGGAATCATTAGAAAATTAAATATTTTACAAATTTGCCCATTTTTATCCTTCGCTGTATTAGAAAAAAAAAAGAAAGTGAAATAAATAATAAAAAATGTCAAAAATGGTTACATAATACTTTTTATTGGGCGTTCAGATTAAACTACTTTCTATCCATCGTTACCAACTTTACTGGGCGAATGTCACTCAGTGTGCCAGTTAATTTATATGCAGGTAGGAGCAGTGACTATTTTCTGAAGTTCATTTTAAAATGCTCGCTTTATCGGGAACAGACTTTGTTTAGTAATAGAGTAGGTTAGGTAAATAAAAACTAAAATAAAAAGTCAGATACTCCACGAGTGAGCCTGTGGGAAATGGCCGCTGTCACACTGTCAATTTTTTTCCGTCACACCGCTTCCAATAAGTTTGATCAAATGAAGTTGGACAATTGTGACGTTACCGAAACGTCATTAACACCGCCATGTTTGTCCGACAGTGTTGGATGGCTCCAGCTTCCATCAAACGTTTTAAAACTGGACCGGTTCCTACGTCACTAACTATAAAATGCGAAAAATTCCCGTAACGAAATAAGGCTATGAAGATAAATTAACTTATATATAGAAGCTGCCTGAGCATAACAACTTGAAACAGTGAGAATTGAGCCAAATCAGAAAGAAGAAATATTAGTATTTTAAACATAAAATCCTAAGGAAACTATGGTGGGCTTTATTTTAATAACTTTACAAAAATATCATGCGAACGAAATCGCACGGGTCAGCTAGTTTTTAAATAAAATTTCGGATTAGATCCTCTTGGTAAAGGAATTCGATTGTGTGACACATTTTCAAACACACCCAAAATTATTTGATAAAATTTGCTGTAAGGAAAAATTTGATGTTCGTATTTCGTCTTCAACTGTTATTGCCAAATATATTTGAAAGCGAAAATTTGACAGTGTGGCAGGAGCTTTACAGAGATCCGCAAAATTCGCCAGTTTACACAGCATTCGAGATCAGATGGGTATCTCCGGTGAGTGGCATGGTATTGTCACGCTCTTGAGGCCGGACTACAATTGACATATACCTAACACATTCACAGTTATAGCGATAAGCACATACAAAATACAACACAAGCACAGTGGCCTGGCTTCATTGATATAACGATAATGATATTAGTTTGTTTATGTTGCTACATTTGTACCGAAGCAATTAAGTTCTGTATAGTTGGCAGTGGTTTTTTGTCAAAAATAAATATTTTCGAGTGATCTGAGACATTTTTAAAATTAAGAATTATTTTCATTTCAATTTTTACTATTTACGTTACCTAAAAATGTTACAAAACTTCTGTGGTTGCGATTATCGAGAAATAAACAAAATAATATATCTGCCCGTGGAATGAAGTCAAAATACTCACTTTCTTGTTTCGTGAATAAGTATAAGTATCGGGGTTTCTGATTGGCTGAATAATGATGCACAGCGATACTAACAAGGAAAGTTAAACTAAGTTGAACTCGCCTTGTTACTACTATAACTGTGTTTAGGTAAGTGCTTATCGCTATGCGTGATTGTAGCCACTCTAACTAAAAACAAGCTGTTTAACTCTTATCTATATCACTTTGTTGGGTTAGTGATGTGCTTATAGGAATTGTAGCTCGGCCTTAAACTACCCTTTACCGTAATGGCATATGAGTTGTGTATGACAGAGGTCACTGTAGCGTGCGTAATATAGAGAAATATTCCCTCATATTGCCTCGATGGTATACAATAAAATTACCTTGCGAATGTATCGGGTCTCTGTCCATCTTGAAATTTTGAACCTTTCGTCATAGATCACGGAATGATTTCCACCCATACACTCTTTCCCCAACATATGCGTCGAAATTTTGAGCACCGAGTTGGTAAACGTGTAGTTTGGATTCCTCTATAATACTGATGTGTTGCCTTTATCCGTAATGTACATCCGTGCAACGTAACATTTAAAAACACGAAAATTGACCTAGCTGTATCATGTGGAGCTTTGCCACAACAAAAGCAAAACTTCAACGTGTTGTGTGCTGTGTTTGAAAATTGAACCAGAGGCCTGAGGATTGGAGATAATGTGTTTAATTACAGAACCAGATAACAGTTTTCTCCTAATTCTGAACGTGTTTCGAATTGGTTCAGGATTGCGAATCAATTCAAACAACTAACAAATAAGCGCATAATTTAGAAGCGCCACACTGTCAAAACATAGAAACTTTCTTGTGAATACGACGCTAAAAGGAGTTAAAAATACAACCGTAGTAAAAAACTTTGAAAACAAAAATCGTACCTGCAGAAAGTGTATAATTTTTCGTACAACACAATTCCCGCTTGCCGCGACAGAAGTGATTCTCGGAGGACTGGTACGTTGATAACTCCATACTTATGGTGTTTGTGATTTGAGGAGCTATGTCAGTTGTACAGTAGTTACTGTGCTCACCTGGTGCGAACAAGGCAAGGTACACAAAGAGATAGAAAAATAGTCCGACACTTGATCATCCTCACTCTCCCCTGAAAGGAAAGTGCTGTCGAACTAATTCGCCTTTAATGCTATCGCATCTTCGACTCTATTAGGGGTATTCCCTTAATCCTTCCTCAAGGGCGGAAGCCAGATAGTTCAGCCGCGTCAGATGTTTTCGGCTTGGCACTCAGTCGGCATTCTAATGCACCCCGAAGTTGTTCAGTGGACTCTATGCAAGCCAGCCAAGCTCTTCGACACAGCCATTCTAGCACGAAACTAGTACTGCCAAGAGAACTTTCTCATGTTGATACGCGAAAGGGCTATCAACGAACTGTTGCAACAATGTGGGAAGCTCAGACGTGTCAAAAAATATCAGTAAAAATTTGTCCAGAATGTCCGTTTAGACAGCAGCATTGGAAATCCACCTCTGGAAGTACGGGCCTGCATAGTCCAAACCATGAACATCGGTATAAGTTGTTCACGGTAAAATGAGCACTTTTGCAAGCCGTGCTTAAGATCTACTTGTATACACGTTGTGTATCATTCCACCTTATGTAAAATTAACATTACCATGGGCCTCGCCACTTTATTCATGCGTTGGTCAAATGAAACTGCGAAATTATTATGGAAGTAAATACTTTACAAATCTGCTCACTTTTTATTTTACGTTAAGATATGGAACTACTTTCCATCCATCGTTACCAACTTTACTGGCCTCACCTCACTCAGTGCACCCATTAAAATATATGCATGTAGGGGCAGTGACTTTTTTCTAAGATTCACTTCTTAATTGCTCACTTTATCGTGAACAAGCCTTTATCAGAAAATTATGTCTCGCCTACCAAAATTAACGACTGATATTATGGGCTACATTCGGATGGATTGCGTCCTCTTGACTACCTTCTCGCCTCGACTCGCCCATCGGATTCCCAATTAGTGAAGCGTTAATTATCACCTCTACAGTAAGGAAGTGTTTCCACGCTCAATTGTAATGTAAAGGGCTTTTTAACGTTCCCCGGTCTTATGCTTGAAAGCTTAACAGGGGACGGCTTACAGACTAACTTGCCCCGGGATTCGAACCCAGAGCCTCCCGCACCCCAGATCGGTGGCGCACCAACCGACTGCGCCAAGGAAGGTCGGCTCCAGGCTCAAGGTCCAATACCGTCGAGCGTATAGCTTTACTCTCCACTCCAGCCGATGCTTGGTGCTGAACGACTGCTCGGTCATGAAAACCTCCAACACCTTCAGTACTTGGCGACCAGTTGCGGTGTTGGTATTGTTTCCTGAGACGTTATGGAACTCGACGCTTTAATGGCGCAACTGGGAACAGGGAATTCTTTCCACTATTCTCTTCAGCACTCTGCGATCCCTCTGTCATTCTACTTGCCCTATCAGTTGGCGATTGCGCTTTAGTTGCTTCTTAAATGTTTCCACTCTACATTCACGTTATTCAGGTCGGTCGGAGCTACTGAATCAGAAAGTAAATCCTCGAACTGATTTGTATGTTTCTGCTTCCTATGCCCATTCCACGTTGAAAATCATCGAGATATTCAAAACAGCCCATTATTCTAAGCTATCAATGTCCCCGAGAGTCCTTTTATTCCTGGTAGTATCCAATGTGTGATGTGCATGTCAAATACACAACTATAGAGGGGTACCTCGATATTTAATTCAGAATTGCTGTTAATTTGTAAGGTACGAAATTTTTTATTAGAAAAGTATTTCAAAACATTAAGGCCCCCGCCTACCTGCAGCTTTTATCCGCGTTTGAGGCCGAGGAGCGCGGGAGCGACAGAGGCGACAATGCCACTCGCATCAAGTGCGCCATCGCTGTTAAGCGCGAGGGTCTGAACTGGAGTGCAGTGTTCTCGTCACACTGCGTGTACCTATGGGACTTTCACCGGTGACGTTATTATTTCATTGGTGGAAAGTCTTTAGGAAGGTTTAGTGTAGGGCCCTTGGGTAGTTCTGTATGTATCTGATGCGTATATTTTGAGCTACAGCGCTTTAGAAAAGCAGTTTTTAGCCGTTTTGGAATACTCTAAAATGGCATTTCTAACGTGCGTGACATTTTGAAAGTACTCAACAGCCTCCCTCTGAAGTGTGTGTACCTTTCGCAGATCCGCACATTGGACACACACTTAATACTCTCTGTCTCATAAGGTGGCGAGATTTTGACAGTAAGTGGCAACTTGTATACGAAACAAAGAAAGAGCCGTTTACAAAATCGTGTATCAGCTTATGCACGAACGAACAAAAGTTAATATTAAGTTGGCTATTCTGAGTTCACTGGCGACACACTTCAGACAAGTACAAAATACGCAATAAGATAGGGTTCCTAGATTAATTAATATATTTTATTTTACCTGGTCACAAAACAGCGGTTGTGTTACAAACTAATCTTCGTATATATATATATATATATATATATATATATATATATATATATATATATATATATATATATATATATATATAGAGGTGTTCAAACAAAATGAAATGCACAATAAAACGATTTATAGCCGGATGAAACGCGACTTCAAACCTTAGATCTTTTCATGTCGTATTCCCACTGCCCATCCCTGTTTTCCATATGTGCTTGATATTAATTCCAAAAAGCCTACAAAAATATTGCATGATAATATTTGATTATTTTTTCAAATAATTTGACGAAATATATTTAAAATTCGTGTCGTTTCGAGACGGCAATAGGAGAAAAGTCAAGTTTTAAAAAGCAGGATCTAGAGGCGGCGAACCTGCTGTTATCTGTTGCTACCGCGCGCGGCTCACACGCTTTACAATGTCGTGCGCGCCATCTGTGTGTTCTTTCTCAAATCTAACTAGCTATGAATCGGTTTCGTATGTAAAATAACACATTTACGAACAGATACCAATAGTTTTATTTTTCCGCGAGCTCTGCATAATTTTTAAAGTAGCATATATTTCGTGTACAGCGATTTTGAATACTAGTAATTTCTATTGGGCCGGTAATTGTCCGTCTATGTCCTAAACATGCCATGTTTTTTTTTTCCGCAAGCCCATTTCCTTGTTTTCGTGTAGCCTCCAATAAACGCACCAGCCAATGGCGAAAGGATACATAAACTAGAAGTAAACATTCATCGAATTGTCAAAATCTCGCCACCTTATATAAGACAGAACATAGTTTCGTGGAAAAACGTGTAGGTATTTCAAACCTTCGAGGTAGGTGGGAGCCAAGTGCCAAAAATATGTATTATTTTATTTTGCTACAACTTAAGTTATCGTGAACAAATAAGCACAAATTTTAATCTTAAGAAAACTGTTGCCAAATTTGTAACATAAAAAAATATCATGGCAATGATTACTGGGCTAAGAATAGTTGTACCTGCAAATATTGTTTACATTATAGATACGTAGTTATGGCAATAAAAGTTTCCAATTTCTAATGAACTAATTACGAATTTTATTTATTTTCAGCAGGCTGAAAGTCACCGACTCAGAAGGTGAGTACACGTCGTTTATTTTGTCTGTTACTTTTGTGCAACACTACACCATTATAAGAAAGTCCGTAAATCATCTTGTAGACTTCTTGTTTTAATCTGGGATATATATATATATATATCCCAGATTTAAACAAGATATATATATATATATAATTTTTACCTCGTGAAAGAATGGAGAGACGGCAAACGTGACTGGGAGGAAAAAAGAAGGAAGGAAGGAAGGAAGGAAGGAAGGAAAGAAAGAAAGGGATATTTAAAATCTGTTGTACATAAGTTTGTATGGTTGCATCCTAAAAATAAGTTTAAAGCCCCCGCCCTCAAATCTTTCAACTCAACTTATTACCTACAAAATGAAAAAAAATAATTCGAGCGGTTTGCATATATACTGTGTATTGCATATATATTGTATTTAAAGACCACAATTTGAATGTTAACTAGTATAGGCCATTAACGGTGAAGTGAGCACTTTTGAAGCCCTAGATACTTTTTTCGTTCAGCCAATTTATATTCTTCCACCACTTATTAATGTAAACCCTGTCATGTGAGTAATAAACACAGTTTATAAATTCATCATACCCAAAACCAAAAGTCGGAGGCCACAATGAAATGTATTTATTGGTTATTATGTCTGATGAAACAGCATCACAAAGTGCTCACTTTACCGTGAACGGCCTATAGTACAGTGGTGAAGTCATGGCGCTCATGATAGAGCGTGACTTTAGGGCGTGAGTTAAAAAATCCACATTTTCTCACACGCGAAAAATCGGGCGCGACCGCACCGCAAGCCGAGTCCAGTTCGTTGTGGTGGTAGGGCGGTGAGCTGGCCACCCGACCACCGCGGCCCCCGGGGCAAAGACGCAGAAACGCCGCGACCGGCGGCTGCTGCAGTTACAAACCTTGGTCGCGCAGGCGGCGAAACAAAAGAAGCGACTGGTTGCCTCATCGATCTGGATGAACTTGCCGGACCCGACTGGAGTCGTGGAGCGTGCAGCGGGTCACGGTTTACGGTCGGCCGTTGAATCGCGTCCGTCACGCGACAGTGCGACACCAGCGACAAGTCCATTCCGACTGCCGCCTGCCGGGACGACCTCCACCAACTAACTCTTCTCGGAGCTGTTTTCGAACTGTCAATTTAGTAAATTACAGGTAGAGATGATGATGGAAAATCGCGAAAATATCTTGGGACATCATATCTTCTATAACAGTCTAACTAGTTTATTCTTTAATTAGTGGATAGGCAAGGTTCTCACTCGGCTAAGTTGTTCGCAGACCAATCACGACCCTAGCAAACGATCAACTTTTCCCGTGATAAACCATCATCTCTAATTATAGGCTGTTCACGGTAAATTGAGCAATTTTGTAAACCCTGCTAAAGATCTACTTGTGAGCACATTGTGTATTCTTATGCCATATCTAAAATTAACATTGTCATGAACCCGATCACTTTATTCATACGTCAATCATGCGAAACTGTGAAATTATTAGAAGAGAAAATATTCTTACAAATTTGCTAGTTCTTACATAAATAAAAAAAACAGAAAACCGAATTATTTTCCCAGAATTCACAAATGTTTACCTAACACATTTAATTAAACGTGAAACCACGGAACTACTTTCTCGTAGGGTCAGGGACATTTGTCGAAGGTTCATCTCAGAAGTGCTCAACCGAGAACAGACTTTAGAATGTAATAGGGTTCAATTCGGACGCCGTTGATAGGCGCTTCTTCAGCGATGGCAGTTTCGTTACATACTAAAAACGAAATACTTAAATAACCAAATACGTCATCATTTTAGTCCTCGAACTCGGGTGACGTGACCTTTTAGCAAAGTGAGTACGCCTCTCATTGTTCCCTCCTTGCACTTACACACCTACACAATGAGCTCACTTCATTCGTTCGTGGGGCCTCGGTGGCTGAACGATTAGCACGCCCGCCTTCCACCAAGGCGAACTGGGCTCAATCCCCGACCGGGTCACCGGACTTTCGTAAGTGGGAATCGTGCCGGACGTTGCCGTTGGTCGGCGGGTCTTCTCGGGGAGCTCCCGTTTCCCTCGCCCCTTCATTTCGGCGCCGCACCATATTCACCTCAATCACCCTCAACGGCTCTCAAAACCTCGCTGTTAAGAGCCGCCCAAAATCTCTTCATTCATTAACTCGGACGCCTTGATTTTTTTTACGTTCCCGGCACCGCTTCACTCGATCATATGTGGTTTTATTGATATCACTGGATTGCCTTTGAGATTATCTTTCCAACCGTATACGATTTCTGTATTTCGACTTGGGTTTCTGACGAGTATAGGTCGAAATTGTGTTAAATTTTCTTAATTTTACATTAAACTCATACAATTTCGCCATAACCACGCCACAGAAATGTTTTTATATACGCAATCGATTGATCTTGACGAGAGCTGTCGATTGAAACTCAAACGAGCGTCGTAGCTTCTCCTAGTCAAAAGTTATACTACGCGGAATTTATGAGACGCGGCGAAACGCACTCAAAATTGCGCCTCCCCCCCCCCCCCTCTAGATGCTTTGCAGTCCTCACTCAACGTAACATACCTATCCTTTGATCCTTTGGCAATCGAGTGGTGTAATAGAATTTTTAATGTAGACAATAGATTTGGAGCTGCAATGTCAAACTGTATCCCCCGATTTTGTTATCAACGGATTTTCTGGATTGCCTCCCACTATGGTCGCAAATTTAAAGACGTATTCGCGTCAAAACACTTGTGATACATGTGACACATGACAGAATTAGGAAAAAACAGGACACGTCATACATGGGGTCATTTTAAAAGGTTTAATTAAAAAAGTACGAAAAAACCGCGAACCGTCTATATCCATGTTTTCCCCCCAAGTAGATACCACTGTAATACTGCCTAAGGCTGTTCACTGATACAAATTCTTCTGAAAGCCCTGCATAAGATTTGCTTTTTGCCCGTCTTGTATCCGTCCACTATATGTAAAATTAACACTGTAATTGACCAATTCACTTTATTCAAACAACGATCAAGTGCAACTGTGAAATTTCTAGTAACATAAATATGTTACTGATATAGTAATTCGTAGTCGTATCTGCATGTAACCAACAGGAACAACATTAAATAAGTTAAGTATTCCCAATTTTAAACATAATGCTTCAAATACGGCACTAGTTTAGCTAAATCTCTGCCAAATCATTGGGTGCAAATCACTCACTGTGTCCGTAAAAATATATACAGTTAAAGGCAGAAATTTTTTCTAAGGTTGATTTCAAAAGTGTCTAGTTAACCGTGAACAACCTATAGATACATAAATAGTACTAATGTTACACAAATACTTAATACAACGGGTGGCGAAATTCACTGGACATACTTTTGCCCTCAGTCAATTTGATCGTTAGGACTTTGTACATGTGAATGCACAAACCATAGAGTGAATGAGATGGTGATTTTGAGGTATATTTATGCAAAAAATACCCATTAAAAATTAATTTTTTTCGGAAAAGAATGATTACTGATAATGTCTAAAAGTTGAACAATAGCGTGGTACAAATATGAAATTTTTTCTTGCCCAGTGCCCTGAACTCTGCACTCCGTCAGGGAGATTCGCCAGCAGTTAAAAGTTCCTCGGTCGATGGTTAAAAAAAAAAAAACACACACACGCGCGCACACACAGAGTATAAAACAAAGTCGCCCAGCCACGTGTGTCAGTGTAAGGCTTCGAAACTACTTGATAGATTTTTATGCGGTTTTCACCATCATTTAAATAATTTCTTGAGGAAGCGATAAAAAAAGGGGGGGGGGGGGGTCGGCAACTCATTACCTTCTCCATGGGGCACTATAGATCCGCCCTAGCCCCGTCCTCCTCAAACCTCCTCCCCGTTAGGACGTAAAGTGTTTGATGCGGCAAACTTTCGTTCTTGATTAATACAGTTTTGTTGTCTTTTGTTGCGACACAGGGCAGCAGCCAGTAAGCTCAAAAAAGCCTATGTGGTTAAGTACCTACTTTTATTTAAAAAAAAAATGGTTTTACTTAGAGAGTTTAATACATGTAGTCTGCTAAAGGCTGTTCACAGTAAAGTGAGCACTTTTAAGACCCTAGTTACTTTTTCCTTTCAATCATATTTTATTATTTAACAACCTTTTTAAATAAATATTGCCATTTAAGTAATAAAACACGGTGTGTATGTTCCACCGCACTCGGAAGTTAACGTCTAAGGTTAAAATAAAACATGTTTATAGACTATTATTCCCAATGAGAGGGCTTTCACAAGTGCTCACTTTATCGCGAACGGCCTATATCTCTCCTGTGTCCGACATCCTGATTCTGTTCAACCTTAGGCCTACATTTGCAGATTAGTGGCCAGAAAGAACACACTATTATTTTTGTTCGGCACGTGCATTGGATCACAGAAAAAGTTTAAAACGTTTTTATAGACATATTTCGTCTTTTTTTTTTTCTCTGTCGCTCTGTGTCCTCTGTGTTGGTTCACCTATTCCTTTCTCTGGTTATTATTGTTGTTCCTGTGTTGTTCGTAGTGTTGAATTATTGGGTTTTATAGTCTGACAAGGAATAATTTTCCCTGACTTGTGTTTCATTGTGCAATTTTTTTTAGTTTTTTGAGTTTTTTTTTTGTTCAGCTATACCAACTGATGTTATTTTTGCAATGTTTGTTTACTTGTGTGGTGTTTTCGTTTTCGTCAGCGTGTTGTCTTTTCTTTTGGTTTGCTTTTGTTGTCTGACCTCTTTTGTAATAATAATTTGTTCGGACGTCTTTTTGACTTTTTAATTATAAATAAAATGATTTTCTATTGACAGGGAAACATACTTTTCTAATTGTCCGTCTGTGGTGCTGTAAAAGGTTTTCTCGTTTTTTTTTCATGCTGAGTTCTGTGTGTGTGCGATTTTTATTTTGTCTCATGGTCAGCAATGGACACAGTCCGATCATACAATAACAACATAAACTCACCACTGCTATTAAACTTCAAAGATAAAATATTTGTTTTTCCTTCAACTACAAATGAAAAAGTAGATATTTTTATAAGCTATGGAATTTGAAATAAATAAATGCGATGATTTAGTTGTCTTGTATAACTATTTTAATCTGATGGTACTATAATGCAGGATGGTTCCGATATAATTTCATCTGCAACCTCTTCTTCCTCCCTACCCTACAAAAAAAAAAAAACAACAAAATCTTCTACAAATTGGTTGTGAGTCACTAATTTTTTGCTCTGTTCATCTTACGATTTACTAGTTACAATTTTTCATATATTAATTTGATAAATGTTTACTTTCCAACGCTATTTTTGAGAGACTTCTTAAGAGTTATTTCATTGAAAGACTTCTCTGCCAGGAGAGTGTCCCTGAAAGCTGAATACCAGTTGCAAGAAACCGGTTGTGGCGAAGCTTGTCGTTTTCTGCACTGATCATTGTCTTTAGCGAAGACATTTATTTTCCTTTCAGAGAAGTACAGGTCACTCGTTTCTTTTGCGTTGATTGGCCTTCAGCTTTAAATTAATGGTTGTTGATTACCCAGTAGAGGCTGCAGTGAGCACATGAAGTTGTATCTTTCAAGTTGTTAATTGCCCTGGATGCACGTTTAGCTAAGTTAGAGCGAGCGTTGCGCTCTGTATCGTTTCAGGCCGAATATATTACACGTGTTCTGTACAATTTGATCTGCAGCAGTTACACTGAGAGAGGTTTTTTTTCCAGCCTATAGGGCCAAAGATTTATTTAGTTCCCCCAACAAATATTTTGATGAGTAAGCTAAACTAAAAAAGTAACAAAATCAATTTTGTTCAACTAACAGAATACGCGCTTCAGTGAACAAAACCACTGTGTAGGGGCCAAAAAAATTTTGTCGAATCAACTATATTTGCTTGGCTACTCATATCATTGCCTTCGTTGAGAAATGCAGTTGGAGATTTTTTTTGTATTTTTTATGACAATTAGGGTTGTAACAGTGTTTTTTGGTGCAGTTAGTGGTGCTTATTAGGGGTATAAACATCCTAATAAATCAAGTTCAACAAAAAACTAAAATTTAAAGCTGTAAAACTTGAAACTTTTATTTATATGCTAGTCACGGTAAAGTGAACGCTTTTTAATGCCCTCCCAACAGGCATTAAACACTAATCAATATAATTTATCGCAACCCCAGACGTTAACTTTTGAGAGTGGTGAGAAGTATACACTGTATTTATTACTAACACAGCAATGTTTGTATTCAAAAGTGGTGGGAAGATAGAAATAGGCGTGAAAGTAAAATTCTAGCACGGCCTTAAAAAGTTCTCACTTTACCGTGAATAGCCACATTGTCCAGTATTTGAAATTTATATAGTTCAAAACATTTCAATTCCGTCAGTTGCAACTTTAGCTTAGGTTGCAAGGGGGTAGTGCTCAGGTGCAAATGCTCTAGGTTCGAATATCCGCCTCGTTTACATTTTTTTTGTATTAACCGAAACTGTTTAATGTCAAACAAATAGACTTTAGTTGCCCCAAACAAATCTTAGTTTGGGGCGACCAAAAAAGAGCAAAGAAAAAACAATTTGGTTCCAACAACAAAAGATTTCGTTGCCCCTATACAAACAATATATTTGGTCGCGTAAAATAAACTTTGCTTGATTCAACAAAGCCTTTTTCTCAGTGTACATACAATAACTGTAATCCATTCACGGTTACTTCACACTTTTATGAAGCGCTGCTAAAGTTCTACTTCCAGGATATTCCTCCGCCTCGTACAAACTAAACTAAGCTTAGCTAAGCCTAGAAAATTACACCAAAGGACAACGCACCGAGTTCGTGTGCACTCGGTTGTAATAATATTTTGCATGAGAACTGTCTCTTATATACTAGGCGTTACCAACACAGATGTTTTCTCGCTGTTTTTTTTTTTTTTTTTTTTTTTCGTATTTAGTATAAATGAAATGTTATACTTAATAAATAAAATATTGGTAAAACTTTAATCTAACAAAAAATGAGATACTTTTATGTTAACAGAGGTATAAAACGCTTGTGATACATGACATATTTGGGAAATCACTAAACAAGTCATACATGGAGTGATTTTTTGAAGGTTTGATACAAAAAGTGCGAAGAAACCGCGAATGGACCAAATACGATATATATGACATACACAGAAGTACAATTACACGAAACATGTTAAAGGAACTCTATGTTCAAATAACAACCGTATTTACATGTTAATATAAAGTAATAATACTAAGTTCTATAACAGGACGGGACCTAGCAGGAAACATACTACAAATACCGATACAAAAACTATACGCATGTATTCTTCCTGTTTATTGCAAAATATATCAGTCTCATTACGCATTCTATTCTCAATGTTCGCAACATTCACAACGTCCTGTTCTCTGTCATAGACCCCTGATACGAGAAAATAACATCCTAATATTGGAATTTATTGATAAAAGGCGGAGGTAACCAAGTAAAGGAGAAGTAAAGAATATTTTTTCGCATAAGATGCATTATAACATCAAGTATTTTGGCATTGCGGGAACACCAAAAGTCTTTCCCTGGGCGAATTTGATCCTTCACACCATTAGTTTGTCACGCACTTGTTTTGTTAATAATTATTTTAGATTATCGCCAATTACAATGGGCATCTAATAAAAAGGTGCAAGACTTAGTAAATCAAACAAACGTGTTGAATAGTAGATATAACGATGACTGACGATAGCACTATCGAGTTTATGAATTACATAAGCATTCCGTTCATTGTACAATAAAATCACGAGTCCGCTTGTTAGTTAAGGCTGTCCAAGGGCCTTTTTTAAAAGGACATTTGATGGTTTTGTGACTCGCGATAGGTCCAAATAATAACTCGATAAAAATGTCGGCTTATTTGTAAAATAACATTCATCGTATTTTTAAAGTAAATATGATAAATTCGACTTACAATAGTAGGGAGAGCTGGTTTCTTCCGGAATTAATTTATTCAAAATGGCGGCGGGTGCATCCCGGGATGGCTCTCGTGTAGCGAGGTGTAACTCCCCACTCCCCTTCCGCATACCGTGTGTGTTGGCGGGTTCCCGAACCCCCCCCCCCCCCTCCCATGGCGCCGTTGCGTGACTGCTTGCCCCATCAACACCCACCCCACCCCCATACAGTTGGGGTAGTCACAGATACTGTGACATAATTTATTCAAAATGATTGCGATGCAATTGATTGAATAAAGTAAAATATTTGAAAAATATTGATTTTTTAAAAACTAAAGCATTGAAATTCGAATATTTTTTTACAAAGTCCTGTTTAGGATGAACTTAACAAAAACAATTTTATATACCTTCTCATGTATGGAAAATTACATCTTTAAATTCGTTAATAAATATACACACTGGCGATTCACACACTCTAGCAGGCGATGAAGAAACTACGTAGGTGGTGATATCGAACGAATCAGAGACAAGAGAGAAAGAAATGGAGAGAGAAAAACAAGATTGAATTAAAGAGAGAATTAAAGAAAACATGGGAGTACTCGGATAAAACCTATAGAATGTCTCATGAGAGAAAGAAAAGAGAGGAAATGAGAGAGACAAGAGAGAAAGAAAATACTTGAAATGAGAGAGGCAAGAGAGAAAGATGTGGAATGAGAGAGACAAGAGAGAAAGGAAAGGGAGAAAGCGAGAGAATGAAAGAGAAAGAAAGGGAGGAAGTGAGAAAGAGAACCTCAAGAGCAAACTAGATGGAATGAGAGTGAGAGAGAAAGATAGAGTGAATGATAGCCTACAAGTATGAAGTAAGCTCCAAAAATCTTTAAAATTGTTCGAAAATTGGTTTTTGGGGTTTACTACTGCATGGTTTTTTTTTTACAATCTTTTTTTGAAAATTGGCAAAAATTTCGGAGGAAATAAGGTAAATTTTGGGTAAAATAATGGATTTCTGAAGTGATTTTTGGTTTAAAAAAATAAAAAAACTATTTTGAAGGGAAAACAGGGACTTCCGTGATGGCTCCTCGATCCACAGCTCTACAGGCCCCAGACCTTGCCTTCGAAGGAGCTATATCTATCTACTCTTCACTTATGCTAAAATTAACATCTAAAACACCCTGATAATAAGTTGATAAAATATCCTCATACACCAAATATACTCATACGCCTACTAAGCTGTGAGCCTAACGACCCTTCCGGGCTGCATGGCAGGATGCGCTCTCGCGTAGCTTTTCTTTCGAGGTGCTGTGGGTGTTTGTGGCATGGCACGTTACACTCGATGAACGTCCTGCCTGGAGGCGGACTAAGTTATGAGGTATATACTCGGAATAGTGTGGTGGTGGGAATGGAGAGGTTTTGGTGGCTCTTAACACCGAGGTCTTCAGAGCCGATGAGTATGAAGTCAGCCGGAATGCAACAGCGGGGAAACGGAATAAACCCGAAAAAACCCACCGACCAACAGCATCGTCTGGCACGATTCACACGTGCAAAAATCCGTGAGTGATTACACCGAGAATCTAACCCGATGAGAGTAGTCTGACCTCTACATCACTGCAGCCCCCTACTCGGAATACATTTCCAGACTCTATACAAAAAGTGTACCGAAGTACGATAGTTATCCATGTAACACGGCCATGCTGGCGCTAAAATTAGAACGGCTATGGATCTGAAATTCAAAATGAGAATTACCTGATTATCACATAAGTTTTACCTACCTGCAGTGTGTAACATGCCATTAGCTGCAATAAATGCTCTAGTTTCTATTATGCTGTAGTAACTTTTTCTGACTGAATCGGTTATTGAAATGCTATACCTGGCAGTTAAAACTATTATTTATTGTGCGCATTATGTGTATTGTCTATTCATAGTTTCTTCACACTTTTAAAAATCAAACCCTTGAAAAGTCACCCTATGTATGACGTGGCTGGTTTATTCCTAATTATGTTATGTATCACAAGCGTTTTATACTTTTGTCGACACAAAAGAACATAAAAGTACCTGTGCCTTGGTTGAACTGAAATGTTATTTAAAATCCATCCGTAAATTGTAATATATTATTTATAACTAATATGAATAAAAACAGTGAGAAAACAGCTGTGTGGTAATGCTTAGTAAGAAATAGTTCTAATGGAAAATATTATAAAACTGAGTGCGCACGAATTCGGTGCGTTGTCCCTCTATTGTAATTTCCGAGGCTCGGTAAGGCGGAGGAATATCCTGGAAGTGGAACTGTAGCAGGGTTTAAGTGACGGTGAATGGACTGTATACGTAAATAAGAGAGAGTTGGTCGTGCTGACAGTGGCGGTGTTGTTTGTAGCAGGCGAGCAGCCGGAGGCGGTGACCAGTGACAGCTCTCTACGGAATGTCAACAAGGGCCCGGTGCCGGCGCCACGATCAGGAGCAAGCAGCCGCGTATGGACATGGCTCACCTTGCGAAGCCAGACCTCGACTGCGCCGTGCCAGATCGGGCCGTCCAACCCCGGCACACCAGTACAGAACCACTACACAGTGGACGAGGCATACGCGGCCGTGGGGGAAGCGCTGTACGCAGAGCTCGACAGGGAGTCCGCCCACAGCCCAGCGTACCAGAACACGGGCTACAACGGCTCGGACTTGGAACCAGACCTCGCCGTCTCCTCAGCTCCGAGCAGTGCTTATTACTCGGATTTGTCGTGTCCGGACAGGACCTACGAAGCTATTGGCATGGTGCATGTGGCCAGTGCTGGTTGGGAGGGAGGGGATGCAGTGCAACGAAGGACGCAACCCACTCGACTAGCCGCGATAACAGAGACGACATCTGTACCTTCCGACTATGTGTGACTGTTCAAATTAGTTGAACGATAGTGCCTTTCGATACGTGATTGAAGAAGGTACATGTAATTTTATTGGTGTCATATACCAGAGTAATTAACCGAAATAAAAACTATGTATTGTTTTTCAGATAAAGTGTGTGATTTGTTTTATACGTAGGATTATCTGGCCATGTTTATATTTATGCAAACATTGTGAAAACATGTTAACATACGTTTGTCCTCTTCTACACTATAAAGTGCTGTGTTATATCGTCTCAACTGATGTAAAAATTTAAAATACGAACCCGCAAATGTACAATAAAATGTTTTCGAAAGTGGTTTGAAGAAGCAATCAATATCTTCAGGATTTAACAACACCAATGTTACAAACTAGAAGGTGAGCTAGAAGATGTGGAAAGCATAACCTTTTATTAGGCAACGTATGGCATTGTCTGGGCAATGCTGTTGAAGTTACACAAGTAAGAAAACACTACAAATGTTGGGGCTGCGGTGGCTGAGCGGTTAGCCTGTTTGCCTCCCACCAAGGCAAACTGGGTTTAATCCCCGCTGGGTGACCGGATTTTCGTATGTGGGAATCGTGCCGGACGATGTCGCTGGTCGGCGGACTTTCTCAGGGATATCCCGTTTCCCCAGCCCTTTCATTCCGGCGCTACTCCATACTCACCTCAATTACCCTTACGTTTGCACACATCGGGAATTTTACAGGGGATGGATAACTCAGAGTAACCTATGTATGGTATGGTGGTATTCGGATAATTGTGTGTTTTTGGGACGTAAACAGTTTATTGACTGTATAAATGGGAGGTTGCTGATGTAACCGAACCTTTACAAGCAGCTCGGATTTTCTCATGTTGCCAGAAAAAATAATGTTGTTATTTACCAGCCAATTTCTCATGTTGGTAATAGAAAAGGAGACATAGTTGGGGGGTTTGTTCTCACACATGCTATGGTATGGGGCATTATCAAGAACAATAATGCCTGGGGATGGAATGTGGGGAAGTAGTTGTGTTTAACACCATCTCGTGAAAGTGTTGCTATTGATTTCATCATGGCATTCTCCGCTCTTAGTTTTGTCTTCAATTAACTTGGTTCCCTCGATGAAACCATTTGACTACCTGTGTGAACAATAATTCATCGTTGGCCTGGATGGTTGTTTTTTTTACACTCCTGCTATATCATCATACTGTCAAAACTTGTTTAGAATGTAATTAGGATAATTCCGTGTCTCGTCGAGGTATATTACAAGTAATTTACTTTTGCTTTGGCTGTCAATTTCTCTTATAGCTCGTAGGTATTTCGCTCGTCCCATGACGATCTCGTTCCTTTCCATTAAAAATAACTGATTATTTTTACATTTGTGAACTTGAAACCATTGCTTTGAGTAATTTTCACAAAGTTTCCCTATTACCTCTGAAATTAATTTCTATTGTCAACACTGCCCGCAAGTTTTTTTTAGGGTGGGTATAGTTTTTTTCATCACGTAAAACTCTTGCACTTTTCTTTGTACCCCTCTCCAGCTTCAAATAAATCGAACTGGCTGCTGATTTAGCAAAGACACACACACACACACACATATATTTAATTTATTTATTGCAAGTAATATTACGACATAGTAATGGCAGTAATAAGGTACGTTGATCAAAAATGGGCACCCTTAAGCAATTCCAGCCAAGAAACTGATAAATGTTCGGAAAGAATTCTGTACTATGGGAAGTATACCATCATAACCAAGTACTAATAGTGTGAGGTAACAATGCTCTAATAAGAAACCATTAGTTTATGGAATGTGAAAAAGTCGTAGTCTCAAGAAAGTGTCCGAAATAGGAGCAGATGCTCCAAATATTGGCACTATACTCCATTCATTTTACAAAAGATAGAGTTTAAGTTAGTGTAAAAGATCGTTATTGATGCCATTATCAGGGCCAGTGACAATGAATATATTGATGTTCCATTCGAACATTTACTGACCACATTTTAGACCATAAACGGGTTCAGAGATGGTAACAAGAGAGATGCACATTTCCATTAGCCTAACATGAAAACAGAAACAAAGACAATAGTATTTCAAATGTAGGGCCCCTTCCTGAAGAAGTGCATTAACTCGATGTGGCATGGACTCCACAAGTGGACGGAAGACCTCTGCAGAGATGTTAAGCCACGCTGTCTAAATAGCTGCTCAAAGTTCCCTGGTATTTCTAGATGCAGGATCTTGGATGCAAATGGCTCTCTCCACCACGTCCCATAAATGTTCGGCTGTGTTCTTGTCGGGGGAACGTGCTGGCCACACCATTCGCTGCAACTCTCCAGAATGCTCTTCGAACCAGTCCTGGACATCCGCAGCCTGATGAGACGGTGCATTATCCTGTTGGAACATCCCATCATTGTCAGGAAAACTGAAGTCCATGAACGACTGTAAATGGTGACCAAGGAGATTTTGTAGTGGTTACCACTGAGTTTTGAGGGTACATGTACAAGTGAACCCAACCCTTGCGATGTGAACACACCCCACACCATTACGGAATCACCACCAGCCTGCACGGTGCCTTATTGACAACTGGGATCCATGGCCTCATTGGGTTTCCGCCATACCCGAAACAACCTGTATCGTGACTCGTCGGACCAGGCCACATGTTAATGTTTCCAGTCCTCCAGGGTCCAATTAGCAACCTCATGAGCCCAAGTGAGGCGTTGTGCCTGGTGTCGTGCTGCAAACAGGGGCACTCTGGTGGGGTTTCTGCTTCCATTGAGACGCCCTCTACCCCGCGGGGTGTCAGGAGTTTCAATTCTCCTTCACTCACTACACAGTCCAACAAAATCCTATAGGCCCCCGCAGGGCAGAGAGCAGCCTCGTCTTAAAGTATTCCCCATACCGCGGCCGAAATACTCCATTCTTAATACCAAACACTAAACTAACTACATATATTATATCAGCAGAGCAATTCATTATTAAAATAAGTTATTGGGTTCTCAACAAATAATGTTCGCACACGCCAATCTTCAGTGATATTCGAATATTTAATAGAATTGTTGCGAAATACTCAATTTACAAACACGTCATTCATTAACCACACTTGAATAAAATGTTCATAAAAATTTTGGCCATTTTCAGTGCCTGGCACCTTCTAAATTTATTATATATGACAATGTTGGTTACTAACATACACGGCCATACCACTGTATTACACACCAGTTTCTTGTCAAATCACTTTGATTAATGTACAACGATTTTAATACACGGAAAATATTAAAATGTTTAGCCAAATAATTCTTTATACAATTACGTAGAAAAATAGTTACAGTCGCTGCCGTAACGAACTACAAGCGGGCGTGAGTTTCCGTCAATACAATTTCACTTTTTCTCTACTTCGCATAAGCCCCCGAATTCCAGGGCACAACTTTCAGTACGTCGACTCGTACCTTAGCAGCGGCATGAAGACTGGAACAGCTGACCCGCCGGGCGCTCGCCTCGTTGCCTCACGCAGAAATGTGAAAATGCAGGCCTCCGAAGCTGAACACAATCGCCAGGACACCACAGTCATCGATGCCCGTACAAACGAAATACGTGCTCATAAAATCATACTAAGCATGCTATATCACAATAAGTAAGCTTTCGCACCGCCGGGAATCACAAACGGGCATTTCAGGACACGCAAACTCTCGGCTGAATACGTTTACAATAAACGTGCAATTTTTACGTGTCTTTACACGTGGTTGCAATAAGCATACGTTTCCTTACGCCCGGTTTACAGACTACTGATGCAATTCACACAAGTTCACCGGCTGAGCACGCACTAAATCTTTCGACGTACACTAGTACAAATGCCGCACCGGTACGCGAAATTATATTTCGCGAGAAGTAACATTGTCTGCATAGTAACGAGCAGTTCACTACACGTGCGCCCTGCCCATTTCACGGCTGGCGGCAGGCGAACCGACATCGGCTGGCAACACACTCACTACACGCCGGCGGACGAGACACACAACCAAACGGCCCAGCAGATCACACTCGACTCTCTACTAGGCCCGCTACCGGATACCAGGGCTACACGTGCCCCGACCTAGTGACGTCATGCTCGCTCGTGGCGCGATGCGGTGGCGACTCTGTACACTAAAGCTATACATTGCACACAAAATAAATTATATAAAAAATACGAAGAATAGCAACGATAATAATTTACAATACAAAATATAATTTAAAAACATGACAGCAAAAATATACATGTTACATAACACTAGGCCAGCCTATAAAAATAACACACTAAAAGCTTGTAAAAGAGTAGGTACTAACTTTACTACCAACTGTGGTGCAAAATTACCAAAAGTAACTAAATTACCCGGTGACGAATCGTGTCCGTCACAATCACCCCCTCCCCCCTGAAATTGACTCCCACCCTGAAAGTACTATCGCATAAAAAGAACACAGATTCAAAGAAATAACTGCTATATAACTGCAAATAATGAATTTGGGGAGTGAGGAGAGACCTGCTGTTGCGCACAAGTGCTTGGAGGATAGACCATATAAGTCACTCTCCGCGACAGTTACACCCGGCCACTGCTTCCAGGCTTAAAGCATTATTCGAGTGAGTGAGTGAGTGAGGAGTAAATGAGCGAGGAGCAAGTGATTGAAAAGTGAATGAGTGAGGAGTGAGGAGTAAGTGAGTGAGGGAGTGAGGAGTGAGTGAGTGAATGAAGAGATTTGGGCGGCTCTCAACATCGAAGTCTTGAGAGCAGAGGAGAGTGCGAAGCACAGTAAGTATGGAGTAGTGCCAAAATGTAGGGGCGGGCGAAACCAGAGATCCCAGAGGAAACCTGCTGACCAGGGGCATTGTCCGGCATGATTTCCACTTGTGAAAATCTGGGAGTGACCGTGCCAGGGATCAAACCCGGTTCGCCTAGGTGGGAGGAGAGTAGTCTAACCACTACAATAGCATGGCTCCTTCCAAGGTCAAGAGCAAAAATTCGTTATATGGTGCTTTTACAGTTACAGCTGGATTCTGGTCAACTTTCGGGGCTTAATGGGCAAGGTGTACCCCGTGGTTCGCTAACTGAATAGTGCACAAACTGAAATGTGAGTTACTTATGTGTAGTTTGGAATGGATCAGTTTCTAGGTTTTATAAATTAATTACTGTGGACAAAGCACATTTGAATTTTTGTAATTCAAAAGTATTCACAACTTAACAATACTACAAAGCTGGTTTGAAAAAAAAAAGCGACTAGCTCAAGATATTCCAAAAACAATTGGATATGCTGGGTAGAATGCTTTCTCAATTCATATGAAAATAAATAAACTACGAAAATTCACACAGTATGGATTAAGATTATGTAAAAAAATCTTATTTACACAACTTCAATCAAGATGTAAACAAGATCTTAAAGTAACTTAGTAATGCAAGATGCCTCGAAGGAAGCAATACAAGTAAAGCCTTTGTTGCCCAGTATCTCCGAGTTACAAAAATATAGAACAATTTTTCTGGCTAGAGCAAATTATATTAGCAGTTTAAATATTTAACTTTTTAACTTATTGTTGCATATGCAGTCAGGTGAAATCAAAATACTAATGTGATATATAACAACTACTAAACAACTTGTTTTAACACCTGGCGAGGTGGCGCAGTGGTCAAATACTGGAATTGAATTCGCGAAGACCCCAATGTTCGAATCCTATGTTTTATATTTTCTGATATAACTTCATCGCCCATGACCGAGACCAAGTTGATTGAAGTCGCAAATAAATTAACTAACTTGTTTTAGATTAGCATTCTACGCCTTCTTTATACCATTAAAATGTAATGTATAACACTTGATGATAAATGTAAAGACGACAAGACAACTGCTGAGTGACTCGTACACTCAAACAAGACAACAATGCACGGACCGATGTGTGACACTAAAAGGTAATACAAAATAATGATAACCTGAGAGCGAAAGAGGTTCTGTACACATCTGTGTATATGAGGATGATATTGCGACAGCTGTAGTAAGTGTAACGAATTTAATGAGTAGAGTGCCAACCCCAGCTGTGCTGTCATGATCGCCCAAACTGAGTACTAGATTAACGTGCTTATTGAAAATCAGAATTATTGCCTTTTTAACTCCTTGATAACACAAAACAGTGTGAGAACTCAAAATTAGATTCACCTTAGTGATGCTTGAAGGCAGTCTGACGAGTTACTTTTGTTGCCTGGCCCCGCCCAGACTGCAAGTAAGAATACACACACTTGGTCTTACCAATCTGAAGTAACATGCACCATATGTACATCCAGCAACACAGCAGTCTGGTAGCAAAAAACTTGTGGACAGGACAAACACACACACAAATATGAACACTAGGAGAAAAATTTGCTACTACTACGAAATTACAACAATGAGCGACTATGTTTAAAAAAATATCAACTGAGCTCAAAATAACTTGACTTTTCCCAGAAAAACCAAATAATTAATTCAGATGGCATTACAAATTAGCAGATTACATGTGGCTCCAAAAATAATGACAACATAATTGAAATATTCTGCTTGGGGTAATGGCCTTTGAAACACATTAAAAAAATTATTACCGAAAAGTTAAAAAATCATGCCAAAATTCTCTAATATACCTTCAAAAATAATTACTTTAAATAAAACGCCTGCAATTAGCTAGTGGCTGAGCAAGGATTCAGTTCAAGTTTGCTGTAGTAAAAGTTGTGTACGGGAAAAAAAAAAAAAAAAAAAAAAAAAAAAAAAAACGGGTGCATGAGAATTGTTCTAGAAGGTCGTATTAAAGGTTTTAGGCGAAAAACTTTATTTGGAATTTCTTAGCTGGAATTAGTGGTCAAACGTAGAATTTTGATGATCTTGAAGTTCCCAATGATCAGGTACGTCAACGGGACATCTCTTTGGATGCACAGCAGCTCTGGGTGATATCTTCCCTATATGTAAGCACATGACTTACGGTACTATCATACAGTTCAATGGTACCTTAAAGGATGTCTCAATAGTTCCAGTCAACCTCTCTGAATGCTACGCGGAGGGGACTATACAGGCCTACTTATTGCTTAAAATACCTCACGTCTTTGTCTCTATTAGATGGCCTGCAGTTCCAGGGGCGCGAACTCGGACTTCTCTATGAAAAATATATATTTAATACCTACTGCACAGTCCACCCAGGCTGGCTGCCTGACGTCGCATAACAAGATGTCCGTATTCCACTCCAAAAACTTAACTTAAGAACGTTCTTCAAAAGCTGACCAATCACGAGAGTTGCAATTTAAATTAGTCCATACTGCCACTTAGAAATGCCCCAATGTTAAAAAAATACATAGTCATATAGCCTTGTGAGTACACATATACAACGTAAAAATAGAAAGATACAGAAATGCGCAGCCAAAATAAAAATACCGTCATAAAAATAAATATTATGGACTGTTTCTAAACAAATAAATAAATCTTTCGACAAAAACAAAAATAAATCATGTGAAATATAATACTGAAAATGTTCAACATAAAAATTACGTGTTAATAATTATTCACTATTATAGCTCCAAAAGCATGTGTTACATACAGCACCGTCGAAATTCTGATGCGGTATGACTATTACATCGCAGATGAATTTACAATTTAAAAAATGTAACATACATGCTTAACTTTCCAGGATAACATATGTTCAAACACTCCTATTTAAGGGTTAACTCTCCAACAATCGGAGTTCAAAGCATATCCTGGAATATATCAATTTACAAATGGCACAAGAAACGTATTTTATAAGCAATTAAAAATGAAGCATATACTATGTCATGCAACAATGCCCTTCGGAGCTGTCCTTCGAAGGTCACGTGGCCTCCAGGTGCAGTGCAGCTGTGGCGATGCTCCACTTCATGTTTTTTTTGGGCGGCTCGGCTTGTCTTGGCTTCCCCCTCGAACCTCGCCTGCAGCAGTACACTGATTTTCCCCTCCAGTTAGAGATTGTGCCTTCAAGACACTGGCTGTGTCTCGTGGCGTGTGCGTTCTTTCCGCTGCCTCGACGATTCAGGAACTATGCAGTAATTCGAACTGCATCCACTTAGCTCAGTCATATTGCGTCTGCGCTTAAACACGCAGCACCGCAGGTTCTCTGAAGTTGTAATCGTTCTCCTTCGGAGCTATTGAGGCTCGTTAGCCTTTAGCATCTTCGTCGTATTCGTGTGTGTGTAACATCTATATATGTGGGAAGTGCATCATTCACTGGTCCACAACCCATTTCCAGTTCATATGGAGAAAAGCACTAAGTGACTTATGGCGATGTCCTTAAACACAAGCAGAAGTACCCAACATGAAACACTCGCTGTATCACCAGTTCAGCATTTAACAACCATCAGTTATGTCTCACTTAAAACACTTAACTTACTAGCGTTACAGTCCTTAGAATACTACCAAATTATGAAAAGTTGGAGATTTTGGACATTCGCCATTGCGAAGGAGCGGAACCCAGGATTATTTTCTGGCGCCCAACATGAGGCGAAGACTGACGAGGTTGCACAGTACATCGTGAACAAGCCAGCCACGACTGTCACCTCCATGCTTACAGAGCCCAGAACAGTCAGATTTCGAGGAGTCATAGAAAAACACCCTGTGGGGCCCACGTACACAGTCAGCATGTCGAACGAAGCCCGTAGCGAGCCCGAGATTGAAGAGGCCAACTCGGCCGCAACCGGACAAAATCGCTGTTCATGCCTAGGCTGTCCCGAAATGGAAATATATCGTATTCAATGCGTCCACTGTCGCCTTTGGCATCACAACTCTTGCCTCGGCTGGGAAGACATGTCACGGTATACCGACGGATTAGAGTACCGATGTGAAGATTGTCGTACCAGGCAGACCACCTACTGTAACTAGGTCACCTCCTATCTCGAGCACTTGCACAGCTTCACCTCTCATCGCGGTGAAGCGCTAAGCCTTCATTCCTCTTGTGCACAAAGTCTTCATTTTCGGGTCACGTGGCCTCCACAAGGACTGTGCCGCTCACACCATCAGAGTTTCGAAGGAAGTTCGTCCATCACCCCGACAAATGGACATCTACAAGCTAAGGAAATTTCCTGCAAAAGTCCAGCAGATCGAATGACCAGCCATTAGAGCTTGCGACTGACTGCCAGCCCCAGTATAATCGCTTCAGTCAGTTCCGCCAGACTGCCAGTGAAGACTGCATCACGACCGACTGCATCACCAGCTCGAGCGAGCACCGCCTACCAGGATCCAGTGACGATGGACATCATCCCAGTGACCCCTGCAAAGCAACCACCATCCAAGCCCAAGACATCACCCAGAGCAGCCAGCGTCCATGAGGTCTAGCCACCTATGTTGGACCTGCTCACTGCCCCAGCCACGGTCATCCATAACCATGGGGCCGACCTAGCAGCGTAGTTGACGCTCAATGCGGAGACTGCCACCTTCGAGTATCCGGAGCTACACACAGTAGAGAGTATCGCTCAGGAGTACCACCACGGTAAACCAGAGGGGGCCACCCCTGGGATTTTTATTACAAATTGTAGTTAGCCACCGTACTACCACTGTAAACTGTGACACAACTTGCTCCGACAGATCCATGAACGAGATTCAATCCGGATGTGAGGGGGATCTAGTTGGAGGACGAGACGCCTCCCAGTTCCGGACCTGGTACGAGGACAATGCCAATGCAGTTTGCATCCCTGAGACGACACACCTGCAGCCCGAACGAGTGTCCGGATCGACATCTGCAGTAGACAAGTCAGCAGAAGAGACTGCACCCATCAGCCAAGAGGAGACTGCTGACTCCGCCATCAACGAGATCTCACTGCCTGCTGGAGGGGCTCACCCTGCCTCGCCCTGCATCCAGCTGCCCCAGCATGTCACTGTGGAGGGGCCAGCCAACTCGCCGGAACAAGCAGCTCTCCCGCCACTGATTAGCATCAGCAGTGCAGCTTCTCCAAAGAAACGGGGGCACCCTTACAAGCAGCGCCACATGCTACACCGGTTGTCAATTGCTGCTTTTGAACGAGGCAGAGCTTGCCAACGCCCCTAGCAGGAAGCAGAAGGCAACATGCAGTGATCGATGCTCTAGTGTCAGTGTAGATAGTTAGCTAACCCCCAGTGCTATGAATATTATTAAGTCCATGTCCGCACATGCCCCAGTGATACAGAAGTTGCAGGTAGATAGAGTAGCCATATGCCGAATCAGGGCAACAACGTCAGGAGCTCTCACGACGACGAATCTTTTAACAAGTTGATGTGTCGAATGCTTATTTTTGACATTATTTCCCTCATACTATAGGGTTAACGTTTGTATAAATTGCCTTAGCACGGTTTGCTTGAGAGTCTATGTAAAGTAACGTAAATTAATAGGGCAGACTAAAGAAAAAAACCAAAGAATGAAGCTGTGAGAGCAGGTTGCGAGAAGAGAGCACAATTGAATAAATAATTGTCCTTTTTCTTTTGAGTGCTATGTTTTACAGATTACGTAAGGGTAATCTTTGTTCTAAATTATGTGTAAGTATTTTCACTCAGCAGCAAAAGACTGAATTAAAGCTGTGAGAAGTTATGAGATAAAAAAAAAAAAAAAAAAAAAAAAAATCGGAATGAAATACCACTGGGTAATCTGATATAGCTAATGTATAACTTAGTCACTTTCAGAGCAAGCTGCACTGGACTAAGTAAGAGATTGGCTGCGAGAAGAGAAAGACTAAATTAATGTTGTAATATTTTTCGCAAGAGATTACGTGCACTTCTCTCTTCTAATTCTATCCTCTATTTCCATTGTAGTGATGAAGGCGCTCGTGCTATTGTATGTGTAAAAACCCCGCCACACTTCACTCTACGAAAGAAACACTTAGCCAGGAGATAAATCTGAAAGTGCCTGGTTCTCTGAAAACCCTTAGATTTGAAACTTGACGAGTGCCGCTCTCATGTACTATACTACAACAATTATCGACTTTCTGACTCAACTAGTTCTACTGCACCAGAGAGAGAGAAAGAGAGAGAGAGAGAGAGTCAAACACCGCCAATTTATTACACGGACGTCTTGGATCGTCACAACTCTGGACGGCGATTCCAAACACGTGGAAAGTAAGGTTGCGCAAGCCAGCGAACACTCCGTTCTCCCCTCCCCCGCAACGAGAGCGAATAAGCTGTCAAACGCCTCGGGGCAAAACCAAGCGCCGCCGATTATGCACGAAGCTAAGCGGCCGGGCAGAGGGTGCTACCTTGGACGTCACCTGCAGTTATCAAGAGGCTTCATTGTTGATAACCACCACCAGCTACCAGAAGCTGCTATTGTCAACAACCACCACAGTCTACCAGAAGTTACTTCTTCTTTCTCTTCTTCACACCACACATTCTGGTGCTGTTTCTACTAGACCAGCAGCTGCCTCCACTGGCGGGTAGGGGCATCTATACCCACTGCTATTAGAGTAGTGGTCCCCTTTTTATATATTTCTCTCTTCTAGATGTCACTTAATATAGTTAGCTGCCTGCGACTGAGTTGTTTTCATAGCCGTCAACACAATTAATCATCTTGGGTAGCTAGAAGTAGGTCGTCTACACATAAGCATACTCATCTTAGATTGGTCAGGAGATAGCATGCATCACTGTATTTATTACGTTTTTAAAAATACAGAATTGTTCCTTCACCAAGGGTATTTACTCTACAGGTAGTTTACATTGGCCACTAGGAATAATATTTGTGGTGCACTGTCAACCGCGACTGGGTTCGAGTATAACAGTAGGGCCTACGACCTAGAGTAGGACTGTGGATCACCATCAGGAATTCGCACGTCTAAACACACACACCATTCAATGGCAACTCGTTCTAGACTTCTGGGGATAGAACAGTTGAGCCACCACCACTAGCAACTCATCCAACCAGGTAGAGACAGTACTTTTGAGTTGTACCCTAATCGGAGCACCTGGGTGCTGGCGGGGGTATTTGCTCGAGAGCTACGATTTGGCCCTGGTTGCAAGCTACACCAAGTAGTGGCAGGAAGGCGGCCCATATGGCTGAATGCTTCTAATCCACCTGCTAAAGGTGGTGAATTGACGCATGACATATTTTAAACAATGGAGTTATTAATGACTTCCGCTCCATCCCTAGGTCAGTTGTCCCATTAATATGTGAGATTGTACTGCTTGCCTTGCAGATTGTTTTATTCATCGGCCTACCATAACAAAATGTTTAAAGACAGCGAGTTCTTTTTCTTCTCGCTAGATAGCTCTAGGCGCTAGTAATAATTATCGCTTGTCTTTTGTTTCGCATCACCATTCCAGTCGGCCGGTGACATCACAGAGGCAAGCCATGCATTCGCATCCCCTGCTCTGCGACTATCCTTCGCCATAGTGGCACGAGCCAATCAGCAGTGGGCAATGGCCCGAGATTAGTATAAAAGCAGAGACCAGGTCTCCAAGAACAGTCTTAATTTCTAGCGCCCGACACTCATACTTGACCAGATTGTCGGTCGCCTCTACCGACCATCATAATTTGCACTTGTAGCTTTCCCATTGTTACTCGTGCCATTGACCAGGAGCTAGAGTGCAGTTCATCATGTATTTATTTCTGTTAAACGAAATAAATTGTGTGCTATCTTTTAAATTGAGTACTTTCCCTGTAGACTTAGCATCCTTCTGTAATTACCCTAGCATAACAGGTTTGCAGGTGATCCTGGGGAATTTCTCTGAAACGGGTCTACACTATCCCTTACTAGTATACACTCACTAGCTTCGGCGGCGCTTCCCCTCAACTCTACAGGATTGACGGAAAGGAGGAGCCACACATGTGCACCGTCCTGGCAACAGCTTGTCGCTCTGGTATTCACTTGCACTTCTTGAGCGGGCTCCGCTGAGAGAAACTTGTGTCCCCATAGGTTGGGAAGACTGGGGCAGGGCCACACACCCGTGTGCATCATTGGACAAAGTTCCCAGTGGAACCAACGCTGGCCTCACCAAACTACCCCTCTAGGTGGCCGATACCTATTGAAAGGTCATACCTAGAGTGCTTCTATCTAGCCTTACATTAGCCTCTGCAAAACAAAAGTTCAATCGGCTCTTTGATCTTCAGGCCCACCGGGAACTTTTGCATTTTTGAAACCGCCATGCTATCCGAAAGAGAAAAAAAGAACTACACTAACTACTCACACATTCATCAACTACTCGCATTCCGTGCTTGTTCTTCACATTTGAATTTAAGCATGATGGTATCCCCATTAACTGCAACCGCGGCCCAATGCACCAGAATTGTGACGGACATAGTTTTGGGGGGTGCCCGGTAACCAGAAACATCCCCTGCCACCTCGCACCCGGGCGCAAAGGGCATTGTCAAAACCACACTGCTACTTTCCGAAAATGGTACACACTCTCTCTCTCTCTCTCTCTCTCTCTCTCTCTCTCTCTCTCACACACACACACTCATTCCATACCTACTCTTGTGATCTTACGATAAAATCTCTGTCGATGTCATTCCGAGGTTCCATCAGTAAATCTCATTCCAGGTTCTGCACGGTCGTCGTCATTGGTTGCTTCCTGGGACATCCTGTCTAGAGAAGAGGTTTGTTGTGTCCGGTTATCATCTTAATCGGTGGGTGATTAAGAGAGTATGAGTAGGGAGAGAGATGATTCAGTGATATTTTCCTTCCCTTACAGGTTCTTCCATTCTTGAGTTCGGTACAGTCGAGAAGGGGGCCTATGGACTCCTATTCGATCCCCCTCCCCCGTGTTCATCCTCCCTTAATCTGGCTCCCCCAAGGGGAAGTACTTGCCTTATCAGTGATATGGCGCGATCTTATGGCAGGATGCTGGCTGGGTCTGGAGGACTAGTACCTGACCACAGTATACCCTGCGAAGGGCTTCCTGTAATCGAGTGTACATCTCCCGTAAGTACGGACGACATCCTTGAGGACCTCAGATTCTTCGAATCTTTCCCCTCTGTGCCAGTAGCACTCTCTGAGCAAGCTCAGGAGCGCTTCCTGCTGGGTGGGTAGGCCCGCCTGAGCGATGACGAGCATATCCACGGCCTCCATACATGGGAATATTATTCTGTCTCCCCCCTCCATCCGCCTAATGACCAGGGCAAGTGCTGCCATCAACGTGTTCGGTTCTTCCAGACGAGACAGATGCGTTCTGCGTATGACCTCGTCATACAGCCACAGTGGGTCCTTTGGATGCACCCCTGCAGGCCATGCCTGCATGGATGCAGCCAACATGTTCTTTTTGTTCGGCCAGTTAACTGTCACTGTTCTCTCAGAGACTGGGGTTGCTTCTGTTATCTTTACCAGTTGCTTATGAAGGAAGATCTCCCTATAGGCCTCGGTTTTCCTTGGCTGTCTAGTTGGAACCTTCTCCACAGGTACCCCTCCCCCCATTTCCCATGCCTTGCTGGCACGGTTCATGGCACAGATAGTTCTTCTCCTGTTATCTCGTTTGAGCTTGCTCATACTACAAGTAGCACGAGCAAAACCCTCCCGAACGAATACCACTGGGCTCCACGTGCATGGCCATCCATATTTTGCTGTTTCTTCATCTTTGCCATGGTCATGGGTCTCTTGCTGCTCCAAGTCTACAACTCTGGTTATAGACCTGGACTTGGGCAACTCTTTCCCCTTTCTTTGTTCTTCCATTACCTTGTTAGGCTTTGTGGAGGGGGTTCTTGTTCCCTTTTATTCCCATTCTGCTGTTTCTTGTTGGAGGCTTCCAGCTTATTGTCAAATCCATGTACAGGGACAGGAATCTGTTCCTCTGTCCTTGTTGTTGAGTGTGAGGCGAGAGGGTCCTCCTCACACTCATCCAATATGATAACGCTCGGGCAAAGGTGTTCACCCATGATGAAAGTTATCGTCAGCCTGATCCTCCTCCGGAATGTCCCCAAATTCGTCACTCAACCGGCGACTTGCCCACCAGATATCGAACTCTTCCCTTCATTTACCTACTCTGGTAAGGTATCCTAGCACTTTCTTAGCCAGTTCCATATCCTGCAGCATATCCCCAAGGTGTATAGGTCCATAGTTCCCCATAAATTCGATTTTCAGATCTTCCACCTTGGGGCACTCCATTGCATGGGAGGGAGTGTCCAGCACCCCATACACCACACAGTTGGGATCGTCCATCAGGGCAAGTGAGGATAGCTTCTCTCAGTAGTGTCCATACCCATGTCCCTTCAAAAACTGTGCTCTGAATAGTGGCCCCCATTGAGCCACTCCTCCAGACGCAGCCTCCCCCGCACACCACTTGGGAAAATCCCATAGGTGACTCTCCCTTTCTCGGAGTTGTCACATCTAGTCTGCCATGCTGTTATCGTGGCTTCCTTCCTTGCTAGGAATTCTTTGGGGGCATGCTTTCCTGTTTCCTTCTTGCAATCTCTCCTCTCTCTACCACCAGCAGATCTAGAGGGACTTCCCCAGCCACAATTTGCAGAGCCTCATTTGAAGTCGTCCTATATGTCTTCGTGATGCCCAACAGTGTCACTCCCTGCGCACTGATCATCTTTCTCTTACCACGAACCCTTTCTGCCTCCATATACCACACCCACACGCATACGTGAGGATGGGCACACTAATTGGTACATGAGTTTCAATGTCCGGTAGCCAAGTCCCCAGTTCGCAGGAGCAAGTGCTCTTGAAACATCACTATGGCCTTATTCGCCACATAGCGTACATGGGCATGGAATGCAAGGTGGCTCTCCAGGATTACACCTAGGTACTTCATCTCAGTTACCCTTTTTACCTCTCTGTCCCAAAACCTGATCACTATAGCTCGGTTTATTCGGCCTTTTAGGAGAATTACGTTCATATTTTCCATCGAGAAATCCATTTTGAACTCCTCGACCCAGCCTTCCAGTCTCTTCAAGGCAATGCATTTTCTCCTACAGTTCTCTCAGTGCCCACACCAGGACTAGGAGTAGCCCATCATCTGTGTATCCATAAATCATGCGGCCATGTGGGAGGTCTAACCTTAGCAGCCTCTCAAAGATCACATTCCAGAGAATTGGTCCAAAGACTGATCCTTGCAGACAGCCCTTCTCTTCTCTGTATGTCGCCATGTCCGAGGCGCACATACGGTCCGTCAGGAATCTATATATCATTCCATACACGTTCCTGGGGTACTCGAACAAACAGCAGCTGCCACAGACTCTGCGGCCAACACGCTTTGTCAAATGCCCCCGAAATATCCAAGGATATCGCCAGAATGTATGGCTGATCGTAGGTTCTCACCTGATCGACCATGTCCACGACCGCCATTTCTATACTTGTTACCCTTCATGAAACCATACTGTTTTGGATAGATACCCTGAACTACACCAAGGTATTTCATCAGCCTCCTATTTATTACACATCCAGCGTTTTCCTCAATATTGGCAGGAGGGTTATAGGCCTGTAGGACTTGGCAATTCTCAGGTTTCTTCCGCCCCCCTTATATATCACTATAAGGAGGCCTTTCTTCCACAATGTAGGGAAAGTACCTTCCGGTAGACAGTCATTGAACAAGAGCAATAACTCCTCGCATATCCCCTGATGTGAACAGAGGAGCATTTCCCCTGTCATTTCGTCAATCCCTGGGGCTTTCTTGAGCTTCGTTTTCCTGACATTATCCAACTCTTGCAAAAGGAAGGGTGCCGTATCCTCAGTCTCCATGGGCAATTGCTGTGCAGCCCTTATCTGGAGGTGATACGGTACTCCATTTCCCCTATCATATGGCAACAGGGCTTCTATCATATGCCTCGTGATCTCCTCGGAGGTCTTCAGTAGACGTCCATCGGCTTCAAGTGCAGGGAGCTCCTCTGAGCTTTTGCAATTCGTGTCACCATCCTGTAGACCAGACCCCATGGGTCTTCATTCTCTCTATCTGTAACAAGCTCTCTCCAAGCTTGTCTTTTTTCTTTCGAACTCTCCTGCACTCCATTCTAGCGACATTGCACTGCTCCACAGCTTTCTGTCTATACTCTGAATGATAAGTTCTCTTGAACTTTTTCCTGAGGTATTTCACCTCTTTTCTGTGAGCCTCTAGCTCATCGTCCCATCAGGATGAGCAACCTCCCTCTGGGTTCGAGGGATTGCTTCCTCACAAGCTTCCATCACCATTTACCCCATCCTCTCGGCTCTTTCATCGAGCGACATTTGCTGTTTAGTCTCCTTATAGGTTTTCAAAACCCAGAGCAGAATCCTGTCGAATAAGGGCCAGTCTGCCTTAGCTTTTGCATATCGGGGTCTCTCTGCTATGGTAACATCAAGATACGATTCCGTATCGTGGGCAGGCGAGAGCATAGGTCGCTATGTGTACATGTGTGTCCATAACCTGCAGATTTCTCGTCATGAGATACCCATTGACCTCCTACCCTCGGTCGTCCGTTCTTGGACAATTCCATAAATCCGATTTGGCATTGATGTCCAGGCCAAATATTATATTCCTTTCTCCTGCTCTGTTGGAAGTATGATGAGACTACCATCAAACCTCTCCCTCCCATTTACACCTTGACACATGCGTGATGCATGGTCGACAGAGCTTCCAGACCACTATCTACCACAATTCTGTGGAAGAGTCCGTCACGCCTTCCTCAAGTGCTGCTCCATTCAAACGTCGCCCAGGTATATCTAAGGCAGTAGAGGCACCTAAATGCCGCATCGTGTTGCCCACACCTGATTTCGTGCCCTGCCGCATAGCAACACTGCCAGTTTTGTACAACGAAAAGATGCCAGTACCTACAGAAAACTGAACCACCTTGTACATATAGAAGCGTTGGCACAGCGTCTAGACAAAAGCCCTGGACACCCACTATGAAGACATTACAGTAAGTATGTATTCCCAGTACGTCACCTGTCAGCATATAAAAAAAATTTAACTTGATCGTTATCCATCGCCACCATGTAGTGTCGTCTGCTTTAACTGAGACTGCCCGACCTCCTGCACTCAGTAGCGTCAACCGGAAGTATAGCCTCCAACCCAGACACCACAAGACCATTCCTCAGTTACTGATCAGCAGAATCGGTACCTAAAGGAACGCTTGTCAATGCTGGTCACCGCTTTCATTACCAAGTGGAATGCAGTCCATGTCGGAGATTGTGAGATTCATTTTGAGTGCTGCCACACTATGAGTGCAGTAATCGTGTAAGAACAATAGTGATAAAATATTCTGTCTAACTGTCGCGAATGTATGCGTGCAGTAAACATTCAAGAAGAATTACGAAGGATAAATGTATTTAAGAGAACACAAAATATGTTGCGGGATGTAAAACATAACTATCTATAGTACCAGTTGTCAACTATAAGCGTTGTTTATCGTTCGCATAGTCTTCAAAAAACACTGATGCACCCAATCTTTGGCGAATGTACTGTCTGTTTTGAATGTAAGTTACTGGGAAACAAAAGATTGGCGGTCGTTGAATGCTTTCAGCAATTAGAATTCTTTATTTGAATAATATCCCGAATAATCCCAAATCAAGAGTCACGAGAACACTCTAGACCTCTTTTCAAAATCTTAATATTCCTTCTGGACATTTTATTTACATTTATAACACTGCTATTTATGTTTGTAAAAACATGCATAATTTTTTTTCACTAATTTCACAGCTCCACACACAATCCGCAACAAAAACAAAATGTAGGTGTATATATATAAAACAAATAAACCATATATGCGAGTTAAGGTTACATGTGGGCAACTAGGGTACTAAAAATTTACATGAAAGGACAGGTATTTAAGTACTCACAGCCTAATACTTGTCAGCAGGCACACACACAAAGAATTACACATTTTTCGTGTGGTTGCACTATTGCGACGTTTTGCTAGATAGGCCAGCTTCATCGGGTAGTGAGCTGTAGGGCGCATCAACATAGTGGAAGGGCACAGTTGGTAGTAAACCTGGCGGCCAGGTGGTCCAACCAGCAAATGCAGCATCACACAACAAAAGTTTTATTTGAAGCATTACGCCTTTTCTGGCAATACTAAACGACTTTGTCTCAGCAGGTGTCTTCATGACATCAGGTGGGGTATTTCCCCACGAATTACATGTACCAGTATGCCTACAGAACACACCCCTTTTCGTGGGGGCTATTACAAACATATCAAATTGTACTGCTATCCCGGTCAGAAATCATGCTCGCCTCCTCGAAGTACGAATGAGTCATGCGCCGACAGAAGGCAGCCCTACCTGGCTCCTGCCACCAGCAGATGCTATCTGACTTAGCTCACTAGCAAACAACTTGACAGCCCGCACTCCCGCAGCTGAGAAAGGGCGGGCCGGCAGGATATATGTCCATGCACTGTCCAGAAATGTCATTCTAACTTCAGCAGCTTGCTCCACCACCTCGTGTGCTGGGGCTCTCTGCTGGCAACCAGGTCCTCACGACCTACCACAAGCTCTTCAACAGCTGCACCAAAGCCTTCCAGACCTTCTAGAAGCCTTGCACCAGCAACCCTTGAAGAAGTCATGAACACCCTTTGTCTTGCATACACTTCTGGTAAAGGCAACCATCAATGCCCTTCTGGTAGTGATAACACACCCCTTCTAGTAGTGGCCCCAGCAAGTCTCTTCTGGACAATGGTGTTAGAAAAGTTAGGGAGATCTGTTTTCATAGCCACCTAGCTGATTCTGACTTGTTCAGGATAGACCCACGTCTCCTTCACCTGGCTTGCATAGAGCTACTTCTGTTCAACTCTGGGCTAGTTAGGCGGTAGTACGAGCCACCCTATTTATTCTTCACGGAATATATATATATATATATATATATATATATATATATATATATATATATATATATATATATATATATAAATAGCCTACTGTTGAATTTTCATTTTATAGGATAACTCTGCTAGTACTATGTAGACACCACTCCCGTTGGAGTGAAGCAGGAGACCGTGAACTTTACCTCAACCTGTACACACCATAGTGTAGGGCAGTGGGCTCCCTTCATCGGGGCGTACATACATCAAGATACACCCATTAGACGGCCACCTGTACTGTGCACCTGGTGTACAGCAAGATGGAGCCTCCACGACTCGTAAGACAATCCATAAGGTGGCTACTCAGCCTGCCCAGCCCATACTCCCTCCATCGCACTGAACTGTGCTGGATGGAGCACTTATCTGGTCCTGGGGGTCCAACTCCCTTTGGAACCACATCCAAGCATCGTTGGCGGGCAGCCTGAGGAAACCCACCACTCTCAACTATGCCAGATTAAGGAGCATATGGTAGGCCTCTTACATGTTCGGCTTCGGCCTTGGCCTTACACATAGTTTGGGACCATCATCGCCTGCTTCCTTCTTTCGATGCTGGTATTTATTCCTTCCTGTTCGGCGGCAGGAGAGAAAGGCAGCTAATGCCTTCAAAGCCAACCAGAATTGCAAACCAGCTCAATCTGCACTCTGCAGCATTAACCCCTGGGAACGAGCTCAAGACACCCCACTCGTTTCCATCCCCCATCAAGACAGCAGTGTACCCACACCCAATAATAGCGACCATTTGCAGGAATCAGCACGTCCCCCTTGCCATCACCAACCCCTGGTTATGGGGTAACTAGAACAGCAACAGCCCACCCTGGGACCCGACCAGCATCAGCAGCAGCCGTGTACAGTCGCTGCAGCTGAGTCAGCAGCCTCCCCACGCCACCATCAAGCCAGGTAAACTCGTGGCAGTTTGCCAACAATTCCACCGAACCATGACAGCGGCACTTGACTTCTTACCAAGTAGACAGGCCACACACTACGCGCTCTACACTGGCTGTGCTCCAGCACGCAAGTAGTAGGGACAGACTTTTAACGCTCGTGTTCCTTACAGACACAGACCAAAAAAATGCCCGACCGTGACGTTGCCCTAAGCTGTCAAAGAACACCATATGTCAAGAGTTTTCGTGGAGTCCAACATGGGGACACAATGAGTTTACTATTCCGATAGTAGACCATAATCAGGCCAGCATAACCCCAAAATTTAGCACGACTAGCCAGACGTCAAGCCTAGTTCCTCAGGGTGTCAGTAATAATAATTATAAGCTTGTGGCACCCAACTAACGTAACTACCATGTCGGAGACCGAGCTTAGCGCAACTGACAACCAAGAAGTCAACATCGCCGAGGTCATGCTAGATAAGTGCCATATAGCCACATTCCCTCGCACAGAGGTGTATTCAATTCAATATGCTCATTGCCAGCACAATTTCCATTACCAATGCCTGGGATGGACAGTCCAACGTTACACCGACACTTGAATTTAGATGTAACGAATGCAGCACTCGCCAGACTGCATATTGCAACTGGATCACACCTTCCGGACAAGGAATAAATACAGTCCACTGTATTGTCGGTGTCCAACCATTTCATCATGCATGTATATGGTGGCCATTGCACCATAAGCACTGGGAGTGCCGGGGAATTGCATCTGCCCGAATTCGCTGGGCGACCTATTGACGACTCAATTGCATTCAAAATAGAATGCAAGAAGGAACTCTGCGAGAGTGACGTAATAGCCAAGTAATGTGTCAGTCGAACTCAGAGCCTTGCTTAAAGGCAATGCTCTCGACTGGTGGGAAAGGTAAGGGGAGTTCATTACCAAGTGGGGGCAGCAATGTTTCCACCTCGCTGCTCAAAAAACAGTCAAGGACGTCATAGCGTAATTGACAACGGAGTTCCGCAGATGAACCCAGGCCATTGATGGAGAGGCAGATATATTTATATGCAGAAAGGTCTAGATGTTTAAACAGATCTTCCCTGACGGAGGCGAGGAGAGCTGCCTGTGTAATATTGCCGATATGCTTCTCCTGAAAATACGCCATTTATTGCAAACCCCAAAACCACAATCCGTAGAGCTCGTGAAAAGGGCAAAAGAAACTGGGTGTAAATGTAAGGCAAAGGCCCTACTGCACAAGACGCATGTGTGTAATCTGCTGAACAAAATAAGCCACCCGAGTGAAGAGGAAATCCTTCCCAGCCACCTCCCTTCACAGGAACTCTCCCTAAGAGCTGGTTTTGCCTGGAACTGCATTTCAACAGGGAAGGCCCCATCAGACAGGCGAGCCAGGGGCAGGTGGGGGAAGAAAGAACCTAAGGGCACCATCCCTACCCACAGCACTCCACTGAAGCAAAACAACCTAACCAAGCGGGAAACGCCACCATGTCTTCACATGAGCCATGTCTTCACCCCTGAACAAACTGCATCACTTCACCTGCAAACCAACTTGGTACGCATTGCACAGCACAACCAAACGCACATAGTTCATCGCATCACCAGAGATTAACGAAGCAGTGATATTACGACACCCTTGGCTGCACCAGCAACAATGTATCGTGGACCACGGACAAGGGAAATCATACCTGGGAGATAAAAACTGAATTACCATCGATTGGGAATACAGCTCAGATGCTGTAATCCCACTGCCCATAAACCCTGACGAAATCGGCCAACTAACGGAGCCATCGTTTGGGGCATTAAGACATTTTGGACAAACATGCCGGCACCTTCCGACAAGGAGGATCGCTATGCCAGACACAAAGCATACAGCATGAGGTCTGGACCACTACGGACACACTAGTATATAATCGCATGTACTGAGTGTCCACCCGGAAAGTGACTAGAGGACAGATACGCCACTTTCCCAGAAAAGCTCCAGATCAAGAAGTTGGCATGCCCGAATCAGAGTTTTCGTGGCACCCAGATGAAGACGACTTAGAGCCAACAGCTCCTCCCGACATCGAGTCACCTCCACCCAAAGAGCTAGAGGTCAGGGTCGATGTCGACAGGGGGAATGAGCAATCTATCCCAACCAGAGTAAAATTTCCAGCACGTCGAGGAGCAGCCTCAGTCAAACACTGCCCTTGATGCAAACTGATTACATCTGGAAGGTCACCACCAGACGTGCCTGGATGTTATCCACCATAGCAGAAACCTCATGGCAGAGTCCGCTGGACCGAGAACCCCGCCGTAGACTTCCACCACCCAGCCTGATCTCTGAACGAGAAGAAACCTGCTGGACTGATGTGGTGGAGGAGAATCAAGAACATCCACCTCAGCCAGCCCCGGAGAGCCAGACTCACCAAGAGGCCACGATGGACGACGCAGAGGCCTTCGACACCCGGACCCAGCCTCCTGCATGGAAGGATGTACCCAGCCGAGCAGGTAGGAGCACCACAAGAACCGCTACCTCTGATGGCCATCCAGATCCCATCTGGTGCCGAGATCGACACCCAGACCCAGCCCCATCCTTCCGCGCGGGAGGATGAGCCCAGCCACCATGCCGTCAAGGCAGAAGACCTCCAAGAGCCTCTGCCTCCGGTGACACTACCCAAAGCACGCCAGTCCTGAAGCGCATGGTCGAACCTCCAGAATCGCTACCTCTTGACAGGTATCCAGATCCTGACGCCGAATGCCACAGAGATTGACAACCGGACCCAGCCACCACGCCCTTGAGGAAGAGGATTCCCAAGATCCTCTGCCTCCTGAAACTACACAGATCACAGCAGTCCTGGAGGGAGTAGCCGAACCACCAGTAAGAAGGTAGAGGAGCATCAAGAGTCTCCACCTCTGAAGGCTACCCAGATCAAGGTGTCGAGAGCCTAAACCTCTGACAGCTACTCTACAATTGTCCCACCACGAGAGGATGGCAGTAGATCGTTTCCCAGTGCCTGGTGACCCCCTAGCTCGCCACTGCTGGGGATGAGGATCCGGCATCCACCAGCCAGCCAAGTAGGGCGATGCCCACATGTGCTTGACATGGCGATCCTCAACCAGGCAGGTATCGAGAATCTCCCTGGAGGTCGACGCCCCGCTTTAGGTGGACATACCCTCAGCACACAGCCATGAGAAGCGGGGCCGGCCAGCGAAGACCATACTGCCACAACAGTGAGTAGTTAAGTGCTCCGCGAATGATAGAACATTACTCAAAACAGCTGTGTGTTAAAATCAATGAAAGACTGACGATGTGCATACGTGAGAGTTGCACAATTCAAACAAAGTTCAGTTTGCTCGTAAAAAGCACTGGCAACTAGTGAAAACTGTAAGCAACCATAAATAGCTGTTACTAGTTTACCTCAGTTAAAGAGAAAAGAAAGAAAAATACACACACGTACATATAGTGAATTATGCCATAGCCAACAAGCGACTTTAGGCTATGCTCAGCCAGTGACTACAAGCCACTTTAGACTTTCGTGGCACACATGATGTTATTCAGTGCCATTGTAAATAAATTGATGCAGATCTAGGTGTTCCCGTATAAAAGTGACTTCTCCTAATCAAAGCAAAAGACTATCCATTACGAAGAAGCCATTATGAATTGAAACCAAAACTCTTGCTAAAGGAGCAAAGGAATTTGTAAATAATTCTTTTCCAAAGATATTGTTGTAAATATTCCAAGGGGTGTCTTTTAAGAGTTTCATGGTTTTTATTATTTGTGGGCAGTCCTGTATGGCAATTATTTAGCTTTAATTTATTTCAGTGTACTCGTGTTGTATGTATTAGATAGTTCCGCCAGCCTAGGTAACACAAGGCCTAGAGCCAGCAATCCCAGAGCAACTACGTCACATGCAACTACTACTTGCCATGCGACACTATAGGAACGCTACACGGCAGAGCCATTTTTTCCCCCTCACCCTCAGCACGGCAGGTAGCAGCTAGAAACCAACATGCCCTTCACGAATGAGGCCTTGCAAATACCCAAGTGTTGAACTTTTTTCTATGTGCAGCTTGTGTTTTCCAATGGGTTGCTATCTGCAAAAAGATTCCTGTATCACGTAACCACAGCCTTCAGCTGACTTTTGTACAGCAGCACGTCAAGCAAGGAGGACTCATGCGTGCACGCACGCACATGCTCACACACACCAGATAGAGACCCTTATCTCATGACCTTGTTCGCTCCCAGGCGGGGAGGAACCCATTAGCAGTTCGCTCGCACTAGTCAGCCGGCAGAGAGAGAGAGAGAGAGAGAGAGAGAGAGAGAGAGAGAGAGAGAGAAGAGAGAGAGCGCGCGTGATATGCAACCTGCAAAAGTGACAGTGAACACACATGGTGTAGTGTACTGCATCCTAGCCCGCACACAGAGGAATGCACAACAGAAGACCAAACCGGTAACTCTTGAGGGGTGACAATTCATTAACCCCAAGAAAATGTTTTCGACAGATGAGCCTATGTCGTAATGGAAGGGGGAAGGGATTTACGCGTGACGTCTGTCTTTTCTGAAAATACTAAACAATTTCATCTCATCAACATGTGCTTTCACGATACCCCAGGCGGGGTCTTAACCATGAATTACATCTTCCAGACAACCTACAGGATACGCTCCTTGTCGTGGGGTCTTTTACAGACACGTCGGATTGTACGGTTTGCCCGCTGTCAGAAATCATGCTCGCCTCCCTTAAGTGCGAATGAGCCACAGGCCGAGCGGCCGAGATTGCATTCCAAGGTCAAGCAGTTCCAGGGCGCGCCGAGGGATGGGCCCCCCAACCTGGCTCCGGCCACCAGCAGATGCTATCTGACAGCCCACTAGCAGACATCTTGACAGCCTGCACTCCCGCAGCCAAGACAAGGGCAGGCCAGCAGTATATATGTCCATGCGCTGCCCAGAAATGTCATAACTCAAGCAGCTCACTCAACCACCTTGTGTGCTGGGGCTTTGCTGACAAGCAGGTCCTCACAACCAAGCAGAAGCTCTTTAACAACGCCTTCCAGAATCCTTGCACCAGTAACCCCTGCAGAAATCAACACCCTTCACTTTGCCACCCCTTCTGGTAATGGCAACCACCACTGCTCTTCTGGTAGTGGCCCCCGCAAGTCCCTTCTAGACAACTGTGTTAGAATAGTTAGAGAGAATTGTTTTGATAGCCACCTTTCAGGATAGACCCACATCCCATTCACCTGGCTTATGTACAGTTGCCTCCGTTCAACTCTGGGATAGTTAGGAGGTAGTAGGGGCCACCATATTTGTTCTTCACTGAAATATATATATATTCTCTCGCTACTTCTGAATAGTCATTTCATAGGGTAACTGTGCTAGTACTACGTTGGAGTGAAACAAGAGAGGGCGAACTTTACCTCAACCAGTACGAACCATAGTGTAAGACTGTGGGCTCCCTTCACCGGGACGCATGTTCAAGACACATCCATTAACAGCCACCCATACTGTGCACCTGATGTACAGTAAGGTAAAGCCTCCACCACTCTTAAGACAATCCATGGATAGTCAACCAGCTCAGCCAGTACTCTATCCACCGCGCTGAACTGTGCCGGAGGGAGTACTAGTTCGATCTTGGAGGTCTGAGAACTTTTGGACCCACACCCAAGCATCGTCGAAGGGCAGCCTGAGGAAATCCACCGTTCTGAACTGTGCCTGATTAAGGAGCACAGGGTACGCCCTTGCCTGTTCAGCTTTGGCCTTGGCCTTACACATTGTTAGGGATCGTCGCCTGCTTCCCTCTTTCGAGGCTGGTGTTTGTTCCTTCCCATATGCCACACTCCCACAGGAGTAGTGCTCAGCAGCAGAAGAGAAAGGCAGCTACCGCCTCCAAAGCCAACCTGAGTTACAACCCAGCTCCAACTGCACTCTTCAGTATTAACACCCAGGAACAAACTCAAGCTGATCCGCCCAGCAGCTGGAGATGCCTCACCTCCCAGCTCCCTCCCACTCTTTGTTTTCACACCACCAGTCAAGACAGCAGGATATTCACACCTGATCGTAGCGACCATCCACAGGAATGAGCACGTCCCTCTTGCAATTGCCAACCCCTGGTTCGGTGATAATTGGAACAACAGCAACAGTCTGTCCTGGGCCTGAGCCAAACCAGGTCGTGGCCCCAGCAGCAGCAGCCGTCCACAGCCTCCCTATCCCACCATCCAACCAAGTAAACTGGTGGCAGTGTGCCAACCAACCCACAGGAGTGACAGCGGCATTTGACTTTGTACCAAGCCAACAGGCCACGCGCCCTGCGGTCTACACTGGCAATGCTATGGCTCACAAGTAGTAGCTAGAGACTTTAACCCTCATGTTCCCGACAAAAAACCAAGAGTGCCCGACTGTTACAGTACACAAGTTGTGACAGCCCTATCACCTTCAAGCACTCTAGTTTGTCACCTGGCCGCTATGTTTACTACCAAGAGCACCTCTCTACCATATTGCAGTCCTACAATTCACCACCTGATGAAGTTGGCCTAACCAACAAAGTGTGGCTATCATGCAACCACGTGAAAAATGTTTCTTCCTTCTTTGTGTGTGTTAACAAATAAACCATACAGTTATTCTTAATACTATCTATGCTAAAGAATGTAGGATTTTTAATAAATTACCTAAAAGTATCAAAGAAATAAAGTCTGAAAATTTAAGCAAAGTAATTTCAATTTTCTACTCCAAAAATTTTATTTTAAACAACAGCTGAATATGGTAATGAATAAAATTGCATTTTTAGTGCATCATATCTTAAATATAGACTACGAAAAATGTTGTTATATTGGTGTTTATTTGTACAGTATAAAGCAGATTATCCAAATTGACGCGTGCTCGCTTTTTCATCCTACTAAAATGATTACAACTCATCGCTTATCACATGTCAAGTATTCCTACACTAAATGAGCACTCATTTGATGCTTGACACACTAAAGAACATAAGAGCAAGCCAGGTAAAACCAACACCTCCCGTCAACTACAGATACGCCGACCCTCCACGGGGAACAAGGTAGTAATCTATGACTTCACGCTAACTCGTAAACTGACACATCCCATCAAAATATTTAATCATAAACATTGCTAAAGGTCTGAAATTCCCCGATATAGCGCACTTGGTCTTGCGCAATAAAGCCACGATGACTGTGCCAAGCAGTCAGTAACCAGGCATGCGTCAAAATGTTGGTTATACTGACCAGTTATCCGGACTTGTTTTAAAAATAAAAGTCTCTTTCATCACAGTGTTTCCCATACCTGCAGAGGAGACACAAGCACTTGTGTACACTCTTATGATATGCACTTTCACGCTTAGTTCACATAAAACACGTCCGGGAGGGAGGTGGTAACTTGTTAAATGATTAATTTTTTTTATTTTATGTAGTGTGAAAATGATTTTTTACAAATTATTTTATCTGCATTTTCAACATATTTCTGTTATCCAGATTTTTGATTATCCTAATTACCTTTGCTCCTTATTAGTCAATATAATTAATTTTCTACTGTATTTAAGTAATTTTTTTATTGTAATAAAATTTGTAATGTCTAATTCTTACGTTTTTTCTTTATAGAACTTCACACACACACACACACACAGACACACACACACACACACACACACACAAATATACATATGCATACTTACATATATATATGTAAAGAAAATACAACTGATTTATGCAAGAAAAGCTTAGAGTTAATTTCCAAACTTGTGAATGTCACTGTAATAAGAATCACATTAAAGTGGATTCTAGATTATTCATTCCCATTATTAATGTTTTACATGGGACCAAAATAAATAAACAGGAAATACGGTAAAACAACAATAATGGGAATGAATAATCGAGAATCCACTTTAATGTGATTCTTATTACAGTGGCATTCACAAATTTGGAAATTACTATAAGCTTTTCTTGCATAAATCAGTTGTATTTTCTTGATAATAAATATGTCTACAACAATAATTCACGTTATTTTGGATTCTTTTGATATCACGTTGTAACATAGAATTGATAGATATAGTGGAATTAAAGAATCAAATGGCACATCTCTACACATAAATGCCCCCCCCCCCCCCGAGTGGTTTTTCATGATTAGTGGACTATTCGTAGCAATGGGAACAAATTGTTGAGAGTGGAAATCTTAAATGGGGAAGGCAGACAATGGAAATAAATATGCATTCTAAATTGCTTGATAGATATCCAGTACCATGAACTGTTCTTCACACAATGAATGTTTTCTGGGTTGCACATACTTATAGTTTGTTCCACAATCTTCAATAAACAAAACAAACGTTTCACCTTTAGCTCAAATTATGAATTTGTAATAGTTAAAAACCACCACTGTTGTTTAAGAAAAACTTATAATTGCAAAAAATGGAATGAAATGAGACACACTACACTGTTTCCATAATTTTTTATTGACAATAATTTAAATATTTTGACATATGATACAAGACCTCCTTTTTGGCTACAACACAGGTCCAGTCATGGACAAACCAGTGCTGTGAAAATTAATAAGAATTTACTCACTGCCCAAATAGAAAATAATCAAATTTATGTGAACAACAAACTTATGCAAAAGCACTTATTTGCCATGCACTAGAGCTTTCAGCAAGGCCGAGAATAAGGCAATTATTTACAAGAAATATATTTATTTTATTTGTTACATTAAGTAATGTACGAAAACAACATCAGTAGTAGATTAAAGTAGAACTCAGCAGTCTTTCCTTTAGATTGGTAATCCATATTTGATGTAACTGAATGATAACAAAATCATTTACATCAAAAAAACAGCAGGCAAAAATCCCAACATGCTGTAAATACACCACATCAAATGATACAGCTGTCAGTCAAAATTGTTACAAAACTTGTTAATTGTTAAATTCACTAGCACCTTAAACAGGTTCAATTTAAGTTATTTTAAAAACCAGCTGCTAAGCATCCAGATCTCCGATCTACACCATGACTTGCCTCCCCGATTATAATGCAACTGATAATCACAATTATATGCACAAATGAAGTAAAAAAAGCAAAAAACTGATAGAACTAATGCAACTTCAATTTGGTATTGATCAGTACATGACAGACGAGAGAACTCTGTAAATGAACTCGAAAACAACACGGCACTTGAGTTAAAAACATGTACGTGAACTCTTTAACAGTTGGAACGCGTGTGGGCAATGCACTAGACTTATTTTTCACTCAACCAGCTACTTCATACGCCTGATGTTGAGTAAAAACCAACACAATTGATCTCAGTAAGCTCGTTTGCAGCCTGAGCTTTATGCTTTTACGATATGATACGAGATGGCAGTTTAGTAACGTAACGAGTCTCAGTCCAGGTCAAAGTCATCAACTTTTCTAGGCGACGAGTCCACATAAATTTTGAGTGCACGTTCTTTCCTAGGTGAATACGTGGACGTTTTGCTGCTGAATTTTGAACGTGAACCATCTTTGTAGGCAATTTCTTTTTGTTCTTCATTTGTTAGTTGTTTCTGCTTCTCTCTGCTATCCCTATAATAAAAAAAAAGTAGTTTTAAAACTCATTTCTTAAAACCAATTTTGAGGCTGTTGTTTGTGTTCAATTGTTGCTGTGCATACTGCTCACATACTCGTACAGGTTGTTCACAAGTACAAAACAGGAACATCATACGTTATGATAAGACACCAAAAGGAGCAACCAAGGACTTGGTGAATTACTGGGCATGGCTTATTTACTAAACAAAATACAAATACTGTATTTATCCAAATTTACGATCAGTTTTAACTTCCAAAAAATTGTAGGTTGTCTTATTTTTGTACTAAAAATTCTGAGGTTAATGCTTTTAGCAAGTGATAGTCAATGTTTTATAACCAGACATAATATGCTCCATAGCAGTTTAAGACACTCGTAACACATATTTAAAAGAATTAAAAGATTGGGCTTTATGGTTACAAAAATTTATGGATGGACAAAAGAAATGTAACTATTAAGTTTAAATGCATTTGAGGTGTAGTCAGCATTTTGTTAATTGCAAATAATTTGGCTATGTTAAATGTTCATTTGGTGCCAGAATTAAACTCAGGTAAATATGCAACCCTGCACGCATGTGTGTGAAAGCGTTAACAGATTTGTCAACAAAAGACTTTGCAATTTTCCTGCAAATTTTTCATTCTCTAGACCAAGCAAGAAATTTGTGGACACATTTTCACAAGGAGGCAAATAAAAATCTACAGTATAACAAAATGGCAACAAATATTTCATCATCTTTGTGTGAATACCCCAGTTTAATGAATGTTCCGATAAAAAATTAAGTTGCTGAAAATCACAATGAACAAAAAATATTTAAATTCAACAAACATTCAAGTGTTTATTGAATGTTTGTTTAGGTGACTATACATGAAAACTTTGTGTGTATAACCAATTCTTACCTCTATCCCTGAATTCATTTTTTATATTAAAAAAAATAGATGTAAAATTTAAATTAAATATCTGGCATAAAATAATATTATTTTAAAGCCCTATAATTACACACAACTGTTTTCTGTGAAAATATTTCCATGATTTTGTTAAAATTTTTGTGATCTATCAAGTGTGTGTGCGTGTGTGTGTGCGCGTGTGTATGTGTGTGGGGGGGGGGGGGCTGTGCAAATATAACCTTTTTCTCATGAAATGAAAACAAAACATATGTTATGAACTTTTATGAAACTGAAACGAAAAATAAAGTCATTAGAGCTCACCTGTAATGAAAAATTAACGAATATCATAATAATTTGGCAGGTTAATAAGTATAACAATTTTTTAAAAAATTAAACCAAAAAATGTGGGATATGGAGTATTTACCACAGGAAGTCTTGCCTGCATTTAAATTTCCATTTTATGCAGTTATTTCAGTTATAAAATAATGAAAACAAATAAGATGATTTATAGCCAAAAATTAATTTTTTTTTTGGTACTCTAAATGAACACTCATTTGATGCGTGACACTTTCTGCGCTTTTGGGAAGCGCACATTACTTGCGGCTGCGTCCCATCTTGGAAAGCACTACTCCTTCTGAGCCAGTCAGAAAACACTAATAAACTAAGGAAGGGAGATGGTACACGTGTCTACAAGAGCGCCTTGGGACAGCCCCCATATTAAGACGCTTAACACGTGATCGTAACTAACACTACTACATGCCAAGAAGCCCTCACAAACATCACCCTTCCGCTACAATTTGAATAGCCTTCTACTCAAAGACAGCAGTGGTATCTCACAATCCTGCCACTGGAGAGCCCAGTGCCACCCGCTGGAGTATTCACAGCCTGCAAAATGCATGGGCTGGCAAGATATGTCAACACCTTCCAGCCATGCAGTGATCGCTGCGCAGATAAGGGTATCCAGTCGCCCATGCATGATGTCAGAAATCCAACCCTCAGAGAGTGGAGTCAGCTTCCCCTTCACCCTTCTGAGTGCCAACAAGTTGACGAGATTAGTACAAAAGGACCTCCAGAACATGGTGGCAGGGCAGTCTGCTGCACCTCCACCGCTGTAACGGCCACTGGAAGGTGTCAGCTCATCAAGAGTAAGCTCTAGCCTCCTGTCTCCTGCTGTAATGGCCACGAGATAGTCTAACAGAGTTAGTTAGCAGCTAGAACTCTTTGTGCTGTGTCGGTCACCAACAGCTTCCAGATGATCCTCAACAATCAACGTTAACTGTCAACTTTGGAGATCCCGCCAGCGACCAGGTCTTCCACCTTTTTGGAGATCTCCAGCTCCAGAGGCCTTCCGGACACCGTCACCAGAGGGTCCTGCCAATGCCGTCAACCACCTACCCTACCTTGGTAACCTCCCCTCCAGGTCTTCCTTGGACCCCTCCAACGACGGAGTTCCGTCTAGGTACTAGTCACGTTATTCTTTAGCACCTCTTTGGTGCTGCTTTACGCAATTCAATAAGGTATCTTCAGAATATTTCCTCTTTAAGGAATAATTTTAATATTTTAATTGCGGCTTCTTAAATTCATTTTCTACACACAACAATTACACACACATTTACTAATTGCTATCAGGATGCCTTCGCCTGAGTTACAATCAAAACCCCCTTTAATTTTTACTTGTTATTTAATTATACCATTATTATTATTATTATTATGAGAGTGCAGTCCCATTTGTCTTATAACCTTTTTATTAAAAGCAAACATAATTTATGTAACTCATTTATTTCTATTAACTTAAGTTACCCTACTTGCAACATGCCCTTAAGGCAATTGTATAATATTCTACTTTATTTCTTATCAGCCCTTGAGGCTGTAGTTAAATAATTAAAATTGAAGGAATAGTACAAGACTCATGTAAAACAGCTCTTAAGGCAGGCTTACACTTTTCACTCCTGGAAACAAGTGACCAGAGTACCTCCCTACTCCGCCCACCGCTGTGAAAGGCAGAGGATAGGAGAGAGGAGTGTACTGACCACTGGAACCACGGTGAACCTCACCTGTCCACTGTTACCCCACGGTGCCGCTTACATCTTGTACCTCCACCCACTGCTGTGAAAAGCCAGGCAGAAATATCAGTGTGTGCAAACCCAGTGGAAAGTAAAGAGCACAGTATCACAAGGCAGAATATGTGATACACCTGCTACTTCCCAAGCACAGATGTACTCGGTATACTTATGCCTTACATACATAACGGTGGTGTATACATAACATGGTAGAAAAATTGATGCACAGAATTTACTCAATGAACTCATAGGGACAATAGTAATCAAAGTTGACACATCATCACCTTTATTTCAACCACCAACCCGAATGTTGGAAAGACCGCACGAGATACATTTAATTATAAATCAGTATCAAGAAACCTTTTTAGGATTAGAGCCTATACTTGCGAATTATCCTCCAGACCGAATAACTTCCTATAGCTTTGAATACTACCTGGTACCACTCCACTGCAGCCAGTATTGGCCGCTGTTCGGCTGCCTCCTTTTGCTAGCAGCCAGACAACGCAACAGCGAGCATCTCGACTCAGCATTGTGAAGGTAAGGTTTCGACCCAGGATTCTGTTGACCACCTTAGATTTTGTGCTGACATGAATTCCTATGAGACCACAGTTATACACAGGCAAAGTCCCCTTACGTAATAATCCACAGTAATTAGTTTGACGTGTTACAAATGTTCTTTGTGACACTGGTATCACGATGGTCTGCGTACTCCTCATTGCCTAAACGGCAAACTATGCACAAATCTACCTCTCATCACCAATTTGTTTTGACGTTAAGAGTCCAGGGTTCGAATCCCAGAGCAGGCACATGCAGCATCTATTCCAACGTGGCAGAGTCCACGGCCAGCAAGCAAACCAACCACACTCGTGTAGAGTAAACCTAGAGTTTGTGTCTCGGCTCCGACCCACATCAAAGTTATATTTTATGTGCAAGGTATTTTGTGAAATGTTTAATTTTAACTTTCTCCCAGCCAAGAGACAGGTAACACGCAGCTCATTAATCACCCGAAAATTTATTGAAATCGTAAATTTTCAGTTTATTACAACTTTATGTAACCAAATTACTTACTGAAAAGAAAATGAAAATTGTAATTTTTCATTTTAGTTTCGGTATACAGAATATTTGCACAACCCAAGTAATATGATATTTCAAACACTAAAGTATGTGTACAATTAATTTCCCTTCAGCAAAATATTACAGTCACATGCTTGATTTTATGTATGTAAATACTGTATGCTGTGTTAATAGCTAGGTTAATATGAATGTATAAAGAAAATGCTATGACTTGTATCAGACAAGGGGTAATACAGTGTTATGTTATGCAATTGCACAAATTCAATTCATTGTGCATGGTGTACCAACTCACTTCCTTGAAAATATATAAACTTAAGACTCAGTGGTGCTGGTGGAGCAGTGGGCTAGTGGTGATATTGGAAAAAATATTGATATTAGTTATAACTGTTATTTTTAAGGCAAGTTATTTTTAAATGTATAGAAGAAAAAATACTGACACTAGCTTAAACATGAAACAAATGTTCTTAGCATAGCATCCTGCAATAGTTACTTGCATTTGCAGTTGTCTTATTCCTATAAAAAAATCTGCAGGTGGCCAGTGAAGTGCCTGTATCATATTACATAAAATATAATAAGAGTTGGGGGGGGGGGGGGGGGGAAAAGCATGTTTTAACTTAGTGTCGTTGACAAGGCTATAGTACCATAAATTTATCAATGAATTATTAGCACTTAGCAAGGTCTCACAGCAGACGAAAAGCAGTTTTAAAACAAACTAAACAAACTATTTACATACAACAATACATTACACACAAAACTAAAATGAAACAACACAAATAAACTAAATATTTAAACAATAGAAGGAACATAAAAAATAAGCAGAAAGAGTGGCGTGGCAAGATTTGGGTGGTTCTTAACATTGCTCCACGGCACGCTTGTTGCAGGATGCCATAAGTCACGAGTGAAATACCATGCCATGGCTGCAACTGAATTTACACACTACACCAACTCAGTAAGAGCATCTGTGTTAGTGCGCCAACACTAGAAATTCTAGTGAGTTACCCATCACTAGCTTGTATCACCAGTATGATTCCCACAATGAATAGAAAACTGCTGTGATGGTGGGGGAGCAACTATAAGAAGAACTATTCTGCCACAGATAGATGCCAAAAAGTTTGGTAGAATGCCAACATTTTGCATCAGACGAACCATATGACTGCATAAGCTTAAAACCCTGTAACGTATAAAAACTTGTAAAAATTTATTTTTGTGATTGGTAGGTTATAAGGACATAAAAAAATATTCCACTAAATAAATTGACTGTATTTACTGATGTTTATCCCCATAAAAGCCAGTTTCGTTAAAAATTACCTTTACATCCTTTTACATTTCGGTTTTCCCAAGGACCAATGTTCTTGTTTATGTGCTGTACTGTTAAAGTTTGTAAGGTACATGTATTTTCTTCATATTTATATAGTAATACTTGCACACTGCAATGTTAACACAATGAAACATGTAAAATTTTCCCTTTGTAACTTGTACTATCAAATCGAAAGCTTTAACATCCAGTTGAATTCAATGTGCTTTATGATCACCTAAACAAACACTAATTTAAATTTTAACGTCTCATTTGATACTACTAATTGTGCAATCATAATACCTATACAATCAATTTCTCAAACCAACAACATTTTTACTAGAGCTGTTCCGATACCATGTTTTCCGATACTGATAACCCAATAACAACGTCTTTCCCTTTTGTTTGTTGTTCCAGATCACCATTATTGTGCAGAAATATGACAAATAAAGTTAAAAAGCACGAGATTTATCCAATATTATTGCCACCAAGAGCACAGCGAGATGAAAATTCTTCACTTGTGTCCATGATATACATATTTTGGCGTGTACACAGTACCAGAAGTTTTTGATGAAAAATTACAGATAATTAATATTTTAAGTATAGGCCACACAAAATTTTTGTATTCCTGTAAATATTGGTAAGTTACGATTCCATACAAACATAATAAATCCCAACTTAATTTCTCCCCTACGAAACATTTGTGATGGAAAATTCGTATTATGTTGCAATGTTTACAAAAATAAATCGCACAATTACTATTTCACAGATGGTAACGTGACTTCAGAAAGCAAAACCATGACAACATTTTACACAAAATGGTCTCTATCAACGTAGCCTACAATTGTGGCGCTGCGGCAGGCATGCGAACTACGTAAGAAATTTTTCTCTTGTATAGTTGTGAAATTCACAAAATGGAATCTTTCAATGTGCACTTGTGGCGCTGCGGCGGGCATGCAAACTACGTAAGAAACCTCTCTCTTGCACAGCAGTGAAATTATTTTTGCATGTACGGCTTCTATGGCCGAGCTCAACCTTGTTTATATTTTACGTGTGCGGTATAAAGGTAATTTTATTTATGAATGTGAGTGAACCAATTATTGCAAGAGTGATCAATACTGTAAAACGTACAGCGGCATCATATAAATTTTGTGTCTAAAGAAAGTAATTACCCGAATGCATTGTCTATGACCAATACTAATGTATTGGCCAAATACCATACTTGATAGAGATATCAAAAAAAGGTTAAATATCAGCCGATACTGATACTGTATATCAATATTGGAACAACTATAAATTTTAATACTATTATATATAAAATCTTAAAAAATTATTTGATGGTTTCGCAATACATTTGTTCTATTTCCTTATATGAAATACGTAACGCAAATTTTGTGAAAATCCTGTGATTTCATGCCTTGCGGGGGGGGGGGGGGGGGACCCCATGAAAACAACTCTCCCTAACTATACTAACACTGTTGTCCAAAAGGAACTTGAGGGGGGCACGCACCTGAAGGTTAGTGGAGTGTTGACTACTACCAGAACGGCAGTAGTAGTTTTGCCATCACCAAAACGGTGGACAACTACTGGGAGCTCGAAGACATCTTCGGGGAGTAACCTGGTGTCAAGTCTCTGGTAGGACCAGAAGCGTCTTGCTGCAGTTACTGAAGAACCTCTTAGAGATCCGGTAGATGTAGGCAAAATCGCTGAAGAACTTTTAGTGGATTGTGAGGTCCTGGCTAGCAGTAGAGAGCTCCAGCACATGAGGTGATGGAGCGAGCTACTAGAAATAAACTGACATTTCATGGACGGCGCACAGGTACTTATACCTTGTCGGCTTGCCCTCGTCTGGGCTGAGCTGGTGGGTGATGAGTGGTGTGACATCCGCGTGGTGGAGCATCGTCTGCTTCGGCTGTCTGCTGCTGGACTGAGCCAGGTAGGAATGCCATTCATCGGCGCTCTGTAGAACTACCTGGGCAGAATGTGGTCTCGACCGCTCGGCCGACAGTTCACTCATACATTGGGGACGCTGGCACATGTCATGACAGCGGGTGAACAGTACAATTTAGGCGGCATCTACAACAGCCACTGCAACAGGGAGGTGCAGACCGATGAGGCGAAGATGCTTTATTCGAGTCATAAAAGACATCATGCATCAATTCGCCAACATTCTGTTGCAATGTAAATGTCGATCTGTCACTCCAAGAAAACTGGTTTGGATTCTGTTCTTTATGTTCTTTACTCTCCTCTGTGTGTTGGATTCTTTTGGTGGTGGGGTGCAGCACCGTGTGAGTTATGTTCGCTTTCTGCTGGGCGACGTAACTCTGCCTCACTCTAGTGCTGCAGTCCAGCTGGGTGTAGCATTGTATCTCTCCAGCTCGGTCAGCTGGCTGGTGCGAGCAACCGCTAATGGGTTGTCCCCCCCCCCCCCCTCGTGGAGAGGATAAGTGTTGCAAGGGAATTCTGGCGTCGGGTGTTTCGTAACACCTCTTCATACATACGCCACTGTACAATTATCAGCTGAGGCTGTGATTACTCAATGCAGGAATCTTAGAACAGATTTCAAACTGTGGAAAGAAATACAAACATGAACGGCACAAAAAAAAAATTGACACTGGGGAAATATTTATAAGGCCTCATTCGCAAGAGGTGTATTGCATTTATAGCTTTTACCTACAGTGGCGCTGAGGGCGAGGGAAAGTGACCCTACCTTGTGCCATCATATCATGTCACGTGGCAGGTAACAGTTACACGTGATAGGGTTGGAAGGGTTTGCCAGCCCCAGGCCTTCCGTCACCTGGGCCGGTGAACTCTCCAACATTCAAATACAAGTACACTGAATGATTATTTAATTAATTACTATGTAAGTGCCACCTACAATTATCAAAAAAACATAGACCCTAGAAACATAATTGCATAAACACTTGAAATATTTACACGATTACGAGAAAATTTCTTGACAAATTTTCCACTGGCTCTCTTGGCACGAGTCCTTGATTTGATACTGACAAAGGTCATACAGTATTTACAAAAACACTTGAAATCTTGGCTTCACATATTTCGTTCAGTGGCACTAGTTTGTGTCCTGGATTTTGCACAAAAGTTCTTTAGTTATCAAGAGTTTTTTTTAAAGAGGCAGTCGGCCACTTAACCTCACTTGTTTCTTAGAGATATTTCACATGATTAATGCTGTCTATTATATACTTTACTGGTTACTGACTGCTATTTATGGCTGCTTCACGGTCTGTTTACAATTGTTCTTGCATTGTGGTGAGCACCCAGAACGTTTCGTAGATTACGTAACTCTCACTTTGGTATTTCCCAATTACTGCAGCTATGTACGGCTGCTGAACAAAACTGTTTTTATTGGCTGTTTTACAAGCACCCTCAAATGTTAAGTTTCACTGGTACACTAATTAGTCAACCTCCTCAGCACGGCTGGGCACATCCTCCCATTTAGAAGTACAGGCCCTGGGGCCATGGTGCCGTACAGCATCATAGCTGGTAGGTCAGCCGCACCGTCCTGGTATTACATGGCCGTGTCTGCTGTCTAAGGCAGGGACTTTGCTTGTCCCGACCTTGTCAGCACTGCTTGGTGCATCCTCCCGTTTGAACTGTTGGGCATGGGTGATGGTCCAGGTGTCTCCCGACACCTTGACCAGTGTTTGGGCTGTCATTCGGGTAGGATGTGGCCGGGGTTGCCGTCTGAGGTAGTGACTCTGGATGTCCCCCGACTTCGTCGGCACTGCTTGGCGCATCCTCCCGTTCGGACTGCTGGGCCCGGGCGTTGGTCCAGGTGTCTCCTGACATTTTGAACGGGGTCGCCGTCACAGCCAGAGGCTCTTCGGGATCCTCTGCCTCTCCACGAGATTCTTCCTCTTTGTCCTGAGGTGAAATGGCAGTGAGAGCCTCCACGCTTTCCAACGCCGTGGACTCTAAGCCGTCCCGGCTTTTGGGGTTGACTCTGGTTGGGTGGCTGATTGAGGTGAAGGCTCTTGGGGCTCCTCTATCTCATCTGTGCAGGGTGTCTATTCTTTCTCGGAGATCTGGTTGGGTTGTAGAGGCCTTGGCCATGGTGCAAGGTCCAGTGGACTTTGCCACGAGATCTCTGTGGTACTAGGTGTCCCCGACCATGCCTGGTAATCTTGCGGATGTAGTCCGTCAGCATTGAGGGCAGGGTTCTGATGGATTCCACCTTCGTGGGGATTGACTGGTGTGTCGACTTGTTGGTGTCTGTCCTCACCTCCGGCTTTCTGAGCGGAGACGGCCCGACATCAGGAGGAGGGAGCCATGAGTGCTGGGTTGTCTTTGTCGGCTGGTTGACATAAGAACTCCAATCCTAGGATTTCAACCTCTTGATCGGGGGTGTCTCCCAGAAATGGATGTATTTGTCCCCTGGTGGTTTTCCTGATCCGCCCTCGTAGGTCTTCAGCCCAGTAGATATCCTGGAGTCCAATAATTTTGTAGGGACCGTCCCACTTTTCCTCCAGATCTGCACTAAATCAGACTTTGTCTTAGTGGGTGGCTTTTGAGGATGATATCTTCGACCATGCTGAATTCTCGTACGCCAGTTCGGGGCCGCGGGTATTTCTTCTTGATGTAGATGTTTTGGTGATTCCGGGATCTGGTTATCCTAGACAGGATGGCCAGGCGGATGTCCCCTGATTGCAGTATCTCTGTGGGCTTGTTCTCCCATTGCCAGTCTCCTGGGTGGTGGGGTGTTTGACCCAGGAGTTGGACGGGGACTGATCTTGACGGCTTCGTTCGTCCTTCGGTGGAGGGCGAAGAGGAACGCCGGGAGGTGTTTGTCCCAGTGCCTATGGTCGTCGCTCACACTAAGTCGGAGGCTCTTCTTTATCTCCTGGTTCCTCCACTCAGTGGGGTTTGCCTGTGGGTGATATGGGGGAGTTGTCCAGGTCGCTACCCCCTATCCCTTACTAGCTGCTTGCCACTTGTTACTGGTGAACTCAGTTCCGCTGTCCAAAAGGATATCCTGTGGGTATCCCCAGCGTGGAAATATTTCGGATTCAAATTTCCGAATTATATTTGCAGTTTCCTGGTTGGGTAGAGGGAACACCTGTACCCATATGGAAAATTGGTCAGTGATTACCAGCAGGTATCAGTTCTCCTTGGTGCTACAGGGATATGGCCCCATCAAATCAGCTATCAGGTGGGTCCAAGCCATGCATGGTCGACGGGGCTTGGGTGTAGGCTGTAATACAGGGTAGGCCTTGCAGCAGCAGCACGCCTTGCAGCTGTTGACACACTACCTGCCGTCACGGCTCATTGCGTCCAGCCATATCATACTTCTAAGTCTAGAAGCGTTTCTCTGATTCCTAGCTGACCGGCCTGCAGGTGAATTGTGGTGGCGGCAGAGGTCTGCCCCTTAAGTTTTTGGGGATTCATATCCTCTAAATCGGCTCTCAAGACCTCAATGTTAGGAGTTGTCCAAATCTCTTCACTCACTCATATCCTCTAAGGTGCCCCGGGTTGTCCGCTGCGGGTCCAGACGCTGGGGACGTTGGTGGAGGAGATACTGGATTTCCAGGTATTTTATTTCTGGTGGAGTGTTATCTGGTATTGGCTTAGTTGTACATGAAACAGCCTTAGATGCTCTTCGGGGCTTCGCTCTGGGGGTGGAGGAGGGGCTCCTAGTCTGCTTTAGCATCTCCATCCAGGTCTGGCTGGCATGACAGGGCGTTTGGAAGGTCGTTGCTCTTGCCTGGGCAGTGTTGCATCTCATAGTCAAATTCGGTAAAGAACATTTCCCACCGCCCGAGCTTAGCTATTGAGTTGTGAGACTTGTGCAGCCATTGGAGGGCTTTGTTGTCAGTTTGCAGGATGAAGTGGTTGCCTTCCAGATAATATTGACACAAATTCTTACCGCCCAGATTGTGGCGAGGAATTCCTGCTCGTTAATGTGATAGCGTTGCTCAGTAGCGTTTAAGCGCGTACTACCATACGCTATCACTTGTGGGTGGCTATCAGGGTCCTCTTCGTAGGACGGCTTCCAGGCTGTTCTGGCAAGTGTCCATTTGTAGTACCAGCAGACTCTCTCCTTGAGGCCGGTGGAGCTGTGTGATACCCTGGAAGCTTGACTTCAATGTGCTGAAGGCGCCACAGTGTTTGGGTCGCCACCGCCAACGTGCTTCTTTCTCTAGCAAGGGGTATAGAGGAGCCATCTGGCTGGTTATATCAGGTACGAAGTCACTGAGCCAGTTGCATAGTCAGAGGAAGTGGTGCAACTGTCTCTTGTTGGAAGGTACGTATGCTTCCTCAATGGCTTGTATGAAGTTTGCTTGTGGGAAATTCCTCTCTGGAGTAACGACGTGGCCTAGGTAATCGATTGATAACTTCCCTAAGTGGTTTTTTGACAGTTTACACGTCATGCCATGTAATTATAGTCACTCTAGAACTCGTTGGAGGTGGCCGATATGCTCTTCCCATGACTTAGAGTAGATTATGTCGTCTATTCAATGAGAATTTCAACCAACATAAGTCACTGGATGGTGGCGGAGATGACTTTCAAGCCATAGGGCATAACCCGGAGTTTTTCTCCTACCGGGGTAGTGAAGGCTGTATATTTCCGGCTTTCTGGGAGATCCGTGATCTGCCAGTACCCTGATTGCATGTTGAGGGTACTGAAGATTTTGGCCTCTCCTATATACCGCAGGGTGTGAGAAATTCATAGCTGGGGGCGCAATTGGATGTGTCACGTCGTTCAGGGTTTTATATATCACGCAGAATCGTAGTTGGCGATTCTTCATGGGGATCACAACTTTGTGTGAATTATATGGTGAATCTGATTCCTTACTCCTTCATTTCTTCGATTTGTGTCGTTATCAGGAGTTGCCTCCGAGCGTATACACTATAGGGGTGATTATATATGGGTTCGTCGGTGGTGGGCCAGATTTCATGCCGTATGCTTCTTGTCTGGTGGAGCGATTCTCCATGCTTAAATGTGCTGGCATATTTGTCCAAAATGCATTTTAATTCCCTGAACTCTAGTTTGGGTAATTGGTGGTTAATTTCTTCTGAATTAATCGGCTGCGGTGTTACAGCATCGGGGCTGTGCTCCCAATTAACTGTAATATGGTGCTTGTCACCCAGGTACACAGTCCTTTGGTCATGATCTATGATGCATTGTTGTTGGCGCAGCCAAGGATGCCCAAGTATCACAGCTTTGGTTATATCTGGTGACGCAACAAACTTGGCTGGGTTCAAATGCTTATGTAGACTTACTGTAAGTGTGGTACGGCCATCGACCTTGAGGGTTCGGTCATGTTGGGCCACGTGTACCAGGTGGGTTTGTGGATGGATTGATGACATTTGTTGAGGGGTGAGGACACTGCTCCGCACAAAATTGCCCACGGCGGCGGAGTCCAGTAATGCCAGGATCCTTCTCCCATTTATCTCCACCTCGATGTGGGGGACTTAGAGAGGCTCGCAGTCCCAGTTTAAATGCCATACACCGGGCAGAACCAGCACTAAGGTATAGTAGTGGGAGGGGAGGAGGCAGGGGATGGTTTCTCAGGTTCTGCCTGCTTACTGACGCATGGCCTGTCTAGCAAGGATTGCACCTTATAGTTACATTCGGTTTCCCTAGCCCTTTCGACGAGCTTGTCTATGGATTGCAGCTTCAGTATCTGGAATAAATAGTGTAACTTGGGTAGCAGTTTGCACGCCATGTGGCGCACACAGTTCTCAATTGCATTTCGCAGAACTAATATTTCAGCCTCTTCATCGATGGCAAGTTCAGCTGTAGAATTCAGTGGTTAAATGAGCGATTACCTCCTCCCCTGCGAACTGGGCAGTGAGGCGGCTACACAGCTGCCCATACACTGTTATAAACTCCCCATACCAATTCCACCATTCGAGTGCCTTACCCATTGCTTGGTTGGTACATCGTTCAACCTAAGTTCCCTCTCACATTCAGATGTGAATGTGAATGGGTCCTCAAGCGATCTCCCAGAGAATTTGGGTAATTGAGGCTGCCCTGGGGTTTGGGTGCTTATTGAGCTATTCCTATGGCCTAAGTTGCTGGGGAGGTAGTCGACTGTACGTCGGCACACATCACAGAGATAGAGGATGCCCTATCTCATCACTCTTTCTCTGGGCCTCCCTATACGTTGGTGGTGATACAACTGGGCGCAAATAATACAGTGTACTATAATTATTCCCAGCCCTGTACATGTCAACCAGTTGCAATATGCAGTCAGGCATGTGCAGCACTGTTCACACTTAAATTCCAGGCCATCGGTGTAGTGCTGTTTGTCTGCCCACCCTAGAAATGTATAGTGGAATACGTGTTGGTAATGTGCACACACTATGATAAATACCCCTGTGTCAGGGTATGTGGCTGTACGGCAAAGTTCGCGTATGGCCTTGGTAATTATGGCATCTTGGTTGTCGGGTTGGCTTATCTCGGTGTCTAAGATGATGACTAACTGGATTGGAGTACCACGGGGTGTTTCTAAACTCCCTGAAGTGTGGTTTGGCAGTCTACCGACTCCCGGTTAGGTCACCATGTCTCAGGGTTGTGCTGGCCTGATTCTGCTTTACTGGCAAGACAGTACAGATGCAGTAGCCCCATGCTGGGAATTAGAAAAACACTTCACGTGTGACATCCTTTAGTGGCCGAGGATGTCATGGCCGGGAAGGTTTTTGGGCGCGTAGGTAGTAACACAGGGTTACGTTAACATCTGACATACAATGGCGCACTGGAGCCCGGCCTGTTTAAAGCACCGGGTGCATGGCCTTTCTGCTTGGTACAAGGTTATTACTGCCCTTTTTATGGATGGACACATTGCCACAGGTTTACCTGGTCGGTCAGTAGCTTGGGTTGGCTGCTGCTCCAGCTGCATCGGCTGTTGGTGGCTGCTGCTGCTTCTGAGAATTCAACCTGGTGTGGTGGTGGCTGTGTTACTGCTGCAGACAGTGGTTGTGGCCCTGGGTGGGCTGGTGCACCAGCCTCCCTTTAACCAAGGGTTGGTGATGCCATATGCCCCTGAGGAAGGCGGTGGCAATCAGGTGCTGGATGCCGGCGACCTTGATGGGGGCTGTAAACACGGATGAGGAGGGAGCTGGAAGGTGAGGCCTTTCCAACTGTTGGGCGGCTTGAGCTTGTTCTTGGGGTTTATGACTGTAGAGTGCAAGAGGAGCTGGGTTGTAACCTTGCTTGGTGTCAGAGGTGGTAGCTGCCTTTCGAGCTATGGAGAGGTACTACTTACTAATACCGGCCTCGTAAAGGCTAAGCAGGCAATGATTGTCCCTATAGGCTGTTCACGGTCAAGTGAGCACTTTTGAAAGCCCTCTCATTTGAAATAATCGTCAAAAAATGTGTTTTATTTTAGCCTTAGACGTAAACTTCAGAGTGCAGTGGAATATAAACACACTCTTTATTACTTAGAGAGCAATATTTATTTAGAAATGTGGTTAAGGTATACAATATGGCTGAAATAAAAAAGTAACTAGGGCCTCAAAAGTGCTCACTTTACCATGAACAGCCTATAGTTATTCAGCGTGATGGATAAAGTATGGTGAATTATCCTCAGGCTGTACGCCGACTCCTGGGTGTGGGTTCAAAAGGTGTCAGACCTCCAGGACCAGGCAAGTACTCCCTCCGGTACAGTTCAGCATTGTGGATGAAGTAAAATCTGGACTAACTTACTAGCCGCTTTTTGGATTGATTGTGAGTGGTTGTGGCTCTACCTTACAGCACACGGGGTGTACAGTATGGGTGGCCTCCTAATGGGTATGTCACAACATACGTGCGACCCTAAGGGGGAGCCTGCAGACCTACATTTTGGTTCGCAAATGGCCTGAATACATTTTGCAGTCTCCTTCTTAACCCTAACGGACGTGGTGTCTACGTAGAGAGAGCACAAATACCCTTTGAGATAAATACTGTTTGGTTTGCCCAGATAAGTGTTTATTCCAGTAGAAACAAAACCCGGTGGCCCGTACAACCTCCAAACCAGTAAAAGATGACCGGAAGTAAACTACGTGTGCCAGGTGAAGATGGCCTGGTTCTAAGCAGGACGAGGTAGTTTCGGCTAGGCAGCTATGAAAACAACTAACTATACTAACATCGTTGTTCAGAAGCGACTTGCGGTGACCACATATCTGAACAGTGGTGGGGTGTTAACTACTACTACCAGAAGGACAGTAGTTGTTGCAGTCACCAAAAGGGTGGATAACTACTGGGGCTTGAAGACGTCTTTGGGGGGTGACCTCTGATAGGACCAGAAGCCTCTGGTTAGATTTACTGAAGAACCTCTTAGAGATATGATAGATGTAAGCAAAGTTGCTGAAGAACTTGTAGTGGATCATGAGGACCTGGCTAGCAGTAGAGAGCCCCAGCATACGAGGTGATCACGTAAGCTACTGGAGAAAGACTGACACTTATGCGCTGCGCACAGGTACTTATACCCAGTCGGCTCGCCCTCGTCAGGGCTGGTGGGTGGTGCGTGGTGTGATGTCCACACGGCAGAGCATTGTCTGCTTCGGCCGTCTGCTATCAAGCTGAGCCAGGTAGGGGTGCTATCCCTCGGCATGGTGTAGAACTACTTGGTCTTCGGAATGTGGTCTCTACTGCTCGGCCGACAGCTCATTCATACTTCAGGGAGGCTGGCATGCATCATGACAGCGGGTGAACAGTAAAATTTGTGCAGCGTATGTAATAGCCCCCACCACAACAAGAGGCGTATTCTGTAGTCATTCTGGTAGGTTGTACTTCAATTCAAACCACTTCAGGAGCGACAGGGAGGTGCACACTTATAAAGCAAAGTTGTTTTATATTCAAGTCATAAATTATGTAATGCATCAACTTTCTAGATGACTCGTTTTTGAGGAACTGTAAAAAAATTGGGCGAAGAGAGTCGAAAAATATAAGGAATTCTGCAGAAAAACAAATTTCTTGCACTTTCTTTGTTTTCTGTGCCTTGAGTTTTTCTTAGTGAATGCTGTACAGGTAGGGCCAACTCATATAAAAATATATACCACTCCCTCGTAGGCTGCCAGCGTTGTAGCCAACATCTATTAAATCCGCCCACCCTCCACTCCAAGACGGCCAAATGTTTTCACCTGCGATGCAATTACCTTTAGTGTTTGTCCTGTCATTGTGGTCTCGCAACCTTGCTTTCTTAAATTTCTTGTGTTAGTAAGACTTATTACTCTTAGTTTTTGGACATTCCACTCATCGCATGGAAGTCTACAAATGGACTCCCAAATACAATTCTGGACTTGACACTAGGGAAAGTCTTCCTCCCATCGTGGCCTCCACCTCTCTGCCAGATACATTCTCGCTTCCTCACTTGCAGCCTTCTCCTCCCCCTATCCATTGTCCACCCTTTTACTGGGTTCATCTCTTGGGGATGATCAGACTTGACCTTCAGTGTGTTTCTACCATTAGATAAAACTAGATTTGGTAACCTGGGGGGAGAAAGTGGGAGGGGGAGGGAGGGAGATAGAGTAGGGGAGGGAGGGAGAGAGAGAGAGAGGGAGAGAGAGAGGGAGGGAGGGAGAGGGAGGAAGGGAGGGGTAGAGGGAATGAGTGTGTGTGTGTGTGAGCACACACACGCGGGGCATAAACATTAAAACTTCGGTTTTATTTTTAAATATGGCACAAAAAAGTATGCATTGTACCATTTTACAGTTTTTGTAATCATTTTATTCTAAACATGCCTGTTTATTAACACAAACTAACATTTTGTTGAATTATATTTAAATTTTTTGCAAGAAACCACCAAACATTGATTTTTGGCTTGGATAAATGTAGGATCTGTCCGTTAATATTTCTGTAATTGATTGGCAACAAAGGAAGTTGCAATCATTTTATTCAGAAGATGTCTGTTTATCAATATAAACTAATATTTTGTTAAAATATCCTCAGATTTTTCTGCAAGAGGCCACCAAACATTGAATTTTCATTCTCAAAAAAGTAAGCTGCGTTCAGTGTTACTGTATTTGTAATTAACTAGCTACAAATGAGGTCACTGGTAATTTTCTGTTGTATGATTTTATTCTGTAAAGTCTGTTTATTATTAATATAAGAGTTAAGATTACAAGTATGCTGCTAGGCTACCCAATATATATAAAAGGGAAGGAATTAAAGTACTCACAGTCTAGTACTTGTTAACAGGCACACACACAAAGAAGAAAGACACATTTTTCACGTAGCTATGCGATCACTATGTTTCACTGGCTATGTCAGCTTCATCAGGCAGCTTAGTTGTAAGACATTCAAATATGGTGGAAGGGTGCTGGTGGTAGTAAAACTAACTGCCAAGTGGCAAATTAGGGTAGGGTGGGCAAATTGAAAATTTGCCAGTATAACTGATGAGTATGATTTGAACTGTGATTATCTTATGTTAAGGCCTTGGGGCTGCCTGGATTTTGTTATAAATTGATGAGCTAATTAATATCCAGCTCAGAATACAGATGTTGGGAGTTAGCACATCAATTTATAACAAAATAAACAGACATTCACAAAACCAAACCATACTCATCAGCTATACAGGCACATTTTCAATTTTCCCACAGCACCCTATTTGCCACCTTGCAACCAACAAAACCCTTCCAACATATTGAAGTGTTCTACAACTCAATGCCTGATGAAGTTGGCCTAGCAAGCGAAAAGTAGCAATCAAATGTGTTGTCCTTTTCATGTGCACATGTGTGTGCGTGTGTGTGCACATGCGCCTGTTGAAAAGTAATAGACTGTGGGTACTTGAATTGAATACCTGTCCTTTTATATATCTGTTCATAAATATAAATTAACAATTTGCTGAAATAACTTCCAATTGTTTTTAGTAAAAATCAACCGTACATTGAATTTTTGCAAAACAGAAAGTAGTCATATTCAATGTTATCATTTTGACAAATTATTGGCAACAAACGAGGTTGCAGACAGCTTTATGTGATATCATTTTATTCTGAAAAGTCAGACTATTGAATTAATTTAATACTCAATGCAAGACTCATGTTGATTTTATGCCAGAGACTATTAAACACGGACTTACGATGCTCAGTAAATCCTTGAACGAACTACTCAATGTCTACCTTTGGAAGATAAGGAGAAACTAGGTACAAGCCTTTCCATCAATTTTTATCAGAAAACATATATCTATTAAAATTAATTTATATTGAATTTAAAAACCTGTCATTTTTGCACTAAAGACAAAATGAACATAGATTTTGTGCAAAAATTGCAAATTTTGACGTATAAGGGCGGGGTGTGTCAAAATTGTATGTATGGCGATTGACCTGCTATAACCACCTTATTTCTGGAAACCAGGAGGGATAATTTTAGTAAGGTTTTACTGTACTATGCACGCTTACCTGTAAAAGAACACATTTCCATCCTCATAAATGTTATAAGGCCAACTATCCAGCATCGTTGTCTGACTGTTCCATTCTAGGTGAGGTATGGTTAACAAAGACATATAACAGGGAAACGAGCCTTGAGGTTTAGTAATTTCAATGTTTTCAGCAGGTATCCCACTCAACACAGATAACTGTAAAAGAAAAGAATGGTGAGTATTAATAACTGCTTTTCTTATTTAACAATAAATGTTCACACAAAGCAGTCAATACATTTTTACACTAGCTGGAGTAACAATATAATACCTACCGATACTTCTTTAAAATGTATCCTCGATTCTAACGGCATTCACAAGAAATGTGCCCACTAATAGAAATGATAATTACTGTATTGTATACACACACTTAAAAAAGCAAATAACATAGGGTAATCAAAAAAATATATCACTGCCCTTAACTGCGTATGCATAACCAACCATGTGTGCCACCGTAAAAAGGCTTGGGATAAACACTCCTAGTTAATCGGCAGTGAATTTTGTAAAGTAGTTCTAAGAAATAACACTGTACTGCAATTGTAATGTTTAAACTTATGACTACTTCAGTAGTTTTATATTTCATACACAGATAATGTATATATTGTACATCATTATTATATTGTGTTATGTCATTGTTACAACAGTAAAAACCAACTGTCTGTTGTGGTTCCTTCTTGCATGGCTTTGCGTGTGTGGAGTGACTATGAGGCAAGCTGCAAACAAGGAACTGGAAGTAGATATGTTTTAATATATCTTGTTTCTTTTTCAGCTTACCTTCAATCAGCTTTGTTTTATTGTTTATATGTTGTAGTGTTATTGTGTTGTAATGAGTTCCAGCAAACAACGTACTAATGTGGCCAGCATCCACAAGGCATCATCAATCTTGCACAAAGTATTTATTCTTTAACTAGACAAGGGGATGAAGCAATACAATGTCATTCAATGAGTTGCAAAAATGCTGAAAATTTCCACTGCAACTGTCCAGAGGTGTATGTAAGTGTTTTAACTTCATGTTTTCCCGAACAGGTTTTCCCACCTTTTCCCAGCATGTTAGTGAAGCTATTATTATTATTAATAATATTAAAAATAATAATGGGCGGGCGATGTTGGAAATTTCATTTTGAAGCAAATTCAAAGCAAATTTTGTAAAATATTTGTGAATTCGAATCAAATATTGAATTGAATACCTAATGAAACGGTTTTGTTGTCAAGTACATATTGCAACAATTATTATTTTTTAAATTTAATAAATAAATACATTTTTACAAGCTAGGAAAAATTGTAAATAAAAAAGAAATGACTTCCAAAAAAAAATAAAAAAATAGTCATTTTTTAAACACATATTGCCTTTCATGCAAAACAAATCTACATAACAAACTAAAAATTAATCCAGGCTTAAGGAATATTTAAAAGTAACATCTCTATTTCAAAGACTTAAAAATCATTTTTCATCACATCAGCATAGTGCTTGACTTAAATCCAAAATAATACAAAATAAGAAATTAAAAACTATTTCAGCAATGTGTGGAATATACAAAACTGAATAATTAATTGCAGTGCTCATGTTTTACACCACAATAGTTATTTTTTGTACTTTTTATTCAAATTCTGTATCTAAAAATGGTTCTATTACTTTGCATACGTAAACATTAATAAATTACATGAGCTAATGTTGTGGAGTGTAAAGTTTATTTAAATTCTGACAGTTCTATAATAGTAGTGCAGTCACAATGTATCCTTCCACCACAGCTATTTTGTCACTGAAGAAAAATACATTTTTAAACATCTGTTCGAGTCCAATGGACACTTGGATTTTTCTCTTTCCTCAGGTTTCCCATCATGGCAGGCTCTGAAAGACTGATGCTTGCTAACTTCCGCCCAGTAATTAATGTAGGATATTATAGCCATGTTGGCATTCCAATCTGTTTTATTTTTGTAATTGCTAAATTAACTTTGTTGCGGTTCTGTTTATTTTATTTTGAGGGAAAAAAAGGAAGCAATGATGGGGGGGGGGGGGGGGGGGCTTTAAGTTAACATCTTTCGTGAGACGGCATTGTTGTGATGTTATTATGAGCATGTGGCACTATTTTGAGTTGCATATTGTTTTGATGGAGCAGTGGAAAATTTTGCTCGTATGGAAATTACATTTAAATTATTCTAACTTCAAAAATAAAATTTCAACTTCAATGAAAACAAAAAACGTGATACATGTCACTGTTCATATTTGTACAGATGCAGCTCTCTCTCTCTCTCTCTGTGTGTGTGTGTGTGTGTATGTATATATATCGTCTCCGTACCACTGCCGGGTGTAGTCCACAAAGGTGCCCTCCAATCGAAAGCAAATACCCCTACCACCACCTTAGCTAGGTGCTCCGGTAAGCGATACACATCTCACAGAGGCAGGAAAGCTACCTCAAGTTGTACCTAGTGGCGGAGGCTCTACCGTTCTATATACCGGGGTATATAGAATGGGTGGCCGTCGAAAGATAAGGTTGTGTGTGTTGGCGGGTAGAATCCTGAAGGGGGTTGCCTATCTAAGTAGGCAAATACACATGTTTGTTAAAAAATTCAAAAGTTATGATTTCTCTTTGTTAGGATTATATATTATGGTAAGTCTTGTAATAATGAAAAATTAATGTCTGTTTTTGTAAAATTTCTGAACACTTAATGGAAATGATGTAACTCAATGTTTATTTCAACTAAATACTGTACTCTTTACGATAAAGTGAAAAGTGAACCCTTTCACCCAATATTTTCCATGCCACCATGTTTTTTTTTGTCATAAATGTTTAACGACAAATTTAGTTTGCCTGTATATTTTATTTGACGAAATTTAACACCACTTTGAAGAGTTTGAAGTGATTTTTAAAACAGCTTTTTGTCATTTTAAAGGACAAAATTTCATTGTTTATTCACAACTTTTAGGTGGCACTACTAACAATATAGTGACTCAGACTAACGTGCAGCCACCCAAGTATTAACATTAATAATGACTGCTCATGAACATCTAGTAACTGTTGGCTGTCATTTATTGTGCATGCGACTCAAGGGGGATCTGTAGGGGGAAGTGGGAGGAGGATACACGATGCACACACTCTATCTTCTAAACTTGTGAATCATTCGTAAAATATTGCATTAGAGATTGAAAACTGTTACTATATGCTAAGGATGCAAAACTACAGTGAAATTTCATCACAGGGTATGTAACTTTAAAGTACATCTTTCAAATTCCTGCCAGATGTCAATATGAACTACAAATCACCAAAGTCTCTTGGTTTACTATGACCTGAAATTCTACTGTAGCTGTACTTTAACACTTCTGTAGGAGAGATAACTATCCAACTACTGTACGTACCTTGGACTTGAACTCCTCCACCATACTAGTGTCAAGAAGCACCTCCTGGAAAGGCTCTAGTTTAAAAGTAGCGGGACACCACTGCCTCACGAACAGCACCAACTGTGTCTCACACGTGACCGGTTCTGGTCCTGGTAACTCCTGCAGGAACAGCTCCCAGTTGGAGAACAGGGAGATATCGTCATCAAACCTTTGTTTATCCAAGTACACCTTGGCTGGGTTCTTCCAGCTTTTCTTTCGCAGTCGACACCTACAGACAAACACTACACGCTCAACCACCTCCACATAATATAGGCATGTATACTGTGCCTACATATCTGCAGCATACTATCAAGAGATTCAGTGAGTGGTGTGTGGTGTGAATTGACTGTGAGAGTGGAGTGAGGTGAGTATGGAGAAGTACCAGAATGCATGGGCAGGGGAAATAGGAGATTCCTGAGAAAAACCCACCGACCAGACCAAGGGCATCATCCAGCACCATTCCATAGTGTGAAAATCCAAGGAGTAGTGTGATGACCACAGTGGCTCCCGTGATCTGACTGTATGTAAGTAAATTTTATTTGCGGTGTTTACAAGTAACTTCTGAAAATATGTAGTAAGGATTAAGGAAAGAATTTTGTAAATTTATTTTGAGGTCAATTTTGTTTTAAAATTCTAAGAGTTTGTGCGGTTTTTTTGGTAAACATAAAACATATTTAACAAAACTGTGTATTTAAATACTTACCAAATTTCATCTCATGTTGTTAGCACCATAATTTTTTTATGTACATACAAAAATAATAAATTTTGAACCCCTAAAAATGTAGTCTTTTCAGCACTTCAGCAGAGCCAAATGTAAGAATGCACCCTACTCCACCCATATCGACAGGGAGAGGGAAGACGCAATTACACTGTGCTAGTCTAGGCAACAACTTCCCGTCTCACCATGTGTGAAAGGGAAGAAAGAGACCATGTTGCTGGTTGGTAGGCAACCAGTACCCTCCCGGAAGCTGTGTAAGAGAAGTGATATAGCATCAAGCAATAGCCTAGTATAATCAGAAAATAGCAGAGGGCTAGAACAAAGCACTTCTTCCCCTATTGCAAGGCATGTAAGTGAAGGAAGAAAGGTCGCACTGATGCCTATGTCCAGCAGTGGTCCAAAGGAAGGATGGGAGCAAAACAAATGAATGCTGCATTTGTTGATGGGCGTTACACTCCCTGCTACTGGACACCTGCATAAACAAACAGTTTAAGACGTATCTGTGCAGTTTACACAGGAAATGTACAATGTGTCAGGTGCCTACCGGGAACATAATTAACATTAGTTACCCTGAAACACGTGTTATTAATGTTTTTTTCGAGCATCTAAACTATGTTTCAAGTATCTAAATTATGATTCACATAATAGTCACTACGGTTGTGCGAATGTGACTTTTTTCCTCACAAAACAAAAACTGAAGATATGTTATGAGCTTCGATGAAACTGAAACAAAAATTAAAAATGTCATTAAAGCTTAGCCTTAACAAAAAATTAACGAATTTCATAACATTTTCGTTGTAAAATCAAACCAAAAATTGTAGGATATGGATTATTTACCACAGGGGGCCTTGCCTATATTAAAATTTTTTTAATATAGTTTTTTCAGTTATAAAATGTTGCATACAAGGGGAGCGCAAGCACTTAGGGAGGTAGGTGGGCGTGACTGGCCTGGTCGAACTATGGACAGTTACACCCCACATTGGTCAGACAATTCTGTTGCAGGCCCCTAGCGTGGGAGTAATTACTTAGAAAGGATGTTAATAGGGATTAAAACACTATAAACCACTAATGAGGATTAAACCTCAAAATCCAAAACAGCTGTAGTGAGAAAAGGTGAATAGAGGTTACCCAGCCGCTGTCAAGGGGTCAAACACAAGCCCTTAAGGGATGCCCGGCGTCTACTGTGGGTTCCCCACGATGGAGTGAGGTTAACAAAGGTTGGTGTTTGGGGGTGTTCTTCCCTGAATGTGAATGGGGAATTTCAACCGCTATGACCCACTGTACTCTAACAGCTTTGCGATACAGTTCTGGATTTAAGTAGTGAGGAGGCCTTCAACACACGCAATGCCAGAGTCGCATAGAGCATGCCCTAAGAACTCAAGTTAGTTTGGGCAAAATTCCAGTGTATAAAGTTGGTCGGATTGGTACCTTGGTTGGGACAAAGTCAAGTGAGATAGGAACCATTATCTGAAAAATGCTCGGCGGTGGTGTGCACCATCTTGCTGACTGGCTGGTAGCAGAGGTTGGCGGCTGAACAGCAGCAGACTCTGGTTGCGATGGAGCGGTGCAGATGAATATTTCTTGAGGTCGATGGGGAGGAATAGATGTATAGGATTCAGGTAGTTGTGTGGGGTCTAAGCCAACGAGAGTGTGGTCGAATTGTACGATCAATAAGTATTCAAATCCAATTCGTCGTCCTGGTCTGGTAGGTGGCAAGAACAAGGGGTTCTCCTCTATAGGTGAAGTAGTTAAATTTAAAATCATGCGCTCGAGTTGTCTTAAAATAACCTTTAATTTTTGTTTACTCCCACCCTTCTTTGCGTAAGGCATGAGGGCAAATAATAAAACAGAAAGAAAATTAAATGAGATGAAGCTGGTGAAATTAAATGTCCTAGCAGTGTGTACTAGTTCATTTGAGTTCACAATAAGTAATCACGCCCTGGCATTCTGCGTCAAGCCAAGCGAGCGGGAGTGGATGTAATTATCTGCCATTGTCAGCAGTGACCAAGCTTCGGACTTTACACGTTGCTCACATCAAACAGATCTAGATGAGTTTTTCTACTGCGGGTCCAGTGATGAAGACACTCACCTCTCCGAATCAGGCCATTCTTCAGCAGGCTCAGAATAAGGAAATGTCCAAGACATTCAATGTCTACAAGTAGGAAAATGTGTTATGCCTGCCTAAATGGCTGTGATAGGTACAACCGGCTCTGCCTTACAAATAAAATGAACACTTCAATCACTGATAAAAATTCTCTAAAGAAAAGATCTTATTGGTTTAACATACTGGGTGTACCAACAATAAGTAAAAGAATTATCCACAACAAATTCATATGAAAATAATATGTTTTATTACCGTAAAAAGTAAACACATTGATGTGTGCCGTTCATACCACTATACCAAACACGACTACAACTAATTCTTACGTGCTTCACAACCAAAGGAAACTACTCCAAGACGTCTAGCAGGATGTGTTCCCAGGAAGGGGCATTGAAGATACTTGGTTTCCGAACTGTTCCTGACCTGCCCTTCTCTCTCTACTAAGGAATCTTAAAACCAGAGGAAGGGTCAAACTAAGCACGGAGTTTTACGAGTGCACTGAGACTAGTTTCACCTCAAACTGACAATTTGTGCACGTAAAACAAAGGATATTCAAAGCGGCTGCGTGACACGTCAGCCTCCCCAAAGCACCCGGCAGAGTGTCGCCACAATGCCAAACATGGCCAAGCGCCAGAGGCCATACTACCGAGCATACGAGGGTAGTTCTCCCATCCCGCTTGCTCCAGGAAGACGTCACAGGGGCACGTCATGAATCCCACCCTGCCCAGCGCGCACTTGTCACTGAGCCGGACATAAGGCCGTGCGTGTCAAGGCCGGGAGTTGAGTTCTCCAGTAGCTCGCTTCATCACTTTGTGTGCTGGGGCTCTACTGCCCTAGGCACTCACAGTCCTCTCCAAGAGCTTCTAGTTCTTCACCAACCACCAGTGGCTGCCGCCACCACCTTACAGAGGCTTCAAAACCTTCTGGGTTTCAAAACCTTCTGGTAATTTTTACCACTAGAAGCCATCATCTGCAGAAGATATTGACCAGATACTTAACACTTTGGTTGCCAATCCTCCTGGGTCGACAACAAACACTACTTACTGGTAGCGGTCACCTGTAAGCTAGTGTCTCTTTTAGGCAACCTCATAGGTATTAGTTGTGTCAGTTATAGTTTAATAATCCAATTGCATCTTAAGTAGTCTTAGGAGCAGGTCACCTCCATCTGTTAACTGCGTAGCTTTTCCTTCCGTTGCACAAACCTGTTTGGTTTACGTACGAGTCACCTAAAATTTGTTTCAATAAATACTAATTCTTTATCGAATCCGAGAGTTCTCTGTCACAAAGTATAGATTTCAAAAGGCGCAAGCAAGGGAACGAGCTGATTTACTATGAACCTACGAGTAGGACATCACATCCCCTTCAGGGGCCTGCCTACCACCACCTACACCTCATCTTTCAACGGACACCCATTTTATATACCCCAGTGTATAGAATGATAAGAGCCTCTACCACTAGGTATACACCCCACCGAGGCGGGACAGCCACCTCAAGTTGTATAGCTGATCGGAGTGCCTAGTTAAGGTGGTGGCAGGGGTACTTGCTTGGGACTGGAGGCCCTACCTTCGTGGACCACACCCGGCAGTGACATGAAGATGGTCTACGACCCACAACTCTAGGTGCTCACACTGTTTGGAGCCAGGGATCGCACCGTCAGCCATTGTTGGCATACACAATAGCCAGGACCTCGTCAATTGCTTGCAGTTTCAGAGGGGTATTGAGTGTGTTGTATTTCTATACCATTGAATGTCGAGCACGGAACTCAGAGAGCGGTGAAGAAGACAGAATTCAGTATTGCTAAGCAGGTGTGTGTAGTTAACCTCGTTGCTCTGGGAATTGAGACTCCACGGGGGCAGGCCCAAGCCGCTCGACACATGGGGAGTTCTACTCCTATCGGGAGATTTGTATTCTACTCCACCCCGACTAGGACAGGCAACGAAGATCATCCGGTAATCCGGGCCCCGGTTACTGGGAAGGAACGCAGTGGAATCGCAGACACCTGGCAGAACATTACAGCAACTCCACACCCACCAAGGCCTGGAAGACAACGGAGCCCACCAGACCATCCTGCAGCGTCGCTACAGCCTCGTCGAAGCCAAGCATGCCGAATTCTGGTTAGTCGACGTTGCCCCAGAGGGCCAGTGTTCCGGTCCGACATATTGCCCGACCGACAGTACCGGACTTTGTGCCCAGCTGACAGCAGCCCACACAGCCAACTCTGGTGACCAGTAAAAGACAGAACAAAATTCTTAATATAAATGCGTGACGGATCTAGCACAGTCTCAAAAGCCACTTGCACAGAGACAATTCAAGCAACACGCGTCAACGTGATCTCCATCTCTCTTGAGCTAAAATAAATTAAAATTGAAATAATTTTAATAATATTAATTCATATGCTGAAATTACGTTTAGACAGGCAGAAGGTGACCTGGTAAACAAATGTAAATGTGGTTGATGAGGCAAAAGAGAACTAATTTCGAACTAAAAATTACTTTAATCCTAACTGAAATTAAGTGGGACGTGTCCTGAACAGACCTAGTAATAAAACGATGGGGTCTTTATCAGAAGGGTAACGAAGGTGGCCTAGCTAGGGCATCAGGGATTTCCCAGAAGGGGACATCATCGTTGTAAGCAAAATACCTGGAGGGGTAAGGTTGTAGGAAGAGATTAAGGAGGGTTGGGTAGACGGGTCGGCAGAAGCCTTGGGATCACGTTGACGACCCTCTGGAACTGCTGGCGGAGGCCTGAAGAGGTGGAAGGCCTCTGGAGCTGGAGGTCCTCCGCCTCGTTGATGGCTGCTGCCGAAGAGGTTGCGGGTCTCTGGAAGGGCTGTTCCTTCGAAGCTGTCAGGGGCGTCGATGTCTACTGGTACCTCCGTGGTCACAGTCGATGGTAAGGGTCTTTGCCCTTGTGCTAGCACCATAACCTTCACAACAAAATGAAAAGTGCAGCAGACTGCCCTGAGTCCATGCTGGGATTCATTTTATACTAAATTTCCCAGTTTGGTGGCACTCAGAATAATGCAGAGGGTTTAGCCCCGTGGGTTCCTGAGTCCTTATCTCAGCGGTCCTAGCACTTGGCGTACAGGTGATGATGTCCTCGTGCAATTGGAGAGTTCGTGACTCTCCGCTGGAAGGCCTGCTACCCTTAAAGCGACGCTCTTCGATGAGGGGCATCCTGGCTTATGGACATGATTGCAGGCTAACAGTACAAATTAGGAGCATGTGGTTTGAAGGTTCCTTTGTGGCTCTGTTAACTCTGTAGACCACATGTCCTGCCTCCATTACTTTTTTAAGTTTATGACTTGCTCATAAGAATTCCCATTATAAAAAGATGGGGTGAAGTCGCCTGGTTGAGTGTGCTCTTTTATATATATATATATATTATATATATATATATTATATATATATATATATATATAAAAAACACACACACCCACCCCCACAACAGAGAGGGAGACAGAGAGAAGGAAAAAAACACCTCCCCCCCTCCTTTCGCTGGTGCACTAAATGAACATTAATTAAACACTCAAAAATTAATGGAAATCAAAAATCTTCCTTTCATTACAACTTTCGATAACTAAATTTCTTACTAAAACAAAAATTAAAGTTGTAATTTTTCATTTTTGTTTCAGTATACCGAATATTCGCACAACCCTAATAGTTCCACCCATAATTTTGAAATAAATTTTTGGTATACATCCACAAAATGTGCAATCATTATGCAATTAAAAATATATGGGTATTCACATAACATTTGTAATACATAGCATTTACAGAACTATGCAATAAAATATACAATTAAAAGTACTTACATATTTTATGTAAAATAAAACACAGACATATACCGTAATTACATTTTAGGTATTAAACTATTATTCAGCACAAAATGCAAGTTTCTAGACAATGCATATTCCCTTTAATGAGTTTCGTACAAAAATATTTAGAATATAATTTGTTACAAGTTTTAACGACAAAATACAGTATTTTCGCTCCTTTAATCTTACATGTCTTAATTTAAATTTCAGTGTTTTATGTGGTGAATTACTTAACATGCATTCCAGTGTTATTTTCATTTAACAGCCATTCACCACTTAATCTTATCTCTAATAATTCTGCAGAACATCAAGATATTAAAACCAAAATTGTTTCACTAAAATATTGATTTCTTAATATATGGAATTAACTATAATCTCATAGTAAAACAATTTTCAAGCTGTTTTCACTTAGTTTTAGTTTTTGTAACAAATTATGTCATCAACGTAAGCATTTGTAGTTAACACTATTGACAGAGAATGTGAGTGAGTGAAGAGACTTGGATGGCTCTTAACATTGAGGTAATGAGAGAGTTAATGAGGGTGAAGGTATGGAACAGTGCCAGAATGAAAGTGCTGGGGAAACACGAGATCCCCAAGAAAACCCACTGACCAGTAGCATTGTCCAGCACGATTCCCACGTGTGAAAATCTGGGAGCACCCCGCCAGGAATCAAACCTAGTTCGCCTAGGTGGGAGGTGACATAAAAGTGCAATTAACATATTTACATAGGCAGTATACTTTCATAAAAAAAATTGAGCAAAAAAGTGGAGTGTGGCTTATTTACGAGAAATTGGCGTTAAAGAAATCCCCCCCTCGGGTTCAGAAATTTGTCAACATACAGTAGGCTTTAATGTTTTAACGTACTTTCTAAGGAAGTCAAAAATATAATAATGAATGCTAGCTCATCGATCACTTGAGGGAAGAAGGGGAAAAAATGTGCATAGGTCACATATAATGCAAACGAACACGCTTGCTTGGCACACATCTTGGTAATACAAGTACGTTATCGCACATCATCATGACTGAAAACTCTCATTAACAATACTGGTAAAGGCTGTACACAATAAAGTGAACACTTTTGAAATCACCCATAGAAAATGTTACTGCCCCTACATGCATGTATTTTAATGGGCGCAATGAGTAACATGTGCCCAGTAAAGTTGATAACAAAGGAGGGGAAAATAGTTCCATATATTAACGTTGAATAAAAACTGTTAGGTAACCATTTGTGAAAACTTAAATTATTCCTCTCGCTTCTGCTTTTTTTTAATACACTAAGTGTAAAAATTAGCAGATTTTTACATTATTTACTTTCATAATAATTTCACAGTTTCACTTGACCGACGCATGAATAAAGAGAAGAGGCCCATAACAGTGTTAATTTTACATAAGGCAGAAGAATACACAACATGTATACAAGTAGATCTTAAGCAGGGATTTCAAAAGTGCTCATTTTACCGTGAACAGCCTGACGAATGCCACCTATACCAAACTTCAAACAATTATGACTCAACTCACTGCAACCCTAGTGTACTACTTTTACACACGTGAGATTCAAACTCCTCACCATTTCCTACATAGAAGTAACCGTCTGCCACAATCCTGGAGGGCGGCTGGAAACGTGGCTACGAGGGGTTGCGAATGACAGTGGCGTGCCACCCCCTCGCCCCGCGCTGAGAGCCAACAAGCCATTAGCCACCACGCACGAGCGCCACCGAGGATACACGAAAGCCAAGAGATGACCAGAGGGTGCTACCTCCACTCCGGCCTCGTGCCTGAGGGACATCACACACCCTCCCCCGCGACCGCCAAGAAACACGCTGCCCCACTATATAAGGCCATGCACGGCAGATCTCGTGAGTTGTTCCTGCAGTCTTCTACGAGCACCTGGGTGCTGGAGTCTAAACTACTACGAGACCTTCAACAGCCTTTCCAGAGGCTGTCGCCAATGACCTAACAGTCTTCAGCAACCACCAGAAGCTGCCATCCTTGACGTCCCTGTAAGAGCTCTGCAGCCCTGTTACCAGAAGCTTCAGCGACGCCAATAGCTACCAAAAGCTTTCTGTAGCTACAGTACTTACCACACGTAAATTTCTTTGTCTCCTACAGACACCCCTATTTAGAGTAGGTTTGTATCCAAGTAATTTTCGACAGTTTTCACTTCACTTCCCCAACTAGCTTAGGACCAGGTCACCTACACCTGGCTACTGTAGGATTACTTCCAACCACCTGTCTTCCTGGCAGGAGAGCACGTGTCACAGTGTTTAATAAGTTGTTTTAATAAACACTGCTTTGTTTCTCTTACCCTCGAGTCTCATTCATAGAGTAATCTGTCACCAATTACTGGAAGAACCTCGAGCTGAGTACTGCTGACCGGAAACGGGCAATTATTCTTATTATGAAATTACCTACAACTGGAGACTCCCCCTCAGGCGGCTCCAAGTTGAACACACACCCATTAGACGGTCAGCTATTTTATTCCTACCACGTATATAGGTCCTGGAGGAGTAGAATAAAGGAGCCACGACCACTAGCAACACTTCTCAATCAGGGAATGCTTCTGATCAGCCCACAACAGTGGGAGAACTTCTGAAGCACCGGAGCTCGCATTGACAAGACTGTTGCAAGGCAACACTATCCGCATCCATGCTGCTTCTTTATAGGTTCTCAGTAGTTAAACCCGCTCTGTGCCATTTAAGGTGAGGCACGGCACCAGGAGAGAGGAACAAAGAGTTACACTCCTTGCTGCCAGACAGCTGGCTGGTCTCGCCCCACTCACAGCTAGTCGACGAGCCGAATGAGATCATGCCACCTTACTCCGGTCACTGGCACCACCTACATAGACTGAAATTAATCCAGCTACTTACTCGTCAGCACTGCTGCGTACACATCCGACCTGCCATCCAGTGGTAGGAGAGTTATTGAATCAGACCGAGAACCGGCTAGGCATCTCCAACAGTAACTTCTGGAGCAGGGTATCCGAGGACTGGAATGGCGAGTTCTGTGTTGTGTCACATTGTGCCCTCGTTACTGCCCGAGCCGAAGACGAACGACTTAATCAGCTATATCCCGCTACCCCTCGCCCGCAAACAGACAAAGCATCAACCACTAGCACCTACCGTCCATCGTCGACTTAAGACAGACTAGCTCCGAAACGAGTCGCAAACCAGACCAATCCAAGGGACTCATGACCCGTAGTAAAGTCGAGAACTTCGCACCAACCAGTAAAGCCATGTGCCCGAATGCTATATCCAGCCATAAGTAAGCATAAGCCAACCCGTACGCACAACCCACCGAACTGCAAACAAAGCCACACGACCGTGATCCAGCCTTACGTAATCGGACACATGTCAAGCCTATAACAGATTAAAAATGGCAAATAAAAAGCTATACAAGGGCGAGTAGGGCAGGAAACAAGCGACACGTAGGCGACGCTGGTAAGTGAAAGTAAGTTTACTTCTACTTATGTTAGGAACAGAAAAAGATTCTTAAAGAGTTTGAGATAGGGAATATTTCCGCCGTTAGGTGCGCTGTGTTTTATAAAACAAAACTTTTAATTAAAATTTAAAGCTACATGAATTATAAAAGATGAAGATTTCACTTAATTACGAAGATAATTTATACCAATTTTATTTATGGTTATTGCAATTATCCTGTTTTTTAACTTAGAAAATAGAGAAAACCTGGTTTACATGCGACACTAGCGCATACCTTGTGGTGAAAATATTCCCTTTGCCAAACTTTTGTTTTGATATTGATCTTCCCAACATGTAGTAGAAGTAATCTTAGTGAAAGAGAAGAGAAAAGTGGCGGGAGGGGTTGTGGCAACAGAGGGCACGACAAGGTCCAAGTCTCCACCCCTGCAGCTACTTATGCTCTTTGTTCTGATGGAATACTGAACTGTTGCCACTTTTCAGCAGACAGATGCCAGTCAGAGGGTAGCCGGCAAGGCGACGACACACTCAGTGGCAAACTAATTACTTTGACATTGCCATAGTTTGCTGTTGCTGTGCCGGTTGGCCTTCGCACTAGTGAGATGAGGCCCGGGAATATTTACAGGAATACAAAAATTCAGTGCGGCCTATATATGAAATATTAATCATCCCTACTTTTTCATCCAAAACTTCTGATGCGAACTATACACGCCCTGCCTAAACTAAGGGTTGTTTTCTTTACTTATATTGTACAACTATAGAGTTAATAACAGAGTTTGAATTTGGCAAGAGGCCACAGAAGAAAATTTAATTCACTGCATAATACAAAAAAAATTAAAAATGTTTTAATCCAATTATTCTTATACTGTACTTAAATATCCTACCTTTCAAAAGGAATATCAATGGAAAACTTTTTAAGTTCTTCCAAAAGTTCTCGTTTTACTTCTGCAACAGTCATTCCTTTTCCCAGAACCCAATCGCACAGGAACTTTATGGGCTGCAACAATGAAACACATACTGTATATGAATTGATGATTGGCTGCCAGTCCGAAGGCTGGGATTAATCTTAGGCATCAGTGTGAAGATGAAAGTTATGGCACATCCAATATGACTACATAGTTAGAATTCTGTGGCGGTTTGAACTGCCTCTAGAACAGAGGTCGGCCAAACCCACTATACTACATAAAAAACTTCCAAGGGTTAGCACTGAGAATGGAATTCATAAAACCCTAGTGTGAGTTAAAAATATTACAGTCTATTCATGATCCCTTCCATCAATTCTGAAGCCCTGCTAAGTTCTATTTCAGGCTATTCACTACACATCCTTCCACAACACATATTATATAAATTTAACATACTAAAGTCAAGAAAAAACACTTCAAACTGAAGACAACATATTGTATTTGTACACCGGACTATTCAGGTGCTGTAAACAGATAATTTTTTTTACAAGAATAAGTAATTTCAATACAATTAGAATGAATGGTTGTTTGAAATACAGCATTTACGTGTGTATAGTACGCCCACATGGACCCTGTTTTTTTTACGTGAAATTGTTGTTCGCAAGAATACATGTGTCTCTGTAAATAAATGTTCTGCAAATATGACTTTTTGACAGAAAAGATAAAAAAACAATTATCTACCCCCTATTTTTTTTTACTTTTGTATTATTAAGTGTATTCTAGCAGAAAAAAAAAAAGGTCAAATAATACATTTTTAAAGCTTGCCTATGCAGTTTCCTTAAGCAGCAAGAGAAACGTACAAAAGTATGAGTGTAGTTTAATCTGTGGGCTTTCATCGCATGTAATAAAACCCGTTTGTTACAAATCTAATTTAGACAGTACAGCATCACGACTGAAACACTGTCCGTCTTGCGCGTAGGCGCGATGAGGCACTAGGTGTGTGTGTTAATGTCACCCATATCACTCCCTTGCTTCTTGATCTTGGACGTGGGGGTCCATCCCACAATACATTTTGAACATAGGCATGTTTTGAACTACAGAGAATCATACTGCATTGCTTTGGAGATAGTTGAGGGAGGAAGTTACATGGCTCGAACTGCGTCTCACATGACAGCTTGACACGTTGTGGCTACTACCACAGAAACCTACAAAGAGTATTTTCCAAACTTTTTACCGCCCTCTATACTATTAGTGCTATTTCAACCAACTTGTTAAGTTGCTAGTACATAAACCTGACATACAAAATTATTTGATTTTAATACAAACTATATTAAATTCTCTAAAAATTGAAAGCATTACAAATATTTTACAGTTATGCCATAGATATCAAACCATATAACCAAACTTAGTATTTTGGCTGTATATATTGCAAAAATTAAATATGCTAATTTAACACACACCCTGGTAGGCAAGTTTGGAAGAAAATTAAATACCAATCTCGGATTCTACGAACATTATTCCTATAAAATGTGAAATACAAATATTACTAAAAACCTGAAATATGTTTAGTGGAAGAATTTATTTTATAAATGGGAGCCAAGAATTGAGTGTTACACCAATGAAATGATTTAACCAGCTATTACTTTCAATGTCAACACTAGTAACCAACTGAAGCCATGTTACAAAATAACGTAAATGAAAAATAAAGCTTAATTATCACATCTCAGTATCTTCTTAATAGAATTCCAACAAGCCTTTAGATGCCATTTTGTGTAACATGTTGCAGTGGTTTTGCTTTCCCAAATTACGTTAAAGGCTGTTCAAGATATAATGAGCACTTTTGAAATCAACCTTAGAAAAAAGTCACTGCCTCTGAACGCGTATATTTTAATGGGCTGACATTTGTCCAGTAAGTTGGTAACGATGGATGGAAAATAGTTCCATATCTTAACGTTGAATAAAAATCGTTAGGTAACAATATGTGATAACGTAAATTATTTCTCTAGCTTTCTGCTTTTTTAATGTATCTACGAACTGTGAAAATGAGCAGATTTGTATACTATTTATTTTCCTAAAAATACCACAGTTTTACTTGACCGACGGATCGATAAAGTGATGAGGCCAATGGCAATTTAAATATTACATATAACCTCCATACAAGTAGATTTTAAGCAGGGCTTTCAAAAGTGCTCATTTTACTGCGAACAGTCTATACCACGTGTGGAATAGTAATTGTGCAACGTGTTTTTGTAAACATTGCAACATAATACAAATTTTCTGTCACAAATGTTTTGTAGGAGACAAACTAAGTCAAAATTTATTTTGTTTGTACGAAATCGTAACTTAACAATATTTACAGGAATACAAAAATTCAGTGCAGCCTATACTTGAAATATTAATTATCCCTAATTTTTCATTAAAAACTTCTGGTGCAGCTTATACATGCCAAAATACCTATTTCTATGCATGTGAATTCAAAAGGTGTGTTTAAATACGGTTTGTATTACATTCAAGTGTAAGTGTAGTGGAAATTTTTTTATTTAATATTCCAATTTGCATTGTTTTATTTTAGTTAAACTTAAACACCTATCATAAACCTTACCAATGTGTTCAACATAAATAATAATGAGGTTTTTTTTAGGTGACTAATATGTCAAATCTACATCTACAGAATGTCCCCATTTATAGAATTTTTATGTCAGTCAGAGATGTGTGAAGATGACTTGATGTACCCAGTTAGCAAAATATGCTATTTGGATGGAATTTTAGTGTGTTGAAATTTGGTCATTTCAGTTCATAGACAACTCGGTCGTACAGACAATTTTTGGGAACTGTGAGTGTCTGTACTATCAACAGTTAAATGTAATTGTATTTTTTATTTTCATTATACAGTGAAACCTCTTATTTACGTTTTCCCGCAGTTTGCAACATTTTCTTCACATTAGATTTATGTGCCCTAAGAAGTAATTTAACACTTTTCCTCAAATTGCATCACAACATTTGTTATATATTCCTGCTATTAATGTTTTGCAAAACAACAGAAACTGTTTAATTACATCTTGTTTCTCTGTCACAGATAACAATCACAAGTTCATAAGTTCATGAACCTTTGTGGTGAAATAAATTTTTGAATTGTTTAAGAGATTTTCAATGTCCTAACATCTTGTAATTTAGTGTTCGCATGAACACTTTATCTTACATTGTTCACCTCAAAACAAGATGGCGGCCTGTGCATATTTATCCTTTAAAAGTACGAGTGGTACCACTGCAATTGCTGTATCCACATCAAAACTGTGTGATATTAACCTGTGTATTTTATTCAATGGAGATTTCCTACGATAAAGGTTGACGGATGTTTGCATTTGCACATTTATGATGCTCACTCTACATTACGACTTCGCCCCATCTTTGAGTGCAATGTTCATACCGGGGCAGGTTAATAATCAACAACATTACTGAAGAGACGGGACACGTGCATACAGGGTACCACATGGTGCAATGTCAGAAGAGACTACAGACACGCAATCCTAACTTGTACGGTTCACCCGAAACTCCAAGTAGCCGTCGAGGCCACTGCGGCTAAGCGGTTAGCCTGCTTGCATTACACCAACACAATCCAGGTTCAATCTCACTCTGGATTTTCGCATATGGGAATCGTGCTGGACGATGCCGTTGGTCAGCGGGTTTTCTCGGGGATCTCCAGTTTCCCCGCGCACTGCTCCATACCTCAATAACCCTCATCGGCTCACAAGACCTCAGTATTAAGAGCTGTCTAAATTTCTTCACTCACTTCAAGTAGCCGCCACATCACCTCTTCCGCAAGACTGTACTGTTAGCAGAGCCGCCGCTCCCTCCAACCTGGTCAAGCTAGTTCCAGAGTGAGACAAGGGAGAGCAGCACGCAGTCTACTTTGCAGCAGAGCCGAAGATAAGGGAAGATAGTGCCTGCTCAGCACTTTAGAATTTTCAAACCTTGCGACCGAGGCTATCACTCCAGCACCCATCACCACCGAGAACCTATTTGAGAAGTATAAAAGGTATAGCATGACCAGAATCCTCCAATCTCAGCTCCTCCCACTGTTGTATAGGGCCGGAGGTAGACTTCAGGTTGTACGACCACTGGTACAGCTGCAGATTCCACCGTTCGCAAGAGCCGGAATCTCCGTCAGTACAAGACATCATCGACCAGAAGCTCAACACCTCTTCAGCAGCCGCTGACCTACCATCTGTAGCCAACGCAAATCCCACAGCTTCTGGGAGACTGCACCTACCAGAACCTCCCGAAGACGTCGCTCCGCATTCCTTACCATCTTCTGGTGTTGATTCCAGAACTTACCCCTTGGTAATTAGGTCATGACGACGTCCCTTCAGGACCTCCAACCCTCCACACCAGACGGTGCTCGGCAACATTGACACTATGCTTCTAGTAATTATTGCCCAGTATTTGTTCCTTCAGAACCACCCCCAAATAAGTCAAGAATTAGTAGTTAAATACTAATTTCACCTAATCATTTAAAAATCGCCTTCAATTATTAGATTAATTGCCAGGCCATCTTCAATTGGATTTGCTTAGGTTTTTCCTTTGTTTCAAAGTCTAGTTTAGGAGGTAGCACAGTGCCACCATATCTTATTACTCTCATAATAAAATAAGTTAAACTTAAATATTGTCTTATTACTAAAGTTCCCTGTGTAAAACATCACAATTTTCCTCAGTTTAACAGACTAAGTGAAGCTGGCGCAACAACAGGGCAAGCCAGACACCCACATATTAAGAGACTGATCCTAACTCTGACAAATTGGTAGAATTCGGTGGAGCCCAAAGCACTAGAAACTCCTCTGCCAGGCAAATCAGTGACTTAGAATATTCAATACTCTGCTACTGCTTAGAATAGGGCCAAAAAGGAGCTGGAATAACTCTAACAAACTGACCTCCAGCAGATACCACACCTGGGTATTCTGGTCAGGAAGTAACTTGAGCTTTACAACGTTCTGTACACTGCTCGCAAGGGCCAGGCAAAAGAAATACAAGGTGTCACCTATCGTTACAAGAATGGGTACTCAGAAGTATACATTAGGTCATCACAAAGCACCGGCTCTATTTTTGTATGGTCTCGTACCCGGAAGGGAGGTAAGAGGAGGAGGCTAAGGCGTGCAATTAGTACCTCTGAAACTAGACCTCTTTGGGACTTTCAGTCTGAAGTTGCACTTTGCACTTCCACCCAAGAGCTCCACTTCTCCAAAGTGCGGACAGCATTATTCCCGCCACCAATTAAGCTTGAAGGCCCACCTCACCCACCCTATACTAGAGCCTTTCCGAAGGGGTGATGAACCCCTTATTGGTATTTCCAACCCTTGGTTGTGCAGTCCCAATACTTCAGCACCCAATGTCAGCAGCACACTAAAAGATCCGAGCAACTCACAGTCAACGAGCCTTCGAGGCGACCTCCCACACTTGCCTTGGAAGGGTAAAGCCATCAGCAACACCAATACCTCCGAAGAACACCTCTTTCCCAGGTAAATGTGTATCAAAGAGTTAACCAACTTGTAGAGCTGTGAGAGTGGCTTTGGATTTTGTACACCTGCGACAGGCCACCAGACCTGTCCTTTATACTGGCCGGTTGTCAGTTCCCCATTAAGGAGCGCCAACTCATGGTTTTAACATCACAAAATAAAACTGCCACAGTATCTAAGGTCTCATCCATTTCAACGAAACATAGTGTGACAAAGGTCACTATCTCATTTAACACAAAAGAAGGTTGACGCATTATGTCTTTTCATCATTATTAAATCGACTTCTACTTATCAGTGTGCATCACTCAGCTGTATGTTTCCACAGAATCTGCTTGGATCCTGCACTCTATAAGACGCCAAGATTGTACTGTCAAATCAAGGCAAAACTTGGATCCAGCGCCAGTCGGCGACATCACACATCCAGAAGATCAAATGCCACTTCACAGCTGCCACCCCCTCCACAACCTACCAAGGGAAAGCTCACGAAGAGTATAAATACTGTGGCCTGTCCCTTATACGCAGTCTGTTCTGTTCCTTCATTGCATGCTCGTGAAGAAGGAACCATCGGCTCCCTGGTCTTCACTGCATCCTGGTTCCGAAGGTCATCTCCTAATTACCTGTCCTGTCTTCACCGCACCTGGGTGCCAAAGACTCCTGCCGTTATCTAAGTCATTAAATCACATAGACACTTTCAGCCCCTTCAGAGCAAACAGTAGCGTAGTCAAGTTCCAGTTATTTTAATAGCAGTTCGTCTACCTACCCAGTTAGCCTAAGAACAGGTTGTCTTCACCTGTCAATGCGTAGCAGCTTCTGTTAAGCACCCGCTGATGTTAGGAGGTATAGCGATACCACCTTTTTTATTTCCCCCAAGTGGAATAAACAAGTTTTATTCTACTCAAGGATATCTTTCCCGTATACTTAGTACGTTGCCCAGTAAACACCAGTCTGGTCAGAGGGACAGGTGACCAGGAGACTTGCTCGAACCCCCACACACTAGTACAGTACCCACAAGCATTCTGGACGGCCACCCTTTCTGCGCACCATAGTGTACGAATGGTAAGAGCCCCAACACTAGGTACTCTGCCTCTTGGGGTTAGTTTTAGTGCTGAGCCGATACAGGTTTTTACCGATACCGGTACAAACTGATAATTCCTGTAGATACAACCAATATCTGATACCGATATAATAGACATATGAGTAATTGACAAAGACTTCTACTAGCACTAAAAGTATTGTGGGAATCTGATGAAAATCTGTGTTAAAGTAAGTGTCACACATATTAGATGCTTTAAGTAAACATACAAGACATTAGGAAAATTAATTTCACATTAATCAGAGATTAAAAGTAGCACTCAAAAAATCCACAAGGCAGTGTCACATTTCTCAGCATAATTCAGATGTTCATATTCAGAAAATAAAAAATTATTATGTTTAGTTTTTAAATTAAGCACTCCCTTATTTTACTGAGAGTAAAATTGAAGCACTGTCAGTTCTAGGGTCATGAATGTTAGAATCATTGCTTTTAAAAGATTTTAAATACTGATATGACAAGGTGTATATAAGCGTGGCGCCTGCACAGCTGGTAATTCAGCGACCCACAACACAAACTGTAGTTGATTATCTCCTAAAGCACCTATCACAGCAGGTAGTCACAGTGGATTGGGAGCAGCATATATATATATATCTTCCTCACTCTTTCCTCTCCCTGTAAATGATTATCTTACAGCAGGGAGGCATGTCCCTTCATCCCTTACCATCCTGGAGTGACAATCTGTCAGTTTAGTGCTTGGAATAATAACGGCAACTGCTGAATAAAAACGGCAGCAGTTGAGCCCCTCTTACTCCAACATTGCCACCCTATCATCCAGTGGTTTAACGGAAAATATTGGGTCTCAATATCGGCTAAAAATAAAATAGGTTCGGACAGAACGATATTACTAATATCTGCCGATATTTGACATTGGGTATCGGTATCGGATCAGCACTAGTTAGCTGGTCAGCTTGGAGATACCCTTCCCAACGTGCTGCTTGTGCCGGAAGGAGTACTACTCTGGGTCTGGGGAGACACTACCTCTGGAGGCACTTACCCCCATACTGGGACTGTCCGCCAGTGAGACCCGACTCTCAGTATTCACTGCACTGCTTGCGCCGAACACTGCGATAGGAATACAGCACTTGGTTGGCAGACACAATGTGTGCTTGTACACCCGTAGAGGGCCAAACATCGCCTGCTCCACTTCCGCGGGTTTTGATAGTAGTGATTCTGTTCTCAACCCCATCTCCCATCGGAGTGGTATCAGAGAGTGAATTAAATGTGCAAACGCTGCTTCTCAGCACCAGCTGGAGCTTAGGCCCTTCCACGTCGCACTCAAGCACCTAGAAATGCGAAAGAGGGAACAAGCTATCCGTCACCTGCAAAGGCCCACTATGTCAGAAGCAGTACCAGACTCTTCACGCCTTCTGTTAAGCTACCCCGAGACACACACCCTGTGTTCACTGTGTATCTCAGAGGTCAGGACCAATCCTACGGAATCGCTAATCCACGCTTTTGGGGAATCCAGATTGCAGAGCCGATTCCAGCGACAACCGTCACTCACGACCACCTGCCCGCCTACACTACCAGCGCAAGCCAACGTTCTAACACAAACACATCCGAGCCTCCGTGGATCCAACAAGCTCCACAGGTTTCGCATCACCCAGGTCGCCCCAGAAGACTGGTCCCGCCGAAACAAAATGTAGTACTCGCCATACCAAACTTCGTGCTTTGCCACAACGCTACCAGGTACGTCTTATATACTGTACGTGTTCAAGTGCCATGTAAGGACTAGTCATAAACTTCACCCCCCCCCCCCCGGGTGTGTCTATTCTAGTACTAGGGGTGGTCGGGTACCCAAAATTGCGGGCAGTATTTAGAGTAATGGAAATGCCCGGAATAACAGACGGGTATTGTGCCTGCCCGAAAATATCGGGACAACATTCCTTCCAATATTCATCCATAGACACACATCACTGAATGCATAGTGTCTCGCGAAATATTACATACCACGTGAAAAACAAAAACACACTAAGAATATGCGAAAAAAATACATTTCCATTGTGAATCCTCATGTTTATGACGCTAATTCAATAAATTGTTTAAATATATGTAATCAGGATTATAAAGTTGACACGAACGATGTATCCAATTTACACCACCAAAGCGACATCGCCAACAAGCATCTACTCCTATGGGATACCACTATGTTTCAGAAATAAAATTATCTCGGCAACTTTTTTTAAATAAATTAATTTTGTTTGCATTTGGTCCTTTTCACTTTTCGTAGCATAATTAATGTAATTTTGTTGATAGTATACAACTGTGATACATAGAAAAATCACAGAATACTTATCTAAAAAATGGTACCAACATTTTCCATAGCCACTAGGTGCTGGGCGCACATTTATTTGGCGAAGGCACACAGTACGATCCATAGATTCGTATACCTATGGTTTATCAATTTTTTTTCTGTTACGCTTTATGTACACATGTTTTTAAAATTGTCAAGGTTAGGTGAGGACGACTTGTATCTGGCGCAATTAATTTTTGTTTTGGCTAAGTAATATATTAGTTAAGGTTCTTTTATATTATATTGGCAAGGCAGGGCAATTTAGTTCATTACATTTATCGTCTTTCACGCAACGAGGTTGTTTTACGCCTCTTCTTACGAGAAAGTAGCAATTAGAACTGCTCATTAGTAGTTAGAAATAGTTCTTTCTAGTGAAACTGGTATCCTGGCGCTTAGTCGTGGTGGCCATCTTGGATCTCATCATGAGGGAAAAATTCCCTTCTTCCCCCTTTTCCCTCCACCCCGGCAGCCATTACAGCTGCCTTTTTGTAAGCCAGCACAGAGACGGTGGTCATTTTGTTGGCCAGTACATCAAAAAAATTCTCGTGTTTTGGATACTTACATTTTATGTATTTTCAGTAGATGTTATCCTACCAAATGCCTGTACTTCATGCACTTGCATTTCACCCAGCCTCCTTGCTCCGCAACCACAATGCCAGTTCCGATCCCTGCCACAATGCCAGCCTCTCTTGCATTCTGGCCAATTACCATTGTTGACCCATTAATGTGGTGTTGACTCCTTGAGCGTGGGGTGTGCTGTTTTATGGTACGACACTAATTTTATATGCGACACTTCATTTTATTAAAATACATTGCTACAGTTTTGATATATGGTACAATAAATTTTTTTTATGGTGTCTTTGGTATGAGATATTTATAAACTTTTGGGAAACTCAATTTTTACTATTTTGGTCAGTTCCTGATATTGGGGGTATTATAATTATTTGTTGCTCTGTTAATTAACTTTGTATTGAGCTGTTTTGAGAACTTTATTTTAGTTTTCACTCAGTACGATTGCAAGGAAGTAATATTATATTTTGTCTAGTGGGTTCAATTATTTGATTACTGCGGCGATTATTCATTTTATGAGACTCATTTAATTGGTATTTGAAGTTGTTCTGTCAAGTGAAGATTTCTTTTATTCTCAGTTTTAAGTAGTTAAAAGTTTTGTATTTTGTATGGAATCTAGTGGTCAGACATTAATTTATGTCAGTTTTCGTGTTGGTAACTATTTTATAAACTTTGAAGTTTGGTTTCATTTGGCCGTATAAATGATTTTATTTAAATATTCTAGCTTTTAGATAATTTTTCCATAAGTTTTATTTCAATTCTGTTCTGAATTTGTACTCTGAAAACTATGTCTTAAACTTTGTTAGAGCCTTCCATGGCCTGTGTTCGTGGCTTTCGTCTCTTAGTACGACCGGATGTAAGCTGATATGTTTGAAAATTCTGTTGTTACGACATCCGTCGTTATCCCCACCACACTTAGTTTCTGGAGTGGCTGTGGTGGCAAAGTCCTTGTGTGATCACGTGCTTGGCATGAGACTTCACATAAAAAACACCTTTTTCCTCACGTGTAATTGGTCTGTTTTAGCCGAGCTGGCTGATGCTTTCTTCCCTCGTGAATTGTACCTACCATCTAGCAGTGTCTCCTGCACTAAACGCTTTTATTTTTTTCTACTGTCCGTGCACTCCACACATCATTTTTGTACTCACTTTTCTCTTAGTGTGCTACTGGCAAGGTGCGTTTATGCTGTCAGTTAGCCGGGATGATTTTCTTTGGCACTTACGTGCCACTTCTGTGATTAACTTGTCCACCAGTAATCATGTAAATTAACACCAAGCTGTAGTTGTGCATTAATTATTTATTTATTTGAGCTAGCTGATTTGGGAATTTTAGCTAATCCCACAGCTAAGTCTACCCTTGAAGGCAGTTTTTTGTTTCGTCTGTGTTTTCGTCGAAATAGGTAAGTGCTAAAGAAATATATTAGTTTTGGTTAATAAAAACATCTTCATGCCCATGAAATTATTTTTGTTTGAAGTTTTGTGAGATTATTTGAGTATTGAGTGCACCCTAGGGTCAATGAGTCAAGATAAACTAGACTTACTGCACTTTATTAGTTGAATATTTAATTATATTTGGGTGTAAAGTAACAAGTCATTCATGTAAAGTGCAGCTACTTGAATCTGGAAACATCCTTTGAAAAAGGGGAACACAAACACTTGCACCACACATAGAATTATGCAACGTAACAGTATGTAAGCACTACAGAACTGCAGCTTCAATAACTGGGTCAAGAAGTAGAAATTTAGTGATCCTTTGTAATAACTTCTGCTCTGAACAGGATGAGGATGGAGGTAGAAGAGGGGGAGGGGGAGGAGAATGAGGGAGGGAGAAGGGAGAAAACCCAAATCAAAATAAACATGTATTCTAAGTTGGGGTCTCTCTGAACAGATGAAGCTTGCCGAAGCTCTGGTCTGAACTGAAGCTACGGCACAATGGTTAAGTATAGGATACACAGATGCAATTTTTTTTTTTAACACTGAAATGTTGAAAGATATCTTTACCAGCACATCACTCGAATTTCACAAAAAGTTTCCATAGACTCAGCAAATTTACAGAATTTTTTTTTAAGTCTATGCATTTTTCAAAAAATTTCATACAAACAGGCTAAAACAATGAGCCTTTTGCAGAACTTCAGAAGTGCATACAGTTTCCTCTGTAAACAGCCTGTCTTTATCTGTCGTTCATATGTAGCAGAAAAAATTTGTAACGAACAGTGGATGACAATTTCTTGTTGGTATGTATAACAGATACCTAACAAAACATATCAGCGAGTACACGACACTCACTACAAGGGCAAAATGCAAACATTTATTTCACAAGTGATTACAAATACGGTACTAATTACAACCAAACATTCTCAAGAACATAACATAACGAAAGAAGATGAACAACATGATGCTGCAACAAAACACTACTGCCTATGTACCAGTGTTACCAAAAATTCTGTGTGCATTTCCCCTACAAAGTGGTAAAAATTCTTGTACAAACACTAAAAATGTTATGTACTGTTGAAGAAGGGCTAGGCATATAATGCTCAAACTATTGTACCTACTTAGCATTTATTTTACTGTGATGAATGCCAACATGCTGCGTAGCGCAAATGTACTCTCTACGGGCAACTTTGCCCCATCTACGAGCGGCCAGAGCTTGGGCCAAGTCTTTAACAGTGGCAGATTTGATTACATGTATTGAGCAAGCAGACTCCAAGCATTGTATAGCCGCATACGTAAGAGTAATTAACACGTTTAATTATGCAATGCATCGCCTGCCCGGAATCCCGCATGCAAGCGCTACCTCCATGAATAAGTGAAATATTTTTGATAATCCACTACCCTTCAGTTAGCCACAGAACAAATTCCAACAAACCCCTGACATGGCAGCACTCCTGTGATCTTGTGATGTCACAACCCGCCAGCCTCAGTACGAGGTGTTTTAATTTGTCGTCGCCTCCAAGCAAGCAGATAAGAAATGAGCGGCGCTCCAGCAACCCTGATAAACCTACCCCTGCGCTAGAAGGCTACTCTACACCCCCGCATCACAAAGGATAGCTGATCAAGGGATTTTCCAGTATATAAGGAAGTCCAGCACCACACTCAAGCAGAGACGCTGGGCTCGCCGGTCGAAGAGGTTTGTGAGCTCTCCCAAGTCTGCAAAAGACTCACTCTCTTCTCCTCAGTCTGCAACACGGCTTCGAACTCCTGCCTGCTGCTTATGAAGGCAGCACCCTCTCCAGCTAGGAGCTTCTGAAGGCCGCAAGCACTCCAGTCCACCAGTCACCAGCTGACCGCAAGGCTACAGCTATCTCTACAGAGGTAATCCGACTTACTATACCCACTACCTCTTTATCTCAGTCAACTTCCTTTGACTCCCGCGGTAGCAGGTCGTCATAATATTAGCGATCCCCTGGACAGATCCCTATCTCCAGTAACACGCTGTGATTTGTGTATATCTAGGGATCCCTTCATTTCGCATATGGTTTTTTCACAAAATTTCTATACACACAATTAGGGCCTATTTCTCAACAATTGGAGTTATTTTGGTGGTGTCACTTACAGATTTTGCCTCGCGAAATATCACAAAATTGGTCATTTTTCTTGTTTTACACGAAATTGCCCGAAATTCTACTCTTTCACGAAATTTCACATGAAATATCACATTTTCAATTATTAATTTTAAGAGTTGCAAGAGATTACTTTTCAAGTTCAGGACAAAACGCCATAGAAAACCAGACAATTTTACAGAAGGAGAATATCTTCACTTCCTTGTTTGGTTAATGTAAATGCCATATGGTTTTAATGCCTGTGATTATTGAAAATGGGGTCATTATCATATAATAAACACTTCACTCTCATTTTTCTGTTGTGAATCCTCATGTTTACGGTGCTAATTCAATAAATTGTTTCAATACGTAGTCGGGATCGGGAAATAGACAAAATTAATGTATCGAATATACATTGCCAAAGCGATATCGCCAACGAGCATCAACTACGGGTTATAGCTATGTTTCAGAAATAAACTCATCTCGGAGACTTTTTAAAATAAACTAATTTTGTTTGCGTTTTGTCCTTTTACACTTTTAGTCACAAATGTGATAAAACAGAAAAATTACCGAATAATTATTTAAACAATGGTAACAAAATTTTCCGTCTCCACTAATTGCTTGCTGCACGTTATGTGAGGACTGGTTATGTGAGGACGACTTGTAGTTGGTGCCGTTTTACTATACTTGTTTTGGCCAAGTAATATATTAGTTAAGGTTCTGTTTATTTTATTGGTGGGGCGTGAAACTTTAGTTTGTTACATTTTTATCATCTTTTGCAAGACGAGGTTGTTTTGCGCTATTCTTACGAAAAAGTAGCAATTAGAACTGCTCATTGTTTTGACGATGCAGTGGAAAATTTTGCTCGTACAGAAATAACATTCAAATAATTATAATTCAAAAGTTGTAACATTACCAAAAGAATGAAATGTGATAAATGTGATGCTATTACTCGTACTGATGCAAGAATTACACAATAAATAATTTCATTAATGTTGAAAATCGTATGGATTTTTTATGATTACACTAAAATCAGTGAAATCAGTATGGATTCCAGTCAGTAATGTAGACACTGAAACAAGTTTTTCAATGTCTGAGAATGACTGACAAAAGAACAAACCAAAAGCCAAGTAATATGGTAGTAATTAATGACAGCACTTGCATTTTCTGATTAAGTGTATGCTGCTTTAATTTTGTGTAGCCAAAGTTTGTTGCAATATGAAATATGTGTGAGTGCTTGCATTTTTTGAACAAATATATACAATTTTCTTTTTGTGCTATTATACCAAAACATTTTTTCCTCAGCCAAATTTCAGCAAAATTTTCGACGAAATTAATAGAAAATTGACTAAAAATTCACCGAAATATATCAAAAATTTTCAACAAAAACATGTGTATCGATGTAGGCCTACTCTGGTTCAGAATAAATGCTATGAACTGACATGAACATTAGTGCAACTAAATGCAATTTTCAGTTAAATATTTCACATGCAATAAAAGATATTAGTTGGATTCTATAAACAAGCAAGTAAAAACAACTTGATATAACAGCAGATTGTTGTATATCTTAGTATTATAATTATCCAAAAATATTAATATTGACAACTTATTTATATATGTAGGTAGTAAAGTGTGTAGAATAGCAAGATGTTTTTGTTTTTATCTCATAATGGAAGTTAAGCAATGTAGGAAGGCCCTATGGACGGCTGTCAGAGAGCTACTTACTTTAATGCAGTGGAAACCACCACAGATAATGGTGTCACTCCTCAACCTGTTTAAACCACGGTACCTCTATTTGGCCCGTCAATACAAATCCCCGAAGAACATCAAGCTATCAAGGCCATACGACAGGAAGGACATGCTATTCTAGGACTTTATTAATCTTGGCATAGATTATATTTACCAGAACTCCAAAACCCAGAAATGAACCCCATCTCTCTCTCGCTCGTCAAGCACACAGCTGCGCCTCAGCCCACTTGTAGAGTGAGCACGGCAGCTGGAAGATCTTCCACCTCCTTCAAAACCAGGTACCGAAACATTGAAGGGTTATTTCTGTAACTCCTAATTTTGTACCTGTACGTCCACCTAATAGACAACTCTCTATAAGGCCGGGCCCATCAGTAACTTAAGGCCCCTGCCTAATTCCAACCATGTTTCGTGTGAAACAGGCTTTACAGTATTAGGCGTCCCTAAAGGTAAACAGAACCAAAGTCTCCTACCAGGAGATCTACCAAGTCACGTTTACCCTGTAGTTTAACCCCTCTACATCTTTGGTAGCCACTAAAACAAGGAAACCCAAAGCATAAGCTTTCCCCAATGTGGGGAACCGCCAACCTAGTCTGGCATTTTCTTGTAATTTTACACCCCAGTATACGTTCCAACTGGAACATATTATATTGTGTACTAAAGCGAGAAGGGTGAGCAAGTGTCAACTTTCATATTGTTTCTACTTTCCTGCATTTATTTGCTTAGTTTCACAAATGTACTATTTGTAAAGTGTAACAAATTTTTTTGCTGCTGTATTAATCATTTTGAATTTTTTTACACCGCTTCAACCAGTTTACATCACTAACCAGTTTTTGGCACCAATATTGGTAGTTTTTATTTACCATTTTTCAGAGTCCCTACGTATATCCTTAGAAAATTTGTATTTTCTTTTCATTTATTATTTGTATCAGGCTCACCTTCATCTGTTTTTGCTCGTAATTATCTTTATTAATATTTTAGCTAATTTAGTTTGTATCAGTCAGCTGGGACTTCCTACAATTCCATTTTTCCAAAATAAATATTACGTGAATTTAAAACCTTGTCTCAAATACCATAATTTTAGTAATACATTTCCTTTCATTTATTTTGCGGTTTGAGTGTAATAAATTAACACGTCGAAACCAGTTGTGAGGCACACTGAACTCTACAAGAGACGGAGCATGAAGTTGGTTTAGAGCCCGAGGTGGGCATGCCAAAGTTCCTGGTTTTCCAGTGTTCCCTCTGCTGTTATTCGACGTAGTCCTATATACCCAACTGCACATTATACGACAGGGCCTTGGGTGCGACTGCCAAAGTAGTGCCCCCAGGACTAATCGTCCACAAGGGGTAGAAGGCTGCTCCCAGATGCACAATAAACACGGCTGTGTTAAGAGCCGCTTCAGGTGTCAAAAAAGGCTAACTTTACTCCGCCAGGCTGCTACTGAAATAATCATTGTGAATCCTAGTCAAGTAGAGCTGCCGCACATTGAACCAGAGAGTGTACCATTGTCCTACGAGTCTATTTTACCACCCACACAGAGTCCCAGCTGGACCATCTGTTAGGCTGGTGTTCACCGGAGTAGAACCGGAAGGTACACGTCCAGTTCAATCAGAGACTCCTTTACCCATCAGCACCACTGACCACCAGGTAACCCCAACTCAGGTGGACCCACCCAACTCAAGCATCATAAAGCTAGCTTCAGGCAAATTAGTAAGGGTTCGACACCCACCAATGGTGGATCTGCCAAATTGCCGAGTGTTAAAGTTGGCATCAGGGAAAGCCATCGGGGTTCGACTCCCACCGAAGGTCGTTCCTAAACCACGTGGAAACTAACCCCTGGCCAACTATATTCCCACACGCAGACCAATGAGGCTGCTGCGGACAGCCCCCATAGCCCCAGCCAGATCATCCACCACCACCATCACCCTCACGTAATCACCACCTTAGCTGCCATTCACACAACTGGGACTGCTGGCATCCCGCCTTTTGGCAACCCTAGTCGTGAGGAAGGTTGAATTCCCTGTGAGGGAATCCATCTCTATCTGCCTGACTCTGGGGTTTGATTCCCCTCTCTAACGACGAAAGCGAGAGGGTGGTTAATGTAGTAACTTCTTCCTCAACAAAACCCAAGAGGGGCACATGTCAATTGTTAAGTCTTTTTTAGATTACTGATGAGGTCATTTCATAGACGTCCATATACAAAGTTGCCTGTTATTGTAACTGCAGGAAATTATTGTACAAATGCACACTAATCCTGTCTTTCCAGCATATATTATACTACACATAACTTGATCTATCATACACGTTGTGCAAGAAATCTCATACATTTGGTAAAACTGCGTGACCTTTAGCAAGGAAAGGGCATGCACATCGCACATATGTCGTAATGGAGATGGATCTCTCAAACAAGTGAATCTTAGGCAATTAACAAATTACTTCGGTGTCCATATTCTTAAAGATTGTTTCAATTCGATTCAAGCTTGCAAGTAGCATTATGGGAAGAAGAAAAAACAGCGACATTTTCACGTTTTTCCCTGACCACTAAAATTCCTTGACAATTCCAGGTTTTCCATGATTTTCAGGTCTGTGGCCACCCTGTATTGACTTTGCACTCGCTAAATGCCACTTGACGGCCGGTCCTGAACATGTTTTTAGGACAAGGAGAGGTCGTACATACCATTCTGGAGTACACTTTTATTTGAGAGACATTTGTATAAAGAAATAAATTAATATTTTATCACTAAATGGTTTGAGTTTTTCACAAGACACTACTGAATATTGATTTCGCACAGACTAAAAGTAATTGGTAGAAACCCGGAAAAAAAGGTAAATAAAAACTACAAATATCGGTGCAAAAAAACTGGTTGAAGCGGTGTAAAAAAACAGTGCAAAAAACTTGAAACAGTGTAAAAAACTTAAAAATTATTAATAAAACAGTAAAAAAAAATTTGTAACGCTTTACATATAGAAAATTTGTGAAACTTGACACCGGCTAACAGCCAGCAGCACTAGAGCCCATGACGGCGCTCACGTGTCACACGTCCCGCACGTGCGCAAGGAGGCTGACAATTTTGAACTTTCCTATAAATGTTAATTTCTGGGTAAAATGTGTTATATCGTCTTTACAGTGTTTAATATGTCTTAAATGTTTTAAAGTATTTGTACTAATTTTAATTGTTTGGTTATGAATATTCCAAGTGCCCGCTGCGCCGAGATTAAGAAACCTTAATATTCTGGCATGAATGCCATCACAAAGAGACATTAAAATAATATTGAAATTCATAACCAAATTATAGTAATGTAAAACAATATCTACTTTAATTTGTGCCATTTTATTTTCAATATAAAATATTTCACTCAGCATGCATAGCACTTCCACTTATGTGAACCCCGTAGGCGGCTATGGTAGGTCCGTGCGACGCTTGTATCTGGACAGTCTGTCGAGGAGAGCTGGCAAGGTAAGACACTGTCACATGCACAGTACAACTTTTGTTTACTGATTTAGGTATCCATAGTCCATGTAGTTTACCGGTTAATCTTTGCTTGCGTACGTTTTTACCAGACATTTCCCCCAGCATTATGCTTCCGCTTTACTAATTCTTACGCCCTTGTGTCATTTTTAACTTAATCGAGGAGAAGTAGGAGAAAAATGTCGGAGAGGTTACGCAAGCCGTGCATTTTGAATCAGACGCCATCTGCCTATGTTTATGGCATTCCAGTGTAAGTTCTGCATAATTGCTACACACAATTTTAAGAGCTTCATTTTTATGTATGTATTTAAGAGTAATTTTCGTGTTTGAATATAATACAGTAACATCACGTATAACCATATGGCCGACTGAAGCCAAGTCTTTGTATACACCATCATTGCGTTTTAAGAGCTTATTTATATTACATTGTATGCACAATAATTTATTTCGAGGTTCTACGTATTTTTCATTCAGGGTTTAATGTATTTTTCAGGTAAATTTATGCTTTTTGTACTTGACCACGTGGTCACAGTAATGTTTGATTTCACCGCCATCAGGCATGTTACAAGCCTGTAAGACTCTAATCGAGAGAATCATTTGCTCAACACAAATAATATTTTATCTGAATTTAGTTTACCGTTTTCACGCAGAAATACTGAAATTTCACCTGCACCACGTGGTCCATTACGAACTTCATCCAGCGGCATCCGCGCCACCTAAGCTAGTTTTCATACACGTGTGTGTTTATTGTGAATATTCATCTCGTGTCCCATCTTATTTCATGTATCATTCAAGGGTCGATGTAATTGTGTAATTAGTGTACGGTGCAATTATTCCCGCCCTAGCCGGCTCTGTGTATAGGCCGTCACCACACTACCCACGTGCTGGAGGGCGATCCCCGACGAGTTTGCGTTAGTGATGCAAGTAATCACGCGTGTTGTGTAATAAGGGTTTTCATTTGTAATTCACAGTGTCCTGTCTTCAGGGAAAAACCGTCAGTCCACCCCAGCAGCTATTGGCCCTCTTCCCTTGTGAAGGCTGTGCTTTCATGCACCTTGGTGAGATCATCCATTTAGGCGTGCGCTAGGTTAATAAAGGGCTGTGGAGCACCTAAGTGGAATTGGCTAGTCATGACCGAGACAACCATTTCATTGACACGTTGATGTGTATGAATAATATCAATAAAAACAAGTCTACAGTGAACTCAATTTTTTATTCAGTAGTGACAGTGTCCTAGCCACATATGTTTTATCAATTCTTTTTTCAATGATTTTATTAAAAGTTTAGTATTGCCTATGTGTTTGTAAGTACGTACGGGTGAGACGGATACAGAGAACCCACAAAATCCATGAGAACGCTGAGTCTCAATAGTGTGGTGATTGGGAAGCACCGCTGGCGCCCAAATTACCAGTAAGTATTTGTGTCACGTTCGTCTCGTGTCTCACCTGACGGAGTCAAACTAAGCAAATAAATGCAGGAAAATAGAAAGCTCGCCCTCCTCGCTTTGGTATATAATATAGGATGTTCCAGGTGAAACATATAGTAGGGTTCAAAATATGTTTGTGGTGAATATATTTGATAGACTTAGTCAATTTTTATGTTTTACTAATTTCATCAAAAATTTAGCTGAGGAAAACAAGGTTTGGAAATAGCACATTACTTGGCTTTTGGTTTGTTCTTTTGTCAGTCATTATATTCCCAGACACTGAAAAACTCTTTTCAGTGTCTACATTACACACATTACAAAACATACTGGTTTCACTGATTTTAGTGTAGTTCATGAAAAATCCCAACGATTTTCAACTTTAATGAAATTGTTTATTGTGTAATTCCCGCACCGGTACGAATAAAAGCATCATATTTATCAGATCTTGTTCTTTCGGTGACGTTACAACTTTTGAATTGTAGTAATTTGAAAGTTATTTCCCTACGAGCACAATTTTCCACTGCATCATCAAAACAATGAGCAATTATAATTGCTACTTTCTCGTAAGAGGTGCAAAATAACCCCGTGTCGCGAAAGATGATAAATGTGACAAGCTTAAGTTCTACACCACACCAATAAAATAAACAGAACTTCAACTAATATATTACTTCATCAGAAATAAATAAAACTGCGCCAGCTACATATCCTCACATAACCTGGATAATTTTAAAAACATATTTACCCGGGGGAAAAAAAAAAATCGTAATACCGTAGATGTACGAATCTATGGAGCGCACAGTGTACCTTTACCGCAAAAACGTGCGGCAAGTAATTCATGGTGATGGAAAATTTTATTACAATGTTTAAAATAAGTATTCTGTACTTTTTCTATTTATCACATTTGTATACTACCAACGAGGTTACATTAATAACGTGGCAAAAAGCGAAAAAAGGACAAAATGTAAACATAAGTTATTTTAGAAAGTTGCAGAGATAAGTTTATTTCTGAAACAAAGCGATGTACCGTAGAAATAGATGCTCGTTGGCGATATCGCTTTGACGGTGTTACTTCGATATATAGATTGTGTCGACTTCCCAATCCCAACTACATATTGAAATGGTTAATGAATTTGCGCCGTAAACATTAGGATTCACAACACAAAAATGAGAGTTAAGTGTTTATTATGATAATGACCTGGTTTCCAAAAACCACAGGCATTAAAACCGGATGGAATTTATATTAACCACACAGGGAAGTGAAAATATTGTCGTTCTATAAAACTGTCTGGTTTTCTGTGGAGTTTCGCTTTGAACTTGAAAGAGAAATCTCATGCAACTCTTAAAAATAATGATTGAAAATGTGATATTTCTTGCGAAATTTTACGAAAAAGCAAAATCTTATGAAAAAACAGAATTTTGTGTAAAACACGAAAAATGACCAATTTCGTGATATTTCGCAAAGCAAAAATGTTGACAACACCAAAATAACCCCAATTGTTCAGGAATAGGCCCTACTTGCTTATATAAAAATTTTGTGAAAAAACCATTTGTGAAATTAAGAGTTCCCTAGTAATAGGTCACCTGGTAATTTTTTTTGAGACAAGGGGAGGTTGTATATATCCTTCTGGGTTATACTTTTATTTGGGACATGTCTGTCTATTGAAATAATCTAATAAATATATCATTTTAAAAACCTGTTATTTTTGCACCAGACACAAAACTGATTTAACAACAAAAAATACACTTTTAATACAATTGTTGAGTTTTTCAGGGTCAAAATCATTCTGCAACGATCTTACACAGAGAATAAATTTACGAGGGCAGAGAATTTATTACATGGCCATTCTCAGGAAATATGAGTTTATCAGGTCCTGACTGTACATGCTTCTGGGGTTTCTTTTCAATCAGAAGACATTTACCTATTGAACTAAATTAAGTAGTTTTGAACATACGGAATAGTACTTGATATATTCGAAAGGCTACAAATTTTAGAAAATCGGAATGAATCTTACATAAATATCATTAACCTGAACTTTTTTAAATTGGTGTCATTTCATATGAAAATAATAATTGTAATATTTACAATTGGTAAAAACAATATTAATAAAATTCTGCATTATTTTATTGTTTTATTATATTTTTCAACTGTCAGCAGTGCTGTAAAATAATTCTTTATGAATCAAGAATTTTAAACAGAAAATATTAGGTGTCTGTATCCGATTTTTACATACTGGGCCATCACTACTTTGTATCACAGGGTTGGCAAGACAAATTCATAGTCACAATAGTCAACTATTAGCTGTTACCTCCGATTCATTGGGCAACAATTGGTACACCTTGCCACGATGCTCGCCTTTCCTAAGGGCCCGGCCCAGCCGTACCAGCAGTTGCTCATCATCGTGGAAAGTTGACAGCTGCTCATTCATCCGGCTGCACTCAAACTCTTGCTGACTTGCATACACTCTAAAGATCTTGAAGTACTCTTGTGGGACACCCACATACTGCTCTACATTCTTCTTCAGCAGCCCTATCCACAAGCGCTTGTCTGCTAGAACCTTCAGCACTACAAACACACATCACAATACATGCAATAAATAAGTGCCATTACTTCCTCATCTGCTTGTCACTTACATAAATCTCATTCTAGTAGCGAATGTAAATACCTATACAACAAAATTTATACTGCATACCTCCAAATTCACAGAATAACAAAATATGAAGGAGTGAAAATAAATGGGTTCTAATTCATTGATGCACTTCTTAATTTTATGGCAAGAATTACTTTACTGGTTACGCAATGGGGTAGAAAAAATTAATTGCTAACTATTTTATAGCACATAAAAAATCATAAATAATTATCCCAGTACTGATCCAAAAATTTTTATAAATGAAAATTATTAAAGGTGGGTCAATGTCTTATTTTTGGCTTAAACTGAATCCATAGTCGAAGCCAATAAATTATTACTGAATCTCAAACTAGAATATGACTCCATTGACGCGTGAAGCCTATTGACATTTATATAAATATAACTTCGCCTCATCTTTACGTATCATCACATCACCAAAGGTGGGGTTTGAACCATGAACTACTTCCTATCAGAGCCTTCCAGTACGCCTCAAGGCAAGGGGCACCCACTGACATGTCACCCCCCTCCCCCCACCCGTGTGATAGAAGCCAGCCAAGCAGCCCTGCGCTGCATCTGAGCTTGAGCAGCTGACAACCTCACATAGCAGAGAAGCCTAGTTTTACCACAGACCGAGAGATGACACCAGAGAGCACACTCTGCCTACGAGAGGAGCAGCTAACCCTCGAACCTCAGAGAGCCTGCGGGTAGGCAGTATATATGTCTGTGCACAGCCGCAGAATGACAGTTCATTCTCCGCAGCTCGCTTCACCACCATCTCGTATGCAGGAACAGTCTGTAGACATCAACGTCCTCCAGTAGGACCACTGCTACTTACCAGACATCTTCAGGACCTCACCAACAACCCCCAAAAAAGTCTTCACCCCTTGAACACACACTACCCTTCTGGTAGTGCCACCCGAGTCCCTTCTGGACAAAAGCGTTAAGTTACTTAGGGTCAGTTAGTATCATTGCTGCCTAGCTGCATCTGGTATTGTCTAGTTTAGCTCCAGAACTCTTCACCTGGTTTTCTCGTAGTCTATTTCCGTTACAGTTTCTTGATAGTTAGGCGTTTGTATGGGCCACCGTGTCTATTCCTCATGGGAACAAACACGTTTTCTATTGAACATCTGAGTACTGATTCTAGAGTAACTGTGACTTTTATCCCCCGCAGACATCAGCCCACCAGAGAAAAGCAGGAGCACGCATCATTACAACCCATTTGCCGAACCTAGAGTGGGACTGCAGACTCCATTAACCGGGCGCATGTATGTCTAAAATACACTCATTAGACAGGCACCCATACTGTGGATCAGGTACGATAAGGTACCTGGTGCACATGTACGGTAGAGCCACACGCACTAGGAACTCAATCTAAAATACAGCTAGTCAACCAGCCCAGCCAATTCACTCCTTCCACCACGCTGAACTGTTGCTGGAAGGAGTGATAGATTGGTTCTGGAGGTCTACCCACCTTTGAAACACACACATGTCACTGTCAGACATTAAGGATAAATCCACCGCTCTAACCACCATGCTGAATTGTCGCCAGTTGGAGTAATCGGGTATAAATTGGCTTTCTTCTAGGCAAAATCTATTAAATGACTTTTGGTACATAAACACAGCCATCAACTAACTTGAGTGAGCAGCACACTGATTACATAACAAAAGAAGGGACACGAGAATTCACCAGACAGCAGGCCATTACAGCATGTAAGTTATCCTACCCAGGGGGTAGAGCCCAATAGCTGGTCGCTCGCCCAACCAGCCAGAGTGCTAGAGACAGACAGCGCTACACCATGCCAAGAGCAAAAGAGACATGCCACATGCAGGAGGCCCGCGAGCACACAGAAGAAGAGCGCTACAGAAGCTAACCTGACCTTCTTGCGAATGACAGCACTACATTTCTCCCCTCTCAAGACCTCACTGTTAAGATCTGCCCAAGTCTCTTCACTCTCTTACATTTCTCCACCAAAAATTCTTTTTCTACCAGATGAGTCTACATCGCAATTGAGGGAGCGGGGCGGGGGCAATTGGGGTATGCTGCATATGACACTTATATAAGTGCGACGTTGCCTCATCTTCAAGTATCATAACGTCACCCTGGACGACCAGAACCTACCATCATGCCCCTAGGCAAGGGGCACATTCGGACACGTAAGCCAAGATCATTTTCGGCTTTATGTCGGAGGCCCTCCCCCATGTGTGATGAGAGGCCAGTCAAGCTTTCCGGTTAAGCCCACATCAGACTTTGTGCCATGCCGTTAAGCCACTTGCGCTAGCGTATATACCGGCCAGGATCCGGTTAGCAGCCAATAAAGTCAGCCCAGTCATATTGCCAGTGTCTCTGACCGACACACAAAAACATTGCCCGGACCAAGACGTCGTCGTCAGTCACCTGATGTCACACAACCCCATGTTAACAAAAAGTTGGCCTGGTCTACTCACAATATTTTTTTCTACCGTAGGGAACATGCTGGCAACACACTTACAGATAATTATGAGAGTGAATGCACAAACTTTACACGTGTCCGATTAGTTAAGGCAGGATCACGGCCGTGTGGCTTTGGTTGCACTCAGACCAGTTGTGTTATCAGGGTTTAATTATGGATGTCTTGATGACGAGTGATGGTTGACTGCAGATGGTTGATACTGGTGTAGTCTCGTTCTACCTGTCTGCCTGCTGTAGGGGAAGCTAAACCACCCGGCTGCTTGGCTGTGAGGCAAACAACTCTTTGCTCCTCCCTTCTTGCATTGTGTATCACCTTAAATGGCATACAGCGGGTTTGGCTGCTGAGAACAGTGGGTCGAGCACCGTGAACACGAGTGACCCTACAATAGTGTTGCCCAGTAGTGGCAGGTAGCACGAGCCAAGTGCCTCAGAAGGCCCCCCCATCTCAGTGGGTGAACCAGAAGTGTTGAAGCAGTGTGGGCTACCACTGCTACTACTGGGTGTGAGTTTCCTAACCGAGGTCAGGCCGTAGCACCTAAGCAAATACCCCCGCCAGCACCCAGGTGCTCTGGTAGGGGTACAACTCAGGCGTACTGTCTCTCCCTGGGTGGAAAGTGTTTCTAGTGATTGGGGCTCCTCTATTTTATTCCTCCAGTACCTGTATACTTGGTAGGAATAAAATAGATGGCCGTCTAATATGTGTGTATCAGAACTGAAGTCGCCTGAGGGGGAGTCTCCAGTTATAGCTAGATTGTGGTAACAATTTCCCGTTCTCGGTCGGTGGTACTTGGCTCGAGGTTCTCCTAGCAGTTAGTTCAAAAGTACTCTATGAATGAGACTCGTAGTTAGAAGAAACAAAGCTGTGTTCATTAATCGCTTAGTAAACACAGTGACTCGTGCTCTCCTGCCAAGTAGATGGGTGACTGGAAGTAAACCTACGGTAGCCAGGTGTAGGTGAATGGTCCTAGGCTAGTTAGGGAAAGTGAAATAAAATTGACGAAAATTGCTTATGACAAAATTAACTACTGTAGGAGATGGTGAAGGTGGTGTGTGGTATGTCTCTAGTTACTGAATAAGCTTCTGATAACTTGGTAATTCAAATGGCGTCACTGGAGCATCTGGTTGCGGGTGCTGCAGAGCTCTAACAGTGACGGCAATGGCAGCAGCCGCTGGTAACTGCTCAAGTCTATTGACGTCAATTCTGGAAGCCGCTGGGTGCTGCCAAAGGCCGTAAACTAAAATTGACAAGTGACAGCAGAAACTGCACACATTATTAGCACTGATGTTACAGCGTGAATTGCTGGAGGCAACATACCCCCAAGATATGTTAGACAGAAGACTCGCGCATAAAGAAGGATGATACATTTTTGACGGAGTTGTGGAAACACAACATTTCGCTGGATAGGCCAGTTTCATCTAGCGGCGAGTTGTGGGTACTGCAATATGGTGGAAGAACGCTGTTGGTTAGTAACCTAGCAGCCAGGTGGCAAACTTACGTGCATCGTGAAAATTGACAATTTGCCAGTATAGCTAATGATTATGGTTTTGGAGCTGTGGTTATCTTATAGTTTGGTTGGTATTTATAGTAGGCTGCAGCTTTAGACAAACCAAGTTTGTTGCGGAGGTTAGTTGGCCTTAGAAAACTTACCTGGAAGGTTTGGAGAGCAGGTTTTGTGTTTGTGGTGAGGAAGCCACAATTTTGTATCAACAGTGGAGCATGGTTCAAACTTTGCTTAGAATATATAGGCCCACCAGGCATATATCCAAGTTGTTGATCTTGGTTTGTGTTCTGATATTGGAGATGGTTTGCTGAATTTGTTTGTGGATGAGGGGCCTGGCGTAGCCCCTAGCCCTTATCAAGGAATGCTCTGGCTATTTGTTCACACTGTTGAAATCACTGTTGGTAGAGCAGATACGTTTGGCTCTGGTAGCAAGACTGCAGGACAGGGATTTTTTTATCATGGTGTGGGTGGTAGCTGTCGAAATTTTAAGTATTGGAGGTCATTCAAGTAATAGCTCAGAAATCAGATGCTGAAAATTAGATCATTAATTTATAACAAAATGCAGGTAGCCTATGGGCTTCAATAATCACAGCTCCACAACCACACTCAATAGCTACACAAGAAAGGTTCACTACCAACAGAGTCCACCCACCATATTGCAGTGTCCTATAACTTGCCACCTGATGAAGCTGGCCCAACCAGCAAAACACTGCGACCGCACAACCTTGTGAAAAATGTGTCATCCTTTGTGTGTGTGTTGTCAAGTACTGGACTGTGAGTACTTATGCTTCTGTCCGTTCACATATTATTTATAGTCTAGCACCCTAATTGTCACCCTTACTTAAATGTCTACCAGAAATAAATATGAGATCAAATACATTTCTAAATAAAGTAATAATTTTGTTTCATAAAATTTAATAAAAATGCATGTGTGTTTCAAGTTTGATACCAAAATCACCACTTTTGCCCAGTTTAAATAAAACATAGTTATCTATAAAAGTAGAACAGTCGAAATGAAACTTACTTCTGCGATTGTCATTATTACAATATTGATGTGCACGCAAGTAAAAGCTGCAAGTAGATTTCGTTGTTGTGGCTGCGGGGTTCGCAGTATCGTCCCAGTTCTCTGTAGACTCTGGCAGTGGTACTTCATGCTGAAAACAATTTAAGTTTAGTTACTGTTAACTTAAACACCAACATTAACACTGAAAAGTTATTTTCATTTTTATATTGTACACACTCACTACTAACAATTTACATTTTTTAAATAGTGTAACATCCAGTTTCCTATCATTATTTCCTTAATTTCCATTTTGATAGTACACCATCCATCCATTTATAAGGATAAAATGATTTTACATAAGTTTAAACATAAACATGAAGATATTGATTTTGAAAAACATGTTACGTTACTCATTGATTGTAATAACTTTTGAAGTGTAATTATAGTTTTTTTTTAATTTTTCTTTAATTGTACAGTGGAACCTTTTCATACCGACACCATTAAAAATGACCATCTTACTATGAAAATTAAGTTACTGCACACTGAGTTTTTCTTGGTGAATGCTGTACGTGCCAGACAACAGGCCACAGTACATATCTAAAGAAAGATACCACCCACCTAGGCCAATAGCATTAACTCTGTTCACCATCCAAACCAGGGTTTCAAAATGCAATGTAACTGTCTCTGCGTTTGCCCTACCATGGCGCTTTCACTACTTTGCTTTGTGTGTGTATGAGTGAGAGGGGGAGAAAGGGTGATAGAGGAGGTGGAAGGATGATGGGAGGGAAGGGGGATAGAGATGGGGAGAGGGTGACAGAGAGGGGTAAAGGAGGGGAGAGAGGGGGGATAGAGATGGTGGGGAGAGGGTGATAGAGATGGGGGAGAGGGAGATAGAGAGGGGGAGTGGAGAGAAGGGAGAGGAGGAGATAGAGATTAAGTGTCTGTGCGAGTGCGTGTGGTGTGTGTTGCTCCACCACATTGGATGATGCAAGTCATATGTTGAAAGGTCCAGTAGACCTGAACAACATATAATCTACAAGACAGAAGATGGTGAATATAAAAAGAGTAGATCTGGTAGCTCTTACCTGCGTTTTGTGTAAAGAGGATAAAAAATCAGGCAGAGTTCCAAAACCCTATATTAACATGCAATCAATTATCTTACGCTGAATTACAGTAATATAAATGTTTATATGCTTTAGTGCCAATTAAACTTTCACCATTAAAAAATCAAACAGGGAAAACTAAATTATGAAAGAACACAGTGCACAATTTTGTGGCTAATAATTTAATAGCTCCTTTATTAATGTAGGCATTATATAAATAAAATAGTTGTCAAATATTATCATATTCTTTTCAGTTGCTGAGTATTGACTTTTTTGATAATATCATAGTTGAATTCACAAATGTTATTAGTTTATCTTAGTTTCAACAAGAAAAACAAAATAAACAACCTTGGAATAGTGGTTACTAATTGCCATGATGGCCACAAAATGGAGTCACAAGAAATAAAAGTAGGCCTAATTGAATAGAATTGATTAAAGTTGAGGTGCACCTCTCAAAAACAACTTGTAAATAATTAACTCAATAGTTCATCTTATGTTACATAGTTAATGTTTTGATTGATACAAAGTGTTGTTTTAATATTGATTTTAACGGGAAAGAAAAATGTTCATGCTTGGAGATATAGGCAGTGCAAATGTGAGCCATTCTTATGCCTTCTCTCGAACGTGGGCACAGCATTATAAGTCACTGGAAAACATCGCCACTCTCATTCATGAAGGAAACATGGCAGAAATTACAAAGGTTCCATGGAACAGCCAACACCAAACTGAGATCGCACAATGGTGGCTGGAACAATACTTTTACACCATTTTAGAGAAGATAAAACACAGCATCATCACGTCTAAACAACATATGGTAGCTGATATAGACATTAATATAGGATGCGGCAGAAATAATGCCCACATTTGAACCAAATTAGAATATAATAGCTAGTGATACACGGAAAGTAACAACTGTAAAGAAAAGGACATACGATACAGTTTTGTTTCGGTCGGACATGAATATTGTCACATGCTAGTCAGTGATGAGACATTGCAATATCCGTACAGCGACATCTAGCATAATGATCATGATCATCCAGGGTGGCATGAAGGCAACTGCGTTACGTCAGTGACAACATTGTTGGCACTTGATGGTACATGTCATGATGCACATGCAGGAATCAGCAATTGGAAAAAAAAACACCCATGCGTCGGCATCCACAACCTCCCCCCTCCCACCCCCCCTTTTTTCATTCAGTTGTGACACAGCCACAGTACTCCCTGCAAAATGGCAGTGCTGCAGTTAAATGGGTCACAGCGGGGTACCGTGGTCATTTGATCTCTTTGCGTGGTGACATTGGGTGGCCAGCCCGGTCACCCGATCTGACCCCTTGCGACTTTTTTCTGTGGGGTTACCTCAAAGCAAGAGTGTACAGAGATTGTCCGTGGACGATTGAAGATTTGAAGAAAGCAATACGACAAGAAATTGCCACCATTCCACAACAGATCACCAGAAAGGTTATGCGACACTTGAGAGAATGACTACAACAATGAGGGTCGCCACTTATGTGATATTATGTTCAAAACCACCTGACTCAAAACCGTATTGTATGTGCTTTTCATTACTGGTTTTATTTTTCGCGTATCACTAGCGATTATATTCTAATTTGGTATTCAAATGTGGGCAATATTTCTGCAGCATCCTGTAGTAATATAATTTATAAAGAAATAATATGATTTACAAAAGTGCTGCCTTCTATAACATTAAATTGAATCCAAATATAAATTAAAGACACATTACTTACAAGTGATGCCACCTATAATGAATAGAACTCCAGAAATATAAATTAACAGATATACTCTTTAAATGCCTTTACCAAAATTAGTGGCACATTAAATTTAAAAATTTACTCATGTTAATTCATCTTCCTACATTAATAGGCCTACCACTTATTATACATGATAAATTTAATGACACGAACATTATATGAATAACAGAGTTAATTGAGCACAAAAGGAGGATAATTGATTGCAAGGAAAACTCAAGGAAAAGACTTTGTCATAAATTTTTTTGTCTACAAAGGCAAACACACAAAATACAATGAAATAAAGAAAAAAACGTAAGCCAAACGCTTACCGCTCCACAAAAATTGCACAGCGTGTGGTGCCCAGTGTGGTGTGTGGGTGCGTGTATATGTGTGGTATCAATAAAAAGAAGTTTCAGTTTTGTTTCTTAACACATGGTGCAAAAAAGTATGCAGCCTACAATGTTAGTTTTTGTCATTGTTTGGTGACAAGGGAGGTCGCAGGTATCCTTGTGTGGTATCACTTTATTTGGAAGACATCCGTTTATTAATATAAGTTAATTATTTTGTTGAAATGTTATGTCAAATTTTTTTACATGTGGGCCCAAAACATTGAATTTCCACTTGGAAAAACATATGAAAGGTCTAATGTTAACATTATGGTAACTGACAGCGGGAAAATGGGTTTCAGGTATTATTGGTATTATTTATTCAGAAGACATCTGATAATTAAAAAAAAATTATATTCCCTGCAAATATCTCGATTTTTCACTAGAGACAATATATATGCCTCTGAGTTATAATTTTTTTCAGAATACATTTGCCTATTAAAATTAATTTATATTTAACTAAAAACAGTGTCATTTTTGTGCTACACAGAATTATACACGGACATCTACGTGTAAAAACATTGAGATGCCAAATTATTCTTGTTGAAAGCAAAAAGGAACAGAGATAGAAAAATGAAATTGTTGAGATGTTGACAGTTTTGAGACACTTTAAAGCTTGCAACATACTATGATTTCTATCAACTCACAATAAGAAATTGTACGTATTGTCTTGCTTTGTATGAACTCACTTTCGCACACTATAAATATTTCATTTTGAAGCGTGCCCTGGTAAGTCTGAATGGCACGTTTGTCTAGGATTTTAACGCTAGACCAATAGCGTGGTTTTAATTAGGCTTAACTGTGTTTGGTGAGGGGTGTTGGTTACTGACTTACACCGTCGTCCTGGGTGGTGCTGGTGATGCTGTGTTAGTCTCACTCAGTGGCGGCTGGCTCGCCCCACTCTGAACTGGCGATTCCAGACTCTCTGCTCCAGAAGCGTGGATTGGACCAGCCGTACCTAGTCTCGGTCTGATAAACTAACCCTCTCAACACCAGGTGGTACTCCTGGCTGTCATGGAAGGACGGTGAAAAGTATACAATTATAACCGGAGCAGCCGCGACTGCTTGGCGTCCGAGTGTGGTGGTGCAGTCCCGTTCTGCCTGCCTTTCCTTCGTAGGACGTGGTAGTGCAGACCACTGTTTGGCAGCAATGTAAGATTGGTATCATTCCCTATGCTTGAGGCCACGCCTTATATTGTAAGGCATAGAGTAATGTGGCTTAACCATTTACGTAGTGCACCTTGACAGATCAGATACAGAGGAGCCATTTGGATCAATGCCTCTACTGGTTGTGCGTTCAGGCAAGATTGAGCGGCAAGTCTCATACTATGGTCACTTCAGCACTAACTTAGAGCTTAAAGCGAGGAAATAACCTGGGCTTGTAGCCCCTCCTTGGATGAAGGTGTTATTAGTGGTTGGGGCTCTGCTGTTTCTCCCCTCTAGCACTGAATTAGTACTCGGGTTACTGGAAAGAAATAGGTGGCCGTCTAATGTGTGTGTTTTTAGACTCACGGACTCCTGAAGGGGGTCCGTAGTCAGACTAATTCGGTTAACTAACAATCTCTCGGTTCCTGTCGGCAGTGCACGTCGTATCTTGTTTCTAGCCGGTGAAAAAGAAAAGTACTCCAAAGAAGAAAAACTTAAGGCTTAAGGATAGAGAACAATAGATGTTTATTGAGAACTCAAACATGTGACCCGTGTTACCTCCTACCGAACAGTGGAGTGCTGAAGGTAACTGCATTATCCAGGTGTAGGCCACCTGGTTCTAGGTTACAAGGGAAAGAATATAGTTCTAGATGAATACAAAGTGAATTACTATTAAACTGCAAAAGTAAACAGGTGTCTAGAAGAGACAAAGTGAATTTAATAAGTATTAGCATGTTTGCTGGTTGACTGGTCGTCGAAACGGGAAGTAGGCGTTGAGGGCATACTCAAAGCTTCTAAGAACTCCGGAGGTCCCAGGACTGATCAGTGCTCTGGGATGTCATGAGAGAGGATGAAGAATGAACTCTGGAGCCCCACTGCACAAGGACTTATATAGTGCTCAAGTCTAGGCTGCCGCAGCGGGGTGCGAGGAAGGCACGCGACGTCCTCCTGCATTGGCATGGGAGTTGAAAATATCTGGTCATTAGTAGTTAGCAATACTGCTTCGTTCATCTTCGGTAGTGCTCTGCCTTGAGATTTAAGCGGCCGACAAATTATGTGCAAAGTGTTGCGTGCACAACTCTTTTGTGGGTGGTTGAAGCAGACAACTCTTACATATGTTGAAGTGTGATGAGTCGTAATCGTAGTTGATTAGTAGAAGGAAGTCAACTTAAATATTAGATTTTGAATAATTTTATCTTGAATTGTGTAGAGTCTTTTAGAAACTTCAAGCCGATCATCATTAATTCAGCTTTCTTTAATAACCACTTGATGAATTGTATCAAGTCATAACCTCAAGAAACGCAACCTTAAAAACATTCTAAAACAAACAACACTGGTTGCGACACAAATGAAAAATTAAATATTATAGTGCCAATGTTGTTTTGAAGTGTGTCTTCATGTCTATGTCTTTAATATGTAGTGGTGTATTGTACATTATTGTTGATAGTTAACTTCATGCCACAGCACTCGTTTTGCCAAGCTTAGCAGTCAGCTGAGTCTGGAAGCTCCCAGCTTGATTAAACCCTTAGTTTTTTCTTACTACACAAGTTGTTTGCCTGCTGTGCAACACCTATGATGCTTGGTTAGAAACCGCTCTCATTTCTTCTGCACAGGTGGCCACAGGAGAGCATAGCTGACACAGCCCAACAAGTGGGGCTTTTGGCAATTTTTAAATTATTTATTTAATATTTAATTGCTACAATCATATTTTATTCCCCATGGGTCATTACTATTCCCCATGCCGCCTGCCACGTACTTGCTAATCCCCTTTTTCACAGCTCCATTGTGCTAACTATTACTAATGTAAGTAACCCAGCCATAACACTCTTTTGGTAGGATGGCACGCTTTAATGAAAGAGGCTCACGTCACTCTGTCTCGGGTTTCCTTTCCGTGACATGAACTTAAGACATAAATACAAAATTGGTCCTACACGAAGAACTCACGAAAAAAAGACAACCAGTACAGCTGTGAGACGAAGAGAAAAAAAAGAGAGAGAGAGAGAGAGAGAGAGAACGCCACTTCGCCATGCATCTGAGAGAGCGAGTACTGTCTAGCCACCCAGTGAGCGAATAAACAAAATAAAAGAGAGTCACTGCACCTATGGCCGCCAGACATTTCTCCGAGCCAGCTGATTCTCCACTCCGCCCAAGGTCAACAGCACACCGTGAACACTGAGCACAGAGAAAATGCACAGAACAGAGGCACCTACAGAAGCAAACCGGGAAAGAAAAAATTGCTGTTGAGATGTCAGATCAGCATTCTCTCAAAGGAATTTCTTTCTCGACCCATGCCTTCCTTCCATGGAGCCCTACCACTGCAGCGAGGAAAATAAATTGTTCTTGTGGAACAGTTCGACATTCGCACAAAAGAATTTGTTCTTTGTCTCGCTCCTTTGAGGACGAGCTTTTGTTGCAGCAGAGAGGAGTCGAATTGACGCACAATGTCTTTTAACAATGGGATAAACAACTCCAGCTCATCAGTCAGCAAGCCTTGCACACCTGATTCCAACGGAGTTTTTATTATTGACCACACAACGAGACGTTATGAACTTGTACTGTCTACCCCGGCAAGAATGGACGTTCCAGTCAGCAGATTGTATTATTCACCAGCCCACTGAGAACATGCACAAGGCACCAATTTACACTGCACACTTCGCCGCCGCCTCATCTTCAAGCCAGCCAGTGACATCACGTCTTAAAGAAGTTATGCAATTGCCACCCCGTCCTCAGTGCTGCCCTTATCTAGCTGACTGAAGGTAAAGGACCTAAAAAAGCATAAGCAGTGAGTCACAAGCTGACTCGTGACCAGTCTTCATTTCTCCACCGCACTTGCTGCTGGAGAACTGACCAGCCAGCTTCGCCCCTTATGGTCCACATCCAGCTGATCTGCTCGCCATGCTCCGAGCTCTAACTTCCTTCCTTCACTGCATTTGTGTGGAAGAATACCTCTCCCATTGGTTTCCACTGCTCCTCGTCACTGGAGCCATCCTATACCTCCTTAGTCTTCACCGCATATATGCAGAAGATTCTATGCCACTCATCGTCTACACACAGACACTGCAGCCCCTTCTGGGCAACACATGCGTAGGGTGTAGTACCAGTTTGTACCAGTTGAAGTTATTTTAATAGTGCTCATCTACACCACCATTGTTCTCAGAACCAGGTCACCTCTACTTCGATAAACATAGGTTAAGCTCACCTAAGCTCTTGCCAACGTTAGGAGGTAGTGGGACACTACTTGTTTATTTCCTGCCAAATGGAATAAACAGCAGTTTTCCTGACTTAAGGGCATCCTTTCCCATAGACATAGCACCTCTCCTAGTGTACCTCACACCAAGCAAGGAATTTCATGTGACCCTGGGAAATTTACTCACACAAGCCCCCACCCTGTCAGAAACACACACGCACTAGTGCTGGCCAACCTTTCTGCATACCATGGTAGGCAGAACGATAGAGCCCACACCTAGGTACTCCATCTCTCGAGTCCAGCTTGTCGGCTCGGTACTCGCCCTCCCTGCTACGTTCAGATGTCGGAGGGGTTGTTCCCTTAGTTGGGAAGACTGTATGCTCTGAGACATACACCCACATGCAGAGACTGTCAACGACGAGGCCTGACTCTGAGTGCTCACCGCATTTAGGGGCCGAGCATTGCAATAAGGTATGCGTTGAGTTGTTGGATGTTCCATGTGGTTCTACACTGAGAAGAACTAAATGTCGTCTGCGATCACTTCACGGACATGAGAGTGTGTCCTATTTCCAATCCCTTTCTACTGTCAGAATGATATCCGAGAGAAAGTAAAACAGGTGCTAACTGCCTCTGGGTGCTTTCAAGAGCTTACCCCCTTCCTTATCACTGCACTCAGCCAGTGCTCGCTTAAGGACCAAGCCCAGGCATTGCGCAGACTACAGATTCCTGTCACATCAGAAATCCCCAAGGATCTTTTCGAGGCACCCACACATCTGGACGGGGAGACACACCCCTCGATTGCCTAGTATTTAAGCCAGCTAGATATGCCCTTGGAAGTTCCAACCTCCAGCTTCAGACTTGCTTCAGCAGCTTCCACTCCGATAGCTCACACAAGGCTGAGAGTTCCGGACCAGTAAACCACCTGTCGCTCACGTACGCCCATCTGAGATAAAGCAGGTCAAGCAGTCTTCCAAGGTTACGCATCGCCCAGGTATCCAGCCGAAAGCCATCAATCTGAAGCGTAAATAACCCTAACTGAACTCGATTTGTACCCTGCTGCAAAGCCACCAGGCCAGTTCTCTACACTGGACGTGCACCAGTACCACATAGGGACTAAGTACAAACCAGCAAACCCTGCCAGTGTGTGCTCCTGATCTAGCATCCTACAAAACCAACCCCTTCTTGACGTAGTGAACGTCCAGTCAGCCAGAGATGTAACATGTCAACGTTGAGGGGGAGGGACAAGATTTTACAAGCACTACAGACTGTTTTCTATTTTGTAATTTGTAAACACACATGAGTGGAACTAAATACTTATAATGCATGAACAGGTCAAAAAGACAAAATGCCAATATAAAAATTTGAAAACATAAAATTGTAAGCCATTAAAAATGTCGTGGGCCATTAACAATCAAGTCAGTCAATTCCAAAAAAACAATCCAAACTTGATAACTAAACAGAGAAGCTAAAATTAAACTTATTATTGCAGTATCACTAAACTTATCCAAACACTAAAAACAGCATGCACATGATAAAGCGATACCGAGACTATGAATTGAAAGGGGAAAGATGCATGTGCAACTTGCACTGTTATTAGATAGCCTTCATGCTTTCAAGACAGGGGAATATGTTGAGGGGAGAAGGGTGATGTAGAACAAAGCTCCCATCTGTGACATATGCTGCATGCAAGGCAAGCCAATTTGCAGGCACCGGATGGCACATCACTCCAAACCACCACTGCCACATTTTCTTACGTATTTTTGCCAAATTGTTTTCTCGTTTTCATATTGCAGCATAGTAATTAAGAGTATAGACACTATAATCCATATATTTTATCACTGTGGGCTAACAAACATATTTTTTAATCAATTTTCATCGCTACTTTTTAAAATTCTAAGGGAATTTTTTTGCTAATTTTTACAATTTTTTGGCGGTTCTCAAGAATCCTTAAAATTGCTGTACTCATTATATCAGGATCTCCTAAAATTAGGTCCCAACAACAATCTAAATGTAAAAAAAAATATTTCCTATATACCTTGGTGAAAGACTGGTAGGTATTGGTGTTTCCATCTTCTGGCGAAGACACATTGTGTTGGTCTGATGTTGGAGGGGAATTGCTCGGACTAGATAACTGAGCTAGACACTCATCTGGAGCATCTCCAACCAACGTCCTGACATACAAGAAGCATATTATTAGAAAACTCATCAATTTATGATAAACTTTCTAAGTTTAACTCTTTGTAACCTGTCTGGATTATTGATACAATTCACAGATTAATAACTAATAAATATCACAGCTAAAAATCATGGACAAAATACTACAATTGAGGAGCTGGCTGCAAGAAGGGCCTTTTTTTTTAAATGGCCTGTTGAGTAAAACGTGAATTATAGTTCCTCTAGGCACCACTAGTACGCACCTAAAATTTTGTCTGAAAATTCACATTCTTGAGGAAGATGTTAATTTTTGGTCTCCTCTCTCCCTCTCTCTCTGTCATTTTTGCATAGAAGATACAAAGCTTTTACTCTCAACACAGTTAGGTTATTTTAATGATAAAAGTGTTAAAAATGTCATCAAGTGAAATTAGCAATTGTCTTGACAATAGCAAAGAAGAAAATGGGAAGAACAATGCAGGAAAGCAGAAATTACGATACACGAGTTTATGAGAAATAAATTATGGAGAAACAAAAGACTGTGTTACAGATCTTCGAGTGGGAAAGCAGCATTGGAAAACATTTCATGCTGTTGATAAGTGTTGCTCTAAACAATGCTATAAAACAATCAATTTGGTTGAGCAAGAACACACTATTGCAGGTAACCTAGTTTCTACTGCTCCTAAAAAAGTAACAGTATACAAGAAACAGTCTCTTAGCTGGAAGTATCAAATACAGTTGCAGTCAAGAAGTGTTTCCATTCCTGTTTGTCAAGCATTTTTATGCGTGTCCCGATAGGCTACTAGGCACGATGGACGAGGATTTTGTCCGCTAGACCAAAAGCGGGGTGTTTTAGATTAAATAGACGGCTAGAGACAAGGGGTGTTGGATAGTACGTAATTACTATGCCTTCTTGGGTGCCATGGTCGTGGGGGTTTTTATCCAGATGTAGCGAGCTTGGCCCATGCCGAACTCGCGATTCCACAGGTGAGCTTCGTTGGTCCAAAAGTGGTTGTTACCCCAGCCGAATCCTGTAGCAATGCTGGAGATACGAATAAGATTGTTACCGGAGCAGTTAATACTGACTCGTGCCTGAGCTGGGTGGCACGGTCCCATTACGCCTGTCGCTCCGGTGTAGGTTGAGGAAGTACACCAACTGTCTGGCGTTAAGGAACGCTGCATTTCATTCCCTATGTTTATGGCTGTGCCTATGGTCGCAAGACATAGAATCTCTGCTTACAGTATGCAAGGTACACCCTGATGTGAATAAACTAAACACAGTTTACAGTATCAGTCCGGTTTAGGCTTGCTGACAAGGCTCTGTTAAGTCTCCACTGATCCCCCACACCATGTGGGCTGATCAGAGACTGGGAGCTGTTTGGGTCACCAATGTAGTCACTGGATGTGCGTCCACACAGGGATGGGTGGCAGGTCTCAAGCTACAAGATATCCCAGCACTAACAATGCTGTGGGCTAAGATAATAACTCGAGACTGTCGCTTCTCCCTAGGTGAAGGTGTTAGTAGTTGTTGTGGCTCCTTTGTTCCTTTCCGCCGGCACTGGTACAGTGCTGTGGCAGTTGGAAAGCAAAGGATGGCCATCTAATGGGTGTGTAAAAAATATGACAGACCCTTGAAGGGCACCCGTTGAAGTTAAGTTCGTTATATTAATTACCCGGTTCTTGTCAATGGTGTACGTAGCAACCTGTGTATAGCAGGCAAACAGACAGATACTCTCAGAAATAAAAGCTGTAAGGTAGGAAACAAAAGTATATTTATTGAAGGTTCAATAAATATGCAATGTGTGCTATCTCCTAACAGGCAATAGAATGCTGAAGGTTACTACATTGGTAAGGTGTAGACGACATGGTTCTAATGGAAAAGCGGGAAAGAAATATCTAAACGAGAAAAGATATAATACTTCTAAACTGTTCTAAGAAAGATGTCTTGAGGAGACAAAATGAATTTACAACGTGTTAGTGAGCGTGTTAGCTGGTTGTCAGGTTGACTGATCGTCAATGGTAAAGAAGGTGCAGGGTACGTACGCAAAGCTTTGAAGTTCTCTGGAGGTCCCAGCACTAGTCAGCGTTTCTGCTTTGTGCCTCGTCGGTGGCGCCGGCCTTGCCCGAGGTCTGGGCAACTTGAAGGCTCTCAACGCAGGGTACGGGGATGCCTTCCAAGGGTTGCGTATCCTCCAGGTGAAGACAATTCGCTCATAAATTCCTGCTGCCTGTAGGGTAGGCAACTTGTTACTCATGTCTGTAGTGGTGGAAGAAATACTCTTGGCGATGAGTCGTAATCGTATTAGATTAGTTGTATAAGCGGCTCACGTCAATTATATATTGGTATATTGGAAATATCAAGAAACTGGATGAGAGTTATTCAAGGAAAGATGGCAAAGGGAGATTTGGTGATTAAAGACAACAGGAGTAGATATGCAAATCGTCGAAATAGGATTAAACAAAATTTTGGGAGTTGGCCAAAAAACGCATATCATCCATTCTACATGCTTAATCTCACTACTATGCAAAGAAAACGAAGAAGTTGTATTTTACTAGCCCTATGTGGTCAGTAAAAAAATTAATTGAATGCTTTCAAGAATATTTTAGAAGTATACCAGGATTGATGCGTCGAGTGAATGGTAGCAAAGCATGAAGTAAGAAATAACAAACCAAAGTAAAGGAGATATGACACAGTTGGTGAGTGGGTTTGATTTTGCCCAAAATATGGCACTTCCCAAGTTTAACGTTAATAGTCAGTTCTATAAACGTTTGATTTGGTTGTATGTTTTCAATGTCCATGCTTAAAAAAAAACACACACACGCACACAAAAACTATGGTATAGTTTTGTTGTTGGCTCTCTAAAGTGCAGTGAACCATATTTTCCCAGTGAGGGGACATTACTACTGTTTATGTGCGTCACCTTTAGTTTGTATTGTACACCGACATGACAAAAGTCATGGAATAGCACTATGTAACTGAATGACTTGTGGCACCACCGCTGCAGAACGACGCTGCACGGCCTAAACCGGTCTCAGTTGTGAACAGGTGGTCATGTCATTCAGATTGACTGTTGTTTACATGCTCACAGCAACAAAACGTGAGTTATCAGAGTTTGAACGGGGCATGATTGTGGGTGCAAGAAGGATGGGACATTAATTTTCAAAAGTTGTGGAGACTTTCAATATTCCTCGATCCAAGGTGTCACGTGTGTACACAGAATATCACAATAAAGGCATTACGATCCACCGTGGACATTGCAGTGGCCGTCCAAAGTTACCAAATGATTGTGATCGACAGAGGTTGGGTAGAATTGCCCGTGCTAACAGAGCAGGAAAACTTGCTCAAATCATAACCACATTCAATGCAGGTGTCAGACATGTGTGTAGCAGCTCTGTGCAACGTGCATTAACTTCCATGGGATACGGAAGCACTAGTTATACCAGGGAACTTTGGCCTGCTATTCAGACAGCATGGCTTCACATCACTCTAGAGGTCTTCCGTCCACTTGTGGAGACCATGCCACATCCAGTTACTGCACTTCGTCAGCCTAGAGGGGGCCCTACACGTTATTAGACGTGTATGCCATGACTTTTGTCATGTCGGTGTACTAAATTGAATAAAATGGAAACAGTGGAAACCCCATCAGATTGTGTATCTCTCTTCAAAATGTGTCGAGTAAATTCAAAACCATTTCAAATTATTCATAGGAGTGAAATATGAAAGAAATGCCCATTGACATACGCCAACATGTTGCGCAGCGCTAATATGCTCTCTATGGACGACTTCGCCCCACCTACAAGCGGCCAGAGCTCAGGGTAAGTCATTAACAGTGGCAGATTTGATCACATGTTCCGAGCAAGAAGACTCCAAGCATTGGAGAGCTGCATATGTAAGAGTAATGAACATGCTTGATTACATAATTCGTTGCCTGCCGACAATCTCGCATGCAAGCGCCACCCTCCATGAATAAATTAAATATTTTTTGATAATCCACTACCCTTCAGCTTGTCAAGGAAGAAGTTCCAACAAACCCTCAAGATGGCAGCACCACTGTGACCTTGTGAAGTCACAACCCGCCAGCCTCAGGACGAGGTGTTTTAATTTGTCGTCGCCTCCAAGCGGGGAGATAAGAAATGAGCAGTGCTCCAGCAACCCTGATAAACCTACCCCTGCGCTGGAAGGCTACGATACCTCCAGCACCCAGCAGGATCGCTGATAAAGGGATTTTCCAGTATATAGGGAAGTCCAGCACCACAATCCAGCAGAGACACTGGCCGAAGAGATTCGCGAGCTCCCCCAAGTCTGCACAGACTCTCTCGTCTCCCCAGGATGCAACACGGCTTCGAAATCCTGCCTGCTGCTTGTAAAGGAAGCACCCTCTCCAGTTAGCAGCTTGTGAAGGCCGCAAGCACTTCAGCCCACCAGCTTGAGAAGACTCGTCCACACCAGCTGACTGCAAGGCTTCAGCTCTCTCTCCAGAGGTAATCCAACTTCCTGTACCCACTACCCTTTACCCCAGTCAACTTCCTTTGACTCCGGCAGTAGCAGGTCGTCACAATTTAGCATTCCCCTGGACAGACCACTATCTCTAGTAACACCACCAGGTAACCCCAACTAAGGTGGACCCACCCAACTCAAGCATCATAATACTAGCCTCAGACAAATTAGTAAGGGTTCGACACCTGCCAACGGGGATCTGCCAAATTACTGTGTGATAAAGTTGGCATAGAGGAAAACCATCTGGGTTTGACTCCCACCAAAGGTCGTTCCTAAAACACGTGAAAACCAACTCCCGGCCACCTATATTCCCGCACGCCGACCGATGAGGCCGCTGAGGATAGCCCCCATAGCCCCGGCCAGATCATCCACCACCTCCATCACCCTCATGTAATCACCACCTTAGCTGCCATTCACACACTTGGGACCGCTGGCATCCTGCCTTTTGGCAACCCTAGTCGTGAGGAAAGTTGAATTCCCTGTGAAGGAATCCATCTCAATCTGCCCCACTCTGGAGTTTGATTCCCCTCTCTTTCGACGAAACTGAGAGGGTGGTTATTGTAGTAACTTCTTCCTCAACAAAACCCAAGAGGGGCATGCATCACCATTTACGAAGAGTTTTATTGCTGAGAAGATTGCAATAAATAGAGATGAAAGATTCGCTTTACAGAAATATGTACAGCTGAAACACTTGCATGATATGCTTTCAGCATTCAAAATCTACATACCTATTTATCTCCCATTAAAAATTTTCACAACAATTGTGGTTCATGAATATTGTCTCCCTGACGAAGATAAGAATGTTTTGAAACCAGCCAAAGAAGGCCATTCTTGCATCCAGCTCTTCAATTATAACATAATAATTAATTAAAATACCAAAATCTTTTCAATGAAGCATTTTATCATTTCCTTTTTGCCTCCTTTATGGATAACTCCAGATAGTTCACATCCTTACATAAATTTACATTATAGTCCATTCACGGTTTCTTCTGCGTTTTTGAATCAAACCTTTGAAAAATCTCCCCATGTATGACGTGTTTAGTTATTTCCTAAATACGCCCTGTATCACAGCATTTTATACTTGTGTTCATAATAGTTAATTTTTTTCTGTTAAATTGAAATGTTATTCATATTCTATCTATAAATTATAATGCTGCATTTATAAATAATCAGAATAAAAATCAAGGAGAAAATAGGTATGTTGGTAATGCCTAGTGAGAAATAGTTCTTATTCAAAATACTGTTACACTTAGTGCACATGAATGTGCTGCGTTGTCTCTGGTGTAATTCTCCAGGATTAGTTGAGCTTAGTTTGCACGAAGCGGAGGAATATCCTGGAAGTAGAACTTTATAAGGGCTTCAGAAAAGGCTGAAGTAACCGTAAATGGACTATATACAAACATCACATACACCAATTAATCATCCAATCCAGAGTCTCTTGGTCTTGCCTGCCCTCGGTGAGGGGCCAACCTGCAGGCATCCCAGCTCCCAGAGAGCTTGGACAACCTGAACACCTGCAGCACTTCAAGTCTTCAAGAGCCAGCAGATGACCAGCTGCTCGCCTAGCATGAGCCAGCCACTGAGGAGGAACGTCCCTTTCTCAGGCAAACCAGAGGTAAAAGGTCAGTCAATGCGAAGGGTCACACAGTTGCTGTAGATTTTGTGTAGACAAGACCGACCACCAGACCAGTCTTGTATACTGACCGGACACCCCAGAAACATTAAGGCCCCCGCCTCACGCATGTTTCTCGCGATACTGGCATCGCTGTATAAAACAGTTGTGACTATGACTAGAATTTCCTTCATTAAAAAGTACTTAGCCAAGTTTGGTGTAGTACTTACCCCCAAGTCATCGGTCCAAGCCTAAAACAATAAAGCCCAACAAGTAGAATCCCCTCCCACCCGTGCAATCTTGAGAGCCGAAGAGGGTGAAGGGAGGTGAGTATGGAACTAGACATCTGCGAATCAATGATTTTCAGCTCAAATAGAATTTCGAATCAAAATTTAATTATTCACAAATATCAAAATTTTTATCGAATCAAATTTGTTAAACCACATCACAAACTGGGTGAACAGCATTACTATATAAGTGATATAAACCTCCCTTATCAAATACTTATGTACAATTAATGTGGCATTTCATTATATAATTTTCAAATAATTTACTCCTGTTTCTTGCAAGAGTTATACAAATAAAATGAAATCTGAATATACTTTTTTTCAGAGGTGGTAGGTACTGTAGGGACCATGAAAGTAGCTAGCTGCATCCCATAGTTCCAACAACAGTCATTGCTCGGCGCGGATCAGCAGAACGAAGTGGTGACAGGAGAACACGGACCGAGTTTCTGATGGCCTGGCAGTATATTAAGCGCTCTAAAAATATGCAATGCAGTGGTGAAAGTACAGCATTTACTTATGTATATATGAAAATATGTACGTTAACACGTAAATTGTAACACTATATAAATATAGGTAAAAATTGCAACACATAGAGATCGTAAAGAGAAGGCAGTGTTGGTTTTATTCACAGCCCACATTAACCAAGAGAGGCAAAAGCGCATCTTGCAGACATGCAAAACAAGGCAATACGAAAACATTAACATAGTACCAGATAATGATAACTACAAAGAATGAGTACCCAGCTGTTACAAAGGATGAGCCAAACACGATGTACTACTGTCACTACCACTACATTCATCACTGTGGTCCGTTACACTGTTACTTGATGATGAAAGGAATTTGTCATCATCACTATTGTAACGTAAATTTATTACGAACTGGTCCATTGCCATGTAAATTATGAGGTCCTCCTTCCAGTATTCATTTTCTAATTTCTCAACATGGTTGCAGTAGCCTACCCAGTCATCCTTCGTTACAGAGTTCACAGCTTCCAGTGTGTGCGTCTCAAGTCCTTGCACGGAAAACTCTCCTGAATACAACTCTTTATCTTTGCCAACGCCAGTTCAATAGCGTTGAACTGGCATATGTATGGCGGGAGTCTAATGACACTATGTCCTGCACCTTGTTAAAGTTGATCCACTGGAAAAATTCTCTCTTTTGGTTTGTGCTTTTCAATTAGTTCCACCAACACACATTTCAACCACTGCTCATTATACTGTACGCCTCTTTGTTTTAGCAATGAAATCATTTCGTTTTTGGTACTGTGCTTTGAAGGAGGTTTATCGTCCTGTTTTGAGTGGTATGGCGCGTTATCCATCACTACAACAGAAGACAGCACAAGTTTGGAATAACACGTTCGGACAGCCACTTTTCAAAATTAGTAGAATTCATCTCACCGTGATAATCTCCTACTATAGTACCTGACTTGTAGATCAATAATCCCGCTGGGAGATATCCACGTCTTGAATCAATATGTACCAGTATTAGCCTCTTGGTTGCATTTCCTTTAGTTATTCCCATTAAGTCATGTTTGCAATTGCCAGCATCTCACGAATGTGAGATTTGTATCTACCCATGACTCATCACGGTAAAACACATCCTTACCTTCCGACCTACACTGTCTAATTTGTTCGATCAACAAACGCTGCTTGTCTTCGCACCATTTCCAGATGAAACCCATACTTCGCAAAAATCTCTTGAGCGATGAAGGGCTCCACTGCCAACCTATTTTGTCCTTTAAAATGGGAATCAGTTTGCACACGGTGGGAACAACTTTCTTTACTGCATAGAATTCTTAGATAGTATCTCTTATGACACATTTATCGAAGCTGTCTATCTCAATTTTGCAATTTTTTTTGTGGCCTGCACAAAGAAAAAGAACTATATAGTTGATTCACAATAACTTCGGCCTTTTCTGAAGCCCTGCCAAATTTCTACTTTTGGTTACTGATTACGTAACCTTTCGCTACACGTAAACATAACACTGCCACGTGACTTCCTCTTTTATAACTGTCAAATGAGTTGGTTGCTATTTACAGCTGTTCAAAGAACTATGTCATATTGCGGAAACCATTTCCTACGAATGTTCACAATGTAGGCCTATAACAATATTTAGGTCAGCTTTGTGACACACGATATAGCACATTACACATAATACACATTAATATTTTGCCACGACAGTGTTTGTTACAACTGTGGCGTAAACAACAATAGTATTTAACCTGTTGTTATTAATATGTTTGGAATAAAAATTAAAACGAAGGGACAACCAGTCCAACGAAACGACACAGTAAATTCAAGCATGCAACTCGTGTCACTTATTAATTGTACATTGCAAACGTAAAAGATAGTGGTGAACATGCAAACACGTAGCCTACCATAACATTTATTCTGCTAATATTAACATGCATTGGTACTTACTGGTTTATAGCTTTATTTTATTATTTATTTAATTTTATCTGGGTGGGCTTAGTATTTCGTTGCGATTGTTGCAGACATTCAAATCACAGAAACATAAACTTGTTACACAACTGTTTTCCAAACACCTAGCGCAACGGTACAACGTTGTGATAAACAGATGTGAATGTAAATAATTAATTTCGCCATAACATCAGTTCATGGTTAAAATGTATAAATTTTTCACATTTTTGAAATCAACACACACACCTGGCCTGCGTAACGATTACAATGCAGCCACACACACTTTCTAACGCAACGATCACAACATATTTCACTCTGCCGTGGAAACACATATTTATCACAACATTGTAACTTCATTGAGAAACACGCTGTGTTATTGTATGTCGCTTGCCGCCGCCATATTGAGAACGCTTTCCACACCACGTCTGCCAACTTGCTGGATTTGTAAGTGTCGCACAACGAGCTGTGTCACGCCATCGCATCTAAATAACATATAATATGTATTTAAACAATAAAATCTCATTTCAGTTGTAAATTACAATCTCAGGCATTATTACTGTTACTATAATTAGTATTAGATGTGCTGAAATTATAAATAACAAAATGTATACCTTTCCTACACAGGTGGTACGATTTTCCCGAGAGAGAAGAGAGACAGAGAGAACGAGAGAAGACACGCTCTGCTTCACTTAAAAAAAAAAACACACACACACGCGTGTGCGCGCGCGGGAATTTACGCGGATATTTTTAACTGCAGCAATGAAATGTGTTTCCGTCAGTGCTACCTAACAATACAAATATATAAATTGGCAACGTTTAACTTACAAATAGTGTACATAAAATGAGGTTAAAAAATATTGTAACTGTGAACTATTTCTTACCGGCCATTGCCAACACGTCGCTGCTCTCGCTGTTAGTTCGTATTTAATACAAAATAAATATTAGAGGTTATATAAGATACTAAGGTAATGTTTCATTTATTCAATAATACAGTAAGTTAATCACAGTGTTAAATATTTTGGAATACAAGTTATTAGAAAAACAGGTTGACATAATATGCCTAGGGTGATTTTTCAAAGGTTTGATTCCAAAAGGCAGAAGAAAGTGTGAATGGACTATAGTAATCTTAATTAGCAGAAATAAATAAACATACAAACATCTGTAGTCTTGTGTACAGCTGATGTAAACAACGTTAAATGTACGTTTTCCTGCATCACTGATGCACATTACACATGTCTAAACTGCATGGCTTACCTCTTTTTCCCTGGTGTTGTATGCAGTTCATTTGGAATTGCAATTTGTTTCTTCCGAATATGCATCACAGTTGCTTTGCTTACATCTGTATAATTCGCAGCACGTGCCGTTGCTTTGTGAATAGGAACCGAAAGGCATTTATCACGAGCTTCATCACAGATTGATATTACTTTACCAATTATTTCTCTCTCTTTGCTGTGAAGCACCTTATTGCTTTTCCTATGCTTTACATTCCGTCGCCAATATACTTTGTAGTGCAGGAAGGGAGGCGGAATCCTCCACTGCAAGACACTCCCTTCCCCTACATCCCCTGTCCTCCTCCTTCTCCTCTTCGCTCTTCACATTTGCTGACAGCTCGCTACATTCCTGGCCCCCACAGTATAGACTACTGGTTATCACAATAACAAAGTAAAGTATGACATTACCTGCAAAATTTAGTTCCTGCATGTGGCAGTAATTCGTTATTCCTTATAATTAATATTATGACAAAAGTTTACTGATATTTTAATCTTTTGTGACAAGTCTTGATTAAGTACTGTATTTTAATTAAGTATACTGTTTGTTAAAGATTCAGGGTTATTAAACAAACAGTAAATTTAACATAAGAATTTTGAGCACTGAAGAAACTTAAAAAATATGTTGGAAAACATGATAGCCAGATAGCATAACAAGTGGCTTCTTGGCAAACATAACATACTCTTCTCTTCAAACCATAAAATGTTCACAGGTAAAGTTTACTTGCAAGCCAATATGCAAGTGATGTACTAACATGTCTTTCTGAAGTTAATTTTAAATTGTCACGAAGGAAAGTCAACTGTTCAACATGATGTGGCAACAGCAACTCACGCCGATTGGCAATAATGTTCTCTGCAGTAGAGAAAACACTCTCTCTCGCAACTTGTGTAGTTGGAAGGGATAGATAATGCAGAGCTACTTGTGCAAGAAGTGGGAAGTGCTTGTGATGTTCTTTCCACCACTCATACTCATAAGGATTGCCTTGGAAGACACGGTTCTGCCAGATAGCTTTCAATGGAATTTGTTTTCTAGTCACTGGCATTGTTTACTTCACGCAATTGCAAGGGTATGTTATCTATTACATCCCATAATGACCCCAAATTTGAGGGTGTGTTGTGTTTTGTAGAAGTTTTGGTAACTTCAATGCTGTTTACTTTAATTTCCTTTTACAATAGATTGACAGCATGTTGCCTCTCATAATCATTAAAAACTACAACTTTAAATCTTGGACCAAGCATGGTACAGAGTACATATCATCCATCTTTTACATGGGGAACTTACTTCTCAAGGCTTTTAGTAGGTTACATGCAAATGGAACACCTATTCCAAACTCATGTTTTCTTATGTGATTGGTTGTTGCAACTTCAAGGCAGTGAATTGTAGGAATAACCATTGATGCAGTTGGGTATTTATTGCCACAGCATTCTTTCGTTGCATCTGCGAATGGTTTTATTACTTCTAAGCCAGAAGTTACTTTCCATTATGATGGTGAAAGTGAATCAACATCTGATGAGCTCAACTCAGATGCTACAGTTTCTCTTAAGGAAACCAATCTGTCCAACATTGCATATTCAGTGGACCAATGAGTTTCCACGTCCTGAATTACTTTGAGTTGTGGTAGGTCCATGTTTTGTTGTACCTTCAGCAGCCTACCTCGGGCAACACTACTTCTGTTGTAGTGTGCAACAATGGGTCTACATTTGGAAAGTAGTTGGTTAACATTAGATGTCTCCTTTTTTGCATCAGTCAAGCAAAGCAACGCCTTTGACTCCACTGTGTTCCTTCAATAGCAGCTAAGAGCTGCATTGCAGCATTGTCTGTAACCACAAATATTTTTATGGGACTCACTTTTGCGGGTGATGGAAAACCCTAACTATTGCTTAAATCAGTGAGTACTTTTCTCAAATTCTCACCAGAATGGGAAATTTCAATATTGATGTTGCCTAGAGTTATAGATTTGTAGCATAATTTTGACAAGTAGTGGCATGTTAATGACATGTACCCATCTCCAGCTATACTTGTCCAGTTATCTGTTGTGCGTGATAATCTTTATCCTTGTTCATGTAAATCAAGCACATCTTCTTCAGCATCTCTTGTATCTTTCTTCTCTCTTCCGTATAGAGTTTAGGAATTATATTGCGTGAAAAAGTTGTACTACCACGTACACAATAATTCAGCTTCAAGTGATGCATACAAACTCTGAAACCTTTCTCTTCGACAAATCTATGTGGTAAATGACTAAGAGCTAACATCCTGGCAATCTTATCATTGATGGCTTCGGCTTCTTTTCCTTGTGGTAACAATTTCTCTCTTTTCTTGAAGGTGTCAAATAATGTCTGTTGTTTTTTACAAACTACACCAGAGGATGGGCCTTGGTCAACTTAATCATTTCTGTCATAAATATCTGCATTTGTGTAGAATGGAGGCAGAAATCAATTATATTAGTCATACACAAATGCCCCTCCTTAGCATGCTGGATACCGACATTAACTACCCTTGAAAACAAATGTGGAAATTTTTTAAGGAATTTTATTTTGTTCCAAAGCCCCTTAAGTGAAAAGGGGTTGGGGAGAGGAAATCTTCACATATTGCATTAGTTGCAAACACTATTTTAAGATTTTTCCAGCTATTTGAAAAAGATCATAACATAAAATTTATGGGGATATGTGAGGTGTGTGTTGTGTGCGCACTCACACGCACACACATTTTCAAGGATATACACACATTTTCAAGGATATATACACACATATATAAAATTTACAAGGATATATACACACCTACAAACACAATTCCACTTTACTTAAACACTTTTATTTTAACTAACCTGTTGGTGTTTTCAAATGTTTAGAACAGTGCAAACATTCAGCAGTGAGATTCTCTTCTTTAAAATACAACCAAAGTTTGCTGCGTTTTTTGCACAGTCATTCAACTCCATACAGCACCAATTTATATGTCTTTTTTTTTTTTTTTTTTTTTTTTTTTTTTTTTTTTTTTTAAATAAAGTACCATGCAACTTTTCCTTCACTTTAATGCAGTGTAATAGCAAGAAAAAAACTACTGCAATAAAGTGTACCTAATTCGAATAATTTCGGGATTACCAGCACAGGAAAATGAAATTCTAGATATTATTATCTACAATGGACGGGACTTTGTCAGAAATATGGTGGCGGCAGATCACTCGCGAGTGTTACTGCGACCCAGTGTTGTTATTGAAACTTTTTTTGCGATTGCGCCATGAAGGGTGTCGTACGGTATACGTATTTCAACGTGTAAAAAAAAAAAAAAAAAAAAGTGGGGTTTACCTTATTTTCGAGATACTGACATTAACAAAAATTTTTACCCCCAAAACATGTTCAGAAATTTGTCAACATACAGTGCCTTTTCATATTTTAACTTGGTTTCTGGTTTCTAAGGAAGTTAAAAAATAAGTACAAATGAAAAACTTTTCACTCGTACAATAATTTCTTCACTCATGTACATAAAAAAAGTAAATCACGCAAGCGTAAAATGTAAACATGTTGGAGCTCTGCCATGTACGCAATACATGAGAGAATAATTTTGTTGCTGTACAAGAGAAAGTTATATTATGTAGTTTGCACCCCTGTCGCCGCAGCACAAGAGCACTTTGAATTATGCCATTTTGTGTAATATGTCGCCATGGTTTTGCTTTCTCAAGTCAAGATACCATCTGTGGAATAGTAATCATGCAATGTATATTAGCAAACATTGCAACCAATTAAAAATTTTCTATCGCAAATGTTTTGTAACAGTAGAAATTAAGTCTGAATTAATTATGTTTTGCTTTATGTGCGAACATGATTTACAATCTATTTTCACAGATAATTACAAAATTGCAATACTATAAGTGCGTTTTTTCGCACCCAATATGTCGGTGCACATAAAAATTAACAATGTTTGACTAGATCTTTATTGAATACCTGTGTTAGGAAGTGATACATGTAATTTAAAAAGCTGTTAGGTGTTTGCAGACATAGCGTACAAATTTTCTGTTTTGATTTTTTTCAATGTTGACTCAATTCGATATTTTGAAGCGAATCTTTAAATATTCTATTCGTATTCGTAATTTTTGAGCTTCGCAGATGTCTATATGGAACAGCACTGGAATGCAAGGACGGGGAAAACGGGAGAACCACAAGTAAACCCGCTGACCAGCAGCATCGTCCGGAACAATTCCCACATGCGAAAAACCAGGCACGACAGCAGCAATTGAACCTATGTTCGCACTGGTGGGAAGCGAGTAGTCTAACCACTACCGCCCCCATTCTCTGAAAACTGCTCATCAGTAAAACAACCTGAGATCTCAGTGTAAAATGCGTATTGTATTTTGTTTCTAGTACCGCACAGATACAGAAATGGGTGAATGTACACGATTAGCACTTTGAATTATGCCATTTTGTGTAATATGTCGCCATGGTTTTGCTTTCTCAAGTCAAGATACCATCTGTGGAATAGTAATCATGCAATGTATATTAGCAAACATTGCAACCAATTAAAAATTTTCTATCGCAAATGTTTTGTAACAGTAGAAATTAAGTCTGAATTAATTATGTTTTGCTTTATGTGCGAACATGATTTACAATCTATTTTCACAGATAATTACAAAATTGCAATACTATAAGTGCGTTTTTCGCACCCAATATGTCGGTGCACATAAAAATTAACAATGTTTGACTAGATCTTTATTGAATACCTGTGTTAGGAAGTGATACATGTAATTTAAAAAGCTGTTAGGTGTTTGCAGACATAGCGTACAAATTTTCTGTTTTGATTTTTTTCAATGTTGACTCAATTCGATATTTTGAAGCGAATCTTTAAATATTCTATTCGTATTCGTAATTTTTGAGCTTCGCAGATGTCTATATGGAACAGCACTGGAATGCAAGGACGGGGAAAACGGGAAACCCAAGTAAACCGACCAGCAGAGCGGAAAATCACATGCAAAACCAGCACGACAGCAGCATTGAACCTATGTTCGACTGGTCGGAAGCGAGTAGTCTAACCACTACGCCCATTCCTGAAAACTGCTCGATCAGTAAATTACAACCTGAGATCTCAGGTGAAAATGCGTATGTATTTGTCTTCTAGTACCGCACAGATTACAAAATGGTGAATGTAACGTTGCTCATGTATTGTATTCTCTCACCTGAGGATTGACTGGGACATGAGCAAAATTAGTTACAGCATGCTTATATTATTTACTAGGCGCAGCTCTGGTTAGCACAACATAACCACTCAGATTTTTGCTTCATGTTTGTAATTTCTAGTTTTCATTTACAACAAAACAGGGAAATGAAATTGTTTGTACATGCGCCTTAAGCAATAGCAATCAGCTAGTGGAGCAGCATGGAATGAAGGCGCAAATTAGAGATCTCCAGATAGCTCGACATTTGTGGTAATAATTCCACATTTACAACAAATCTGTGAGGACCTGCTTTGCCTTGTGTACATGTGCTCTACCCATGTGCCAGTAGACCACAATTATGAAAAGGTAAATAAATCAGGCTTGGATGCTATAGGTTGTTAAACTATAGATCATTCAGTAGGTGGATGTGTATTGAAATTAATGTTTCCAACTCAATCTTACCGGTCACTGTCTGTCAGACTGCTGTCCTCACTAGCACTTTGATCACTGTGCCCAGTGGCACCAATACCCTCATCTTCAGTGTCGCCAGGTAACTGGGGAGAACTTTCTCTTGCAGGGTGGCAGAGATTCTGACTAGTCTCCACTATCATAGCTTCCTCTCCTTCACAAGCATCACATGCTTTCAGAGGCGCATCACCACTGCCGTTGTGATTCACGTCCAATGTCAGAGGAGGAATTGACAGCTTCTCCAATGTGTCTGGAACATTCACATTTCTTTGGCATGCACAGAATTGTCAGAACTGAATTTATATTAGGTATGAAAAACATAAATCTTTGTTCGACTCTGTGGCTAGCAATTGCCTTTTAAATAATGTATTTCCTTGTCAGTCTATCTACCATTTGCTTTCTCGAGTCAGAGTTGCAAGGAGTTTAAAAATGTAATGGACACACAAGGAGTCACCCATGTAACATGGATGAATACGTTTCAGGTGATAAGTATGACAATACATCAAATACCGAGAGATTATAATTTAGATAGATATCAATGTAAATATAATGCACAAAATCTATGCAAAAACTTTGGGATTAGCATAAAAAATATGACCACTATTTTCAAAAAGTACTGGGTGTGAATAGCCCAGTATTAAAAACTCTTTAATATGAATGTACATAATTATATTCTATGTTTTCTCATTAGAGGTGGGCAACAATTTTGTAAAAGCTAAAAATCCACTACACAGTACAATTTATACAATATGTGGTGTAAAAACTAAAAACATTAAAAAAAGCTAGACTTATAAATTATACATTTAATATGTATTTTTGCTTTATAATGGAACTAATCCTATACTGGCATCTGCATACGGTTGTGGTACATGGCTATGCTCTATATGCACTATGTAGATATCTAACAGGTCACTGCTTAACCACATGACAATAACAGCAAGACATGAAGAAACACTAGGAAGAAGAGAAGAAAGTGAGGTACAGTGAAATCTCATTACAAATTACACAAAGACACTTTTCGTTTTATACTTAGTACTAAAATTACTTTACACTGAAAGTTATCAAATGTAAAACTCCTGATACTTGAAAAGATATACTTCATAACGAAAAGTACTTTAAAAGTGGAAAACTTTGTAACGAGATTTTACTGTAGATAGGAGACCAATGCTAGGATATCCCTTTAACATCGCATTACCGCATCAGTCGTACACTTGACTAACTTAACATCGCCTTTCGGGCTGGATTGTGTGTTACAGGTTCTGGAAACATAATAAACAAGCACAACAAATTAAAAGTCCAAACTTGATGATGCATGCGATGAAGCTGCTGGTGGTATCCCTTTGTTAGCCCTGCATTTCTACCAGATGCCAATGCAGCTGGCCAGGAAAGGTTACACATAGGAGTAACCTAACCAAGAGTCAATACCTCCCGTTCTAGTCTACTTTCCCGAGGACACGGAAGATCAGCTAGACAGGGCTTCCACCACCACCCCCTTTCATGTGGAGTCTGACCGTGCTGCTGCGGAGATGTGATGATGGCCACACTAATTGAGACCCCCATGCACCTCTGGTTCATTGCAGAGCATTTATATAACACTATGGTCCAAGAAATGTCTTTTATCTCCAGCAAACTTCACCTCTAGGGCTCTCTATTCGTCTTGGGAAGTCTGAAAGCCTCATTTAGAGAATCCAGCAGTAGCAAAGTTGAGCCTGCACTCCTTCAGAATCCTCGGCCTTTGTGCTTCCCACGTCGCACCAGTATACAGCACTCTGTGTAATGGTCAGATACTAATAGAGAGCAGAGTTATTAAGTAAGTTTGTGCACCAACTAGACATTCATGCAGTGGGTGCCAAACACTTTGCCTTTAGAGCAATAAAACTGTCTCAATTGTTGTTCTCACCTGCAATTTCACCAACTTTATTACTAAAAAAAAGCTGTACCAGGCAGTGCATGATAATAGCAATGGAATGGGAAACAGAGTAGGCATCCAAGAAAATGAGGCACGGGAGTGATAGTGCCAAAGAGAATGGGTCACTTTGCATTTGATGCCTGGTGCAATGGCTGTGCATTGTCCTCATCTGACCATCTGTCATTCTGACGATGCTCACAAGCACGATACCCAGTTGCCAACATTCGTAATTACGGGTGTGCAAATATTCGAAAATTAAAAAAATTGAATAATTGTGAACAGTAATTTATGAATTATTCACAATCAAACTGTAATTATCTTATATGAAAATTGTGAATCATTTACAATCCCTTTTCAAAGTGGTTATTTTTGTTCACTTAAACTATTATTCCATAGTTATCATGATAACAGTTAGTTCATTTTTATAAATTTTTGTCATTTGATGTGGTGGCAAATAAACGATCATTAGGTCCCAGCGAGGTTGTTTACATTGGTATGTTATTGAATAACTCATTTAAAAACCTGATAAAAACCAGAATCATTAATAACACCCATGATGCGCACATTTATTTTCAATGTAACATTTACGGAAATAGGACATATTTCTTTTTTCTTGGTCTTTGCAGCTGAAGAATAAAGGTGCGTAAATGTTTGTTGTCACGGTTGTGCACTACTAAAACAAAAAATGTCTTTGTAGTGCATTTATTCACATACCACACAGTCCTGTATGAGGAACACAAATTTTTTTGGTACTTCAGAAGGAATTACAGATTCATTCAAAGGTATACAATTTCGGTACACGAGAGCACAGACTACATAAGGCTGGACTTATAATAGTCCCTCGCATCTCTCAGTCGTCCGTCCATCCGGCAGTCATCCGCCTATCATATTCGTCCATCAGTTGAAAGCGATTAACAACAATATGTAGTCCATTAGTCCTGTACGGGAAAATTTTAGTATGACAACTTAACATCTCACAAGCTTCCTTTTGTTGGAGGTATATTTCGGTTGCAAATACATTTTCATTAAATAACAACTTTGGGAAAATAATCTTTATGTGAAGGGGATAGTTTTGTAAGGCGTTAGACCAGGTGCACCCTCTGGCGGGGTTACGAGTTTCTACTTAGTCCCTATGTGTCACTAGTGCACGTCCATTGTAGAGGACTGGCCTCGTAGCTTTGCGGCAGGGCACAAAGTTGGGTTCAGCTACCATTAAATTTCGCTTCGGGTTGTTGACATTCGGCACGATACCTGTACGACGCGTAACCTTGGATGATGGCTTGACTCGATTCGTATCTGACAGGCATACATGAGCTGCAAGTGGTCCGGCACTCTAAGCTTGTGTGAGCTGTCGGAGTTGGAGCTGCTGAAGCAAGTCTGAAGCTGGAGGCTGGAACTTACAAGGGCTTATTGGGCTTGCTTAAACACTAGACGATCAAGGGGTGTGTCTCCCCTTTAAGACGTGTGGGTGCCTTGAATAGATCCTTGGGGATTTCCGGTGTGACAAGTATCTGTAGTCGGCGCAATGCCTGGGCTTAGCCCTTAGGTGAAAGCTGGTTGAGTGCGGCAATAAAGGAGGGGGTAAGCTCTTAAAAGCCCCTAAAGGCAGTCAGCACCTATTTAACCTTTTCTTGGATACCACTCCGATGGGTGAAAGGCATCTGGATTAGAAGACACACTCACATCTGTGAAGTGATTGCAGGCAAAATGTGTACCTACCTGGTGTAGGATCACGTAAAACATCTGCCAACTCAACGGACGCCCTATCTCAGTGCTCGGCGACTGAACGCAGTGAGAACAGAGAGTCAGGCCTCATTGTCGACAGTCCCTGCACATTGGTGTAGATCTCAGAAACAGACAGTCTTCCCAACTCAGGGAATAACCCATCCAACCCTAAAATACAGCGGAGAGGGTGAGCACTGAGCCGACAAGCTGGACTTGAGAGACAGAGTACTTAGGTGTGGGCTCTACCATTCTGCCTACTGTGGTATGCAGAAAGGTTGGCCAGCACTAGTGCGCGTGGGCATTCCGACAGTGTACTGGCTTGTGTGAGTAACTTTCCTGGTCACCTGCTATCCATTGCATGGTGTGAGGTACACTGGGAGAGGTTCTACATCTACGGGAAGAGGATACGCTAAAATCAGAAAAACTATAGTTTATTGTTTAATGGAAACTAAACAAGTTATGTTGCACTACCTTCTAACATTGGCAAGAGCTTAAACCTACGTTATCCAGGTAGAGGCGACCTGATTATAGGCTAACAATGGTGGAATAGACGAGCGCTATTAAAATAAAATTAAAACTGGAACTATTCCCTACACATGTGTTTCCCAGAAGGGGCCGCAGTGACTCAGTGTGTAGACATGTGGCATAGACTCTTCGGCACATATGTGGTGAAGGAAGGAAAGTACAGCTAGGAGCAAAGAGGGCAGAATAGCTGGATGCGGACCATGAGGGCCGAAGCAGGCTGGTCAGTTCTCTGGCAGCGAGTGTGGTGGAGAAAAGAAGACTGGTCACGAGTCTGCTTGTGACTCACTATTTACACTTTGGCTGGTCCTTCCCTTCAGTTAGCTGGATAGGGGCGACACTGGAGAGGGGGTGGCGATAACATAGCTTCAAGGTGTGACGTCACCAGCAGGCTTGTAGATACGGAGGTGGCGAAGCATACTGGTGTAGCCATCTAACGGCATGCAGTGTAACTCAATGCCTTGATGCATAGTCTCAGTGGTCCGGTGAATAATACAATCTGCTGGCTGGTACATCCATTCTTGCCGGTGTAGACAGTATAAGTCCATAACGTCTCGTAGCGTGGTCAACAATAAAACTCAGTTTAAATCAGTTGCAAGGCTTCCTGACTGATGAGCTGAAGTTGTTTATTCCATTGTTGAAAAGACACCAAGCATCAACCAATACTGATATTATTTTACGTTTTAAATCCCTGAATTTACCACTAAAGATAAATAACACAGATCCACTATCTTGCTTTTTATTTAAAAGTGTGTATTCCTATCTAAGGAATGTCATCGGAAGGCAGTAGTTCATCTATTCATCCGTCCGACGAAAGTTAAACTTAGGAAAATATTTTTTGGATGGACGCATAGAAAAAAAGTTGCCCCATGAATAGTTGAAGATCATGTGACCGCCAGACGGATGGACGACTGATGGAAGTAACTGACTATTTTGATTCCAGCATAAAGCTGTGGACTTGAACAATACTAACATGGCGTCACATCATAGCTGTGGTGAACTAACAGCGCTACTCAGTAGAGTGATGTATCAGTTAAACTGGGGAGAAGCAGGTTGAAAACAATTGCAATTATAAGATTCATGTACTATAATAATACAACTTACAGTAAACAAATTTTGTTATTTACTTAGGACCATGGTAGAAAGACATTGCAAACAGATACGTTTGCAGTACGTTAGCAAAAAGCACTGCAACCCAAGATCAGTAAATACTAATTTTGACTGTAATCACAAGCATCAAATCCCAGCGTTTGCAGAATCTGCTATCAATTCAACCATTAAAATATGCGTATTTAAAATTATGGGGCTTGACACACATTGCAAACAATGATGATAACCGAACATAAAATTGCATAATCTAGGAAATAATTTCCTTTCCTGATAAAGCGTTAATTTTTATTGCACAGAACTTTGAGCTATTTTCTGATGCCCAAAATGTATCTATTCTTCCCTATGATGATAAAGCATATATTTACTTATTTATATATTTATAATACATTATTTATTATTACTGGATACATTTTGGAGCATACTTTTGACACATGCCACACTCCTACTCATCGCGCATGCGCTCCCTACTCTACGACTTTGCCCCATCATTACGCATTGATAGTAATTCGAGGCAAGTCACATGCCGGCAGGCAATGAATCTCATGCCTACAGGGTTGATCCAAGTATTATGGACCACTACAGACATATGGATAATTCATGGAAATTGTACTGCCCACTAATAAGCAGACATGCGATCACCACCCTCGAAGAGGAAATTGTATTACCCATCGAGCCACTGACATGGCCGAGAAGAAGAAGCTAGTTGACAGAGATGCTGAAAGAGAGCAGCACCCTGCGGCCGATGTCGTCACTGCTGCCCGAGCTTCCAGACAGGATGATAAGAAATTGTGGCGCGGCCAAATACCCTACATTAAAAAAACCCCTGCGAAACAAGGCTAGTAACCCCCACACTGCTGGGGCAGCCACCAAACTGAATTTTAGTGTATATAAGGAGAAGTGACACCTCTCTCGCCAGTCTTCATCGGCCCGCCGACCTGAGCAGAGTTGGGGCACTCTCCAGTCTGCAAAGACTCTCCAACAGTCTCATAAGACTCCCTAACCCGCGAAGGCTTTCCAACAGTCTGCACAAGGCTCTCCATTCAGCTCCAAGAAGCTCCAACTCCACTACCATAGCACGCGGAGAAAACCTATTCAAGATTTAGAGGAATCTCCTACGACACTGTCAAAACATCAATTCCAGGTATCTCAACGTCCCTACACCTGTCTCCTCATTACTCGAGTCAAGCCACTGTAGTCCGCGATAGCAGGTCGTAAACGTCGTCGCTTTTGGACAACCACCCCTCACTACACAATATCAATTGCAATTTAGAAATTTGGATTTATTTCATTTTTCTTTCATTTGCAGGTTCGCATTCACCTGTATTCCCTGTTGTGGGTATGGTCTATATGTCGGGGGAGGGGGCGATTCTTCCCATTCTGTTCCTGGTGTTTTGGTCTTCCTGACCCGAGGTTGGGGTGTTTGTCTCGCTCGCCTCATGAGTGTCTGGGATTCGGTACCTCCTTTGGGTGCCGTCACTTGGGGGTTCACCCCTGTTCGGGTGGTTCCGAATCTGTGCTTGAAGTCCGGGGTTCGAGACCTGACATGTTGTCCCAGCCGTATCTGACGGAGGTTCAGAGGCCTTTCGCTAACTTGGGACCATGGTCCGGTTTGTATCTCTGCGGGGTTGTTTTTGTTCGAGGAGCGATCCTCGCTTCTCTCCTGGGGGGTGGTATCCCCACAACGTACAGTTGTGATCAGTCTCGCTTGCACAACCAGTAGTTTCCAATGTGTACCATGGTGCAGCGCTTCCATGGTATCTATGACTAACTCTAAATTCATTTCCACACTGCCAAGCTATTGTATTGTGCTATCTATAAGAAAAAAGTGTTATTGTAGCAAAAGTTTATTTCATGAAAAAAGTAACCTGTCTGATGTTCATGTACCAGAATGCATATATTTCACTGGAAAAAAAAAGTCTTATTAATATGATCATTTAAAGTACTTCCCGGAAGACTGAAGAATTAACACTACCAAACATTTATTGTGAAATATGAAGGTTAATTGTACTGAACTGTTATGAAAACCGAAGTTGGCTAATGTGTTGCTTTAATGTATTCGTTTTAAATGTTCTATTATAGGCTAATAATTACATTGGGTGTAAAAAATACTTTGTTATATGTATTATCCACATTTAGTTTTAAACTGTTTCTTTACCTAGGAATTGCATACACAGCAGAGCTTCCTATAAGCCTGAAATTTTTCAAGTAAATTTGACTCTGGTTTGAAAATTATGAGTCAAGCCAAAAAAATTGTGATCAGAAAGAGCTTACAAAATTTTATTAGAAAGTAATTTGATCTTTTTTATGTTTTTCTTCTAGTTGAATATTAAATAAAATACATTTTAATTTGTATTATAAAAGTGTGAATACAGCACAATCATCACTGGAAACATTTGACACATTCGTGGTAACTGCAAGACTATTAGTATACTTTTGAATTATAGTAATTTGAATGTTATTTCCATATGAACAAAATTTTCCACTGCATCATCAAAACAATGAGCAGTTCTAATTGCTACTTTCTCACAAGAAGAGGCGCAAAACAACCTCGTCTCGCGAAAGACGATAAATGTGATAAACTAAAATTTCCCACCCCACCAATATAATAAATAGAATCTTCTAATATATTACTTGGGCAAAACAAAAATTAAATGGCGTCAGATACAAAAAGTCATTCTCACATAACCTGAATAACTTTAAAAACATGTTTACATAAAAACAGTCACAAATAAAATAAAACATTTGGTAATACCATCGATGTACGAATCTATGAAGCGTACTGTGTGCCTGTGTCACATAAATGTGCAGCCAGCACCTATTGGCAACGGAAAATTTTGTTACTATTTTTGAGATAAGTGTGTGGTAATTTTTCTAGTTATCACATTTGTATATTACCAATGAGGTTACATTAATTATGTGACGAAAAGTGAAAAAAGACAAAATGTAAATTAAATTAGTTTATTTTAGAAAGTCACCGAGATCAGTTTATTTTCCCAAATCTTTTTGCTAGAAATTTTGTATTTCATGTTTATTTCACAATTTCGCAGCCCCGAAAAACAGGAGTCTCTACTCGTGTGATTTGAAGCAGTTAATGACTATCAGCATGAAACAAAAAATATTGTGAGTAAAATTTGACTAGCAGGTTTTAATAATGCGAGTCAGGTTGGCCTGAAAGTGCTTAGTTACGCGTAAATTCAGAGTACGCCGAAGCCCTGTACACAGGTTCAATGGACCAAAAAACCACTTGTAATAAAGAGAGTTCTTCGCATTAACCAAATTTATACTAACAGGGTTCCACTGTAACACCAAAATTGATAATACACTGCTAAACACCGAAATACAAGTTAATACACCACCTAACACTGAAATTTCGGTTAAAAAATAAATTTAATTTAATTTAGCCCAGTTATATAATTTTTCTGTGAAACAATGACCAAAAATTTGTACCAAAATATGCAGAAACCAAGGGATAAGAATAATTTAAACTGTTGACATTTTGGCTGAGTGAATAACAGCAGTAAATATAAACTGTGTGGATAAGATTGAAATTATAATTTAATAACAATAGCAAAATTGTAAAAGAAAATACAAAAATTGTTCAATTTCCAGGTTGGAGTGCTTTTTTCTCTCAAAAGAACCATATTGAAGACAGTCCAGTAAAATTGCAACAAAAACTCCACACTGTCAAGGCAAATCAACAACAGTTAGAAAAAAAGTTAAAAACCTAAAAAAATATTTTTTCTACTACAGTAATGGTTTGCATTATCATAGTTAAAACGAAATGCTCTCTCTTGTTCATCCATTTGCATAACATTATAAAACTAATGCAATTATGCATACAAGGATAAATGATTGAAAACTGATAATTAATTTTTAATAATAAAATCTGTATTAAAATAACACAGGGCTCTAATAATGCATAGTTTCAGTTATAAAGTTAATGTGTGATGCAATCACGCACATTTACGAAGCGCACTCTACTTGACGACTTCGCCCCCTCTTTGAACGCGATTAATACAGGGGCAAGTTTACCAATCATAACAGTACTCGCGGAACATGTGTCAACAGGGTATATTGGCGCACATCAAGAGTGAGTACAGGCACGTGGCATGTGGTCCTAAATTGCACTGTTCACCCAGAAACTCCAAGAAGCTGCCATGCCAACACCCACCCCCGACGTAGAATTTTACTGTTGGCAGATACATCGGCACCCTCCAGCGAAGACCAAGCTAGTAACAGATTGCCCGCCACAATGAGAATAAACCAGACCGGGTATTCCAAACTCTGCCACCGCTGCTCACGTGGCCAGATTGGAACTGGAACTAACTCAACCTGATCGACCTCCAATGGATAAGACACACCCAGATATCTCAGAAAGGAAGGGGCATGTGTTGCCCAATGCTCTGTCCATCACTCGTAAGGGCCAGATGAAAGGAGCACAGGAGTTGTCTCACGTCACCAGTCTGGGCATCCGGCAGTACACAACAGGGATGCCAGGCGCTGGCTTTTCCTCTGCGGGTTATTTCTGTCAGTGTGTAAATGCCATACACAAGTCAGGGAAGTGTACGCAGGAAATTAAAGAAGGCCTTACATGATTTAGAAGGTGAGAAAGCAAAATTAACACTTTCTGAAACAGCTTCTATAAAGTCATTGTTCCTGCCCTTAACCTGACTGGCCACACCTTATAATAGAAGTCATTCTACGTGGGGAAGAGATCCCCTTAGGTCTTAACTGGCCCTGGCAAACAGCCAAGACGTCACTCCTGCACGCCTTTCGGAACAGACACCTGACCAACATCGCAAGCCAGCAGTGCAAGTCAACCACCACAGAGGAGAACCTCTCTTTCCGTCAAATTTCAGGTACTGTGTCAACCAAGGCAAAGGGTAGTGAAAGTGGTCCCCGATTCTGTATCAACCAGACAATCCACAAGGCCCACCTTGTATACTGGCTGGGCACTACAGAGATCCCATGTCTTACTCCCCAACATACCTCGCGATACTGGCATCGCAACATAAAACAGTGACATTGAATTGACAACGACCAAGGCTTCATTTGTTAAATCATGTTTTGCTAAGTTTAGAATAGCCTTTAGTCTCACCAAGTCATTGGTCAAAGTCTACCCTACGTAGCATATGTAAGTCCAACGTGTAGAACTTAATCCCTAGGCGGGAATTCTATCTAGTACTTAATCATAAGCCTGGTGAAAGCGGTTCAAATCCGTCGACTATAAACTCTGCATCTTTCAAAGTTTTAATTTATAAGTCTTTCCTAATAAAACCAATAACATTGAATCTAGTGTTTTTAAAAACGAAATTCCCCTCAAAATAACAACACAAAATCTTGCCCTTATAAATTACATATGCAGAAAAATTCAAGCATATTTGGATAACAATGCGTGAATATTGACATAGGTAGGGTATATAATTTTAGGCAGTTTAAAATCTAAACTAACTTCACTTCCATAATCTTTCATAGCATGATTGTATTTCGCTACCCTGTTTTCATCTAATGTAAAGTTACTTCTTTCATACTTCTTTTCCATTATTACTACATCTATAAACATCAACCTTGCATATGCACCAACATAAAACTCACAAATTACCTTGTGATATCAGCAAATACCATTTCCTTATGGAGGCAGTGGTAGTTTAGTGGTTAGACTGCTGGGTCATACCTTGTCAAAAAAACCAGGGGTTTGAACTTGCATGTTTCAGATTTGAATGTTTGGTTTACCCATTTTTTCTCCACATTCAAATTTGATATTCCTATAGCCAATACACGCAAGAATAAAAAATTCTTAAGGAAAAATCAAAGGAGACGTTTTTACCATTGTTAAAAATACAAATTTGAAAGTAGTTTTCAAAATAAAATTTTTTGAAAGTACATATATATTGCATTTCATATAAAATGAAAGCCCTACGAAATAGCTTTAAAATGAGCTATAAAAGAATTTCCTAGCATCATTGAGCATGCATGCATACATCCATACATACATAAACACACACACACAGATATATAGTCCATTCCTGATTGGAAGCGACTTATGAAAATCAACCTTTGAAAAAACACTCTAGCCATAACATGTCAACCTGTTTTCTCAATAACCTGTATTCCACAAATATATAACACTGTGGTTAACTTTAGAGTACTTTACTATTGAATAAATGAAACTTTACCTTAATATCTTCTATAACTTGTAATATTTATTACTTTTTAAATATGAATTAACAACAGCGAGTACAGCGACATATTGGCAACGACAGGTAAGAAATAGTTCACAGTTAAACTATTATTTTAACCTCGTTTTTTAGTGTACTGTTTGTAAATTAAATGGTGTCTATCGCAATATTTAAATATTTAATTAGCCCCGATGGCAACATCTCATTTTTACAGTTTAAAATAACAGCGGAAAATATCGCGAGTAGGCCATAATGGTACTGTATTGTTTTATCGAGCGAGAATGAAATTGAAAAACTGTCTGTTGGCGAGGCTTGTCGCACTCTTTCACACTCTGGAAATTCCACTTTGCTGGTAAGCTATAAAATTATACATATTTTAAATTGTAGCATATTTTATACTTATTACTGCAAAATACTGATTTTTGAATTTGTAATTTACAACTGAAAAGAGATTTTAATGTTTGAATATGTATTTTAATATATTTAGATATGATGGCAGGGCAGTTACCAAGTGAAGTTGGCAGACGTGGCGAGCCATGACATGGCGTGTTGCTTTTTGTCAAACGAAACGTAAATAATTCTTACTCTGAAAAATACTTAAAATTAATACATCACGTTTGTAGACGTGTTTTTAAATCCTACCTAGGCAAATTACAATGTTGTGATAAATCTGTATTTCCACCGCAGTAATAAATATACTGTGACGTGTGTTTTGTTAATCATTGCGTCTGTGAAATGGCATGCCTTTGTGCATCGTGGTTGATTAGCTGGCCCTGTGTGTGCGTGATTTCAAATAATTAATTAGCACTATTTATACGTTTTAAATGTGAAGTTTTTATGACAAAATTATTTATTTACACCCATGTCTGTTTATATATCACAACGTTGTACCTTTGCCCTAAGGGTGAAACAGTCGTGAAATGTAATTTGCCACAATCCCAGAAGAAAAATACTAAGACCAGCTCGATAAATTTCAATAAATCTAATAAACAGTAAGTAGCAATACATAGAAATATGAGCTGAATAAAAGTTATCATAGGCTTATTTGTGTGCATGTTCACCGGTATCTTTTAAAGTTTGTATGACAAAAATGAGCAACACGAGTTGCGTGCTTGAATTTAATGTGCCTTTTCCACTGATTGTCCCAACATATCAATAACAAAAGGATAATTACAATTAATACAGCCCTTTACCTCACAGTTGTAACAGTGTTAAACACAGTTGCGGCAAAATACTAACATGCATTACATGTAATGAGCTACGTCGTGGAAAACAAATATGTTAATGTAAACTAACTGTAAGAAATGTCTTCAATTCAGGCGTTTTTAAAATGTCATAAAGCTGACCTAAATAATGCTAGAGACCTAAACTGTGAATATTCATAAGGAATGGTTTTTGGAATATTACAGAATTCTTTGAAAAACTGTAAACAGTAAACAACACATTTGACAGGTATTAAAGTAGAAGTCACATTTCAATGTTTATTTTTAGGTGTAGCCAAAGTATACGAACATATGTACACACACAATGGAATGTAAACATTGATTTTGACAGATGCTACATGGCAGTCACATGGTAATGTTTGATACATTTGGCGGAAGGAGACGAAACGGGCCTGCGAGTAGATATTTAGCAGGGCTCTGAGAAAGTTGCTTACAATGGGGAATGGACTACACACACACACGCACGCATGCATGCATGCACGCACACACGTGTGTGTGTGTTTACAAATAAGGAAATTTCTTGCTCTTTTTGCAATATTTTTTCAAATCATGACACGGAATGACCCTGCTCGCCTCCAACTTAGGTGAACTGGGCTCGATTCCCGACGGAGTCGCTCCTGGATTTTTGCATGTGGGAATTGTGCCAGACGATGCCACTGGTTGGCACGTTTTTTAAGGGGATCTCCTGTTTCCCCCACACTTGCATTCTAGCGCTGATCTATTCTCACCTCACTTCACTTCATCGGATCTCAATACCTCAATTTTAAGAGTCTTCCAGATTGTTTCACTCCACTCTAACCATTCTCTGTAATAGTTGATTAGTTTGGCAACATAAAATGCCATCCAAATGGATGGTAGTAGCAAACCTGATTGCTAAAGCTCTCCAGCATCCACTTGTCTCCCCATGTTGTACTATGAAACATACGTATTTATCTGTGGTCAAATGGGTTTGTGTTTAAGCAATACATATTAGAAATGAGTATGTTATTTCTGCCAGGCAATTTGGTATAGTACAAAAAGAACTGTTATTGAAGCCTAGCAGGATCAAAACCACTTCATATTCCACAGTAACAGCATTTCATATTAAATGAATTGTTTAATATTATAAAACATTCTTCGTTTCATAGGAATGTCGCAAAACTTTGCATAAATTGGAGTGCCCTACAAAGAATAAAATCAGAGTACAAAAATTGTTGAATTTTAAAAATTTTCTTCACTAAATACCATATTGCTGTATTTTTTCAAGGTGTTCATTATTCTTTTATTGTTTTGTTTAATAGTTACATGCAAGAATCAAGACATTTCTTCAGATACTCAATTACAGCTTGTTTATACTAATAGGCATGTATTCATAGATTACGAAATCAATTTTGTCATACATTAAAACATTTTGAAAATGTCAGAGTTAAAATAATAATAATAAAAAACAAACCACCAGCATAGGCATAGTTCGGGTCTGTGATACCGAGTCTGGTCAAATTATATCAATTTTTTTTATATTAATCACTACCAGATTAAGTAACTCAATAAGAAAAAAAAATAAAAAAAATGAATATCAACTTCCAAAAAGTAATTAACTTACAAATTTTTGTATCATTCAATCTAAATATTGCATAGAAAGGTGCAGTTTGTTTCTCAAAATCATGTTACAGTTTTATAATAATACACATAAAATACTTGAATATGATTAGCCTCAATTTTATACTATGTAGTCTGTCATCTGTATTCTAATACTATATTACAAACATATTTTCCAAACACCAAGGCCTGTTACACAAACAGTCAGTCTACTACCTTTGTCAATATCTGGCAGCACCAAATGCAGTGTAATGATGTGCTCAAAACTATCGATCAACGAGTGCAGTTTGGAAGTATAGAATAACTTCTCTGGATCTTCATCAATTCTGCTGGCAATAAATATCTGAAAAGAATTACAATTTTTGAGTGTAAGGTTCTACTGAGTGATGATAAAACTTTAACAAAAATGAAATATGTTTACTGCAAGTTTTCTACAATTTATAACAATTTTTCACCATAAATACACGTAGCAGGTCAGATATGTTTTTCAACACTGAAACCGCTTCTTTATACTTTCCAAGTGATTAGGAAAAAAATTAAAGAGGAAAATATGAACAAAAAAGATTGATATCTAAAATTTTTTTAAATATCTGGAAGTGTCACAGCAAAGTTTTGCTATATGCTATCATAACTACTGGATGTCTCAAATTAATCTTTACTCTCTTTGAATGGCAATAACAAAGAAACTATTAAGGACAATCTGATGGGATTACGTATTTATTTTTTACACTATATGGACATTGTTGGGTGTGTGTGAATATCAATAACAATTACAAATGTTCAAAACATCCATCATAAGCAACAAGATATTGTCTGCAATGCAGTAGAACAGAGCAACATAAAAGGAGCTAGCTACTGTTTCCATGGGAGTGGATTCAGAGACAGTCACAATTGCAACTCTTATGGCATCAAGTGTCTGTGGCATACATAATGTTCTTCAGAGTTCCCCAAAGATAAAAATCTAATGGCGATAAATATGGAGATTCGGGTGGATACTCAACATCTGAATAATGATGTGGTGGTGCACCGTCCTGCTGAAAAAAGCAATCATTTGGGTAGAATTGGTAAACAGCTGGCACACTGTAATGGTAGCGCAGTATTCCTTCCATCATTTCTGCACCACAATCTTATTCACTCATTTTCAGTAACACTTTAAAATCGTCTTGTGTTATTTGAAAGAAAATCTTATCACCTTCACCATTTCCTTTACAATATTGTAGTACTGCAGCTCATCACTAGACACAACAAACAGCAGAATGGCTACACTAACTCGCACACAACCAATGTTTTATCTATTAATGTAAAATACATGCAGTACCATAGTTTGTTTTAATAGTTTCTCTATTTTTATGTACAAAGAGTGTAACATTAATTTAGGACACCCAGTACATTTAAGATCTCAAAAAATTCATAAAACATATTCTAACACATTACATTTTACCGTATGCAACATTTTAACTCAGACTAAAAAAATAGTGTGATCTAATTCATTTTGTAAAAAGAGAAGATAAAATCTCCACATTATTTATACCGAAGTATGGCAATGCTGATACATTCATTATACTAAGCTTCATGGTAATGTCAGTGATAATTAGTGTACATAGTCCGTCCAGTAAAACAAATAACTTGTGTGTTTCAGAAAAGGAGCACTCTTTTATACAGAGATGGGTCCAAACCCCATTTTGCAGAATTACCAATATGATACTTTATGGTTGATCCCGCAGATAATACCGATTAAAATCATTTCATTTGTAATTTTTTATATGGTGTCTGAGAACATCAAAAAAAACTTTTACCACCTGGGGAAATATCCACTTTACACAGTTTGCAAATGGCTTTGTGGGCGGGCATCTTGTTTAACATTAAAATATCCCCAAACTTCACTTTTTCTATTTCCTTCCATGTCAGATTAAATATTTGCACACAAATAAGTCTGCAAACTTAGAGGGTAATTTTTCTCATGGCCCCCAGGTCCAACTCAAGTTCACGCATCCACTATTTGCACTAGATGCACAGAGAAATTATGATTTTTTCCCCCAAGAAATACGACAAATGCAAATAATAGTTTTTATTAACACATTCACACAGTTTTAAAAGAAATGGCAAATGTTTACCTAGCATTTTTACTGCAATGCATTATTTCAGATTTATTTGTTATAAACATTTGTGGGCCTAACCATCATGATGAACCACCATGTAAAAAAGAATAATGCACATGTAATTATATGCCCAAGAGATTTATTTATTCTTATAAATAAAACTATCTCTCTTTTTCCAGCAACTAAAGGTAAATTAAAAAAGGAAACTGGGATTTAAATCTTGTTAATTGTGTGTTAAAAAATTGGATCACTGAGGTAATTGGAAATGTAATAAAAGTTGTTTACGCACTAAAATCTTTACTTTGGAAAATCTCTCAGTAGTCCAATCCACCACAAACAGTCGAAAACCCTGGAATTTTAGGGCACATACGTGATTAAAAATGGTGTCATGTCCTCAATCATAAGCATGTATTTCATGCTACATGCACTTATGACCAACATTCATGGGTAGGGCCCACTTTTACAGTAAATAAAATAAGCTGAACTTTTTACAAAATTTCAACATTTCATAAAAAAAATATTTTGTCAAATAAATTCTATAGGAAAAAATGCATGCACTATTATAACATGAATTTGTTGTTTTTGTAATGATTTCATTCAAACTAAATGGAATTTGTTAGTCATTATTTAATTCAGTACATATTTAAGTGGGAAGAATTAAAAAATACTTAACGATAAGGATGAAAGGACAACCTTATGAAAGCACACTGGTCACATAACATATATTGTCACATCAAAGACAGCACCATTGATCTCCTTCAGAATCCTGTAGCACCCTTTAGCACCCTTCCCAACATTTCTGTAGATTCAGGCAATACCCTTTTCTCCTCTGTGGGTTGTACAGCCACACCAGTTGTCCTCCTTGAAATATCTCGACTGACATTCTCCTCTTATAAGAGTCTTCAGCCTGTCACTATTTGGTCATTCGTGCCTTTCAAAAGGACTAATCCTTTCAGTAAAGGTTTGAAAAGATGAAACAACACCAGAATTTCCCCTTGCATTGTCCTTTAGACCATGTTTACCAATCTTAAACAAGGTGGCACTTGCGGTGGATGCTGCATGTTGTGGCTGGATCCGTGTCTGAAGTACACAAACACTGGTAGCTCCTGTCGACTGCCTCATTTCCTTTCTTGAGTTCACGCAACTCGTTCTTTAATCCCCTGAAACACTTCCTCCACTGGACTGCTATGCTCAGAGGTACTACTGAGAGGGGCCATCCTATCACTCGTTCCATGCCATGGGCACCTTTCACTGTTATATGGCACAGTGTGCACAGGGCTTCTGGACAGCATCAGCAGGTCATCATATGCATTCTCCAACTGCTTTGTGAAATGTGCAGCTTGCAGCATCAGATCGTTAATGCAGTGTCTCAGTTGTTGGACATATACACGAAGCTCACAAATTTCTTTATGCAAGTGCTTGTATTTCCAAAGTATTTGAATAAATACGCTTGTGCTAAAATTGAATGCCAAACTATTCAATTAATTTTACCCATGATCATTTAAATGGTAATTGTGACATTGGTATCAGTAACCATTGTGGCTCTTTAAAGCAAAGCGACCACTCTGGGATACACACGAGTGGGCAGAACATTCTTGGGACTCCTGGCGCCTGAATAAGGCTATGGTCTGTACATGATGTGGGAGCTCCTGGGAGGTGTCCGGAACATCCGCGCCTGCATAAAGATACGCTCACGTCTATCCGGAACATCTAACCCATTCATTACCTCCGATCGTATGAGTAAGACTGAACTCAGGAGGACTTGAGCTACACTGGATAGACCAGGAGTGTGCCATCATAACTGAGATTAGTGATTGTGAGCCAAAAGCTATCTATTTTGTTCCCTTTAAAGAAAAGATTTTAAATGCCACAAAAGGGTGGAGGATGCAGTAGTCAGCTTCGACATTTAGCCCGACAGACCTACAATGAGAGTTAAATTTACCTACTACTACTGCAACTCCCAGCCCGTCCAGTGAGCCACTAGAGAACTCTCAGTCTACTGACCCCTGTAATGGAGAACTGTGGCTCATTTCTCGATTCATTGCTAGATATTTGTTGGCCGTGGCCTCATCTGGAATACTGCAAGAAACTGAACATGAACCTAGCCCCTACCACGACCGTGCCTAGTCTGCACCAATCCAACTAACAAGTGCCAAATACGTACCACCGCCGGAAAACTAGTAACTGTTCTCATTACCCCAAAACCGACGTGTTCACATATGGTAGTTACGATCACGCCAGGCTTTATCCCAGTGAGAAAACTGACTAGGCCAGCCCCATATAAACACCCAGGCAGCGTCTGAGAGACCGAGCAGGAACTGCTGGGAGAGAAATAGTTCATCTCCAACATATCCATTAATTCCCCTTTTACATTATTTAGTGACAGCTGGCATCACATATTTTGGCAGCCTTTACAGTGAGCACAACCATACTCCCTGGGAGGGAAGTCTATGTGGTCAAGCTCACCCTGGGATTTGACTCCTCTCCCCAGACTACCAATCATTCACAGAGCAAGTGTCCATTTAGATCTCCCGTGGGCAGATCTGCGACCCTGCCAGGCAAAATGAATTTGAAACATAACGACACTGCTGAAGAAAGTACCGGTGTCATAACATAAGAGGAGGGAATCAGCACTCACCGGATACTCTTTTGTTTATCCGTAAGGCCTACTAGCTAGTAGGAGCATCACCGATAACCCTGGCATGAGGAAGCTCTAGAGAGTGCACTGAGCCGAACCAAGAGAGCCACAGAGAGAGTGAGGAGTGCGCCAATTTTGAAGAAGACTATGCAACATTAATTTTCCTATTGTTTTGTATGTTACTTAAAGTATCAAATAGTACATTGTGCTAGTATTTAAACATTGTAATATATTTACTTTTATTTTAGAAACTATTAGCTTGAAGTTGAGTTTGTCGTGATGTTTTTCACTATTATTTACACTTTCCTCTGAATTACACCATTTTTAGTTTTCCCTTTGAAAAGTGTAAGACAAGTGTAACTTATTTTGTGTTTTGTGTAGAATCACTTCAAGAAACATCACGCAATTCTGATTATCTTGTAAATAATTTCAAGCATTTTTTAACATAATTAACATATTTGGTATTGTGTAGAATCCCTCAAGAGATCACAAATGAAACACAGACACTCTAAACCAAAAAAGTTTGTGATTGAAATTTTTCAAAATGTATTAGAATATCCAGTATCTCGATTGTTTTTAAGGGTATTCTTCCATGCACTCTATCTATTTTATATATACATTGGTGTATGTAAGCATTGTTGATTAGTTCGAAGCATCTTTAAGGTTTGATGGCATGCACAACATGGCCACTAAAACCAGGAGAGCTTAATAATTGGGGGGGGGGGGGGGGGGGGGGACTGGTCCAAACGGCCTAGTCTGAATTATTGTAGTTAACACCCCATGTTGTACAATATATTGAAACCCTAAATTTATACCCTCTTCTATGATAGGAGGGGTGGGAGAATTTGATGTGTCTCCTATGGTTTCGAATTAAGTTAACAGACTTGGTCTACGTGTGCATACGTTTGAATCAAATTCTTAAATACAACAGGTTTAAACTCAATTCTTGACCCCCTATCACCTCCTACCTCCTTGGCAGTTCAGCAGGGTAGAATTAATGGGAGTGCGCTCCTGAGGCGCGTGAGTTTGTGCTGGGCTAGGGTGTGGTTCCCCACATTGGGATGAACGCTTAAATGATTTTATCCTATACCAAGGGGAGAGGGGTGCAAACACTAGTGAGAACTGGACCAGGTGTTATTCTGAATGGGAAACTCTGGTTTTATGCACTCGTAGATACTTAACCAAGAATTGACTTAGTCAGATCTGAAGGGTGCATACAGAGTGGCTACTTAAATAATTAGGCCCTGTATTTAGTCCCGCTTTGAGGGCTGACCGTTGTACATTACCGGCCGCGTGGGCCGTCTGACTGGAAAGAAATTATCTACTATACTCGCAATACGACGTTTAAGCAGGCACTGTACATGGGCAGTTGGGGTAGGGGGGGCACATCTGTTGGCTGGGCGATTCACACTTGAGTGTAGACTGCACGGCAACTTTCGATGCTGGTTGCGGCGGTGCAGGGCAGAGGACCTGGTTGACTGTGATGAGGAGACTCGTGTGGATGTGGGCGATACAAACCGAGGAGGGCGTTCCCTTCTCTTAATATTAGTGCTATGGCCGCATGGGCCTTGCCTGGCAGTTTTATTAAAGGTCCAAACAGTACTCACTGGTAAATTATTGCTCTCAGGTTTGGTAGGATTTATGTTTGTTAAATCGCTAATGATTTCTCTGAGAGCTCGTCTACGTTGTTTGCTTTTATTACCATGATTTGCATAAGGCATTTAGAATGTATGGTAATGCCCGGAGGAGAAGTAGTTGTATGGGCCTAGTTGAGTACTTCCAGAACACAGCGCCGTCAATCTCAGTTCCCACAGTTCGGCCTTTTCAAACTGGGACTGACAGAGAGACGTAGATACATCTGTTTCCTGAGTGAGGCACCCATGATACTTGAGTCTGTGGCAAAGGTGTTCAGTTTTCCTTCCCGCCTATGCAGATTGGGAAGGAGAATTTAAACACCTGGTCTGACCAACTACGGTGTAGATTTGTGTTCCTAGTAGATGGCACTGCTGATGAAATACTCAGGACAGGTCTCGGTTTGCCATTGCTAAGGTGTTGTGGATTAACCGATTGGTTACTCACGCAATACTTGCCCTTCCTCTGTTTAAGTCAGCAATGCGCTTGATATTCAAAATTAGGAATTTATTAGAACCAAACATTACTGAGTGCAAAATTACACTGAAATGAATAAAACTCTCAAATGTAATTAAATACATTATATTATATATATTAATATGAAAGCAGGGTGAGTTCACTCTAGCTCCCATCTGGAATAATTACGTAACATTATTTCTTAATAATAAATAAAACTTAAGGATGCTTGAGCCTACATTAACGTATTTCCACAATTACAAGTCGCACATTTTTTGTTAAAATTTTGGCTTACAAACAGGGATGCGGCCTGCACTGAAGGAAAATTTATTTTCAGTGATGATAAAAGCAATAAACAAAGTACTACGGAACTAAAAATCATAAGGAACAAATTTTTTAACCTGAGTATGAATTTCTGACAAATAAGTGCTAAATCAACCATAATGTATTGTTCAAGTCACATTCCTTAGAGGCACGATTTTGTGGTAAATCGCGATAAAATGAAACAATGCCTAAATAAAATTTAAAATGCAAAATAATATGAAATACAGACAAATGCGCAATATCTAAACTCTTCTCCTACGTTATATATATGAAATTTCTTCGGCACTGTAAAAACACGTTATTTTCTTGCATAACAAGATGTAAAACACATTCCAAAGATTACACAAGCAGTAAAACATGCACTTTGAAGTAAACTACAGTAGTTTGTGGGGGTGGGAAATTAGATTTCTCAATTCCTAGATTACCTCGATAATTTGCTGTAATCGACATAATCGAAAATCTAGAGGAAGTATGAATTTATTAATTCTAGATTATTTTGATTATCATTGCAAAATATAAGTTTATAGTTTAATAATTAGGCCTGTACGAATGTTTAAATTTTTGAATACCGTTCCGAATAATTAAATATTCGTATTTAATTCGATGTCGCATATAAATACTTCAAATTTTCGAATATTCAATTTTTTTCTAAGTGTGAATGTTGATATTTAGAAACAGTTTCGGACACAAAAGAACATCATGCACAGTATTTACAGGAAAGTAAGATGATTTTTTGACAGAAAAGGAATATAAAAAAAATTAGGGGTCATCTACAATTCAAGAATCGTCTCTTCAATTGAAAACTTAGGCGATTTTGACAAAGGCTTTTCATGCTTAAATACAGTGTCTTATGGTTGTACGTATTTGTGCAGTGCTGAGGCTGTACCTGTCAACTTTGAGAAGGGTCCCCTTATATGATGCCCAGCCAGTGGAGGAGCACAGATGATATGAGGAAGCGCTTTGCTGGGAAGCAAAATGGCTCAAATGAATCATATTATTCATATAATAGGATTTCCTCTTGAAGGGTTTGTCATAAATTAATGCAAAAATACTTCAACCTAAATAATTTTTTCAGCACTTCACAGGTGTAGTCTTGAATTCAGGTTTAAATATTTTTCCCTCAAAATTTTTTTTTAGGAAGGGGTCGTCTTAGATTCAGGGTCGTCTTCCTTTAGGATAAATACAGTATTCATATTCCCAGTAGTTAAAACATTTGCAGTCAATTTTTGTGAAGTATTCAATAAAGTTTCTCAGTAAAAAACACTTCTTCCATGAAAAGGACTACATAAATACAATTTGCGCTTGGACACTCTTCAGTGTACATACTGGGAAGTATTAAAACATTTTACAATTACAATTTAATTTATTTCAAATTACAGTATTTTGGATGTAAAAAGAAAATTACCCATTACAGTCATTGTAAAGTAATTAATAGTTTGTGACTATGGTTTTAAAAGAATTCTTGGCTAGAAAATTCAAAAATCATTCATTTTTTAAGGAACAGCAAGAAATGTTGAGTACTGCATTAGAACTGCCGAGGTCCTGCTCTTTTTCATTATTATTTGTTTTTATTGTTGTGCACTTTGGATTTGTACAATTTTTCTTGGAACTAAGATAGTCGAGAATTGAATTATAGAGAAATCTAGCTTCATAAGAGTAATAATAGAGAAAACAACATTAATCGTCCCATCTTTAGTAGTTTGACAACAAACTCCCTCCAAGCGCTATTATGCGTAATGCCATGTTTATTTATATTGACAGTTGTGTACGAAATGAAAGAGTGATATCCAAATAAAATGACTGTTTTTGTAAAATACCTAAGTCTCATCAATTATGGAAGACTCTGCGGCCAATGCAAAAGACCGTAAATCTCTAACATTGACTAACTTTTATTTTAACGGATTTTATAACACAAATTGCCAAAAAAAAAATTAAAATGTGGGATAAATTCCCCCCCCCCCCCCCCAAATTTTGGTTTTCTGAAATAAGGGGGCGGCTTATAATCATGGAAATACAGTGAATCCAAGCGAAGCCAGCCATATCTGTTACCATTGATGCATGACATCTTTTATAACTTGAATAAATCAATTTCGCCTCATCAGTGTGCACCTCCTTGTTTCACCCGGCGGGGTTTGAACTAAAGTACAAACTACCAGTGTGCCTACAAGATACTACCGCCTCTTCTCGCGGGGACTGATTGTAGCCAAATTGTACTGTTCACTCGTGGTCATGATGCACGCCAGCCTCCCCGACGTATGCGTAAGATGTCGGTCGAGGGGTCGAGACCACATTCTGAAGCCCAGGTAGTTATAAAGCGTGCAGAGAGATGCCTCCCCTACCTGGCTCGGCCCGGCAGCAGACAGCAGACAACGCTCTACCCCGCAGACATCCCACCCACCAGCCCAGACGAGGGTGAGCCGGAAGGGTATAAGTATCTGTGCGCGGCCCATAAACTTCAATCTATCTACAGTAACGCACTCCCATCACCTCGTCTGCTGGGGCTCTCTACTGCTAGCCAGGACCTCAAGTTCCACTACAAGTTCTTCAGCAACTTCACCTTAACCTGGCACATATGGTTTACTTCCCATCCGCTTTAACTTGATTAGGAGGTAGTACGGGCCACCAGGTTTATTCCTACTGGAATAAACACGTATCTCAGTAAACCAAAGAGTATTTATTTCAAAGGGTATTTGTGCTATCTATACGTAGACACCACATCCATCAGGGTTAAGCACAACGCAAAATATATTCAGCCCATTTGCGAACCATAGTGCAGGGCAGCTGGCACCCCCTCAATGATGCCCATACGTCGTGACATACCCATTAGAAGGCCACCCGTACTGTATACCCCATGTGCAGTAAGGTAAGAGCCACGACTACCCAACAGTCAACCCAAAATGTGGCTAGTCAGTCAGCCCAGGTTGTACTTCGTCCAATGCACTGAACTGTACCGGAGGAAGTACTTGCCTAGTTCCGGAGGTCTGACCCCTTTTGGACCTACACCCAAGAGTTGTTGGCATGCCGCACTGAATTGTGCCGGATTTAAGAACAAAAGGGTACACTTTCTGCCTGTACGATTGTGGCCTTGGCAGAACACAATAGTTAGGGACCACTGTTGCCTGCTTACCCCTTACGAGGCTAATAGAAGTAAGTAGTACCTCTCCATATGCCATACACCCGGAGTAGTGGTGCTCAACAGGAAGCACGAAAGGCAGTTACCACCTCTGACACCAAGCAAGGTTACAACTCAGCACCGCCTGCACTCTGGAGTCTTAAACCCCACGAATGAGCTTCACGCTGCCCGAAAGTTGGCGTGACTTCACCTCCCAGCTTCTACCCTTCCTTGTTTACAGCCTCCATCAAGGTAGCAGGCATCCAGCACCCGATAGCCACCGCTTTCCTCAGGGCCATTGACGTACCATACGGCATCTCCAACCCTTGGTTCAAGGGAGGCCTGTGCACCCGACCACCCAAGGCCACAACCAATGGTCTACGGCAGCAGCACAGCCACCGCAGCACCAGGTCGCAGTCTTGGCAGTAGCAGTCGCCAACTGCCGACACAGCCGGAGCAGCAGCCAACCCAGGCCACCAAACAACTAGGTAAACTTGTGGCAGTGTGACCACCCATCAGGACAGAAAGTGCGTTAATAGACTTTGTACCAAGCCGACAGTACAAGTGCCTGGGGCTTTACAAAGGGCCAGGCTCCAGTGTGCCAGTGAACATCAGACATTGATGTAACCCTTGTTCCTGACCTATGCAAGCAAAAACCTTCCCAACCATGACATTGCCCACAGCCACTAAAGGACATCACGCATCACAGTTAAGTAATTTCAAATCACGTGTTACTATAAGTTAAAAATAAAATTAAGAAACTAGTTTTACAGATGCAAAAATACTCTGTTTGTGAAAACATGTCCCGCAAAATAACCAAGTGCGGTAATTTCCATGATGTTAAATAATTAGGGTTGGTGAAATGATTTGGTTGGACCATGGCGGATTGCAACCGATACCAATTTTGGGTTTATTGGCCAATGCATCTGTATTGGAATCAGTATTTGTCAATCCCTACTTTTATATAATGAAAGTAATAAGACCTTGGCAACAGAATGAAACTTAGGCATTATTCAAGATGAAATGAATACTAGTTTCTATTAACGTATTCTTGAAAAGTATCGTTATCAATAAACATAAGATAAACAATACATATATGGATACACTTACCTATAATGATAAATCTGAATGCATAAACATTTTTTCTAAAGGTAGTAAGAAATTTCACACAGATTACCGGGGTTGCCAAAATTACAAAAAAATGATTTTGTCACCAAGGAAAAAACATACATCATGTCAATTTTTAAGGGTGGAATAATGAATTACTTTTTAACAAAATTTAAGTTACAATAAATTTAACACATTAACAGGTGTAACATACTTTGTTAGACTTCCCATAGAATCCCTCAAACTTCAACGTTTTGTGGTCTTTCTCAAGAAGTCGAGCACCACAATGTTTCTCAAGCACGATGTTCACAGTTTCCCAGTTCAAGTTTAAGGACTTTAGCAGTGTCATCTTGAACTCTTCAACAGTTTGATTGATATTTCCACGTACAGAGAATGGGCCATCCACCTCTTCAGTTTCAATATCCATCACAAACACTTTGGCAATAATTCCTGAAAAGAAATAACTCCATTAAAAATTAACAGGTTTAAGATGTCGAACATTTATCCTTCAATAAATGGAACAAATACAACTATTCTTGTACATTATCAAATACATTTTTTTAATAACTACAAGTACTCTTCGCCTCACCTCCAATCTGGTAAACTTCGAACTCCTTGTCTTCTGGCCTGATCTCAAAGAGCATGTAATTGCTTCGGATACTGCTAACAATATCACTTATTGGCTCGTTTCCTCGCCCTTCAAAACTGCACTCAATAGTGTCCTGCAGATGATCATAGTTAACCAAACGACACCGCTCCAGTGGTACCACATTTTCAAGACCAAACGTCTGCAACCCATGAAAAATTAGTTTACATGTTTAAATTAGTTTAACTAAAAATTTAATTCTAAAAAAACAAGCAAACCAATTTTCATATTTTCAGAATTTACTAAAACTATAATTTTAAATTATGTGAATAGGCCTTATAAAAAAAAAAAATTTATGGTGCAAGTTAGTTAAATATTATTTTATTCTTTCTCTTTTGAGAAAAATATCAGGTACTACTGTTTCTGCTATAACTAGTACAGGATAAATTTTTAAGGACAAAAACATCACTTCATATACATAATTAACAAGCTAGATGACCTTGAAATATAGTTCCACAAATTAAGTTTTTAAGTGTTTTTCTTGGGTGAGAAAAGTCTATCAAAAGAAATACTTTGATTAAAAATTACTTTGAAGACACATGCACCAATTCCTTGTATAACATTTCTGGAAGAGCAAACAGATGCAGAATTATTTTAATTCATTACACTCAAAAACTTTGGAAGAAATCATTCTAGTTCAAAGTCTCATTACATTTTCTATTTCATATTACATAAGGCATTATCTGACAGCCTATTTTTTTCCAAGAGTTTAGAACATCCTTGTAGAGTTATCAATGATACAGCAATAAAACAGTGCAACCTAGATAAATGAAACAAGTTATATTATTTTCATTACTAATACAATTTTCAAGATAAATCACATCTTTTTGTGCTGACTTTATAAACAAAATTTTTGTTAACATCTCAACACATGCTACACCAACCTCCCTTTTTTCTTTCATGTTTTGTCACCCTTTGCATGTAAGTTTGTTTGACCCACCATTATTACATTATTTTCTACCAGCCATCACCAACCTAGCTCTTTGTTATACATATCACAATTGGCTCAAATCATGGACCATGCACTGAAAACATAAAAAACAATACAGTACCCACTTCCCAAACAATAACTTGTGATTTAACTCTCTAAAATTATTTTCCTACAATTCACATTAAAAATTACTGCCTTACAATTATTTTGACATATACCCTGCATACTGTGTCAGCAACATTTACACTTTATCTGTAATTTATAATTTACTAGTTTCAAGTACAGTACAAAATTGGCCTGAGATGTAGCCTAAATTTATTTGTGTGTATAACTCTCAACCAATACTGAATGGTTTTTTTTTTTGTGTTTCAGAACTTTAAAATGTAAAAAAAAAACAATAAAGATAACAAAAAATATGAACACCTAAATACTAAATATTGAGTGTGGTACTTCTGAATGTACTAGCAGCAATCAAAAGACACTTTCTTGCCACTTGCCAAGAATAATTAAAGGCTTAATTAACAGGTTTTATGTGTCGTCCAACAGTAAAGAAACTACCTATGATAATGATATGAAACGACAACAACAATAATAACAACAATACAGTACTAAATATATACATCACCTCCCAAGCAGAACGTGTGGCTTCTGTCAAAGTCACATGGTTTGGGCAATACAATTTTGTCTCCTGCTGTTTGTGCAGGTGATGATGAACATACACCTTTAACCTGCACATGTCCAGCTCTTTCTCTCTCAGTCTCTTATCCTGCTCTTCTCGTTCTTGTATCTTCTTCAATAAGGCCTAGAAAAGTTTTTAAGCACCTGTATTACCTTGATATGCCAGAATTTGAAGTACAAAACTAAAAAGACACAAAACGTTTACAATATGTGTTTGACATTACATGCAACAAAAAATAACCATTAAATACTGTCAGTAAATTAAGTAGCCAGTTTTGTGTACATAGTTCATGGTTGATTGGTTATACTTTTGAAACTGCTGGCCAGGCTGTGTATACTTCAACATCATGTAAGAATCAGCAATGAATGTCATAGACCTAATTATCAGCTTTCCCATCTCACACAAGTGATGAGAAATTCTTAGTGAAAACTCTTCAATAAAAACTTTTTAAATACAAATGTCCTCTTGGAGTGAGATAGGAAATTTAATGTAAATTTGTACGCTTAGTAAAAAAATTTGTTAATATTGTATCCGAATTTATGACAGATGGATGTCTTAATAATAATAAAAGAACTAAACTGAATATTTAAACTTATTCTGAATGCTACAAACAGTAAAACATCTATTACTTACCAGCCTGAGTATCCTTTAAACTCTTAGTATTCTTATTGATTGTAATATTTAATTAATATCTTAATTTCTATTTAAGTCTTTTATCACAGTCTTTACTTGTGCTAATGTCCCTTAAACTTCTCCAATTATTTCCACACATTTAGTTAAAACTATTTATTTCCATCGTCCCGAATGTCTTTTCAATCACGCATCCAGTCCACAGTCCCGCAGATCAGTCCCTATCTTCACTGCTCACAAGCTCGCTGAGCACTCTCGCAGGTCGCTGCAGTCATCCCTCGCTGTTCCGGAATAGCTAAACTGTCGCTCAAGAATGCATGAGACGCCAAACTCTCGGTTCTTAATCATTCACCCCTCAGAGGCCCACACGTGGTATTTATACTTGGGTACATGCTGTCTAGAACGTTCTCGGCAATCCAAGTTCTGGAAAATGTAATGGTGATGTCAACAACTTCCTACGTGATAAATGGAGAAATATGAGCTTCTAAGAGTCTGCGAGGCACGAGCTGCAAAAAGTTTATTGTGTGTGCGGCACATCCTTTATGATAGGCCGCTCGCTTGGTTTAATTTACAAGTTTGACCTCCAGCTCTCAGCGCCATCCCACGCGAAGGATACACCAGGCAACAAAAAGAATTATTGTCTGCTCACAATCTGTAACATATATGCAGCGACCAGCATATAGCTCGCTTGTTCATTCAAAACAATCCTTTGGTTTGCTGCCGCTGCTATCATATAAATGCTGTCCTTCACTTCCACTCGCTTGTGCGGGATGTGAAGTAGCGAGCACATGACACTGTACCCTCATCAAGTTTGTTCATCCCGAACAGACACTGCAACATCTAGGCCATCGTAGAGTGCCAATTGGTCGATGTAGACAACCTTCTGCTTTGCCTGAGAACATGGACGACAAATCCGAAAGACCTCACCATTGATATTATTCAGAATCTTGTAGGTATCTTCCCCATAATCTTCCCCATAATTTCTGTAGCTTTGGGCAGTACCCTTTTCTCCTCTGTGGGTTGTGCACGTGTGCGTGCACACACACGCATGCACACACACACCAGTTGTCCTTGAAATACCTTCTCCTGTCATACCACATCTTCATCCTGTCACTATTTATTCTGTGGTACTGTCGAAAAAAATCATGAATGCCAACAAATCTGTTGCTTAATTCGTTGGCATAATCAAGGGCTGCAGCTTCCTCTTCTGTCGGTTGGCCAAACAGCAGGTCTCTGAGGATGCGTAGCTCTCTTCCAAATAGCATCCTTGATGGTGTTACCCTTGTGGACCCATAAATTGCTGAACAGCAAGCAAGAAGGAACAATGCCACCTTTGAATCCCAGTCCTTTTGGTTGTCTGCCACAAAGATCGACAGGTACTTCTCAATAGTGCAGTTAAACCTCTATAACATTCCATCTGACTGAGGGTGTAAAGCTGTAGTCCTGGTCTTTTTCATCCCCAGAATATTTGTCACCTCCTGGAATACCGCAGCTTCAACGTTTCTTTCCTGATCAGAATGGATATCTAGTGGCACCCCAAACTTTGAGAAGACATGTTCTATAAGTGTATCGACCACAGTTCGTGCTGCTTGGTTTGGAAGGGGAATGACCTCAAGCCACTTAATAAATTAATCTTGAGCCACCAGTAGATACAGATTACCTCTCTCTGTGACAGGCAAGGGACCCAGAATGTCGACTGACATAATTTAAAATGGGACTCTAACATTGTATTTCTGGAGATAACCTTGTCCTCTGGTTCTTGGACCCTTCCTTGCAGCACAGATGTCGCACAATCAGCACTGCTTCTCAACATCTTCCCGACAATGAAGCCAGTAGAATCTCAGTCTAACTCTGTCAATGGTCTTATTAACAGCAAAGTGCCCACTGGCTGCTGCATTATGCAGTTCTTTTAAGACTTCTGGAATCCTGCATTCTGGAAGGACCAATTGTAAACATGTTTTCCATCATTACTTTCCCAGTTTCTGTAAAGTACACCATTCTTCAGTATGAGGGAGTTCATTATGCCAAGTATACTTTGACTGCTGTGCTCAGGCTAGATATTTCTTCCCACTTTGGCCGACAGGCCAGCGTCTTTCCACTTCAACAATGACTGCAAAGTGGGATCATTAAGGTGATCTTTCCTAATACCGTCATCACTCCAGGTAGGTGACCCATTACAAGATAAAGAACCTTGAATTCTTGTTCTCCATACCTTCGGCAATTCACCACTTTTTTCTACCTGGTGTTCACAATGACGACAAAATGGTTCACATGGCCTCCTAGACAGTGCACCTGCATTACTGTGAAGGCATCCAGATCTGTCCTGTATTTCAAAGTAATATTCTTGAAGATGCTGTATCCACCAGGCGATTTGACCTTCGGGGTTCTTGAAATTTAGTAGCCAGTGTAATGAAGAATGGTCCATTCTTAGAATAAAATTTCTGCCATAAAGGTAGGGGTGGTAGTGTGAAATTGCCATCGCCATGACCAAATGCTCCCTGCGTATAACACAGTAAATTCTCCCAGACTTATGCAATACCTTACTCAAGTATTATAGTGGTATTTCCTTCCCATCTTGAACCTGAGATAACATAGCTCAACACAGCTCCAATGCCTACATCACTAGCATTAGTGTCCAAAATGAACATTGTCTTACTTTTCAGAAAACCCAGGACTGGTGGAGATATAAAAATTTCCTTTAGCATACAAAAAGCATTTTCACATTCAGTGGTCCAATAAAATTTTCTTTTTGCCTCAGTCAGTTCAATGTAGTGGCTTGGCAATTGTGGTGAACTAAGGTACAAATCGAGGGTAATAGGCACATCATCCCCGAAAACTCCTCACTTAAGTTTTGTCAGTTGGTGTCGGCCAATTTATTATTGCTTTGGTCTTCTCAGGGCCTGTTTCAATTCCATGGGCTGACACTACATGTCCCAAGAAATTAATGTTCTTTTGGAATAGGTGGCACTTCTTAGGAACCAGTTTCAAGTTGACTGTAGCCCCTGGAATACACATTCTAAGCATGATATGATAGGTGTTCTTCAAATGTCCTTCCTGTGACAACAATGTCATCTAGGTAAACCTGACAGATATCTAAATGCAAAACTTTGTCCAGGAGGCATTCTACGGTACCTATAGTCTATTCGTGGTTTCTTCACCCTTTTTGAATCAAACCTTTGAAAAATCTTCCCATGTATGACGGGTTTAGTTATTTCCATCATATGCCATGTATCACAAGTGTTTTATACTTGTGTTCATCAAAGTTACTTTTTTTCTGTTTAATTGAAATGTTATTCATATTTTATCTATAATTTATAATGCTTCTTTTATAAGTAATTTGAATAAAAAACAGTGAGAAAACATGTGTGTTGGCAATGCCTAGTGAGAAATAGTTCTTATACAAATTACTGTTACACTGAATGCACACGAATTTGGTGCGTTGTTCTTTGGTGTAATTTTGCAGACTTAGCTAAGCTTAGTTTGTACGAGGCGGAGGAACATCCTGGAAGTAGAACTTTAGCAGGGCTTTAGAAAAGGCTTAAGTAACCATCAATGGATTATAGCAAGGGCATAACTTTGAAATGCTCGGTTCCTTTCCCTTGAACACAAAATGCAGATTTCTCTTGGTCCTCTGGAGCCACCTCGCACTGCCAGTACCCATTCTTCATGTCCAAAGAAGAAAACCACACATGCTAGGCTGTTTAATTTGTCATCTATCCTTGGAAGCGGATAAGAGTCTCTCTTTGTCACATTATTAAGCTAGCGATAATCTAAATAAAACCTCAGAGAATTCCCTCAAGTGCCTCGTGTGAAGCAAGTGGCAGTCATCTTGGTGACTGCTTTATGCATCTCCTTTATCAATATAATGGCCGATCATGTTAGTCCTTCCAAGGTCATTTGGTCCACATGGGAAGTCATTCTAATTTCTCTGGAGTAATTCACAGGCAACCTCTTTGCGCTAATAAGATTTTCCTTTGTTCTAACTAGCAGTTCCTCCAGTACTTCTGGTAAATTACATTCTATTTGTTTTACTCTAGAATATTCTGGCACATTTAGAAGTAGGGATGGACCAATACCGAGACATCAGCCAATTACCTCAAAATCGATATCAGTTACAATTGGCTATTGTCCAACCAATTCATCAACCCAAAATATTTAATCATAATGAAAATTACCGCACTTGGTTATCTTGCGGGACATGTTTTCACAAACAAAAAATGTTATTTTTGCAACCAAAAAACTATTATCTTAATTTCATTTTTATCATTTAGTAACAGATGATTCAAAATCAAACGGACACTGATATGGCTCTCTTTGGTGATGATGCTACATATTTAACTCTATATAAGCCATATCTGGAGAAATTCATAAATTAAAATGTAATTATTACACTTATAATAGAGGTATCCGCTTTTGAGGTGGTTAAAATTCATTTGGAAAAAAAAATTTACTGCTATAATATTCATTGTACATTTTCTATCACGTAAACATAAACTGTATATTGATCTTTCGCTCCCACATCGTATATCAATATTTTGTACGCAGTACGACACAATTCATAAATCAATTAGTAACAAGGTTGAATATTTATCTTTTCATGTACAAATCCGATTCTATATATAGCCGAATCGCTATGGTGGTGCCACTCGTTCATGGGCAGTATCATAACTACATGTATTTTATTTATAAACGAACATCTTTAACCAAAAAAAGTTGGTGATATGACGAAAGTAAATAATACGTATTATATATATAGCAGATGAATGTAATTTATGCACTGAACATGCACGCAGTACTTATAAACAATGCCGTCTTTACTTAACTTCTGTGTTTTGTAGTTATGATCTCGACAAATTCTGCATTTACAACCATTGGGCAAGGTTGGCGATTGTAGGTGGCTGCCTACGTCACAAAACCGGTTAAGAATGCCAGAAATAGTACTCATATTCTGCATGTTGTGGATATTTTCTTGACAACTATGGCATTTGCAACTATTGGGCGAGGTTGCTGATTGTAGCCGGCTGCTTAGTGTAGCAAAACCGGTTTAAAATGCCAAAAATATTTACAGTTTAAGATTGTGCCCTGAAGTTTGATAAAGGGAGAGTTTTTTTTATAAACTGACCAAAGTGCTAAACTGCACTGTATACATGAAAATTTAAGTTTGGGGGTATTTGAAAGTTACTATACAAAAAACTTACAAATGAAATGATTTGTATCTGCACTATCGGCGGGATCGGCAACAGAGTATCGGTATCGGTAACATCAGCAAAATGGGGTTTGGACCCATCTCTATTTAGACGTACCTGTGTGAACTGCTTGCAAACACATATCACGGCCTCCTCCACAAGACGAAAGTCTGACAAACTTTCCTTGACACCTGCCTGTAATCACAATTTCACTAGAAGTGGGCAGCATGGTGGGTTGACCACATACCACTGGGCAACTAATTGGGGAGGACAAACCATGCTGTGTTGAACACCACCAATTCTGTACTGCCTACCTGTAGCAAACCAAGTTGAGTATCGATACAGCATCCCAGCCTATGTAGTACATCATGCCCCAAGACATTCATCCTGTATTTCTGCTATGTATATATTGTGCTCTATGCTAATACTACCAATAACTGGTGTGGTTTCACCTGTTGTAGTCAAATAGCACCATTACATGCTGCAGTCAGGCGATCACTGGCAGAAAGACAGAGGATGTCTGGTTTTACTACTGTTATTGTCGTCCCAGTGTCGACAACCATCTCACAAGGAACATCATTCAGGCTCTCCTCCACCAGTATTGCATCCCAATCCTGTTTCACCGACCATACATATAAGAACATTGGAGCCGTCCATCCAGCCGTGACCGACCTTCGCCCCGTAAGATAGGCGTTTACAAGTTTTCCAAACGTGCTGTATTCTCACCTGCCTCTCGCTGCCTCTTTTCCTGCTGCTGCTTCTGTTGCTGCTGGTTTTGTGGGCAGTAGGCTCTCAGGTATCCCGGCTTTCCACATTACCTACACTCCGGTCGTTTACGTGACGGAAGGTGAGACTCTGTAGCAAAGTCCCTCATAGTCGTCTGCAACTCCTTCAGCATCTTCGTTATTCTGTCTTCGTCATCTTTGTTCAGCATCAATGCTCACGGACGCCGGGGTGTGGCCCCTGTCTTGCCGACTCCACCTCCAGTGCTTGAGCCAGGGCGTCCTGCATGTTGTGGGGTGCAGCCAGAAGTACTGCTTGTCTTGCCTCTGTGTTGGCGATGGCATCAATAAAGAAGCTGACTTCAATGATGTTGCGCGCCTCCTCGGAGCACCTTTCCAGAGATAGTTAAAAGACAGCACACACTGTCTTGTCATAGATCCTGCAGTGGCTCCCCAGGTTGCTGAGTGCGGCTTCACAGATGTGCATGGTGGGCATGTTGCAGGTACCGGTTGCCAAAATGTAGCTACAAGGCAGACACCAGTGTAGGTACTTCAGTCTATGTCACTTTGGCAGAGATTGTAGAATGCTCAGTGTGGGGCCTTTCAGTACTGCAGCAAGGTAGTATGCTTGCTGTTTGGTTGTCCAGCCATTAAGGGTTAATGACTATTTCAAACTGGTGATTGTATTCCCACCACGAAGTTTGGCCATCATAAGGAACGGGCTTAATTGAGACACCCCCTTACCAACTGCTGGCTGCACAACACCAATGTTGCAGATCTTCTTGCTATCATTCAAGGTTGCTGTATTGGTTTTGACTTGCACTGCTTCTTCACTTTTCTCGGCTGTCAATGTGGTGGTAGGTGAATTCCTGCCATTCCTTCTTCGCCGCATTTCTTTCCTTTTTCACTTCACTCTCGACACTGTCCATCCTTTCACTGGCACTGTCCATTCTGTCATTTACAGCATTCACTATTTCATTTACACTGTCAATTTTCATGTTCTCTATCTCGCTAATGCCTTCTATCTTCCTGTCTACATTCTCATTTACATTAGTTACAGTTTCAATTACAGAACTAATTTGAAAATTTACAGTTTCATTCATGCTTTCTTTCAGACTACTCATTTGGGTATTTACAATGTCATGTACACTATCTTTAACACTACTAATTTGGGTATTTACAGTCTCACTTACTCTACTAACTTGATTATTTATATCTTCTTTCAATCTATTTACACTTGTGCTTACAGTAACCATCTGGCTACCTAGCCCTTCAATGCTCGCAGTGCTTCAAGTTCTGCAGACATTTTTTTAGTTAACATTCACAGTGATGATGTTTGTGATAAACAGTCTTAATATTTCGACCTACAGCTATCACAATTAATTAATTTGTCCTAATATCACTAATTACTAAGCTATTGCCTAACATGAATTACAATTGATTAATTAATAGTTGCCTACATCCCACTTCTTACACCAGTGTTACAAGAATGCCAAGGGGCATATACAAGTATCCTGAGCATCCTATTAACTCTTTATTTTCTTATTGAGTGCAATATTTAATTAGTATCTCCATTTCAATTTCAGTCTTCATCAAAATCATCACTCTTGCTAATGTACCTTATATTGGTCCAATTATTTTACCACGTTTAGTTAAAACTGTGTATTTTCATTGTCCCGAATCTCTTTTCACCAACGTATCCAATAAACAGTCCCGCAGATCAGTCCCACAAGCTCGTCGATGCACTGTCTGCTGTAGTTGTCCCTCGTCACTCCGGAATCGCCCAAATGTCGCTTATGGTAGCACAGGACGCCAAATTCTCAGCTCTTGATCACTCACCCCAGAGACCCCCACGTAGGTAAGTGCCATCTGAACCGTTCTTGGCAATCAAAGTTGTTCTGGGAAAGGTAATGGTGATGCAGACAACATTCCTGCAGATAAATTAAGAAATATGTGCTTCTCAGGGTCAGCGAGAAGCGAGCTGCGTAAAGTTTATTTTCATGAGTGACTGCGTCCTTTATGATAGGCCGCTCACTTTATCTTACCTTATGAATTTGACCTCCAGTTCTCAGCGCCTTCCCACGTAAAGGAAATACAGGGCCGCAAAAAGAATTATTTTGTTGGCTCGCTTACTGTAACAGATACGCAACCACCGGTCTATCCCTAGCTTGTTCGTTCAAAACAATTATTTGGCTTGCTGCCACTGCTATCATATAACTGCTGTCTACTCTAACTCGCTCACGCGGGATGTGAAGCAGCGAGCATTTAACACTATGTACTATAATGTTTTGCCACATCTACTGGTAAAAAGTAGTCGTGCTGGTGACAAGATTGTCTCATTTTTCAACATGCTAAAACACAGTGTTAATATTAAAAATTTTTACAATTTTTTTTACATTAAAAATATGTTCTAATATATATATATATATATATATATATATATATATATATATATATATATATATATAATATATATATATATTATATATTATTATATACAAACTTCAAATATTCAGTTCCCTTGAAATTTATATTACAAGGCTTTTTGACATGTTGGTTCAAAAAGGACTTCGAGTTATACATAAAACAGATGCATCAAGTATGTAAATCATTTTAAACCCCTACACATGTGCACAGTCACTGATGGTACTCCTCAAGTTGACACAACCTCCAAACTTCATTACTGCAATGTTCTGGAATGTGTCTACAGGTTTGTATTCTGGAATATGACTACAGGTTTGTAAGTTAAATAACATACTAGGGTAATTCACTAAGCATATGTTCTGCAAATGAAATAGTACCTCACAAGACCATGAAAGATTTGTAGTCGAGGATAAAATAGTTGAAACATTGTGCGCCGCTTAACTCTTAACGAGTACAAAATCCATTTCCAAAAACCTTTTTGTATATAAATTGGACAATCTATTTTAAAAATTTCTATTTAGTTCAATAGGAAGGAGTTTTCTGAATATAATAAACATACTTATATTATCACAAGACCGTAAACAACCTCATGTTGATGAGAAAAAAATTTAAACTTTAAGCATAAATTTTTACCAGTGTACATTTTTAGCCAGTGTGAAGAACATTTTTCACTAAAATAAATAAATAAACAAACAAACAATTGTTTGTACACTGTTGTCATCATGCCTTCATCAAACACTGACAACCCGTAGCGGCACATGTAATGTCAGCTAACACACACGCCACAGCTGGTGTGAAGGCTGTGGCCTACTTTTCAAGGACAACTGCGACACATATGGGAGAGTAACGAAGCGGGCTGCAGCCGAAATTGGTGGTGCTGGTGCGCTGTTATTATTGGTATAATATATTATGTATATTGGATTAAATGTAACATTGGTTTCCAATCAATCTTAAAATAAAAATCCAAAGTCGAAGCCACAAAATGTAAACGAGTCGTCAATTGATAAAAAGCACAAAACTGAAATCTAAAACCGTAAATAAAATTGCATTTCGATAAAAAGAGCATAAGCAGGTCGTCAACAGCCAATGCAATCAATTCCAATCACAGTCTGTACTAAAAAAAAAAAAAAAAAATTATAACAGAACATTGAAAAATCCATACTGATGCTAAAAACTGTGTACAAAGACATAGGAACATGGCATGGTAACAAAATAAAAGGTGTTCATAGAAGGGAAAGAGAAGATCTGTAACCCACGCTGTTATTGGCTACCACTGTTGCTGTGCACACGTGATTAGAGTAGCCATGTGCACATAGTTGGAAGGTGGGTGCATAAAGAGTAAGAGAAAGGGGGCGAGAGGGAAGAACAAAAGAGCACTTCATGATGCCATGTGTCATGCTAAGTCTATCTCGCTAGGTGTGCTCAACTCAAAGTCACTGCAACTGGAGTTTTTAAAGGACTTTAACCAAATTTATTTTTGTTTTTCGTATTTCAGCGGATTAAGGGCAAGCTGAAAAATACCCACATATTACTGCTATGGCAAAGTGAACAAATTACTAATATGTTTTCAATGCAATTTAATTCATTTTAGCGAGGTTAATATAGTCTTTCCATACATTTGAAAGATTTTTTGAAAGTTCCAAAAAATGCTGTTTTTGTTACTTATATGTGCGTTATATTGGGGTTTGACTGAAATTGGTCAGAACTGAATGTAATACTGCCTGTCGGCTTACAGTGTGGTAAATTCGGTACTGTATATTTTATTTTGGTAGTTTCTTCTTACGAACTGTAATACTTTTGAATACCCTACTTAACAAACATACAATGAAAAACAAAGTAAAATATCTAATACAAAATTTTAAACAATAAAAACTTACATAGTATAAAAATTGTAAAATTTACAAACTGTACACCTCTGCATAAAAATTCTAACACATCTGTATTTGGTACCTTGATATGAGGAGGAAATTCTTCAACTGTCATAGCCTCACAGTTGCGTTCCTTGTCTATCTGTCTATACATCAACATGTAGGCATTTGTACTGGAACTGTAGGCACCTGAATAGTAACCCCTCATTGGTCCACCTCCATAAGTTTTCTTGATGTCATCATACGTTATCTGCCATCACAAATAATGCAAAATAACACTCAATAATGAAAGCAAAAAATAAATAATGTAAATGTAGCACTAGCACACTAAAGTAAAACTGCGTAAAAAAACATAGCTGCTTTCTGGCTTCACACAAATTAGTAGTACTTAAAAATTCTTACAAAGTATACTAGAATGCAACATTTAATTTGTCTGGTGAAACCTGGGTGGGAAGGGGGGAAGATCCCATTATTAGACAATTATTATCATATGTTGGTGGAGAAATCCTTACGCACTAACTACTTTTAAGAAATGTAAATGAATAAATTATACTGGATGCACTGCAATAAATAATACCCGGTTAGGTTGTATTGATTCACAGAATGGAGTTAGTGACATCTAGGATTCAAATAAACAAGCTTCATCATTTTATGTAGTTTTATTTTATAAAGCTTAAAAATTATCTCCTTGGTGGTATATGGAGTAATAGGTGATAAAAACCCAGGGATGCACACAGCTAGGGGTGGCAGGGGGTGAGTTGGCAGCTGGAGACTGGAAGTCCTGTGCATTTTGTTTTGTATCACCACTTGCTGAGGAGTAGCAAAACAGGCAACACACAGTGTATGTACCAGCTCTTGAAGAGATGTGCAATGAAAAAGAGGGAGATGGGATCTGATGCCATGCACACAAACAAGGGAGGCACAACACATGTCATTATATTAGCACCAAACATGTTTTTGTTGCAATCATGTATGTTTGTGAAAAATTATTACACGTGGATGATCACATCACAAATAGGCATTCACTGAAATTATGGTTAGTAGAAACACATGTGGCTGTTACATTAATTACACACTCTAATATTCAGGGACAAATTACCCAAGAAATATTTATATACACATAGCCTAATCCACATCAAAACATTTTTCATGCCATAAGAATACAGTCAAGTGAATAAGTTTTTGTTTTAGAGTATGTACTTAGTTTTAAAGTATGTATTAAAAGACAGAGCATTATCAGCTATTACTAATACTGTTGAACAAAAAAACTTAACAGCATTTTTCTTGATTTTCTCAGTATGTCCATCTTTCTTCTAAAGTTTTCGTGAGCTTTACAAAAGTACTGTTATGAACCAACTGCTGCACGAGGTGCGGATAATATACGGTGACTCTGCTCTGTAGGGGATGACCCACCTTGATCCTCCCCTCCACCAGGCAGACCGGTTTGCAGTCCTGTCGCCTGGCGGCCGAGAATGATTGACAGCTGACCTGGTTGGCATCACAGCCCCTCCTCCCCCTGCCAGAGAAGCCAATGACTTTAGAGGATGCAAAAGAATATTCTGGGAACTAGGACCCTCTGTGCAACGTGGTGGCCGATGAAGAAATTTCTGGGAAATCACAGAAGACACTATAAATACAGCGCAGCAGGACAGTCTCGAGTTCTTTGTGCGGTAATTGAGTGACGCCCGGTGCAGCGAGGTACATCGGCGAAGGGGAAGGACAACGATGGGAGATTGTGAGGCGATTACGGATGATGTTATTTGTGGTGAGAATGGATGAGAGGGCGTGAAACCTGACGAGTGAAAACTACTGTGCATAAGGGTGCTCTGAAATCTCTAGAACATTGAGGACTGATGGGACCTGGACAGAACTGAGGTGGGAATGAATGAATATGTGAAATGGATTTTATTGTAAATATCACTGCTGTAAAACATGGAAATGATTTATAAAGTACTTCAATAGGTTTCGATACACTGTTTATTAGGACTGATTTTAATTATTTAATTACATAGTTTTTGAGGTAGTTGTAAATGTAACTGATAGAATCCATTAATCATAAATAGCAAATGATACCTAACAATTTATTGTGAGGTATTAAGTTAAGAGAATTTAGATCATAGTTATTATTAATAAATTGGGAAACTATATTTAACTATTTTATTTAATCAAGACCTCCATCTCTAAACAAACTTGGTTTAGTCCACTGACACTGAAAGATTCTAACAGTACTATCAGACTAATAAGTTTGAAAAATGATATAGGGTAATATTTTTCGGGTAGCTAAACTAAATCCTGAGAATTTTGGTAACAACTCTATTGATGTGTAGCCTACAAACAAAAATAGTACCCAAGAAAGTAAATTAGGACTTAGTATGCCATTACCATTTTTAGACCACTTTCCTTTGGAAAGGTAGACTTATGAAATAAAAAAAATGCCTGTCTGGGTGTATGTTGCCCCCCCCCCCCCCTTAATTTTTTAAATCTCTGAACAGATTATGACAAAATTTTGTAGGAATATGTTAACCACTAATGACCATCACGATGCAACCTTTAATAAAAATGCATCGTCTTTATTTATAAACTCTACAAGTACAAATTTCTTAGTGTAAATGTTGTGCCGGAAATAAATTCCCGTCTGCACCATTAGTACTCTAAAAGACTGCTTGTGGACAGCGCCGCTTCTCTTCCTCGCTGAACATGTGGCTTCCCCCTCCTTTCTCTCACCTTCCCCCCCTCTGTGCGACACATTTTTAGTAGTGCCGGTGCTTGGGTCATTCTCTGCTTGAACTCGGCAGCCTGCAACTGTTTCTGATTCTGTTTGAGCGGCAATTAATCATGATTGATTTATTAACTACCTGTTGCAGCACAAAAGGCTATTTAATGTCAGTGTTGGGGATTTTTAAGAATGAATATTTTAAATTCAATAAATGTAAATGTGGAAGGTGTCGGCTCAAGGCAGAAGTCGGTGAGTAGTGGATTACATCGTGCATTTGCTTATAAATGGACCTGTTTGGTGTGGGAGCAAGTGCTAGTATAGTAGTGGGCATGCTGTAGTTTTTTTTATAACCTTTTTAAAAATGCTTTTTCAGCCGCACTGTCAAAATTCCCTTTCGGTTTAGTATTTGCTTTTAAGGAGAAGTGCGTGAAATGTTTGATAGCTGGATTTAACATCTTTTTTTTTTCCCAGCAGCCCCATATTTTACCAAGTTTAGCTGAGACCTCGCGGCTTCCACTACTCATAGGATTTTGTTTTTAGATGTGTGTAAAGGTTGAAACATTTTATAGTGGAATGCCTTACTATGAGTCACCATTCCACTAATTATCATTTTTAATAAATGTTTTAGAGCTTCTTTTAATGTGTAATTTTACTGGGTGTATCTTTGATGGGTGTAAGCCATGTCACCACGAAATTGTTTGTCAAGGTTTTGAAGGCTTTTTACGTGCCTATGTATTTAAATCCGTATTATTTTGATGGCACAATATCTTGTTCATGTTTTCATTTTGTCTAATGAGAATGAGTATAGACTGGAGACGTTTATTTAACTTTGTAAAGGCGTCGGGGCAGTAAGAGAGTTAAATGGTCATTATGAAGTAGCAGTTTGGATGTTACAGCTTATATGTGAAACTTTGAAGTATTCGGAATTCTGCAAAATTGCAGACCAACACATTTTCATTCATAACTAGCTGATCCCGGCAAACGTTTCGCCTCTATTTTATATTTAAAATCCATAATTTATAAAACGCCATCTGCTGTATTTATATTGTAAATGCCAAATTAAAAACATGAAGTGTACATGTCATGTGCATTGTGTATCATAGTAAATTAGGCGCAAATATCATATGTGTTGTGTTTTGTAAAGATAATTGTTTTTACATATAAGAGTACAAGACGACCCATGCAACTTCGTTCGCATGACATTTAGGACTGCGGCCTCACTTGATATATATCTATACACTGTGGCTCCACTATTGGGTTCTCTAGCCACTGAGTTTCTGCAGTCCCAATATTGGGTTCTCAACCCACTGAGTTCCTGCAGCCCCACTATTGGGTTCTCTAGCCACTGGGATACTGAGGGCCCCACTATTGGGTTCCTCACCCACTGTTTTACTGTGGCCCCACTATTGGGTTCTCTACCCACTGAACTACTGCTGCTCTTGGGGAGGAATGGAAGACAGCCCGAAGACAAAAAAGAAAGGAGAAATGACGGAACTTTTATTTTAACAATGTTTTTTTATGTAGTAAAATAATTACAATAAGAATTTTCATGAAGGAATGATATACAATTACAATAAATTTTTTTTAAGGAAATAAGATATTTTTTGGGATAAATAGTAGCCTATGTCACTCTCTGCCCTCCAACTATATCTGTGCAAAAAATTACGTCGATCCGTTGCTCCGTTTTGACGTGAAAGGACAAACAAACACATTTTCCCATTTTTACATGTTATAATTACATTGAACTGACAGAATAAATCTGTAACTAAACATTCAACACCGCTTATTAAATGATTTTTCATACAATTTTTTGCACAATGACAAAACTCATGTGTAATTATTCAATACGCACAGAAGTTCAGTTTTTTCAATTTTAGCATCTGTTGGTGCATTTTTTTGTTTATAATTTAATTGATATTCATTCGTCTCCTTCCCAGAATACAAGTGTACACTGTAAAGCGACATATGACCAATGTGTCTCTTGTATGTTTTGAACTGTGTTGTTTCTGCACATAATTGTATATTAGAATCTGTTTGGTGTGCACGTGCTTATCTTATGATCGTGCTGCGTGATTCTCGATTTTGTGTTCGTGCTTCTTCAGTTTGTGCAGCGCATGGTCACATTCTATTTTGCCTTCTCAATGCGTATGAGCAAAACTGGCACATAAATACAGAAGTTAGACTCCAGCGCCACCTATCGGAATGAAACATAAGTAATATCCTTACTCACTACCTCAATAACATATGGTGTGAATATGGTCTCAATTGGTCCAGTGGTTTGTAGGTGATGATGCAGTTTACTCACAGACAATGGATTTTATATGAAAAGATAATCAAGTATTTCGCAATCGAAAGTCATATCAGCTCATCAAACAGGTGAGATCTGGTAGTTTACAGTTTGTACATGTAGCAATGCTATTTATAAATTAATCATAGTACTGGGAACACAAATATTATTTGCGGTAAAAATGGTTCTTATCACAAAATGGCTGCATGGTTTTAATAAATAACATTCTTTTCTGTTTATTACTCTGCTGTTGAATTGAGAGGGAACACAAAACAAAATGGTGAACATCAGAAGAGCTTGGTGAATACGCACCCTCAAAATTATTAGCAAGCAGAATTGTTGCAAACCGAAAATTGTTACGTTACAAACTATATAGGCCTCATGGAAAATATAAAGTTCTAGAAATTTGTTAGTATATTTGTATTTTACACATGAAACACAAGTCATTTCATGGAGGCGTAACTTCTCATGCGAGCCACGCATGCTAGCCAACAGATGGCAGCACAGTTGCTTGCGCTCAACACCTGAAAAATATCGCAAATAGGTCGGCCTACGTGCCACAATAAAGAAAGCTTACCTTTGGGAACCACTGACTTGTCCAAATGGAATCCAAGACATAACTACTTTCCATGCACTCACAATTCCCTCCTTCCCACTACCTCATCCACCCTCCTGCATAGGTCTACCACCAGAGACGTGCAACAGCGTAAACAAAGACGTAAAAGAAGAAGAAGAATTTTTCAGTTTACTTTACAGCATTTCATTACGTATTTGTGCCCTTTCAAACAGCGGCCTGAACATAAATACTGAACGCACTTACCGTGCTTCAGCGCTTCTCGAAACAGCTTAGTTCAAAAAGACTCGCATGACAAGTCCAAACTGCATCACTTATGCCACTTTCAACTGCTGTTGTTTACTGTTTCATCCTTTGCAGTTGGCAGCCGGTTGGACATGACTGATGAAGAGTCCTGATAATGTTACTTTTCGTTGTCCCTTTGCTTGGCACCCGACAAAGCAGTGTGGTTGTGGGAAAGGTACTGGTTGTGGTTTGTACGATGAGAATGACAGCTCGGTTCCTGCATATATCTACATTTGGCGGTATGCACAGGATCAGTTAAATTAGTTTCATTCAATGTGCCAACCTTGAGCGTCATGTGCAGACCATCGTAATTTGCGATGCAAAATCTAATTTGCACTGCATTGCGAGAATTTGGCACCGCAAATTAAATTAAACACTGGTGTTTATGATGATACTCTGGAAGAACTCAAGGGATAATGAGAGAGTAGTTAGGTTCAGAATGTGTATGTGTTTATTCCGTGAGGAATAAAACATAGTGGTCCGTCCTATCTCGTCTACCCAGAATTGACCGAAAGTAGTAAACTACGCTGTCCAGGTGAAGGGGACTTGGTTGTAATCTGACTGGGGGTAGTTAATGACAAGTTTCCCTGTCTAACTGTGCACGCGTACCCTGATAGGGCTTAAGGTGCCCACGCCCTGAAGGGCGCAGGGGGGGTAGCCAGTGCCAGGCGACTAAGGGTGGCAGATGACTTTACAGGGTGAAGCACACGCGGGCACACGTACACACGCACACACACACTTGGCGAGAAATTATAAATGTTTAATGCAATTTTTTTTAACCAAAATATTGATGCACGAGAAAAAGGATGCAAAAGTCTCAATACTCATTTTGAAGCAATTATCAAAGTACTGAAATTCATAAAAGAAGCTGAAAATGAAAGTCTGTCACTAGGCTAGAGGCAATGGGAATTTTGATAAACTTGGTATCTTCTGAAATGACTTTCATGGCCGCAGTGTGGGAGCTATTCTGGAAAGATTTAATGATGTAAGTAAAAAATTAGTCAGAAGAAATGGATGTTGGTACAGTTGTTAACTTGTATAATTCCCTCATTACATTTGTGAATGAAATGAAAGCATCATTTGATGTTTATGAAAGTATTGGGAACAAAAAATTTCAAAGCAGTCAACAAGACGAAGAAATAGAAGAATTTAAGCCTAAAAGAATTACGAAGCCTAAGAGATTTTTTGATGAGTCAGAATCTGAAAGTGAATGCGATCCACAAAAAGAAAATCATGTAAGTTCTGTCCTGCAGCTCAGTTATGTGACAATATAAGACAAATTGACAACAGAATTGACTACTCGAATGTGTGTTTACAAATAATTTTCAAAAAGATTCTCATTTTAATCTCATCTCACAAACACTGATCTTGATCAGATTTACAAATCAGCTAAAATGTTGCAACAGATGTATCCTTCTGACATAGAAGAAACATTTGGAGCACAGTGTATACATCTCAAGAGATTTCTCTTACAGGAGGGAACACGTAGCATTTCTTTACAAAACTTAAACTTCTGATGTTTAAAAATCTTTACGACTTGTATCCAAATGTTAAAATTGCTTTGAAGATTTATTTATGTACTCCTGATACAAACTGTTCAGCCGAAAGGTCTTTTTCAGCACTTGCAAGAGTTAAAAATTATTTGCGTGCATCACAAATTCAACACTTGGTACAACTCTCAGTGCTTGCAATTGAAAATTATTTAACTGTGAAACTGGACTATAACGATGTTATAAACAAATTTGCAAATGAAAAAGCAAGACCTAAAGCACTTACCTGTTAGTTAAAAGTGTTTTATTGTTTGACAAACTGTGAATAAATGTGTATTTTGTCAGTTCTGTAATTTATTTGTTTGTTAAATAAGAGATTTTGTGCTCGTAGCAGAAAATAAGGTGTTGGGGGGGGGGGGGGGGGGGACAAAATATTTCCTTGGGCCCAGAGACGTGCCAGTAGTTAAATTCAGCCCTGCCAGCGGTATTACTGAAACATAGAATTCCTACATGTCTGTCATAATCCCCGGTCCAGAGAAAATCCTGTAGGCGCTGTGGTAGAAATTTTATGCTTGCAAACCCCGTTCATAGTTGCTTGTAGATGAAGCACATAGATGAAGTGAAGTCGTTTATTCAATTAGCCAGTAAGTGTCATGTGTCAGTATACATGTACAATCCCACTAGTGAGGGGTGTGTCATGTCTGCTATCTATTACCTGCCAAAGCGCATCCTCCTGAACAAGACGGGAAGCGTAGGTGGCCACGGTGCTGTTCGACGTAGTGGCCCTGAGTTCGACCATGCCCACCTGGGCTGGCACAGTCTGCGGCTCACCAGCAGCATTCTCTTGATACAGAACGGCGCCCAGCCTGTCCTGGCATGCATCCATTTGTAAGATAAGTGGGTTCTCCCCATGTGGTCAGTGGAGTTGTGCAATTGTGGTGAAGCTTGTCTTGAGCGCTAGGAAGGCGCTGTGGTGTTCATCTGTCCATTGTTGACAAGTTTCCTTCTCTAGGAAGTTGAAGGGGAGGGGCTATCTGAAGAGCGATGTTGGCCACAAAATTGTGTAACCAGTTGCATAGGCCAAGAAAGCAATGCAACTGTTTCTTATTGGTGGGTTCCTCTGCCTCTTGGATGGCCCTTATTGAGTTGGTTTGTGGATAATTACATTTGGGCATGACAACGTGGCCGAGGTAATTTATGGACCACTTGCCGAAGTGACTCTTGGATAACTGGCAGGTAAAACTGTGTAACTCGAGCCTCTTCAAGACAAGATGAAGGTGGCCACAGTGTTCTTCCCACGTTTTGGTGTGTGTAATGGTATCATCCCAATACGCAAAACAAAACTAAAACAAAACTGCCCTACAAATCCAATCAGTACCTCGGCTGACATAAGCCTCTGGAAGGTGGCTGGGCGTTCTTCAGCCCAAATGGCCTTCTGGAGTTGTGCATGCTGTGTACTTCCGGCTGTCAGAGTGGACTGCGATCTGCCAGTACCCTGAAAATGTTGAGAGAGTACTGAAGATCAAGGTGTCCCCTGTATCTAGGAGAGTATTATTCAAGTTTATTGCAGGAGGGGTGATCGGGTGGGTGAAGTCATTGAGGTCTTTGTAATTGATACAAAACCTTAACTGTCCATCCTTCTTTGGAATGAGTACTACTCTCGAGTTGTATGGTGAGTTAGACGGATCCGCGATCCCCTGCTCCTTCATCTCCTGAACTTGTGACATTATTAAGTGTCACCTCCTGTCGAGTATTTGCCTGAGCTCGGCAAACTTAGGCGCGTCTCATGGTTGGTGCATATTGTCGGGATTTACGGGAGGTGGGATTGCCGTTTCTGGGCTGTGTTCTCAATTGATGGTAATTCTGTTTATATCCTTGATGTACACTCACTGATTTCCGTGGTCCATCACACATTGCGGCTTCTATGCAGTCTGGGGACACTATGAATTCTTCTGGGCGTGTGTGATGGTATATACCAACAGTTAGAGTCAAATGACCGTCGACCTTCAGGGTCTGATCATGCAGTGCCATTCTAACGAGGTGCACCTGTGGGCCAAGTGATGCCCTTTGGTCCACAGTTAACACATCACTTCAGACAGAGTTGCCTGTGGCTGCAGAATTAAGGAAGGCGAGATACTTCCATCAATTTATGTCAACTTCAACGTGTGGAGCTTCAGGTGGAACACTCTCTTCGTCGAATTTGGTTAGTCTCTGGAGTTGTATGGCCTCTTGGTTACCGGTGGTGGATGCCCAGCGCGTATACCAACGGCGGTGTTTCCCACCTGGTTGGGTCCTTTAGTCTCTGTTGTGCATTGAGGCACGTCTGGTGCTCGCGTGTTTCTCTCTTCCCAGCTCGCCTTTGTCCTGTTTGACTGTGTGGACTGTCCCTGTAAAAGTACTGGCCTGGGCAGAACCAACACTGTGGGAGCATGGGACGAGGGGAGGGGAACTGATTGACCTTGCACTCAATTGCCTTATCTTGGTCGATGTTCTTACCAGCACTTGGCTCGTCTAATAATGCCTGCACCCTGCAATTCCGCTCAATTTAATTAATCCTTTCAACGAGTTTGTCTATGGTGTGCAGTTGCGGAAACTGCAAGAGGTTACATAGCTTAGGTAGAAGCATGCAGGCTATGTAGGGACACAGCTCTCCTCGCTTTTATCTGGGTAGATTTTTTAATACATCTGCACTTTACGAGAGAAAAAATCTCAGCTTCTTCCTTACTGACTTGGGTGCGGCTGTGAAATTCTGTGGTCAAGCAAGCTATGACTTCCTCGCTTGATAATTGCGAGGTGAGGCTTGAATACAGCTGCCCCCACTCTGTGACGAATTCCCCATACCTAGCCCACCATTCGAGAGCATTTCCTTTGAGTTGTCTATGGGCCCTCCCAGCCCATTGTTTGAGTGGTATTTCGTGTTCATGGAATCCCCTTTCACATTCCTTTGTGAACACAAATGGGTCTTCATGTGGTCTTCCTCCAAACTCTGGGAGTTAAGAGCTCTGTGTTTTCCCAGGCCGTGACAGGGCTCTGGCGAGGGCCAGAATTGGGGGTAGTGGTAAGCGATTGTCATTACCCCAGCATGTAAGGTGGGCATTAGCATGTCTAGAAGGGACCTTTGAGGACCACTACCAGAGGGGGTAGTGGTATTGCTGTTACCAGAGGGGTAAGGCAAGAGTGTTGATCGCGTCTTTGGGAACTGCGACTGCATTGTTGAAGTGTGTCTGGAAGGTCACTGAAGGGCTTCTGGTGGGTCTTGAGGACCTGGTGGCTCCCTACGGCACAGTTCAGCGCGGTGGATGAAGCATAGAGTGCCATCTTCGGACAGTGCACAGACTTATATTCTCCTTGTCCATGGGTTCTCTGTGGCACGGGGTGTGAAAAGGGGGCGGATGGCAAGCGCCACTCCTCAAGCGAAGCTGTCTGCTGGAGTCATCTCGTAGGGTTGTCTGCTGGCACAGCAACATCATACCGCAGGCTACGGGCTCGGCCGACACAGTCCAACATCAGGGAGGTTGACGTGACATTTGACAAGAGTGAACACTACAAGCTGGCATGACATGTCCGTAATAATACTCCTCGTTGCAAGGACGTATCCTGTAGGTTGGTGATCAGTCACCAGTACTGTGCTAGCCTTGGTTTAAGTGAAGGTATGTTCAGATGAGTGTGATATATAGTCAGGTAGAGCATCATGCATCATTTTTTTAATAGTTCTCTTGTAATTTGTCAGTACAATTAACACTGGTGGTATATAGAGGCAAAATTACTCCCACAGACCCCTAGGTACATGAACATTCTTAAAGTGGCAACTAGAAAATAACAGTCATTGAAAATTGTGGGGGGTTGGGTGGGGCACATTCTCTTCTTGCCATAAAGGACAGTAATAACAGCCAACTTATTTTTTACACTTTTCAACGGGAAGGAATAAAATCGTTGCAAAATGCAGGACAGAAAAAAGTGTGAGTAAATTGCAGGAAAGTGTAAAATCAGGCGGTGTAATAGAGGGGTTCCTTATCAGAGGGGAGTGCCTACACAACTACTACCCATGCTGTAAACATTTTCAACACAACACTGTTTATTTTTTTCTTAGTGGACAGTTTGCCCCTTGAGCTCAATCAGCAATATACACAAAACGTCACCATAAATCAGGCAGGAATAAATCTTTTAACATGGCGTCATATAATATCTACCAATTAACTTTTTTCAAATTTTGGTTATGCTAAACACAAAAATGTTGGTTTATGCTAAAAGCAATAAGTAGTATGATTCCAAAACTTTCTCAGTTCACTTTCACATTGTTTATGATGCATAGTCGATACATACAGAAAACAGCCTGTTTGAAAATAAAAATGGCCATTCATTTCAACACATGCTCATTACATTATTAATAAAGAAATTGAGTGATATGCTTTGTTTGCAGATTATTATTGCTGTCTCTGAAATGTTTGTAAATGAACTAAGTAAGTTTTGGAATCATACTCTGAGCAGTGTGTCTCATATGTGCCCAAATAGGATAAAACTTTTTTTTAACTGAACTGTTAACTTGGAACTAATATGCTGTGCTGAGTTAGCACTGTATAAATAAAATTTACCAGATCTACTGGCTACTGTAGCACCATCAAGTTTACAGCTGACTGCATGTACAAGGTGGCAGTCTTAGATTTGTTTTACATGAAGTCAGTCTTTCACCGTTGGACGTCATGGTAAATACTGATGTGAAGTACATTTGCTATCTCTCATTTATGTTTTGCAAAGAAAAATTAAAAGTCTATTCTATTATCTGTTATCAACAAACGTTACACCTAATGAAGAGAAAACAGTGGTGCTGAATAAAATAAAACAAACTCACTCGTGTTACTGATTGATCGTTGAAGCAAAACCATTCCCGACTGCTGAAATCTTTGATGTATGCATAATAATGTCCTCCAGTTGCACTACCCGAGTGAATCATGATGGAAAACAGTTCATACAGGTATGGCCCTCTCTCCAAGGTGTGCCTTCGATTCTTCTCATTCTCATGGAGGTTGCGACCATTCGTCATGTCAATTCCTTCATCATCATCCTGCAAAATTTTAACAATGGACAACATACATTAACACCCACCATTAGCTCTATGCAGCAACTACCACATACTGTGCATACATGAACATGTACCATACTTTATATTGCTGTTATTTCCAACAACAGAACTTTAAACAATCCTTTTGTCATTTATTTTACTCAAAAATAACAAATATACTCAACTTCTTAAATACATTATTTGATACTTGCTGTAAAAATGCCAGTTACTCTTGGCAATCAAACCTCTTCCAGTCCCGTAGTAATTTTATCTTCTGACCATGCATTATTTTTCAACCCCATATTCAAAACGTCTTCCCTATAAACAATATCTCCTCACGACTATCAGCCAACTACTATTCAGAGTACTGTAAAATTTTAACATTTTATAATTTACCATCTCACCCACATCATGAATTCCCATCAATATCTTAAAAGTAATGATTGGTGGGCGAGTCTGATTTTTACAGCTTCGAGTTAAGACACGTGTACCATACGCACATGGGCAAAAACATTCACCCTTCATATAGTCGCAGTTTACCAAGAAAAAATGCTCAAGACTAGTTTCTTTAACTCTTTGCCTGGATGATTTACAGCGCTACATTGTCCCTCCTGCAGACGAGTGAATGACTATAGTAGGGACAGCAGTCTGTAACGTAAACTCTGTAATACTGAAAGGAAAAAAGGATAACTTCTACGCAGTGGAGTGAGAGGGTAGTTTCTAGGCTGGCTCATCAGCATGCTGCTGGGTGAGCAAGCAAGCAGTCCACATTTGAAGTTTTTGTTAATGCAGTAGTTGGTCTTTTTTAAAATACATGTTTATAAACACTAATTACATGAGAAAAGTAACTACATGTTTACCATATCAATGCATATTTCTGCTGAAGGTGTGACATATCATGAGAGAAAGAGGCTTTTCATGTTTAAATACATACTGTGGTTGTATGTATTTGTGTAATGCTGAGACAGTCTGTCAACCTCGAAAATTTCCCTTGTTATATATAGCCCGGTGCCACACAGGCAGCAAGAGGAAGCGCCTCACTGGGAGGTAAAATAGATCAAGTCACAAAAATAATGCTCACCCAATTCAGAGCTTCCAATTTAAAAAAAGTGTATTTTGAGTATATCCAATATTGGTAACTAACAATAAAACTCCTAATGTGCAGGGACCATGGTGGTCGCGCAGTTAGCCCGCCCGCCTCCCACCAAAGCGATCCAGATTCAATCCCCGGCTGGGTCACTCCAGATTTTCGCATTTGGGAATCGTGCCAGATGATGAAGTTGGTCAGCAGGTTTTCTCAGGGATCTCCCATTTCCCCCGTCCTTTAAAAATTTTTTTGTTTTAACAGGAAAATTATTTTGCAAAAGAAAACTAGTACAATTACAATGAAACCACGTTGTTGAGATCCCGTCTATGTCGATTTCCCGTAACAGTTGTTTTTCTTTCAGACGGTCCCGAAAAAATCCTATATAAACTATATAAAAAAAACTGCATGCTACGACGCTTAAATCATTAATTTACCAGCATCCATCAATCAGATATCCTGTCCGAAAACCAAAATATATTGGGAACAATTTTTAACTATGAAATACAGTGGATTTTCGATGATACGTTCCCATTATTTACATTTAACCGTATTTCTCATTAATATAATCGCCAAAAATTATGCGCATCAATTGTTTTTTGAATGGTATATGAATACAAAACAACATGGAAAATTTATAACTGGTGCTACCAATAGTATTGTTTACAATCCACAACAGTTTTTCTTCTTCTTCCTACATTTTTACTTCATTCATTGGTTGGTGACTATGAGAAACCATCTCAAAATCTTATATTTCTTTATGTTTACTGCACTCAGGGGGTTGGCGGCAATGAGAACGAATCACACAATCTCTGACACTGTAGCCAACAATCTATGGCCTTGCTTATTATTGTAAATGGAATTTGAAATGAGGTTAGAGCTGTGGCGGTACGTAATTTAATGGGCGTGATTATTATTAGAAACTATCTGCTGCGTGTTTCGTTAGAATTGTAAAGGTTTGAAAAAAGCTTGGCAAGTAATGATTGGCAAAAACTGTTGCAAATAAATCAGATGTGGTATTGTTACTGAGGGATTGAGCATTGCTTGGTCGATGAAGGAACACTAAACGAAAATATAAATTAAAATAAACATTGAATTACGCTCAATTACGAAAATCTCAAATTTTAATTTAAAGTGAATATTTGATCATAAATTGACTTGAATAAGTTGTTTTAATGACATCTTTTAGTTCTTGGTTTTAAAAAAATGCATTTTAAGGCTATGTACAATATTTCTCAGGCCTAAAATCCATACCCACATCCTTCGGTTTCCCACCCAGCTCGTTTTTCCTTGTTGGTCCACAGACAAACTAATAATCAAGGTTCCACTCTAAATATACAATGTATTTCTGCCTCTCAGCTTTGTACCTGAGTGCTCAAGCAGAACACCACAAACATCAACAGAGTGTCAAGGCATTTAGTTGAGTTATTGTTTTCTTTCTAGCACAACTTTGGTGGATTAGCAATGCAAAAACACTGATTTATGTGATACGAAAGGTGATTGTTAGGTGCGAATATTTGTTGTTTATAATCTAAAAGCACAGTGATTCGACTTGCATGTTTAATACGTTGATATCTGCTAAAAAACATTGACTTGAATGATGACTTGATCTTGTTGACTGTGTTCCATTCTGGATGGAATAAAACACGTTACTAGTCTAACCGCTGTATGCTCCTTCTTGTGTGAACTGTGTCTAGCCCTTACTGGTAATTGTCCCCTGTAAATAAGGAGAGGCAGGGAGCAGTGGATTGAAATATGGTTTTTTCCAAATCTAGTGTAGGACTACGGCCTGTCCCCTGAAAAAGGCTTGACATACGTTACCGAAAACACAACCCATTAGATGTCTACCCATAATGTGGACCAGGTATGCAAAGGTACCTGGTGTGCACATATGGTAGAGCCCCAACTACTAGCAAGACACTTATCGAAGAGGCTAGATTACCCTCGTCAGTTAACCCACTCCATCCACTGCATATTAACCCACTGGAAGGAGTGCCAGGCCTGACAAGGAGAGATCTACCTTTTCTGAGCTACACTTAGCTAGGAATATTGTTGCCTACCACTCCAGTGCGGACGTGAACTGTAGTACCTTGTGCCTGGTAAATTCCGTTCACCTACAAAACGGGAAGTAAGTGGAGCGACAGAAAGGTAACTGCTATCCTCGCCGAGAACCAAGCACTGCTTAACCAACCTGCTCCAGCCTTTAGTTACTTGAACCTCCGTCCCCCGGGAGGAATTCACACTGCTGTGAGCATCACCTGGCTAAGGGCAACCAGGCCGAGCCTGCTGTTAGAAGGAAGTCGACCATGGCTGCAATATTTGTGGCAACAGCAGGGGGAATGGCATCCTAAACGAGGTCGGGCGGCAAGGTATAAATGGTACAAGTGCTGGAGGCTCGCTGCCATTTTGATACTGCCAACATCAGAGGACCACCCAAAACATCATGGCTGTGAGGACCGCCAGCCTAGTGGTCTAGGGTTCGACACAGAGGAAGAGTGTGAAGGCCGGGGTATCCTGACAAGGGCTGGATGCCCTGAGCTGCGCTGGTAGCCAGTCAGTAGTCGACGACGACATCCCTCCAGAAGACGCCGCCACCAGAAGGCATCACTCCCGCAGAACCTCCAGCATCCTGGGTCGTCTTCACCGCCATCTACTTCAGCACATTGTCCTAACCCTCCTACCCCCTTCCTTCCCAGGTAAACCAGGGTCACTGCGACGTTGTCTCTTATAGAAAACCCCCGTAAGGCCTCAGCGCGGCCACACCTTTACCAGTTGGGTAAAGAACCTTGCTTAATTTCACTACGAGGTCCCTTCTGGACAAACCCTAATTAAAGCTAGGGTTCCATGGAGTAATTGTGGATTCAAATAATTTATTAGTTATTTTATTCATTGTTGCTTTATTACAGCATCACAATCAGATCACGTAATCAGGTAGTCTTCGCCTGAGTTTCAGATAATTAGGCTTCTGCAGTTAAATAATTGAGTGGTAGTGAAGACTTATGTTAAATTTATTCCTCATAATTTTGAATACACTTCACTGTATTGTTCTACATATAATTTACGTGAACGTAATAAACTCCATATAAAACCAAGTAAATTCTAGGGTCTTCTCAATTCTAATTAATAGTAACCTGATTGTCCCCAAGTGTTTGAGAACCTAGGTACAATTAATTATTATTGACTACGGAGGTAACGCCGGCTCCACAAACCAGCCATACAGCAAATACATGTAACACCGAGCAGCATTCCAAGTTTGGCCACGGTAATGCTCAGTGTATTGTATTGACTAATCTTCGGGGTAGCCCTTCACTACGAACTAAATACACCCAGATATTACGACTACCTATGTGATCCCTACTGTATTACACTTCAGGCTAGTCAATGGCTAGAAATAGTTATGTGGTGAGACTCATTGGGCATAGCCGTATATCCAGACGAACACTATAGGACCGCTGTATTTACAGCTTTGACTTACATACAGATTTCAGATTTTACTTGCATTTATTTTTGTCTGAATTTATTTCTTAACGTCTTCATGCCGCGAGCTCATAAAAGTGAACAGAAAAATAGATTGAAAAGAGCTCACACTCCTACAGGAAAAAATAAATAAGATAAAAACTCTAGAAACACAAGGAAGTGATACTCTTTCTCAATACCACCCAGGGTTACAGGCAGATTGCCCTATGAATATCTGGTATTGTTATATTGTGGTAGTTCGTAGTTGGGATAGAACCTTCCGATCTCACTGAGGAATACACTGCCTTACTCCTACACCCTTCACCAGCTTCATTGAGCAGCAAGAGCACTTTGCCACTACCAGAGTTGGCCGCTGTCCTACATCCAGTTACTCCCGCGCAGTCATCGGAACAGGGGAGAGCTCCACTACCATCAATACAATTGGTAACCCATCAGGGAAGTGTACCATCTGCTGTAATTGACTTTGCCCCCTCCCGTAAACCGACTCACCCTACACTTTATTCTGGCACTCTGCCCAAGAGGGATTATTTCCTCTGGGTATTGTAGCAGGTGGCCAAGTAGCTTCCTGAGATTGGCTGGAAACCACCTAGTACCAGTATTTAGAGCGAGCCCGCACGAGACAAAGATGTTTTAATAACATAATTGATCAACACCCCATGGCGCCGACTATATAACACGCATGGAGGTACGAAACGAGGCCTGTCGCTAACCTGCCACCAGACAGACATCACCCTGAGGACACAAGGCGTTCTGAGACCGCCGCTGTATGAGAGTCTTCAACAGCCTTTGGCATCATACTGAGGTGATATAAGTCCATTGGGATCTACAAAAGACTGTTGGTAATTTATAAGTGCCTGATATTAACTGGAGTCAGTTAAAATATTAATAGAGCAAAGCTTTTGTATTTAGTTGAGTCCTTGTTTTACTTGAGCAAGTAATAGTACATAAAGAAATAAGACACTACTCCAGAGTTTTACTTAGCTACACCTCGCCTTTATAATAAGCTCATACCGTCTAGGAGTTATCCACCTTATGCGAATTGGATCAGACCAAATTCGCAACACTGGTGGAGGTTAGGTTTCTATTCCCACCTTCTTGCAGCCAAGCTTCACCCGTCCCAGGTCATTTCATTACCATTTCATTATGTGCATCAATAAACTTTTGATAATTTTAATAGCAATCAGAGCGCAAGTCACCTTATCCCCCTAATTAATACTCGATACCCCTCCTTCCCACGTAAGGATAAATAATGTAGTTTTTAAATTAACTTATTGTAGTCAGCCACATAGTAAAAATCCCTTTAGAGCTCCTTCCGAGCGGACAGGTGACGAGTTACGTCAGCACTAACGTAACTACGTCCCTGCGATGCGCGAACAGTTGTGAGTACGACAAGTGTGCACAGGCGTAGACTGCCACACTATCCACTACCAGCTGTCAAAACTAGTAATCATTCCATTAATTTAATCGGGCATATTTCCCTGTTTTAGTTTCTCGCTTGAGTGAGAATTTCCACAATAGATTGCTCAAATAATTATTAAGGAATAAGAAAACCAAGCAATAGATCATATCACAATGGCTACCGGACGTCACCCAAAGGAACTAATGAAAACCCGAATTGAGAAAACAGGAAAAAGAAAACTGTACGTGGCACGAGCAGTGCAGACGTGGCACGTGGCGACGGCGAATTGCAGCAAACAATGTTATAAAAATTGTCATATCGCAACAGGGCCTCCGGCAAGTGCAAAAACACTCAAAGTCAGAATATAATATTATATATAATATATAGGTGTCATAAGTTAATCAATGTTATCATATAAAGTTTAATTAAGTTTTAAAATAACCCAAGGTAATTAGAGGAAAAATAATAATTATATTATATAAGTTAATCAAATACATATTACCAATACCCAGTGTAGAGTAGTATTCACTTTAACATAATTGAGAAACACAGGAATTTAAAAGTTAATATTGTCTCCAAGTGAATATTAAATGAAGTCCAACTCAGTAGGACAGTAACACAGTAATATCTAAGGGAAATGTTCAGTTTTTTTTTTTAAACTATTCAATTAACTACTTAAATATATCAGCCAATCAACATAATAATTTTAATCAGTTTTTAGAGTGTTTTACAGCAAGTACATAACTTAAAGACTTTTCATTACTAAAAGCAAGGAAGAATAGAGACATTACAGTTAAGCATTTAATTATATTAAGAAGCAGAGTTCTATAGATAAAGTTGTAAATGGAATAAATTTTAAAGCTTAAGAGACTATAAATTTTATAAGTGTTCGAATTGCTGCAGTTAAAATTGTTAAGATATATACTTTATCAAGCATATTCACAATTAAATTATAACGGGTCTTCTATAAGTAACGTTAAAGTAAATTGTTTACCTAGCACAGGTTTGGAATTGACATTTTGGCCAGTGTAGACACTGCCAATTTCTCAACGCAGTGGATTGCATAGCGCGCAGCCAGGGCGCATAGGCGATCAGCCGGACTGCAACCTAGTTATCAAGCCAAGGCATCAAACTCTTCGCCACCCTCCCTCCCCGCACTATCCCCCCTAGACAGGCGGCGGGCCAAGGCCGAGAGTGCAAACAGTGTGTTACAATCGCACTTTGTTTTACACACACGCACCTTGAGTGCGCATGCCCTAGTTACACACTGCCACTACATTCCAAATGGAGAACATATGGCAACCTCACTTGAGTATTATTATGTGTATTAATAAAGCTAATTATTACTAAGCAGAACTAGTTCAATATAATCCATATTGCCTTGCGCTATAGTAGAGGTTAAAATAAATTGAATATCCTGTATTACTGATTTTATAACATATAGTAAGTTTATGTAGTAAATAGATATAAATATCCACGAGAAAAAATGCACGAGTGTGTTTCAGTATTTAAACACAAGTAGAATAATGTGTTAAACGTCTTAACGTAAATTTTAATGATGATGATTACAGATAATATAAATTAAACAGACATTAATACCACAAACTAATTAATAAATTACTTGTACTAAGAAATAATTATCTACGGTCATATACTTTCTTTGTTACAATTTTTTAATATAAAATCAAAGTGTTTCATAACTATTCAGTACATATAATTTAATTCAATAAGGTATAAGGCAGAAGGCTCATCCCACATGAAAGTGTGCAGGTTGACCGAGGGACATTGGCTGACCCAGTAATCAATCCAGCACATCATCAGTAATTACATCACCTACATTATCAGCTCTGGAGACGATGAGCTGACGCCACACCAAAGCCATGATTAATCACGTGTGCTCATAGAAGCGATGCAATCAGTGCGCGTTTAACTGCAGGTACTATTTAAACAATCTTTTCAATTACGCATTTCATATATACACACACCGACCGGGAAAAACAACTACACTAATACACATTTACAAACACAGTACAAGAGTCAAGATATGTTAAACTTTTTATTAAAAATATAATTCTATTAGTAATTTCTTGTTTTGAAAACATTAGGTCTATATATTACACTCAGAGCTATTTTATGATAAATGTTATACCAAGGGTACAATATCGTTGTATCTATACTAATTAATATCTATGGTTCAATAAAAAATATATAAATAGACATGCATGTATCACTATTTGACTATAGTTACGCTATTTTATTATATCACTACTTTCCACAATGGATGTATTACTTTAGCAATCATCCTGCACATGTATTTTTATACAAATTCCTATTATATTTTCTCACACAAAAGTCAGAAAAGGTGAAACATAATAGTTTTATTGAAATATTAATTCTATGAAATTTCACTACTTGATGTCACATGTAAACAATACAATTCTCCGTATATTAACTTTACAATTATTATGAATTTAATATAAACATGTCCTGCAACACACTAGATAATTGCTACTTTGCAAATATATTTTAAGTGCACAAATGGATTAAAAATACTTTGATATGTCGCTCAACTTAATAATTAATGATTATGACTCATCGCTACATGTTTCTATTTCCATCACTGCAGAATGGGGAGAGAATTTTACACATGAATTCACGGCCGCCTACTCTACCAGGCAACAGGAACTTATGAGCGGATTCTCTACACCTGAAGGCTACGCAACCCGGAAGGCAATGAACCCCCCCCCCCCCCCCAGAAACGCTGACCAACCAGGATGCTCACCCTCCCTGCAGCCCACACCGACAGCCTACAAGCTTCACCTATATATCAGACCGGACGCTAACGGACTCGGGCAGTTCATTCTTCGCAAACTCACTCGTGACATCCCAGAGCACTAATTCAGTGCTGGGACCTCCGGGAACTTTGGAAGTTTCAAGTACGCCCCCAGTGGCTACTCACCACACGTTGATACCAATTGAACACGTACACATATACTTAACTTCACTTTGTCTCAACACACCCTTTTCTTAACCAGTTCAACTTTAAATACTTTTGCTTTCGCCTAGAACCAGGTCGCTTACACCTGGAACCGCAGTTACCTTCAGCTCTCCACGGTCTGATAGGAGGTAGCACAAGGTCATGTGTTTATTGCATCTCCAATAAACACCCATTGTTCACTACCCTTCTGTGTTCCATTTACAGGGTACTTGTTTGTGTGACGGTCGGGAACAGAATATGATGTGCATCGCCAACAGGAACCCAGAGTACTGACATCCACATTAGACGGCTACCGGTTTCTTCCCAACCCCCGAGCACTAAGTCAGTGCTGGTGGGGAGAAACAGCAATGCCCTAACCACTAGGAACAACCTTCGCGCAGGGAAGGGCTACAAGCTCAGGTTATCTCTCACTTTGAGCACTAAGTTAATGCTGAAGTGACCTTAGCCTGGGTGTTGCGGCCCAACCCAGTGCGAACGCACAACCAGTAGAGGCTTGATGGCCTACGTCCCTGATCAGACTCCATGCGTGGGGGATCAGTGGGGTCTCCTATCGAGTTTGTGCCGGCAAGTCACTATTGTGCTAAACTTAAATTACCATTCCCGTTTCAGTGTACTGCAAAGGCTGTCAGACTGGTGTGCTCTATGCCTTACAAGGTGAGGAGTGGCAAGAGGCGTAGAGAGCAAATACCTGGCTCACGCTGCTATCAAACCTTGGATAATATTACCTCATCCTGCGCAGGACAGGCAGGCGGAAGAGGACTGGGCCATCCAACTTAGATGACAAGCAGTAGCGCCTGCTTCCGTAACTGTAATCATCTTCTAATTGTGCATTCACCTTCGTACCATCCGCTTGTAAGAGGGTTGTTAAACTGGACAGAGTCCAGATATGGCTGGGTAAATCTCAACTTCTGGACCCGTGAAGCCAACGACTGGAATCGCCACTTTGGAGTCAACCAAGCTTGCCGCTAGTGGGTGAAACCCTCTCCAACCGCAACACCCACCATGACTGAATAAGCAAGCAATCACTTACACCCCTCGCCTCATACTGTAGAACCAGAGTAAAACACCCCGCTTTCAGTCTAGCTGAAAAATCCTAGAGATATGTGTCAGTCAGACTTAACCGGCACGCGTCAAGAGATTTTCTAGCACCCAACGTGGGGCATCAGACAAATAGCTGTGCGCAGTGAATGGCACGAACTAGACCAACCATATCCTGAGAGCAAAGGGTCGTAAGAAACAATCAAGTGAACTTCGACAAGTCCACAAACACCCTGTGGCGCCCTTAAACCCGAAAATGTCAGACACCTAAGTTAATGCCACCTCCTGTGAGAACCACGGCAGTGTGTCCGATACCCACTGTAGCCAGGCAGACTGTAGCGATAGCGGCATGAAGACGCATGGGTTACAGACAGACTAGAATACTGCTGTGCCCAGTGCCGTTAACAACCTACGGACTTCTGCAATGAAGTTACGTGTCCGGTCAAGGCCTGTATCGCATCAGGTGCACAACATGCAATGAACCCTATCATCATTTATGTATAGAGTGGCCAGATGAGCACGTGTCTATGCCCGGAATGGTCTACCAATGTGAGAGATGCCAAAGAAAACACACCTCTCACTCCCACAGATCCAAACCTTCCCGGATCTATATACAACCAGGCACGGTACCGGGCCATCCAGCAACTGGACGGGAAGACGACATTCAAATTACCGACTTCGCAGGTCAGCCCATGAAGACCAGATAACATTCATGCAAGAATGTGAGAAAGAATTCAGAGAGACGGACCTGCCGCCGAAACAGTGGGTTGACAGAGTTCAACTACATTTGAAGGGCCTCACCCTTACCTGGTGGGAACAATATGGGAAATTTCTAACGGGCTGGAAGCAGTTTAGTAGTAGACTAGCGGAGGAATTCACGGGCGAGGAGGTGTTGGTAATGTTGACAACTCAATTTTATAGTCAGACCCAGATGCCTCACGATGAAGCGAAAATCATCATATGGAGGAAAGAACAGATGTTCAGACATGTCTTCCCCGGTTGACGAAGCTACCGCAGTTCGCTCACTTAGTCGAATGCTTCTACCCAGCCTTAGGAATGTCCTTCTTGCCACTAGACCGACTACTCTGGACAAATTGGTTAACCGAGCCCAAGAGGCAGAACGAACTGCGCAGGCTAGTCTCGAAAAGCCTATATCACCCAAGACCCCGGAAGTTCGAGCTCCACCAGTGGCACCTCTTAAGAGTGCCTCAGCTCTTAACTCCTGCATGGCATTTATGCCCAAATGCTAGTTCTGCCCAGAGAACCACTGGAACCGGGACTGCCCTCGAAAACCAGAGGGAACTGGCCTTCCATCCAACCAAGTTGATAAAACGCTGTCAACTATTCCAACCAAACACACTGGAAAACCAACTCCCAATAGTAAGCCAGGAAACGCAGATGCCAGGGCACGAAGTGGACCACCAACCCCAGTACACAAGGGCCCACCTTCTAGGGACTAAAAGAAGTACCGATCCCTGTAGCTCCACAAATAGATGAGGAGGTAAAGAACGACAAGGTGCTTGCCTTACTGGACTCAGCCGCCAACGGCAATTTTATCCGAAGTAATTTGTTAACGTTAACACCAAGCCAACCCGCTGAAACAAAACTGCAAACCAGAACAGTGAATGGCATAGCACGAATCCACCCTAGTCGTAACCGGACGAATCACACTGACAGTGAAAACACTAAGTATTGCTACACAGACGGAATTTATTGTGTCCCACACCCTGTCCGAATAAATAATACCAGGGTGTCCCTGGCTTATCCACAATCAATGCATTCTAGATCATGGACAACATAGATCCTCTCTGTGAGAAAACAACCGGATCACAGTTAACTGGGATCAAATCCCGATGACCTTCGGCGAATGCCCATTGACCTGATGTGCATTAATCACGAACTTGAAGAACCAGAATTCTACCAATTAAAAGCTATGCTAGACGAGCATGCCAGAGCATTCGAACAAGAAGGGCTGTTACGACAAACACAATCTATCCAGCACGAAATATGGCTGACCACAGACGTACCGTTCTACAACCAACATTACCGAGTGTCAGCCCACCGGCATGACCTCATTACAGTACAGGTCAATGAAATGAAGGACCAGAGAATCGTGAAGCCGTCGAATTCTCCATACAACTCACACGTGGTCCTTGTGCCGAAAACAGATAGGAAATTGCGATTCTGCGTAAATTACAAATCGCTAAATGAAGTCACCCACCCAATTGCTCCCCCAGCTATAGACTTCTCTAATACCCTACAAGACATTGGCAAGTTCAAAATATTCAGTACTCTAAACATGGAGTCCGGGTACTGGCAGATTACGGTCCACCCAGACAGTTGCAAATATACAGCCTTTACAACGCCAGAAGGTGAAACCCTGCAATTTCAAGTCATGTCATTCAGCTTGAAAAATGCCCCAGCAATTAACAGGATACATCGGCGAGTTCTACTTTGCCTATCTCGACGACGTAATAAATATATTCCAATAGTGGGGAGGAGCACCTAGGCCATCTGCAAAGAGTGGTTGGAAAGACTCGAGTTACTCCGATGGTACCTGGGTCTATGTAATTGGTTACAAGACTTTGTTCCAAATATCGCAAAATACACCCCCTCCTAGAGAAAGACACATAATGGCGATGGGACCTGGAACAACAAGCATTTTTCGACTTGAAGAGCAGCTTCACGAATATCCACCAACTCCACCGACCACAAGGAGACAAGCCATTAATACTGCAAACGGACGTGTGTCAGAACAGCCTGGGCGCAGTACTGTACCAGCACGATGAAGGACATCCACATGTGATAGCGTATGCATCAACTCTCTTAAACGAAACCGAGCAGCGCTATCACATCAATGAGCAGGAGTGGCTGGCCGTTATTTGGGCCATGAAGAAATACAAGTATTATCTCGACGGGCAACAATTCATTCTCCAGACCGACTCCAAAGCCCTCCAATGGTTACACGAGTCCCGGAAGGCCAAGCTCGGCCGGTGGGACATGTTCCTTACTGAGTTTGACTTCGAGGTCCAACATTGCCCCGGCAAACTGAATGACTTACCGGATACCTTGTCTCAACTCCTGACATAGGAAGAAAAAGCTGACGATGAAGAGGAGGAGAAGATGTCTCTACCACCGCAAGTTGAAAGAAGTCCGGAGGATCAAATCCAACTTCAACTACAAATAACCAGTTAGCAAATAGCCTCAAGTCAGCTGGAGGACACTGACGTTCGATGCCTACTATGGGAACAGCCCCAACGATTTGAACTACGGGATGACGTTGTGTGGATGCGCAGCGGACACCACGATGCACCTTGGAAGATCTGAGTCCCACCGCAACTACGTGCCAATATATGCCGGCACCATCAAGACCATCCCCAAGCTGGTCACCCAGGCAATAAGGAAACCCTGCTTGACATTAAAACACATTATAATTGGGACGGGATAAGCCATGATGTCCGGCAGTACGTTAGCAACTGTGTCACGTGCTGCCGCAGTAAAATTTACACGGTCCCCCCTCCCCTAAACAGGAAAACCAAGGAAACCCAAGACGGCCTGGACCCACATCCTCGCCGATTTGATGGGCCCGTATCCACGTAGCATGAAAGGAAACCGCTATCTGCTTGTGGTAACAGATCAATTCTCATGATGGGTAGAGGCATTTCCTCTACCAAGCCAAGAAACTGCCCCAATCATACGAAAAATGGAGACACAGGTTTTTGCACAATGGGGTTATCCGAAGGCCATATTGACAGATAATGGCACCCAGTTTACAAGCCGTCAATGGCAAACCGCCTGTCATGGATGGGAAGTGGACACCTGGACTACCCCCCCTTACCATTCCCAAGTCAACCCCACTGAACGGAGGAACCAGGAGATCAAGAAGTGCTTCCATATCACTGTGGGAAACGATCACAAGTATTGGGGTAAACACATCCCTACCATGCTGTTTGCCCTCAGACGCCGAACGAACAAAGCTGTCGACACCAGTCCGAGCGTCCTACTTCTGGGGAAAACACTACGCTGACCAGGCGACTGGCAATGGGAGAGCGTGCCCACAGACATGCCTCAACCCGAGGACTTTCGGCTAGCAGCCTTGGCCTGCACCACGCATGCTCAAAAAGTCCAGGAATCATATATTCAAAAGAACTATCCTTAACCACGAACAGGGGTGTGAGAATTCAATATGAGGGAAGCCGTCCTTCTGCGAAGTCATCCTCTCAGCAAAGCTAGCAAACCAATTCAACGCTGGCCTTGCTGACAAGTGGGATGGACCATACCGTATAGTAGGCAACCAAGACGTCTACTGGGTTGAAGATATACGCGGGCAGATCCACAAGGCCACCCAAGGCCAGATCCGACCCTACCCAGGGGACATGCCGATATGGGGTAACAACACGCAGAAGAACCCCCAGGATATCTGAAGATGAAGACGAACCTCCTGCAGAACAGATAGTCCCAGATACCGAACCGGGACCCGCCACGAGACCTGAGCCACCACCTTTCATTATTGACTAGGCCCCTAGTTACATCACGCCGTGGAAGCCTGATGTAGAGTCATGCCAAGGAGCATTCTCCATCAGATCAATGCCCTCAACGCCATGCAGCTATGCTGAGAATATCGCAGCCACATGTAATCCAGCAAGAACCAGCTGCTCTGAATTGCCATGGCGAAGTCCACGTGATGATAGATAACCCCGTCAGACACCCCGCTACTCAAGCCGCATTAGCGAACAATCGGAAACACCTTCAATGAGAGGGGTAGGAATCAGCTCTGACATGAGCGAGCATGAGCTCAACTGCACAGTTGCAGCAGAAACTGAACACAAAACATAGCCGCTGTTCGAAGCCAAACTGCCCTGGCATGGGTAACCATAGAATACAATGCGCCCATTGTCAACAATGGTACAATTACTCCTGCCTAGGCTAGGCAGATGAACCCCGCTTCACTGATGGCTATGAATGCCGTAGTGATGATTGTAAAACATGTCAAACGGCATTCTGCAATTGGATAACCTGCCCAGGGCATGGTACCCAAGCAGTGTGCTGTATCCTGTGTGGGGAAACCTACCACCACAGATATATATGTTGGCCAGAGGAAGGCATTACCAGACCAGGAATGGTTTATCAGTATGAAGTTTGTAGCTGAACACAGACCGCACAATCCAGGACCGCCCTCCCACCACAGCAACGCTCGTTGTGCGGGAGAGCCAGTTTGCGGGACAATCTCACGAGGACCCGCTGGTGTTCACGGCTGAATGCGTATGGGAATTTCGCACCCATTAAATGCCCGAAAAGCAATGGGCCTCATGAGCACAGGCCAAATTGAAGGGCAAAACCCTTGACTGGTGGCAAAAATATGGCGAATTTGTTTCGAAAGTGGAATCAACTCAGTTGCCAACTTGCACAACAATTTACAGGCGAAGAGGGACTGCCCCGCTTCACTACGGAGTTTTATAGCCACACCCAGACACCAAATGAGGAAGTCGAGAACTTTGTCCGACGTAAGGTACAGATGTACCGGGGTATTTTCCCAGACGGCGATGACAAATCTTGTGTGTGGCAGGTAACTCGCCTGTTGTTACAACAAATGAGAAACATTCTGCTCATCCCCAACCCACTCACAGTGGATGACCTAATAGAACGAGCACGTGGAGTGATACTTAAAGCGCAAGCTATTCTTGACTGCTCTATGGCTACAAAGCAAACTGAGCTAGAAAAGCAGCCTGACCAAGGTAACAAATCACTGCCACCCACACTGCCAGCTACTAGCCCACAGAAACGTTGGTATTGAGCCCGCATATCATTTCAATAGGGATTGCCTGCAGTAGCCAGCGCCAAGGCAGGAAAGAACGAAGAAGAGGGTGCAAGCCGCAAACCGTACGCCGACCACCCACGTTGAGTCGAACCAGAAGAGCGTCCCGCAGAATGGAAACACCGCCACCGGTGTGCCTATAGGGGCGAACCCGTCGGACAAGAAGGGCAAACTGTCCAGCTCCTAGATGAGGAAACTGAAGTACACAAAGCCCCACACATCAACAGGAAGAACGTATTGCCACTGCTCGATTCAGCCGCTTCCGGCAATTTTGTCAGCAAAGACCCTCACAGAAGACAAACGGGCCACCCTACATCCATAAACAAAAACCATGAGCGTGGCAAAATCGGAATGCACGCTTAGAATTGACGGCTCGACAACCGGTAGAGCTTCACAGAAACAAATCAGAAACGGGGTGGTCATGTCACACGACATCCAGGAGGAATTGATACTAGGCCACCCATGGCTTCAGTAGCAACACTGCAAAGAAATATTTTTTACCAAGGAAACATATTAACAGTAAATTCCACATCTCACTCTAAAGGGAAAAAAGACAACTTTAAATTAGTAAGAACTTCATATGACATAGAGATCTGAAAAATTAGCAAATGCAATAAAGCGAAAAATAATGTGAATTTTCACACAAAAAACAAAAAGTTGTGATTTTTTGAGAATTTCAGTTGTAATTCGCGAATTGTACAAAATCTTGTAGTATTTTCGCAAATTATTATTGTTTTATGCAACATAGTTATTTCTTAAGACATATTTTATGTGTTTTTGGCTATTTGAATACGAATGCATGCATAAGTTGGCCAGTAGATTTCTTCAATTTATCATCATAAACGAATACATGTTTATTTTCCAATCACGTGTATTTACGACCATAGATAACATGATCGCAATAGATGATGCGTCACTTTGAGTGAAAATTCTACTGCACAGCCTTGCAAAAGTTTGTTCATTAGGAAAACATGCCGTTGTAGTGTTTACATCAACCAAGCATCATGTTATCCATGGAATTCACGCCATATTTACATTCGTAGTACCATTACATTTTAACCAACAATGCTTAATTTTTACAAAGCGAGCAGCACGGCGGTCAAAAATGTGCTCATATGAATTTACTTAAGTAGCGTATTATTTTTAAATCAATTTATCACGTATTTTTAACTTGTATTCGTCCAGTTAACGGGATTTTTATCATACTTATATGTTAATATCTGCAGTAAAAAATGACACTTTTGAGGAAATGAAAGTTTTGCCAGCGCGTGCCTACAAAAAATCCATTGTTGAAAATTTCTATGGTTCAAAAACGTACACGCAGATCTCTTAATTTTTTTTATCTTCGTACAAGACACTTTTTTTTTTTTAAACAGTGCTTGTATAGTTGTGTATAAATGGTTTACACTATTCTATTCATGAATCATATGCCCTTGGCAGTGCATTGCGAGCATTTGTTGTTCCAGGGGTCCGGCAGATTACAAAATCATAAGTAAAATCTGAAATTATTTTCAATGTTGTCTGTTGTTAAAGGAAACTAGTGTTTCTGTCCTAAAACCGCAACTGTGTATTTCTCTGGTAGTGAGGAATTTTTACAAGGAAATAACAATTGAAAAAAAAAAAAAAAACACCGCTTATCAATAGGAATAACATTGTCAATTTTAGGTTTTACGAATAGTGACATTTCTCAAATTAGGTATGTCATTACAAAAAGAACATTAAAAATTTAAGCAATTCTTATCCAGAAAACTGAATTTTTGTAGCAAGAAAATAACAGCTATTTTTGACGAAAATAACACTTTTTTTTTTTTTTTTTTTTTCCCCCAAAAAATAACACATGTTTTTGAAAAAATAAAACCTACTTTTTCAGGTCTCTACGTATGAGGTTTCACTGCATGCCTCTTACATAGTTCTCTTCAGCCCACAACTGAAATACTGTACATCATAAAGTATTTATGATTTTAATTACTTTTTAACCTATGCTTTGGGTATTGGAAACTTTCTCTCTCACCTACCTTAACACATGTAAGTATACTTAATAAAGCACAATCCTGCACACATTTTATATTTCCATTATAAAGCTTGATCCATAAAATAAACACAAAATATCAAAGCTGTAGAACCTGAATTTAACTATCTATTCACTGTTAATTACCTGGTAATCTGTCTCCTGAGTGCTGGTGGTCATTTCCGTGCCTTGACAACTTTCATCATCCAAGGCTGACCCACTATCCGTTGTACTACTATCATCATTTTTCACAATTGTTTCATCTGCCATGGCTTCATTATCTTCTCTTGCACTGTCAGGTAACGTGATGAAACTGTTCAGGTCCAAAATATCTGGGAAAACCACCCTAAAATGAAATTACAGTACTGCATTAAACAATGATCACAAAAATACTAGAAAATATTGCCTGATGAATAAAGGCTTGATAAAAACTCTTTACGTACTTGTCATTAAGCTTGATCCTGTGAAGAGTTGCATAGTCAAAGTCAAATCGCTTCAAATGCAAAGTAAGTAGGTATGGAAATTTAGAAAACTTTAGGCCTTTGTGTGCATCACACATTTTGTTGCATTTTTCACACAAATATTGGTTATTTCCATCGAGAGTTTCTGGTTGCACAAAAGCCCGTAAAGCCTCTTCCTGTAAAATAAAGATGTGTTCCATGTTAAATACAGCTTCTCTTATTCATAACACTTCAAAACTAAACTGCACTAATAAGCAAAATACCTACAACGCTGCCGTATGCCACAGAACTTCCAAAGGGACGGACTGGCAAAGGGATATCCAAGAAAGTGTCTTCCCTGGTCTTCTCTGTACCACATACCAGGCACTTCACGTAGTCAATCATTTTCCCTAATCACAAAACGAAAGTTAACAACTGATTGTAAACTAATACCACAAATTACACACTATAACCACTACACAAAACACTGCAGGCAGAATAATAAGTTTGTTGTCCATAACAATTAAGTACGGCAAATGTTGACAATATGACCAACTTAAAACAGTAAATGCTCCATTGCAAATATTGTATTAGTTATGAGGTTTTGCAGGAGATATGTTGTTACACATACAATCTTGTTTATGACTATAGACAAAAATAATACTCAGAAATCAAATTGTAATTTAAAACTAATTGCAATGTTTATGATTTAATTTATGTTTTTAAAAGTGGTATACAATTTTTGGGTTATAAATAATTGACTTTAAAAAGACATTCAATTAATAGACAGCATGCGGACATTACAATTAGTGAAAGGTTTTCAGCCCAGTTGAATGACAATGTGAATGTGCTCTTTTTCATCACATTAAGACAAATAATTTGTTGATGTTGTTGGAATATTTTATCGCCAGTTAATTATTTTTGTATTTTCGTTCATTAAGCACAGTAGGTTGAAGCTGCCTTTTTAATGCATCTTCTTAAGGCGCCGCCTACCTGGCGCTTGAATAGCATTGCAGTGTGTTTGAAATCTGAATTTTTTTTTTACGAACCATTAAACATGACCCCATTATACTGATGTATGAAAAGAAAACATGCTTCAGAACGAAGTACGTATAATACTCTCAATACATCATGCATATTATAAATGCTAGTCCCGAGCCTTCCAACATAGCCAAAAACAGGTTTTTCACACTGTTTTATCTCATAATATACACATTGGAAATATGCACAACTATTATAGGGACCTGCATTGAACTTCGCTTCAGACTTTCCGCCAGTAAAATGATAAGTCATCATTTCAAGTCCAATAGGTCCACACAGCACGACTGAAACACTGCACACAAGTTCAGCGCATTGTGCGTAGGAGTGATGTGGCACTACATAAGCTTGTCAGTGTTGCCCTTATCGCTCCCGCGCTTCCCTGCCTCAAACACACTAAAAAGCGACAAGTAGGCGGTGCCCTTAAGTGAAATATAATATTATCAGCCAGGATTGTACAAATATTCGGTATACCGAAACCAAAACAAAAAAATGACAACTTTAATTTTCATTTCGGTAAGAAATTTGGTTACCAAAAATTGTAACAAAAGGAAAATTCTCAAGTTGATGAATTTTTGGGTGTTAAATGAATGTTGATCTAGTGCACCAGCAAAGAAAATTTTTGCATGTATATAATCTTGTTTTTTTTTTTATAACTGAAATAACTACTTAAAACTAAAATTTAAATGTAGGCAAGACCCCTGGGGCAACCACTTCATATCCTAGATTTTTCTTGTTTGATTTTGCAACAAATCTGTTATAATAAATAACTTCCTAAAATGTTATGAAATTCGTTAATCTCTCATTAAGGCTAAGAGCTCTAATGACATTTTTCATTTTCGTTTCATGAGAAAAAGTCACATTCACACAACCATATTGTTAGCACGTGTCAACTGCTTTGCAAAATAGTTTTGTCCACCATTTTCTGTAATCATCATAAAACACCACAAACAGATTTATCTTCCAAAATGATTTACGGAATTATTTCAAGGATTGCTACAGAACTACACATGTTCATGAGTTGCAATAATGAATTTCGAAACAGTTATCAGAATATTTGAAATGTACAGTATAGGGCTTTAAAAATTTCCTTTGTAACTCTGTTTCGTAGTGTAAATTAATACTCATTTATTAGATTGAAAACCCAACAAGTTTAAGGTCAACTTTGCTAAAATTGCTTACAGAGTGTGTGTTATTACTCGCATCAGTACGAACAGTGACATATTAATCAAGTTTTATTCTTTCTTTGGATGTTAAAATTTTAACCATATAATAATTGGAATGTTATTTCCATAACGCGCAAAATTTTCCACTGTTCCATATGCAATTCATGATGACACTTTCTCGTGATAAAAACCTAAAAACAATGAAAGACATTCTCACCCCCCTCCAATATAACAACCTCCTCAAATTAAAACAAACAGAGCCCCAGCAGTCTTACTTGGCCATAAAAAAAAAGTTGAAATAGCAACCTGGATTTAATATCCTACATTGAGTACTGAACTGAAGTTAGCTATTGCCAGCCTCTTAGTTCTTGCCATGAAAAGGAAACAAAAAGAAAAGGGGTGACAAATGTGTGCATTGAACTCATAGTCATAGCAATTGTTTAAAAACACTTTTTTTCTTCATTGACATAACAGCTATTATGAAAGGATACAATGTGGCTATGTTACTTCTCTAAAACTGTCAAAAATTTCCCTACTTAAATGAAATGGAGAATACTTCACCTACAAATCATGGAACAATGGCTAAATTTTGTATAATAATACCATATTAAATCTGCAAATGGGTGCAACTCTAAATTACAACTAGTGCTGGACCGAAACTGATGCCGATACCACACTATCTGCCGATATTTATAGTATCGGTATCTGAAGTATCTGACAAAATAAATCCAGATACTCAGTACCACTGTTTACCTATGCTTGGCCATAACACCAGAGGATAAGAAATAGGGTGGCAACTATCTTGTACGACACGCTCAACTGTTGCTGTTTTAAGGTAGCAGTTGTGCCGTTCTTATTCTAAGAACTAAACTGACAGACTGTCACTTAGCAACCAGAAAGGGAAAGGGCGAGCGGGAAAAGCTGCCCTGCTGCGAGACAAAAATCTATGGGAAGAGGAAAGAGTAAGAAAAAAAAGGGGGGAGAGGGAGGGATACACACACACGCACATATACATACATACATAAATATATATGCCATTCCTAACCCACTGTGGCAGCCTGCTACGCCAGGCGCTGTAAGAGATCATCAACAGCCTGTATTGCGGGTCGCCGAATTTCCAGCTTTGCAGGCACTCGCACTGCAGCTCCACATTATCATTTCAGTATTTAAAATCTTTTAAAAGCAATATGAAATATGAACAATTACCTGGCAACTGACAGTACTTCAATTCACTCTCAGTAAAATAAGGATGTGCCAAATTCAAAAACTATACGTATTAATAATTTCTAATTTTCTAAATATAAACAAAGTTGAATTATGCTGAGAAATGTGGTACACAACCTTGTAGATTTAATAATTTCTATGTGATAAGTTTAAAACGTAAATTGTTTAAATTGCCCTAACCTAAGATTTATTCTTTGAGTACTGTTTTAACTCTCCAATTTCGAAGAATTTATGTGAAATCAATTTACCTATTGTTTTGTATGTTTACTTTGATGCGTGACATACAGGGGTGGGTGTGTGTGTGTGTATGTATATATACAGACACACGTGCGTGCAAACACAAACACATGCACACACTATAAGTTAAGCCAGGCATTTCTATAATATTAGGGGTTTCCGTTCTGATGGGCACTGGTGCCTTCCCATTATATACAATTGGCCTGGTTGCTTTGCGGCAGGGCACAAAATTAAGTGTGGGTAGAACAATTCTACGCTTGGGTTCCACTGGTTTCTTGGCGATATCTGGGCAATGGGTTGCTAGCGTGGCGTCAGTGCTGACAGATGCAGATACAGGTACAGTGGAGAAGGTTGGTGTAAACAGAGGATTCGGTCGAGGAGGAAACAGTATGGCAGGAACCAAGTAAGTGATGACTTTCGTAGATGGCTGATAGGGTTGTCTCACGTGTTCTGCTACCCGTCAAGGGTACTCCATCAGGCCGTTGTTCACTGGAGTGTCGAACAAATCTCCAAGTATGTTGATTTCTACTGGGTCTTGAGATGCCGGAGGACTTGTACTTGAGCTCGTGGCCTCATTTGTCTAGGGTCGTACATGGATGTGTGGCCCTGTCCCAGTCTTCCCAACTCAGGGGACGTCAGAACCTCTTGATGGAGGACGCTGTGGAGAGGCCGACTAACACCAAGCTGACAAACAGTTCCAGGACAGTGTACCTGTGTGGCTCCCCCTTTCCTTCAATCTCAGAGGGTTGAAAGGAAGGACAGCCTGAACTAGTACGTGTGGGTGAAAGATTAGTGTATTGGCTTGATTGAGTAGGTTTCCCGGGCTCACCTGCATATTGTTATGTGAGGTCAACTAAGTTCCTACATCTAAAGGAAAGAACTCAAAGACAAAGCAGACCCATGTTTTATTTCCGTAAAGGAAAGACATGTGGTGAATGCATACCAACTCCTGGTCAGTGGCACAAGTTTCAACCGGGAAACTAGAGTACAATACTAAGCTGACCGGTAGAGGCGACCAGTGATGAAACAGGGGAATGCTGGGGGGTGATACGCTGAATGTCTAAGCGATCTCCTTTTGCACTTGACGTGTGCTCGATTAGACTGACTTAGCATTTTGGTCGAGGATTTTGTCCGCTAGACCAAAAGGAGGGTAGATTGGTTTAAATAGTTGACGAGAGGCGAGGGGTGTTGGTTAGAACTTACTCAATCCTGCTTCTGGGTACTGTAGATGGGTAGGCTTCGCCTAGGCGCTGCAAATTCGGTCCATGCCTGAGCTGAGGTTCCACACGTGTGCTTAGTTAGACCAGAAGAGGAGGTTATCCCAGTCTAAGCACACTTCAATACTGTTCAGAAATCCTTTGACAACAGGATGACATGTAAGATGTATGTGGACACACAATGGGAAGTAAATTACCAGAACCAGAGCAGGCGCGACTGCTTGACATCTAAGTTTGGTAGTGTGGTCCCGTTCCACCTGCCTCTCCTGAGTAGGGCGTGGTAATGCGATCCACAGTTTGAGAGCAGAATCAGCCAGATATTGTTCCCTGCATTTTCTACCACTCCTCTTCTCGTGATGCATATGGCAAACAGTTCTATAGTCTATGCGGTGTACTTAGACAGGAATGCTGACAGTGTAATCTAATACTTGACTTGGCACGACCATAAGAGTCACCACTGATCCCCCACAGTATGTGGGCTGATCAGGGACGTGGAGCCGTGGGGGCCACCAAGCCTCTCCTGGTTGTGCGATCGCATCAGGGGTGCAGAAAATGTTCAAGGACCAATATTTCTCCAGAACACAATGTTTTGGCTCAAAATTTCCCTCAAAATTATAGCACATTTTCATACACGTTACAAACAATTAATTAGCACCTGTTGAAAGTTAAGAACTATCATTTAAACCTTAAACCTATTTATTTTAAAACATACCTGAATATTTTTCATAATGAATACATAAAAAAACATACACGATTTCTGAAGCCAGTTATCTATGAGAAATGGCAACCTTCTCCTCCCTTTGTGACAATTATCAATCACCTTCGAAGTCTTGTACACCTTGAGATGAGACGCATAAAAAAATTGTGTAAAATGATATATTCCACAATGGAAATGGCTGTCCAATTATTCTTTTAAAAGTTGCGGAGCCTTGTGAACAGGTCGATTCCAAGAAATAAAAAATTCATTGAAAAGGGTGTCGAACTGAATGTTCTGATTGTGGAGGTGGTTGCCAATTACTGATCACACTGATTCACAAACTGTTCCACTACAGATTTTTAAACAGTTTTCAAGCAGATAAATTATTTCAGGTATGTGGGCATACACTTCAAGGTTAGTAAATGCTTCTTTATTACTATGTTGTGCTGGATGATTAATTTCTGTTTTTGATTTTCTTCTGAAGAATCAAGTACTTTTTTGAAAAATTGTGTGTTTTAAAGGTTGCTTTTCATAACATTCAATTGGGAAAATATAACGTCATTGTCCAACTTGCATCCTCGGTTTTCATTGACCCACGTAACAAGTGTTTCTGGAGATTCCTTAGTTGTATGCTCAGCTGTTGTATCTGGAGGGCTTGTTATGTATTTGCTGCTGAGACATTTCCGCATATTTTCTACTATTGGAGATTCACTGATTCTAAGTGCTAGTTTTTCAAGCAATGTTACAAGAAGATTTTATATAATCTTTTACCGGAATGTTTGAAACTTTCTTCATCTTACTTCTTCATCCTGATAGTGAGTCTGGGAATTGCTTGATCTTTCGCAGTCTTCATCAACCAATAGATGGTCTTGGTAAACATTATTTTTTAATGACTCAATTGCCTTAAAAACTGATGGAAATTTTTTTCCAGTTAAGCTCACTTGTTTCAGTTCCATTGTCATGTCATTAAGTGTGTTTTTCATACAGTCATAACAATCAAAGATTTTCCAAATGCAGGTGTTTACATTCTGAGTGGTACAACTGAATTTTGTGACCAACTATAATATGTCAATCATCCCTAGTATATGATACATAAAACAAGGCTTGGAAAAATTAGGAGTTCCAATGAGTAATCCTTAGCAAGAGTATTGTTGCCATTCCGAATGCATTCAGTGCGGTTCTTTTGTAAGTCAATAAAAAACTTGGAATCTTTTTTGGAATGTTTTGTAGACTCTTAGTTCACTTTGAACTAAACATGTTTCTTGGAATGATTTTGGATTCAAAACACCCATTTGTAATTTATCTGTTAAAGCAATTAATTCTTCATAGCCAATACCCCAGTTGTAGCGCTTCATTAGATAGCCTACAGTTTGAACTTGATTGTCAAGCCATGATAAAGACTGAACTTGGCAAACATCTTTTAAAACACACACTAACCTATGAGCCAAGTCCCACATAGGAAGTAAGAAGTCATGATTGACATTTTTACAAAGGCTTACCAATTTTTTATCCACACAAAGATCAAAATATTGACCATCAAAGGCCATTCCATTAAGTTGTTCCTTTAACTTAATTTTACAATTTTCAAGGGCAATTTGAAAGGTCAATCACATTATATGTCTGAACCCATCTACAAGTGTAATCAGGCAAGTTATTTCGTATGTCCAGTGTAGTTTCGTCATTTTGTCTGCTGTGACTGACACAAGTTTTTGTACTTAAAAAAATCACATATTTTGGCATTCATAGTATGAGATATGTTTTTCCTATATTCACTAAAAAATTTGGTTAAGTGATTAAGTTCACCAACATCAGCATCATTTAGAACATTTAAATTCAATATACATTCAAAATACTTCTCACCTTTGCCTTCATTAATTGCACTGTAAGCAGTCCTGGCAACCCTGAGTCTCACCTTTTCCTGTTCTTTTTTTACCATCCTATTTCTCTCTTTTTCCATTGTTTTAGAAAACTTTATACACCATTTATGTGCATTTGATTATAAATGATCAATAATGTGGATCTACAAATTTCGAAACTCAATACTCAGGTTGTATAAACTGCTGTTCACTTGGAATAGGAAAAATACCAAAAGTACCGACTTTAAGAATGGCTACCTCCCTGGAAACGTTTTTATAATTTTCTACACATGAAGAGCATTGAATTGTAGCTGTACCACTTTCTAAACATGGCATCATGTGACAAATTTCTGGAACCGATTTGCAGATTCTAACTTAATTTTTGTTTTGAATTCGTCATTATTGTGTGTTAAAGAGGGGGTAATGTCTTTGGACTTTGTCACAGATTGATTTGGTTTCAATAACTCATCAACTTTATTGGTAAGACTAGATAATGTCTGGGATATGGTTGATAACTGTTTGTTGATCTCTGCAGACTCTTTAGCAATGTCGTTATCCTGAGCGCAAGATGCGTCTGGTAATTCCTGACAGAGTGTTCCCTCACGTTGAATGATAGGCCTATCGTCAAGTGTTCTTAGTTTGTTTAAAGGTTCACAGCTATTATTTCAAGACAAATCATTTTCAGTAACAGTACCAAGTTCTTCAAAATCGCAGGTTTTGTCGTTCAAAAAACCTTGAAATACTACACTGATCACTAGTTTTAGGCTTTTCATTTGGATGTTTATTCGAATAGTGATTTGTAAGCTTATCGCATCTGCCTTGCCACGCACAAAATGTGCACTTTACTTCCGGTTTACATTTAAAAGTAGACATAGTTTCTTTTGTAGTTTTCAGAATACATAATAAAACACAAAATAACACTTGTGTAAGCCAAGAAATTTAATAAAGTAATAGGCACACAACAGAGGCCTATACTATGAATAGGGTCACGGCACACTATACGTAATAAATAGCATACATGCACAATATCACCAAACTTTAACATTTGTTTTATTTGCTTGCAACCGCTTCCAAAAAAAAATAGGAAGAAACATACACAACAGTTGACGATATCTATTGTCTTTTGTTCGAGAAATCAATTGATAGTTTTGTGTAGGGATGTCAAAGTCGATACATCGATAACCTCAATTATTACAGGTATCGAAGAATCGAGTATCAAATGGTTAATTGTTATAAGTCCTTGTCGACCTTCACATGATTTTTTGAGGTTATGTTGCACAGCAACACGTCTTTGGTTTTCCAAATAGGCTGAACCTGTACTGAACTTGCATGCGTTGACCGGAATTAACCATTCAATGATGGTTCGACTATGAAAGAATTAAGATAATTCAGTAGAACCTCGATTATCCACAATAATACAGCCAAAGAGATAGTCGTATAATCGAAACTCACGGTTAAACGAGTAGTTTTTATCTTGATGACTTCCGCAGATTGCATTATCAGTATTTGGCTGTCTCATTTCACTCCGACAACTGCACCTTTTTTTTTGTGCACTTTCTGACATGATTCAGTACTATGTGTATAATGTTGCAAGAATGCTACAAACGCACGTGGAAATCTACCGCACAATATCTAAACCTGTAAATGTCTGCGTAGTCGAAACACTAAAACAAACTGTCAGTCACGAATGAAAGGCCACCGCCGCACCCGCGGATACTGTTAGAGATAGCACTTTGTTGCTCGCAAGTGTTGCGATCAGCAACGTTACTTGATAAGCTAAGCCAGCGCTGGAAGTCTGCCCTGCCGGGGGCTGGAAGTCTGCAGGTCTGTAACCAGATGTGGTTTGTAGATAAGAATCCTAGCTAGTGGCAAGCTCTTTGAGTTCCAGGTCACTGAAGCAGAACATGCATTGGCTTTTAGTCTGTTGCGCAATAGTTATTAGTAGTGGGAGCATAAGGATCTTGGAACAGGATCCTTAATAATACCAGGATTTCTGGAATTATTTTTCTGATTTTTTATTTTGTTTACCTGTTTTTTAATGGTCTATTAGATAAAGAACAGGTACATTTCCCATTTGTGACATTTTCGTTTTTGGGGTAGTCGAGATTGAAAGCAACTTTTTGTGTGTTTACCTTAACCAAAAATAACCATCTCTTTTTTCTAAAAGTGGGTAGTGTTAAAGTTTTAAATGTACTCAGGATTTTATTTACTTAGATATGAAGAAAATGTCTAGCGATGTGTGGAATTATTTCTCCATTGACGTAAACGATGTAAATTACGCATTTTGCAGTTAGTGCTCAGCAAAAATTTCCCGTGGTGGGGTTAATCGCACAACTAGTAAATTGAGAAAACCCTTAAGTAAACACAAGTACAAGAATATTGCCAATAATGATGTTTCAGAAGATATTTTGGGCAAAGATGCGTGTAGCAACAAGTCATCCGGTGTCCCTGCAACTTAAATGTCCGATAGGAGTATTTTCATTTCACAATGCTAAATGACAGGTTACTTGTATTTCAATTTCATTATTGAATAGCATCAATATTTGTGTACATATTGGTTAGCTTCATACATTGACCTAAAATATTGCATTGAGAAGTTGAGAACTTTTGTTTAACTTTTTTGAATAATACTGTGTCTATATTAATTTCAAATGAATTATAGATTTTTCAAAAATACTGATACGAACTTGTTAGGCCTAATTAGACAAGTCTGAATGTTACATAAATATAAGAAATTAACTTCACTTAGCAGCCCAAAAAGTCTTTCCTGTAATTGTCTGTCTAATTTGACCTATAAAACAAAATTTCAAAGGATACATTGAGTGTAGGCACATGTTGATAATCACTATATCCTAATTTATAGTATTGGAATCGAGTGAAAGGTTTTGCAGTTGGAATCGAGAACCAGAATCGAGAAAAATTGATATTTTGACATCCCTATTTTTGTGGAAATTATTTTCGACCTTGAGGAAGAGTAATGAATTTAAATACCTCACTCGGCGCATCCCGGACAGAAAATGGCTGTGTATTTACATTTTGCGTTATGCTGCCGGGGAAAAAGAGAGCCAAGCATTCGACAGTCGAGCATGCCCGAAGGCTCCTGGAGCTGCCCGAAGGAGTGGAAAAATACCATGGAAAGACTACCCCTCTAGGTGGCTTGGCATGTGGCCAAGCAGCCTCCCACTCCAAACAGTGCTGAATCATATGTGAATGCAGCAGTCCTTTTGCGTGTAAATACTGCAATTCTTTTCCAACAAAAATTTCCCCCGAACCTCACTCGCGCAATCGGACATATTCTGCAACCCTGGTTCGCACTAGGATGAACGGCATAACCTCAGGCTACGGTCACCGTGCAATGACTTAGTGCGAATGGTGAGAAGCAACCCGAGTCTGTCGTGCCTCCTGGTGAGGTGTTTCTAGTGGTTGTGATGTGCTGTTTCTCCCCCACGAGCACTGACTTAGTGCTAATGTGTGACTGGGAAGAAACAGGTGCCGTCTAATATGTATGTATTCTGACATGCAGATAACTGAAAGGGATCCACAGTCACGCTACCTTGATTTAACAAAACTCCCGGTTCCTGTCGGCAGTGCATGGCATAATCTGTCTCCAACTGTTAATACAAACAAATACACTGAAAATGAAAAACATAAAGGTACAAAACAATGAGTGTTTATTGAAGGTTCAATAAACATGTGACCTGTGCTACCTCCTACCAAGTCGTGGAGAGCTGAAGGTAACTGCAGTTCCAGATGTAGGCGACCTGGTTCTAAGTTAAAAGGGAAAAACTGGTTCTAGACAAATACAAATTAGTTAAAGTTAAACTGCTAAGTAAAAGGTGTCTAGAGGAGACAAAATGAAGTTAAATAAATATGTAATCGTGTTCGCTGGTCATCGCGTTGACTGGTAGCCAACGTACGTAGTAAGCCGCTGGAGCATACTGGAAAGTAACACGATTCTCAGAAGATCCCGAGCACTGACTAGTGCTGTGGGATATCACTAGAGAAGAATGCGTAAGAAAGACTCCCAAAGCTGGCAGCATCCGGAATTGTATAATGGAAGCTTGTAGGCTGACGGTGCGGGGGAAGTGTAACGGGTCTCAGCACGGGGTAGGGTGTAGCGTGCCAGCAGGGTTGCATATCCTCCACGTGAAGAGAATACAGTCATAAGTTCCCGTTGCCTGTAGGGTAGGCAACGTGTCACGTCTGTAGTGATGGAAGAGGTACTCTTGACGATGAGTCGTAATCACATTAGATTAGTTTTATAAGCTGCACGCGTCACTCTGTTGCATGTGTGGTTTGTGTGAAACAATATAACGTGGAGAAACTGACATGTAGCTAGAAGTACTAAGCAAGAACATTGATGCTACTTGATTCCCGGATTGTTCCTGTCCTGTCTTTTCTCTGTACTACATAGTATTAAAACCCAAGGAAGGGTCAAAACCAGTACGTTGCTTCATGAGTGCACAGAGAATTATATCAACCCATGCATGTGAAACCAATAGTATTCCAAGCGGCCGGACAACACGTCAGCCTCCCCGAAGCACCTAGAAGACAGTGTCGCCACACCTGCCAAAGCTGGCCAAGCACCGCCGAGCACCTGAGGCCATATACCGAGCACACAAGGGTAGTTCTCCCACCCTGCTCGCTCCAGGTAGGCGTCACAGAGGCAGGTCACATCTCCCACCCCGACCCGGCACGTACCTGTCATTGAGCCATATGTAAGGCCGTGCGCGACCGAGGTCGGGAGTTATCATCTCCAGTAACTTGCTTCAACACTTCGTGTGCTGGGGCTCTTTACTGCTTAGGTCATTATGGTCTTCTCCAAGAACTTCCAGTTCTTCGACTACCACCAATGGCTACAGCCACTACCTTCCAGAGGCTTCAATACCTTCTGGAATTCCCAGCGACAAGAAGTTTTCATCTACCAGAAGACAACGACAATATTTAACACTTCTGTTGCAGATCCTCCTGGGCCGATAACCTCAACTTGCTGGTAGTGGCCCCCATAAGTTAGTGTCTCTTCTAGACAACCTGATAGGTTTAGTTGCGTAGTATCTAGTTTTGATTGTCCTTTGTATTTTAAGTAGCTTTAGGAGCAAGTCACCTTCACCTGTTATTTACCTTAGCATTACTTTCATATACATTCTGCTTGGTTATAGTACGAGTCCCCCAGTATTTATTACCACAATACTAAATACTAGTTCTGCTACCATATATGAGAGTACTTTTGTCCTAGAGGTAAAACCTTTCTTCTCAGTGAATTCTGACTTCAGGAGGGGCAAGCAAGGGACTGGGCTGTTTACTATTGCGAACTCATAGTACGACGACAGACCCCCTTCAGTAGCCTGTCCGTCAAATGCACACACAAATTAATCTGTTGACAGCCACCCATTCTGTATACCCTGGTATATAGAACGTTAGAGCTTCAACCATTAAGTACACACCCCACCGAGGCGGGACAGCCACCTCAGGTTGTATCACTGACCGGAGCGCAGAGAAATGCTGACAGGGGTATTTGCCTATGTCTGGAGGCCCTACCTTTGTGGACTACACCCGGAAGTGGTAGGAAGACGGTCTTACGACCCACAGCTCCAGGTCTGAGTACTAGTTACACGCACTGATTGGAGCTAGGGAGTGCACCATCAGCCACTGTCGGCTTACACTCTAGCCAGGGTAATTTGCCAACTGCTTGCCGCTACTGAGGGGATATTGAGCGTTGTTCTACTTCTGTGCCATTCAACGCCAGACAGGGGGCTCAGAGAGATGTAAACAAGGCAGAGTTAAATTATTGCCAAGTAGGTGTGTGCCGCCAACCTTTTTGCTCTGAGTCTTGAAACTCCACGGGGGCGAGCTCAAGTCGCCCATCACGCAGGAGACCGATTTCTCCTGTCGAGACCTTTGTTTACTTCTCGAACCCCTCTAGGATGGACAGTGGATACCATCCAGTAGTTTGGGCTTTGGCTAACGGGAGTGACACCAAGTAGAATCGTCAGCACCTGCTTGAACACTACCGCAGCTCCACGACCAAAGAGACCAGGAAGGCGACAGAGATCAGCCAGCCCTCTTGAAGCATCTCTGATACGCAGAAACCGACCGCTCAGAACCCTAGTAAGTCAGCATTGCCCAAATGGGCTAGTGTTCCTGTTTGTCATATTGCCAGAACCTTGGAACCAGACTTTGCACCTAGCAGAGAGTCAACGCGGCCAGCATTAGTGTCCAGTAAGAGGTCCAGTTAAGTAAACTAGGAACATTGTAGTGCGCAACTGATGTAGTGCTCACCAAAAGACACTTGTACTCAGACAGTTAAGTGACACGCGTCAGTACTTGATGTGACAAACTTACCTTCATACAACTGGAGTATGAGGTCAGACTGCTTCGTGTTTTTGAATTTGTGTTCCAGAGCATCAAACATGACCCTGCAGAGCTCTTGGATGTCATGCTGCTGCCACGCCTCACTGGAGTCCCAGCCAAAACTCCGCGTAAGCTCTGTCGTTTCTACCGCAGACTTTGTCGATGTCTACAACATTGAAAACAAGAGCTTTAGTGGTCAAGACAAACTCCATTGAAGCAACACTGTATAACTATTAAACATTATTTAAATCAAGTTTTAAAAAATTGGAGCTTCCGAATGAGCTGTACATAAAATTTGTAAATACTAAAAAGCTTTTTTGAGAACAGTTTAAATTAGATAAGTTTGGAATTAAGGAAAGAGTAAATTAAAACAACTGATAAGGTTCAATAATGGAATATGTTTTAAGCAGGAAACAAAGAAATACATAATTATATTTCACTGCAAAAAAAAATTGTAATTTTATGACAAAAAAGACTAAATAAGGTGATTAAAATTTATTTCTTCACTGTCTTTAGTAATAAATCATTCAAAACCACTTCCTCTAATGTTATCAGTCCTAATAAAAATGAGGTTACAGTCAGTTCATTTTGGTGGAACCAACAACAACTGAAATGGAAATATCCCTTGTGATATGAAGTACTGTATAGTTACTACGTGGAAAATCATCCAATTAAAAACAGGAATTGTTTACAAGGTAAATAGTTTAAAGTGCAAATTTCAACATTGAGTGGATACATTTTACACACTGCATACTGTAATTCTTTATGTCACATTGATGCATGCCAACATGCTGCGAGGCGCGCTTGCGCACTCTACAGGCGACTTCCCCCATCAACGAGTGGACAAGAGTTCTGAACAAGCCACGAACAGTGGCAGAAGTACTTTCATGTACCAATCAAAAGGAATCCACGCATTGGACAGCCTCGGACGTAAGGATGATAAACGCAATTCATTATGAAATGTACGGCCTGCCCAAAATCCAGCATTGTGAATAAATAAAATAATTTTTGACGGACCACTACCCTGAAATTATCTGTGGAAGAAGTTCCAGCGAAACCGCAGGATCGCAGCACCTCTGCTGCCCTGTGACGCCACATCCCACCAGCCTCGGGACGAGGTGTTTAAATTTGTCGTTACCTCCACGCAGGGACATTAGAAATGAGTGGCGACGCCGCAACCCTGATAAACCAACCCCTGCGCTGGAAGACTACTCTGCCCGGCACACCCGGAAGATTGCTGATCACGAGATTTTCCGCTATATAAGGAAGTCAGGGAGCACCCCCAGGCAGAGATGCTTGACTCTCCGGCAGCGTAGTCAGTGAGCACTCCCTGGCCTGCGAAGACCTCTCTCCTCTCCTGCAATCTGCAATACGGCTTCACACTCTCCAACTGCCTGCAAAAGCTTAACCACTTCTGCAGCCTGAGAAGACTGCACCACCTCTACAGCTTGGAGAAGACTCGTCCAAAACTGCAACAGCTGACTGCAATGACGGCTCAACTCCCAAGGTAACCCAACGTCCTATACACCGCAACCCTTTTACCCCAGTCAAAATCCTTGAATCCGCGGTAGCAGGTCGTTGCGACATTGTTGCCCTTCTGGACAAACTCTGTTTATTGAGGAGACATCATAACATTTTAGCCTTGTGTAGATTTACGTAAACGTAAATTTCTAATTTTTTTACTATACCGGGCTCACCTTCGGCTGAATAATATTACCATAAATAATTCTAATCCTTAGCTAATCTTGTATTAATCCAACTGGGACTTTCCCACTTTCCCAATACCGTAATAAATATTACATGAAATTGAATTGATTTCCGTAAATTAAGATTAGTTCCCTTTCATTTACTTTATTTGTTGGTGAAACCTGTTGTCAATTGCAATAGAAAATCCCACTAAGGAATAGCCGTGAGGCGTGCCGAAATCCACAGGAGACGGAGCTTGCAGAATGCTTTAAGTCTGAAAAGACATGCCTGCACGTCCAGGACTGCACGTCTGCAGAACGGTTCAGAAGGCTGTACCTATCACAGTAAGAAGTGTTGTATTAACAGCCATACACTGCGCCGAGAACGACGTGCCTTAAAACAGCTAATTAATTCTGAATTGGCCTTTGAAATCATGAGTGAGGTCACACGTCAACCTGCGCAACTTGATTACACACCCAGGCCAACTTCACCCTTCATACCCCTCGAGCACGCGTCAGAGCTAGATGCTTTATTAGGTGCACGTTGGCCAGAACCCGAACTGAAACTGACACGTCCTATCCAACTGGAGACTCCACTGCCGGCAGTACGCATAACCCTGCATAAGGTATAGCCCCGGGGAAGGACATTTCCATTAGGTGTCTGATAAAGTTGGCTTCCGGGAAACCATCCGGTTTCGACTCCCACCTAAGGTTGTCCCAAAGTCTCAGGCAGTTTCTCCTACCGGAAATTATATTCCCACACATCAACCTACGTGGCCACAACAGGTAAGGCCAATCCCTGCGGTAGAATCAGCCATCATCACTATAGACTAAATCATCCCACCACTCATACACCCCCAGGACAACTGGCGTCCCGCCTCTTGGCAATCCTAGTAGTGAGGAAGATCGAACTCCCAGGAAGGGAAACAATCTCTGTTCGCCTCACTCTGGGGTATGATTCCCCTCTATCCAGACAGTATCCTCCACCAAGCGGCCCCCACAGTACCTACCACGACCCACCGGACCAGAATAATAACTAATACGCAGCGGTAGGATTACTTGACGAGCTCGGGAGGGCGATCAGTGCCTTAACGATTAGCAGTTTAAATATTAATGCAAAATCATTGAAGAAAATTCATACATATACCTGTAAGTTTAGGAACAATTTCTGAAGCTGATATGGTATGGACTTGCTCTCTTCTTGTTCAGGGCCATCAAACTCCCATTTGTACAATGCATTGCGAAACTCTGGGGTCATGTAGAGAGCTTGTAGTAAACTATTCAGGTAACAGGTCATTGCCTGGTTCACCAGGCCAACAAATCCTAAACATAACAATAAAATAACGAATAATATATTTATTTCACAAGGAAAAAATTTGTAAGTATATACTAAAATAATGATCTTGGCAAAGAGAATTTGTCAAGCCTGTTATGGGCACTGAGAAACTTAACAAATGCAAATAACAACGAAATTTAAAAAACAAATTGCTCCGCCTTAAATTTTTTGTTTGGAAAAAAAAAAAAAAAAAACAGACTATAACCTAAGCATTTTTTTGCACTAATCAGATAACAGATAAATATTTTTCATATATATAACAATAAAATTATGTTTCTACCAGCGTATAAATAAATATGTACTATTAGTGTAAATATTTCAATAAGAGAGATTTACTTTACAAATAATGTACACTGAATTAGTAATATTTTACATGTAAACAATTTCTTACTAGCAGCTGCCAACACAGAACTGCTATCACCAATTACAAATATAGGCAAATAGTTTAAATTAAAGGCAAATTTTTAAAGGTATGTTTTAAAAACTGTGAAAATATGATTAATTGATTATAATTGGCATTTAACAGTTCCACAATTTGGGGCTTTCTCCTCAACTGACATTGGTGAATCAAGTGTTTTTCATTTGTTAACTAGATCCCATATGGTCCATATGATATGGGTGCTCAAGCTCACAAGTGAATCTACCTTTCTCGAGTATGCACAAGAGAAAAGTAGTAGCTGATAAAGCTTGGTGATTGGTGAATTGATGGGTAGTAGAGGAGAATGAGTACAGACACAAAGTAATAAGACTAAAACATGACAAGGATAGGCTGAATACCAGATCGAGAAAGGTGCTTAATGGACATAGAAGCCCATTTTTATTGTTACGCCACTGTTACGTGGACTCAAATTTTGTATTGCTACACAGCAGCATTCAAAGTATTCTAACACAGATAACTAAGCAATGTAATAAACCACCACAGTTCTTGGTTATGAATGACATTCATTATTTCCCAATGTCACAAAACTTCCCATCAGGAGCTGACATTGGCTAAACCAATTTATTTGGACCAAGTAGTATAGAAAAGCAAAATTCAATGATTAATCAATTCTAATCACAAAAATCTGTGCACTCAAAAGCAACTCAACTGACTCAATCATTCACTCGTAAGTGCACACACACAGTACAATGATACAGCTGATGACAGTGCATTGTCCCATATGCCTGATATACCTTATTTCAGCACATGCAAAAAGATATTTGTAGTCTATTCCATGCTGGGCTTTCTATCATCTTGTATGGCACGTTTGTTAGCAGCTTACATCATATTTGTAGTTTTATTTCTGCCAACTTTCTCCATGCCAGTTTATTCCCTGTGTTCCCATTTTTCCACCACCTTCTCCAGCCCACTTTTAACTGTTTCTAGTTTTAGGATAGATTTTTTACTTCTCGACTTTTCCTAGACCAGTCTCAGTCTATCTGTAAGAACAGTTTTATTTACCCCTGGCACATACTGTAGCTACAGCACAAAACCATAAATATTTATGTTAAAACGTAGCTCTCTTGACTCTCAATGGAACTTACCATCTGCCTGTTCATTTTGGAGTAGATGTGAGAATTATTTTCACAGTGATCCATCCTACCAATATCTCTGAACTTGTCATTACATATTTGTTCCCATGCATAATTAAAAAAAAAAAAAAAACTTCAACATGTGTAATTTTACATACAGCTCTGCTTTAAATAGCTTCACAGCTTTTGTAGAAATAGTGATTTAATTTTATACACGGTCCCCAATATTTCAGCCAGATGTAAGATGTAATAATTTCAGTATTTGACACCACACAATTATTGCATTCTGAATGTATTTTGTCTGGAAAATTGTATCGTTCTGCTATCTTTCCTAATATTATTACAACAGATCTTATAATTTCAGGTCCAACTATCTGGATCCAGCTACTAGTACTAGATCCGAAGTGAGAGACAGTGGATGGAAGTTAGTGAATGGGAAAGAGAGAGAGATAGTGGGTGGGTGAGAGAGAGTGGGTGGGTGAGAGAGCGTGTGTGGAAGTTAGAGGGAGGGACAGTGGATGGAAGTGTGTGAATGAGAGAGAGAAGAGAGAGAGAGAGAGAGAGAAATAGTGGGTGGAAGTGAGAGAGAGTGGGTGGGGGGAAGTTAAAGAGGGACAGTGGATGGAAGTGAGAGAAAGAGAGGAACTTTGGGTGGAATTGAGAAAGAGGGGGAAAGTGGGTGGAAGTGAGAGAGAGGGAAACAGTGGGTGAAAGTGAGAAAGAGGGAGGCCGTGGGGTGAAAGTGAGAAAGAGGGACAGTGGGTGGAAGTGAGAGAGAGGGGGACAGTGGATGGAAGTGAGATGGACATAGTGAGTGGTAGAGGTGTAGGCATTGAGTAGAAGCGAGGGGAAACAGTGAGTGGAAGATGGGGGAGACAGTGAGTGGAAAAGGAGAGACAGTGTGTGAAAGGAGAAGAGGCAGTGAGAGAGGAAAATGAGTGGGTGGGACAGTGATAGGAAGGGAGGAAGTGCACTGGTAGAAGAGTAAGTGGGAAAATGAGAGGGAGGGGGCGTGAGTGTGTAAGTGAAAGAGGGATTGAGAGAGAGGGTGTGTGTGTGTGTGACAGAGAGAGAGGGAGGGATTAAAAGAGAGGGAGTGTGAGAGGGAAGGAGCATGAGTGTGAGAAAGGGAACGAGCATGAGAGGGAGGGAGCATGAAAGAGAGAGGAAAAGTGAGAGAGGGAGTGTGAGTGGGAGAAAAGGGGTGTGAGATTGAATGTGTGAGTGGGCTGGGGTGGGAGGGAGAGATTTGGAGAGACTGAGAGAATGTGATGAAGAGAGCGAGAGAAAAAGGTTAGGTAGAGAGAGAGAACAGGAGGTAGGAAGAGACAGAATGGTAGGGAGGGGAGAGAGAATGGGAGGGAGGGGAGAGAGAGAATGGGAGGGAGGGAGACAGATTGGGAGGGAGGGGAGGCAGAATGGGTGGTCAGGGGAGTTAGGAAGAGAGAGAATGGGAGGGATTTGAAGGGAAAATGACAGGGGGAGAGATAATGAGGGAGGAAGATAAAATAGGACAGAGAATGGGAGGGTAATAGAGAATGGGAGAGACTAGAAGAGGGGAGAGGGAATGGTAGAGGAGAGTAGAGAATGGAAGGGGGGAAGAGAATGGAAGGGGGAAAAGAATGGAAGGGGGAGAGAATGGTAGGAGGAAAGAATGATAAGGTGGGTGAGAATGGAAAAAAGGAGAGTGGAATAGGAGGGGAGATAGAATGGGAGGGGGGGAGAGAATGAGAGAGGGAGCTAGAATGGGAGGGGGAGAGAGAATGACAGAGGGAGTTAGAATGGGGGGGAGAGGGAATGGGAGGGGAGCAGGAATTGGAGGAAGGTGCACACCAACCCACACATGGCATCAATTCCACACCTGTGGCTTGTGGGAAAGGGACCCCTGTTGTCGAACCCACAGTTCATTGGCACAAACACCTAGCACCCCTAAGTCATGGGATATTATGTGATCAGGTGACAATGGTGCAAACGTGTAAGCATTAAATTAATATGTATAGAGTAAACCTGAGGTGTCAAGCAAATCAGCAATGCAGAAGAACCATTAACCCTTTGAGGACAGCACAAATTTACTGGCATTGAAAACAATGTTGAAGTGAGCTGCTTATATTCTCCACTACAGCAATATAATTTGTGTTGGTCTCTGTATTTACACTTACCATCTTCCTATTGGTCCTGGCTACACCGGACTCACTCACAACGTTTATAACTGGCTGACCGTCGACTAATGAAGTCGCGCCTTGTAGCCTTGTATATGTACCAATCAAAGCGATGCAACAGATGTAACACGTTTTACAATTGATCTTGTAATGTATTACTCAGATTCCGGTAAAGTCTAACTAAACAGTAAAAAAATATGTGTCCATTTTGTCTTCAGGAACAAACAAATTTCCATATAAACGTGGCCCTGTATATATACATGCATACTCTTCAAAGGGTTAATCAATTTTCCCTTCAGTGGACTCAATAGGTCACACAAATACGCAGAAAAGCAAAGAGAAAAAATCCTTGTAAGACACAAAGTTGTTTACAAACATGTACCACACTTCCAGTTGGCTGTCAACTTGCTTGTTTACTGGAACTCTACATGTTAAGAAAACAACTGAAAATAGTAAATGGTAAGCTAATGCTAGGATGGTACCGATATCTGATGTTAGAAATCAGCTGGAACCATCAGAACCAAACTTTTTTTAAACCGATACCGAACGCCAATATTTCCTTCTCTATTTGTTATGGGCAAAATGAATTGTTACAAAAATGTGTCTGCTTATTTAGGTTTAATTCAGAAGACAAAAAATTTCATTCTTCAAATTACTTTGGCTAACTAATTTTTAAAGCACTGTAACGTACATCCCCTGAACCCTAGTTACAAGCAAAAGACACCAAAATGTTTGATATTTCAATTTGCAATAGCATTGCGAGACTGAAGTATATAATCATTAGAGTCAAAAGTACTATCAATAGTGAACATTTTTTGGCACAGGACGAAGGTAACCTAGCCATAAATGTTATCAGATTTTCAATTGAAATTTCATTTTAGAATTCCCTAATTTTTCCCTGTTTTCTAGGCAGAATCTTACCATTTTTCCTGATTTATTTTTTGAACTGAAAATTTCAAATACCATATTTCTCCACACTACAAAAGACCAAGCAAGTGAAGCCAACATTTTATTCAGCCCATCTATATTTATCACAATATATGTTATTGACTTCTCACAAGCACCCATTAGAAAACACAAAAATTCATTATTTTGTACATCTATGCCCTATGTTACTTGGCAAAAATGTATTATTGCGAATTCACAAACTTAAAAATTGAAATTTTAAATAGCTTATGCTTATAATTACATGATGCTGTATTAACACGACTAACAATTTTTGGAGAGTAGCAAATTATTTACATTTTCCCTGAGCCAGGTGGAAATTCCCTGACATTTCCCTAACTTTTCCCTGGGGTGGTCACCGTAAAACGCTTATGCAATAATTAATAATTGGTTCTCAAAATGCTTGTTACAAATTATTACCCTACGAAAATAATAATTTGTTCGCTGTCCAGTTCTCTGATCTGTTTCCATTTTGGTAACTATACTATTGTAGTTTTAAATTAATCCATGTGTATGAGCTAGATTTAAATTTGTTCAATGAGGAAAATAATTTGGCATGAACTGGAAAAGTGATGTGCAGAATTTAATTACAGTTAGCACCAGTAATAAAAATAAGGCATCGTGAAATAATATTTGCTCTTACACAAATTTATATACAGTTTTATCAAATTAAAAATGAGCAAGTTTACTGTATCATAACTGATTACAATTATCTGTCCAGCCCCTAGAAATTCTTAGTAAAATTCACTAATATTTAATAATAAAGTAAAACTTACATAAGACATTCTTGCATAACACGTTTTCCTGGATAAAACATTTAAGTGTTCTGGTTCTACCAGTTTCTCCGTACGACAAGTTAATATTTCCAGTGTAAGTAGTAGCTACAGACATGTCACTTTTTCATGTATAATGTCATATTCTGTCTTCTTTGGATGTCTCCATGTGCATACAACAGTTCATGCTTGTTCATGTTAGAGTTTTCACTTTTTGTCTACAAACTAGTCGAATAGAAAATAAGTGAGTCGTATCTAATTTTTCTTCTCTTCAATACAATATTATCTATTCACACCCCTGAAAGAACTTGGTTGGCTATTCACGAGTAGCGGGAAAAGCATTGATTGCAGAAGCAGCTAGAAGAGGGGAGGTAGTATACCAGAAGCAAGGATGAAAAGGGTGAGTGTAAGTGAGACAGAGAAAACAGAAATGGAAAGAAAGGGATGTTATGCTCAGTAGTCAATTCTTCTGGAGACATTTAACATTCAGCCTTAGATGTTTACATTTCCAATACGAACAAATACAGTAGAACCTATCTATTACGACCCCTCATGGTTCCCGAGAATAGGGTTGTAATACAAAATTTGGAAAATTTTGGGCCAATTTTGATCCACCCCTATCCCTTATGCCCCAAACTTGCCATTTTATGCATGAAGTTCATGTTAAATCGTCTCTAGCGCCTAAAAAAAAACACTTTTTAAATTAAATATAAATATGTATATTTTAATAGCTGGACGCCTCCTGATTAATTTGATACCCAAGAAAGGCACATTGGACCACTCCTTGTCGTAAAAAAGAAGGCCTTAACACAGTATGACGTGGCCATTGAAAGTGTGTGAAAAGATTGCAATATGTATAATTAAAATACAAAGTTATCATTAAAGATCTATTACGCAGGTATTGTGGGTCATACATTGCTGAGGCACGTAGCGATAAAAATTTTTAGGTGGTGTTGCGCAATACATGTGCGCGTGCCATGCTCTTGCTTTGGTCTGGCCGTGTACGTAGCTGGGCGAACGCCTAGACACTCTGCAGCGCAGCCGGACGCGAGCGTGGCGGTTTGCTGCTGAAGCTTGGCCCTAGATCCTCAGGCTGGGCAGCTATCGGTCGGTTGCTACAAGATTACTGTGGTGGGCGGAGACTGCCCGCCTGCCACCACAGGGCTGATTCACATCATAACAGCTGCCCGGCGCATTGGGAAAACATGCTGATAGATGCTATTTACATCAATATGTTAAATTTATACTAAATTTAGGCGGCGTGTTGGCCTCTGCACTGGCACGATGAGGCCTGGCAATGTTTACGGGAATATAAATATTTAGTGGGGTCTATTTGAAATATTAATTATCCCAAATTTTTCATCAAAAACTTTTGACGTTGCCTATACATGCACACTGCCTCACTTGCCATAATATGGTACCAGTAACATAAGAACACATTTTATTTGTACACATCTTTATTCACTTTACACATAAAATTGACTTCACAAGAAAAAAAAACACCATAAATTAGCATATTACGTAGGCGTGGGCGCACATAAACTTAAAAATAATCATTAAAAAAGGGCATTGAATTAATTTTGAAGTTATTATACACACAAGAAACTAGTCTGTATATGTAATGTGCCACTGTTTTTACAGTAAAAGAGGAGGGATAATGGAAGCGAAAAAAGACAGGGAGGGTAAGGCAAGGACAGCGACATGTGACTAGGATAAAGAATCCTTACTGACCTGGCCTGAAATCATCCCCCCCCCCCCCCTAACAGACAATACACCAGTGTCCTCTTCTGGCATTAAGTAATTTATTGCTTCACACTGCTTAGGAAAACAAATGTCAAAGTTTATGATGGTAGCTTGAGAAATGCAAGACCACTAACATTAGTAAGGGCTAATTTTCCATAGACTGAAAACAGTGGATAATAGAAACTAGAACTGCAGTTGGAGAAAAGGTCTACAAAAACAAATCTGCGCATAACTGAAACCGCGGTTCAAGATACCGCAGTTGGCGAGGGATTACTGTATCTATTTTTAGACGTGCCTCAAATTTTTTCGACCCAAACTTTTCACGGTTCCTTGGGATTGGGTCGTAATAAACGGGGTCTTAATAGAGGGGTTTTACTGTAAAGGTTGCATAGTTTCCAGAAATTAAAGTGTCTGTAATTTCACAATGTAGCCATATAATTCAAACGATTCAAGCAGCTAAAATATATGTGGATTTTAGGTATTCAGTTACATGCATTTACTTGTTATAAATGGCAAAGAAAAATTTTCTCCCAATAGTGTATCAGTGAGTATCACTTTTTAAATACAGTAATACTTATGTGAACAATGGTCTCATTTAAAATGCTGTCAGATGTGCTGGGTTATTTTTAATGGTCAACTTGTCAATCACAATGTGTCCATGATGTGTGTACAATAATACTGCCGAAAATTATGCAAAATTTCAGTTATAACGATAATGTGACTATCTCGCCATAGTTAGTTGTTATAGCTCCGTTCTACTATATACATGCAGTTTATTCCAATCCCAAGCTAAGTGACAATGACAAAGGAGTTCTACATGTCAGTAAAAATGAACATTATTCTCATCAAGTGCGATGAAATATATGCCAAGGAAGGAACTTATTGTGGTAATACTTATTTATGTAGGTACATAATTGCTTTACAATGGCTCATTTCACAGCTACATTTAAACTTTTTACTATAATATAGGACTATTTTTTTTGTCACAAAAGCATTTACATTGGGAAAATATGTTGAGTTATATCAGTACACAAGGCAAAGAAGAGGACGAGGATTTCTTACTTTTTCTCATTAAGAAGTTCTTATTAGCTGGTATCATGAAAACGTCTTAAGCAAGTTGTACTGTAGATGATGCATTCACTTTCTGAACTATTAAAAAGTGCCCAGTCACTCACCAGTGTCATGCCTCATGAAGGAGTTGGAACACGTGGAGTAGCCAGCACCCCCTGCGCCACTTGTGATGGCTGCCGGTGGGTGAGTAGAGGTACTCATGTAGTCTGGACTGGCAGAAGCACCCAGGAGCATGTCGTCTTCGGAACCTTCCGACGTTCCTGTTATTTTGCGAGGGGGCTTCTCAAGGCCCCCTTGTTTCACTCCCAAATTAGTTAACACTAACTTGTTTCGCTCTGGATGCTGTAAGTCAAATTCCACAGCCTCCACTGTCTCATCAAGGTGCTCACTAAGATTAATCTGGAAAATTAAATTGGAGCACACAAGAATTTCAATATGAACCCTGCAGTTTGACCACAATCTGAACTCAAAGTAACTGAACTTTATCCTACCAAAATATTTTCATTTACTGCCCAGAAATTTAGGGTCTCTACCTTTGACTGAATTCTTGTTTTCTGGTTATTTTTAATATGTAATGGTGAAGAAATATATAAAACTTAGAAATTACAATAATCTTATGCCCAGAATTTGTTCAGTGTCTTTAGCCCAGTCTATGTTCAATTTCTTTAGGTATTATTTTAGAGATACAGTACTAGGTGTCAATGCAGAATGGAATAGAATGAACCGTTCTGCATTAACAACACACTGTACCAGCTTACTTTGTAAGATACATGTTGGCTGCACTGGCATTAAGGAGAATTGTTACATTTCACTGTAATTCCAAAGATACTTTTATATTTGAAATTACAGTGAAATCTTGTTATAGTATACATCAGAAAAGCCTCAACTTTTATACTTTGTAATGAAAGTACTATTTTAGGCTGAAATTCTTTTTTTTTAAAACCTTTACTACATGGCATCCATGAAATTGTGGCACAATTAGTCATTTCAGCAAAGAATATTGATACGTAATTATGAAAAAAATAATTTTCAAAAGTTTTTTGTACTTTCTAAAATATGAAAATGCACAAATTACATCCTGCAAACATACAGTAATACATGCTTTGCAAATACACAGTGCTTGCTTACTGAAATTTTCTATGAAAAATATCACACTACTTACCCTTAACGAATACCATTGAAGAAAGTTTATTCAGAAAACTTTAATCTTTTGAAATAAATTTATATTTCTGTAACAAATGCTTTTTATTTTTCTTGCAACAGGCGCTTAAAAAAACTAGACTTCACACTTGGTAAAACACAACACACTATGTCAATACAAATTTTTGGAGACAAGGGGGGATAAAGTTTATGCTTCTGGAGTACCACTTGATTCATAACACATTTGCCTATTGATTTAAATTAATATTTCATATAAAAATCATTGTTTTACACAGGAGATGTTTAAATACTCTTCAAAGGGAATAAGATGCAATTATACACATACTATTTATACATTTTTTTTTTAGGGGTTAACATTGATTTTGTAAGATGTGGTACCAAAACACATATATACCACTACCCATCTATACATTCATGTTTTGATGTATGAAAGAATTGAAGATGGTTCTGCATGTCAACAACATAAACATTCATGTAGACTGACCCATTGAAAGATAACGTTGCAAGATGACGGGTTGCAGTGTACATGTAAATAATACACTTAAAGTGACTCTGCAATCTGTATTTTTCTTACATTTATTGGCAAACAAAACAAGAGTTTGGTTGGACATGGTTAAAAAATCAATACCCTTATGTAAAGCTCGCATATGGACATTTAATCAATTCCATTTTGGAAGAAGAGGTAAAATAATCTTTGCTGTGTTGAGGGTTAACTTAAAATTTTCTATGTTACAGTAAAATATTTTCATACATAGTGTATCTGGATGAGATTTGGAAATTGTACGTGAAAGTGAAATATACATTATTGTGAAGTATGTTGTATCAGAATTTTCCTATATGTGGTTTCATAGCAAACCTAAAATAGTTTGAATGATACCATTCAAAGGATGTAACTGGTGTGATCAGATACAATCATAACAAATGCCACAGGAAATAATGCTGTAACACCATCATATTGCTGAACAGACCAAATTCCAAAGGGGGTGTGAGAAATGTTAAGTCACAGGCAGCAGCTATAACCACATATAGTCATCAGTTTGAGAATAGTAGGGTTGTGATAAATTCAGCTGTAAGCAATTGTCATTTTACAAAAGTTTAAAATTATTTTAGTTGAATACTCACAATACTTTGCAACTAAAATGAAAATAATTTAGATTTATAATTTTATTATAATGCAGAAACTTGGACATTTATAAATCAAAATTAATTTTAATTAAAGTGTTTACACATTTTATTAACATATCACAGAGCATATTACCAGATTCAAACACTGTGACAGAAATCACGAGCAAGTAACAGTGTACAAGACGGTACACAAAATTTTGAATACAATTCATGAACACACAGTACAAGGGCTCTTTATATTGACCCCATTTATAGCAACCATTTTTTAATAGCAAATTGTTTTCAACGAACCATAAAAAACTTGGGTGGATAAAGTTAAACGTTTGAGAGAAATATGTTGAAAAAATACATTTGTTGTATTTTTTTTGATCGCTGCACATTGCATTTCTCATTGTGAGCACTGTGTCGGGAAAAGAGCACATCTAAAAATAGATACAAACTCCCTAGGCCACCAATGCTAGTCAATACCTAACGATTCCGCCCACCCTCTACCTGCCACGAAATGTTTCTGCACACGATTACCGTCATGTGTTTGTCCTGCCATTGTGCTATTACTCACTTACTTTCTCACCTTACCTGTTTTATTACAACTTGAATTTCTGTTGGTTGATGACTTACTATTCTTAGTTTTTTTGGATTCTAATTTGGTAAGGTTTTTGACTTGAAATGAGTGGAAAGAGAGCCAGCTTGTCGAGAAAGGGGAAAAGAAAAGGGGGGGGGGGGGTCAAATAACCCATATCGCCCCTCCTGGCTGCACTGTGCTGGTATTGGTGTACAAGTGAATGCAAAGTGAAATATATTGCACATTTTCCATTTGTCATAATTTCAAAGCAATTCTGCATTGCATGATTTTTGGCATCTCTTACAAATACTGAATTCCATAAGACATTCTTTGTGCAAACTCTGTCAAAACACTATCACTTCAGTCTACTTTAGAAAAGCCAATTTAAAGTTTCAAAAGATTTTGAATATTGTTTCACAATACAGCACCATAATGTTTCTAAGATTACAGCATTAGTTTATTTTAATAACTAAGAATTTTAATACAGTAGAACCTGTCTAATTCAAACTTCTATATTTCAAAATCATGGATAGTTAATAAAAATTCTTTTGCTGGTCCCTTGAATTTTGTATGATATCAATATAAAAAAATTGTGTATGATTCTAATTCTATATGAATAATTCAAAGTAAAATGCCCAGAACGTCTAGTAAAACAGGCTACATTTCCACAAAGGCAACATAATCTCTTTTCAGTACAAGAGGAAAGAAGGCAGGTTACAACTGTGAGACGTAAGAAAGAACCCTATGACAATAAATGTCTCAAAACACATCTTCCCTTTGTCTACACTATTTTGTCAGTAGCCAGGTGGTCAGCGACCACGAGCAGCCCAATGTCTAGGTACCAGCCATCCTAATACAATTATTGTTTGTATACTGTTCTGGCCACTTGACCTTGTTTTCACTGTGTCAGTCTGCTAACATCCTCGGACCAGTTGTGATGTGCTTTCTCACGTGACTGAGTTCAGCTTGGTGATTTTGTGTTCTAGCTTTGCATGTACGTTTCGTAGACATGTCACTGTCTAAACCTATGCATGCAACTTACAAGTCCTTAACATTGTCTGAGAAAATTTATGTCATTAAAGAAGTGGAAAAAGGACTGAAGAAAAAATCTGAAATAGCCAAGGACATTGGTGGAATTTTACAGAACACTTTATCTACTTACCTGAAGAACAAAGATAACATTTTGAACAAGGTGAATCCAATTGGGAAACACAGGAAAAAAACAACAGGACCAGAAAATATGTGGACGAATGTTTATTAACATGGTTTAAACAAGCACAAGACCAAAAAATTTCTGTAAGTGGACCACTTATCCGAGTTAAGACTGAACAGTTTGCGAATGACTTGGGGGAAAAAATGATTAAGGCCAGCACTGGTTGGCTGGATAGGTTCAAAAGTGGAAATAAAATTGTTTTCAAGTCTGTGTATTGTGACAGTGGTGAAGTAGATGTGCAAGCGGCTAATGACTGGCAAACTGATTTATTAGAAGTGATGTGACAGGGACCCAAACAACATTTTTACTGTAGACAAAACGGGACTGTTTTTCAGGTGTAACTACTCCAGAGAGCTGCAGTGGCGGTAAGCTTAGTAAATAAATGTAAAATTATTGTATGGCCCCCATTTGGCAAATAAGTGCCTTATACATTTTAATTACATATATTTATATAACCAACCATAGTAATACTTATTTGCAAAATTTGGTGAAAATAGGTTGAGTAGTTGACTACTTGTCTACTACCTAGGCGAACCATGTTTGACTCCCCAGCGGGGTCGTTCCTGGATTTTTGTATGTGGGAATCGTGCTGGACGATACCACTGGTCAGTTGGTTTTCTTGGGGATCTTCTGTTGCCTTGCCCTTCCTTCCATTCGGCACTGCTCCACACTAACTCACTTAACCTCATTGTCTCTCAAGACCTTGATGTTAGAACAGCCCACTCTCTTCACTCACTCATTTCATGTGTACTATCTTCCAAAATGGCAGACCAACAACAATTTCCATCTCTAAATCAATGCTTACACGTTGCATAAGCATTGGGCATGTATGAAAATTCTAAAAGTGAAATTAAGTTTACAGTTCTAGAGTGTTAGCGACACACACACACAAATAGTAAAGTGATCTCATAAACTATTTCCCTTCAAAAGTACGCTAATGCAGGGGAGAGGAAAATAAAAGTTTGTGGTGAGAGGAAGAAAAGAAAGTGAGACAAGAAAGAGGAGACAGAGAATGGAAAGAGGAGGAAGTTGTACAAGGAGAGGAACAGAGGATGGGAAGAGCAGGGAGAGAAGTAAAAGCAAGAGGAAATGGGAAAAGAGCAAGGATAGGGTAAAGAGCAGAGTGGAAGGTTAGGAAGACAAGTACAGAAAAGAGGTGAGGAAAACAGTCTAAAAAGAGCAGAGGGAGGGAAGAAAGACAGATGGGGAGGAGAAAAGGAAAGTGAAGAAAAAGAGCAGAGGGAGAAAAGGGAAAGAGTGGAGAGGGAAAAAGGAGCAGAGTAGGAGGGGGAAAGGGAAAAGAGGGAGGGAGGAAAAAGAAGGGAACAGAGGTTGAAGAGAGGGAGGAAGAAAAGGAAGAAGAGGAGAGTGGAGGGGAAAGAGCAAGTGGAGGGAACGAGTGAGAGAGGGGTAAGAGCAGAGTGGAGGGAACAGTGGAGGGAAGAGCAGGGGGAAGGAGAGAGGGAAGGAGATGGAGGAAGGGAAAGAGTGGGGAAGGAGCGAGGGAGGAAAAGGAGCGAGTGGAGGGGGAAAAGGGAACGAGTGGAGGGGAAAAGGATAAAGGGAACGAGTGGAGGGGGAAAAGGGAACGAGTGGAGGGGAAACGGGAAAGAGTGGAGGGGAAAAGGGAAAGAGTGGAGGGAGAAAGGGAAAGAGTGGAGGGGGAAAAGAGCAGCGTGGAAGGGAAAAGAGCAGAGTGGAAGGGGGAAAGAACAAAACAGAGGGGAAAAGAGCAGAGTAGAGGGGAAAAGAGCAGAGGAGGATAAATGAGCAGAGTAGAGGAGAAATGATCAGAGGAGGAGAAAAGAGCAGGGCAAGGGGATAAGAGCAGAGCAAGGGGATAAGAGCAGGGCAAGGGGATAAGAGCAGGACAAGGGGATAAGAGCAGGGCAAGGGGATAAGAGCATAATGGAGGGGAAAGAAGCAGAGGGGTGGAAAAACATAAGGGAGGGGGATAAATGAGAATAAACTGGGGGAGGGAAAAACATGAGGGAGATGAAGAATATGGTGGAGGGGAGAACACGGGGAGAGGAAGAAAATGGGGGAGGGGGATAAAATGGGGAATGGGAAAATGTGGGGAGGAAATGGAGGGGAAAAATAGGAGAGGCGTGAAAAGGGAGGGAAAAACAACAAGAGGGAAATAAAAGTGAGGGAGAAAGAGAAGTGAACGGGGGATGGGTAGAGGGTGGAAAATGTGGACACAGAGGAGAGTGGTTAGAGGGTAGAAAGTGTAGGAGAGCAGAAAAAGGGATTGGGGGGGGAGGGAGGATAGGAAGAGATTTAAATGGGGGAAGAGATTAAGTCCAGGGAAGAGGAGAATATGGGGGGAAGTGTGGATGAGGGAAGAGTTGGGGGGGGGGGGGTAGTTGGGAGTGAGAGGAGGCGGTAGTTAAAGTGCAAGGAGATGGTAGTTAAAGTGGGGAGACAGTAGTTAGAGTGCGTGGAGATGGTAGAAAGCGTGGGGGAGATGGTAGAAAGAGTGAGGGAGATGGTAGTATGAGTGGGGAGGGGGAGATGGTCAGAGTACGGATAAACGGTTAAAAGAGTATGGGAGAAAGTGTAGAAAGAGTACAGGAAGATGGTACAAAGAGTACAGGGGAGATGGTAGAAAGAGTAGAAGGGAGGCAGTAGAAAGTGTGGGTGGAGAGGGGAGAAAGAGTGGGGAGGAGATGGTCGAAAGAGTACGGAGAAATGGTAGAAAGAGTAAAGGGGAGGCAGTAGAAAGTGTGGGTGGAGGAGGGGAGAAGAGTGGAGGAGAAGGGAGAAACAGTGGAGGCGAGGAGAGAAAGAGAAGAACAGAGGGGAGAGTGGGGAAGAAAGAGTGGGGGAGAGGAGAGGAAAAGTGGTGGAGAGGAGAGGAAGAGTGGTGAAGAGGAGAGGAAGAGTGGTGAAGAGGGGAGGAAGAGTGGTGAAGAGGGGAGGAATAGTGGTGGAGAGGGGAGAAAGAGTGGTGGTGGAGGGGAGAAAGAGTGGTGGTGGAGGGGAGAAAGAGTGGTGGTGGAGGGGAGAAAGAGTGGTGGTGGAGGGGAGAAAAAGTGGTGGTGGTGGTGAGGGGAGAAAAAGTGGTGATGAGGGGAGAAAGAGTGGTGGTGAGGGGAGAAAGAGTGGAGGGAGAGGGTAGATCGAGTGAGGGAGAGGGTAGATCGAGTGAGGGAGAGGGTAGATCGAGTGATGGAGAGGGTAGATCGAGTGATGGAGAGAGGTTAAAAGGGAAGAGGGTGTAAGGGGAGTGGCAGGGGAGAGGGTGTAAGGGGAGTGGCAGGGAACGAGTGAGTGAATGGGTGAAGAGTTTTGGGCAGCTCTTAACATCGGGGTCTTGAGAATCAATGAGGGTCAAGCGAAGTGAGGATGGGGCAGTACCAGAATGAAAGGGCGGGGGAAATGGGAGATCCCCGGAAAGCCAGCCAGCCAATGGCATCGTCTGGCACAATTCTCACATGCGAAAATCCGGAATGATCCGGTCGGGGATTCAACCAGGATTGGGAGGCAAGCAGGCTAACCGTAGCTCCCGGCAGGGAAAGAGTGGAGAAAGGAGATAGCAAATGAGTGAGAAGGTAACGGGAAAAGAGTGACAAAAGAGGAAAAGTTTCAGAGAGCTTAAATCTGTGAAGAATAATGAAATGTGCTAGGGGGTAGAGTGAGTCAAGTGAATGAAGAGAGTTGGGCGGATATTAACAGCGAGGTCTCGAGAGCCGATGAGGAAGATTGAGGTGAGTATGGAGCAGCGCCGGAGTGAAAGGGCAGGGGAAACGGTAGATGCCTGAGAAAACCCGCTGACCAACGGCATCATCCGGCACAATTTCCACATGCAAAAATCCGGTGACTCGGCCAGGGATTGAACCTGGTTTGCCTTGGTGGGAGGTACATGAGCTAACCGCTCGGTCACCACGGCCCTTGCTACATGGTACAGTTGGGTGATGGCATAGGTGGGGTGATAGGGGGCCAAGATCGGGGAGAAGGGGAAGAGGTCGGGATGAAAGGGACGAAGTCGGGATGAAGGGGGAGAGGTCAGGTAGAAGGGGGAGGTTTTGGGAGAAGGGGTGTGATCAGGGAGCGATGTTGGGGAGAAGGGAGAGAGTTGGGGTGATGAGAAGGGAGCAAGGGGTAGAAAGGGTTAAACAGAGAAGGGGTTGAGCACGAGGAGGCAAAACCATAAGAAGATAAACAGAGGGACAGAGAGAGGGTCAAGAGACTAACAAGAATCAACATTGCACTGTTCATGCAGCTGGTAGTTATGGACATCAATCCCATGCTTTATTAAGGGGGCGGTTCAAACCATAAAAATTGTCATTTTTACAAATTGTTATTCTGAAGATACAAAATGGTAGAGGGTTTCGAAATGATGTCCCCCACCACTCCGCAGGCCTGTATTTAAACTGGGCTACTTCCAGGAACCTTTCAGTCGAGAGAGCTATGAGATGGGTGCGTCACCCTGCTTGGCAGGGGGTCGTCAGCAGTCTCGCGAGTGTCAGAGCCTCCTCCCAACCTCCATGTCATAGATAAGACAGCTTGCTGCAGTAATGTTGCCAAACCTCCCTGACCTTGCCTGTGGCCCTCGTGCTGCTCGCTCAGGCAGGCTGGCTTGATGCGTCCGATCAGCTGTGCTCTCGCACGCATGCGCACACAGACATGTTGCATCGTTATCTAGTGTAGTAATGCAGGTTTCTCATATTACGTAACTAATGCATTTTGCAGAAATGTTATAGCATGTTGGTGAAAATTTACGAGAAACTTTAATATCTCGTAAATGCTGACTTTAATTTCTCTCCTCACATAAAAATAAATTGATACCAACAAAATTGAAATAGTTACACAAACTAAAATTTGTTTACACTGAAAACATAATGTAGATTACCAATGAATACTCTTTAGAGAAAATTTATTATAGAACTGAAAATCAAATAAGAAAAAATGGCAAATCCAATTTATTTACAAATAGCAATAAGTATTTTGCTCATAAAAAATTACAATGAAGGTGTGTTATTACATGAAATAACCTCGTTATACAATGTTTATTGTCAAGTTTTATGTACGCATGAACACAAACTTATTTTAAACAAAATACTAACATTTCTATATTTTAAATTCTGATTATAGTTAATTCACGGTTTCTTCGCACTTTTGGAATCAAACCTTTGAAAAATCACCCCACGTTTGACGTGCTCGGTTGTTACCTAAATATAATTTATCACAAGCATTTTATAAGTACTCTGATTTACTTAAAAATACCATTTTTTTTATTAAAATTGAATTTATAATTATATTTTATCACTACATTGAAATATTAAATTTATAATTAATATGAATAAACAGGCAGAAAGTAGGTGTGTTGGCATTTCCATGTAAAATTAGTATTTATACGAAATTTGTCCCTTTGGTGTAATTTTCTAGACCCGATTAAGCTTTATATGCATGAGGCAGAGGAATATACGGGAAGTAAAATTGTATAGCAGCGTTTTAAAAAAAGTTGGAAGTAACTATAGTTAGGATTAAAAATCTGATGATGGAAGAAACTGAAAAATATGTTTCATTATCTTTAATTTGTTGCTAAATGGTGGTAACTTCACAGATAAAGTCTCTCTCATTTAAGGTTTCCAGAATTTGACAGCTACTGCTGCCAACATATTTAAAGTGTTATACAGTAGCCTAGTATTTGAAATAACGAATGTCAGCTGAGCCCCATGTGAAGCAATGGTGGTATCCCTGAATAACATGTATTCTTTTTTACATCAGTGAAAAATAAAATAATGCACAGTACAAATAAAAAAAAACAAGTAAGCATTTCGGAATAGACTTAAATAATATTACGTTGTAGTATTCTGTATAAGGTTATTAAAAGTGTTAATAGTTTCAAATTTGTAAAATTGCATAACAGAAATAATGGAAAAGAAGGTCTGTTTATCTTCATCCACAAACGACTGGACGCCATGTTGTTATCGTGAGATGCGATTTTTGTGTGCAGGCATATCAGTTTAGAAGTTCTAAATCAAATTAATGAATGTTGTGTGAATAGTTATTTAAAATGCAGCGACTTAAAAATCTTTCATGCAATCGCCAATGACAGCAAGACATTGTACGTGTTGCCAAAGGAGTCGAAGACATGTTACAAATGAACTTGAGTGGTATTAAAAAAATAGAAAACAAATGGCCGATTGCTTGGAATTTCATTAAAAACAGTTGCAAAGTAAATAGTGATAAATTATGTTCGTGAATATTTGGAGTGTGGTGTATTTTGATGTGGAAATGTAAATATCTTAGGCAAATGTCTGTTAGTTCTTTTATAATTAAGGTAAACATGTTAAGTTTGTGTGCGGGATTTTAGCAGACAACATTTAAATGCTCAGCATTCATTTCATTTCTTAGAATATGTTAATGTTACAGTTGAATTAATTTTTGTTTGGTCAATAAACAACAAATAGTACTTACTGACTTCACCAAAACATTGAGGTAACATTGCTGGCCTGTGTGTACACCAAAACCACAAATGCAGTTGTAATTAAATAAGAATTATTTAGGCCTAATTACATTAAAACTGAGATATGTACTGTTTCGTTTGTCCAGAAAGACTATGTAAAGTACATTTTGTTCTGTGGTAAATTTTTTAGCTATGGTAATAAATACGAATCGTATAGGACAACACAGTGTAATGAAATTGTTTTTGGAGACGATGGGCATGTATATTAAATATCCACGTTTCTGTAATAGTACATACGGCCATGTGTTTGATGTAATTGCCACTAGTTTTCATTACTTAATGATCAAAGGCCTACCAGTCTTCACCATTTGTGAGTAATTTTTTTGTACATGCTTATTTTATTGTAATTGCTACAAATAGGTTCCATAATTATTAATTGTAAAAGACTTTTACAGTTTTAATTAACTATTTCTGTGTATGATTTGAGAGGCCTAACTCTTATTGTGTTTGTTCACTGCCTATATGAATTTTTTTAAGGTAGGCCTACTGGTGACATTGCCTTTACACAAAACTCCAGCAGACTTTTGTTTTCTCGTAGTTCATTTTACTGCTCAGTTGTGAATTAATGATTTTTTTATGATGCTCTCAGTAGTTAACTATGTGAGATTCAAATTCTTTTTTTTTTATTAATTCGTTAAAATATTTTAAAAGGTGTACAAAGAAGGCAATTCTGATCATACTTCAGGCCAGGGATATTTTTGTATTCTCCGTTAAATTGTTTAACATCTGTGATTTAATGTTGATTACAGTGTTAATCGTAACCAACATCAATGTCTTTCTATCTTGCCTCAAAAATTTTCCTGTTGTGAGAGTTGCAAACTTGCAAGTCCAATGAAATTTATTGATTTATAAATATATCTTTTTGTGTTTGTGATTATTGATTTGATGGTAATTAATAATATCTGTTTAATTAATTGTAAGAATATGAATATATTTTATTGATAGTATTTTGATAACATAATGCAGATCTTACCATCAAAAATTTAAAAAAAGATCTGTGTATCACACATTTTCTCCAATTAGGCCTATAATTGGCATGTTTTAAATTTCAAGCAAAAATTTACATGATGTTGACACGTTTTGACAAGTCACATAGAAAGCAGATGGTGGCGGAAGGATACGTATTCTGTTTGTTTACAAGGTACTACTTTCATAAAATATGTCAAAATCTGGAAACCTTACACAAGACAGACTATAATAGAGAATTCTGAGCATGAAGCAGATATACGTCTTGCAATTCGATACTCGCAGATGATCACTGACTCTCATTTCTACAAGCCGCTGTATGGTGCTCCGTACGAAGCTAAATTCATTATTACTGAAGACTGATTTTACTGGAGCTACAACGGTTGTAAATGATGGTGAAACGAGATATCGGGGAGAGATTGAAATGTAGGTTCTCCGAGTTATTTATGTAGTGTATACAAAATTGTCTCGATTGAAATGCTCCACAAAAACAATACACAATTAAATGCAAAGCAGAATTTATGCTATTAAAAACTTATTTTCTTCAGAGAAACAAATATCACTATGTTTGTTATATGAAAGTACTCAAATTAAGACAAAAACAAGATTAGATAGATAGTTATATTGATAATTTAACCCATTTTCTCTAATTTTAATGAGTACCACTTTCAAGCGTACTGAAGACATACAAAATATTTATTGTTTACTGCAGACTGTGCTATTATTACGGACGAACACTGATAAACCATCAGTGATCTCAGTGCTCATCATCAGTAACAGACTGCGCCCACAATATGCGCAAAGGAAACAGGCATTTGACAACATAAATTACATGACAAAGTTTAACTCCGGACTGACAAGTCTAATAAAATTAATATTCCTCAGCGTTAGTATTAAATATAGTCATGCTTTTGTAAAACTTCGCGCAAAAACATAGCCTATGCTATACTGCGAAACATTTATCTTGAAAAGGTTTCTACCGTGCATAAAGCTTTCTTTTTAAAACATTTACACATTTCCATATCAGCACATACAAATGCAGTGTGTGTAAGCATGTTTCGGTAACTATACCTACTAACAAAATCAGATCGACAACAAGGATTATTCACCATAACCATATTTTATCCCAAAGACACAAACTATAATCAACTTTTTACCATCGTTAAAAGTTCCTTCACTATGTTTTATGCAAACCATTTCAATACATCAAAGGTTTAATCTGGTAATATCTGGTAAAACTGAGAAAGTGAAATGTTGAAAACACTTTCTAAAATCAAATGAATTCTCACTAAAGATACAAATACACACAACAAATACGTAAGTGTATGCTGTGTGTGTGTGTGTGCGCGCACGCACGCGCTCTCTGAGCTTTTGTCCCTGTGTATTGGGTACTTTGTTCATCTTTTAGTTTAGAAGGTCGGACAGTAAGAAAAAGTAATAATTTCTTTCACATGACACTAATGTACAATGGTGGAAAATGATACATGCCTTTTCGTATTTGGAGCGACGATGTGCAATTTGTCCAGTAACAATATTAATTAATTCTGAATGACCGCAACGAGAAAACATGCACAGTGCTACTGTAAATAACAAAGAAAACATTATCAAGCTAAATATTAACTTTGTAAACTAATTCTTTTACACAAACTAGTTAGAAATATAACAATTTACAGTTTTTCTGACGTATATATGTTTGGTGGAAACTAACACCTTCAGGATAATATTTGTTGTTTATGTTACTATCACTACATTAATGAAATCAATTAATTATGTAGACCATAAAAAATTTCTATACAATGTAAAATAAATATGTACAAAATGTTTACAGTACACAAACTTTTGCAAAGTTTCACAAGGAACACTTATTTAAAAAAAAGGCGGACTTAATTTAGTAATGGCGTTCTTAAGTTAGTTTATCATATCTGTCTAATCATTATACCAATTCCAAACAATGCTGACAATTTGTCTGCTTCCAGGGTATGGAGCGCTGCTACCTCTCATCCCAGGAGTCTGCGTTTGATTCCTGGCAATGTTTCTTGGACTGTTTCAAGTGAGGTGAAACTAGGTAAAAAGAGTTTTCACAAAAATCTCAATGTGTCTTAAATCTGATATGTTATTGCATTTTTCTGCTTAGGAAAATTAGCTATTTAAAAACCTTAAAACCCAGTTCAGCATTTTTTGGATTCGTGAATAAAAAGGGGTAAAATGAGCTTTAATACATTACGCAATATATCTTAAGCCCATGTTATTACACTCGTTTTGGTTTAAAGTACTACCCATACACATGTTAATAAATTTATTTCAGGAATATTTTTAAATTTTGCTTCTAAAGGAGATGGGGTGGAATAAAATAAAAGATGAGTTTCTTATTTTATTATTTTCTTTATACGGAGTGGAATTGTATGTAAATATTGTCGAAACATCATTTTACATTGTAAAGTTTTTGATAATCTCCCCGTATAGGGTAACTATTTTTACGCTCATTTTCAAAGCAAAGGAGAGAGTAGGCGAAAGTTTAATTTATTTTCAATATTTCATACACAAAATTACAGCAACAAATATACTTATCTCGGATAAAACACGCTACTCACTACAGTGGCATGTGGCATCCCCGCGCTCTCTCTCTCCAGGGCAGCTTGGGGATGGTTGGTATCAGTACACGTGGAGCGCTCTCTTGGCTCGTCACGAACTACACACTTTACATCGCCATGCATCTCAGGAGTATTTTGTATTAAACTCGTAAATTATAAGTCCTGTGATCATTATCAATACATAGAATTGAAGAGTAAACGTGGCGTAACGAGTTCCATATAAATCTGCATAAATGGACATGTACTATACTAAAAATAAAAAAAACTTTTAGTGACCAGTCGTAACACACTCCAAAGTAGAAAATAAAAAAAATAAAAACATATAAAATTATTGGACTAGATTACACAGCCTAGTGAATGAGTACATCACATCAATCCCTAATCATGCTGCCTGTGTTTAGTGAATCTCTGCAACATTTCCCTGACTCAATAACAGAACCAGGAGTATTCCACTTGTTTCCCTAATTCATTTTTTGCAGTGTGGCAAATTTCTGTTCAATATACTTTACAAGATGTGGAAGTTTAAAATTACCACCTATACTCCATTCATAGTTACTTTTTACTTTTCAGAACCCTGCTTAAGTTCTACAACTTACAAGAAATTCCTCCACCTCAAGCAAACAAAGCTTAACAGAGTCTAGAAAACTACACCAAAGAGACAACTCACTGCACTTGTGCAAACTCAGTTTAATAATATTTTGCATAAGAACTATTTCTTACTAATCATAACCAAAACATTTAGTTTCTCCATGTTTTTATTTCTATTATTTAAAAATAACATATAATTTAAAAACAAAATATAAGTAAAAGTTTAATTTAATAAAAAATAAGGAATTTTTATGTTAACACACGCACAAAAATATTGTGATACACAGCATGTTTAGGGAAAAACCAAACACATCATATATGAGGTAATTTTTCAAAGATTTAATTCAAAAAGTATGCCTACACTGCAAACAGACTATAGTTAGTAGTAAGCCAGACAACTATTCCAAGAGGCAATTCACAGTAGAATCAACCAGCTGACTTTAATAGGGTACAGGTTTGTCTTGTTTGTGCACAGGAAAGATGAACAAACCAAACACAAATGTTCTCGAAACCATAATTTTAAATCGTCTTATGGTATTCATACACAAAAAACTTGCAGATTTAGGATGAAGTCTTCCCAGTACCCTGTCTACAGCCCTGATAATTAAGGAAAGGAGTTTTCTGTATATTCAAGAGGCTCAAATTGGTGGTTCCAAAGTCGAAAATCATCGGAAGAAAAAAAAAAACAGTTTAAGTTAATGTTTTAATACATGCCACACAACGTATTCCTGTGCATTTAGGATGCACACTTTTACGAATTTGCTTCATCTTTCAGCACACCATTCATAATGTAACAGGGCCTGAACCATCAACAGTACTGAAAAGGCGGGGCACGTGCGTACAGGCTAAATTGGCTCTGTATAAAATTTATTACAGACACATGATCCTAGCTTGTACTGTTCATCCAGGCTCGCCAAGATTCCATCACACCAACATCCCCCGCCGCAAGATTGTACTGTTTACCGAGCCGCCGGCTCCCTCCAGCAAAGGTCACGCTAGTACCGTAGCACACCACTGGAAGGCAGCACCTATTTTACCAGCACCCTCGGAAGAGATATGGGATGAAAGCGCTGCTACAGCATCCTGAAATTCCCAGCCCTGTGAACAAGGCTGGCTAACTTCCCCGCACCCTGCACCCCCGAGCTCTTATCTGAAGTTAGTACATAAGGGGCTGGCATGGACAACGCTCTTCAGTCTCTGCTCCTCCACCGCCTTCTTTAGGGACGGAGGTAGCCATCAGGTTGCGCGAACACTGGTACGGACGGAGAATCTACAGCTTCTCTCGAGGCCGGAATCTCAACCAGTAGGAAAAACTCTCCGACCAGAAGCTCAACACTTCTTTAGCAGCCGCCGAAAACACCATCTGCCACCATTGCAGATCCCTCCAGCAGCTTCTAGGAGATACACGCACCATCAGAGGTTCCTGATGACATTGCTTTGTCCTTTACCACCCCTCCTGGTGACCACTCCAGTTCTGGTAAGGTCACGAGGAAGTCCCTTCTGGACCTACCCAGCCACACCAGCAGGTGCTGACAATTGACATCAATAGCTTTCTGGTAAAGCGTCCACCCCTAGCGTTCCTTCAGAATACCCCAGCAAATAGACGTAGTCAAATACGTTAAACTAACCCGTAACTTTTACAATTGTAAATAATCACCTTTACATTCACTAACTTTTGCACAGGTCACCTTCACCTGGTTTATTACATCAGGTTTAAAACTTCAGTTGCGAGTCGCATTAACTTAGGAGATAGTAGCCTACAGAACCACCATGTTAATATTACTTTCATAGTAATAACATGTCAATTCAATCTATTTTCTTAAGCCTAATTTTCATGGAAGTACTGGAAGTCCTACGTAACCCAACCAGGGCAGGGCACAAGCAGGAAGACTAGAGCATGAAGCAAGATATCCACAATCTAAGAGGGCACTTAGGGTTGTCAAACTGGTAGAGTTCGTCAGAGCCCAAAACACTAGGTACACATCCATTAGGTGAATTAAGCAGGCCAAGTCGTTCCATACTCCACTGCTGCTTCTTTGGGGCCGGAACTCTATCCATCGAACACAATGGATCAAAAGTGAGTGCCAACAGAAAATTTGCTGTGGTCCCAACAAAATCTGTGTGTATATAATGCCGAAAAATTAGTTTTTGCTGAACTTCAAAATTTAATTTTTACCACATCGATCGAACAAAAATTTCTGTAACTTTGCCCAAAATTACATACTCCAATCCTATTACAAGAAAGTATTAACAAAAAACGTATAAGTATCTTCAAATAAGAATGGTGACTTTGATGAACATTGCTTTCAAGTAAAAGCTGTTCTTAGGAACACGAAGGTGGGGCAGACAGTGAATTTAGAGAAATCAAAATTTTTGACGGAAGCAATACCTTTTATGGATAATGTAGTTACAGCACAGGGAATCAAAATTGGTCCAGAAAAGGTAAAAGCAATTATAGGGTATCCAGTACTATCAAACAGAAAACAGCTGGAGCAAATAGTTATGATTGTATGAAAGAGCCCTAAGTTAAAATCTCGTATGAACCCCGCAGCACAAACTCCAGTAAACCAGGATGCCAGAAATTACAACAGCATAATACAAAAGAAGGGCCGACCACAATATTCCCCTCCACCAGTTCGCAACTGGGGACAGTTATGTCTAAATATCACTGTGATATAGGTCAGCACAAGCCAGGGTGCTGCATTTTTTCCACGTCTGGCCAGTGTCAGGAAAAAATTGCAAAATGGGTGTGTCCGGATGCCACTAATTACTCTACAAGATGATATACAGCCTCTGGCATTAAGTTTAAGGTGGGGACTGTCCATAATAGATAATAATTAAATTGGCGTGTGATAACATAATTTAACTTAAATTAATATCAGTTCTAGTGGCGCCCCCAACATTTAATATTACAGTATCTTGTATTGTCTGTGCCTCATATCATAATTAAACCCTCAGTAACAGTTATGATGTACCATATCATTTATCATTTCAGCTATGCCCCAAGCCCTATCTTGTGCGAATATGATCATAAGTCATATTCATAACAGTATGATAGGTTTCTTTAACTTTTCCAGAAGATACATAGCTAATTTCAGTGAAATTTGTTCACCATTAAGAGAATATATGCAAAATGGGAAAAAGTGGTTTTGGGGAATGGAACAGCAACAAGCCTTTGAAAATCTAAACCAGAAGTTAGTACCAGCTGTGTTATTACACCGCCCTAAGTTAGACCAGAAATCCTATGTTGCTTGTGATGCTTCAGATAATGCAGTAGGCGCTGTGCTTTTTCAGTATGAGGGTGGTGAACAAAAGCTAATCATGTTTGCTAGCAAAACTCTTAATACGGCTGAGTAAATTATACTGTGACCAAGAAGAAATTGCTTAGTTTAGTTTTTTATACCTCAAAATTTAGGATATAGGTAAATCTTAGGAGAACAATAAAATTCAAACAGATCATAAAGCATTGCGTCATTTAGGGTTATGGAAATTGTTACATGGAAGAATAACTAGATGGATTTTTGTAGTACAGGAATATGATTTAAGTATGCAATATGTGCCAGGTAAAACTCAGGTATAGGCTGTTCATGGTAAAGTGAGCACTTTTGAAAGCCCTTTCACTTGTAATAATAACCAATAAATATATTTTATTTTTGCCTTAGGAGTTAACTTTAGAGTTCGGTGGAATATACACACTTTGTTTATTAATTACATGGCAAATATTTATTTAAAAAGGTGTTTTAAGTATAAGAAATGGCTGAAAGGAAAAAGTAACTAGGGCCTCAAAAGTGCTCACTTTATCGTGAAGAGCCTATAGTAGCATATGCATTATCCAAGTGCCATGGTGAGGATAGAAATTGGAAAATGAGTTCTATATCAGAGAATCAAATAAACAGGTGTCACTACCAGGGAGTGATAGATTGTTTGAACCAAGAAATAACTAGAGATGCAGGATATGCTAAGGTCTTGGATGAGTTAAATTCAAGGAACTGTAGGAAGATAATATCAGATTTATTTGTTATTCAAAAGGGAACATTATTCAGGAGGAAAGAAGTAGGGGAAGAGCAATGGGTTTTGCATATTCCAGATATTTTGCAGATGAGATGGAATTGCAAACACAGATAAGTTTATTTGAGAGTTCTGTTAGGTTAGGAATATTTATTGTCAAGTAAGTAAGTGTATCAAAGGATGCCTCTTGTGTGCACAAACTAAGGTACCAAATCAGAAAAGTTATGGGACTATGCAACATTTATTAGCGACAGAACATATTTTGCGGTAGTGACAGTAGACTTTTTTGGTCCGATGCCTGCTGGTCACCAAAGCATGAAATATTCATTAGTAGTTTTAAATGATTTTTTTTCAAATTCGTGAAACTTTTTTCCATTAAGACAAGCTTCCATGCAGGTTGTCACTAATAGGAATACTGACAAGCATGTTATGGAAATTGTACTGCCTAAGAAAATAATATCTGAAAGAGGAACTCATTTTAGGAGTAGAAAATGGAGGGTAGCATTGGAAAACTTTTTAGGAATATAAATTGGACATACAACATATTACATTGCCGGCCTCCTGGCCAGCAGTGTACAAAGAAACAGGATCGCAGAGACAATGAAGTTAGTTCCAACTTTTGTAGCCTGCTTGCCAGTTGCGATCAAATACACACTCGAACCACTGCTGCAATAATTACCTGTTTACTGGGTAGTAATTAAATGTGTATAAAGACATTACAAATTTTGAAGGAGTGACAAAGACCAGAAATTCAGTTGTTTTTTTTTAAATTAATTAATTTTTTCTTTGTTAATGTCACACTTGTTACAGGAAACACTTCACTTTGGTTCATGACGAACTTTTATCACGAGGCACTTGCCAATTCGCGAAAACTGCACCACCAAGTTACTGCATTAATTTAAACTGAGTTACTCAAACTTATGTCTGGTCATGCACATGCATACCGCACGAGCTAAGATATGTATCACTAGCTAGAAGGCCTTGTTGCTGCCTCACATAGGTCTTTAAAAATTTTGCATGTTGATCTAAATTCTTGAGTTTACTTTCCCGTCTGGTGTCCCAACAAATTCTGTTACCCATATCATGGTGCCGGGCACCCACATCCACGAATGAGCTAACTCCTATTTGGAGCATCCCGCTTGTCTGATGTATCGTACCATCGCTAACATAATTACTTGCAGTCGCAGTGATGCCAACCTGACAATTTTTCCTACCTGCAAAGCAAAACAAACTTAACACCACAGCAGAAAAAATATAATTATACAAACCTGAATTAATATAAATTGAGTGCCTCGTAATACCAAATAGACAATTAATTCACTAGCACAAAATAACCTATATTACCCTGATGCGTGCACTCTCCTGCAGCTGCTGCTACCCTACTTAATATCTCCTTGCTTGGAACTCTGGGTTCCCACCTCTGCGAGGCTGGATTATTAAGATTGGGTGGACGCTGATTCTCTCCTGATGGATTCAAAACTCTTGTTCCCCCCTTAAGTATCCATATTTTTATTGAGTGAGTTGCCTGGATGGGTCGTGGGATCTTCTCATGTTGGAAGATCTGGGTTAACACCGTTTGGGTGGAGGGATCTTAATGGGAGGAGGAGAATCAAACCCCAGGATGAGCTTGACCATGAATGTCTCCCTCCCAGGGAGTTTGGTCCAGTTCACCGTGAAGGCTGTAAAAATTTGCGACGCCAGCTATCACAGGGTAAATGGAGGAAACAAGTCTATGTAAGACCCAGTTCGGACTTATTCACTCATTTCTGACTTCAGTTTTTGCCAGTAGGGTTCGGGTTGGATTGGTTTCCACAAGGGGAAAAGTCTGGTAACACAGACTTTATCCTATGCGCAATGGTAGGTTTGGTTGGGATACGTACTTTAGCATCTTTCCTGTGGCTGTGTGAACTATGCAAGCAGTTTATTGTACTGGAGTACATGGGTGAGGCAGTGGGGTTGGTTCAGAATGAGGTACTGGTGAATCTAAAGTGTCAATGTAATCAACATCATGCCAGAATCAGTCAATGCCAAGAAAAACGTTCCATTCTGACCTCTCATAGGAGTGGCCTAAATCAAGTTCTGGTGTTACCACCGGTATATTTGGTGTCCCGGTAATTTCTACATCACAGCTGTTAGGAGGGTTTACAGAAATATTAATAGCATTTAGCTCTCTTTGTAATGCCCGACGGGGTAATCGGCGTAACTGACTAGCTTTTCCTTTTAAATTAAATGGAATTTCACTACAGTAAAATATACACGCGAGCGAACTCCCCTGAACACCAGGTGTACACTCGAGCCATCCTAATTCCGGTCTTTAACGCAGACTGGGACCGAGGTAATGAGTCGCTAGATGGTCTGGAGTCCCGGGTTTGTATCCGGCAGTAGGTCAATCGACCCGGTTCATTCCATAAGTATTCCTAGTCTTGTTCAGACGAAGGGAATATATCTCCTCATTGTTCAGGTCGAGAGTGTCTAAGAATGATCAGTTTCGAGAGAACCTAGTGGTTGGAATGCTTTGGTTCTGTGGCTAGTGAAACAATATTAAAGTGCACACACTCAATGTATCCAGGAGATACTCAAGCCCTCCTGAGTCCGATTTTTAATGCAGACTGGGACTGAGGTAAAAAGTATGGTTACACTGGATAGCTGAGAGTGAATCCCACTAGAGGCGCGGGCACTTCAGACAATATTTGGTGTATTCCCAGAGTCTTGTTCAGACTAAGGAGATTACTATTGTGGCTTTGTTCAAGCTGAGGACAACCAAATATGTTTGAGTCGTCGACTCCTGTCAGTAGGTGGTTGCTTAAGTAAAATGAGCCAATTTGAAAATTATACTAGCACAAGTGACTTCTAGGTTGTTTGAAATAAAAAAAGATTCAAATTACAACTGAACGCATTTAATTTCATACGTTTGAAATTCAATGGGGTATGCGTAGCTAATGATTTTAATTTACATAAATTCTCTTGAAGGAAGTGGGGGGGAGGTCAAAAGGGCTGTCGGCATGACCTGCTACCGCCGCGGAGTTTACAAGGCTCAATTAAGCAGGTAGGAAACAGGTGGGACGTCGAGATACCTCTGGCTGATGTGATGATGGCGTCTCTGGCTGCGAACGGCATTGTTGGAGACCATCACGAATTACTAGTGCAGTGTATGACTTCTACGTGTAAGACCTAGTGATCATGAACTACCCTGGGTTAGATCTGCTCAGTCTCGTACAGACAGTGAGGTCAGGGGGACAGCCACTTCCCCAGCTGGTGCCCTCAGCCTTATGCAAGCTCGAGGACTGACGACCGTCTTGAGCTGCAGTTTAACACATCCTTATATACAAAAAATTCTGGTTTGTAAGATGTCAGAGGGGTGCGGGGATGGCTAGCCTCGTCTAACAGGGGTAGTTTAAATTATGGTAGCGGGTCACATCATTATTTTCTTATCTCCTCGGCAGGAGGCTGTTGACACATCTAACGTCTCTCCACCAGGCTCTGGTGGCAGTGACAACCTTGTGTGTAGGGTGTTGCCCTCCTGCAGCATCCCTTCAAACTAACTTCTCTGAATCCGGCATGTCGGTGGCTCGTTGGATACGTCAATTTCTCAGGAGGGAAAAGGCTACCACACTGCGACTTTTGAGTGGGCAGTGGGCTCACTAGGCTGGGAGCACTTCTGTAGGTATTGGATTTATTGTCTGCCGGCGTGTGACTTGCCCATGTGAGTTTGTTGGCTCGATGATGGAGTAAAGTCAACAAGTAGCGTGTGCATGATCAATGCGTCAACCCTTTACACAATTATATTTAAAAATTCCCATTTTGTATCCTATACAAGCAGATAGGCATAACCATTTGTAGAAAAAGTACATTTAAAAATAATTACCCTTATTTGTGGGAAAAGAAAAATGAATAAAAATTAACTAGTGACCTGCAATGTCACAAGTGGTAGATCAACCTTCAGCAAACTCCACAGAGACAGTGATGAGGGCACTGGGGAGGTTAGTTAATGAGAATCATAGCTCTTGGGTAGGTAATGTAGCAGAAATCAAGAACGTCTTAATGTACACCATGATAGCACAGGTTATACTCCTAACGAGCTAATCAGGGTATAGTAACCCACAACACCCTTGGGTAAGTTGGTGGAATTTCCACCTCAAGTATCCAGAGATTTAGCAACAAAATTTCAAATGGCAAAGAAAAAATTAGTCCTGAAAGCTGCAAAGAGTAAAGAGAGAAATGATACGAAATGCAAATGCAAACCAGTTGTTGAGCGTAAAGAATTTCACAAATTCTTTTTATTATACGAAGGACCTTATGAAACTGAGAATAAAGAAGGTCATGATGTATAGAGTGAATGGTGTAAATTGCCATATTTCTCTCAAGTCTTGGGATAGGCAGTAATTAATGAACATGCATTTTTGTAAATGTTGTTACTTGGTATGACAATGCGTGTGCAATTGTAAAGGAACTATTGGTCCATGACCACAGTTAAATTATACAATATCAATTATGTTACATATAATTTAAATTATGGAGAATTTTTACAACTTTTTGACTTACAATTTGAATATATGTAAAGTCTAATTGCAGTAAACATAGTATCATGTTAAGGTATATGTGAGTGTTAAACTGAATTGTGTATTACAAATTTGTATAAGAAAGTATTGTTAACTAAGAAGCAGTTTTTTCTAGTTGTGTATGTTAAAAAAAAGTATATTTGTTATTATTAACCACTGTAGCTTCCTAACAGCAAAAGAATTATAAGAATCGGCCATGTAGTTTTGGTACAGCATGCTTAGAAAGCAGAAGTAGCTCATTTTTCTCCGACTTGGTTTACAAACTTTGGAATTTCTCAAGACTTATTTTTTTGTTTTTGAATTTAAACATGGCCTATGACCATCTGGAAGAATGTAACTTTCTAATAGTGCAAGAATTATAAGAATTGGCCATGTAGTTTCCGAGATTACCCCAGACATATAAACAAATAAGCTCACATTACCTTTTTATAATATTAGTATAGAAGTAAAGATTATCTGGTTAATTTACTTTGAGTGATAATGTAATGTACTTGACTATGTCACAAACTATGTATATATGAATGTAAACCATGTAAACAAATATTTTTTTATAAGAGATAGAATTGCAGTACAGTTATTACATGGTCACCATTCAGGTAGGTTTCGATTCGAGACAGATTTCTTCAAAATTTTTCCCGGACCGAGGGGGTTAATGTAATGTTGCAATATATAGTAATTTATATATTTAGGAAATATTTAATCTTTCCATATTTTGTAAAGGATAGTAACTCATTCAGTATTTAGAATATTGTGGCAGTCATTCAACAGTATTAGCAGACATTATAGGATGACATCACACCTTTTCATTGGGTTAGTAAGCTCGACACGTAACCATCGTGTTGCAATACATGATGAAACAAGGAAAGTGCAGGTGGTAACATTTGGCTGATGTGACCCGCCACGAGTATTAGAATATATTTCCAGAACCACGTCCACATTTGTGTGCTATTTCTTGACATTACTGCACACATGATGCCACAATTAGGCCATGGTCAAATGATGAAACTTTCAATTGATATACAGAGCAGGTACGACCCTTGCCTAGCAACAGAAGTCAACAGAAGTAACAGAAGTCCAGAAGCGCTCGTCTACAGGGGAGAAGTGAGCAACAATCGTAACTCACACAGGCAGGGCCCATAACTTTAATCTTCTTTTATATTTCGGACATTAAAAATGTACTAATTTTTTTTCCGCCAGTGTGAAGAGTTGTTAGGGCGCCGAGAGAGAAAGTAGTGATTCTCTCCATCTTCTTAGTTTAATTATCCTCAAAGTGAGAAGTTTTTCAAGTGAACGTTAACAGACTGTGATTCAGTCTTTTTCTTATTTTTACTGCCGCGAGTGAAAAATATTTTTTATGCCGATATTGTAAAAGAAACTGCAATAAATCTTCAGTGAACAATTTACCACTTCATCCTTTATTTAATTACTTTGGGCACTCTTTTAATCAATGATCCTTTTTTTCAATTCAGAGTATCTTGCTTTTAACAAAGCTAGTTCAAGCTAATGTTTATAGCGAACTCCATTTAAGTCTTCCCTCATGAAACATTACTAACATTAAATGTTTTCCTTTGGCCAGTGTCATGATACTTGCTGGCAGTAAAGATGGTTTTGTGACAAATATCCTTATAAAGTGGAAATCAAACCAAACTGAGCTCGAGACAAATACCTGCTTGTAGCTGGAGCTCTGCTTGAAATATTTTTCAGATTTGCAACATCTGAGCTTCTTTATCAAAATCAGGTCATTCAGTCTGCGACCAATGAAGCTGTTTTACAGTTTATCGAAGAAAAAATTTATTGTTTATTAATGAAATGCAAATATTTAAAAGGTAGGGGGGTTCAGTAAAAGGTCTCCTCAGAAATTATATAAACGCTGATCAACAGCAAAATTAGCCTAAAACTGGGCCACAAATCTACCTAAAATGTGTTGCCCGAGACAGTTTGCTACATTTTTGATATGAAATAAGACATTCATTTACCATTTATATTTGCAACAGTAACAGTGCTACAGTTCATATTTGAAAAGGTAGGAGTGTTACGGTTAAAATTATTCCTCAGGACTAAAAATATAAAATTTCCTACTAAATATTAGCATAAAAACCAGGCAGTGAATCAGTATAAGTTATAATGCTCTGATGAGGCAATTTGCTAGAAAAATAAGTCTCTCACTTGTTTTTCGCAAGGCACAGAATCGAGAATTTCCACTAAATTTGCTTAGTTATTTAGATTTGCAAAATAAACATTATGTGAAAACACTAAATAATTTTGTAAGACTTAACATGTGAAGTAGTAAAAACAGTTTATTCAAGCAATCAATTGCGATGCATGGTGGTGAATCAATTTTGAGAATGTTTGCTTTAACAATTGGTTGCTCATAGAAACAACGTTCAATAGTATTGAATGGGATGTTATTAAAAGCTGGTATTTGTTTTGGTTATCAGAAAAGTGTTTATTTAGCAGAGTGCACAAGGAGATTATCAACTCAACAATACAATGGGACAAAAAAATACTTTCCTCGTGCGAACGAACAATTCAAGGACAGGACAATGTTGAAGATACCGTTTTGCAAAATAGATAGCCTCGCTTTCTGTCTACGGGGAGTCACTGTATTCCTTTTTTTACTGTTAGCAGCTGACACTGCTGATGAGAATTCCTTTATTTACTGATACTACAGATGAGCCACTTATGAGAGTTGTTTAAGTGGCTGGGTCAGAGGTGACACTTTGTGCTGACACCAACTGGTGTACGTAAGGTATGGCAGCCCCTAACCAAGAAACTGTATAGCTGTTACCTGCTTAGGATGGGAAAGAATATGGGTGGATCAGTATTCAATTATTTTCCCATGAACAGAATGTCCTTACATTACAATACAATATTTACAAATCAATCTCCCTATCATGGGAAAACACATCCATTGATAATGGCATACACTTGACGGTCATAGCAGACGCTATTTATTTCTACTGGTGGCACTGCTGATGAGTGTTCCACCACCAAAACCACTGGTGGGTTGTTGGCGTTCCTAAATGGTTTCCTGCTGATAAGTAACCTCAACACTGTTAGTAGAAAAAGCAATGTAGTCAGTGTCTTCCTTCACACCATCGTGCTTAGGCCTAGTCCACAATAGCTAGTCTGCGGTCCACTGGTCTGAAGATGTACTTCGCCTGCTGATGGATTTCGGAATGTGCGTGTGTACAACCACAACATCCGAAGCTAAGCTTTAGGTAGTGATCAGGAGGTGCAATAACAATAGCATTGCACAATGCCCTTATTTAGGTATTTTTGTGGTGCAATGTTGTCATGGGTGGGGGAAAGTGAACATGACTTGAATCAGTCACAAACGCAGGTCTACTGCTGCTGCATTTGTAAACAACAACTGCTATGTAATGTGGATTCAAAATGGATTCTGCAATGCTGTTCTTGTAATCTGTCTAATTCGTATCGCAAACTGATTCTTATCTCTGCTGTGAAAAGTGCATGAACTGCATAAACGTCAATAATCCTCAAAAGAAAATTTTCAACCTTTCAACTGATTTTTATAATGGTGCCTTTATTTACAAACTTTTCTTATATTTATATTTACCAACTCTTGTTTCTGATGGCTGTAACATTACAACATGTTGAAGCCAAAATTGTACAAACTTATTAAAAGTAATAAGATGTAATAAGTGTATTCTGTGAACCAGATACTGGCGTGTTTCAGTCTTAGTAACAGTGGCAGCTCGGACTCTTCTGAAGATGCAATGGAAGGAACTGGATTGCTTGAAGAGAGCAAATAATAAGCAAGTTTATTATTCCTTTAGATTAGTGAATGTTATTGGCTTGTTGTGTATCCCCATTCTTGCCATACTCACCTCCCAAGTTCGTGATGTCACTCAAACATCAACTTATCCTACGAAAAGTGTAACAGCCAGTGCATGCCAGCACCTATTCTAAAACCCAAATTGATCCCAAAGAAGCTGTTTCTGCCTCTGCAGCAAGCATCACAAAACAATTTCAACTCCTATCCATGACATATTCACTTGTTGGAAACAAAAGTTGAACCACTATCATCTACTCTGCCAAAAACAACAAAACAGTACAACCAAAGGAAGCCAGTTAACCATTTCCTTTCTGCAAGAGTGCCTCAACCAAGACTAATAAAAATTGCAGTCTTACCTGACTGGGATAAAGTCCAAAATCAAAACTTGCACATTCAACTAACCATACTTAAGAAACAAATAACCCCTATAAAATCCTGAACTCAAATGCGGAGCCACCTTAACAACTCCAAAAACAACAAACACATTCACATCTAGTTATCCAGTTCCCATTAAAAGCAAAGTCAAACCTCAAGGAATTCTATAATAGTGTGATGTAATATTCAAGTACTTCGGACTGTCACTTACTAACAAGTGTGTGTGTACAGTGAAAGAACTAACAAAAGCAGACAAAAAACCGGTTAGTTAAATTAACAGCCTGAATGCAAACAGTGCATGCACAATATGTGCATGTGAGCATGCAAACAAAGGCCAGAATATATAGGCTATTCATGGTAAAGTGAAACTTTTGAAAGCCTTCTCATTTGGAATGATAGTCAATAAACATATTTTATTTTAACATCAGACGTTAACTTTTGAGTGGGGTGGAATATACACACCATCTGTGTTACTTACATAGCAAAATTTGTTTTAAAGGCGGTTAAAAGATTTAAAAAATGGCTGAAAGAAAAAAGTACTTGGGCTTCAAAAGTGCTCACTTTACTGTGAACAGCCTACAACAAAGCTACATTAATGCACAATTTAACATACTGATACGTGTTGCGAGGCCGGTGCCGCGCGGGCGGGCGAGATAAGAGGAGGCAGAAGTTACGTTTTGGATGGCAGGCGATTACGCCGTATCGGTTACACAAAGGCAGGGCCTACACAATAATCCTTTTGCCACACATTCTGTTGACCCTCGTTGTAGTGATATCTGCGTTTATCTGAAAAATGTTCTGGATTACTGACCTCGTCTTTCAGAGCAACTCGAGATGTGTTGAACCTTCGAGATGGTCAGGGCAGACTTTTATTTAAGTGTGACAAGCCTCTAGGCGAGCAGTTGAGTTGAGGTGAGTCTGAATTGGAATTGGAGTATGAACAGCTGATGAATTCCGAGAGATACAAGAACAAGCAACGTGAGCCAGCAGTGAAGAGAGGAAGGCGGCGACTGTGAGTGAAAGACATTATAAATGAGGCAAATAGATAGGCTAGACTGAAACCATGCTAATAATGGGTATGAGTTAATTAACAAAAACAATCATAAGGATGTTAATTAGACCCGAAATAGACATTAAATATTGTGCTCACTGTTCAATAAAAAGAGTAAAAGTGGAGACAGATGATTTGATGTTCATAGCAACAGAGCGAATCTATTCGAGATCAAATTAAGTTGCTTTCATTTATTATCTTTTATTAAGACCTCCATCCCTCACAAATTCAGATACGCCCCGTGGGTATCCATCACATGTAACAATATGCTATAGTGACAATCCTGTTACAACATGAACTTAAAAACACATCCTTTAAAGAATTGTGGAGATTAGCAAATTAATTTTATGTAGAAATGAGAACATGTGAAGTATGCAAAGTAACACATTATTAAAAAATGAATAAATATAAAAACGACAATACAAAATAAAATAACACTACACCAAGAATGGAAAGTACAAGTTGGCAGAGTCCTTAAAATAGCAAGAGACAAAAGGTTATCTGGAAATACGAGCATAGATAGTTGATGAAACAAACAGAAATAATATACCATTATTGGCAAATAAGGAAAAAATTGTCTGCCGTATAAGTTAAAATATTTTGCTCATCATTCTGATGCTTGTCAAGTATAATCTCACTATCAAGTTCCAATATGTTCAAGCAATCCTGGATAGTGAACCTCCAATGCAACATTACAAGCTGACACATGTTTGCTTCGACAAAAGCAGGAAGTGTGAGCATCTACATTCAGTCAACAATATTAAATATTTTTTATAATTCCACGTGTACCGTAAACTACAAATACAAGGGAGCTTTTGTACCCAACACACATTCCAGTTCAATATTAATGTTTATTAAGCTCAGCGTATCTTGTTTACAATAATCAATGCAATTAAATATTAACTAATTGCTTGATGTAAATAAGCTGTATCAACAAACCAAAACCAGTAATATTAATTTATAATTATCAAGCCTCCGCACCTGACATTCATATAAAACTTGAAGCTAGAACATTAAGGAAACACATGCTTGTAAGATTATGCTCATGGAGTGCACACCTCTTGTAAATTTTTACTGATAAATTCAGTTTTAAGAAAAAACACAAGCTCCAGCAACATTTCAAAACAATGATGTTGATTAATAATTAATAAGCCTCCACATATAACATACATATAAAATAGAAGCCAAGAGATTAAACAAGCGGGCTCGTTAATTTGCATTCGTGGAGCACATACCCGTATAATGCTTCATGCAAAATTACACAAACTCTTTTAAAATATCCTACGTGATAGTGACTCTTCAAATTTGTCATTCAATCCTGACAATAGAAACCTGTCATAAAATTTTACTGATACAATCAGCTTTAAGAGAAAACGCACAATCCAACAAAATTTTAATTCTCTTGTGGTCAACCACTTGGTAAGGAAAAATATTTGATTAAATACTAAGCTGCATTCACATAAACTGCATAACCCATCTCGTTTTTCATTATGCAAAGGACGCTACACCCTTAATTATACAAATTAATGTAAAAGCCAATAATTTACTAACTTTAATGGAAGCATTAATAAAAACAGGGATTCCAGCCCCGTAAAAACACCTCTAGTGGAATATTATGCTCCACTTACACTTGTATACCAGCACAGTAACAATAAAACGTCAATCAACATTATCAGATACAAAACATGATAGCTATGAATAAGCCCTAACTTCAAAAGGTCTGTCACCATAAGGTCTTGCTAGAAATTTGATTTAAATCGGAGTTGGAATTTCCCAAGCCCATTTTTACCCACGCTGGAGTCCTCGGAAATATTTCCAACATTGATATCTTGAATCTTAATAAAAATGAAAGAAGTACACAGAACAACCGTCTGATTCCAGTGAAAAAGGCTGCAAAACCAAAAAAACTATACAGTTCAAATACAGTAAATCTGGACAGCAAGCAAACTCCTGATTTAAAAAAAAATCTGTTTTACTACAGTACCAACCACAGCATTGCACGTCGAAAAGGGTTCCACATAAAATATTGCGTAACATTGCACATGTTCCCTCAAATTTTCTTCTGTCTAATATGCTTGACTCACCTGAGAAATTAGGTACTTAAAAAGGGCTAAGTCATTGCTGGTCATTTCGCATATAGACTGAATCCATGCTGGCAATGTTGTCTAGGCGGTAATCACCCGAAGTGGAGTAATATGCTGCATCAAAGCATTCCCAATGAAAGCCCCGTGACGAGTGAAGAGCCGAAGAAGTATGCACAATGGTCTGAAGCCGAAGAAGGGAGGGGAGGGAAATGTAGAGGCCTACATTAACCTGATTAAGAGGAGAATAGGAAGGGGAAGAAGTGGGAGGTATCACAAGGAGAGCTAGGAAAGGAGTGAGTTGGCAGATGAGTGCGCATATAGCCAGCAAAATAGATTGTTCATAATTTTCTGCGATGTACCAAATTTCGCATAGGGATGGGAAGAAATATTTTTTTAGAAAGTTTTGAGTCACCAGCTTAACTAAGATATGCTAAGCACAAAAAAAAGTTGTTTTCATCAAGGTTTGTAATTGTTTATTATTATTGAGGAAATGTTTTTATTTATTTATTTATTTATTTATTGATATTTATTTGAACAGCAGTTTTCTGACTCTACTCCTAGTACAAAACAACACAAAAAGAAAAACATTTTGGCACCCTAATGGTGTGGACACCACCATACCATAACCAGAGAATAACATTGTTTTAGGCCTTTATACGCATAAACATGAGACAATTTACACAAAATCTGAATTTCTGATTATCTGGCACTCATGAAGATTTTCAGTGAAACATAAGATGATCAAGGAAAACTGTCATAAAAAAGAACAGTTTACAATACTATTTACAAATGTCACTATTGTACATCGTAACTTTTTCTCTGAACTTATGTAATAAAATATTAGTTTCAACTGTAGTCATAATTCAGCATGATTTGAATTTAAGATTTATTTGGCTTTAAAACAGGTAACACCAATACGTACTGGAATAAAAGATACTGTGCCAACTGTAATATCTGCAGTCATTGTATTTGAGCATTAAAAAAAAAAAAATTGAGATACAAGATATAGGACATCACGTCCTGTGTCCATACTGAAAAATTTCTTCGGCCCTAGGATACGGGACAGTTGGTAAAATGAGTGAAACAGTTACCTGACTATCAATAATAAAGTTAGTTTTTTGCTCCTAAAAATCTTACTGCAGACCACAATTTTCTTCCCAGATCACAGAGTGAATAAAATATGGTTACCTGTTCCCCTTCCTCCTCTGCAATGGCCTATCATAACACTGCTTGATAACCCCATGTCGATCACAAGAACCAAAATGAAATTCGTAAAATTTTTCTTACTCAGTTTACCCCTTCCTCCCTCAATGGAGGTGCATAAGATAAACAAAAAGCATTTTTTAAATTTTAAATCTTGCTTCCAATTATTCAAAATTCATCCCTAAGGCACACGGAAGTCTTATTCATTCCTTCGCATATGGTAATAATGCCAAAATACTTCTAATAACTAAATCATAAATCTTGGAATAATTATCAGGCAAGTGAACCTCTATGTATTGGTTAGCCATCTGCACTGCTACAACACACTATGAAGTAATTAACTGGACAAGGACTGGACTTAGTATTTTTCCTGTCAACCGTACGTTCGGCAGTGTTCAACTGAGCAAACACTCAAAAAATCATTTGGGGAATGAATGCCAGCATAAAATAAAATAATGAATACAAGTGTAAAATAAAACATTTAAGTTATCAATGAAGACTTATTTACATTATGAGTATAACAAATATGCAAGAGGCTTTTACATTATGGTATACAGTATTGCATTACTGCACACAGCATATAGAGCAGTAGAGAATGAAGTCATTCGGTAAAATCAGTTGCAATAACATTTCATTCACAAACACTAATGTATTGAATGAAAACATCTACGAAAAATATTAATTTTCTTAATTCTGAAGAAATAAATGTTAATTTTATATTAACTTTACTGAAAAATATGTAAATATTAAGTTTATACAAAAATTCATCTTAATAGTCACTAAAGATAAGTCTATATTTAACAGAAGATGCTTCTTACTTAACTCATGAAGAAACCTAAACTTCAAATCAGTAAACAAATGTTACATCAACTGACACTTTCAGCTAATGTCAAAGTTCACTTCAGAAAGACCATGCACTGCTGATCTATCATGCGATTAACACCAATTTTGTAAAAAATTTTTTGCCAAACAAACAAAAAGTTTACTCATCATTTCTAATCACATATACTGAAAACACAGTGTAGAAACAGGAGGCGAGAATTAAAAAAAGATATCAACAGAAAACTTACACCGTGAAGACTACTCTGGTCACAATTATGCAGAACAACTTCAAAAGAATCTGGCTCGTAGTGAAATTTCCGCCCCACGTCCTGCATCACCTCCTGCACCGTCATACCAGGTGCCACGTCCACTTTCACTGTCTTTGCAGTATTCTGGAGATCTGTGGACCCATTGTGCACAGTGAAGGAGATCTTGCCTTCTTCTTGCACGCACACCATTCCCTGCAGGCACATTGTGCACAAACACTAGCACACACACCAACTCACAAGCTATATGCACATTTACACAACTGCAACGGGCCAGGTGGGTATGCTTACAGACACACGGCAAACCGTCACGTTCACAGAGAACTGCTCCCGCATCAGGCTTCGGCGCAGAAACCTCAGTCTGCACGCCAAAACTTATTTGTAGCACATCACTAATTCACAACTATCCACCATGATGTCATAAAAATATTTTTTGGGGAAACAAAAAACTTGGGTATTAAAAATAATTCAGTAGTGAAAATGACAAAGAAAAATCAACAAAACAATAAATATCAAAGTATAAAAAAGGTGCATGAATGTTTTTGTCTTGCTCCCATGTTGAAGCCTTCACCTGGCAAGCTGCCAAGAAGTTTAACATCCCAAGAGGCGAGCACAGTTTGGGGAAGGCTTGGAGCTAAACCAAGCTATATTTAGCTCAGACACATTTACAGGCAGCCCTACTTACACTTCACTGCCCTGCACTGGTTAAAAAAACTTAATTAACTGGTACTACCGGGTTCTTGATCCAGAAAAAAAAAAACAAATAAAAATGAGAAAATTCATGATACAAACATATAGCACAAAGCTAAGTGAAATTAATAATAACATGCTGTAACAGGTATTGTAATTACCTGCACCTGAAAGTTAGCAAAAATTACATTAATTTGAAAGAACGGTAGTAATCTTCAATGTAGATGACCATTGTATATGGATGAAGTATGTTAAGTTTAACCCACATTCTGCAACTTCCTACACCATGAACGTAATTTAAAAGTGAAGATGCAACTTTTTAAGTACTTAATGCACATTTATTTACCTTATTTTATTCTATCTTTCTTAAATCTACTGATAAGATGCTTTAGTTGTGGTTTCCATTAACTGAAAAATTCTTGCAGAGATTTTAATACACTCATAAAGAACAAAATTAAAGATACAATTATTTTTAAAAACCTGCAACACATTGCCTTTGAAAGAAAGAGTTTTACAATAAGAATAAAAAAAACATTTTCCATCAGATAATGCAAAAAAAAAAAGTGTTTCAAATATTACTTACGTTACACACTATCCCAAACAGAATACGTATGTCAAGCAGTAGTTCACCATGAAAAATATTTTCACTGCTAATACCAGTACATAATTATACAGCACCTGCAATACTTAAACCCACCAAAGAGTAAAGACAAGAAGTGAAAGTGTCACTTGGCAATTGGATAGTGGGTGTTCAGAACATATCATAAACAATGATAAATATTTCTGTGAGCACAAAACTTTAGCATGTCATGTTGAAATTAAGGTAGATGATGGCTTTTCTCTAAAAGCTGATAAAATTGGTAATATTAGAATGTTTTTCAATGTTGAAGGAACACTCATTAAAACTACTATTAATGATGTTTATTATGAGTTCAAATATGTGACCAAATTGTGAGTAGTAAAAACATGATTATACTCAATAACGATAATGCTGAAATTTATGACTCAAGAAATGATTAGATAACTGTTGCATTAAAAAAAATTGTTTAAACTGACAGGTAAAGCAGGATACAAAAATAATGTAAAGGAATACACAAGTGACACTCAATGTCAAATAAGGAAAAATGGCACAGAATTTTTGGTCATACTAATTTCAATAACTTAAAAGAATTGTGTGAAAATCAGGCACCTAATGGTTTACCTAACAAAATTGAAAGTATTTATATGCAATACAAAATTTGCTTAAATATAAAATGTCCAACTTTTCATTTGAAAATAATCATTTATTGGAAATTATACACACAGATGTCCACTGTCCAATTAATCCTACTGGATATAAAGGTGAAAGATTCTTTGTAACATTTATTGATGACTATAGTAGAATTGCTATGGCATACTGTATCAAAAACCAAAATGAAGCTTTTGACTACTTTATACACTATAACAATTTAGTACAAAATCAGAGTGACGAAAAAGATAAATTCTTTGTGATAAAGGAAGGGAATATATCAACCAATATTTTCACAGATTCGTGAAAGAAAGTATATATTAAAAACCAGTTCCAGCAAACACTCGCAAATAAAATGGTGTTTCAGAATGATACAACAGAACTATAATAGATTGCGCCAGATGTTGGATATCTGAAGCAAGTGGTACTGGTGTGTATGTATATATACATACTGCTGTGTATTTTGGGAACAGATTAATGACAAATATAAATATCAGAAAAACACCATATTAAATACTTTTTACCAAGAAACCGGCTGCTTCAAATATCAGAATATATGGAAGTATAGTTTTCGTGAGAAATCCTCAAATGTAGAAAATTGAAGCTACATCCAAAAGCTGTTAAGGGTATAGTCATTGGATACACAGATATGGGTTGTAAAATATTGGTAGATAATGAAGTCATTGTCAGTAGTCATGTGAAGTTTGTTGAAAAAAACAGCAAAATGCACAATGTTCATTAATGATTGAAAGGAAAAAACAAAACAAGAAGTACTGAGACAAAGGAAAAATTGAATGAAGAAAAGAATGCTGAGATTAAGGAGGTGAGTAAAACAGATATTCCACCAAGGGAAAGAAGATTGCCAAGGAGATTTGAAGACCATGTTGTAAATGTGAACTTCTGTGATGTGTCTATTAATTATGAAGAAGCTTTAAACAGTCCAGAGTCTAAAAAAAGGCAAAAAGCAATGAATTAAAAGATTAATCGTTTAATGGAAAACAAAACCTTGGAGAGTGTTAATGAGCCAACAGATAATAAAATAATACAATTAGAATTACTTTATAAAATTAAGTCAGATAAATACAAAGCATGACTTGTGGCAAAGGGATCTCATCAAACTTACAATGAAAATAAAATATATTCATCAGTTACCAAAATGACATTATTGCATGTACTAAAAACTGGCAAATTGATCAAATGGATGTTGAAACCACTTTTTAAAAAAAGGAATAATAAATCTGAAGTGCACACTTATCCATCTGATGGTTATAATGTGGAACTGAAAAAGGTCTGTCTACTTCAAAAATCACTATACGGTCTAAGAGAGTCCACCTATGCACTATGTGTACATCAATATTTATATTATACTTGTGCCATGCAAGTTTCGATAACATGGATTTTTATGTGGATGCTGATTGGGCAGCAAATATTACTGATACGAAGTCAACCACAAGGATTTTGATTTGTGTTTTTGAAAACGCTGTAATGTGTAATGTTGTAAAATTGCTCCAAATAGATGAGGAAGCAGACGTTCTGCAAAACCAAGGAAATGTAACAAAAATGCAAAAGGTTGTGCGCTTGTTACGTAACAAAAATGCAAAAGGTTGTGCGCTTGTTACTCCGACAGGAAGATGCATCATTTACTGAAGGGTGAGTATCGTTTTAGATGAATTATTAAATACTCTCTTTTAAGTTTAGATGCTATTGTATTGGCTAATACTTTTTTTCCTAGGCATATGAAGCTCAACCCTGAGATGCACTTACATATATCCCACCCTTACTCAGGACCTTAGACTCTATACTCTTAGTTTTAAGATAGGTTAGAAAACAAAGGGACCAGTGCGGCACACCTTTTATACAATGTACTACTAAAATAAAATAAAAAATTATGTGAGGTTTAATAGAGTTATTTTGTGTAAGTAATTCGTACATGTAATAGTAGCAAGTGTTTTTGATATTCACCTTCGCACTCGTGTGTAGGATATTTTGTGTTTGTAAACTGGAGTTTGAGATAAATCCCCCCCCCCACCCCTTTTTATGGATTGGCAGCTATCAATAAAGTTCAAGGAATGAAAATTATTGATTCAATTTTTAGTCGTCCTCATTATAGGTGGAAATAAAATGGGACATCCAAGCTTTTTCGGGTAAAATGCTTTGTAGGCAAACCCTTAAGGAAAAATTGAATTGGTGAGCTCTACATTGTATAGAATCTGCTGAAAACTGGAGGAAACTGACACAAATGCTGAATTTCAAATGGAAAGATGGTACGAGATTAGTATCATTGACTAGAGCTCGCAAAACCGAACATATATTGTCTGGAAAGTTTTTTAGTATGTGGTGCAGAATCGATGATTTCAAAAATCTCCTTGGTGCTGACGAGATGAACAATGCTTGAGAAATGAAACAACATTTTTTAGGATAATGGATGTGCGTAAAAATACCTTTTTCATGTTGTAGTGAGGAAACAAACTTTTGCTTACACTGCCATTCAAAATAAATGCAATGTGTGTCATTTTACAGTAAAAATCAATTCAATATTATTAAATTATATATAATATCTTTGTTTACAGAAATTATTACAGAAGAACACATTTTCTTGTTGTCTGTTTACTGTAATAGGTGTTCGAAAAGATTTCTGCCTTGTTCTAAGCATTTTCGTGCCTGTCTTCTTGCACTTTGGGTACCCCACTTTGGTATTTCTACAGCCGGCAGCGACCGGCATGCTACCCTAAATCAAACTTTCATTCCGTCTCTAATCCCAGACCTACCATACCAGCTTTATTTCTCGAAAACAGTGCGTCCGAGCATTTTCGGTTAAAATGTGTTGTTGACACATCTCTAAGGACGAAGTGAATTATAAACCTTGACTGTAATCTACTAGAAACTTAAAGAAACTGAGCCAACTTCAGAATTTCAAATAGGAAGATGGTACAAAATTTGTATAATTGAATAAAGTTTGCAAAACTGAACACCTTTATCTGGAAAGTGTTTTGCTTTGTTTGGCTGTTTTGATGATATCATAATACTCTCTGGCACACACGATGTTGCATTGCATCACACCAAGCAAACCCAAATGAGGCAAGAGGGAAATGTTGATGCTAAATAACTTTACTTGCATTTCTGCTCTGTTCATGTCAATCCTAATGTCATACAAGAGGCATTTTGGCTGTACATTGACATGGCCCTCGCTGCCCTGCTTGTAAGGCAGACCAATGCTGCTTGCTGTGCATCAGTCACGCATGGCCATGCTTGAAGTGCACGGTTCTCAATGCAGTTCATGTGGAACGGGTCAAGCGACCCATTTAGTGATCCGAAAGACCCGCCTCACCAAAAGAGTGTTGTGATCCCCTAAAAGCAGAGCCTAAAGTAAATATAGGTTATTATCTCCCATTTGCTTCCCCTCAGTGCTCTGCAACTGATTAAAGGGTGCCTGGCTATGTGGCCTACATAGTGAAAGAGACCTACATTTGGGGACACTCTAAATTCAATGCATAATTTTTGCAAGTTAACGCAATTTTTATGGTCAAGAGTAAGGGCCATATTGTCATAATTCCGAGCGGCTGAGCAGGCCGCCCAAGGTGGGTGAAAAGGGGGGCAGAGTGGGGCAAGGGTAGACCTATATAAGAAGGATCGAACAAGGCCAACTGCCGCCATTACTGCCACCGCCGAGATGCCTCCATAGCTGTCCGACATCGCAGCCTACTGACGAGAATCAGGAGCCAAGACACCGCCGTCAAGAGACACGAGGCGCCTACGTCTATTGGCCTTCCTCATGGAGTGGACCTGGACGCCTCGTGAATTGTGTGGTTAATACAGTGGCGAGTCAATCTGATTAACCTGGTTATTAGGGTGTTACCGTAGTCCTAGCTTCTACTAATACTGCTTAAGGATAGGAGCTGTCCATTAGATGGTGAATCAATATTGAATAGTTGAGCTGAACATTGATTTAATGAATTTAATACTGTGTTGAATACTGAAGTAAATAATAATGTAATTTGAGCTGATCAATAAATGTCTCAATTTGTATACCGGTGGTTTATTAATATTAATGATAATCTTAACAGTAGTGATAAACACCAAGTATAACACTATGTTACTTTTATTTTTAAAAGGGCATATTTGTGTTGTCAGTTTTCAGTAACGTAAACAGTAAATGATCTTGGTAGTTCCGCAGCCGCCATGGCGAGCGCCCAAACTCAAATTCCTAGAATTTCACAAAATTAATGTTTTAATTTATTGAAGTGTAATTGAAGGGTTCTGGTTCTGTGTGTGTCAAATGTCTTGTGTAATTTTTATATGATTTTCCATTTCTTTCGCAAGCCCGTTCAGACTTTTCCCATTGTGTTCATAATTTTCCCTGACATCCATAGCAACAAAGATGCTGCACATTTAAAAGAAATAATAAAGTTTCTGAATTACTATCCTAATTCCTCTGAGTGCTTTGCTCCTTTGTATTTTGTTCTACATGTACTTGTTTGTAAGAAATGTGTAACGGCTTTTTCCTTTACGGAGCTGGCGGGAGATCTCCGCTTGGTAACGACATCTCCATGCCATCCCCCTCAGTCTAGTTCGGTGAGCCTAGGAGAGTGCACAAGTTTGCATCGTGGGGGAACTTCAACTTCTTGCCAGGTGATTTAACTGCAATAGTAAGTGTCTTTGTCTGGAACATTTAATTTCTCTCTCTTTTCTTCCCAGTGCACACACTCATCTCCGATGGCGAGCCTTATATGCCATGCATGCTTTATTCGAGGGACTTCATCTAGTTGATTGTATTATATTCTCTCAATCAATATACATAGATACAGTATTCCTCGTCTTAATTGATTTTAACGTTAACTTCACCTCGGGTCCTGGCCCACTCCAGAGTGTAAGTCCACGTGCTCATTTATGTAATGTTAGGGCATTAGTGACTTTTATTGAACTTTATTCGAAAACATGAGCTGCGAACGAGATACGCCACATGGCTGTCGACCAACTATCGCCCTGAAAGCCAGAGTCCACGTGCTCACCCATGATAGAGATGAGCTGGCACCATACCAGAACTTAAACTATTCTGTGATAACTAGCCACGCATCTAGGTTTCTCTCAAACCAGGCATCGCACGCCTCTCATAGGCTGCCAAGCCACGTTAACGTGCACTGTGAAAGATTTCTAGATTTGTTTATGTTATTCATGAAGTTATGTCGTATTCTAATGAAGATGCATTTGATATGCTTATGGTGCTCGGAAAATGTTGCCAGAATTACTGACAAGCAGAGCACATTTATGCAGGGAGGTATCAATTTCGACCATGCCAGTAATTACTTGTTTTTCACAGATTGGGGGCATGGATTTGCAATAGTGGCCAGGTGCAACCAACCTATAATCGTGACAAGCAAGTCAGAAAATGTGTTAGATACTACAGAAATGCATATATTCTTGCTGCAATAAATCTGGACACACAACCTTATACTCTAAGAATAGCACAGGATTCCGGGGTGAGCAAAAGTTCCAACTGGAGAATGCTACACAACCGTGGTTTACATCCCTACCCAATTCATTTCGATCAGGCATTAAGCAAAGATGATTTACTGCCAAAAATTGCATTCTGCAACTGGTTTTTAAATAAAAATCTGGAATTCCCGACCATCATCTTGTGGGCTGATAAGGCCACTTTCCAATCTAATGGGGATGTAAATATCCACAATTCCCACAACAGAAAATCCTCATTGGTTATACCAGCAAGACAACCAGCACATTGGAAACCTAAATACCTGGTGTGGACTCTTCCACAATAAAGTTATCGGAACTTATTATTTTATGAAGAATTTGAATGGTGAGTGGTACTCTGAATTACTGCAACACTGACAGAGTTTCTAGAAGATGTTCCACTTGCAAAACGGTTGTTAATGTGCCAGCAACAAGATGGATGTCTGGCCCATTTTTCTTTGTGGCCAGGTGTACTTCAAATCTACGTTTTCCTGGTTAATAAATTGGGAGAAAGGGATCAGTGACTTGGCCACCACGGTCGCCAGACTTCAATTCCCTTAGTAACTTTTGGGGGGACGCTTCAAATACACTGTGTATCGGAAGTGTCCTACAATGAGAGATAAAATTAAAGACCGAATTAGGATACCATGATGGTTTCTGCCAGCTGCAGAAATACTTCGGGGTACCCAAGTGCAAGAAGATGGACACGAACATGCTTAGAATAAGTGGGAAAACATTTGGAACATCTATTACAGCAAATAGACGACACGCTAATACACTCTTTCTAATAACTTGTAAATAAAATAATTTTTTTCTAATTTAAAATTTATGAATTTGTTTTTACTGTAAAATGACACAAATTGTGTTTATTTCTAATTGGAAGTGTAAGCAGATAATTGTTTCTTCACAACAGTTTGAAAAAAGTATTTATATGCACATTCGTTATCCTACAAAATTTCTGTTTCGTTTCTCAAGCATTGTTCATCTTGTCAGCCCCAGGGAGATTTTTGATATCAACGAATCAGTGCCACATACTAAAAAACTTTACAGACAAAAGATGTTCAGTTTTGCTAGCTCTATTCAACAATACTAATTTTGTACCACCATTCCATTTGAAAATTTTAAATTTGGCTAAATTTCCTCCAGTTTCCAGCAAATTCCAAGCAATGTAGAGTTCACCATTCAATTTTTCCTTACGGGGAGTCTGTAAGGTCTATACTGTCAATGTTAAATAGGGCAAGTTTATGTTCCTGTAACTTTGCAACAGATAAAGAAAAGGGTTGTAAGATTCATACAGCTGATCTAGTAACATTATTCCTATACAATGAAGTAGAATTGTAATACAAAAAGGAAAAAAAAAAACCTAAATTATTAGTTTTTTCAAAAAACATAACATTTTTACATGAAACCTTACTTTAATTCTATACAAAACTGTGCTGTACTTCATCTAGTAGGTGTATCAATGTCCAATAAAAAGACTGACCAAATTTCAGACTCTTATCTTTGATAGTTTTCCAGATAATGGAACATATGCTGCAAAACAATTATACATGTTTTAAATTTTTGCATATTTCATACTTATTACAGCAAAAACAATAATTCTTTGGTCTGGAACCAAATTTTATTGTTTGAATATGTATTTTAATATCTTTAGATGTGATGGCGTGACTGTCACAAATCCAAAGTTGGCAAAAGTGGCGACTAGCGACATGACATGGCATGTTTCTGAACGAAGCGCTATTGTCTCTTTTTGTGAAAAATACTTTAACTAGCACATCAACTTTGTACATGTTTTTTTTTTAACCTACCGAGGCCAATTACGATACTGTTTTTCCAAGGCAGAAATAAATATACTTTAATGTGCATCATGACCACTTTGTGTAAAAGAGTATTGTTGTCATTGTGTTATGTTGGGCCAATGTGTGTGTCTGATTGCAAACATCAGAAGTACAGCATTTATAAGATTTAAAATGTGAAATGTTTTTATGATGAAATTAATTTTTTTAAGTTACATCCGTTTTTTTTTTTTACAATGTTGTAACTTTGCCCTAGGTATTGAAACACAATTGTATAATTTGCTTATGTTTCTGTGATATGAATGTTTGCCACAATCCCAATAAAATACTAAGCTCAGCCAGATAATTTAAAATAAATAATTAAATAAAAATAGAAAACAGTAAGTAGAAATATGAGCAGAATAAAGTTACGGTAAGCCTATTTGTGTACTGTTCACCACTATCTTTAAAGTTTGTCACTGCTATGTACAAAAAATAAGCGACAAGTTGCGGGCTTGAATTCACTGAGTCTTTTTGTTGGATTGGTTGTTCCTTCGTTTTAATTTTTATTCAAACTGAGACAGTCCTTTTAACTAAATAACCGAACACATATTAATAACAAGAGGTTAAATAAATAGTACAGTTCTTTCCCCCGCAGTTGTACCAGGGTAAACACACTGCGGCAAAATATTAACATGTATCAAGTGTAATGCGCTGTCATGAATAACAAATATGTTAACAATGTTAAATAATAAACGTAAGAAATATAGTCAATTCAAACATTGTTAAAGTCATAAATCTTTCCTAAATATGGTTATAAGCCTAAAATGTGACAATTATTTGAATAGCTCAAAAAAGTAAACAAAGTATTTGAGAGTTAAAATGTAGAAGTTACATGGCAGTGTTTATGTTTACACGAAGCAGGATACGTAACAATAACCAAAAGTGGAACCTTAGCAGGGTTTCAGGAAAACGTGAAGCAACAGTGAATGGCCTATACATTAATATCCAGTTCACAACTGAAAAAAACAAGTGATTAGTTCTATATGTGTTGAGTTTTCTTATGTGATTACAAGTATTTGATAAATGTAATTATAGATATCTGATTTTATATGTGAATGTGACTAAAATATTGTTGTGGGCCCTGATAAAAATTTTCTCAGTTAGCATGCCAGTGATACGTATTTATGATTTAATGATTACTTTATAAACAGAAAGGAATTTTTTATATTCTGTTAACTTTATAACTCATGTTACAGTTTCTTTACAGAGCCCTAAACTTACTGTGTTTGATGGCAACCTGCTTTTATTTCCACATTTTCATTCCTAGAAAATTTTAAGTTCATTTTTTGTTTCAATAATAATGAATTATATGTACACACTAAATCTGAATCAGCGATATCAAATCGTGAAATAACATTCACTGAAAGTCAGTTGATAAGCTACTGTAGACTGGCAAATCAAGCAAATTAAGGGGGAACAATTAACTTATAGCAGTGTAATTCTTGACTTTAAGTGGAAATCACAAATGTATCAGTGAAATTCAGTCACTATATTAATTAGTTATCTGGCATTGATTATCAATTGTGCAACTTTCACTGATCTGGCTCAATTCTCATTGTTTCAAGTTTAAAGCGTATTTTTTTATAATAACTATTACAGTTTTATATTAAAATTAGGTAGAATACATCAGTGAAAGAAAGGCGATTTTGAAAATATTACTCTCAAGCCATTACTCGAACACCCCTGTTCCATCTCTCGTAATGACTGCCTATCATCTGCCAGCTGTGACGATCATGCCTATTGAAGATAAAGGAAACTGCCCACTGCAAAAAATTTACGCACTTTGTATTTTTTGAATAATTTGATGTCAAATTAATTTTTTTTCAGTTTTCCTGCAGTCATAATAGCAAATGTGTACTAAGTTGTATGAATGAAAAAAATTTACAAAGAAAATTGATGCCATGTACTACAGTGTGAGATATGTCATCACCAAATAACACACCATATATATGAAAAAAAATAGTTAAATATAAAGATACACTCAAACTTGGGCCGGCACATTTGTCTGACACCACGCAGCACCCGCGTGAACCTCTGGCTTCTAACACGACCAATCCCTGCCAGCTTAGAACTAAGACACTCGACGCAATCACATACGCGGCCCTACTGCTACGCAAAAACTAATTGCCACGTGTCAAGCAACAACTTCCCAAACAAATTTGCAAAGGCAAAGACAATACACTTAGCACGCTACAAAGCTAACCTTTATAATATATACGCATGTATGATTACAATATAATAAAATATGCTATAAATATTAAAGAAGCAAAATGATTAAAAATATAAATATTACATTGTATAGATTACAAGGAATAGACCTGTCTATACTAACATGCAATCAATACAAAGAATATTTAAAACAAGCTCTCACACTAGACATCACATAATGAGCGTTGCCAACCTTAACATTTTGCAAACAGATAGAAAGAGTGACGACACTGTCATCACAAAATAAACCCTATGACAATAACTCTTTGTGTGAGTGTTACCAGTGTGCAGGTGTACGCTTCTTCGAAAGTTCTACGATGATCACTCTGCAGAAATTTCTTCACTGAGAGTAGACCGACATGCACGTTCTCGCTATGGGTAACGCTACAGTTACAACTGTTTACCAACTGTCTTTTTGAACGAGACCTGCCGAGCCATCCTGCTACCAACCTAAATAAGCAAGGAAAATAATTTCTCTTTGCTACAAACTAAGAATAAAATGTTGTTATATTTTCTTCAGTATAATGGTTGTTAAGAATATGTTATGTCATGAGTGATATGTAATTGTGTTTTGTGAATGTCAATTACTCATTTTGTGTCAATTATGTTAGATATATTTGTGAAATGTTAATGCAATCATGTGTTTAATTGTTATTATTTCATTATGTTTGTTTCGGAAGGTTACTACAAAATGTTTGTTGATGAAAGTGTACATAGTTTAGTACACATTGGTTACCTGCTGTCAGTTTTTCCTTCAGTGTATGCATCCTACATTTATTTGTATATGTTTCGCAACGTTTAGACTTAAGCTCAACACATAAGTGGGGCTTATGTACGTTGTTTACAAAAAGTACTGACAATTTTTTTTTTTTTTTACTTTCTTACCAGGGTTATGTTTGAGTATGGCAATGTTATTATTTTATTTCCTACAATTTTAATAATTTCCAAATGTATTGAGTGTAATATTTATAATTATAGTGGTAATTAATAATCTCTGTAAAGCAAAATATGGTTTGTTGGATCCCACATAATTATTTTATATTATTTGCCCAAGTACAGAAGTTTATTTGTTACCACAAATACATATAAATTTAATTAAATTTCCTATTCCCAATATTTTAATGAAAATTACCAGATAGTCTCTGGCTATACACATTAATAGTTTAGACGAACCAGCTAAGAGGATAATACTATTTTCCTAGCTGAATGCCGCTAAATTTGAATGTGACAATGCAGTGCATACTGTTTGTTGAGCTAGAATATTTGCTAAGACATTTGTAGAAGTTTAGAAAGAAGGAGTCTTTAATCAACCATGGTACAAGATTGCACGAGGAATGGATAGTTCCACCTCTACTTCTAGCATTCCAAGGACTGACGAAGTGACGTCAAATTGATGCTGCAGAGGTGCTACAACTTCATCTGGAGCAGTTTTCTATTCTACAGAGTTTGATTGGGGCAACTCTGTAAAAGATGGAATCTCTGCCTGGCTGTCTGCCGCCATCTCCATCTTATAAGCAAGTAAGGTCTTCCGACTTTGATCATCTGTTAAACTGTTACATCCTGCTGCGGAGTGTTATAATCTATGGAATCATCGTTGCCAATCTTCTGATAAAGTAAAAAATGATAAAATCCATGTGTTTGACATCAATATTATTTTGGCATCGTAATAGTGTCACTTGCATGGTGAACGCAGTATCATGCAAAAACTTCCAAATTTCAGACAGTTTCATTTTTTTTTTAATTTAGCACATTCAAAACACCTGAGGCCTGATAGTAAAAGAGTTAAAATACTGTTTTTAACAATGAGCTACTCAAGTCATGATAATTATAATTGAATCAACAAGTTGTATAAAAATGCTAATCATTAATTAATACTCTCATTATGCTGTTGAGTCAAGTGATATTTGTTTAGAGAAATATTCATCAAACTTAAATTCTATCTAAACAGTACACTGACAGCAGGATGCATGATATGGTTAAATATTTGTGATTTTCATTAAAATGAATATACTGAGTTGCTAATATGTCTCACATTGCCTTGTCTTGATTATTTTATTTTATTAAATATTTTCAAAGTGTTTCCTCTAAGTGATTCTGTTGTAGAAATAATTATGTCTTTTTGTTTATTTGAGTGTATGAAATAGGTTTGCATGTCTGATTTTACTATGCTTTCCTACATGAGAAAACTTGAATGGTTTTCCTAATTTGAATTCCTCAAATGCATTTTAACTCTGGGAAGTCAAGTTGTGTTCTCTTTAATGTGTCAGCTGAAAAGAAATAGTACATCATTTATACAGAATTTCCGGCTGCACAACTCTTATATTGCTGGAACATTTTATTAGAAAATCTCTGTTCACCGCCTACACAAAGTTTATTTTGTCCATGCAACTTTCACCAAGCTTAATCACAATATATAAAAAATTAAATGTTTTATAAAATAAAAATGAACCAAATTCATTATTGATCATCATCTCAAACTTCATCGCTCACACAACAGAATAAATTTGGTGCTGTTCAGCCAACCACACAGAAAAATTAGGCAACCATTCAGGGGGCCGTCATAGCAAATACAGGCTACATTCTATTACATTGTCTACACACTTCTCCCCGGGTAATAAAATATTGAGAAGTTACGTTTAGTTAGGTTAGGTCTGCTTCCATTTGCGTGTTTGAGGAACCTAAATTACATGTAAGTTACATAACCTTTCAATGTTTTACCCCAATATTTCCCTCATCTTCATTATCCTCCCCACTATCACATATGGTAGTGTGTACAGCAAATGTCACATATACTAGTAAATACCTGTTCAGTGTGACAAGTAATTATGATTTAAAGTGGTTAAAAACCAAAATACTTGACATATTTTACGTGTTTTACCACACAATTCCCTGATCTTCACAGCCCTCACCACTATCGTATTTGTGACTGGTATTATGTTGATGCCCACAGCAAATTCCTATTCTGTGTAATTTTTGTTGAATTACACGATTTTCCATGAATTTTTCGTTTTCGTAAACGTCCCTATTCTTTATAATTACTTTTTCTTTTTTTTTTTCAAATCAATCTAATGTAAACAGCAATAGAACAAAATGCTATCCTGGGATACATGTTGCTGTCAATCAAAAATATGCATTTACCAACAACTATCATTAAAATATATTAGTATAATAACTTGCTAGAACATATACTTCCTTCACGTGCTATCTATTCCAAAACACAAAAATAAACACTATTAAAATGGAATGGGTGTGGCTGGTTCTTAAATCGAATCCAGGTATCTATATACGTTACGTCAAATCACATGTCACAAGCTCTTTATAAGCTGGCTGGTAATAAAGAATTTTAACTTCCAAACACAGCGAAACAAAAAAAAAAAATCATGCAGTAGTACACGAACGGATATGATGGACGTCAATGTTTACGTCATACCTTGACATACACCATTGAAAACAAAGATAACGTCAGTTCTCAATTGTAATACATAATTCATCAACGAAGTTCCCAACATCGTCTTAAGTGGATAATATAAACAACAATAAAAATACTTGCCTTTACAATGTACTAGGCATGTGATGAAAACCTCGGAAAAAACAGTGCCGCCATCTTGAAACTTAATCTTACACTAGTGTGACCATACCCAACATTACACACTTGACTACGAATACATAGTAAAATTGCCCTACTTCTGACATTTGGTATCAACATGAAGGGAAGAAAAACATAAAAATACCCTGCTCACAATTTAAAAAATAAAAACCTTAAAGATCATTCATCACTAACACAGCACCTGAAAAATGCCACTTAAATATACGTGATAAAGATGCAGCATATTTACAGTAACTATTATCAGAAAACGTGCTGTAAATAACACGTAAATTGCATAAGTGTAAGGGTTATTTGATCTCCAAAACAATACCGTAAAGTTGTGATAACTGTATGTGGTTAAGTTCACATCTGTTTTTCAGTATATTCAAATACATTTTCAATTAAAAACAGTAATGATGTTTGTCACATTCTTGATTTGAATTAGGCCTACAAAAATAACTGGTTTATTTTACATTAGATACCTAATATTAATGCAGAATAGTTGTAAAGGAAAATAATTAAACGAAATATTCTGTTTTACAATCGTGTGTTAGAAATAAGGTGAAAGTGCACTTTGACATCTACATCATGAATTACAAAATAATTTATTCTTTCAGTTACGCATTGTGGACAACAGACAATAAAATCCTCCTCACTTTCCTCTTAAAAAATTAAATTGTACTATGCCCGAGCCAATCTATCTTTATTCTAGGTGAAATAACTTTGCCCTCTCGTTACCTTCCCAAAATATTTGATTATGTTTTACAGTTTAATCGCGATAATGTGACTTAAACCGCCGAAATCGGCGGGTTAATATTCTATCGAGATATTCAGACAAATTCGACATTAATTTGTGGCGAAACGCAAAATACAGATAATAGAGGTTTTTGGCAGTTAATCTCGATAAACAATCATTATCTCGCGTGGTAAAAAAATAGCCCTTAAACCACCAAAATCGGCCAGTTAATATTTTTGTAGTGATATTCAGAGAAATTCAAGAAAATATGTGTGGTGCATCGCAAATTACAGATAATAGGAATATTGGTCAGTTATTCTCGATAACCTATTATTACCTCGCGTAGTGAAACTACACCTTACTTGAAACACTGTACAGCAATCTCGCTAACTGCACTGTCCGAATGTCAATGCCCATGCCCCATCATAGACATTGTTTATTTCTTTTGGTTTGTTTTATTGCACCCATAAGATATTCTTCAATATATAGATGCACAAAGTTATTGGAAGAGCCAAATTACAGTATACATTGGACATAGAAAACACAAGCATATATGTCAGACTACAGGTACACACATCACATTTTTTCCACATAATTTGAAGAATCCTCCTCCAACATGCTGTGGGGCATTGTCATTTGGCTGAAACAGAAAAAAAGGTAACAAGAAAAACCGGAACAAGAAACGCGTACAAAGATTTCTTAATTTTTGTAGTTTAGATAATATCTACACTATAAAATGTTAGTTTAGGAAAAATTCTTTTAGCTGTTTTTTTTGAGTTTTTGGTAGAGAAGCTAATTTCTTGAATGTGTTGTGGTAACTTATTGAAAAGTTGGCTACAAAGGTAGGATGGCATTTTCTGGATAAGTTTTAAGTTAACTGAAGCCAGTTGCAAGTATTTTTATTCTATTGCCATTCTTATAAAAGGGCTCATTTTTCTGAAATAAATGACAGTTTATGGACATGTATATAAGTACTGAAAACATGTAATCACAAGCAAATATTAAAATCTCTGAGCTTTTGAAAAGAGGTCTACATTAGACTGACATTCTTTAGCCATTCATTATTCTTACATCTCTCATTTGCATGTGAAACACTTTTTGCTGTCAGTGGAATTTCTCCAAAAAGATATACCATAACACATAAAGGAAAGAAAATATGCAAAATCTACCATTTTTGTATTTTTGTTCAAAATCTCTGCAACACTCCGCCGGCGAAACATGCTGAAATTAGTTTAGATAACATATATGCAATGTGAGATTTCCAACTAACTAAATATTTTACTTTTAAGCCAAGAAACTTAATCACTACAGCTTAATTAATTTTGTCTTTGTTACTGCTAACATATGAATTAATGTTTTTTTTTTTTTCTGTTCTATGTGAGGAAATTCATAAGATATCTTTTATCTAGGTAGAGATTTAATTTGTTTGCAGTAAACCATTAATTTAGCTCTAAAAGTGTTGTGTCTGGTTTGTGTGTAATATCATTTACTGAGTCCCCATGCACTAAGCTGCTAGTATCATCTGCAAATAAAATTTGAGTAGTTTCTGGGGTTAAGGCGCAAAGAAGGTCATTTATATAAACTAGGAAGAGTAGGAGGCTAAATATTTATCCTTGTGGGACCATATGCTTGGTTTTTTCTGACTCAGAGTAGAATTAAGTAGTTTTTTCTTTGATCCACACTTGTTGTCTGTTTGAAAGGTATGAACTTATTAGTTTATTCGGTGTACCTGAGGCTTCATAAAACTAAAGATGAGGTAGACGACTTATTCATCTCATGCACGTGTACCCAACATTGACCTACTACAAAGGAACACACATATCAAAGTCACAGTCAGCAGTAATTCACATGTTTCATTTAACTTAATTTTTAAATGACAGTCACTTGATTGTTTATAAAGCGCTTCCATCAAATTTAATCTAATCGAACTGCATTACAAATTGCTTATAGGAAGTATAACGACTTCTCTAAACATGTTTAAAAAAACAGTCTTCTAACCTAAAATTCAAACAATGCCGTTTATGCTTGCCGTGTTGGCAGAAAAGCAGTTCAATGTTGGGTCACAGGGATTGGTTGTGCGCAGCCAGCAGGATCAGTCTACCATATCTTTAGTCAATGTGCCCCAACATTAAATTGCTTTCATTCCAACACGACAATCATAAATACAGAGCATAAGAGTTGCGTTTAGAACACTGTAACTGGAACAAAAGCTTTGATATGTTTGTATACTTCCTCTAGGCAATTTTCAATGCAGTTTGATAAAATTCAAACAGGTAAAATATTTATATTCAAATTAACATGCTTTTTTTTTTTTATAATATACCCTATTGCTAAGTATTAGGTTTATGTCTGCAGTAGGAGGGACCTGAATATGTCTCAGGGCTGCGCCCCTTATGTCTAAAAGGAGAGTAAATTGCATGTGAGGCGTCATGTATCATGGCGGGGACGGATTGAGCAGCCATGGCCGCTGTTTTGGGCCGGGTCTGCCTCCCTTTTGTACCTATAGCTGAAATTATAATTAAGAATAGGCTGGGAAAAACCAGCATAGTACCGTAAAAACCCAGTCAACAGAAATGAGTTCAAAAACATGGGAAAATTTAATGGATATGTTGCTAAGAGACAGCAGCTGTGGAATCTATGTCATTTTAATAACTGTTCAAAGAAGAGGGGGTGGAGTCTGTGGGACAGGGGGTGCCCTTGACTTAACTACTGCCAATATTCAAGTGCAGGCGAAACAGCACAACAATATTGGCAGCAACCATTTAATGCAGGGCCATCACTGCTTGTCGTCGAGTGAGTCGGAAAACTGGGCAGTGTGGTCGTGGTACCGACGTCATCTTTTCCCTTCTGTGCCGACATCAGAGTCTCCACACAGTGGGTGAAGGTTAGGACCTGCAAGAGGGGAGCCATCCCATTCTCATTCATCCATAATCTCCGTCGGTCTTGGTTGAGCACTTAAAAGAGCTCGGCTAGGTGTGAAGGCTGACATCGGGAGGTTCGGAGGACCGATTCATTCCAATACATTCCTCATGCGTCTGCAGACGACAGCCCACCGAATCCAGCAGTGAGATTCGTTACAATTCGCCCTTTGGCACCTCGAGATCCCACTCCCGCCTTGATCTTTGGGTCACCTCCAGCAGATGCGTTTCGCCATCTCATACCGAATCACCCAGATTCCCGACGTCCACGAAGATGTCGCTGTTGAGCCGGCCAGTTGGTCCACTATCTGGTATACGATTATTCCGAGACACCCCAGAACCTGGGGATTCCCTATCCGCCACCTGGGGACGCATCAATTTGCGGAATGGTCGCAGCACCTGAGCTGTTAAGGTCGCACCACACTCGCGAAAGCACCTCGCCTTTGTTGGTTCCATGGGGCGGGCAGATCCTGGAGAGTTAACCGCCATGAGCACGATATTAATTCCACAACAGCCCAGCTAAAAAATAAACATGATATTCTTTGCAAAAATAATATATATAAAAAAACACGTTAATCAATGTTGACCATTTCACATTGGAAGTTGGATTGTTAATAAAATGCACAAAGACAAAAATAAGACGAAATCTTCTTTAGTCTATTGGCGGCATAGGACCAGACTGCATATCCTAACATTAAATTGCTTTATTTACAACAAGACTATCACAAACAAATGACGCTTGACGGTGTCCTGGCTATCCATACCTAACGCCAAGAAGCTCACATAACAGCTGCTCCATCTAGCTGCCATGATCTAAGATAGTGCAGTGCAGTTTGTGTGTGCTAAGGGCAGCTACTGAAAGTGGAGGGGGATGAATTGCAATGGGTGACTTGCCAGTTAGTTTTGTATGGCGATTTAAAATGAAAGCGTAATTAGAAAACTAAAGACCCATCATGCATGTGGGCATTTCAATTGCCCCTACAATGATATTTAAGTGTATATATTGATATTAATGACAATGCACATCTTTCACAAATCACCTGTTCACCCACATTCCATGTATGTTTTCATTGCAAGTGTTTTGATAATGTATGCTTGTGTCCCTTGCCTCCCAGACCTTTTGCCTGGCAGCACACTAGGCAATGCTGCACAGCAAGCACCTGCACTTGATGGTAGAATGGACTGATAAAGTGTTGGATTTGATATTTGGGGTTGTGAAGGTGAGGTCTATGGTGTGGTTTACCCGACTACGTTCCAAGCATCTTTGAGGCATGCCAAGATGATTGTTGACTCTGCTGATCTCTGGGTTGCGGGCCATCCACATGGACTAAATCTCCTCGCCGCTGATGCCGGTGACCTCTGCCCTGTCGATTATTACTCCAGGTTGGAATATATTGTAGTTATTTACTTAACTGTATCCGGTGGGTCGACTAAGTACTATGATGCTCGCCCTGTGCGGGAAAAATGACTAGACTTTGACGTGAGCCGAGCTCCAAGCCTTTAGATCGTTTGCCCGCCGACACCATTGCTGCAGCAGAAAGGTACTCTCTACCACGCAGGGTAGCTCGTCTGTGACCGACACGGAGCAAATCCAGTGCAGTGCGGTCTGTGTGTTACAGGTGCAACACAATGCAGAGCATAAAAGTAGCCATTCGGGTAAATGCAGAGCCGCTCAAGGACAGAAGGAAGTAGTACCCACATACATTATTTTCAAAAAACATTATGTAAAAGGGTAACAGTAAATACGGGAAGTCACATGGAAGTGAAGCGACACCCGTAAACCTCAGATTAAATCGCTAAAGTTCTTTATCAGGGTTTTTGAAATGTTTTCTAGTGTGTCATATTCATGTATCATAATCCTCACATTATTTTTTTGTTTTGCAGTGTTTATATATTGTTTATTATGCAAGGGAATTTTGAAGCATGTTATTGAAAGAGTAAGCATAGTTATGCAGAGTGCAATGTGACGAAAGTAATTCCACAGCAGCATTCACATTTAGCACCGGTCATTTTCATAGCGCTAGAATTTAATTCGAGTTAAACATTTTTCGCACACCATCCGGGACACTGCATCTCGCCTTCCCCAGTTCTTGCATCGCCTGGGGAAGCATTATTAGACACTATAAGTCACAGATGGGCCTTTGCGCCATTTCTCAGTATCCCCGCTTCAGACCGGTTAATGTCCGGAACATTAATGTAAAGTGTTGCCCTATGGGCATTGTAATCAAGCCCCTAAATAGACTGCATTTCAGCGACGGGCCCTAATAATTTCCCACCAACCGCATATGTGTATTGACTTTCAGTTGAATATGTTTGCAAGTGTGTATAGGACAGTGTAAAGTAGTATAGATGAGTGGATATCCTAGATAATTCACCACATAGCTCGCATAACAGTTTATTCAACATTCAACACGAGGAGTGATGCAGCCCAGCAGGATAGCTGCCTTTAGTTATGGCCACATGACCCAGAGTGAAGAAGAGTCAGCTTTACCACTTCAATGGCAATAGGTCTGGACAGTGCCTAACGCCCCAGTTAATAAACCTCATTCCAATCACCTTACCAAGACAAAACCACTCCTCAATTTTCTAATTTTCATTCTGACTATTGGCTCACCATCCACTGGCCGAAGTCAACATCTTTCTGAGCTCCTGGAAGCCATCAAAGTGGCTGGATCAAGGGGGGATGTTATCCTATAATGGTAATTCGCCTACTTAACCACATTTTAACAGTGTCAAAATTTCACCCAACTTTATGGCCTAAATTTATCATTTATCTCCTGAATATCTAAATCTCACAAAATCGCTTAACAAAAATTTCCCGAAAATTTAACCATTTCTCCAATTTTCCTGCTGGACAATTACCCACTGATTTCCACCCCCCACTCACATTGTGGAAGGCAGTGAGGACAGCAACTGTATGCTCACAGCATCGGGACACCTTCCAGATGCCTGCAAGGCATTAGAAAGGCGAGCATGTGGTCAGGAGAGAAGCACAGAGAAAATCAGTTAGTGCCCGCCAATGCAACATGAAGGCAAGCACATGGACAACAGAACTGCCATTTCGCAGCAAATGTTATCGCCAACACAGTAAAGCCATCAGGACACACAACCAGAATTGGCACAAGTTTTAGTAGCCGCGCAACACCTGTCAAATGTGGGAATCATCTTGTCATGGCTCAGTAAGCCGCAATTTTCTGCCACACCTACTACAGCGATGGTAAACGCCGAGCCATGTGGCCAGCCAGCCAGATCAATATTGGCTGCAGCACCATGGAAGTGAGCACATGAGTGCAACAGTGGACCAAGTCGCACCAAACTTCATTACAATGCAACAAATTGCAAGAATCCGGTGCAAATGGCACACCATCTCATCCCTGCCGATACTGTATCACCACATGGTACCACTGGCACAGTGGGTGCCATAATCCGCCGAAAGCAGTTCGGCAGACCATCATCAAGGACACAGTAATGCAGGTTAGTGAGAGTGTGACATCGACGGAAAGTATTTCCTAATGTTCTGTCCCCGTGGACAAAGTGATCATTTGTAAACAAACATCAATCACCCCACCATCTTGTGCATGTGAAATCACCACATGTCACACCATCACTGCATCGTCTGCAGATAGCGATAGAGCAATGGAACTGACATGTCAGTCTGTAACAGAGAGCGAGCAGCACTTTGAAGCCAAGTCAAGACAATACAAACATAAATTCAGCACATAGTAAAAGGCAAATGACAGACAAACACATGTGTATGTTAGTTAGCCACATTGTAGCAGCAATTTGTGAACTTAGTGCACCATTATTCACTTGCAGACACTGTATATGTAACATCATGCAGCCCCAGAACAAGTGTCTGCATGTTATGTTTAGAATATTTCTGCTACAGAGGCCAAGCAATGTGTAAATATCTTTTCGCAAATGTACATAGGGAGAGATTGCAAATGTAAATATGTGGATTTTTTTTCATACGGTAAATTCTGTATATTTCTATCTTTTGTTTTGTTGCAATTGTAATTATCTCTTGCAAGTTTAACCTATAGTAAAATTGATTCCTGGCAAGACATTTTCAAAAGCATGACAAAGAAACGCATTTCATAACATTGGCACCAGTTTATTTTGGTCCGTTAGTGTGCACATTAACAGCAACTTATATTGACATTCGGACCAATATCACGCAAGTCAACACGGTGAGCCGGGAAGGAAAATGGCATTCCACCCTCCACTCCACATCATCAACTCAGGACCATGGGGTTGAGTTCACTTCAAATGCACCAACACTGTGTTACAGAAGCATCATGGTATCCAATCAACAGAGCGTCCATCAGCACCATTTCATCAAAATCACATGAGGACAGCCTACAAAGAACTTTAGTGCAGGATGGAGTAGAATGGCAGGGAAGGAGAAATCTTGCCCAGACGATGTTCGATGGTGCCGCCGATGCCGAGCAAATGGCATGTCAGAAGAGAATGGAAGGTGTGTCTGCACCTTCACCAAGGACAGCAGCAGAGGGTGCAGTGAACCCGACGATGCCTGGTACATTCGTTGCCAGAGGGGATCGTCCGAAGGTCCACCCCAATATGTTCGATGGCATACAGACTACAACCAACACCATTCGAGCACCAGCACAGCAACCGGTGCCTGCAGTTATAGCAAAACTTGAAAGAGAAGAGGGTCCAGCACCCGATGCCGCGATGCACCTAGGAAGGGGTGAAACAATGCATGGAAGAGGAGATGCAACAGGCGAGGAAGCGAGCATGGGAGCAGGTCGCGCATGCGGAGATGAACAAGAGGAGGTGAGCAATGAGCACAAGGAGGTGAGCAACATGCAAGAGGAGATGCAATGGGAGAGATGGACAGAGCACGAGAGTAGTGACGACAGCGGGGATGAGTCGGCCAGCTCATACGTCCTGCATCGGTCGTGGAGGTGAAGATGTTCGCCAGCAAAATACATGACCTGCAGGGGTGTTCCAGCTACCTTCCATGCCGACAGGGAAGCAAAGTACAGTAGACAGGGAACGGCTGCAGCAGTTGTGAACACAACATGGAGGGGAGGCACCTAGGTTCACCTACCAGTTTCGTCCACAATCACAGGCCAGTAGGAAGTGTGCCTACTGCAAGTGAAGGCATCATGGCTTCAAATAAGTTTAGGTAAAATGCAGAATCTGGCACACCCCAGATTTTCTTCAGAAAATAAAGAAATTTGAGGCCGAAATCCAGGTTTTTTACTCCAAAAACACCGTTTGAAATTTAAGAACTTATGAATTCTAAAAACATAATTACCCAAAAGCAAGCAAATTTATTTTTTAATGGTTTTCGAGCTCTATATTATAAATATATTTTCCACACTCGCATAGAACATTCTCTTTTTTTTAACACAGTGTTTTTTGGCATATTCATTCCTGCATTTTATAAAGCTTTTGTTGTAAGTTTGTCTATAGTTGCTTTGTGGGGATAAAATTAATCGATAGATCTATTATCATTACATACTAAATATGCCTTAGTTGAAGAGTCATTGTCAATGTCATTTTTATTGTACGATTTACTATTTTTATGGTTTTTGAGAGATAGGTTAGAAACAAATATTCCACATTCGCAAGAATTTTTCACTTTTCTTTACAAATATTAATTTTCGTCATATTCAGCACATTTTTAACTAGTGTTAATATGCTTGTCTTTTGTGTATTTATGCATGTGAAATCATTCTTATATAATACTACGTCACATTTTTTGCATTGCTATATGTTAATAGTTTACATTGTATTTATTTCTAAAATTAATTTATTGATAGAAAAAACATTATTTTTGTTTAATAATTTGATTCTTTGTATATAACACAAAAAAAATGGAATATCAGCTAAATAAATTGAACAATTTGCTTGTATTCACCATACTACATGATATAAAAAAAAATAAATTGTTTACTGCTACAGAATTTAAAAAATTTTAATTCTAATTTTGGTAAAAAAAAAATTAATTGTTTTCTAGATTGAAAACTAAAAATTTTATTGCAAGAACACTATGTCAAGATACTTTATAAAAAATCCTTGATACTAATAAATTAGAAAGAGGTTTTTATAATGAATAAAGGCTTTAAAGAAATGAAAATGTTAAAATTGTCAATTTCATAGAATTCTCATTAAAAAAAAATATTAACTCTATATCTTACATTCTTTAATATTTACATTTGTCATTTGCTTATTTTGCTTATTTTCGTTTAATTATATTACATTTGCTTGCTGGGTTCCTAATTGCTATTTCTAGAAAACTTAAATATTTTGCTTGAAAATCAAGAATTATAGCTTGATATTAGGTTAAAATTTAATGTTTTTAAGGTGACACAAGCCGGCAAGATATTTTTGAAGAAAAATAAAGTGGTCATTTAGCTTTATTTTGCTGTATATTTGCTTGTTCTTTTAGAATGTATAAGTTCTAAAATTTCAAGCTATAATTTTGGAGCAAAAAAACCTTTATTTGGCCTTAAATTGTTTAATTTTTTGATGAAAATGTGCAGTGTGCTAGAATCGGCATTTTACATTTACTGAAAAAGTCCCTCAAAAAGTTGGGGGAAGTGGGATAGTCCGATGTGAGTCGAGCTCCCAGTCTTTAGACAGTTTGTCTGCCAGTAACTGTATTTGCAACTGAGAGCTGTACTCTACCACGTTCAGTAGCATGTCGGTGAACGTCACGGCACAAGTGCAGGGCTGTGTGTGTTACAGGTGTAAAACAATACAGAGCAGAACAGTGGCCATGAGGCCATGTGCGCAGCCATGCAAGTTTACAAGCAAGTGTTACCTACGTACATTATTTTCCAAAAACATTTTGTAAAATGTCAAGGTTAGTGACAAGCAGTTGCATGCAAGTAAAGGGACACCGACAAACCTCAGTTTCAATCCCTTAACATTTTTATCAGTGTTATTGCTATGTTTTATAGTGTATCATATTCACGTGTAATCATCATCACATTTTTTGTTTGATTGGCAGTGTTTATGTATTGTTTATTATGCAAGGGAATATTTAAGCAGTAAGAGTAAGCATAATTATGCAGAGTGCAATGTGACGAAAGTAGTTCCACATGGCATGCTGTGGCAGCAACTCTGGCGAGCACGCCATGTTGCAACGACAGTAGACACCAAGGACTCAGAGAGGCAGGTCGCGTACCATTTGGTTCTGCGACCAGTTGGCGTTCACTTTTAGCACCAGTCATTTTCATAGCAATATACATTAATTCAACTTAAACCTTTTTCGGCATGGGTGCCTCTTGCATGCTTTCCTCTTCTCCATCTGCCCCTGCTTTTCCCGGACCACATAGACAATATTTCTGTTCTACATTATCTCTGGTGATGTCCTGGTGATTGTGCGCATGGTTGGGTCCACTTCGCGTTATCCTCTTCTAGGTGCCGCTACCCATTGTATCATCACCTGCTCCTGCGTTTGCTCGTCGCGGCATTCGTCAGTGTCGGGTCGGGACACACCAGGACCGACTTCGTCGTCGAAGGTACCCGGAGTTAGCCGGATGTCGTCCCAGTGCACCCATACCTTCAGCCTACCCGTATAGATAGTGTAGGTGGTAGCACCATGCATCTGTAGGATGTGATTCGGACGACTCCAATATGCTGCTAACCCTGCACAAAAATCTTTCTTCGCTGTTGACTGGGGATATGCAGTGCGTACATTTTCAGTCCCTCATACAGTATAGTCCATCTTGCCGCATATCGATCTTGTTGCTTTCTTACATCACATAAGAATATCTGATTCTGCTGCTTTTGCATGTCTGGGCTTGCAGGTTCGCTGCTATATTCTCAATGTGGACATTTTGCTTCCCCAAGTAGGCGCAAGTTGCGGCCTAGTGGCACCCCTGCGGGTGATTTCCCAGCCGCTGGGTTTGTTCACTCTCCTCTGGAGCGTGTACAAAATGGCAGGTATGTGATCTGCTTAGTTGGCGTGTTGGTCGCCCGCATGGAGCCATAATTGTGCTTTGATCTTTTGGTTCCAATGTACGTCGGGTAGCACACAGCAGTTTAGATTGTGCATCAGAAGGTCCTGCGCAAATCCCCAACATAGAAAGATGTGCTCCTCCAGCACTCTGACTGAATTTACAGACCTTGCTCCACTTGTGGTATACGCTTCCATCCATCTCGAAAAATTGTTGGTTACTACGATGCTGAAGGCAACTGATTGTGCTGCCTCTGGGTGCAACCTTCTCACGATGCAGCTGCCCTGCTCAACCCCCGGCACAATGGTTATCGACCCGATGCTCAGCTTACACATGACGTGCACGACAGGTCAGCTGGCTGTTGGTGGCAAAGAGTGTGTAATCCTTCCACTTCCTGCTAGGCACAAAGCCTAACCTTCCCCTGTGTGAATGTGCAATTCTTTTGCACCTGAATGATCTCCCAGTGTAAATCGATAATCAGGCCTTCATTGTTAGCGACCGTCATGCGCTGGACGCGAACCTCGGATAAAGGTTCCCATTAACTCGACGGCAAAATTTCTTCCCATTCTGCTCCCTCTTTCCCCAACCCCTCGACTACCTCGCATGTGACTTTGTTGACATACAAAGCATGACCATAACAATGATAGAAAGCACACAGGAACTCTGGTGTCCGGACCCATTACACCCTATGATAAGCAGTTCCCAATCAGTGAATGAGAGCAGTGTTATTTGCAGTTGCCATCTTAAGCTAATCTAAGTTGACAACTGCGTCAGTGACACCAATGGAGCAAAGAAAGAAAATTACAGTGTAGAACACTCAGTATCTCCAATGCAAGTTAAAATTGAGGCTGAGTAATTTCCAAATTACACTTTCGCCAGGTATTGTGACAATCTGTTATGCAATTACCACTGTGCCATTTCACTAAAATGTGCGTAGTGCAACACTTACTATCATCAGGACTGTATTAATGATACAGAATATAAAACAACCGTGGGACTTACATTCATTTGTTTATTATGTCAGGCGACATCAACACAGGCTGTGCAGGGCGTAAACAGAACACAATCCGCATCCCCAGACACACCACGTGATCAGGTGTTGGACATATTAGGACAATGGGATAATGAGGTGCCAGTAAATGTCAACAGTAACAATTCATAGGTGATAGTGGCCAGGGATGCACTACAAAGTCGTGCCCTCATGCTTAACTGAGGCGATCTGTGCACACTCTGCTCACCAGTTGAGCACACAGCCCTGATGTTGTAGCATCACGGGTCATGGCCAGACAAACGGTCTTAGGGGTGAGGGCACATGGCACATGTCAACACCCCCTTTTTTTTAATAACATTTTTAACCGACTGATGTTACTTGCAGCATCTCCAGGAGCGAGCATACTTGTGTGGTTGCAGGTTGTACCACCACTCCTGTGGTCCTACCACATGATGCACCACTGATGGTTGACTGTTCCTTTTAGGCAACTCCAGCTTCCTGCACTGGTGACATGCCGTGTGCAAGTTTGGATGGCAGGCTTGAGACCTGTTCTGCCAAACAGCCTAGGAAATGGAGCGTGTATTTCCCCATATGTTCGAGGGATCAGGGGCAAAGTGAAATACCAGGGCAATTGTGTTTTGCGGGAGATGTGTTTGCAGGGGCTGTTCTGCTCCATGATGCACTATCCGTTGCTACTGGTTGAAATGTTACTGTTGTAAGTCAGTTTGGTATGTATGGGGTTATAGGCATGAAATTCGAAAAATTCTGTGGTATTGTTGTCAGTACTAATGGATAGATGGGTGTTGTAACCATGTGGGGTAGAGGTGGGTAAAATGTTGTGAGCAGTTGGAATGGATATGATATGTGTGTTTTGGTAGGTACATGGGGAGGGGGGTTGTTGACATTGACCACATGCATGGCGGGAGCGCATTGCATCTTTGCTTCGAGCTGCATCCCTTCCTTACTATGTTGCCATTCTCCTTCCTTGCCTTGTATCACCCCTCTCGACACATTGTGCAGGGGGTCGGCGGAGTGATAACATCCAGCTCATCACTGCTCCTTCTCCCTGCTTCCGTCAGCTTCGCCACCCAAGCGGTGTGTCATGGCCTGCGGCATGGCGCCTTTTCCAATTGTTGACATGTGGTACACTTCCTGGCATTTGAATGATGTTCGACAGGCATCACAGTGCTACTGTTATCCTTGCTGATGCCTTCCTGTTGTACTTTCGTCATTGCGGGCAGGAAAATGCAATAACCAGAAAAGCATGGGGGAAAATGTGACAATTCTGCAGAAAAAATGTACAGGAAAAGTTTTTGGCGGGAGATTTGGCCACACAGAGGGGCACTTTTTTACGGCAGAAAATGTACTGATAAAGGGCTGGAAATGATTTTTGGGGCGGTGAAGGCGAGATCTAGGATGTGGTTTATCCGACTAGGAAGCAGGTATCATTGGGGCGATGCCAAGATGGTTGTTGAATCTGCTGATCTCGGGGTTGTGGGTCGTCCACTCGGACAACATCTCTTCGTCGCTGATGGTGACCTCTTTACTGTCGAATATTACTCCAGATTTGATGACATTGTAGTTGTTTAGTAAATGGTAGCGAGTATGTCGACTATGCATCATGATGCTCGCCCTTGGAAGGGGAAAAATGACTAGCCATTAACACTCGTGTATGTGGATTGTTAGAGCGAACCACATGCCCATAAGTTACGGAGTAACATGCTCGAACCTACACACTTAAAAAGACTTGTAAGACATTATATGAGCAGGTATTGTTAGGGCCTATTCCCTTAAACACACAAGGTGGTCGAAATATACCATTGAGATCCCAGCAGTATTTATTCGACTTGACTAAATATCCCCTTAGGAGAGCACTTAAATGTGGAGAAAGTGGCGAACAATACCGGCTACTGCGGTTACACTGCTAAAAGAGTCTTATAATTTCAGAACTATGGTTTCCGGGCTGATGTAATTCCCATACGAAAGAAAGGTGGTGTACCAGACAGCTAAGCGATAAAAGTTTCCAGAATTAATTCGAGTCTATTGCAGTTAAATGTCCATACCAAAAATGATTAGTACTGCCTAGAGCACACGGGAAAAGCAGTAGCTTGCTACACATGCACCACTATCATACAATTCTACCCGCTGACTGACATACCGCCTGACATACATGCGGGCCTCGGCTGACCCATGCCACAGAGCGGACCTACTACCTGCTACAACCTAAAATATTCTGCCCTGAGTCATCCTACTGGATAGAACTTATATTACAAATTACTCATAAAACTCTCCAATGCAAAACATGGGTTAATGATATCGACATAAGAATGGATGTATGATGAGAAAAATAATAACACAGTAAACAATGCACTAGAAAACATAGAAAACACAACAAGCCATAAATCCATTAATAAAAAACAACATGATTATCTGGCATAGATCCAGGGCTCAGAAGTCGACTTGTTACCAGGTCTACCTTCATATCATGCCACCTTCCGGATTCTCTGCCATGCAATTATGGTTACCACTGACTGCACTGCACTGGCATGCCCTCATGCTGCACTGCGCTGATCCTGATCACTCTCTGGCACCCTGGTTCACGTTCTGCTTGTCAATAGCACGCACAGCCCTGCCGTGGTTGCATCGCATGTCATGGCCGGGCAATCTGTCTTAAGGGTGAGGGCACATGACACATGTCACATTCTACGAGTGCAGTGTGTGTATGGCAGTGCAATGTGGAAAGTAGTGCAGATTACTGCAAGTGTAGTGCATCTGGCAAATAGGGCATACCCACAAGGGCAGAACAGCCACAGCAGAACATACCCTAAACAAGGGAACTGGGAAAGATGCCACCATAATATCCTCTGACACACAAATAACCCTTAGTGTTAGATATAAGTGTTTGTTTGATTTCATCTCACATGTTTTCACTGCTCACCTCATCCAAAATAGTTTTGCAAGGGTTATTTGTTATGTTAAGAATATAGAATATATAGTGTATGGTTTTAGCAAGGATAAAGAGTGCTTGCATCCGTTTTGCAAGTATAGTTATAGAGTGGCACAGTAAGTTGTTCTTACTTGGAGTACCACCTCGCACCCCGGTTGGGTCACAATCCATCCAGAGCAGCAGTGGTGTCTGAGACTCATGAGGGCACAGCTGCATTACTCAGCCACAATCCAGCAGCTAGCAACTTTTGCAACAATATCCTTTAACTACAATAGCACAACATAAGAACCAGAACAGTTTCCTTTTCTGCCGCCTGAGATATCTACCTTCCTCCCATGTGGTTTTGAATTGCCCAGGGGAGATTAATTATTTCACTATAGGAATTTTAATGGCTTCATGCCAATTTTAATCATGTAGCCTTTGCCGGCGGGCTGGGCCCGGCACCCATGTAAAGTTACTTTCAGTACAGTAGTGTTTCATAAGTGTACTAAATAAATGTGTCGAGCAATTCTGAGCATTTTATTCATGTGAATAGCTGTAAGACTCTTCAGGGTTTGGGCCCTTAAATTCTCAATCTAGTGATTTTTTTTAAGTGCTTGTTTTAAAGTTTTAATTAGCAATGTGTGTGTGTGTGTGCTCTGAGTAATTCTGCAAGTCCTCAGGTGCGTGTGGACAGCTTGAATAAGCCACAGGCTAGTAACCAATAAGAGGTATTTTTATTCTCTTTATTAATCATGTGCATAATTATCTGCATATTGTAACAACATGTGGTCAATCAGAATAAGCCACCGGCAAGCAGCCACAATAATTCAGATCACTAGAAATATTCCAGCAACAGGGTCAGCATGGATACAGGACAGGAAATTATGTCCAGCTGAACCGGCCCGCAGCACTCCAAGAACTTCCAGAGTCTCCAGCTCATCAGTGCCATAATCACTGATGATGCTATCAAGCGACATCTGGTGCCTAGTCGGGTAACACCAGCAAAACACCTAACTTAAATATGTGTGTGTGTGCACGACATAGAAATAGTTTCGCAGGAAATTCGTGATGATGCAATACTTAGGGTGCCATGGCTCACACGTGGCACAGCGAATTAACTATGGTGCTAAAGAAATACACATAATGTAAAACCTAGACTGGCATCAGGTAGAAAAATCGCCCTCAATCTCACCAGGAGAAATAGACCATGACATACCACCCGAACACCAGGCAGCCTTTAAAAGCCTGTTGGTAGAGCTTGGAGTGGCGTATTCTGTGCACAACACCTTGCATAGAACCACTACAACAGAACATGAAATTTCGCTAGAGAGAGAATGGCCGATTATAACACCATCAATGAGTTATTTACAACACCAAGCGCAGATAATTAGGAAGCAGCTCCAGGAAATGCTAGATGACCTATTATTGAAACTAATCAGCAGCCAGTATAATTCATCGATCATACTAGCACCAAAAAAAATATTTACCTCGATGTTCTGGGTATATTTCAGGCCGTTAAACTAGGTAATGTGTTGTACACTCTCACCCTACATCAATGTCAAGGACAACTTATGTTCACTCGGACGCCAAAATACCAACATCTTTCGACCTTAAAAGTGAGTACTGGCAAGTCGAAGTAAAATTGGAGGGTAATGATAAAAACCACCTTCACAAACCCCAGAGAGGACCAGGTTTCAGTTTTGTATAAATGTGGTTTGGGCTTAAATGTGCTTCTGCAACATTCCAATCGATGATGGCCTGGGTCTTGGAGGCCTCATCTGGGTATATACCGTGGCACATTTAGACCATGTTGTTGTATGGTCCACTAGCTGGGAGCAGCATTTAAATCACGTGTCTGTCGTGATGGGATGATTGGCCATAAACTGCTTTACCTGCATCACAGCCAAGTGTTACGTGCGCGTAAACCTGTCTCAAATTTCTGAGACACAATTGTATACGAGAATGGAAATAAGCCAAGGCCAGAATAGATGTGGTTAATTGAGAGCTACCCGCTCTCACCTTCTCGCAAACAAGTTCGAGAATTTTTCGGACTTATCAACTGGCTGCGAGATCCCATTGAAAACTTCGCAGAGGTAACAGCAGCACTAACATACCTTCTATCGCTGCATAATCGATTTTAGTGGACTAGCGAAGCACAGTGAGTGGTCGAAAGTACAGGTAATGTTCAAATCTGGCCTCACACTTCCTAGGTATTATCCGAGCTGACATCTGTACCTGCCGACAAAAACGAGCCTAAAAGGCATGGTGCCATGTTTTATCAGTGCAGCGACGAAGGAGAGCAGCAAGTAATTGATATCACCAGCACAAAACTTAGCACCACCGAGATTCGTTAAGTTGTAAACGAACACGAATGTTGAGCAGTCATATGGGCCGTATAATCTCCATACCAATAACACATATTTGGTATGGCTCCACAACACACGCGAAGCACAGTAAATTTACGAGGGGCATTACTGCTACAGTTCGACGACTTTATAATGGAACATGTGCAGGGAAAAATAAACCAGCTGCCAAATGGGCTCTTGTGCTTTCCCTCTGCTGACTTCATAGTACATGATGATGCAAAATGGGGAGACATCCTGCCTCTGGCCACGCAATAGCTGTTTCATGAGATCAATAACCAGAAAGTTGATATGGTAAATACAGACGTTATTATCAATGAGTTGTACAGCAACTTAGTACCCGTGGAGCAGGAATGCACACTCACCAAATACAAAATGAATAAGTGGGCAAAGTCAAATTTTGACGTCAGCCATGAGCCTCAAGCCCATTTGCCACGTGTGTGCTTGTGAGATGTCAGTGTTATATTTATATTTTGAAGGGTTAAGAACAAGGAACGAAACGTGCTAATGATTACCTTTTTGGAAGTGTCATAAGTGTTGTATTTCTATGTTATTTTAAAACTGCTTGCTAAAATTCATTCCGTTTATAAATAATACACAGTAGTGCATTCGAACGGCGTTAAATATTATTTTATTATTGTTCTTAATCAGTGTTTGATGTGCCATTAAAGTCTATGTTTTGTGTACACTAGGTTTCATGTACACGTGTCTGTTTATTTATCTTGGAGTCCTATTACTACACGTAAGTTCAAAAGTAGTCGCCTTATCATGTGCTATGTTAATTCTAAGAGTTTTTTTTGTCATTATTATTAAAAGTTTCTGCATGTGCTCAGTGGTATGCAGTAGTCCCACCGGGCACCTACGTGTGTTTTTTACGCTTGCAGTGATGCACGGACTAAATGTAGGGTTGTGACTTAAGAGATCGTTATATTTGATATCTTAAGTACAAGTCAAGGAGAGGTAACCAAGTTAGTGCACAGCGACAGTTGTTATTGGCGGGAAACTGTATTTACAACTTGTATTTAGGTTATTTCGTATTGTGAAATCGATGAAAAGTAATTATTTTAATCGAGAGACAGCATCCTCTTTAATTTAAAGAATCGTTCATGGTAATGTTTTCTTTCGTGGAAGAGGTAATTGTATTTGATTTAATTATCCATTTGAGCTATATTGATGTAAATGTCTAATATTGGCATCGTCTTCCTTTCTGCGAGATTCCATGAGTTTTTTTTTAAACGATCACAAGAGCAGTAACCTCAGATAATTAAATATATGTCAATTGTCTATTTTTCCAGTTGCCTCCATCTCCTACGGTTTTGATTGGCTAGACTTAACAGTTGCTCCCCGACCTACTTTCCCTCCTTCATAGTCACCAACCAGATGTCGTGCTCCTTAACGAAACCAGGCTCACCCCCACCCTTCCCCTCACACATTCCTGGGTACACCGTCCACCGCTGTGACTGCGCCAGTTACGGGGACCGGGTAGCCCTTTTTCCTGAAATCCACCATTTCTTACCATCGCCGAACCATCCCTACCTCACCCGTGGTTGAGGCAGTCGCTGTGCGTATGCAAAGCCGCCCCTAACCCATCACCCTCGTCACCCTTTACCACCCACCCAATTTCCCCTTCCGACCGACACCACTGAGGCCCTCGGGAGGATCGATGTACACATCGTTCTTGCCGGGGATTTCAATGCATCCCACCCGTCCTGGGGTTGCCCCTCCACCAATCGCCGGGTCACCTCCCTCCGACAACTCCTTCGCCACTCCACACTCCAAATCATGCCCCCTCCCCCCTCTCACCGTTGCAACCACTGCCCTTCCACCCTCGACTTCATCATCTCCACCCAACGTCCCATCATCACCAATGTTCACGCCATTGCCGCCGGCTCTTCCGATCACTCCCCTGTTCTCGGCCTCATTCACTACCGCCCTCACTAACACCCTATTTTCCATCGCTTCAATTTCCACTCTGGCAACTGGTACACCTACCAAACCTCCCTCCACGAATCCCTCGACCTCACCACTCCCTTCTCCCCCCCCCCCCCCCCTCCCCGAAGATATAGACTGCAACACCATCCTCCTTTCGGACACCATCACTCCAAATCATGCCCATACCTTATCGAAGGCTTTGGCTATATCCAGAAAAATGGCTATTGTTGAGTTTTTGTTATTAAGGCCATTACATGTAGCTGTGACAATGTTTGTAAGAGCATGGGTGGTGGAATGGCCAGCTTTATATCCAAATTGGGTTTTTGGGATTATTTTTCTAACTTCGAGTTTTGAGTCGGGTGAGAAGAATATTTTCGAATATTTTACTGAGGGAGCTCAGCAGTGATATCGGGCGCGGGTTTACGGGTAAGCAGGGGTCTTTACCGGGTTTTGGAATTGTAATTACTTTAGCTCATTTCCAGTCCGCAGGGAAGTGGTTAAACTTAATTACGGTGTTAAAAATATTAATTATTATGCATAAGGCGGGATACGGTAGGTTTTTAAGAAGTTGATAAGTTATTTTATCATGCCCCGGGGCTTTCTTAGGGTGAACAGATTTTAAAGTAAGCTAAATTTCTGGTAAGGTTATTAATTCCGGTTTTTTTCTAGGCTTCCTGGCAAGAAAATCTGATGTGGTGGTATTAACGTCTCGAGTGAAATTAGGGTCTCCGAGGTCGAGATTTGGAGTGAACTGTCCCACGAGAGAGTCTGCTATGGCTTCTGCCTTATCTATTGGCGCATATTTTTGGCCTGATGGAGCTATTACGGGGGTAGAATTTTTTGTGTCATTTTTACCTCAGAGAATTTTTGTTATTCGCCAGAAACCATTAATATTATCAGCTATTCTGTAACAAAAGTTTCCTTTTATTTATTCTTAATTGTGATAATTTGGCTCGTAAATCCTTTTTAAGTTTATTGAATCTAGCTGTTAATTCGGCCGTTCTGCATCTCTGAAATTCGCGTCTAGCTTGTCGTTTTTCGGCTTATAAAACGTCTATATCGGGGTAGTTTTGCTTTAAAAACTGTCGCCGGGTAAGGAACCGAGTGTTTTTATTTAACTGGGTTTTCACAGTGTTTTGAAATATTTCTATTGCCGGCTCTATATCCGTTTTCTTTGTAATATTTAATGGATGCTCCGTGAATATATCGTCTATATCGATTTTAAATTGATCCCAGTTAGTCTGTGGTAACTTATTTAATATTACTTCGGGGTGTCTAACCAATTCAGTACTAATTTTGCAAAAGACAGGCGATGGTCAGAATCTAATTCATCCAGAACTGTTATCTCTAATATGGGGTTTGCTAAGTTATTTAATATTATGTCTAGAACATCTGGCTGGTATCTCCGTTGAGCTGGGAAAAATGTTGGCCTGTTCGGGGCACGAATTAGATAATTATTTAGTTCGGAGTGGCGTAATAGAAGCCCGCCTTTTTGGTTTCTTTCCCTACTATTCCATGCGGGATTTTTTGCATTTAAGTCCCCCGCGAGTAGAAACGGGTATTGTTGAGTGGCTCTTTGTCCAGATCTGCCTATAAAAGTGTTTTTGTAGGGGGTTGATATGCCGAAATTAAAGTTATGTGTCCGGTATTTGTTTGAATATTAATGGATGTGGATTCTAAGTTTTGGCAGTCTCGATTGGCATTTAAATGGTGGTGGATTTTATTATGTATTAATATCATTGTACCGCCTCCTCTGGTAGCTCGGTCATTCCTGTATGTTACGTAATTTTTAATAGCGCATTTTTTGGTTGGTTTTAACATTGTTTCCTGTATTAAAGCGACTTCAATACCGTACGTTTCCAGTAATCTCTCTAGCTCATAAGTTGGTCAAAAATGCCATTGCTGTTCCAATACAGAAGGGACAGGGAACCAGGGTTATGCTGGGTTAGGGAGCAGCGTGGAACTTAGTGAAAGCCTGCAGCAGCAGCATAGCTTTTTCAGTGGGATCTGTGATTTGTTTTGCTGCTTCCATGTAGGTGCGGAAATGCGACATCAACACTTTGAAGTTAGCATCCCGCAGGAAGTCCAGGAATTCCCGGACTTCTCGCATGGTTTCGCCAATTTCACTCATTGGTGCGGCATGGCGAGGGGAGGAGAAGTGGGTGGGGGTGGGGAGAAGTGGAGAGCGGACTCACGGAATTTGTGTTTTTGCAAGGGATTGCTGAGGGAGTGTGTATGTTTGTGTGGGACCCCTGGTTGCACTTGCGTATGAATGGGAGGCTGGGAGTGCCCGGGCATTCAGGAGTTTGGGGTAAGCCGAGATGTCTCTGGCAAGGGGGGGGGGAGGCTACAAGTGCAGCCAATCTGTGCTGCGCCCTCTGTTCAGCTCTATGGTCAATTGTTGCCTGGCGGCGCTGAATGATCTCCATTACTTTGGGGCACTCCTTGGAGGAAGCTAAGTGAAGGCCTTTACAATTGCAGCAACGTGAAGTAGGGCTTTCTTTCGTGCACTCATCCAGGGTGCGGGGACCTTCGCAGTGAGGGCAGACGGTGGGCAGGTGACAGTAGGTTTTGGTGTGAACGAGGGGATGGCAGTTTTTGCACTGGGCAACATCGGACAGCCGTTTTCGGTAGGGGCGGGGGTGAACTACGGTCATGTTGAGCCAGTTGATGGTAAGTAGCGAGGGCAGTGTGTCGTTCCGAGCGGCTCTCACATTGAAAAGGCACAGCGGAGTCAGCCTTGTGTGTCCGGGGTTGGAGGGATCTGGCATGTTAGTTTTGAACTGGTATACGTCCAGTATGTTGTAGCCGCGCTCTAAGAGTTCTTGTTTGATGGTGTTAGGGTCTGTGTCCGCCGGCAGGTCGAACACTACTTTCTGTGGGAGATCCACCAAGTGTGCGAAAGTGAAAAAGGGGATGTGGCTGGTTTTGAGGAAGTCGGAGGCTGCTTTGTATTTTGTAAGACTTCAGCCACAATGTGAATGCCGTTACGGGCCATTGAAAGAGTGTAGCCGGATGCGTGGATCGCCCGAAGATTGGCGACAATTCGTGAGTAGTGTTGTGGGCCTGAGACTACAAGTCTGTATTGTGGTTTCCTCTTGTTTGTGTCAGAGCGCAGCTAGGTTCGTGTGGGAGGAAGGCCTGAAGGGCCGGGGGCATTTTGAGTGTCTCCGACATCTCGGAGGGCGTCGAATCAGTTTAAAACAGACACACCGGACTGCATCGCCTGTGACTGTGCAGTGCGGCTTGTGAGGGGTTGGTTTCTGGCAGGAGCCAGTCGTTTTCGCGCTTCCATTTCGAATTGGCGGTCAGAATCCTCGTACATTTCAGCTTGACGCTTACTTAGTTTTCTTCTCGCCTTCTCAATAGTCCATTCTGCCTCAGTGGGATGTGAATTTTCAGATTCCATTTCCATCCCATTGTTGTGGTCAAGATTGATATTGCTCGCTTTTAGCTTAAATTTAATGCACCTAACAATTTCACTCATTATTCTGGTGAGGTTGTAGGCCACCTCCCATGCCTTACTTACTCTTTGATGTGCGAAGGGTTCCAGGGGTGCTGATATGGGTCCCCACCTCACCTGGTTTACCAGGTTAAGGCGAAAAGACTGGTGAAATTGCATGGCACCATAAAACAGCGAGCATGAGTTAGTGAGGGTTGTGCGGTCGACAGCCTGTGGGTGTGGGACCCTGGAGTTCACTGTCGATCTGTGGTGCTTGTAGATACTGAACTTACCCATAATTGCAAATACCTACTGCATTTACTTGATACACTGGTCAGGTTGTAGCCCACCTCGCACACCTTACTTACATATAATTAAAGCTGCAATAGGGTGCACTGCCCGAATTATCTCGAGGAATAGAGTAAATGAAACAGTCGTGGTTGCAGGTAGTCCAGGGCTCACACAACAGACTAATGCGAAAACTGATGGTGTTGCCTGGCGCCATAACTCAATAAAGTTAGAGATAATTGGGGTCATGTTGCTGCGGGCTTTAAGGGACCCTAGAGTTCTGCATCAAGTTGCTTGTACTGCGGTAGGATTACCCTTACCGGCACTGAAGTTGTGTAACAATTTGTACTGTTACTCTCTGGCAAGGTTGTAGACCACCTTGCACACACTTTTACTTACACTAAGTTTGCTCTACATCTGGGCGCAGGACCCGTAGACTCAATATTTTCCGTGTCTGTAGTTGTCTAACGCGTGGAATCAACCCTGTAGCCACTAGAATAAATGTACACTGCTTTAGACTTGCCCCAAGGCTCTTAGCGCTCGCAAAGTCGACCAATAGTTTGTGCATTCGCACTGCGCAGCAGTGTGGCATACGTCAAAACACACTTGTATTTTGAGGTTATGTACAGTATTTATTAGGTCTAAAATCCAAGCTCGCATCCATCATTTTCCCGCATGCTTAGGGGGCAAAGAAGACGAAGGGAGCGAGCGACCTTTTCAGAGGCCAGACCCAGCTTAGCGAAGGGCTGCTTGACACAATAACGCCTGCCAGGTACCGTGGGATTGAGACAACATTCACCGGAAGTTTATTAGGCCTAAAGGCAACAAACTTATTTTTTGGGTAATTTCCTTCAAAATTTTGCTTTTTCCAACCAAAAATTTTATGGTTCCCCAAAACAGGTTGTAACTTCGAGAGGGTAGTTTTTCCCGGACCCGTAGTTGTGTTTACTTTGGAAAGGGAAAATGTGCAGTTAAATGAGTCTAGGAAAAATGTTTTTTAATGTATTATTAACAGTAATACTTTTTCCAAAATTCAGTGTGAAGGGTATTGGTATCGGGGTATCGGAAAACATGGTATCGGAACAACTCTAATAATTATTAAGATTAATTAAGAGTGTATGTTGAACCGGGATTCCCCATTGTTTTAGAGTTGTACAAATAAACTACGTCAAATTTAACTTAAATGACTACGTTATTCCTTATTGCCCTCACACCTTAGTGTTAGTTGAAGTGTTATTGATACTGTTATAAGATTGGAGGTTCCTAATGAATAGAAAGAGAGGTGGGATACCTAGCCGGAATAGGTGCAGAGAGCGACGAGCTCTACCAAGAGAACCGCAAATATAGGTTGCTGTAGACTCTAACTGCGAGGATGCAAATCCATCCACAGCTTGGGAGCTCACTCTGCATCTCGACTTGCCTATCGCACCGCTTAACCACCAATTGGAGCTTAACGCCTACCTGGAGCTCTGCTGGCCGTGGCCGGACCTAGACCATGTGAATTACTATCAAATGGACACACCCTCGTCTTCAGAACTCGAGCCGACCCCTAATAAAGAAGACATAAGCCCGTACAATTAGAGTACAATCTGTATCGCATCAGGGAAAGTGGTCAAGATCAACTTGCCCTCTAAAACCGCTTCCAAACCTCGTGTAGTTTCCACCCCGTTAAATTTCATCCCCAGTCGTAGACCAACAAGACTGAGCAGGATTGAGCCAGCACTTCAGACCGGACCTCAAAACCCCCTTATTGTTGTAACCTAGTTATCATCAGCTGTCCCTACCATGGCAATTGACCTGGGACAACTAGTATCCCGCTTATTGGCAGCCCTCTCTGCGAGTAAGATTACACTCCCTGGGCAGGGGTCGATTACGGTTCGAATCACCTTGGGGTTTGATTCCCCTCCACTCTGGACTAACCCTCCACTAAACAGTACCCACGTGAACCAACCACGACCCGCCGGGCCAAGACAAATTGTTCGAATCAAGAACACACCGCGCTAGGGTTATAGACCGGACCCAGAGAGTAATCAGCGCTTGTCAATTGAAAGGGACAAAAACCATCTGAATCATTTTGCTAACCTGTGAAGTTATTTCTGTAGGTATTTGTGTGAAGGAGATAAAAGAATACATTTCCTTTCTGATATAACTTGAATACAACTTTCTATTTTACAAAACTGGTTTTCACTTACGTTGAAGCTTCTGCTGATAACCCAGAAACTTCAGAAGAAAAGTTGTGTATGGCTTAAAAACATGTACACCTAGTTGACACCCCACCTAACAAGCACTAGTGGTGTTAGCCAGCATTTGCCAATTTCCCTTCTCCCCTCTTCCAGATGCCTGGAAAGCCTGAGTCATCGTTGTCGTCGTCTTGACAGGGTTTGAACCGGGGGCAGGACAAACTGTTTTGGGCATCCTTCCACCACACTTCCATGTACACAACAGGCTATTGCCCGTTGTGTACATGAAAGTGTGGTGGAAGGAGCTGGCCTGGTTTGTGTGCGTGTAGGAGTATAACTAGGTTTCAAACTACCCATTCAGAGGCTATACGCTTGGTGACTGTGACTGATCTCTTGGGTGGTGTGGGAAGTTGTGGAGCGATAACTTGTGGGATGTACCACAGGAGGTCGTAATGTAAACTGCTGTTTCCCCTCTGGCGTGCAGCTTCCTCATGCTTTCAGGTGTTGATCCAGTTAGCACCCTGGATCTTCCTCTACTAGACCTCCAACCAGGGCTAGCCTCTGCTTGGCCACCTTATCTCATCCAACCCGTGGCGGGGCATGTGGAGTAGCAGAGAAGAGAGGAGATAAAGGGTGTTCCTTAGAAGTGGGCACAACCTGAAGGAATCTGGTGTAGGCAGGCGAGATAGTTTGGCAGGCTTGATTGCTGGCCTCCAGCAAGTAACTTGGCAGGCAGGACTCGCCGGCAGATATAAGTACTCAACTGTAGGTAGCAATAGCACAGTCTGCTCCTGTGTTACACAGGAAGGCGGGAAGTTGACACAGATTCATTTATCACATAGAGTCAGAGCACCCTGTTGGGGATGGTTGTTGGCTCCCCTGAGAGTGAAATGGTCGTGTGGGAAGTCGCTGGCAGACCCAAGCACTAAGTGAATGGTGCAACATTTGTATGGACCAACGCTCCTAACAGTCAGGGCTCCCAAAGAACATGGATGGGATTCGGGTGGCGGCATGCACCTGCTCCTGCAAGAGTGTTTGTGGTTCAATGGATGAAATAGGAAATAGCAGGAAGCAAGGTGCTGAAACAAAGTGGCTGAGAGTGACAACTTGACCAGTTTGATTTATGCCTGTTTATTGTCAAGACAACAAACACACACATAACCTATCCTGTAACCTGACTAAGGCCTGAAAGGCTGACCTAGAATGTCAACTAAAGTGTCGTGCCTAGTCAAGATAAATAGATGAAGAAGGAGGGGGGGGGATAATCCCAATTGTGCGGTAACTTGCGACTCACTGCAACTAGAGGCGTGGCTAGTGTTGCTATTTGGCAGCTACTTTTCTAGCAACTGAATGGCGGAGTCGGAATGCATATGGACAGCGACATTCTGCAACAGAGCTGCGTGAATCAGTCTCGAACATGGGGCCGTGGGTTCCTTACACAGGGAGAACATAGGGCCGGCAGGGGGGTGGAAATGGCTGAAGCTGGCATGACCAGAGGGGTAAGCAGACCCTTTGCGTGGAGCGGGTTGCAGGCTGATAGGAGGCGCACACTGCTCCTCTGTAAGCTCTGGTGAGGAACTTTGTGGTGTATACCACTATGTATCTTCTTGGATGAGGCTGCGGTGAGACTAGAGTGTATTATGACAATGCCCGTGGCGCATCATAGTTTTTTTCTTAGATCCTATGTTTTATGGCGGTGCCTCAAAGAAGAAATGGAGTGATGCAGACTGTAATTTCCACACCAAAACAAGAGCATTGGTGAACATCATCACACAATGCCTAATTTCCCTTGCCGGTGCTGTTAAGAAATTACACTTGTCACTTTTCAAATTCATTTCAAATTATTTTCCAACTTAAGATAAAAAAAATGGTTTGGATAGTTTTGGTATTTGAATACCATGTGGTTTTTAATATTGGGTTTCAATATCAGCTCAGCACTATAATAAGGTAATAGTGTATTTTGTGACAAGTTATAACAAATTATGTGTTCACTTTAATTAAACCTGCACTACAAACACAATACCTTTATTTCTGTCACACCAAAAAAAAGATATTGAATTAAAAATTGTTTTTATTTAAAAATGTTTTTATCATTTCAAAAGATTAGTAGGCCTGCTTCATATTATTAAACCAGTTTTAAAATAATAATTAATGATAAAATTGATGTAATTTAAAAAATTGAAATACCATTGACTGTAAACATTTTTGACACAATTAATCATCCATCAGAAAAAGAAACAACAATTATCATTAACCACAAAAAATTAAGTGTTTTGTTAATGCTGCGCAATTTGATTATCTTTACGAGATCTTGATAATACTCTAGCCATTAAATGCTAAAATAACAATGTTTTCTTTCTAACACCAAAAAATAAAATAGAACTTCATCTTGTTATATATTTTTTTCACTAAACTCTTTAACTTTTTCACCCAAAATAATAAATATTTACCCAAGGGGCGTCCCCTCCAAATTCACCACGCAATGAGGTGTGTTATAACAAGTATTTACTAATTTACAAATAAATTAGAATGAAAATACATGTTTTCCCTTATGAAGATAGTTGGTATACAACTGTACAGAGTTGCAAAGCATGCATCATGCATGCCATACAAACCTCATCTCATGTAACAAATGTTCCACAATCAAACAGAAACAGTCTCATGTTAAGAGAGTAACAAGCACTCAAATTGCATTGATTGGTTGCACATCTACAAAAAATTGAATTGCTACAACATTCGGTGCACATTTACAAAACAACTGCATTGTTACAACACTTACATGCACTTAAGGTGCACAAATGCTAGAGAAAGGTAACAATAGGACCAAGATCAGTGATTCACAACCTTCTTGTTGCCTTTGAAGACAAGTATTAACTCTGTAAAGTACTGCAGTTCCTGTACTTGCACAGAACCCACAATACATTGCTCCAGTCAATGGGACTCTTGTTTCTCATCATTCATTGCATGACAGGTGTTCAAGGCATAGCACAATTACTGTACCTTACTCTAGTACCATCTTGTATGTTACTACTTTAGTGCCTTACTGTAACAGCCAAGATTTGATTTAGTTTGATATAAGATGACAATGACTTCTACCCTGCCAGAAAAAATGTTGTTGGTTCTTAAATTCATATCAGAGTAATCTGAATTTGCTAAAAATGCCACAAATACAAAAAATCCACACCAGGCCATGGCATAGATTAACTGCATTCAGTTTGTTGGTCTGTTGATTTAATGTTAAGCTTAACGTAATTGAAGAGGTGTTATAACTGTTAAGCTAGACTCAAGCTGAAAAAATTATGTACATATTTAGATTATGGCAAGTGTTTTGTACATCTTTGTGACACCTGTCGACATCATCAATACTGATGTACATAATTGATTTGTGATGTAAAGCTGAAAATCACTGATCTACAACCTACATAATATTTTACACACATTCCATCAAAACTGGATTAAATAATGTCAATAGCAACATAAACAAAAGTCTGGATTTAATAAAACAGAACACAATGTCATTATTTTGCCAAGTACTGTACGTCATAAATAATAATAAAAAAGCTGAAGAAGGTGATCTAACAAGAGAACCCACATGATAGGGATATAATTTCACTACTATACTTTACAGATACTGTTCTCTTGTGACATACATAAGTCACACTGTCAGTAAATATAAAAATATTATTAAAATAATATAATCCATGCCATAAAATGTTACATGTAGTTTTCTTAAGATATGTTTAAATTTTTTACCCAGATATGGTATGATAAAACTGAATGGGCTACAGTGAAAATGTGAGAAATGATACAATGTATAGCTACATATTAATGGAATTATAAAAAAAAGTCAAGTACTAATTACAATATACATAAAATATTTCAGTAATTGAACTCTTTTTAACATTTAAATGTAAACAAAATGTTACATATGTACCTAAGTATTACAACACCATGTATTTATAACAATTATACAAAACTTCAAAAATAAAATCTGCCTCTCATCACTATTATTTTACCAGTGCCCAGCACAAATATAATTTAGTCTTTCAGCCAGCATCAACGACAGTATATCTGACAGGTTTATTGTCCTAGATGCACAATGCCTTGCTTCATCAAGCTTTCTTCTGTTTCTTTGCTTGCCATTCCGTGAACAAGTCTCTCATATCAGCCAGTGCTTGAGTGATGTTATCAGCAAACCGGCTTGAACTCTGATATAAACACATAATCAGTAAATCACACAAAGTATAAACACAAAATCAGTAAATCACACCTAGCTCACTTAACCTTTTACCACTAGTAACTATACAAAGAATACTGAATTTCTATTTGATGAAAACTTGTATAGATTTGACGCGTGATGCTTACTGGCTAATGAGAATAAACAACTTCGCTTCATCTACATGCAACAAGGAACAGGGTTTGGAAGCATATAATTTCTACCGGAGCACCCACAGATTTTTGCTGGACCGGGTATAGTTACAGATGTGTCAGAATTATTCGTTTCTAAAACATCAGCCGGTCAGCAAGCATAGCCAAGCGCAACCTCCTCTTGAAAAGAAGCCAAAAATTGATTGTCAATAATCGACTCTTCGCCACACCAAGAGATGACGCCACCTGCCAAGAGTGGTCACCCTCACTCTGCCCAAGATACTACGTGCGCATAGAACCCCCCTCCCCCCTCACAGAGCCAGTAAGCCCACAACCGAGCAGTATATATTGTAGTGCAGAGGCTGGAATCACCAGTTGGTCATCGACTCTTCTGAGAGCCACATCAGCCTAGGCAGTTTACTCCACCATGCTCGTTTGCCGGAGCTCTCTGACCCAACACCTCCTAGAATATCCAGTTCACCACCACCTACGAATTTCAGAAGCCTTCCCCCAGGGAAGCCTTCCAGAAGGTCATCTGCCACCCTTAGCTGCTTGCCCCTGGCAACAGCTAGTCCATGCGCTCTTAAGGATGTGGGCCCATATGAATACATTAAAATTTTCCTTTTCATTTCATACAATTATAAACCTCAATCCCACCTGTTCCTAAACAAAAATTTTTCCTTGCTTGGTACTCTTTGATCTGCACTTTTATAGAAACTACAGCATGCCTGTGCATATGCACATATAGTATTTTGATGTGTGTAGGCTGCAAGCGTGTATAGGCCGCACCGCAAATTTTTGATGAAAATTTAAGGGTAATTAAATTAATATTTCAATTATAGGCCGCACTGAATTTTTGTATTACCGTAAATATTGCTGGGCCTCATCGTGCTAACGCGGAGGCCAGCCAGCACGGTGTCTAAAATTAGTTTGCTGTTGAGTGTGTCGTCGCTGTGCAGGCTGGCCTTGTCTTCACCTGCTGAAAAGTGGCAAAAACGCAGTATTCTGCAGACAGAGCAAATGGCATGAGTAGCTGTATGGGAGAGAACTTTGACCTTGTCTAGCACTCTGTTGCCACAACCTCTCCCACCACTTTTCTCGTCGTGACTTTCACTTATCAGTGTCTCCCACGTGTCACTTGTTTCCTCCCCTTCCCGCCCTTCTATAACTTTCCGTATGCTGTTTTCATGAGTTACTGGTATTGTTAATGAGAGTTTTGAGTTGCGCTGTTGTGCAATAATGAACTTGTGAACTTGTATTACTAACATGTGTGTTTAAAGCAGGAAATGGAAAAAGACAGAGCTAGTTACATGGTGAACGTCAAGTTAAAAAGTTATGCTGTATGCACAAGAACACGGTAAAAGAGCGGCTGGGAGAAAATGTAGTGTTGATGATAAAAGTGATAGGAGATGATGTCAACAGAAAAAAACAATCTGCAAACAATAAGAAAAAACTAGTGTGCCTGACAATGTTAAGTACCCACAGGTAGAAGAAGAGTTGTTTTCAGTACGTTTTTAATACTATGCAAAATAGTTTTGCTGTTACAACTGATCTGCTGTTGTTTGAAGCAAGTAAGATTGCACAGCGACACAATATACCTGTGAAGAATTTAAGGTAATTTATGGGTGGCTGAGGCATTTCATGGCAAGAAAAGACCTCAGCATAAGAAGGCAGACATTCATTGAACAGAATCTTCCTGAAAACTATGAGGAAAAGGTAATTAGCATCCAGAGATTTACTATAAATCTCAGAAGGCAGAACAACTACAAGCTAGGAAAAATTGGAAACACAGATCAGGTGCCAATACATTTTGATATGCTGGAGTCAACAACTGTTAAGTGTGTTCTGGTGCTTGCTCCATGAAAATACTTGGGATGGGAGCAGAAAAACAACATTGTACAATCATGTTATGTGTAATGGCGGATGGCAGAAAATTGCTACCCTATTTAGTATTCAAAAGAAGAACTTTACCAAAGGAAACATTTCCTCCTGGAATAACAGTGCAGGTGCAGTAAAAAGGGTGGATTTCTTAAGAACTTGTCAAGGGGGGAGGTTTGTGTGTGTGTGTGTGTGTGTGCGCGCACACACACACACACACATATATATATATGGGTGTGGTGTGTGTGTGTGTGTGTGTGTGTGGTGTGTGTGTGTGCAAGGTGCAGATGGCTGGGGGAACTGTTACATTTGAAATTGTTGCTGGTTTTGGACAGTTACCGAGGCCATGTTACAGACTGCGAAGAAGCAGGTTCAAGAGGCAAAATATGATTTAGCAGTTATACCAGGAGGTATGACTAACATGTTGCAACCTCTCGATGTGGTTATTAACAGACCATTCAAAATGCATGTTCAATGTCTCTACAGTGAATGGATTCATACACAGCAGGGCACAACATAAGCACAATGCCATGTGGAACATGCATGATGCAGTAATGGAAGTGCTAGTGATAGAGATGAAAGTTATAGTGAGGTAGGCAATGAAAATGAATAGATGGATTTTGTAAAGATGTACAGTATGTTATTTAGCAAGTATAGTATTTATTCTAAACAATAATAGTGGCACCTTCTTCTAACTGACTTCTTGAAGTGACATTCAGTTAATGTGCACCAGACTATACCAGTTACCAGACTTCTCAAAAAAAGATGTAGTGTCTGGCAGTCACCATGCCGGCCCGCAGCACACAAAGAGGAGAAGGGGACGGTCTGAAGACAGCGGCCAAGTGAGCGTGTTTGTTTACATTATATGTGGCCCGTGCCCAAAGTCTTTTGTACACACGAGTGATGAGGTATTCATTTTTTTTTTTTTTTGACTTCCTTAGAAACTTAGTTAAAATATTAAAATGTTTTGTATGTTGACAAATTTCTGAACATGTTTTGGGGAGAAAATTATTTTTATATGCTAATATCTCATTAAGTCGCACCCCACATTTTGAAGTCATTTTTTCTGTAAAAATATACAACATATACACACCTCAATTTGGTATATGTGAGTAGGTATAAATTCATAAGAAATTAAGAAAGTAATATTACTGCAGTGTGGATAGAAACATCTCATGAGTTGTCCTTAAAAATGTGAAATCATACGGCTGGATATTTTCCTAGTGATCAGTTTAGTTTTGAAGCTTTTTCCGCTGCATGAAGCAGCATATTATTCAGCAAAGCTCTTACAGGCAGTCACATTTTCTCCAAATGTGATAACTATATATATCCTTCTTTGTGCAAAGCTCTTACAGGCAGTCACATTTTCTCCAAATGTGATAACTATATATATCCTTCTTTGTGCATAATGTGCATTTGGCGTTACGTATCCCTTTTATCAATATTTTATGACAGCACGTCATACAATGTATTTTGTATTGCTTGCCTTCATTTTAAAAGTTCTTTTTCATTTAGTTAACGCCCTGATAATAGATAACAAAAATGGCCACATACAGTGCTGTACGTGGAAATGAGATTGTTTCGTATACAGCCCCCCTCCCTCCACCGATGAACACAAAAATATTCTTAAAATAAGAAGGAGGGTATTTGGTATCACCACCAGCAAAATAATCATCCCAGTCTCGAGGCATGCTATCTCACATTGTTTGCACCATGCATTAAATGTTTCCAGGCTACGCCTTTACCATGCCAACCAGCGATGAGCACTCTACTAGCTATGAGAGTTCAACAAGTCGAACCCTTCATCAAAGTTGGAGTTTATTTTGCAGGCCCTTTTACAATCAAGTCCAGTTGCCTATGCAAGGTAATACAGCAGAAGGCCTACCTATGATTGTTCATTTGTTGTGCCACTAAGGCAGGCCACTTGGAACTGGCATCAGACCTGTCTACCAGTGCATTTATAGCTGAATATAAGCATTTTGTGGGTCCTAGAGGTCTGTCTTTTGACATCTATAGCGATTGTGACACTAAATTTGTCGGTGTCCGCAATCTCCTCTGCCAACTATAACTTTTGACGTCATCTGCACACCAAAACGCTGTTGCTGATTCCTTCTCCGATGGTATCATATGGAATTTCATCCCACCTGCTGCTCCCCATTTTGGTGGTCTCTTGGAGGCAGGTATACAGCCTGTGAAGCAAGTGTTTGAGGAATTCTATACTGTTATAGTTCAGGGGAGGCAGTGCTGAACTCCAGGGCTCTTGTGTCATTGAGCCAAGATCCCAAAGATTTGAACACCTTGATCTGCAGGCATTTTTTGACACTTGAACCCTTGGTTGCAGTCTCTGAGCAAGATCTCAAAGATTTGCCTGTAAACAGGTTGCAGCATTGGCAACTAGTGCAGCAAAGGCATGTGACCAGTGACAACCTTACCCTCAATCAACTGCCTCCATGGTAGTGGCAATTGTGGTGTATCATTAAACTCCATTCAGGCAATGATGGGGTGTCTCGACTGGCCACAATGAGCACCATCACGGGGACAGCCAAATGTCCCACAGTCAAGCTCTACCTCCTACCATGTGAAAAATTGAAGTAAGTTATTTCATGGTGGCAGGGATGTTTGGAGAGTGGAGAGAATTGGGCGACTCTTGAAAACGAGGTTTTAAAAGCAGATGAGGGTGAAACGAGGTTAGAATGGAGCAGTTTTGCAATGCAAGGGTGGATGAAACAGGAAATACCCAACAAAATCTGCTGACCAGTGGCATAGTCCTGTACAACTCTCAATTGTGAAAATCCCGGAGTGGCCCGGCCGGGGAATGAACCCGGTTCACCTTGGTGTGAGGCGAGCAGTCTAACTGGTCAGCCACCGCAGCCCCTGGGGGTGTTTGAACATGTAAATTTTGTAAGTAGTGGCAGTAGCAAATGTACATACTAATATTTTTTGTATTTGGAACATTTTGAATATTTTAATTTCCTACCTCGTGACACAATGGGTTGGCAGTCTTAATGCTACTTCTTTGTAGGGTGGAAACTCTGTTTCCTGCCAGAAGCCAGTTTAGCAACCAACATGATGGCAAGTGGTTGTTTTTGCAGATTCGCTCTTGTTTTATCTTGTTTTTAATTAGTCAGGGTTGTTGCATCTGTTTTCCATACAGTCTACAATGTAAGCATGCAATAACAGCTGAACTCAAGTTATGAATTGTCAAATGTGAAAAGGGGCATAACAGATGTGTCACGCTCAGACTGTACTCATTGAACTTTATGGCTTTCCCTCATGTTATGAATCACCCAAGCAAGTAGCAGCACTATTCATTAAGAAAAAAAATGACCTAAGGTGCTAATGTCACACACACCCATTTTTTTTATATAAAAAAAACACCTACATGAGTAAATTAATTTAAAAAAAAGTTTATTTTTGTGGTGGGAGAGTTAAAAATTTTTTTGCAGATACCAGTTCCAGTTTCAAATTCAATATTACTATTTTGATTGTGTATTCATATATTTTTTATCATTTAATAATGACAAAGAGTTACATATGTACTATAACAAAGTTCTTATTAAATAATAACTTAATGAGCAAAATTATATTGCATGAAAAAATAGGTCAAACTAGAATATGCAGTACACATTTTTTAGATTTGGTATCATTTAATGTATTTCAAAACATTTATTTTGTGCTTTTATCACTTGCAACTCCAAGCAAACTAACATGTCTGTATGGTGCTTCGTCTTATACACTTAATAATCTGAGATTTTTTTCACCAATTTTAAATTTGCATACTGCAAAAATTACACATTGCATAATTCTCCACCATGGTAAAATGATCAGCCTGACTTGCCGTATTTTAACTTTGAAAGCATTTTTCAAGTTTTAACAGATGTATTTAACCTAAAACTAAAATGTTTACACTACCCTAAACTCCTTAAACTAAAAACTAGAGGACTGCGAGTACTCTAAAATCAAGATCAAGTAGAATACCTGCTTGCAGCTTGAGATCAGCTTGAAATATTTTTCAGGCTCGAAAAATTCACGCTTTCGTATCAATGCCAGGTCATTCAGTCAGTGACAGGCGAGAATGTGTTTTATAATTTACGAAACAATACAACACATTGTTTATTAATGAAACATAATATTTAAAAGATAGGCATATTCCAGTAAAAGGATTCTCCAAAAATGGAGATATGAACAACTGGGCCACAAATCTGCAAGTTTTTGCAATCAAATTGTTGGGATAATGCAAAATGTGGCAAACATCCAAACATTTTTACTTATACCATTTGCATTCCTCTTCATTGTTGCATTTTAAAAGTAATTTTATTTACAAAATTTTTTAAAAAATAAGTAGCAAAAAACGTACTGAAATTACCTCATTAAAATTGAAGAAATCATGGAAACATTTTCACATACAAATGTGCGAGTGTGTGTATTCATTCACAACTGAAACAATATTTTGAAAAGTGGGTATGTTCTGTTAAAAATATTCCTTAGAACTGCAGATATAAACAGTACACCCTCAAAATGCTAATATTATCCTTATATAAAACTTATCTTTTGTATGCAATAAAAGTCTCAAGATTGAAGCTCGGGAACTTTTCAATACGCTCACTTGGGCTAGGTTCAAACTAAAAATCTCAAACTTACAGACTTTACTAAAATCTTAGTCAGGTCAACCAACATTTGAAGGTCAAATATCTGTTGTTGCTGCTGAAACTACATAATTTTATAAACTTCTCCAACAGAAAATTTATGACTATCTAGACAGATCCAAATGAGGAAGAAAAAGAAAAAAAGAAACAGATTGCAAACACAAAATCCATATGCAAAATTAGGAATGTATATAATTTCACTTTTAAAAAATGTGCTTTATTCTCACAACTATAAAAATATTCTCAAATCAAATCAAACTCATGGAGGTTAAAAACTGAAAGATTTTCGACTCCTTGATTCTAGCCAGAATAAGTAGAATTGAAAAATATTGAATCATCCCATCACCAGTAATTTTATTAATGTTTCACACTATAGTTACGTTTGCAAGGCTACTCACAGTCTCAGGTGAGGAAACTTTACTGGTGATATGGAAGAAGAGGATGTCCTCCCCGGCAATGATGTAGGACACTCCATAGCCATCGTCCGCTACAGGACCAAAGCCACCAGCTGCAGAGATGCACTTGGGGTACTTGCGCAGGTCCAAGTGGCTGGTCTGGCCGTGTGGGGTTTGTGAGGTGGACAACTTCCAAGGTTCACTGAGAACTTCTTTCAGGAAGGGTGATTCAACCTCCAAGTACTTGGAGACGACATACAGGCAGAACAGGTGGCGGTCAATGCCTTTTCCACACATGGCATCCTGGTAACCCTTCTGATGCATCTTGCATGCTTCCAACAACAGCCTCACTCTTTCCTCCACCTGTTGGCATTTTCCACACTACTATGATATGTGTCCAATCTACTTTGACCTTCTCATATTACTCTACTTTTCAAGAGTGTACCAGACAGACAGTTTGTGCAAAATAATGAGCTGAACACTATGAACTCTTTTTTTTTTTGGATGGGTACAGTAACTGAATAGCATGAAAATTAAAACATGAAGTAAAATGCAACACGAATTGGTGCAGGGGTCTGTTATAAATAAATTAGATAGCCATATCTTCATCTGAAAATTCTGTTTTACAATTAAATGAAGCGAAGACCTTGTCAACAATATTATTACAATTTTTCCAACTGGATAGAGAGGACATAAGATGGGACAGATGGAGTTAGTGTTTTGCATCACTTGATAGCGAGCAGCTAGTGAAAAGATGTCAAGAGGCAGTGCTGCCCAGCAGACAATGTGGATCTCCTAGGTCATATTCACACACTCACACTCACTCAGTCTGTCACGTCTTGGCTGGGAGGGTGTGTTGAAAAAAATTTAAGGACTGGTCAGACAAAACGAGCTTATTGTTTTTGCTATTGCTCCCAATCCCTTCTAGTGGTGTCCCTTAGTCAGATTGCTGTGATCCTCTGGGCAATGCAACCAAAGTATTCCTCAGAACTCACTGCACCACGCCTGGCTACCATGCCAAGGAGTGTGGACAAGAGTGTCTCGAGAGGCAAGGCTCACTGCAGTATTGTCACTGTTCACGAAATACCCCAGCACCATGCCCAGCTTTTGGGCAAGGGAGTGCAAACAAATTGGTTTTGTCACTAGGAGAACTGCATTCAGCTACAATGTGATCAATAGGTGTGTGTGTGTGCATGCACGTGTGTATGCACTTGTGTGCATGTGTATGGTATGTATGTGAGTGGTGTAAGTGTGGCATGAGTGTGTGGATGTGTGCATGCACACGTGGGAATGACTTGTTCATCATGCCCAATAATATATTGATCCTAAAAATGCTCTGGTGCCATGTCCAGCCCCTGTGTGAGGGAGTACGGATGAAAGGGTTTTGTGAGCAGGGACAGCCTTCCAACCCTCCAGGGGTGATCACTGTGCAAGGATGTCTCTCATACAACAGTATGATAGTACACTATCTGTTAGAGAGAACCTCTACTATGAACTAGCTCTCAGACTGCCTCTTAAAGGCTGTGCAAACTAAAAGCTATGGGCAGCAGAGCTTGCCCTGATTTATGCCTGCCCGTGAGAGGTGAAGGGAAGGATAACTTGGAGAATCCCATTCATGCACTCTGTGGGCAGCGACTGACAGGAGGTTCCCAACTCTGCACTCGGTCGATGCACACTTCAACCCAAAGTCAGGCTGTGGCTCTCGACTGCCATCATTCTCTCTATGCCTGGCAACCAACCTCCTCTGTGCAGCACATCTGTTAATGCTGCTGAGTAGCAAGGGGCATTGTCAACCTGATTTCTGCGTTATCAGTTTTTTATAAAAGTCTTAGAAATTGAAATGTCATAATTAAAATTGTGCATTATTAGAGCCAAAATTGTACTGTGTTATTTTAATGAAAATTTTATTATTAAAATTAGTTGGTAATTTATTTTTATATGCATATTTCCATTAAAATTTTAAAAAGTTTATGCAATTGCTTAAAAAGGAGACAACCATTTATCTGAACAAAGGTAACGCAGAGCATTACCATAGATTTCAGGAGAGGTTACTCATGTGAGACTCAGCTCGCTGGGTTATTGGAGGATCTGGTGCAGGTAGTTGATGAGGGGAAGCAGGTGGATGCCTGCATCATAGATTTTGAGAAGGCATTTGATAAGGTGCCCCATGGGACATTGATGAGGAAAGTGGAGGCGCTGATACCAGACAGGCGGGTAGTGGAATGGATAGGGGACTTTCTCAGGGGGCGAAGGCAGAGGGTGAAAGTGGGGGAGGCAATATCGGAGGAAGAGGAGGTTACGTCAGGGGTACCACATGGAAGCGTGCTGGGTCCTTTGTTATTTACCATAATGGTAAATGACATGGGTTTGAGGATTAGGGGAAAAATCAGATTGTTTGCAGACGATTGTGTTGTATATGCTGAGGTGGAAGAGGGGGGCGGAAATTTGCAGGCAGACATTGATAAGATATGCTTGTGGACCAGGAAAAATAAAATGAAGATAAATGTAAGAAAAACTAAGGTAGTGAGGTTCACAATGAAGCAGATGATAAGCAGGGACATGTACAGATTGGAGGGACAAGAGATAGAAGCAGCAGAATATAAGTATCTAGGGATTGTACTGCAGGGAGACCTCAGGTGGAAAAAACAGGTAGGGAGGGTGGTTGCAAAGGGAAGAAGGGCTCTGGATATGCTGGGAAAGGTGCTGAAGGGAGTCAGCAGTGAGGCGAAGGCGTATGACACAATGGTACGGCCAATGTTAGAATATTCTGCAGCAGTATAGGACCCGTATGTGGAGGTGGAGGTGCGAGAACTGGAAAAGGTGCAGAGAAAGGCAGCAAGATGGGTGAAGGGTAGGTGGAGAAGGCAAGGGCAGGATGATGAAGAAGGGAACTATAGGACATCAGTGATGATGAAAGAAATGGGGTGGAGCTCATTGAAGGATAGGAGGAAAGTTGAACGGTTAGTCAGGATGTACAGGGTGGTGAATGAAGAGGGGGAATGGGGAGGGCTACACTGCAAGCTAAGTAAGGGGGTGTTTAGGGGAACAGGAAACAACAGTGAGAAGCTTCAGAGGGTGTTGAAAATCTCTGGTCAGCAGTAGTCAGCAATATTGCTTCTTTGATCTTCGGAAGCGCTCGGCCTTGCCCAGTGGCGGGCGGCTCGTAGGCTCTCAGTACAGAGGGAAGGGAGAAGATGATGTGCCCGCTGGTTGCGTAACCTTGTGGCCATGTGCTCGACCGCCCAGGAGATTTAAGCGGACGAAACATTATGTGCAAAGTGTTGTGTGCACAACTCTCTCATGGATGGTTGATGTAGACAACTCTTATGTAGGCAGAAGTAAGGGTATACTTCACGTAAAGAGCGATGAATCGTAATCATTGATTGGTAGTAGGAGTGGCACACGTCAAAGTGAACTGCATTAACTCAAATGTCTGAGAAAAATGGTGCTATTATTTGTCTCGTGCTTCTTCTGGGTGAGTGAGCTGAGTTCAGTCGTCTGCTGTTTCTGACGGCTGCAACATAACACCATATGTCCTTGGATAGTGGTAAAGGAAGCATCTGACTGACTGTCCAAAAAACAAACTATCTGCTTTCTTCACAGTCCCCAGGAAAAAAGAAGAAAAAAAAAGACAAGCTGTGGTGCTGTGTGTATACATGTTTGTGAGACTATAACCTACTTAGAACATTCTATCTGAATTACATGCATGGCTGTATGTACATCCAATTATTGTGGTGTCATCAACTGGAAGTAGTAGCGACAACATGGTGGGGTGGATTGATAATCCATGCTACGATGCACGCTGTCATTTTAACTTACATATTCATAAGATAAATTCCACTTCTGCATTGGTGTAAACACTGACTTTGAAATCTACACAACTGAAATGGGAGAGAATTTGTTGCACTGTTCACTTTTTCTCTCCCTTTTGATCATTAGTCATGTCTGGCAAGTACTGTGCATGTCACATCACATGTGCTATTCTCAGAACTTTCTACACACACCACACGAGAGATGGCAGTACTATCACGAGACACTGAAGTGTTTGTGTATCATTCACTGATGTGCATATTTATCAACTTACAAAATTGTTGAATGATGCTTACATGCTGTGCACATTTTTATCGTAATAAGTGTAATTTTATGAAGTATTAAATTGAGCAAGAAGTAATATGCATCTACAGAATCCCAAGAGTTCCTGATTTGCAATATGTCTGTCTTTTTCCTGAATTTTCCCTGTCATTTTTTTCAGTGTGACACAGAACAGATTCCAACTCAAAAAGCAGCGGCAGAAAAATAATAGTTAAAAAAGTAATAACTAACTGCACAAATGAAAACACGAAAATTCTTATCAATATTTCCTTTACATTTAAAACTATTTATCAAATGCAAAGACACCATTCTAGTAATGCGAACATCCACACATTTTCTCTTTTCTCAGGGAAGTACCTAGTTAAAACTTTTCAGGGCAATATAATAGAAAATTTTTTGAAACAAAGCCTTAAAGTTAGACAAAAAATACTTCCACACACAACTGACAAACACTGTCACTTGAAGTGTAACATAATAGATAATGTGGAAAAATAATGAAATAATTAACATTTTTTTAAGTAAAAAAAACTTTAATTTTACATACATTCACAAACAATAAAATTTGTAAATACTTATTTGTTTTCTGTGCGGTTTAATGGGATATTCAAATAATAGCACTGGGCTGCACTCTACGCATATTGGCTAGTGTTAAAAAAGTTGTGAAAAATATTAACAAAACCAATTATTGTACAGATAAGCTAAAGTTTTGGTGTATAATGTATATCTGTTTCATTAAAATACAGGAAAATCCATTTTTATATTGCAAAAAAATCATAAAAACTGCACAAATATAATTTTCTTGCATTTTCCCTGTAATTTTCCAGTTTGTTCGTACACCCTGATCTAGTATAATTTTGTCATTTTTCCACAATTTGTTGAAAATATTTATCTGAAAAAGAGATATGCCTGAAGTCACAAAATAAAAAACAAAATAATAAATGATGTAACAAGAAGAATATGACATTAGCTAGTGTGCATGAAGAAAATTGTCATTATTTCCTTATTTTATGCTTGTGTCATGAAATTGCTGAAAAACAAGATAATGAAGCTTTGTGACAGCTTGAAAAATCATCAGTTAATTTCTTTCCATACATCCATATACTTGTTACCTGACATGCAATTTATATAGGAAAATTAATTATACCACTTAATACATCCACCTTGTCTTCCACCAGCCTTAATTTAAACAATTACAGTAGTACTCAGAATTTATATTTCTCTTCAATTTCCATAGGCTATTTTTAAGCTGATAATGATGTGCATGGTATAATGCAATTTTAACAATTTTTACATACTCTTATAAAACAGCATATACCAGACATTTAATGGTTTGAAAACCTGGTGATCAACCATGGCTCTGATAAATATAACATAAATAAATTATAAATATAATGGATTAACTGCATTATAACATTGGATTAAGCATTACTAATACAAAAAAATAGTAGAGAGAGTACAGTTAAAAATTATCAAGAAACAGAAATTAAGCTAAGACAACTAATTTCTAAACATTAGTTTATGAAGTGATAAAAAACTACAGTTTGAAAAATGGTTAATACATATATAATTTTTGCTTTTACAGAAATGAACTTTAATATTTTGTTCAGTCCATTATGTAAAGTCACTAATGGGTACAACAATCATGAACTTTCAACTTTACCAACCTTGTTTTATCACTTCTGCTGATAAAGTAAGGTCACGGTAAAACCAACAGTGCACAAGCTGATTACACATGTCACTCTCCAGATTCACCACTTACTGCAAGTTATTTGTAGTTCACAAAGTGCTTCTTCACGCAACAGTTTTATAACAACACTACAGCATGGTTCAAACATGGTTTATGGATTCTTCAGAAGAAGATCAGAGACTCGAACATCACAGATCATCACCACCACAGTATCTTACTTTGGATGAATTATTCAAATTAACCGGTGTTGAATATTTTGAACTTAATCCTGACAATTATGCTGAAGAACTGGACAAACTAAAGAAAATTAGAGGCTACACGTATGAAGATAATATAACCTGCTCCAAAGATTGCCTTCAGAACTACGAAGAAAAATTGAAAACTTTCTTTACTGAACATCTGCATACAGAAGAGGAAATACGTTTTGTCCTGCAAGGTTCGGGATACTTTGATGTTCGTGACATCAATGATGAGTGGATCCGTATTGCTGTATCTCCAGGAGATCTGATCATCATACCAGCTGGCATCTACCATCGCTTTACTCTTGACATCAAGAACTTCATCCAAGCAAAGCGATTTTTCATCGGTCACCCCAAGTGGACACCATACAACAGACCAGCAGACAGCATGGAATGTCGTGAAGAATATCTTGAGCGTGCCAACAAAGGATTTGAAGAATAAACGTTACTTTACTATGATATTGTGGTATATGTGTGACACATATACCACAATTTGAAAATGTTTCTAAATAATAATTTCCCACAAAATTATTTGGGGGTTCAATATTCACCAGCACCGCTAAGATTTGTGATCAAGAGAAATGCAGAGAGAACTGGTAACACATCTCTAGGTACATTTGTTATTGCTGATAGTACTTCAGATTTCATCACTTTATTTTTTTGGTGTTTAATCCTTCTTTATAGAAGAAATATAAGAAGTAACAAAGATTAATTATTTGTTAAAAAAATATTATAATAAAGCATTATAAATTTCAGCAAATTGTAGACAATAAAATTTTTTGACTTAAGACTAGTCTGTACTATTTATAGCCTGCACAAATGAAGTATGTGTTGCAGCATGTTAAATGTGTGTTAATCACGAGAATTCTTATGAATAATGAATAGCCAATTTCATTACCTCAAAAGTAGTTAAAACAAAAACTCTATTATAAAATGGAAACTACAAATGAAGTTGGAGAAAATAGTAAGTATTGTCTTATGTATGACTGTGTGTGTATGTGATGTGTATGGTTGTGTGTGTGTGGTATGTGGTTCATTGGTGTGGTGTGTGCGTGTGTGGGGTGTGTGTGAATGTGAGAAAGAGAGAGTATAATCACATCTGCAAACATGTAGCCATTCTCTTCTCTCCATACTTTCTATCTACAAACATGAAGAACAATTTTTTAATTAAGTTTTAACATACGTATTTTTAATGTGATTGAATTTTTTAGTATAAATATCAGCACATCTAAATTATTTTCAGCGTTTGTACCAAAAGTCGAAAGAAGTACACAGTTGTTGTTAACACTACTAGCAGCTAATGAAATATACAATCGCAGCTCTGAGGGCATGCTGTTAGAACCAAAAGAATTCATTTAATGGAATATTACAACATTCTCCACTTAAATATTTCCTCTAACTCTATTCTGAGTTAACCAATAAACCTTTATATACTCCTCACAACATTCCTCTTACATTGCTCTAACTCAGGCTGCAACCAATTCGATAATAAAACCCCTTGTTACAGCTCCCAAAAATTTTTAAAAATCCTAAAAACTGCAATTGGAATATCCTTTAAAATATTTCCGGTATTAGTTGAGTTATTCTGTGCACCAAATACCGAGTTCCAAGTATATCTATTTTACTTCATTTTGTTATGGTAAAAGTGACAAACAAATATCACCGCAGAAAGAAAAATAAAGAGAATTTTCTGCAATTCTCAAACTAGGCAAGACCAATACATAACATGGGAATGATTAAGTACTAACTTGTGAGTGCAAGGCATGACCAATACATAACATGGGCATGATTAAGTACTAACTTGTGAGTGCAAAATGTATCTAACTCTTTTCTGTGAATGAAGATGCTGTAAGCAACTATTTCTCATAAAAAAGTAAATAATGTTGTCTAAATTTTTTTGTGATAAGAATTCTGGTAATTTAAAGTATTGTTAGACAAGAATTCGAACAATACACATTGCGTCAGAACTAAAGTGGCCAATTTGAAGGAAGTGCTCCAAATCATCAACATGTAAGCTTACTATAGTTCAAACAATTTATTTTTAAAACTTGGCTACATCTAAGCTTTAAAATACAGGACGTTGGAGTTTCTGTTTGTGAAGTAAGTGACATTCCTATTGATGATTACACCTCACAATTTTTTTTTAAATTGCATATATTAAGACTTTGGTAGTACAATTTTGTTCATCACAACATGGAATTATTAGCATCTACGTTACACGAATTAGAAATTCTTGGACTTTAAAATCATGTGGTGTAATCATAACCTTTTCATATAGGGCAAGTTACGAACATAACACACAGCAAGTCTCCGCCAATTAACCAAATTTATTCTTATTTTCCACAACAAAACGTAGCTTAGCATATAGATTTGTTTGTCTTATGTACACTTTCAATAACCTTCACAATTTGAAAATGTCACTGCGACAGTGAGTCAACCCAACTCAGGAGAATGACACATTCTGGACAGTAAATAACTAAGGCATCTTCCTGGTGTTACAAATTGTTTCTAGCAAAACTATATTTAAAAATCCAGACAATTAAATAAGTTAAACAGCACAACATTTGGATTCAAATAATCAAAATATTACTAGCTGCTTTCCTGCACTGTGAATATTTTTGTTAGCATTGACGCACGTCCGATTAGACTGACTGGATATGTTAGTTGGAGAATTTATCTACTAGACCAAAAGCGGCTTAGGTAGCTGGGATGAGACAAGGGGTGTTAGCTAGTTCTGATACAGTCTTACTTCTAGTTAGGTAGTCGAGGTAGGTATGGCCTTAGGCAGGAGGAATGATGTCGATGTCGGAATGGATGTTCCACAGACGTGCTCCTTTTGACCAAAAGATTAGGTTGTCCCAGCCTAGGCGTACTTCAGTACCGGTCAGGAGTCCGTTGACAACCAGGTGACACTTGGTGTTGATGCGGACACACGATGGAAACTCAATTAACAGAACCAGAGACTGCTTGTCGTCTTAGTTCGGCGGCACCGTCCCGTTCCACCTGTCTATCCTGCGTAGGATGGGGTGATGCTATCCTCGGCCTGAGAGCAGGGTGAGCCAGGTGTTGTTACTTGCGTTTCTTACCACTCCTCCTCTCGTGAGGCATAGAGTAACAGCTCTATAGTTCATGCATTGTACTGAGGCAGAAAAACTAACAGTGTAACCCAATAATGACTTGCTGGATCAAGCTCGATAAGATTCCCCACTGATCCCCCACTGTAGGTGGGCGGATCAGGGACGTGGAGCAGTGTGGACCGCCAAGCCTCTACTGGTTGTGCGTTCACACTAGGATAACAGGCAACACTGCAGGTCACAGTCACCATGCACTAACTAGTGCAGATGGTGCGAAGCAACCAGAGTCTGTCGTGCCTCCTCGTGTGAAGGTGTTGCTAGTGGTTGTGGTGTCACTGTTTTTCCCCCACGAGCACTAACAGTGCTGATGTGTAGCTGGGAAGAAACAGGTAGCAGTCTAATATGTATGTCTTAATTCTGTTTAGTAAAATTCCCGGTTTCCATCAACAGTGCACAATATAATCTACCTTCAACTGTGGATACAAATAAATACCTTAGAAATAAAAGCAGAAAGGTAGAGAGCATCGTGTGCTTATTGAAAGCTCAATAGACACGTGACCTGTGCTAACCCGTACCAAGTCAAGGATAGCTGAAGGTAACTGTGAGGTTCCAGGTGTAGGTGACCTGGTTCTAAGTAAAAGGGAAAAGCTGGTTCTAGACGTGAATAATGAATTAAAGTTAAACTGCTTAATAAAGGTGTCTAGAGGAGACAAAGTGAAGTTAAAGAAAAAATGTTCTTGTTCGTATGTCGTCGGGTTGACTGCTTGTTGACGTACATAGTAGAATGCCACGAAGGCGTACTTGTAGATATCAAACTTCTCCGAAGCTTCTGAGCACTAGTAGTGCTGTAGGCGGTTGCTAGAGATGCAAAAGAATGACTGGCGAGCTCGGCAGCGTCCGGACTTATATAGTGGAAGCTTGTAGGCTGCCAGCGCAGGGTGCGGGGGAGGCGTGACATCCTCCGGCCCTGGTTGGCATAAGAATCCTCCTGTCAGCGATTTTGCTTCGTGCCTTGCCGGGTGTGCTCGGCCTTGCCCGAGGTCTGGGCAGTTTGTAGGCCTCAAGCGTTGGGTAAAAAGGGGGGGGGGGGGGGATACCAGCTGGATTGAGTATCTTCCAGGTAAGAAGGAATTGCTTGTAAATTCCCATTGCCTGTAGGGTAGCCAACGTGTTGTTCATGCCTGTAGAGATGGAAGAGGTGCTCTAGGCGATGAGTCGTAATCGTATTAGAATAGATGTAGAAGCGGCATGCATCAGCATGTGTTGTTTTTAAGTTACATACATCAAAACTCTGGCAGGCTTTGAACCGATACTTTGTCTCCGCAATGCAGGATGCTATAGTCCGTCTCACGCTTAGATTGCAGTACACGGCTTATGGCGCTCACTGCTGCCAGATTGCTTCAGCTTTGTGACGTAACTGGCAAGCTGAGAAACAAATGGGCGGTGAAGGAAACTGCCTGGTTAAGATAATTTTTATCTGTTTACCTCCCTGCCAACACGTACAGGAATCCAATCCTGCGATGCAAAGCTAAGCGGCTCCTTTGAAATTGAAGTCTGTGAGAAACCCTATCACTGTGATTGCATGGTGTGCACGCAGGAACCAGGACAGAGTTAACGACAGAAACTATTTATTGGAAAGAGAGAGTGAATGTATATTACACCGCACACTGCAATATAAGAGTGAGACGCTCTATAGAATGCAAATTTCACTATTCACAATTTTTTAAAGGCTTATATAATCTATTTTATGATTTGTTGCTTATTATTCTCGTTCCATTAATTCTCCAATATAGTGAGGTGTGTGAGCACAGCTGAAGACCCCTATTACAGTGTCAAATTTTCTCCTTTCAATATATTAGACAATGTGCCTAAGATATGGAGTGACATTTCTTTTCCACAAATAAGGAAGTGGAAATGTAGGGTGCATAAAAAATGTCAGTGTGCAAGATATATGGGGAAATACAGTACTCCCTTTTCTCGTTGCATGGTTATGGATTTGTTACTTCTACGAACAGATATAAAACAAACAAATATAATTTTGTGTTGCTAAAAAGTAATAACCTGCAACATTATGCAATAAAAAAAATTGACTTGCCAAACTTCAACTACTGAATATTTTCAAACATTTTCTGTACACCCACCAACAAAATTAATTCCAGATTGCTAAAAGTTGGGAAGAACCTCAATTGTAATTCACGTTATTGCAACTTTGTACACTATTATCAGTGCCTGGAGAAATGAGCAACTTTTTTTAATGCTAGTTTTAGTTAATTTTTGTTATAAATGTTATTTTTCTTCCATTAAAAAAAAGCCAGTAACTTGCAAAAATTCTTTATGAAAAAATTTATTTTTAAAACAAATTATAATTTTTTTAATTTATTGTTTTGCGCATGCCAACATCTCTAGGTCTTTTTAGAGAACAGCAAAAGGCAGAGAATTGGGAGTGTGTACATGCAGGAACTGCACCAGCTTTCACCTGGAGTAGGGATGGGAAAACCTCTTTGGGGAAAAAAACCCACTCCAGTAAAGCCAGCCAGGATCGAACCCATGTCCTCCAGAATGTGAGTCACACACACCACTGCATTATCAAAGATGCTTGGTTATGAAAATATGAGTATAGTGGACTCTCATTCTACCATTTTTCAGGGGACTGTTAAAAGATTTCCATACATCCAGGAGTTTTCACTCCCCTCCTCCTTCAATAGCCACTAAGACAAAAAAACCCAAACCTAACGTCTCCAACAAGGGAAAACCTCCGACCCAGCTGAGAAAATAAACTGCACATATTTTGGTGCAACAAGTGGCTAATTTTCAGCATAATATTATTAAGGAGTGGAGTCAACAGTGAGTCCACTCCCTCGAGGGCTCACAATTGCATCAAAGGTAACATACATTGAAACCCTGTTCCGCCTCATGAGGAAACGCCCAGCTATCACCAGTGACTAATGCCAGACTTTTTCAACACTTGCCTCTTAAGAAGTTTTCCTGTCTAATAAGTTGAATTATTGTGCACCTTGTCTATCTGCATAAGTGTAAGTTGACCCTTTTCCTGGTTAATAAGCATTATTTTTTCAATCCCTTCAGAAACGTCTTAACAGGGTTTTACTGTATTTACATTAAATCAAGCACCTCAATTTAGAATTTTTCTGAACGAAAAAGTAACTACACATGTACTTTAGCATTTGAAATTCAACTAATTTTTGTACACAATTGTAGAAAAGTAGCAAAAAATATAACAAAAACACCTCATCAAAACTGATAAAATCATGAAAATATTTTCACTGAAAACATGTGTCCCTACCTGTTCCTTGTTACGTGGCTCTCGACCATGAAACAGCTCCAAGTTCAAACATCTTTTGACTCTAGTACCATCACAAATCATGCCAGACAGATGTTGAATCATCTGATCACTACATGCCACTCCACTGTTGACCAACATGTTCACTAAACCTAAACTGATCAAGATGTCTGCAAGAAATCAAGAAATGGGAACCAATATGACTACTAGCTTGGATTCACCATGCAAAGGGAGTAAAGGCTATTGCACGACACACATTTTTGATGATTCAGGACACTGACCAGACACATCCAAGGATTCAGGCAAGGACAGCCATTGAGAGAAGTGTGCCAGCATCTTTAGTAAGTCTAACAGATACAACCCAACACACTCAAATCAGTTTCATCTTGCCAGGAAATAAGAGAGTGGAGTGGAGAGGTTTGGATGGCAGTTTAACACCGGGGTCTTGAGAGCTGAAGAGGGTGAATCAAGTTGAGTGTGGAGCAACACCAGAATGCAAGGATGATTTGAACCAGACATCCCTGAGAAAATTCACCAACCAGCAGCATCGTATGGGGCACAATTTCTGTCCTTTGTGAAATAAGTTTCATTTACTCTCTAATAATCATAAATAATGCTGTTGCTCTCACAGCGCTCATCATGCAAACATGTTCACACCAGCCAGCCTTCCCCACGTTGTAACAGGACTTCTCCAGTCCCATTGGCATTATTCCCAAATCCAGTAATTAGCATTTATCACAGAGCATGGCTTTTCCCCTCTGTTGCATGAGGCAGACAATACTTGAGCATGATTAAAGTGTCACGAAGATCCACTCACAACAATACATACTGATCAAGCTCTTTATACAATAATGCAGATCCTGTGTTTCAATAATTTTATATTTGTTATTGAATGGGTTAGGATAGTACGTATTATCAAAGTGATGAAGCTATGCAATAGGGTAAAAATAGTATGCTATGACTTACTGAAACAGTTTTGTCAGACATTGATCGTGCCCAGGCACAAGACTCAATTGTGCATGGCCGTACAGTCTCAGTGCGTCCTTCTCGAAACAACCGAGTCATGGAGGCTTCATATGTTAAGCAGAACTTGCCAGCATCCTGAAACAACAACTTTACTACAAAGAATGTCGCAGGATGTTACTAAATTACAAAGCTGTGTGAATATGATATTCAGTATGTAAAAGCAATAGCGAAAACTAAGAAATTTAATTTGAAATTTGATAAATATGATTGCCAAAAGTTGTACCAAAACAAATATTTTTAAGTTTAATGAATATTTAATGATAATTAAGTGCATGCTTAGCTGATTATTGAAAAAAATGTTTTTTTTTTAATGTACACATGTTTACATCATTACCACCTTACTAAAATAATTGCATGAAAATGGATTATAAAAGTTTGCAAGAACCACTGTGTTAAAATACTCCATTACCTCTATTGCCCTTTTCAAATTTTTTTCTAGGAAGTTTGCTGGGGCTTACGTTTCTTTATTATGCAATCCGCTATGTCTATTATTTTTTGAGGTGAATGAAGGAAATAGTTTTGATATAATGTTAAAATATAAACATTGGTGGTGCTATACGAGTTCCTTCAATATTTTAAGTTGACCAGTCGGGACTCTCAACTCTCTTCTTGCAGCAGATAAATACCTAAGCAACTGTGATGTGCCTAAATGAGTTAGAGCACACATACCCTGAAATACGCCAACTGCAGAGCCATCTGGATGTAAGCATCAGGGCTGACACGACAAAGCTTCATGAAGCCCTTGCCATACGCTGTGTGCATGAGTATTCTCAGGTCCACATCATTCAGCAATTTATCTGCAACCTGCTTATAACAAAATTTTTCAGCACTCACTAAATGTATATTGCACTGTTCATATTATAAGAACAACTATAATAAAGAGGAATTAAGACACCCAAAAGTACTCATAGATTGAATCTTTGAGATTAACAGATTAACACACACATTATATTTAGTACACAGATGTACTATCAAAATGTTTCATTTATATAAAGCAGTTTCAAGTGTTTAGTGATGGTGTACTGTTAAATAGCAGATACATAGTGTGTTGTCGCCAGTATGCTTTGTGCCAAGGGACAAACTAGGATGCAGTGGGAAATTGTTATACAGTAAAACCCTTTTAACAAGTTCCCTTTTTCAAATTTTTCCTGCTACATACCCAACTTCACATAATTTTGCATCTGGTCCAACAACACCTGGATCTACTTTTAGCTCTGTTAGTCACTGACCTCACACATCTGGGGACCCTTGTTCAATTCAAGGCCCTAGTAGGAGAAAAAATATGGACAAAGAATTCTCTTGTGGAGAGTGTGGTGGATGGCAGACAATGCTGATGTGGTGTGAGGATTTATTGGGCTTCTTCAGTTTCCTCTCCCATCTTCACTCTGTTGCTTTTACACTCTCATCTTTGTAGCATCAACCACAGAGGCAGGCCAATATATTTTACATGCCATTAATGTTTTGCAGCTCAAATTTCCCAGGTTACAGCTTAATTATTTTATACGAGCTGACTGGTGCTACTTTGTTCGCATGGCATTTCGGTATTTGAATTGCTCTATCCACTGAACCACTACGGCCCCACTTGGAATAGTTCTAGCCACTGGGCCACTACGGCACTTGGGAAAGAAAGGAGGACAGCTTATAGACAAAAACGAAAGAAAAATGATGGAACTTTTTTTTAACAATACTTTTTTCACGCAGTAATAATCCTAAGAAAAGCTTAATTCAGTACCTCTGTACATCCCTGATCAACATATTTTCGGAACAGTTTGGGATATCTTGATGAAACAAAGATATAGTTGGTCCTGGGGTTATTATCTATAGACTGTGTAAATTTGATGTCAATACGTTCAGTGATTTTTGAGTTAAATCCGGTCGGACACTCAGAATGACAGACAGACACAAAAAAAATTAACATTAGATATAACCTAGTAATCAATTATACTATATGAAAAAACATTTATAAGTGGAAATTAAAAAATCACAGACAGACACTTCTATTTTATTTAGTTGTATAGATTGTTTGTTGGTTATAATTATTGGAATCTACGGTAAAGTTTAATTTATATTTCACGTGACCACAGAAACTATTATGCAATGAAAGCTCGTTGCGGGATGCTCTCCGAATATATGCAACCACGACTACTTCTCTCTGTGCATATCTCCTTGGCGCATCAGGGCGGGGTCTGAACCAATGTAGTATCTACCAGTGCCTACAGGTTACATCCCTTGTCACAGGGAGTAATACAGACACGTCAGTATTGTACTGTTCGCTGCAGTCTGAGAGCCATGCCAACCCCCTTTTCAGAGAAGATGAGTGAGCCAGCAGCCGAAACCACCCCCTAAGGTCAAGTAGCTGAAGAATGCACCGAGGGATGGCGCCACATGCCACACTCGAGCCACCAGCAGACCCCGCAGCAGACAACCCTTGGCTCCGCCTCTAGCAGACGACTTGACCACCCCCACCACAGCCCAGACAAGGGTAGACTGGCCAGTACTTATCTACCTGTGCATGGCCCAGAAACGTCAGTTGTTCGTCAGCTCTTCTGAGAGCCACACAGTCCCTACAGCTCACTCCACCAACACATGTGCTGGAACTCTTTGTCTGCTTTATGTCTTCCAGACAACCCCGAAGCTCTTCAGCTCCAACACCACTCCCTTGTGTGACATGGAACAGAGTAGATAGGGAAAGTTATCAGTTACCTAGTCAAATCTGCCTTCCAGTTTAGAACCAGGTCCCATTCACTTGGCATTTGTGTAGTTTACACTTCCGGTCACCTGGAGGTAGTACAGGCCACCGTGTTTATTCCTCACAGGAATAAAAAATGTGAATTCTCTCTTACTTTGACTTTCCTTTCCTTAGGTGAATGTGTGATCCACCAGAGTAGAGAAGGAGACCAGGTTTTGCCAAACAAATTTTACTGCATCTAGCGTACAACTGCAAGCTCCCCCTCAGGAACTCGTACGTCGAACAAACACACATGCTCGATGGCCACCCATTAGGTGCATCTTCGTGTATTGAATGGCAGCGTCACTCTGTACACCGCGATGTTGTGTCACCGGAGGGATTATTTGACTGATTCTGGAGGCCTGACCGCCTTTAGGCCCACACACAATGTTGCTGTCAGTCAACTCGGTGTAAACCAGCCTCTCCAACCACAGCGTCACTTGTATCACTGGTTGGGGAAAGGGTACAGCTCTGCGTTGGCTCGGCTTCAGCCGAACACTTCTAGTTAGGGACTATTCATCGCCTGCTGCCCTCCTGTGAGGTTGGTAGTAGTACTACTCCATGCCTTACACCAAAAGTGGTGGGAAGTATTTGCAGAAGAGTAAGGCTGCAACCACCCACAAATCTCTACCTGAAGCTGCACCCTTACCACTAAGGCATTCTGCCACAATAATCCCCGGGACTGAGCTCATGCCGCCCATTAGCTGGAGAGGCCTTACCTCCCAGTTCCTGCCCAATCTCTGTTAACAACCTCGAAGAAGACACCAGACACACCTCATCCAATCGCTGTGGCGATCAGACGAGGAGAAGAGGTTCCTTTGGGGATAGCCAATCCTTCATTCTGAGGGCCAAGTAACACCAGCCCAGCAAGGGACTACTCCAGTTTCAACATCTAAAGCAATGCAGTGACACCCAGCTTTGCCAGCAAGTCCAGCCGCCATCAACCGCAGCCACTGCTGAGGCAGCAGTCCAGCCAGACCAACACTGGTACAGGTAAACCAGTGACTGCATGTCACACCACCCGCCGGACCGCTCAGCCAATCATCAACTTTGTGCCCAGCCGCCACGTGACTCACCCTACATTATACACTAGTTGAGCCCCCGCCTGCCAGTAGTGGGGACAGTAGTTCGAACCCCACATGTGACTGACCTACACACTCAAAAATGGCCTCGACAGTGACATAGACATTAACTGTTCACGAGCCGTCATGCGTCAAGAAATGTAGAGTTTTTCAAGCGCCCAATGTGCGGCCACAACATTCTTACTGGTGTCGACAGTGTGCGAGCACTAGGGCAGCATGACCCCGCAATCAACAGACTAACCGGACGTCAGTCTAAGTCTACCGGACTTCGGGGAGTCCGAAATCACCGAGTGGCGCCTAAGCGCACCATGATCATGTTCGAGAATGAAAACCACCATCATGGACGAAGCCAACCTGAGTAGGTACCATATAACTACATGCCCTGGCACAGAGGTGAACACTATTACATGAGCACACTGCCAAAACAATTTTCATTATCAGTGTTTAGGATGGACAGATGAAGTGCGTTATATGGACGGTTTGGAGTTAAGATGCTGTGACTGCTGCACCCGTCAGACCACGTATTGCAACTGGATCACTTGCACCAGAAGAGGAATCCACACCGTGCATTGCATTATGTGTGCGCAAGCCTACCACCATGCATGTATAGGATGGTCTGAGGAACGTGTGACATGACCACAACTAGTATACCGCTGCGAAGTGTGTCGGCATGCAGTTGAGTACCAACCGAGTAATTCAGGTCCTAGATACAGCCCAGTAACTGCCTAAGGCGTCAGTGAGCCACAGCTGCCCAAGTTCGCTGATCGTCCTCATGAAGACCCAATAATCTTCGTGGAAGAATGCAAGAAGGAATTAAGGGAACATGACGTCCCAACCAAGCAGTGGGTGATACCCACCCAAAAACAGCTCCGTGGAAAAGACCAGGAATGGTGGAGCAAATGTGGGGAATTTGTCACTGAGTGGGGGCAGGTATGCTCATGCCTTTCCAATCTTCCGGCGAGGAGGTTTTGGCCCACCTTACTACAAAGTTCTACGGTCGAACACACACATCCGAGGAAGAGGCCAAAATTTTTATTTGAAGGAAGGTGCAAATGTACAGGCAAATCTTCAAGACAGAATGCAAAGAAAGTTGCATACCAAGAAAGAATCCAAATAAAGTTGCATACGTAACATAGCCCGTATGCTCCTGCAGAAATTGCATAACCTCCTCCAGATTCCGAAACTCCAGACAACAGAAGAATTAGTTCAACATGCCCGGGAGAAGGAACACAATTTTGAAGTGCAGGCGGCGCTCGACAAACTAAGGGCCAGTAGGCCAGCTGAACCTGAAAAACAAGCAGAGAGAAAAGGAAATCATCATCCTCCGCCATCTCCTACCACTCTCTTACCTAAATGCTGGTTCTGCTGGGAATGGCGCTTTAACTGGGACTGCCCTGTCAGGCAGTCACGCCAGGAAGAGGAACACAGCAGGAGCCCCCTCACTGCACCAAGTGGGAAAAAAAAAAAACAAAAAAGGCTAACCAGGCACGAAACACCGCAACCAGGGTGAGAAGTGGGCCTCCACCATCAGAAACCAAGGGCAAGTACATGGTGTTCATCACACCAGAAGGAGAAACTCTTCAGTTCCGAATAATGTCGTTTGGGCTAAAGAATGCACCAGCCACCTTCCAGCAGCTCATGTCAGCCGAACTGCTCACTGGCTACACTGGGCAGTTCTACTTTGTATACCTAGATGACATCATCTATTCAAATAGCTGGGAGGAGCATTGCGGCCACCTACAGAGTCCTGGAACGACTAGAACTCCATGGGCTGACTTGCAAGCTATCAAAGAGTCACTTTGGCAAGACGTCGATGGATTATCCTGGACACGTTATGTCCCCAGAAGGAAATTACACGTAGGCTTCGTCAATAAGTGCTATTGAAGAGGCTGAAGAACCCATTAGAATTTGAAGAGACAGATGCAATGATACTTAGGACTGTACAACTGGCTGCGACACTTTATACCTGACATCACCAGCCAGATGGTCACACCCTACACCCTACTGGGAAAAGAATCACATTGGCGGTGGGGACCTGAACACAACGATCACTTCCAAAACCTCAACAGGAGCTTTCAAAAAATGACCCTGTTACAATGACTACAAGGAGATAACCCTCTGATCCTGCAAACCGATGTCTGCCAGAACGACCTAGAAGCCGTCCTAAACCAGGATGCCGACAGCCACCCACAAGTGATTGCCTATACCAGCACCAGACCAAACGTCACAGAACAGAGGTACCATATCAACGAACAGCAGTGCCTCACCGTAGTCTGGGTGGTGAAGAAGTATAGGTACCACCTCGAAGGCAAAAAACTTAATTCTGCGAACTGACAGTAAGGCTCCAATAGGGATACAACTCAGATGTATTGTCTCTCCCTGGTTGAGAAGTGTTGTTAGTGGTTGGGGCTTTTCTATTCTACTCCTCCAGTACCTGTATACTTGGTAGGAATAAAATAGATGGCCATCTAATGGGTGTGTATTCAAATTGGAGCCGCCTGAGGGGAAGTCTCCAGTTGTAGCTAATTCGTAGTAATAATAACTTCCCGTTTCTGGTCGGCGGTACTTGGCTCGAGGTCCTCCCAGTAGTTAGTTATAAGGTACTCTATGAATGAGACTTGCAGTTAAGAGAAACAAAGCCATGTTTATTAAGAGCTTATTAAACATGGTGACACGTGCTCTTTTGTCAAGAACAAGAAAACCGGTGGTTGGAAGTAGTCCTATGGTAACCAGGTGTAGGTGACCTGGTCCTAGGCTAGTTGGGGAAGTGAAATACAAACTGTCAAAAATTACTAAATACAGAACTGGTCCTAGGCTAGTTGGGGAAGTGAAATACAAACTGTCAAAAATTACTAAATACAAACCTAACTCTAAGAGAGGTGTCTGTAGGAGACAAAGAAGTTGCGTGTGGTATGTCTGGTAGCTACAGAAAGCTTCTGTCTGATAGCTATTGGTGATTGGTGTTGCTGGAGCATCCAGTAGCGGAGCTGCAGAGCTCTAAATGCGACGTCAAGGATGGCAGCTTCTGGTGGCTGCTGATGACTGTTGAGTCGCTGGCGACAGCCTCTGGAAGGGTTGTTGAAGATCTAGCAGTAGTAGTAGGCTCCAGCACCCAGGTGTTTGGAGAAGACTGCAAGAACAACTGGCGAGGTCCACTGTGCACTGACTTATATAGCTGGGTAGCACGTGTCGCGGCGGCCACGGGGGAGGGCGCGTGACGTCCCTCAGGTGCGAGGCCGGAGTGGGGGTAGCACCCTTTGGTCATCTCTCGGCCTTCGCGTATCCTCGGTGACGCTCGTGCATGGCCAGAGGTGGCTGATGACTTATAGGCTCTCAGCGCAGGAGGGGAGGGGGAAAGGGTGACACGCAGCTGTTTTTTCGCAAACCCTTGTAATCCACGTGTCCGGCCGCCCTCCAGGATTGTGGCAGACCATTACTTCCATGTACGAGATGCTGCGGGGTTTGAATCTCATGTGTGCAGAAGTAGTACACTAGGGTTGCAGTGAAATGAGTCGTAATCATTGTAGATAAAATGTATAAGCAGCATGTGTCAGTAGTGATCAAACAAAGTGCAACAAATTAATTGTTTAGCAGATTTACCTTAAATTGTCTACTCTTTTCACCCAAATTTTTCATGGTTCCTAAAAATTACTTATTATAGAAAAGGGGGTTGATGTAGAGGTTATACTGTACTTAATTTCTCAGTGCACAATCTGCATGTACACATATTACAGTGGACTTTGAAATACTTCAGTATTAACAAGAGACAGAATTTTGCTTGTATTACTTGTGAGGCTAAAAACACAACCGGTTTTGGTAGTTATGAGAGTGTGATACCTTGGCAAATATTCATGAATGATCTAATTGACTGGAGTCTTACCTATACTGTATCTAACAATACAAATCAATACACAATAATACATATCCTTTGGGGATTTATAGCAGTGGTGCTGTGCATGTTAAACCAATTAACAATAGTTTCAGACAAGAGTGCTCACTTGTCTCTTACAGTACTGACACAAAAGTTAAAATGTGCCTTTTAAAAATCATGTCTAAATTAGTTGTCCTAGTAAAATAATCAACATTACAACAGATATACTCACACACCTGAAAAGATTTCTCAATTGCATCCACACACGGCTGTTTCAAATCCCACTGGAGTCGTGTAGGTGGTGGGGGGTTGAATTCTGCAACTCCTTGTACGTGGCCATCTGGACCATATCTGTTGGAGAGAAAACAATCACAATGTTCTACTTTTATAAGTTACAAATAAAACAAAAAACAGCCATTTATTTAGAATGTAATTTTTTAAAAACTATGGAAAACCAAATGACTAGGAGGACTGGTCACCAGGTTATGTTATGAATAAGCAATAATAGTTTACGATTTTACACTTCTGCCAAATATTTTTTAAATTGTATACCACATGTAATATCAGTTTCGGTAGATTAAACATTTTTTGTTATCAGCCTTTGTACAGTCAGCTGCCAAAACTACAATTCTACACTATTTAAAAAATACTTTAGGACATGCTTATAGTCCATTCACGGTTACTTTCAACTTTTCTCAAGCCCCGCTAAAGTTCTATTTTCAGGATATTCCTCCACCTCATGCAAACAAAGCTTAACCAAGTCTAGAAAATTACATCAAAGGGACAAAACACCACATTTGTGCGCACTCAGCTTAATAGTATTTTGCATCAGCAGAAAACATCTTTTATATCATCCAATGTGGCCCCCTCTTCCAAAAGAGCTTTTTTGGACACTGGATGATAAACTCTATCTTCTACACAAGGAGATGCTAATGGCCAGCCGGCAAGGAGAAGGGTGCAGCTGCCTACCAGTCAGCAGGTAAAACCTCGGAGGCACATAGCCTTCAAGACGATTGATTTTGTGCCATCACAAAAACCCACTTGCCCCACCTTGTACTCTGGGGTTTTAACTAAACATTCATACCTACTGGGTATGATCCTCGCAACATTAGATTCCCGATATTTGAAGGTCCTCTTTCACTAAAACCACATCTGAGTAGCACAGAACATTAAGTTGATCCTAGGGGGTTGAAATCACCCACTTTCAGGCTGGAAAGAACACTCCCAAGTTACCCAAGCAGTAAACATTTTCCCTTCGTGGAGAACCCAACCTTAGCAGGTGCATTTTGAGAGGGGTTTGTGTATGACCTCCGGTGACGCCAGGGCTTACCACTACGATGCTTCCTTTTCCTTGTAGGTTGACTCTGGGTATTGAGGTTTCACCCCTTGATCTGAAACTAGACCAAAAATAATATTTAATTAGATTATTGAACCCAGAGATCATGCATGCATTGAAAGATGCCCGACAGGGAGTGAAACACTCTACGATCGTCTTGATCCCCTGGCAGTGAGAAGGTGGTTAGTTTTCAAAATAATATTTTGTATATCATTTTTACATATATAATTGGGGGAAGTCTGAAAATTTAATAGAGATGGGTCGAAGTTCGAAAACTCAAGCTGAGCCGAGTCAAGCTTTTACTATTCGACTCGGCTTGGAACTCAAGCCAACATTAACATCTCGTCGAACCTCGGCTCAATAATCAAGCCACTTTTAATGCGACTGCTTACGACTAGGAAGTACCATATTTACTCATGTATAGCGCGCCCTTCCTCAACTAAAATAAAGGAAAAAATTTCTGGGGTGCATGCTATACACAAAAAAAATAGGAAAGGGGGAGTGGTGGCCATAAATTGTCTGGGGATATTGAGGGAAGTGTGGCAGAACCGTCTGTTGTCTCATCTCTTGCTCTTACATCACTCCTCTCCCTTCTCTCTCCGAGACCCTTCAGTTATGAGTAGGTCGCAAACCCCCCCCCCCTCCCCCCCCTTATGGTATCATGTCACACCACAAACCAGAGCTACAACGGGTTCATGCCCCCTCCCCTGTAAATAACACCCAGATGGCTAGCGAACTAGGGTGAGTGGGTGGAGAAGGGACGATGCGACACATTTTTTTTTTTTAGAGAAGGGTAATGTGACATTCTAGAACTGCAAAAAAAGGGTGCCTGTCACTGCTAAAAGGAGAAAGAAGAAAAACGAAGACGGAAGTGTTCAGTAGAAAGAGCCCGAGATTTCCGGAAATTTTTTAATTTTGGCTTTTTGCACCCAACTTATTTAATTAAAGTATTTTCCAAACATATCACAATCACCAAACACTAACACAAAAAAGAATAAACAATTTGTTCCATACTTAGTAACAGGGTGCCACAAATTTTTGATGTAATTTTATCACCAAAAAAAAAAAAAAAAGTTTCCCTTGGATTTGTTGCAAAAATCATGGTGCACACTATACACGAGTAAATATGGTAAATGGTAGACACTTAGCCTTTGTTTACATTTTGAAACATAGATAAATATATGAAACCTCGTTGTTGAGATCCCGTTTATGCCAATTTCCCATATCAGTCTTTTTTTTTGGACTGTCCCCACAAATATCCTATATAAACAACATTTAAAAAAACCTGCATGCTACGACCCTTAAATCATTAATTTACCAGCATACATCAATCAGATATTCTGTCCAAAACCGAAATATATTTGGAACAATTGTTTAGCTATGAAATACAGTAGATTTTTGATGATTAATTCCAGTTATTTACATTTTACACATTTCTCTTCGGTACATTCGCGAAAATTTTCCCCATCATTCGGTTTTGAATGCTACGTAAATGCAAAACAACGTGTAAAATCGATAACTGATGCTATCGATAGTATTGTTTACAATCCGCAAACAGTTTGTATGTCTTTACGGCATTTGTAGGTTGGTGACAACGAGAAACCATCTCAAAATCTATGTAGTTTAATGGGCGTGATTATTATCAGAAACTAGCAGCTGCATGTTTGGTTAGAATGGTAAAGATTTGAAAAAGACTTGGCAAGTAATGATTGGCAAAAATTGCTGCAAGTAAATCAGTTGTGGTATATTTTACAGAGGATTATATGTAATATTTTAATGTAAATGGGATTTTATCATAATTTAGTTTTTGATGCATTTAAATTCTGAATTATTTGCTTCCTTATTAGAGACACATTTAAATTGAGCAACCTTAAGCTAATTTATTTTAATTATATTTTACAAATTTTAAGTAATCCTATAATTTGGAAATTTTTTTGACTAAATTGAAAAATTATTCAAACTGAATTTGACCTAATATGTAGGTGCCATAAAGCTTAGGCTCGACTAGGCTCAATGTATTTAAAAAAAAAATTGACTCGACTTGGCTTGGCTTGGCTCAAGGCTCTGAAATTGAGGTTCGCCCATATTTAGAAAATTATTTAGAGAGTATAATCAAAGATATTATTTTGTATATTTTTTAAACACGTAGGAATTACATCAACACTTTTGCATACTGTATGTTTACTAGCAAAGGGCACCCAATGTCCCCTTCCTCTACAACACCTGTAACTCACATGCTGATGGAGGGTGTCTGTTGGGCAGAAAGGCTTGAGGGCAGTATACGGTAATGTGGTAAAGTTAGGAGAGTTAATGATGGTATGATAAGGTTGGGCCTACCTGCTTCATCACTCTCCTTTAAACATTCTCATCTTAACTGTCTTTAACTCAGGATTGCATGCTTAGACAAACCTCATGCTGTAGCACCTACCCACTACAGAGAGCTACAGTTTGCTAGGTGCTGTTATGTCATTCTGTACACATAACGAACTTAGGAAAACAGAAGTCTGTCCATAAGGCCATCAGAATAAGAGGTTGTCTGTGGAAACTGTTTCAACAGCTAAGACTGGGGTTTTCTTAAGTCATAAAATTGGTACAACAGCAAAGGCAAATGGATCAGATCCTGTCTCTACCCCAACCTGCAGTCCTAAACTTGTAAGAAGTGGATTTTGGCTCCACCTCATACTCTTCTCCTTTCCTTTTATGACTGCCGTTTCAAATCCTCCATGTCTTCTAGTAGGCTGGGTGACAGGAAATCAACTTCTAGGGTTGTAAAGCTCCTGACTAGGGCTAATAGGAAAAGAGTGCCATGATAAGACACTCACCATAGAAATGACTTTGGAAACTGTAATAAATATTATGCCACACAACCCCCAATTACGGTCTCTGATGAGCTGGGCAGCTATGTATAACACTCCTAATGACATTAGTTCCACTAATCAAGCCCCATATTAACAGGGCAAAGCAAGAATGCTCTCTTGGTAACTATGTCCTGCTCCCCCGTCATGTGCTGTTTGAGTCAGGCAAACTGGCTATGTGTAACATTCTGACAAAACTTCCTAGTGCTATGAGGAGCACTTGTTCAGGGACCAGGAGACAGTGGTCTGTGGTTAAGCTATGTTCAGACAGAAGCACCATAGAAAGGCAAGGAACACTAACAGAGTCATTCAGCTAAACGCTCACACACAAATAAGGCTTGTGATGCTACCAGGTGTTTATCCACACAACTATCAGCAAGCCAGTCGGTGAATAAACTATCTGGAAATACTTTCCAAAAATTTCCCACCAGGTCTGCTAGATCTTGTACCTCCTGATGGAGAAACTAATTAAGGTGGAAGAGAAGGGCACTTGGTCGAGCAAGGAATCCTTAAATCCTCTTCTGATCAAAGGAATCCTTGAATCCTCTTCTGGTCAGGCATAAACATTATCTGACACCACTTTGTTTTGACGTATCAACCATATCAGAGTTTGAACCCTGTTATTACAGGCACACCACATCTTTGAATGTGAGTTGGCAGTTGGAGGATGTGATAATAATTGTTTTCATGACAAGCCTACGGAAATCACTAACAGAGCATAAGAACCACACTACCTAAAGAAAAGTGGTGTTGGAGAGTCCTGCTACGGTAACTTAATATGTAAAAATAATGTAACACAGATTTTATTTACATTTGGCTTCCAATTTAGCATGAACTAACAAAAATACAATAACATGTAGCATGATTCACAACATAGTACTCAGAAGAGAACAGTTATTTAATTTTAGTGTAGATACTACCCTGCATCCTCTTCTGTCACCAATCCAACCTTCCCTTTACTAAGTATTCCCCTGTTAGTGTCCCTAAATACTTGCTTATCAAATAAAACAGGCTTCTATACTGATCCTCCTTGTTTCTCTTTACTTTTACTATCAAAGTTACAGCAGTATGTTTTAAAACTTTCACAACGAGATTGGGAAAATTCCCACAAGAGATACAAAATCAGAGAGGCTTGGACAACTACATAAGAAAATTCACAAGCTTAAGAGTAGTGATGTGTTGGTTTTGGTTACCAGTTCTTGAATCCACTGGTTCTTCTGAGAACCCGGACCGAGAACCAGTGTCAAAATATCTGTTGTACTACGACGTGAGGACGTCCCGCAAACTTCGGAAATTGTGGATCTACCGTGCATCGAGCAGTGCTGGTGTGGGAGGCCGACCCTAGATTGTGTGGTCTGTACTCGGCAGTCCGCCTACAACCTTCACACTGATAGACCATTCCTGGTAGGGTAATACGCTCATCTGGCCAACCGATAAACCCGTGGTGGTATGCCTCCCCACACAGTATGCAGCGCACCATGCCTTGGGCAAGTAATCCAGTTGCAGAATGCAACGTGATATGTATTTTACACTCGTCGCATTCAAGGCCATCAGTATAGCGTGGTCCATCTGCCCAGCCTAGGCAAGTATAGTGAAACCATTGTTGAGAATGGGCGAACTTGATTCTGTGGCTTACAAACTATGTATTTTGGCGTGTATACGCCGCATATTTTTGCAAAATAATGACTACAAAAAGTGAGGGCGAGGAGGGAGGAGGGGAAGGGGAAAATAAGGGCGGAGGAAAAAGGGGGGAGAGGGCAGGAGGAAGGGAGGGGAAGGAAAGGGCACAGGCAGGGGCAGGAAGGAAGGGGCAGGAGCAGGAAGGAAGGGGACGGAGAGTAGGGGGGGAAGGGGAGATATTAAGTCAGAATTGATTATGTTTGGATGGAATCATAACTTAGCAATATTTACAGGAATACAAAAATTCAGTGCAGCCTATACTTTAAATAGTAATAATCACTAGTTTCTTATCAAAAACTTCAGGTGGTATATGCCCTCCGATATGTTTTATCTTTCAGTTAAAACACCATTTATAACTGTAAATAGTAATAGTAACATAAGAAAATAAAGAACCATTGAACATGATTTAATTGTACAAATCTAATTTTATAGTACTGAACTGTTAGTTGTAAAGGTTTCACAATAACTAGATCTCAACCAGTGGAAAATACATTTTCAAGTTTTTTCATTAACTGATTTCTCTTAACCCACATCCAAAGTAAAATCTGATCCTACTTTCTCTCTCTCTCCCCCCACCCCAAGCCCCACACAAGTGTATAGTAGTCGTAAGCCCGCTGTGCCTCTGAGCAACATTATGAGGGGGGGCTGTTGGAGTGAGGGAGGGAAGACATGGTGCAAGGGGAAGATGATATGCTAGAAGGGGCGGGAGGCAGACGAACAGTACTACGCCCCAAACTGCTAACATGAGGCATGCATACACCCATACTTGTACTGATGCCCGAGGTGTTCAAAACACCTCGGCAGTCAGGCTGCTACTTGAGTGTGCATGAAAGACATACATAATTATAAATATAAGACTGATGTACATAAAACAATATTTAAATAAGGCATTAAGCCTTCCTTGGGTTCCTAAATCACTAGGATTTGTCACTGAATTACTTAGCAGCAATTGTGTGTATTGCAGAACTACTAGGTCTGAGTCCCGAGATAACCAACATATACATACATCATCACACATTACAGAATTGTGTAGTTAATGTAATGAGAATCAAAATATACAAAAGTATGTATAAACTAACCCATGTAAAGTGTGCACTGCTTAGTCGCAACATCAGCAATACAAATACGCTCACGCTGCTACAGCATAGGTCTTTGTGCATCATTAAATAAATGTATACGTAATAAAAATAAACAATATCGGTAAAATGCTAGTAAACTAGGCTGAGCTGGGTGTCTACGGATATCGCCCGGTATAAGTAACACTAATACTCTCATGTCATCGTACTCCATACATCACACACGAACACACCTATATACAGAATGTTCGCAAATTGAGCGCCCAAACTGCGAGATATAATGCATTATGAAATATAGAGTCGAAAATATAGGACACCATGTACATAAACAGAATATTAAAGGAGATATGAGAATTAAAAAGTGAGTTTGAAAACGTATTTGTGCCGAATGCCTAGAGCTTTTTTGCCAATGGTAGGGATGGCAGCTATGTAAACACAGCAACTCACACATTGTTGAATCGGAAATGCCAATTTGGTGCGTTATGAAGCGTGTATTAGTGGAGGGCATGTCGTTTATGTACTGACATATCACTTCCTCAATCCAAACAGTGTGAAAAGGCTGAGGACGGCCAGCAATACGTATGTGTCTCTGGAACATAGGATGCGTAAGTCACCTTTTTGCTGTGGACATTGTAGGTTTATTACAAGGTATTCTGCAAACATACATATTCAGAAACCAATTTTCATAGCCTCATATCTCTATTAATATTTTTTTTAGGTATACGGTGTCCTATATATTTTCAACTTTAATTTTACATAAAGAATTACCTCTCGCAGGTTGGGCATTTAATTTCACGATCATGAACAAATAAAAGATTCACTTCATCAAAAGAATGATGCAGTCAGTCTTTGATTCAAACAACATACAAAGAGAGCCACTATTAATACAAAAAAAAACATGGCACAGAATAATAAACCAATGTACCAATGGACTATGCAAGAAGAACAACAAATAGTCATGCAAGCGTTAATAAACCAATTAATAATACTGGGTGGACATACATAGTATGAAAGAAAAAAAACCAATTGTATACAAGACAATCTTGTATCACCAATAAAATATATAAGCTCAGAGAAAAACTAATGTATTGATAAATAAAAAAACAGTATTGTAGTTGTGTGTTTTTCGAAAATGTAAACAAGCAAACCCCTCCATAACAATAGAAATGAAACGTCACAAATAAAACAAAAGTATTATATAAATGCAGTTATTGAGATGTCAAAAACACACAAAAAATTGTCGGTAAACTAAATAGAAAAGTAATACACCACAGAACCAGCTTACGCTCTTTGTTAATGCATACCTATGAATATTCACATGTTAGTACACATTCCTACCTCACAATGTTTTATCAATACCGTTGCAGCTCCGCAATCCCAGATATATCGCTGCTGTCACTGACATGATCTCCTTCACTAGAATTGCTTTCACTGTCACTCGAAACACAACCACCTAGCTCGATGATTATGAAATCAATGTGGACATCAAAAGCTACGTCACGTTCCAAATATTCTTTCTCAATTTTCACAACATGTTCACATACATTTTTTGTTTTCTGTCGCGGTCTGTACATTTGAATGAGTTTATACAGTTCAGGTTTCAACATGTCGTCTGAAAATGGTATGCTGCATTCATGAAGCCACTGTTTCATGTTGTCTTTTCTACTATTAGAAGTAGGCACTGGCACTTTATCTACCTGGACACAATAATATGGAGCATTATCTATAACAAGAATGGAATTGTAAGGCAGATTAGGTATTGACGTTTCATTTAACCACTTAATAAAATTTGAGTTGTTCATCTGATGATAGTCACCAGTGGCTTGCCCAGACTTCTAAATCAACATAGCATTTTTAACAAATCCATTTTCACCGCCGGCATGCACAATAATCAGCCTTTCTCCTTTCGATAGTGGCTTGTGGAAACACTTTTTGCTACTGTCACTCCACGACTTCCCAGTTACATGCGACGATAAAATATATGTATCAGCCATAAAGATTATGGGGTGACCTTCCCCTCTGAAGTGCGATATAGTTTCAAGTATGTTATTCGTTTTTCACGAATATCAATTTTTTCGATAAGGTAACGTCTGTTTGTTTTTTTTCCACTTGAAGACGAGGTTACTTAAAATCCTTCTCAAACTTGTAGCGCTGCCTTTAAAATTAATTGCTTCTTTAAGTTTACGTCTAATTCCTTCATTTGTAGGAGCACACTTTTCCGTCCTGTAGAAATCGTAGATGATCCTTCTTACAACACAGACATCAAAATCATCTATATGTTGTAACATGTTTTTTCCTGTTAGGTTGTTTGGTGTCAAAAACAATGGTCCGCTTTCCTTTGTTGTGTTGTTTGCTTCTTTCTTTACTTTCCTTACGCTTCTCTCAGACACACCCGTAGCACATGCGAAATTGCACCTTCTCGACTGGAATACTGCATCAGTTACTTGCTTCTTCTTCCATAAACATTAACACATTGTGCACTATTTCTCTGGACTGGCTATGCAAAATACGCCCCTTAAGTTTCGACAAAACGGGCGGCATTTTTCTATTTCAACACGAATTAAGTAACGTCACCTATATTATAAAGGGTAATCTGTAGTACACTATATAACGTTTATCAACACAACCAATAGTTCACAGCGAATACCAAATAACAAGTGGTTGACAGTATCAATACGCATGCACATATACTTTCAGCAAGGATAGTAGGCAACTGGAGGTGAGGAATGATGCGCCCAGGAATGTCCGTAACCATCGCCAAGCGGCACAGCGAGTTGGCTGCCACTGTATCTATACACCACCCATTCTAATTTTCCTACACCTAAAAATTAGTCACTGCCAAAACAATTTTCATAACAGATGCAAATAAAATCATGTAATACCCCCATTTTAGTTAGCACATAGCTCTAAATTTTGAGTTAGGTTGTTAAAATGTAGTTTTCTTTTTAAGATAAAATAGTGTTTTCTGACTATATTTTAATTCATTTAGTGTTTTAACTTAGATATCGTTGTTACATGATATATTTACTTGGATTTCAGTGTTGGTGGTGTATTAACTTAAATTTTGGTGTTATTTCAATTTTATTCCTATTCACCATAGATGTACTGTAATCTTGCCTCTAAAAATAGGTTTTAAAATACACGAAAGTGTAAAATGATGGTGTGTAAATAAAAAAAAAGGCTTTACTATAACTTAAACAGACTGGATACTTTCAGGAATGTTACAAAATTAGCACAACAATAAGGAAAGATGACAGTTATGTAGACCGCAAATTAACCATTTTAAATTCTAAATTAAGTGGCCACAGGCTTATTTTATTTGAAGTTTGTCCAACAGGTTCTTTACCATTTAACACGCACATTAGTAAGTCTTCGCCAGATGTCGCAATAGTAGCATATCCTAGTGTTGACCTTCATAAAACACCTGAAGCATGTTGCATGAGTCTATCCTATTATTTTTTTGTGCTGTGTCTGCCATTGTAAACATATTTTTAGCAGGTTCTTATGTTTTGCAGATGTTTAAAAATATCTATCTTTCGAAGCTGTTACTTCACGTTACATTTTAAAAGTGGGAAAAGTCTTTTAGACAGCTTGAAGAGACAGATAAAGCTAAAGTTTTGTACGGAACACTTAAAATGAACTCAACAAAAAAACAGATGACTTAAATACAGTCGACTCTCCATGTATCGTTATTCAAGGGATTGCCAAAAAAATGTCCATACATACGGGATTTCAGTAGATGAGTTTTATGACATGTACATCAACAAAATACAACTTCTAACCTTATAAAACTTTATGGTGATTATAGTACCAGCTGTACACTATCTGTGAATAAGCTAACAAACACAATAAAAATGGAAATTTGTAAATAACACATTAAAAAACATTTCACATAAGCTTGTTTAAATAAAGAAAATAATGTCTCAAAATACAGTATATAACTGATTGTAATACGACACCAAATTTAAGCTGACCTATAACTTTAAAACACTCTGAAAATGAAACTAATACGACAAAAAATGCAAGTCAAATTTTGAATTTCTCAAGGGCACTCAATCAGCTAAGAGTGCATGAAGAAGTTATTGATTGGGCAGGGTGTTCACGACGGCCGGGAGGAGGAGCGGAAGTGGCGGGAGGATTACCTTTCCATGCCGCTGCATGTTGGAGACAGCTTGCGCGTGTAGAAAATGTCTGTCTTTTAAAGTAATTAATTAGATTTTACTGCAATGAAAACTTGTAATAATTTTGAGACAGAAATGAATAAATAAGGTGATTATAATTGATTTCTAACTGTTTTTAATAATTAATCATTCAAAACCATGACCTCTGATTTACCCTGTCATTAGTTACACTGCACTCAGCTTGGTACTTATCTACTCATTAGATGGCAAAAGATGTTGAATAGGAACGTACATATTATGAGTTTATTGCGTGTTTATTGAAATAAATCAATATAAATCCTCCAATTTCCCTGCAAAAGTTACTGAAAATAAACTTTACACTTAGAATACAAGTCGCTCGATGTTCAAACCATTTTTAGTAACAAGGGGAGGTCAAGTATATGCTTCTGGGCGTATCATTTTATTTATGAAGATGCTGCCCCTTGAGTTAAGTAAATATTACATTTTAAAATCATGCTAATTATACACCAGTTACAAGGAAACACCAACCTTACAGGAAAAAACCTTTAACTACAAGAGAAAACATCTTTGGAAATAATAATTCCTCGTTAAAATGATTTGCATAACATTTTGAGGCAAAAACATTTGCTTTGAAATACAAATGATGATAGGTGCAACTGATTATCTTGATAAAATTTTTACGTTCGCCAGGTGCACTGCATTTGCTCTGCTACTGGGTGGGGGAGGCAAGCAAATCGGACATGGGGGGGGGGGGGGGGGAGAGTCTGTGTGTGTGCGCGCTAGGTTCACCATGCTGGTTGCTAGGTAACCACTTCCCCTCTCATCAGGCATTTTAGGGGAGTAAGCAAGCCAGACTCACACCACAGCGCAGACATGTTGTGAAGACAGACAAGCTGAGCTGTTGTGGAGTGAACATTTGCGGGATCTGTCAATAAATGGTGGCATGCGGGACATATTTCACATTCAGTTACTAGACATTTGCATAAACAACCAGCATAAAAATTATCGCTGCGGGAAATCTTAGGTGACGGGACCTGAAATATACTTTGATCGACACACAATTCAATAATGATACAAGTGGTTAGCTTTATCATTGTTTATATAGGAGTTTTGGTGGGACCACTGAAAATTAACTGTGGATACTGTTTATCGGTACATGCAATTATGATACAATGAGCATCAACTGTAGATGATAATCACGTTCTGGATGACTTTTCACATTATAATATTACCAACAAACTGAACAAGTTTATGAAATCTTCCACTAAGTTGATGTTTACAATGCAGGAAGTAATTGATTAAGTTAACGTTTTGACAAATTCATGTCGCAAACTATTGACTGAAACTCTGATGTTGCATCAACTTACAGAAGCTTGTTAAAACTATTCAAGAACTTTTTAATCCCGCAAACAATGATAACTTTCTGACAATGATATAAATATTGTGAAAATTATTTACTTACTTAATGGTGTAGTTAATTCACTGCAAATTTTTATTGCATAGCTAGACTGTTAGCAGATTACTTCATCATTGAAAGACATAGTGAACATAAGGGATAATCTGCAAAGGCATAAACACTGATGCTCTATTATGATCATCTTGTATATTCATATTCTTCACTACTGATTTGTGCATTTACGTAGACACTGAGACCAAACTTGCCCCATAATCTTTGTACTCATAAAATTTCACACTAACAGACTTTTGTTCCCAAAACTAATCAACAATGAAAGATTAACATTTTGAATATGTTAAAGATACACAAAGCATGCTAGTGGAGCTACTTATTATTCTAAAAACAATACTCTAGTGATACTTTATAAAACAGCATGATATACAGCATGGCTTGTATTAGTAGTGTATGTATTATTAATTGGTAGTGTGTTAATAGGTTTAGTTGAAAGGGAACAAAATTTCATTATAATAAACTGTGAAATTTTTGGACATGCCTCATAGATGTAATACATCCTACAGTTCTAAATTTAACTCTATAAACAGTTTAACCATAGTCTACTTTTCTCAAAAATTTTCCACCAGAATTTTTCTAAAAATATAAAACTAGGGATGAACAGATACAGATACCAATACATCGGCAAATAAACCCAAAATCGGTATTGGTTACAACCGGCCATGGTCGAACCAAATCATTCCATCAACCCAAATGATTTAATCATCATGGAAATTACTGTACTTGGTTATCTTGCAAGACATGTTTTCACAAAGAATTTTATTTTTGCAACCAAAGAACTATTTTCTTGATTTAATTTTTATCTTTTAGTAACAGGTGATTTTAAATTAAATGGAAACTGATATGGCTGGCTTTGGTGTTGCTACATATTTAACTCAATATAAGCCATACCTGGTGAAATTCATAACATAAAATGTAACTAAACTTATAATACTGGTATCTGCTTATGAGGTAGTTAAAATTCATACTGCAGTATCATATGCACAGTAATTTATAGTGTATATATTGTATAAGGAATTGTATGTAACTTTTTTTGTATTTATTGACTGGAGACTATGGGCCATATGCACAGACTCACCTAGAAATGAAGCACCACTACCACTTCCTGTAATGGAGATTCCAAGCATCACTAGATTTCGTATGCTCAGACGGTTTTAGTTTTAGCACTAGTGCGGATTCATGAAGTTTAGTATGGATGGTCACTAATACGAGGATACACGAGCTTGCCTGAAATTAATTTCATCAGTGGATCTCAGCCAATAGGAAGTCGCAGAAATTATGATGCCCAATTCATCTCATAAGAAATAAAATTGAGAGGTTTGTTCCTCGAAATACGCATATTATTCTTATACTGTTCAAAAATGTCATCTATATGCTGGGATCAACAGAAAACACATGTAGAATTATAAATACTGCCAGTCAACTAGTAAATATATGCGGAACTGATATTTCTAAGATGATGCGAATAAAAGTTTATGAAATAATGTTATTAGGAGGTTTTTTTAAAGGGATATATAAGGTAAGACATTAATTAATTATTAGCAATACTTCACACACAGCTCCAGCGCCAAAAATAAGTTATTTAATTGCTATTTGAACTAATCGACGAAGTTTAAAAACCATATACATGTAAAATTTTCTAAATATACTTTACAAAATGCTATTATACTTTCGTAATATACTTAATGTTATTGAAACATAATTTATTTCATAAATGTAGACATGCTGTAAAATTTCCTATTTTTTTAAATTAATGCATATACAGTTAAATAATTTACTCATACAACAACTAAAAACATATAGTAATAAAAAAAATTTATTAATTTTAGCGCTATCTAGTGATGGTAATGTGTTTGTTACTGTTGCATACAAATTAACTTGTTATTTTTGCAAAACGAATATGGATGCAAAATTACAATATAATCTTATATGTAGTGTTTGATTTCCATAAATACACTATCTTAACAAGAATATGTGAATATATATCCCCGTACACATTAAAAACTTTATATCTTAGTCAAATACGGATCTTGTTAATACTATTTTTTTGGAAGACATCCACTAGATGATAATTTAGGGAGCTCATTTGGTGACTAGATTTCTCCACTTAAAAAGTAAGGGCCACTACAACTTAAAGTAACTGAGTATTCACACAACGAGTAATTTAGTGTCAATTTTGCTTCGGCTCTAGTATTAGTGGCGACTAGATACTTCTCTGCATACAACCCTTTTCAACACTTTACAAACAAAGATGACTAATACTAAATGTGACTGAGAATACAAAATGAGCCATCTACTGACGATTTCCTGGTTTCTAGTGTTAGTGGCAACTAGATAATTCTCTGCATATGGTCCTATGTGCTCATATAACAGGATTCATGGAAAAAGGAAACACAAAAGGTTAAGTTTGGGGGTATTTTAAAGTTACTCGGACACTGTATA